>CM016491.1:6765462-8235462 GCA_002890555.2 Lagenaria siceraria | reverse complement strand
TAGCTGGTACACAAGCAAGGTAAGTAGGTCCATTACCGGCCGGCTCCGGACCGAAAAGACCTAACGGAGTAATCCCTTATCTCGGATCGGAGATGCTAACGGGGCGGGAATCGAAGTGGGGGACCTCTCTACTGCCTGTGTCTATCTCCTGTCAAGTATGCTCCCCCAGACATAGACTACGTAGAGGGTAGTACTTACTCTTAGAAAGATAGAATATCACCGCGTGAACATAAGATGTTGTTACGAATATACCCGAGGGATCGACCACAATTCTAAATATAGTAAAGTAAGGCGGAGAAATGGTTCATTGGAGTGCGGAGGTTGTTCCATCATTGAAGTCAGAGTGTGGGGAGCCTTCCGAATGATAAAGACAAAAAGTGTTTCGTTTCGTTGGAAAAACCAACGCAAATATCATATTTACTTTCTCTCGCCCTACTTCTCAGTCTCGATAGAAAAGGTTGGAGAGAGTGACTTTATGAAATTCTCTCCTTTCTAAAGCAGCGCAAGGCGCCCCCCCCCCCCTCCCCCCCACCAGAACGCTAAAAAAAGGTGGGGGAACAAGAGTTGTCACGATAGGAAAGAGAAATGACTAAAAGAAACCAACGATTCTCTCTTCTTAAACAACCTATATCCTCCACACTTAATCAGCATTTATAGATTATCCAACCCCGAGCAATCTTAGTTATTGGTGGGGTTCGGTCCGTTAGCAGGTCTTTGTTTAGTCATTCAGATAGTTATTGGCATTTTTTAGCTATGCATACACACCTCTGTGGATCTAGCTTTCCATAGCGTAGAACACATTATGGAGATGTTGAAGGGGGCTCGTTGCTCCGTATATGCATGCTAATGGGGCAATATGTTTCTCATTGTGGTTCACCTTCATATTTTCGTGGTCTATATCATGCGAGTTATAGTAGTCCTAGGGAATTGTTCGGTATCTAGAGTGTAATCTTCCTATTAATGATTGTGACAGCTTTTACAGGATACGTACTACCTTGGGGTCAGATGAGCTTTTGGGGAGCAACTGTAATTACAAGCTTAGCTAGCGCCATACCCGTAGTAGGAGATACCATAGTTACTGGCTTTGGGGTGGTTTCTCATGGAATGCCACCTTAAATCGTTTTTAGTCTCCATCATTTACTCCCTTTCTTTTAGCAGGCGCCAGTCTTCTTCATCTGGCCGCATTGCATCAATATGGATCAAAGAATCCATTGGTGTACATTCAGAGATGGATAAATTTCTTTTTACCCTTATTTTTATGTAAAGGATCTAGTGGGTTGGCTAGCTTTTGCTATCTTTTTTTCCGTGTGGATTTTTTATGCTCCTAATGTTTTGGGGCATCCCGACAATTATATATCTGCTAATCCGATGCCCACCCGCCTCATATTATGCCGGAATGGTATTTCCTACCAATCCATGCCCTTCTTCGTAGTATACCTGACAAAGCGGGAGGTGTAGCCGCAATAGCACCAGTTTTTATATGTCTGTTGGCTTTACCTTTTTTTAAAAGTATGTATGTGCATAGTTCAAGTTTTCGCCCTATTCACCAAGGACTATTTTAGTTGCTTTTGGCGGATTGCTTACCACTAGGTTGGATCGGATGTCAACCTGTGGAGGCACCATTTGTTACTATTGGACAAATTTCTCCTTTGGTTTCTTCTTGTTCTTTGCCATAACGCCCATTCCAGGACGAGTTGGAAGAGGAATTCCTAATTCTTACACGGATGAGCCCTAGCCCTGTAAGCTCACACCTAATCAGTGAAAAATTCTGACAGAAATCATTGTAGAGTGAGTATTACACTAAGATTTACTGACAAGCGGATTTTCTAGTTGGCTTTGTTGATATAACTTAGATAGGGAAAAGATACGAGAGGGTAGGGCTTCACTTTGAAATCCGGGGGCTTTGTTCCCGAAACTCCCTTCCCCTCCCGTCCCTTACTCGTCTTTGAAAGCCAGAACATTCGCATAGAGGGTATCTGTATCACGCATGCTTCTCCCTGATGACCAAATTACCTTCGAGACTCTTCTAGGAATCCTACCCCTATCAGTTTTTAGGGGGGAAAGAAGTCAAAGAGTCTTCTGCATTCATATGCTTTTGCACTGGGACTCATAACGGGAAGGCCCAGAGATGATAAATAAAGGATGGGATAGGAATGGAGGCATTCCAGCCCAACATACTCCGGTGAATGGGTCGAGAGAGATAGGGAGGGGAGTGGGATAGACGAAGTATAGTAAACTGTTGAGTGGCTATTCCAACTATTCAATCGGCTATGGAGGGAGTTTCAGCAAGCGGGTAAACCGATGCAAAACTGAGGTAGGTCGATCATCGCTCATCCCTCGTGTTCTCTCCCGTGAAGTGATTAATCCGAGTATGCAATCCCTATGGAAAAGAAAGTATTCCGATTGGAGGAAATTTCCACCCTCTGATTGATGACCCATTTCGCCCTTCCGTATAGCCAGAAAGGTATTCAATCTTATGGATGACTTTCAGTAGTTCTTCCATCCCCTCCTGTTCCACTATCCCTTCACTCCCCAGGGATTCCGTACAGCTAGACAACCACGTTTCATCGCTCGGAGAGAAAGAATAGAAGCAAGCATTCCCCATTCAGTCGGTAATGAATCAATACGCAGGGAAACTCTCTTCCATGGGAATGGCAAGTCTCGGACAGGCTCATATTGGTTGGGTATGCTCTTTCCATAGGCGACTTTCCAGAAGGTCTTCAAGGTAGATATGCTCTTCTTCTCAGAAAGACCATACTTTTTTTTGGTCAGGATGCACAGAAGGGAGGTGGGTCGGGTTTCAAGCCTGGTTGCATGTGACTGAGTCGGGAGAGGGGGGCGAAGAGATCCGCAACTTTCACTGCAAAATTGCCTTTTTTTTTGTCTTTCTTTTTCTAGTAAGATTTCAATATCATCCTTCGAGAATCTTTAATCCTCATGTTCGTCATGCTATGAATATAGGTAGGCAAATCACGCCATTTCTTTTGAAGAGTAGCATTCATCTGATATAATTCACTTTCACTTCGAAAGCATCTTTTGAAATCGTTTTCCCCGAAGAGATTTTCATTCACATTAATTTCTGATGTCCGCTGTCCTCCAAAAGAGATTGTTAGCAAGCAGCACTACTACTAATTCCCGTTCGATAGGTTCCCATTCGGGGGCTTCAACCAGCATTTCACCCCATGCATCGTGAATTGGATCAAGATCAACAGCTTCTTAAGCTTTTGGATTTGGCTCTCGAATTTACTATTGAAAAGAGGAGGCGAGGTGATGGCTCTCTTTCGACAATATGCATCTCGAACCTGGTCTCTAACCTGCACAGAAATTGGCCCAGTACTCGGGGTGCCCCTCCCCGGTCTCAAGAACTCGAGCGGTCTTTATAGTGGTAGTCGATTCGGATTGTATAGCTGCTGGGAAGCATAAAGATCGATCAATGTCCAGATTGCAACGCATTAAGATGTCAATGCCCAGTAGTGAATGTGTTCCGGTGGGTCTATCGTAAGTGTTCTAGTGCAAATCATATCTCTATGTTTTTCAAAGCACGTCAAGACCAAAACAAAATGTCATAATCACAATGCTTTCATTTTATTTAATAGTTTGGTTGGGCTGGGGCGGAAGATTTTGATAAATAAGTGAGTGAATATCGATCTCTTCTAGCTCTTCGAACTCATACTCCTCCGGTTGTCCATGTCTCTAAAAAGAATATAGAAATATCTCTCCCAAAGTGGTTTGCATATCTCGAACTACCTGCGGATCCTCGTATAGATTCCGAATGCTCTCGTAGGGCTGCACGGCAAGCTTCCTTAAGACCGGATCATTATAGATTTGGTACCAATCGTGACATTTGAGAAGCTTGTCTATGACTTGCTCTGGCTGACTCTTCTGAGACTTCTTGCGCTTTTCCGTTTGTCTACAATTTGAATATTTCTTCTAATGTGTATTCCCCCAGACAAGCAGCTCCTTATCTTCTTTGATGAGATACAACCATATGGGAGCCCAGGCCTTGTGAAATTTCACATCGAGTGCTCTGCCCTCCCACTCGGTAAAGCACTCTCTTGTCTTTTTAGTGACAATATGCTTGGAGGCATTCCTGTTGAATACCCCCGCATTCAGGTGATACCCACCTTCACTATGTTGTTCCTTTGCCACTAGAACAGCCCGACTGTCGAATAGTTGCCTAAGCCGGTCTCTCACCAACTCCTTCTTTGCGGTAGGTCTTCTATCCGCATGAGTTAGCGTAACAAGAATGAATTTCTTGATTGTGGTGCCCCTTCTTTCCATGGTTCCTTCCTTCATTTGTTTGTGCTCCATCTCTACCAATGATGAAATCAAAATGAGGTTGTCCCTCCTGCGTCTGCTTGCTACTCTCGCTTTCTCTTCCTTGATCGTAGTTGTCCTGCTTTCTCTTGCTGCTCAAGATGGTCGATTGCTGCTGTCGACTACCTATGCCTGCCCGCTTCTTGCTGGACCATCTCTCTACGCTCTTTCGAATTCCTATTTTCATCCTTCATCCCATTAGAATCCAACAGAAAATGTTCGAAGAATCAGCTGCCTCTCGTCTTCTGGACTCTTCTCTGACATCACAGGTGTATATCATCAGATTGTCCGGTCTCTCCCTATGGCTAAGAAGCTAGACCCAATAAGAAACCCTTAGATACTGCCATCTCTTTCTTTCTTTGTAGATGTAGATTTCCTTCCTGTGTTCTTAGTTGCATAAGGACTAACCGCTTTCTTGTTTGTGATTGCCTTTACTAAGTACACTAGATTCATTCCATTTGCTCTCGAGATCCTAATGCCAACTGCAAGATAACATCAGAAGCATCAATGCATCGTCGAATAGGTGGCAGCAGCTCTCTATGTACTTATAGTTGAGTAAGGACTGTAAGCTTCAAGTCCCTTCTTACTTATCTTCTTTTTTAGAATCGTCGAAGAACATTTGCCAATCATGCCCAAGTCCCGTCTTACTTAATTCTTTTTTAGAACGTTCAAGAAATGTGCAATCATGAGGAGGAGTTTCATCTTCTTCTTTGCCTACCGCTAATAGAATAGCTTGAGGGGAAAATCGTTCTCGAAGAAGCGTGACCATCCAGTTGAATCTCGTTACCCTCCCGTGTGGTTATGGGGGTGGGCCTACTTTCCACTTTGTTACTATGGAGCCGGGCGGCAAGCAAGTGAATGTGATCCCGCCCTCCATCAGCCGGTGTGTGTGAGCTTCGCTCCAACTAGCTCTACACCACCGCCGGCCACTTTCTCTCCTCTACCATAATCATAGATTCATTCTTTGGAAGTTAGCAACGTGACTCGATAGCGCAGGCACAAGATCTTTGAATGCAAACAAAGAATAGCGAGACTGCATATCAAAAGGTTTGGAACCCAAGCTGACCTTATTATTATAATAAGGGGAAGGTTTGATAAAGGGTAGTAGGTGTAGGTCTTTCCAGCCGGATTCATTAATGCAATGGAACTCAAGAACTTGAAGAACTGGCCTTGGAAGGAAATGTTTATTCAAAGAATAATCTTTATTAAGCTGGCTGTCGACGAGGACTTCCTTGCCTTCAGCCTAGCCGCCTTGTCTATCCCGCCCTTTCGGACTACCTTTCCTTACTTTAGGGCTTGCTTTCCTGCCTTCGGCCTTCAGACGGGATGCTCTAGTTGCTGCTGGCAGCTCTTAGCTGAATGCCTTGCTTCGCCCTACAGCTAGTGAGACACCGACTAATAAGATTGACGACAGGAGAACACATGTCGTGCTCGAGACAAATTCTGATTTTCTTACTCATCCTTCTCTTCTTTCTAGGCCTGGACTAATGCTTCCTTATGTCCGCCATTAGCTTAAGGCTAGTGTAACGGAGGGCTTCCTCGCAAGAAGCTTTATAGTCAGGGGTGACACAGCTTGTTTGCCTTTCTTCTTTCTTTTCCGTACGTTAGAGTCGTTCGGGCGGAAAACCGAGTTGCGTACTGGGTGAAGCTTAGTCCTTCGGACCTTTCAATCTTGCAACTTTAGTAGCTAGGCGCTTGCACGCTTTAAGGGCAGTTGAAGGTATTGCACTAAGAAAGACTCCTGCCGTTGCTAAAGGTCAGATTTTCACTCAAGTTATTTCTTTAAAAAGAGGAGCAAGCAAGATCAAGCTTTTCAGCCGTATCACGCAAGAGCGCTCAGGCGCCCTATCTTACTAATAATAAGAAAGGGGCTTGAAAGCAGCGAAAAAAATCGAGCTGTGAAATCGGTGTGGTGAGGTATTGGAAGTGTTCAGCGAATTGAGAGAAAGACAAAATCAAAGAGCACCGTGCTATACTGGCAGAGCTTTTGCAAAACGAGGTAGGTAGCTTTCGCTAATGAGAGATGGGTTTGGGGATTAGGTCTCCTAATTCATGGAATTTGTTTTCTCTTTATTAGTTTCTTTTTAAAGCAGCATTCTCCTTCCACTTTGATTGAGCTCGACCCCATTTTAGAATCATGGAAGACTCTCCCAGAGCTGCGAAACTCACGACTCTTTTAGAAAGTCGAATTACCAACTTTTACATGAATTTTCAAGCTGAATGAGATAATAGACTTACATCACGATATCTTTTTCTTCCTCATTCTGATTTTTGTTTTCGTATCACGGATCTTGGTTCGCGCTTTATGGCATCTCCACTATCAAAAAAATCCAATATCGCAAAGGATTATTCATGGAACTATTATCGAGATTCTTAACACATATAAGTTGTTTTCTAATTTAGCAGAACAAATATGTACACCATTTTTTGAAATGAACGCTTCATTTGTTAAAAAAGTAATACAATAAGATTGTTCAATTAAACAAGAAATAGATACAAGATTTCTCTTAATTTTTGGAACTATGTACAAAATTTTCAAAAATAAATATCTATTTCTAAAAAACAACTTCGCAGCTCCCACTGCACGAGCTGAAATGACGTCTCCCGTTCCAACCTTGAGCGTCATCTCACCCTCCTCGAGCTGCTGAAAGGAACTAGTTTCCTGAAATGAAGAACAAACGTGGTTAGTGGCTCCTGAATCAAGTATCCAAACATTATAGTCATTTTCCACTAAACAAGTTTCTAAGACAAGTAAATCATATTTACCTTCCTTTTCCTTCTTCTTCTCGGCGAGGTACTTGGGGAAATTGCGCTTCCAGTGACCATCCACATTGCAGTGGAAGCACTTGCCCTTGCCCTTGTCTTTGCCAGCAGCGGGAGCCTTCCCCTTTTCTCCTTTCTTCTGGATCTTTTTGGGACCAGAAGATGAAGGAACAGACTTAGTTCCAGAGGTTGAACCCTTGTGGAACTTCTTGGAATGGGCAACATTTGCCTCTCCTTCTTTCGGTCTCTTATTTTTCATAAGAGACTGAAAAGTCTGTAACTCATTTAGGAGGGTAGTTATGGTGTACTGTATTTTGTTCATTACCGCATTGCTGCAGAATTGAAGGAAACTCGTCGGAAGAGATTCCAAAATAAAGGACACCTGACTTTGCTCGTCTATGACCGCGACGCCGTTCATTTTAGCAACGTTGAAGTGAACCATGAGGTCGAGAACATGTTCTCTCACTAATTGGATTTCCTTCATACGTGCGTTATAAACGTACTTGAGGGCCTCGTGCTGGATCTGTGTGGACGGTTGCCCAAACATATCCTGCAACGACTCCATGATCTCACGAGCAGTGAGCATGGCCTCATGTTTCTTGGTGAGTACGTCAGACAAACTCGCCAAGATATAGACTCGAGCCTTTTCATTGGCCTTCGTCCAGCGGTCATGTGCATCCCTCACAGCTTGGGATGCACCACGAGCGGGGAGTTGAGGACATTCCTCAATTAAGACAAACCGTAGATCTTCTATAACCAGAATCGTATTCAGGTTAGATTTCCACGTTGCATAATTTTCACCAGTTAATTGGTCGCTTTTTAGTAATGCAATCATAGAGGAAGTCATGCTGAAAAATTAACAAACAATTGACCATAGTAATTATCTTTGTTTTAACCCATTACACAACATCCAATCAAAATTTAGCAAAACATTCAATCAAAGAACCCATAAAAAAAAAGATTAAGTCTTTGCAATGATACTTCAAAGGTTTAGAGCAACAGTCACCGAAGGGTAATCAGCTACTCCTCCCTTGAATTGAGACGATCTTAGCTAATTACTAATTCCAGAATAACTCTTATTCCTATAGCTCTTAGCTACCATTAGTTCGGTCGAGAATTCATTAACTAGCTTAATGCATCCCGTAAGTGTAACCCTTTCATTTTCGGATCCCAAAGGTACGCTTCAACAGGCTACCGTTAGTAAAGACAACTGTTGAAGATTAACCTAAGAAACCCTATCCATAACTGGAGTTTGCGGTGTTCCGAATCCTATGATCAGACCCTCCGAAGGTGTGGTCGCTCCAAGACGACACGCAGGCAGATCATAAGAATCTCACGTTGCAACCTAATGAAGGAGACCGTAGGAAACATTGACACGTGTCCTTCTCCCACTTACTATGAACATTTTTCCTATTCACCTTGGTATTGACCCATGCAAACGCTTTCCGAAGGGAGGCCGCGCCCTAGGCGTAACGAAGCCGAGCATGGATCTCACGGTGTGGACTCTTAGGGACGTGAGAGAAAAAAAATTGATATATCATATATACCATTTTTCTCCCACTAAAATGTTCTACTTATTTTAGGGTTTTATTATACTTAGTTAAAATCCGGCTAATGAATCTATCTAAGTCTATGCCTAATATAACTCTTATAAAAGGTCTTTAAACTATATTTCTAGGTGAATTAAACAATTTAATTAACCTAGTGACATTTCATGCTAATAGGACTTAGGTTAATTCAACTCAAGTTCTGATTCAGTTCCTAGTTAGGAGGTGTTCCGTAAAACCGTCAACTTAAAAACCCCCAATCTAGACATAACTGAACCAGTAGAGTTCCCTTATAACCAAAATCCTATTTGTCCTATTTATTCCAATTTAAAACTATTTTAAAAGAAAATAAGACTTAATTCTAATCTAATTAGAATTAATGTGATCTTAAGTTTAAATTGATTTTAAATAATTTAAAATCAATTTCCTAAGATCCTATATTTGCATGCAAATCTTTATTATAGGTTGACGGTTTCTATTAATTAATTTTATAACTTATTTACAAAAAAAATTAATTAATCCTATAATCATGCATACTATGGTTTAATTAATTAACAATCAAATTCTAATTAATTAAAAAAACCATATTATATGCAAATCATTAAAATTAATATAACAATTATATTAATTTATGGATGTTCCATGCTCAATGCAATTTTATTTTCATAAATTAAAATTATAACAATTATAACAATCATGAAAATAAATTAAGCATATGCATCACATTAAATAAATATAATATTTATATTTAACTAAATTAATGTCATGCATCATGCTTTTCCAATTTCATATATTTAACATATCAACATATATTAAATCACTCATGAAATTATTAATCATGCATTAAAACCATACATTATAACATTTATAACATATTAAAATGCATGAATATGCTTAACCTAAGGCGGGATTTATCTAAATGACATCCATAAAGCATTTAAATAGCAATTGAACCCATAAAATTGGCCCATAGGATAAAATAAAGCATTAAATTACAACAGTTTAGCTAAATTTATCCTAAAATTAGTCTTTGCCACTCCAAAATCGGACCAAAAACCCTCGAACCGCTTCAAACCGGGTCCCAAAACCGCGAACCAAGCCAACAACACAGCAAAACTGGACCAAAAAAACTGAAATGGGCATGAACCGGACCAAAACCAGCCCAAATGGCGCTGATGTCAGTGATGACATCATGCTGAGTCAGCTCTAGCAGCAGCACAGCATCAGGTTTTTTTTTGTCGGTCTTCTTCGTACAGTAGCGAAAAACAACGAAATCTTGGCCTTCGGACATCCGATTTGGGCAAATTTGGTGTCGTTTTTCTTAGTAAAACGAACCCGATCTAGACACGGACTTATAAAGACTTGATTTACAGTAAAATACCCAAAAACGCAGGGGCCTTTACAATTGATCCAACCAAAAAATGTAAATCTATGGCCAAATTTTACAGAAAACATTCAATACAAAAAAAACACATTCACAATGCAGTAAACCCACCAAACCAATGCAAATTTCAAAACCTAAATTAAATTTTAACCTGGCTCTGATACCAATTGCTGGGATTAAAACCCAAGCGCAGCGGAAACATATCAGAACCGTATCTCAAAATTAATTTTAAAAATTTTGAAATACTTTTACATTAATAAAAAAAACATAAAAATATCTAGGTTAAGCATATAGAATGAAAAAAAAAGGAGGAAAAAAAACTTACGTGTCACCACCACTTAGAGACCTTCCTTTTCTCTAAATCTTGAGAAAAGGTTTGTGGGAACCTTTTGGCAAGGGAAAAAACGCAGAGAATTTTTTTTTTTTTTTTTTTTGTTGAGAGAATGAACCATCCGATTCTTTTCTGTTAGATGCTATATAAGGAAGCGAGAGAAAATGGGAAACGTGGGTGTTATCCCACGTATTAAGTAACTCGCCTACGTGGGAGTTACAACAATATTGACTCTTATTTAATATTAATTATATTAATTAATTAATTAATAATTAATAATAAAATAATTAATAATTAATTAAATCTAATTTAATTAACCAATTCATTTAAATCATATTTAAATGAACATCTCTCACATAACCTATAGTTTTAATTAAATTAATTAAATTAAATCAAATTTAATTAAATTAGATTAAATTAAATCAAATTTAATTAAATTATATTAAATTAAATCAAATTTAATTAAATTATATTAAATTAAATAACTAATTAATTCTCCAATTAATTAATTATCAAATTAAATATCAAATATTTAATTTTAACTTGCATTTGAATCAAATTCAAATACATTTCTCTCATAACCTATAGTTTTAATGTACATCTAATGCGCATTAATTTTAACCTATAGTTTTAATATAAATCTAATTCATATTAAAATAATGTTTGAACAATTTCAAATATTTAATTCTCTTACAAATTAACTTTGAATCATATCCAAAATTATATTTATACTATAAAGTTTAATTTGTAAAATAAACTTTATATTATAATGTATCATTATACATTATACTTTTCCCTTAGTAAATTTAAACTTTTCAAATTTTATCCAAGAATAAATTTCCTCAATATTCTTTACGAGCTAGGAAGGGGACCTAATGGACCTACAGATCAGAAGCTCCAACGATATGAGATTAACGGGCTAAACTCATTAACCACATTAATCAATATTCGTTAACTATGGGTACACTCCACTAAAGACCCACAACTGCACTCTTCTCACTGTAGATATATTCGTTACTATGGGTACACTCCACTAATCAATATTCGTTAGTCCTTCACAAGTGTTCGTAACACCAGCCGGGTCAAATTACTGTTATACCCCTGGGTTACTTCTAAATCCTTACGTACCAGTGCTCTTCTAATAAACAACCTGTTTATGGTCCAACCATCAAACAAAAACCCCTCTCGGGCCAGTGAGAGGGTAGGGCCCTTTGTTCAAGTCCTGGAGACACCACTTAAGGGAACACTTATCTACTTATCCTAAAGTCGGGAAGGAGTGAAATCCAAAGGACAAGTCGGCAAACGGGCCACTCTCACCCATACAAATCAAAGGACAATCCCTCGTGAACAGGAGTTCATAATATACTCAAGATTAAGACTAAGTTGCCTAGGTCAACCTATTGAAATAGAAACCTAACCAGTCAACGGGGTTACATCTAGTGGTTACTATTTCGTGGTCCAATCTTATGCGAACTCATTGCATAGGATACCCCCACTCGCATGTCTCCTACATGAACGCGTTAGATCATTGCGTTTGTATCAAATACAAAGTGGGTCGTATCCATAGTGTTACCAGGATAAGGTACCCAGCCATATCCTTATACTATAGACCTTTTAGGCTGTAACTTGAACATTGATCTCTATATGTCTCTACATATTGTTCAAGACTCATAAAACAGCCTAGAATGTTAGTTTATTGGATTTTAGGGTTATTAAAACAAGATAAAATAATCAATAACATTTATTGAATAACAATGAATAATCATTTATTAATGACGGTCAAAATACAGCATTTACTATCTACGAGTTTTAGGGCATAAAACCCAACACGAGATCCATTCCCCAGTTTGAAGGGTAACATGTAGAAGTGATTGTTTGATTCTTCCAATTTTTTAAAAAATAACAAGAGAAATCGAATTTCTCTTAAGGGTCTTACTTTAGCCCTTCTTTTATTATTAAGGTTAGGGAGCTTTTTCTCTTTTGAGGATGTATTAAGAATCTGGAAATATATTATATCAAATCAATAGAATGTTGCATTCTTTTGCTTCACAACTTTGAGTTCTAGATTTCGATAGGGACAACCACATCAGTTCGAAAGAGAAGGGTACTGTGGAGGGAAGTTGTTCGAAATAGAAAAGAAGAATGAGGTCATGATCGGAAGCGAATGTGGTCCCCACTTTTTGAATAGTGTCCTGCAGATGGTCTTCCCAATCCGAGTCGATTAGGAAAAGATCCAGTCTGCATCGGATTTCCATTTCCTTCCCTTTCCTCATGTTAGACCAAGTGAAAAAAGCGCCATAGAGTGGGAGGTCAACCAAATCACAATCAGCAACGGGATCCGCAAAATCTTCAAGACCTCTTCTCAAATTTTCGGCATGTAAAGTCAGAATAGAACCCCTTTCATATTTGATTGCATAAGGCATTCATTTTACTTTCCACTAATGCACCAAGCAAGGTAGGTTGGAAACAGTATGGATGAATTTGAGCTCATTCTATAGGTCTTGCTTGTGAGAAACTGATGCTGGAGCATAGACCTATGTAGCCATCCATTCCAAGTTGTGGTCTAGGGAGCGCAATTGCTAGAGCACGGGAGAATTCAAAGTAATGATTTCAGCAAGAGCAGCTGGACGGACTACTATAGTGAGTCTAATGACTACGTCAGTCGAGTTGAGTCAAAAGGTATGATATAGTAGCCTTTCCGAGCGAGCCTATGGGATCTCCTGCAAACCCCCATGATGTGGTAAAGGGAGGATATTAAGGGAAGCAGTGAGTGGGGATTCCCCTGCAGAGAGCCGGGAGACCTTCACGTCCAGTTCGGAGGGCGGGGATATCCCGACCCTACTATCATTATGCCTTTGCAATGTTACTTGGTTTAACTCTATTTGTGACATTTTCTTCCCCCTTTTTCATTTCGCCGTTTGAAGTTATCCCCTGCTTTGTCTTTTCCGTAATGTTAGTGTTCGACCGGTATGGCAACCCTAGAGGGGGTTGAATAAGGTTTAATTAAACTTTTTAAGAAATATGCTCAATTTAAACTAATTAAATACTTTTTAAAATAAATTAATAAAAACCCTAAATGATGCCAAATAACAAGATTGATAAAAAGTATGTAACAATAAACTCAATCAATATCAACCAACAAAAACATGCAATTAAAATTAAATGCAAAAATAATTAGGAAAGAGTTAGAGAAAAAGACACTGTAATTTTTATAGTGGTTCGGTCAAACTCGACCTACATCCACTTTCCCAAGCGCCTCTTGGGATTTTGATTAAAAATCTCATTTTGACTCTTTCCACGGATCAGAGCCGAACCGTTACCTTGCTCCTTTTTCGGGTTCAAGAGCAAACCCGATCCTTTCCACGGGTTAGGATCAAACCGTTACAATGTTGTTGAAAGCTTTAAATCACTCAATAAAACTCTCTAAAAGAGTGGGTATACAAATTTGAGCTCACACACTTTGATTCTCACAATACAATAGAAAATTCTCTCAAGAATAAGATGAAAAGAACAAAAATTGGAAGCTTGGAGAGAGAGCAACAATGGTGGCCTTTTTACTAATTTTGAGAATTGAAAAGTGTAAAAAAAGTTGAAACAATTTTGGGAAGATGAAGTTTAAAAAGAGAGGAAAGTGGGCTAAAAAATTGAATTTGATTTTGATCCATTGGATTGTGTAAAAAGCAAATTGAGTGGTTGAGATTAAAAGTAAAAAAGTAATTTTCTTTTTAATTTTAAAATCAACTAGCCGTTAGACACAAACATATATAATATTAAATTCATTTACTTTAAAAACAACTAGCCGTTAGACACATACATATATATAATATTAAATTCATTTCTTTTTAAAATCATTTTTTTATTATTTTCAAAATCAATATCTTTTAGTTTTATTAAAATCCACCAATTATAAAATAAAGCCCCTTGTGTCACTCCCTCTATGGCTCCAAGTGACACTCCTTAATTAGTCTAATTTGATGATTAATTTTGGCCACGTCACCACCTCGGTATTTTTTCGTTAACTTTATTTCGACGATAACTTCTTCGTTTGAACTCCGATTTTGGTGATTCAAGAGGCATCAGAATCGTTGTTTCGAGCTCTACGCTATGGGCTATTCAAAATAATAAATTGTTAGTAAACAAAATCAGGTTTGTTATCATCAAAACATTAATTAAATATTAATTAAAATTAATTAATTTGAG
This sequence comes from Lagenaria siceraria, assembly GCA_002890555.2. Classification (NCBI taxonomy): domain Eukaryota; kingdom Viridiplantae; phylum Streptophyta; class Magnoliopsida; order Cucurbitales; family Cucurbitaceae; genus Lagenaria; species Lagenaria siceraria. The sequence goes on along the minus strand of CM016491.1, from coordinate 8,220,920 downwards.
ATTAAGGGCCAAAAAGCCAACAATCTCCCCTTTTTGATGATGACAAACCATTGAAGAAAAATAGCATGAAATGCACATAACCATAGCAACACATGATGATTAAGATATAATTCCAATATCAAGAACATAAATCACTACAAAGTTCATGCTTGAAATTCATTCAAAAGAATTAACTTCTCCCCCTAATTAAATCTCCCTCAAATTAATTCAAAAGACATAATCATGCAAAATAATCAGTAATACATATTTTTTTATACTTCTCCCCCTTTGGAATCATCAAAAAGAGCAATTAAGAAAAAAATATGAGTGCTCCCCTAAAAACATGAACACATACAAAGATTCCAATTCTCCCCTATCAATATGCATTCCTAACAATATCAAGTAAGATAGAGAATCAAGATGCATCACAACGAATAATACCAAGCTCAAGCCTATTTTTGCAAAAACTTTCTTCATTCAAAGGCTTGGTAAAAATATCCGCTAATTGATTATTAGAGCTCACAAATTCAAGAATAATATGACCATTTTGCACATGCTCTCTAATAAAATGATGCCTAATATCAATATGCTTAGTCCTAGAATGATGTATAGGATTTTTAGTCAAATTAATAGCACTAGTGTTATCACAAAATATGGGCACATTATCAAATTTTAATCCAAAATCACAAAGAGTTTGTTTCATCCAAAGAATTTGTGCACAACAACTAGCAACCGCAATATATTCCGCTTCGGTAGTGGATAAAGCAACCGAATTTTGCTTTTTACTAAACCAAGATACTAAGGAACTACCAAGAAATTGGCAAGTCCCGCTAGTACTCTTACGGTCAAGTAAACTACCGGCAAAATCCGCATCGCGGAATATCCTACCAAATTAAATTCAACATTTTAGGATACCACAAACCTAGATCATAGTTCCAAGCAAATATTAAATATTCTTTTAACGGCATGCAAATGTGATTCCTTTAGGACAATATGAAATCTAGCACAAAGACATACACTAAAACATGATATCGGGTCTACTAGCGGTCAAATAAAGTAGAGATCGATCATACCTCGATAAGTCATTATGTCCACACATTTACCTTTTTCATCTTTGTCAAGCTTAGTGGTAGTACTCATAGGATTTTTGCAATTTTACCTTCATTGAATTTGAACCTCTTGAGTAAATCCCTTGTGTATTTTTCTTGACTATGAAGATGCCATCCTTGAGTTGTTTGATTTGGAGTCCAAGGAAGAAACTAAGTTCTCCCATCATACTCATCTCAAATTCATTATGCATACACTTAGAAAATTCTTCACACAAGGATGGATTAGTAGAACCAAAAATAATATCATCCACATATATTGCACTATAAGCATATCATTTTCTTTCACCTAATAAAGAGAGTAGTATCAATTTTTCCCATTTTAAAGCTATTCTCATGTAGAAAATTACTAAGTCTATTATACCAAGCTCTTGGAGCTTGTTTTAACCATAAAGAGCCTTTTTCAACTTATAGACATGATTAGGCAAATCAAAATTTTCAAAGCCGGAGGTGTTTTACATAAACTTCCTCCATAATATAACCATTCAAAATGCACTTTTCACATCCATTGATACAAAATGAAATTCTTATAAGAAGCAAAAGCAAGCAACATTCTAATAGCTTCTAATCTAGCAACCGGTGCAAAAGTTTCTTCATAATCTATACCTTCTTGACAATAACCTTGAGCTACAAGTCTAGCTTTATTTCTAATGATATTTCCATGTTCATCCATCTTATTTCTAAATACCATTTAGTTCCAATTATAGAAACATTAGAAGGCCTAGGGACTCATTCCCAAACTTTGTTCTTTCAAATTGATTTAATTCTTCTTGCATAGCTAAAATCCAAAACTCATCACATTCAGCATCTTTAAAACTTTTAGGTTCAACTTGAGAAACAAATGCAAGATTACTAAATAAATTAAGAGAAGAACGAGTTTTCACACCTTGTTCGGGATCACCAAGAATCAAATCCTTGGGATGGGATGGAGCATATCTCCACTCTTTAGGCATGGATGAAGAATCATCTTCCTTCTTTTCATTGATGCTCACTTCTTGCATACTTGAGACAATTCTTTACCTTTGTCACTAACAAGTAAATCTCCAAAATCTTTTTCTAAATCATCACTACAAATAGACTCATTAGAAACAATATTACAAGATTCATCAAACACAACATGCATAGATTCCTCAATAACTAAAGTTTTCTTATTGAAAACTCTATAAGCTTTACTAGAAGAGGAATATCCAAGGAAAATCTCAATATCCGTCTTAGAGTCAAATTTTCCAAGTTTTCTTGTTGTCAAATAAAAATTTGCAACCAAAAACTTTGAAATACCCAATGTTTGGAATTTTTCCATGCCAAAGCTCATAAGGGTTTTATCTAAAGATGGTCTAATTAAAACTCTATTTAAGACATAGCATGCGGTGTTAACGGTTCTGCCCAAAAATATTTAGGTAAACATACTCATGCAACATGACCTAGCAAATTCTTGCAAGTACGTACGATTTTTCTTTCAACTACACCATTTTGTTGAGGAGTTCTGGAGAGGAAAAATATGAGAAAAACCATTTTTTTCACAAAAATCTTTAAAAGCATCACTATCAAATCCTCCCCCATGATCACTCCTAATTTTAAAAATAAAAGATCCTTTTTCATTTTGAACTCTTTTTGCAAAACTAATAAAACTTTTCAAGGCTTCATCCTTATGTTTTATCATCAAAACCCAAGTAAATCTTGAAAAATCATCAACTATCACAAATGCATAATAGTTCTCTCCAAAGCTAGCAATTCTAGAAGGGCCAAATAAGTCCATGTGTAATAGTTGTAAGGGGTCTAGTAGTAGAGATCACATTTTTAGATTTGAAAGAGGACTTAGTTTGCTTACCCATTTGACAAGCATCACAAACTTTATCTTTTTCAAATTTAAATTTGGGAAGACCTCTAACTAAAGAATTCTTGGAAATATTTGAAATTAGTGCATGCTAGCATGTCCTAGTCTTCTATGCCATAACCAAGAATCATCATGCAAAGCCGAAAGACATTTATCACTAATAGGGCAATCATTTAAATCAATAGTGTAAACATTTCATCTCTATTTCCAACAAACAAGACTTTTCTATCAAACATTTTCAATGATGCAATTCTTTTTATCAAAAACTATTCTAAATCCTTTATCACACAATTGACTAATACTAAGTAAATCATGCTTTAAACCATCAACTAAAAGCACATTTTCAATCAAAATAGAAGACTCATTACCTATATTACCCTTACCAATTATTTTACCTTTCTTGTTGTCACCGAAGGTTACCATGCCTCCATCCTTTTTAGAGAAAGAAATGAATTTTGATCGGTCTCCGGTCATATGCCTTGAGCAACCACTATCCAAATACCATCTATTTTCTTGGAGGCTTTCAAACAAACCTACAAACAAGAATTTCAAGTTTGATTCTTTGGTACCCATACTTGTTTGGGTCCTAGAGTGTTAGCATTTACAAACTTAGGGATCCATTTCATTTTTGCATTAGCATTAAAAGCATTGGATTTAGACAAGTAACAAGAGTAAGTTTTATGTCCATACTTGCCATAAGAAAAACAAACAATATCATTCAATGATCTATCTTTCACAACAAATTTATGCCCTTTACTTTTCTTGGAAAATTTCTTTCTTGGAGCATTGTAAAACTTTGCTCTTGAGAAAAATTTCTTCTTGAAGAAGTACTGTGAGCATACTTCAACTTAAAGCACTTGGGTCTAATATGACCTTCAACACCACAATTATGACATATAGGCACAAAACTAGATTTAGCATTATTAGACACAACATTAGGCATATTAGGCACAATAGAAGATGCTTTAACAAATATAGTTTTAGAACTTGGAGTAGAGCATTCATCAATATAGCCTAAACCTCTTTATCACCATAAGGCTTGCCTACTTCAATTATTTTGTCCAACCTTTGAGCACCTATTGTCAACTTTTAATGGACTCTTTAGCTTTATCAAGTTCTTGTAAAGCATTTAATTCTTTTTCCTTAAGAAATTTAATCAAATTATCCTTTTCACAACTATCATGCTCAAGAAATCTAACTTTATCAAGTAATGCATTTTTCTCATCACAAACACCAACATGCTTATCACAAGAGACATTCATTCCATCAATTTCTACAACATGCTCATTCTCTTTAAAGCAAGCAATTTCATCAAGTAAAGACTTATTTTCACTAGTCAAGACATCGTTTTTCTTCTAAGCACAATATATTTTGAACTAAGTTTTTCTAAGTCATTTTGCATACTTTCAAAAGCTTCAAACAATTCATCATAAGAAGGGGGTTCTAGAGTTACCGCATCATCAAGTTCATCATCCTTGTCACTATGAGCCATGAGACAAATGCGTGCCACTTCTTCAACATCACTTCCACTTTCACTTTCACTACTATCATCCCAAGTAGCCTTCATTGCCTTCTTCTTGGATTTCTTAGAAGATTTGAGGAGAGGACAATCCGTTCTTATATGACCCGGATTTTGCATTCATAACAAATCACCTCATCTTTTTACTCTTCTCACCTTTTGTCTCTCTTGGGTTGATAGGGTTTCTTGAATTGCTTCTTTCTCTTAATAAATTTTTGTACTTACGTGAAAAATATGCAATGTCATCTTCATCAAGGGCATCCTCATCTTCGGAGTCAACTTCCAAGGAGATGGTCTTTAATGCAATGCTCTTCTTCTTTTTGGACTCATCCTCCAAGTGCTCCTTCATCTTTCTGGGTCATGAGTGAACCAATGAGTTCCTCCAATAGAAGTTTGGTGAGATCCTTTGCTTCTTGGATTGCCGTCACCTTTGCTTCCCAAGTCTTAGGTAGAGACCTAAGAATTTTCCTAACATTTTTGGATGTTGTATAGACTTTACCAAGTCCCTTCAAAGCATTTATAATGTTAGTAAATCTAGTAAACATATCGGTTATAGACTCATTAGCATCCATCTTAAACGCTTCATAATTATGAACAAGCATGCTAATTTTGGACTCTTTAACTTGATTTGTTCCTTCATGAGTAATTTCAAGAGTATTCCAAATTTCTTGAGCGGAAGAACACATAGAATTCTATTAAATTCATCTTTCTCAAAGCACAATACAAACAATTTATAGCCTTAGCATTGAAAGAACACTTTTTCATTTCATTTTTCATATACTCTTCTTCTAACTTAGGCTTATCAACATTATCAACCTTTTTTATAGGAACATATGGACCTTTAGCAACAATTAACCACAAATTATAGTCAATAGATTGAAAATAAATTGTCATTCTAGTTTCCAATATGCATAATTTGAACCATCAAAGAAAGGAGGTCTAGAAGTAGATTGGCCTTCAACAATTCCATTTGCAACTAGGTTTGCCATAATGCTCTAACAATAAAGTTTGTCAAGAAAATTAAATTTCAAGATGAGCACCCTGATACCAATTGTTGGACCGGTCTGGCAACCCTAGAGGGGGGTGAATAGGTTTAATTAAACTTTTAAGAAATATGCTCAATTTAAACTAATTAAATACTTTTTAAATAAATTAATAAAAACCCTAAATGATGCCAAATAACAAGATTGATAAAAAGTATGTAACAATAAACTCAATCAATCAACCACAAAAACATGAAATTAAAATTAAATGCAAAAATAATTAGAAAGAGTTAGAGAGAAGACACGTATTTTTATAGTGGTTCGGTCAAACTCGACCTACATCCACTTTCCAAGCGCCTCTTGGGATTTCGATTAAAATCTCTTTTGACTCTTTCCACGGATCAGAGCCGAACCGTTACCTTGCTCCTTTTTCGGTTCAAGAGCAAACCCGATCCTTTCACGGGTTAGGATCAAACCGTTGCAATGTTGTTGAAAGCTTTAAATCACTCAATAAAACTCTCTAAAAGAGTGGGTATACAAATTTGAGCTCACACACTTTGATTCTCACAATACAATAGAAAATTCTCTCAAGAATAAGATGAAAAGAACAAAATTGGAAGCTTGGAGAGAGAGCAACAATGGTGGCCTTTTTACTAATTTTGAGAGATTGAAAAGTGTGAAAAAAGTTGAAACAATTTTGGGAAGATGAAGTTTAAAAAGAGAGGAAAGTGGGCTAAAAAATTGAATTTGATTTTGATCCATTGGATTGTGTAAAAAGCAAATTGAGTGGTTGAGATTAAAAGTAAAAAAGTAATTTTCTTTTTAATTTTAAAATCAACTAGCCGTTAGACACAAACATATATAATATTAAATTCATTTACTTTAAAACAACTAGCCGTTAGACACATACATATATATAATATTAAATTCATTTCTTTTTAAAATAATTTTTTTATTATTTTCAAAATCAATATCTTTTAGTTTTATTAAAATCCACCAATTATAAAATAAAGCCCCTTGTGTCACTCCCTCTATGGCTCCAAGTGACACTCCTTAATTTGTCTAATTTGATGATTAATTTTGGCCACGTCACCACCTCGATATTTTTTCGTTAACTTTATTTCGACGGTAACTTCTTCGTTTGAACTCCGATTTTTGTGATTCAAGAGGCATCAGAATCGTTGTTTCGAGCTCTACGCTATGGGCTATTCAAAATAATAAAATTGTTAGTAAACAAAATCAGGTTTGTTATCATCAAAACATTAATTAAATCATTAATTAATTTGAGATTAAGGGCCAAAAAGCCAACAAGAGCTACACTTCTTGCGATATTTGATCCTTTTCTGTTTGCATTCATCTGGAATTTGGTTTCCAGGGCTGTTGAGAGTTCCAATTTGAGCATTATTATTCGGAATCTTCTGATATTCGAAATTAGCATGAGTTTCATCAAAATGAACATGTAAAGATGGGCTGGAAAGCTGCCTACCTGCGAAAGCCGAATAGATCTGATTTTAAGGCTCCCCATTCAAATCAGCATCCTCCATCCTCCAAATCTGGTTGAAATTCAACAACTCCGTATGGGCTTCAAGCTGGTGCTCACGCAGAGCTTTTAGAACAGTCTCTACGTGTTTCAGATACTCCTCCCAGGTCTTGCTATAAACCCTACCAACGTGTACTTTTTTTATTCTCCTATTTTTTACTATAGTCACATCCTCATAAATAGTTCTATGATCTCGGTTAATTTCAGTCTTTCAGTAGTGAAACACGATTTCAGTATTCAATCTATCCCATTCGTTCTGGAGTCCAGGACTGATTTTCTTTGGTCTCTTTTCCTTAAACTTCAGCCCTCTTTAAGCTCTCTTCTAGGGAATTTTTGCTTGGTCTAGTAACAAGTCTCGATAAGCTGTCGCAATCAGGCAATTCGTTAAAAGAGATATCTGATCGATCTGTCTTTCAATACTAACTCTTTTCCTCTTTCTGTTGTTTCTGATCTGTATTGCCTTGAAGAAAGAAAAGAGATATTTGACTTCTCACCCTATTAATAACTTTGTGTCCTATCAAGCTTCCTGACTTGAAAGCTTTCATTTCAGCGATAAGATACCCTCCTGAAAGAAGCCCTCAATCATCCTCAGTGGAAGAAAGCTACGATAGAAGAATGGAGGAGGCTCTAAGAGAAGAACGACACTTGGGAACTGATCACGTTACCAAGAGGCAAACGTACGGTTGGCTGCGGGTGGGTATATACCCTGAAACAAAAAGCTGATGGCTCTATCGAGAGGGCTCGTCTTGTGGCGAAAGGTTTCACACAAACCTATGGCATCGATTATCTCGAGACGTTTGTTTGCTCCTGTGGCCAAACTCAAAAAAATTCCATACGAGTCATTCTGTCAGTTGTAGCTAACAGATCTTGGTCACTGCATCAGCTCGATGTCAAAAAGGCCTTTCTTCATGGAGACCTCCACGAATAGGTTTCTATTCATCCTCCACAAGGGTTTCGAGCTCAGGGGAGGAAGGAAAGTTTTCAGGTGAAAAAAGGCGATATATGGTCTCATATATATCTCTCCTCGGCTCCTTGGGCTTGGTTCGAGATATGAAGTTTGGTTATGACGAAGATTGATGGGTTTCCAGAGAAGGAATGCTGATCATTCCGTGTTCATAAAAAGGAAACAAGAGGAAAAGTTCTGATAAGGAGCTAGCCAACCAAGAGAAATATACGGCTCAACATGCTCAAACCAGCTTGAATGAAGAGGAAAATGAAGCTCAACAAGCTCAACTTAGCTCAAATGAACCTCATGTTGAAAATCGATGGGAGAACTTTCCAAGTCAACCCAATCATGAGGCAATCATTATGCCACAAGGACCAATAACAAGAGCTAGAGCTAAAAGACTTCAAGATGGATTAAATGCTTGCTTCCAAGCTAAGTTTACAACCCATGATAAAAAGTTGCAACCATTTAAGCTTCTAGATACACCTTTTCATCCAAGAGTCATAATGAATCTAAAAATCCAGATTCATTCACATATTTAATTTCCCATGTATGCAATTTAATTTCATGTTTTTATATTTATGAGGGTAGTTGAAAGGGTGTAGATGAATTTAGACAATTTGAAAGGTTATGTCCTTTCATGGTGCCTTTTCAATTAGTATAAATAGGGCTGTAATTCCACATTTTGGAAAGAAGACTTTGAATTTGAATGAATTTTTTATAGAGTAAATCTCTCAAGCTTTTATGCTTTCTTTGTATTCTTGTGTTTAGAATGCATGTTTAGAACTTTCAATCTAGTTTGATCAATTAGATTGTGGAGAGTTCGAAATCTTGAAGTTAGGAACAAGTTCTCCTTTCTTCTTGATCTTTGATCAATCTTCCAAACCAAATCTATCGTAGTGTGCTATCCTTCGTGCGACACTTAGGTGTCTCACTTCACTCGTTTTCTTGCTAGTTACATAGCGATAGTATATAGTCATTTCCTTACTTCCAGCGTAACAATGTATAGGAACTACGGCTATAGTTGATTGCTATTCATTGACTTACATTCATAATCTGTCACATCACATGCTCTCACTGTCAGCTTGTTCATGTTTGATACAGCTAACCAATGTATGCTCTCTATATGCTATTCATTGACTATAATGTCTGTAAGCATTTACATGTTTTCAGTCTGATAATGCATAGTTACAATGAATGAATGCATTGAATGACTTTCAGCTTGTTCATGATAGTCTTTCATAGCGATAGCGGCCTATGGAATTCAATTGAATTAGCGATAGCGGGTCGATATGCACAGCGCCTAGTATCCATCATTTACGGTTAGGACTACTGGGGTATCTAATCCCATTCGCTCCCCTAGCTTTCGTCTCTCAGTGTCAGTGTCGGCCCAGCAGAGTTGATAAGGAAATAATTGGTAATGATTAGTTGAAACATTAGATGAGTTACTTCCATGCTAAGGTTCCAACTAGAGTTGAAGAGACGCAAGATTTCAAGTATCAAAAGACACCTTTTCATCAAAGGACACAATGAATCTCAAATCCACATTCATCCTCTTATTTAATATATTATGTACCAAATTAATTTGTTGTATTTATATTTATTAAGGTAGTTGAAAGGGTGTACATGGATTTAGACAATTTGGTGAAAGGTTGTGTCCTTTCATGGTGCCTTTTCAATTAGTATAAATAGGGCTGTAGTTCCACATTTTGGAAAGAAGACTTTGAATTAGAATGAATTTTTCATAGAGTAAATCTCTCAAGCTTTTATGCTTTCTTTGTATTCTTGTGTTTAGAATGCATGTTTAGAACTTTCAATCTAGTTTGATCAATTAGATTGTGGAGAGTTCGAAATCTTGAAGTTAGGAACAAGATCTCCTTTCTTCTTGATCTTTGATCAATCTTCCAAGCCAAATCTGCTTAACTTTCTTGGGGTTGTCTATCAAATTTGTTTATTGGGGGTTATTCTTATTATTGTTGTGGGGGTTCACCTTGTTTAAAGGGGAGTTCTCAAACGTGATTGAGGTAGTTCCCTTTTATCATTTGGTATCAGAGCTTGGCTCTAAACAGATTATATCTTTTCTTGTTTTCCTTTCCATGCCATATTTCTTTCTTTAGATCCAAATGATAAAGGGAACTACCTCAATCACGTTTGAGAACTCCCCTTTAAACAAGGTGAACCCCCACAACAATAATAAGAATAACCCCCAATAAACAAATTTGATAGACAACCCCAAGAAAGCTAAGCAGATTTGGCTTGGAAGATTGATCAAAGATCAAGAAGAAAGAGATCTTGTTCCTAACTTCAAGATTTCGAACTCTCCACAATCTAATTGATCAAACTAGATTGAAAGTTCTAAATGCATTCTAAACACAAGAATACAAGAAAACATAAAAGCTTGAGAGATTTACTCTATGAAAAATTCATTCTAATTCAAAGTCTTCTTTCCAAAATGTGGAACTACAGCCCTATTTATACTAATTGAAAAGGCACCATGAAAGGACACAACCTTTCACCAAATTGTCTAAATCCATGTACACCCTTTCAACTACCTTAATAAATATAAATACAACAAATTAATTTGGTACATAATATATTAAATAAGAGGATGAATGTGGATTTTGAGATTCATTGTGTCTCTTTGATGAAAAGGTGTCTTTTGATACTTGAAATCTTGCGTCTCTTCAACTCTAGTTGGAACCTTAGCATGGAAGTAACTCATCTAATGTTTCAACTAATCATTACCATTATTTCCTTATCAACTCTGCTGGGCGACACTGACACTGAGAGACGAGCTAGGGGAGCGAATGGGATTAGATACCCCAGTAGTCCTAACCGTAAATGATGGATACTAGGCGCTGTGCATATCGACCCGCTATCGCTAATTCAATTGAATTCCATAGGCCGCTATCGCTATGAAAGACTATCATGAACAAGCTGAAAGTCATTCAATGCATTCATTCATTGTAACTATGCATTATCAGACTGAAAACATGTAAATGCTTACAGACATTACAGTCAATGAATAGCATATAGAGAGCATACATTGGTTAGCTGTATCAAACATGAACAAGCTGACAGTGAGAGCATGTGATGTGACAGATTATGAATGTAAGTCAATGAATAGCAATCAACTATAGCCGTAGTTCCTATACATTGTTACGCTGGAAGTAAGGAAATGACTATATACTATCGCTATGTAACTAGCAAGAAAGCGAGTGAAGTGAGACACCTAAGTGTCGCACGAAGGATAGCACACTACGATAGTAGTGGGACAGTAGTGCATGTGTGATATAGCTCGTAGGGATCGCACCTACTCGCTGTTAACTCAAGACTCAAGAGCTAGAGTGCTTGTGGGATATAGCTCGATACCCTCACTTGATTGTTGCTATATCAATACTTGTAAGTCGTAGTTCCTATACATTCAATCGCTGTAAGTAAGAGAATGTACCCATTTCATGTTTTATTAAAAACTCGAATTACGTACATAAGTGGCAGATGTCAAAGCATATGTGATGAATTGGTCTTCTCTTTCTGAAAGTGATCCATCCGATCGAAAAACCTGCGCTATGCTTAACACATGCGTTTTGGTGGCTACGTACTTTAGCAAGGAATAAGAGTTTCTACCTATAGAAAAGATCATGAAAGCAGCGAAAAAATGAGCGTACATTCTCTGTTGTTGTTAAAAACTTTTGTCTCTGGTTTTTGGGTAGTACTAAAAGTCTTGATCGAGACTTTACGGTCATTCTGCTATTTTCTCCTTTTTAGGAAGAAATTACATATATGCTCTTTCTTGATTTGCCAGTTTCTCTATTTGATCGGCATTTTAGGTGAGAAGGGCCTTTACTCCGTCCCACACAGTGTACTACTATCGGCCCTACCAGGCAACCTATTAGCCGTGGTGGAATCAATACCATCAATGTCAAAAGTAAATCCTTTCCCTTACCATCTGTAGCGGGAAATTCAAAAGTTATGTAGTCGAGCTATCTTGTCTTGTATTCAGCTGGAATCTTTCCCTATCCTTAGAGCACCTTCGACGAATAACCTATGTAAATCCTTCTATCCTGTCTATAGTAAATGGGGCTATGCATTCTGTACGATATTGGCGTTGTGCGACACTAGTCCTGTCGCCCGCCTAATTAGAGGGGAGACATTGATGTACGCAGCCATCCCGCTATTGCTCAGGAGAACTCGAGTAAAGGAAAGGGAGGCCCTTTTCTTATGAATACAATGATTCAGGGGACCCTGGAGTTATAGTGCATACTTTGCTTTCGTGTTTTCTTTCCCACGTCTACTTTACGACAGCGAGTGCCCCCTATTTCTTATGGTCTGACTTCCATCTATTCCACCCAAGGGCATCTATTCCGCCCTTTTCTTATGAATACAATGATTCAGGGGACACAGATTCTTCTTTTTGACCCTGATGGTAAGATAGACATGTGCATACCCTATTTTCTTGCAACCGGTCGGAAAGGCGAATAAATACTAATTGTGGTCTACGGCTGATCCGATCCAATGGACCAGACACCCAGGGATGCTGGACGGTAGGTACGAAGTTGTCCTACTTAACCCAGACTACAGGCACGAAGGTAGCAATACCGCCTCGGAGCCCTGGTGAAGCTAGCACGCGTCTCCCGTACCGCTTGTCGCTTGAAATGCATTCGCAGGGGTAGCTACGGCAGGCAAGCTCGAAACGACCGACGATGGCTCCATACTGGAAACTGGGGACCCAACCTTCACTCTTGAGTTATATCGGTTGGGACCCTTAAGACGGAGTATGGGTTGATTTTCCAAACAGGAGCAAGGGACAGAAAGTACAAGACAAGAGCGCGGAAGAAGGGAAGGGTGTTAAGGACTACCCTCGTTCTCCATTTCGTTGATCCAATCTTTTCTTTATGAACATGACTTGGCTCGCTATAAAGTATCTGCTTGTCTACCTCAATGCCTGCTGACTCAACTGCGTACCTAGTATAAATAAATAAATGTCATAGGCTCATCACCTCTTTTCTTAGCTTCTAGTTTGCTTTCATTGAGGTCTGTGAGATGATCCCTTCGAAAGGACTGGACTTCTGATAAAACAAATACCCTCTAAGAGGAATTATCTAGTAACCTAAATCACGTGCGAACTTCAACTCTTCGCTATAAAAGACTCCAATGAATTTACCTGTAGGAAAGATTAAAGTACCAAATTTATCCTTATATGGCAAAAATGGACATGATATACTAGTAAGACATACAACATAGGCCTCAATAAAGCAAAATCATATGAGAATTGGATACTAAGTATCAAAATCCCGCAGTGGTGTGGGACTTCGTCAGAAGATCTGCGATCTGAAGCTCTGAGGAAATGTATGGCATTGAACCTTGTAGAAAGTGATGGCGAACGAAGTGCCCTAAGTGAGTAAGGAAGGCTATTTCGATATGTTTTGTTCGCTCATGAAACACATCATTGTGTGCTATTTGGATAGCACTCTTGTTGTCATAAATGAGATAGTAGTAGGCCCAGAAAAAGTGACTCCCATATCTTGTTGTAACCATCCCAACAAAATAATCTCTGATGTAGTATCAGCAAGAGCCCTTTACTCGGCTTCTGCACTAGAGCGAGCCTGTCTCTTTCTTGCTCTTCCAATCTTGTTGAGAGTCACGGAAGAAAAAGGAAAAGCCAGTAGTGGAGCCCCTTCGTCGAGATTAGTTTGTTGTAAGATCACCAGCATGAATACCTTACTTCAGCTTTAAGAGGTAGGGGTTGCCAAGCTATTCTAATAGAATAGGTCTCGACAGTAATGGCAAGGTTTTTCCAAAATAGTCAAGCTTTTAGATATCTCAAAATACGTTTATCAGCTACTAAATGAGAAAACCGAGGAGACTGTATAAACTTGTCTACAAGTCCAACAGCAAACGAAATCTGATATGAATGGAGGAACCTAAATCGTGACATATGAACTTTAAGAACGATGCCAAGAATGCACACTATATGTTGTTCAAATTCACCTTCAAGAGAACTTGCAATTATGAGAAATCAAGTGGAATTTATGAAGAATCAAGCTTCATTTATGCAACAAGGAGTTCAAGTGGGGCTTGACAACTCAAAGATGGTTACAAATTGATGGGTTGTTGATTAAAAATGATATTTTTCGGATTTATGGTAATAATTAAATGTAATTTTTAGTTTTTAAGTCATTTTATGTGGTTTATGTCACATTTAGATCATGGGTTGTAATGGTCATCAATTGTGAGAGTTACAACTCTTTGAATGCCTCATAGAATGACTAGGGTTATATTTTGAGGCCTATATAATGTAATGTAATTTGTCAAAAAAGGGAGACTTTGGAAAATGTAGTAAAAAGAGCCTTGGAGCTTTCTTTTAGCCTTGAGCTATGTTTCCTTTGCAATTCTATGGTGTTTAGGTTGCATGTTCAAAAACATTCAAGCTGGACTTGATCGATCTTGCTTGTGGAGTGATTAGAAGATCAAGGGTCGATGGGAGTCGCAAGCTTTGTCCAATCCGTGATTTTGTTGATCGTCTAAGTAATCCGTCGTCTAGCCATTCTTAGGGGCTGAGATCATCTTGATTTGGGGTTTTTTGCGGTTGAGTTCTACAGGTCTTGTTCGTCAACAAGGTTGTTAGATCCAACGCGTCGAGGGTTACTTATCATTTGGTATCAGAGCTTAGGCTCTAGATCGGATATATGTTCCATTGCTGCAATTCTTTTCTTATTCTTCTTTTTTATTTTTTTGTTTTTCAGTTTTTCATTTTCATCTCGTCACATTCTGTCCATTTTATGAAACTCGAAACAAAAGTCTCATATCCAGCTGTAGTTTCACATTTTCGTAAAATTCAAGGTTTTAGATTAGAGTCTAATCTACAAAAGCGTTTTTTTTTTGACATTTTCAAATTCGGCTTCATTCGATGTGAAATATCTGTGTTTTAAAAAACAGTCAGAAAAAGGAATTTTTTTTTTTGATATTCCTTAGAGCATTTGTTCTTGAGTTGTTCTTTCTCTCTCAAAAGCATGTCAAATCTGAATTCTTACAATTTGATCATGATTTTGCCATTAATTTTCATCATTTGGTGTTCAATCCATAGGTTACACTTTGAAATTTTCAAAAAGGGATGTTAAACATTAAATATGGCAGTTACAACATTTATGCACATTGAACTTTCTAGCCATTAAGCATGTAACTCCAATGTTTCAACTTCCAACCAATAGATTAATTCTTAAGAGTGTAAATGTGTGTGTTGATCCTTCAATGTTACTTCCAAGCAATACTTTAGATTTGAGGACGAATCTTCTTGAAGAAAGGGAGAATGATATGAATGGAGGAACCTAAATCGTGACATATGAACTTTAAGAACGACGCCAAGAATGCACACTATATGTTGTTCAAATTCACCTTCAAGAGAACTTTCAATTATGAGAAATCAAGTGGAATTTATGAAGAATCAAGCTTCATTTATGGAACAAAGACTTCAAGTGGGTCTTTTGCGGTTGAGGTCTAAAGGTCTTGTTTGTCAACATGGTTGTTAGATCCAACGCGTCGAGGGTTACTTATCATTTGGTATCAGAGTAATGTACTGGAGACCACCCACCATACATACTCCTATAGGCCGATGGATCTGATAGCAGCTCACCATCATGAGAATACAGCTTGGCATTAAGCTGGAGTCACACAGGGCAACCTGTCGACTTTCGAAACTTCAATCCCGGTTAGAGGACCAAGATCTTTCATATGAAACTGCTTTAGCAGCGGAATCATTGCCGGTAATCTTTTTCTTTTTCATTTTCTTATTCAAACTTCAATGGCAAGGATGGATATACCTGAAGCGCTTGACAAAAAAAATCAGGTGTGATCCTTGTAGTGCTGTGCTGAATTTTTCAAAGCCTCTTTGAGTTGAGTTCATAGAGAGCCTTTGAAAGCTTACACAAATAGTCTGGATGAATAGAGTCTTCATAACCGGTTGGCCTCGACCTCTTCTTTGAGATCTCCGTGAAGGAAAGCTTGATTGACGTCTAACTGGGATGAAAGTTGGGTCCGTACTGAATGTAAGCGGGTGCGAATGGTACCATTTAGAGCA
This sequence comes from Lagenaria siceraria, assembly GCA_002890555.2. NCBI lineage: Eukaryota > Viridiplantae > Streptophyta > Magnoliopsida > Cucurbitales > Cucurbitaceae > Lagenaria > Lagenaria siceraria. The sequence continues at coordinate 8,204,936 of CM016491.1, read as the reverse complement.
ACTGGATTGAAGGTGACGTCTCGGCATAATAAAGACCTTACTCTTTTTCATAGCCTTGAGCAAGCAGGCGAGCTTTCTTACTCGTGAGAAAATTTGCTACAGTTTGTACCTCTATATAAAAAACCATCTTACTTGTATTTGATCTTGTAAGCCCACCTTGACCCAACAATGTTTTTGTCAGATGGTGGACAGACAAGATCCCAGGTCTCATTCTTTTGAAGAGCATCCTTATTCTTGTTTGTAATTTAAGTATAACATAGCTCGTTTCCAATTCTCATCTGATTTTGCTTTATCGTCAGATAACACATGATTTTTAAGATTTTTGAAAGACTTGTGCCCTTCCTCCCAAAGCATTCCGGCATCTGTTATTCCAGGTCTCACCCTGTGAAGCAAAGTCGGACAAGGGAGAAAGACATGGAATTGATAGGGAACCATAGCCAAGTGGCTAAGGCATAAGTCTGCAAAACTTCTATTTGTCGGTTCGAATCCGACCGGTTCCTATAGCGCCGCGGCATACTGGAAACTGTTTGGCAAGTCAAGGGACCCTGAAATCCGCTCCTTAGCTATAACGTTCCAGAGTCATGCAGAACAGACACTAACCGTCCGAACATTACTTTACAATTAATTAATTGGACCTTCCAGGAACGAATAGAGTACAAAAATGAAAGATCCGAGTAACCCTCCGAGCTAGGGATATTAATAAAGGCCTTAGCAAGGAGACTTTAACAGACTCGTTAGAGTAAAGACTCAACTTTAGTAATGTTCACTTCAGTAGGATAAAACAGCCATCCCAAGACTAGCTTTCCCGGACAATGTATATTGTGAAATGGTGGTGCTATAACAAATCCAGAGTACCTTAACTTGCGGTTGCCGCACAAAGAAAGCAGGTCACCTTAACCAGTCATACCCATTTATGGAGATTCAGGATCTGAAGCTCAAATTAAAGCCATGAAACAAGTAGCTACTCCTACTGCAATTGCAATTGGGGGCTTCTTTTAACCAGCCCACCAAAGAATTCCACCTCGACTCCCCTTTACCAGAGAATCCATGAATTCCGGGCACCTTCAGTAGTAGTAGGAATGGGAAAGACAAATAACCAGCCAACTATGTATGCCTTCCTCTCATCTTCCTTATGGAATGGTCTCCTCCTTAGAATTAACAAGATCGTTAGTCTTGGATGAATCTTCTTGAAAAGGGTCGATCAACCCTAGAGGACTCGATGGCTTAACAGTCCAGTGAATAAGCTGATTCAGAGAGATAACCCGGGCTTTAGACACTCGCTCTACTTCTAAATCTCACATAACATATACCATAGGAGAAGACATTTGATTCTAAGACTTTTGAGTAGTGGGAGATCTTTACATTTTTAAAGAGAATAAAATGAGAAGAAGAATAGGGAAGAAAATGCAAGAATTCCAGTCTTCGAGGCCTTGCTACCTTGTCTTTATCCTTTGGGTTCTTGGGGACTGAATCTCCTCCTTATCCTACTGAGAGCTTCTCTTTCTTTCTCCTTCAAGCACTTGAGTGCCTCCTCAAAGCTCCAAATGTGAAGCCGTTTGTCAAAAAACTTGTGTGCATGTGTATGTGAGGTTTCTATATCCTATTTATAGCCTTCGTATTTCTTTGAGAGAGTGGAGATCGGATTTCTCTTCCAATCTCTCTTAGGACCCCCATGGCTTCGTGCCAAGTATCATAGGGGACCCGGATTCGAATACTCTTCTTTCTTTTGAGATCTTATCACAGTTTTTTTGGCTAATGGCCTCTTGCCACGTGGCAAGTAGGTCTCTCGAGCCTTTCTTAAATGAAAGGATAAGTACCAAGAGGTATTGTTCAAACGCACTTCTAAAATGGGGTTGCAGGGTTAAACAACTCGAACCGCTGTCTCGTCAAATCCCTTCACTGTTGGGTTTATAAAGAAGCCCTTTTATTATTATTAATAGATAGGTGGCTTTGTTTTTTCGGGTACTTATTTTATATAACAAAAAAAAACATTGCCTGTAAATTCTTAGGTATTTTTTTGAATACCAACACTCTTCCATAACTTTATGAGATCCACTTCTAACAAAGCCTGAATAAACCCTAAAGAAAAACCATCGTATTTCTTTTTTGATTATTAGTAAGATCTCCTCTAGATTGAACACCGCTTCTTCAATCTCTTCTTTAGAAAAAGGGGTTGATCCGAACATTTGTCTCTCATTTCCAAGGACAAGCACGAAAAAGTCACCCAAAACGGCATCGTCAATGGCGCCAATCCAATTTATATAACTTCTTGAAAGACTCGATTAAAAAATGCTCCATACCCTCAAACGCGGTACTACTCATTCTTGTTCGATAGGAATTTGATTAAGGATCTTGGAATGCCATCTAGCAATCATAGTACGATAGAGACAAGCGAGATTTTTACTAACTTCTGTTAAACCAAGATATTCTTGACCTTTGCTTTCATTAGCTTTCTTCCTGGGACAATCAGTTTAGCCATTCCTATATCAAGTTCGGTAGGATTCTTCCTCTTCAAACAAAGGAAGAAACTCTTCTTTATGATCCAACTCCCCCTTCAAAATTGTCTTGAGCCCTAGCACCACCCTTATTGCCAAAATCTCCCTAGAATCCTGAGGTTCTATCAACCACTCACCTCCTATCCTACTCCTCCACCCTCACCTAAAATCAGCCAAAGTAAGCCTTAGCCATGGAATCCAAGAGCTTGTGAGGTACCTTCCTTAGGTTCTTTTACCTCTCTTTCCCATCAAGCCTCTTCAAGGAAGCTAGCTCAAGACCCTCTGGCGGATCAAGACGACTGACCAAAGGGGGCGAAAGGATGGATCACCTGCCGATTTGTGATCAAACAAAACTATACCTGAAGAATGGGATACAGATTGACCAGCACAAAAGCCATCTCTATCAATCTACGCTCATTGATGAGACGACGACATAGAAAAGAAAGTCTGCCGATTGTCACCCCCCCTCCCCTTTTTCACTTAAAAGTAAAAAAGAGAGACAAACTTGGGAAGTTTAATAGGGTGGGATCGAGGATGGAATCGAATAGTGAATGCACTTGCGGTTAAGACAGGTCTTGCCTCTCCTACCTAATGCAATTGACCTACCCGGCATCTCTTTTGTTCAATAATGCCTTCGCTTCCAGACGCTATTTACCAATAAGAATAGGAAAAAGACACTACTTGAATTGAAGAAGCTCAACCTTGAAAAAGAAAGGTGGTAGGCCGACGTTGAACGCTTCAACTTGGCCACTGAAGAAGGCGAAGACTGGGCAAAGACTAGGCCCACTTACTGCTTATTGCCATGCCATGGTTTAAGCTTTAGGCTCCATAGACGGAACTTTTTTTTAGGTATTAGGGAGGGGGGGACACTACTCAGCACCTAAGGTGGGGTTCAATGCCTAACCAAAACAGCCAAAAGAAAAAAAAAGAGATGTGGAAAGAAAGAACGCATGCATGGAGATTTCGTCTATAGGAGGTTCGAGAATCTATCAAAGGACATCTAAGGCTAAGTAAGGAAGAATGAAAGGAAGTCCATTACTGAGAAAAGTGGTGATCTCGTCTTGCTTGCTGGGAGAGAGGAAGCTTCCGAACCACCTTTTCCAGCCAGATAGCGAGCGATCACTCAGCAATGAACACTAAGAGAAAGCGGCCGGGAATGAGTACCTATCCCTTACGGGAATCGAACCCGTGTCTTTGACATGAAAAGACGATGTCCTAATCACTGGACGAGAGGGACCAAAAAGCCATTCTTCATATACCTCAGCTTCGAGAATAGAAGTGGGTTCGTTTTGTTTCTATACGCAATTCGACAATTTCGTTTGTGTTTATGTTGGCGATTTTTGATGTGAATTCGGCGGGTCGTCCCCCCTTCCTACGGGTTCCCCCACCGACCCAGTGACACACCAACCACGCCCCTTCCCTTTCTCCAATCATAAAGCCCCCTGATCCCTTTCTTTGTCTTTCATCATCCCTGCTGTTCATCCTATACAAATAGTTAAGTGAGGCCCCGTTCTTTCTAATTCAAAAAAGAAAAGAGGGGTCGTTTGAAGTGGTGAAGGCCTATGCTAAAGTAAGAAAGAAAGATAGTTAAGGTTACGAAGTCACTTAGTCGAACTATAAAGAAAGAAAGGGAGTCCCAGGTTACGAATTAAGGTCAGCTAGTTAAGGAAAGCTCAGGTTATGAAATCGCTTAGCCGTTAATTAATTAAGTAGTAGTGAGGCGTCGGTACGGAGTTGCGTCAGCTGTAGATATAGACTAGGCTAAGGGACAGACTGAATCTCTTCTTCTATTCTCTTTACTTACACCTTACACTTCCACTGAGTCTAACGAGGCTCAGGTGCGGAGCCTTCCACTGTGGACCGAGACTACGCAAAGGTAGAACACCATCGAAACTTTGCTGACTTTATTATAAACCTTGATTTCGCTACGCTCAATAAGAACCCGGAATAGCAGAAATAGGTTCATGTTCCACTTCCAAAGTCAGTCGTCTTTGCCCAAGTGTGAACAACCTAACCTCTTTGTTTGAAGCTTTGCCTGGAAGCGACTGACTTGTTGAAGCTTTGCTTCCCCTAATTCCAAAACACAACAATAGACTTGCAACTCTCGTATAGGAAAAAGCTTCTCTTTGATAGCGGTCATAGGGTAAGGATCTGATCGTATCTCGAGACTGAAACCTGTGCAGGGGTAGGGGCGAATGTAGCCAAGTGGATCAAGGCAGTGGATTGTGAATCCACCAGCGCGGGTTCAATCCCCGTCGTTCGCCCATCAATAAATGGACCATTTGTTACGGAGACACAAGACAAACCTAGAAAGCATTTTTTCCGCAAATCATCTCGAGGCTTTCAAACAAAGGCATCCAAGCAATTGGTATCCCATTGAAACATAGAAACCATAGATTCACGTCGCCTACTTGCTTCAAGCACAAATGGAATGGCTGATCATTCATTGAATTCTATGAAGTTTTTAAGACCTCACTAATCAGGCTTACACTTTAGAGTTCATAATGAATGAAATTCACCCCCGGATGAAGATCAAATCTCCCCTCCTTTTTACTAAACCATGGGGAGCCCCGAGTAGTTTACCGGGCAAATTGAGTTGTCGTGATGATACCCTTCTTTTCTTAGTGGAAGATCCGAAAAGACTTCTCTTCATCACGAGACTGATCGGATCTGCCGTAGACACCCGAGAGACCTCTACAAGGCAGACTCAAAGAGTAAGAGGACAACAAGCAAAGAGTGTTGCTTTCATTTCTTTATTGAGATTGAAATCAAGTTCTTTAAAAAGGGGGTAGGTATAATGCACGCAGGCCAAGTCAAGAAAAGGACTTCCTTCCTTGATTTTGAATAATAGTCAACATGATGGGGAGCGCATTAGATATTTACCTAAACCGATTTTTTTCGGCACTCGGTTCCCCTCGACTTTGCATCATCAAGTCGACGTTCAGTTGACTTTTTCGATTCGGAACTCTTAGTCGAGCTGATGGCGAGATCGATTTATTGTTCGAGGTGAAAGAGAAAAAGAGAGGAACCACCGCCCAATGGTGCTTTTACGAAAGAGCTTAACTAATAGGGCCTTTTTATAGATGTTGAAGAGGTGAGTAAGGGGCTAATACCTTCTCGACACTATTGAACCAGAAATCCACTCTCAATCGCTCTTTTTAGTGGGGAGGAATTGTTTTCGTATCCTGGACTTAAGGAAGGCAAAAAGTCCCCTATCCGCCTTGTTGTGATAGGGGGGGGGCAGAGTTGTTTGTTTTCAAGTCGAGCTCCCTATCCCTCTCTCTTTTTAGGTTGGCATAACAAAGAAAGAGAGTGCCAAGAAAAAAAACATACCCTTCACTTTTGGAAGGTTCGGGATCGTCAAGGAGCCCCTAATAGACTTGACTTCACTGAACCGTCACTATCACTACTCTTTGTCGGCTTCTACCACTCGTCCCTCGTCTTCTCGTCGAGTGCATCCCTGGCTCTTGCTCGTCTCTAGTAGCCGATCGAGTTTCTTATTCCCTCTCCCTTAACCGTTAGTCCGGACAGGAAGAAAGAATTAACAACAGAGTACACTAAGACTGTAACCGCTACGAGGTATACCTATACTGACTGATACATAAAGAATATTCTGATTTTATCTATTCTATATATTGTTTTTTCTTTGTTTCTAATCTAATAATTTTTCATTTTCGATAGCTATATTAGGTTCCTTGCCTGCATTAAGATTTAAAACTTGTCGTCTACTTTTAGGAAATGTTCGGAACAGAGAACTTACAATAATACAACGCCGCATTCTCTGAAAATTGAGAAACAAGAAGAGATCTATTAAGAGACAGATTTATCCGAGAGAAAATCTTAACAGTTACATCCAATCACAAACTACACGAAAGTTGCCCCTTTTTCATGGGGATTTACCCATCACAGAGATGCACAGAGGAACAGAACGAACTTCTTATATCCCTTTTCCACTCAATCCAGAAACAAGATTGGACGTTATTTTGGTTCGTCTCCATTTTAGTGAAACTATTCCTCAAGCAAGGCAGTCGATAAGTCATCTAAGGGTTTGTGTGAATAAAGGAATGGTCCGCATTACTCATTTTAAAGTTTCCCACGGTGATCTAATATCTTTTCAAGAAAATGACGCGAGAATCCGCGGTGAAGAAATAAGGAGATCTTTCTATATCGAAATATCAGTTGAAAAAATCATAGGAAATTCCTGGATCACCGGTAAGAATGTGAAGAACTAAAACAGAATGGTTCCACCTACTCAAAACTAAGAGGGGATGCCGCCTACTACTAAAATCCCGGTTTTTGCAACAGTTGCATTCTTCTATGCAAGAAGAAGACTTAGAAAGAACAAAGAAGTTTTGATAAGGAGCTAGCCAACCAAGAGAAATATACGGCTCAACATGCTCAAACCAGCTTGAAGAGAGAAAAATGAAGCTCAACAAGCTCAGCTTAGCTCAAATGAACCTCATGTGAAAATCGATGGGAGAACTTTCCAGTCAACCAATCATGAGGCAATCATTATGCCACAAGGACCAATAACAAGAGCTAGAGAAAAGACTTCAAGATGGATAAATGCTGCTTCCAAGCTAATTTTAACCCATGATGAAAAGTTGCAACATTTAAGCTTCTAGACAACCTTTCATCAAGAGTCATAAGAATCTAAAAATCCAGATTCATTCACATATTTATTTCCCATGTATGCAATTTAATTTCATGTTTTATATTATGAGGGTAGTTGAAAGGTGTAGATGAATTTAGACAATTTGAAAGGTTTGTCCTTCATGGTGCTTTTCAATTAGTATAAATAGGGCTGAATTCCACATTTTGGAAGGAAGACTTTGAATTAGAATGATTTTCATAGAGTAAATCTCTCAAGCTTTTATGCTTTCTTTGTATTCTTGTGTTTAGAATATGTTTAGACTTTCATCTAGTTTGATCAATTAGATGTGGAGAGTTCGAAATCTTGAAGTAGGAACAAGTTCTCTTTCTTCTTGATCTTGATCTCTTCCAAGCCAATCTGTTAGTTTCTTGGGGTTGTCTATCAAATTTGTTTATTGGGGGTTATTCTTATTATTGTTGTGGGGGTTCACCTTGTTTAAAGGGGAGTTCTCAAACGTGATTGAGGTAGTTCCCTTTATCATGTTTGGATCGGAAAAAGTATGCTTAGGTAGTTCCTTCGCTGAGCACAACAGAATGAAGAGGAATTTGTATCATTTGAAATCCCTATTCTTATCGAATAGAAGGAACGAGAAAAACCAAAATCTCCTACTCGAACAGAAGTCCTATAGTTGACAACTCTTCTTATATAGTAATTCGACTATTGCTCGCATCCCCCATCAGTTTACTATGAAGAGAAAATCAAAGGATCGAACTACCTACTCATTATTCGGAGGTGAATCATAGAACACTAAAAGCTGTGGTATCTTATGGACCTAGCATAGCTCACATCCCTCACGACATAAGATTGAAAGATCCAAACCTTCCTCTTCGGAGCAGAAACGGACGTGGAAACCTCCTAAAGAACGTGTAGTCTCGAAATTCCCGATAACAGGACACTTCCGGAGATATCATCTTCGCTCATCGGGGAGGCCGGAAATGAAATAATGTTTCTTATCTCAACGATATAATTTGCGATCTGGGGGGGACACCCCAGTCGACACGTCATGGTTTTTAAATGACATGATCGACTTCATCCAAGTGGTTGGATATTATAGTGTCTGTACCTTCCAAAATTTGATAGAAGTTTATGAAACGTGAAATCAAAGTGCTAAAGCACGAACCCCCATTACTGATGGACAAATCTATTTGGATCGATAGATCTACTTTAACATTTGAATTTCTCTGAAATTCTACGTTCCCGAAACGAATCCTATCAAATATTTCACATTTTCTATGATCATCTCTATTTTAGGTATTCGGGAAATCCTCCTTAATAGACAAAATATTCCTATTATGTCAATGCCAATTGAATCAATGTTATTAGCTGTGAATTTGAACTTTTTGGTATTTTCTGTTTCTTCGGATGATATGATGGGTCAATCATTTGCTTCATTGGTTCCAACGGTGGTAGCTACGGAATCCGCTTTTGGGTTAGCCATTTTCGTTATTACTTCCGAGTCCGAGGGACTATTGCTGTAGAATTTATTAATAGCATTCAAGGTTAAACATGACTCCTAGAGAATTACCAAAATACGAAGTTCTCTTCTCCTTAGCACAAGCACTAAGTAAGCAAGCTACCTTTCGTTCTCTTCTTTCTTTTTGATTTGGACTTGGTTGGCAGGGTCAGGGCCTTTCTCGCTGGGCGAGCGCATCCGATTCGAAAGTCCTTTCCTAAACCACTTCCCGTTCAGTTGCTGAAATCTCGAGAAAAGCTTGATAAATGAGATGGAGTTCCACGAATATGCAGGCTAGAAAGATGTTATTTGCTGCTATTCTATCTATTTGTGCATTAAGTTCGAAGAAGATCTCAATCTATAATGAAGAAATGATAGTAGCTCGTTGTTTTATAGGCTTTATTATATTCAGTCGGAAGAGTTTAGGTAATACTTTCAAAGCGACTCTCGACGGGAGAATCCAGGCTATTCAGGAAGAATCGCAACAATTTCCCAATCCTAACGAAGTAGTTCCTCCGGAATCCAATGAACAACAACGATTACTTAGGATCAGTTTGCGAATTTGTGGCACCGTAGTCGAATCATTACCAATGGCGCGCTATGCGCCTAAGTGCGAAAAGACAGTGCAAGCTTGTTATGCCGAAACCTAAATGTTAAGTCAGCAACACTTCCAAATGCCACTTCTTCCCGTCGCATCCGTCTTCAGGACGATCTAGTCACAGGTTTTCACTTCTCAGTGAGTGAAAGATATGTCCCCGGGTGTACGTTGAAAGCTTCTATAGTCGAACTCATTCGAGAGGGCTTGGTGGTCTTAAGAATGGTTCGGGTGGGGGTTCTCTTAAGAATAAAGAAGACACATAGAATAGTGAATCCAATACCAAGACGACTTCTTTCTCAGGAAGTGCAGCAAGTACTTGAGTCATTTTTGGGTATCATGCCCCACGAGTGAGTTGCCAAATGCCCCCTAGCCTAGAAGGGCAGTCTACCACAAGATCGAGTGGAAGCCTGGAGCCAAACCCCCTTGTTGGGGAGCCCCTGTTTGTTTGATTTATTCCAGAAAAAGCGGTAGCCTTGTGCATTGATTATCGGGCGCGCTCAACAAGGTAACCTAACAATCAAGAACAAGTATCCACTTTGATTGCGGACTTCTTCGCCCTAATCAATAAACGCGAGATACTTCGAGAAGTTGGATCTACGGTCGGGCAACTACAAAGTGCGTATCGCGGAAGGAGACGAGCCAAAGACGACCTGTGTAACAAGCAAGCAACCTTACTAATAAAGGGGCATTTGATTTGGTTATGCCTTTTGGACTCACCAATGCCCCTGCCACGTTCTACACCCTCCACAATGAGCTATTCCACCCGTACTTAGACGACTGGTGATATACTTTGATTGTGGGCTATAGCTATTCGTTAAACGACCACGTTAGCCACCTCCGGACCGTAAGGTGGTATTAAGGAAGAATCACCTCTATGTAAAGACGGAGATCCTATTCCTAGGGCATTGGATGAGCATCAGAGCCATCGAGGAGTGGCAAGCACCTACCAAGGTGAGTGAGCTAAGATCGTTTTTAAGGCTCGTGAACTATTACCGAAGATTCATGGTAAGTTACTCGAAGAGGTCTGCTCAACTCAAAAATCTCCTAAACTAAAGAAGGACGTACGGACCGATCATGGCATTTCACTGATCGAAAAGTGTCAAAGAGCTTTTGAGGACAACAAGCAGGCAGTGATTGATGACTCCGTATTGCAGTTGCCAGATTACACTAAGCCATTTGAAGTACACACGATGCGTCAGACTATGCCATAGGCGGTGTGCTAGTACAATAAGGTAACCCAGTAGCATATGAGAGCCGAAAGCTCAATGAGACCGAAAGGCGTGGTCCAAGAGAAGGAGATGACAGCAATAGTGCACTACTTGAGAACGTGGAGGCGGGTCGCGATTTCTGGTCAAGACGGATAATGTGGCGACGAGTGACTTTTGACCAGAAGAAACTACGCCAAAACGGGGACGATGGCAAGCAAGACAAACTTGCCAAGTTTGATTGATATGGTGCGTCAGTCTGCCGCTTTGACGGACCAACCAGGTCGCGGATGCCTTAAGCTTAAGTAGGAAGACAGAGCTGGCGGCATTTAAGTGTGAGGCAGTGGCAGCCACCAGCAGGGTCACGAGTACCATACCGCATCGTATTCGAGATGGGCTTGAAAAGGACCCGCGAGAAGCCTTTTGCACCAAGCTAAGGAATGAAAAACTCGGCTTGGATCAAGGATGGGGCTCTTGGTCACAAAAGGGAATCCACTTTTTTTTTCTTTCAAACCTTTCTTTTTTCGGTATGCCGCTCCGCGAGCAAGGAGTGCCACGCACGAGCGGAGCGAAAACAAAGCCAAAGCGGGGAATTCTTCGTTAAGGGAAATCCTTTGATTGTGTATTGAATATAGATGTCTTTCTTGTTCCACTAGCTAGGACCAAATTCTCACATGTCTCTTTGTTATTACAACCTTCTTTTTTGATGTCAAAGACCAGAAGCTATGCGCAAATTCTCATTGGATCTCGGTTGTTCTTAACAGCGATGGCTATTCATTTAAGTCTTCGGGTAGCACCACTAGATCTTCAACAAGGTGGAAATTCTCGTATTCTGTATGTACATGTTCCTGCGGCTCGGATGAGTATTCTTGTTTATATCGCTACGGCTATAAACACTTTCTTGTTCCTATTAACAAAACATCCCCTTTTTCTTCGCTCTTCCGGAACCGGTACAGAAATGGGTGCTTTTTTTACGTTGTTACTTTAGTGACTGGGGGGTTTCGGGGAAGACCTATGTGGGGCACCTTTTGGTGTGGGATGCTCGTTTAACCTCTGTATTCATCTCGTTCCTTATTTACCTGGGTGCACTGCGTTTTCAAAAGCTTCCTGTCGAACCGGCTTCTATTTCAATCCGTGTTGGACCGATCGATATACCAATAATCAAGTTTTCAGTCAACTGGTGGAATACATCGCATCAACCTGGGAGCATTAGCAGATCTGGTACATCAATACATGTTCCTATGCCCATTCCAATCTTGTCTAACTTTGCTAACTTCCCCTTCTCAACCCGTATCTTGTTCGTTTTGGAAACACGTCTTCCTATTCCATCTTTTCCGAATCTCCTTTAACGGAAGAAATAGAAGCTTGAGAAGGAATACCAAAACCTAGTTCACTCGCTGAGTCTCTTTGCATCCATGGCTGAATGGTTAAAGCGCCCAACCTATACCGACCTAATAAAGGGGAAAATTCGTAGGTTCGATTCCTGCTGGATGCACTTGGAACGTTCAGTTCAATCGCAGCTCACGGAATTTATACATATTGATATTCATTTTCTTGCTTGCACCTACCAGAAGGAGGAGAGATCCTTAATTACTGATATCGAGAAAGCAAGGACGTTATGAGCATTCGCTAATGTCAGCCCTTGCTTGGCCCTAAGGGGAAGGTTAAAGCCTAAAACCGAGTTTCGGAAGGCATAGAAATAGGATTCCATTTTCATTTCCTAAACAGAAAAAGCATACACATAAGCACCCGAGGATGCCGAATCATCCACTGAGGAGTAAGATTTTTCTGTTTCATCCGAACCCACCGAAGCATCAAACCAAAAGCTCCTGTTTCCCCCTAATCTTAAGAATCCGAAGCTTAAGCCAAATCTGAAGCTAGAATAGAGGGGAATAAATGATTCCAGTAGCCAAGCCAATGTGGGGTCTATAACTACAATAAGAATACCCGCGATCCGGGGCATGTAGCAGTTGAAGTTGATGATTTGTTTTCCAATTTTGCGTCTGTCTGTGTGACAAGTATGTAGGATTCGATCCACCTTAAGCTATAGGGCCTAAGCCTGTTCTTAAAGCATAGGCTCTCGTACCAAATCCAACGTATAAAGAATCCTAGGCCGACGCCAAATCTGCACCTGAAGAATATCAAAAACTTCCAAATCATCAAATGAATAGTACGTAAAGAAACTTGCTTAGTCAGGTCTTCCTTATATGTGAATTCGTAGAGTAGGCAAGAGACCCAACTATACGATTGGAGTTTAAACACGTAAACCATGGGCCCCTCGAATATCCATCATTAGCCAACCCCCTTTCCTGGCTTTTGTTCTACTAGCAGTAAGCTCTGCTCCCTCCAGTTCGATTAATTCCGGATTTTGATACCTGACGACCATCCAAGGTTTCATGAGTGCTCCTATTCTGTTAGTTATGACTTTTCGTTTGACATTTTAGCTGAGCATTCGGGGCATGAGGGCCTGCGGTGATTATTAACATGCTTTTCCAGCCCATATCTTCCCCGGTCCGGATCTAAACGATTTTTATGTATGTCTGATGTCTTTCAGCTCAGCGGGATCCAGAGAAAAACAGACCTACCTACCAGTTCTAAGTGGCAAGATCAATGAAAGAAAATAGGCTCAAGAGAAGTTTTTCTTCTTCTTTTCCGTAATAGAACCCTTTTTTCAAATCTGAAAGTACCCTCTCGGTAGGCCTACACGTTTTAGGTTATCCGGAAGGAATGGAATGACTAATGTGATGTGAAACCTCCACAAGAAAAAACTCCTTGGACTTCCTTATCCGTATGGCCGGCCAATCCGTGACAACCCCACAACAAAGAGTGAAATGCCAAGCCCTTTCTCTATTAAAGCAAAAAGTATGCGCTCAAAATACCTCTGTCACCCCAACCCACCTTGTTTGTGTACTGGAACTGCTACCACTTCCTTAGAACAGCACTAACTTACCGCTCTCTACTATAAGAAAATCCAATAGCTCCATAATCAAAAAACTGCTATGAATTACACACACGCAAGTAGTGGCTCGCTAGAGGAAGAAGCCGGAGCCTATGCACTACCGAAGAATAGACCTGATAGAATCAATCGATTGCATAAGATATGCCAAAACCACTGACTGGTCTTTCCAAACGGAACAGCATAAAGAAAAAAAAAAGTCGTCGCGAGCCCTACGTTTGAAGCTTCAACACAGTCCTTAGTATTAGTAGCTCGTTGCTACAACTTCTCTTTGGCTCGCCCCTATCTCTAAGGGGCTTACTCACTTCACTCGCTCTTGTTCAGTAGCGGTTTCTTCATTCTTTAGATAGCAAGCAGCGCGAGAGCTCTGAACTTTCATTCAGGTCTTTAGTTCCAGTCGAATGCGAGCTTTGCTCGACACTGCTAGCGAAGCTCTAGACAGAGCATTTCCATTATTTCAATTATAGAACCAACTGCTCTCTCTCTTTCCGGCTTAGCCTACCGCTCCGTGGGCTTCTATCCCCCTGGTCGTATTCAAAGGATCTCTCAAGACCTTCTTCTGGCATCACAACCTATTCTATCCTCCTCAACCTCTTCCTACTGAGGGGTTCAATCCATTGCCAACTACCCTCTCCCACTTACTCCCATAAAGTAGCTTGCTCTCTGTCACCACTGTCGAGTCAGAAGGGGCTTCCTTGAAGCTTCGCTGCCTTTGCTTTCGCTGGATCCGAAAAGACAATCGTAGAGAAGAGATTCTTCCGGATGTTCAAATCGGGATTTCATAAACCAAGAGCCAGAGCAGTTGAAATAAAAATATCCGTATCCGGAAGTAATCGGTGACTTTCTAGAGCGGACTGGACTGGTACTAAAGAGAAGATAATAGGATTTTGCCTCAATAGGACAGAGTGAAGCGACCCAACAAGCAACGGACTTCTCACATAGGTCTGTCAAGGTATCTGTATGGGTAGGAGTCAGTAAAGGTATACCATTAATAGGTATCCACCATTCCTGTCTTGAATGAAATATATCATATATCGTCTTAGTACTCAGTCTGTACACTAAAGGTAGAATTCTGTACTGAGTAGTAGTATCGGTTTTTAGCAGAGTGGGACCTGAAGAAAGAAAAAGATCAATCTCCATCTGTCAAGGAGAAGGCATGGTACCTCAACCAGCTGGCAAGGGACTACTATTGAAAGAACTCGTTGGGTTGCGTTAGACCGAACTCTAAAAGTAAACTTCAACGGGATCCGGTAGCAGGTGCCCCAGACTTCTGCCCTTTTTTCTTTCTTTTTGCATCCTTAGGGCCCTTAAAAAGGGAGTTGTTTAGAGTTTCTGGCTAGTAAGAAACTTTCTTGGTGGTTGGATGGGGGTAAGATCTCTTTGGCTGCAGTACATGGACGGTAGTGGAGTCGGCGGCTCTCTTAGGGTTCCCTCATCTGGGATCCCTGGGGAAGAGGATCAAGTTGGCCCTTGCGAACAGCTTGATGCACGAGATCCCTTCAACCCTTTGAGCGAAATGCGGCAAAAGGAAGGAAAATCCATGGACCGACCCCATCGTCTCCACCCCGTAGGAACTACGAGATCACCCAAGGACGCCTTCGGTATCCAGGGGTCGCGGACCGACCATAGACCCTGTTCAATAAGTGGAACGCATTAGCTGTCCGCTCTCCGGTTGGGCAGTAAGGGTCGGAGAAGGGCAATCACTCATTCTTAAAACCAGCATTCTTAAGACCAAAGAGGCGGGCGGAAAAGGGGGGAAAGCTCTCCGTTCCTGGTTCTCCTGTAGCTGGATTCTCCGGAACCACAAGAATCCTTAGTTAGAATGGGATTCCAACTCAGTACCTTTTGAGATTTTGAGAAGAGTTGCTCTTTGGAGAGCACAGTACGATGAAAGTTGTAAGCTGTGTTCGGGGGGGAGTTATTGTCTATCGTTGGCCTCTATGGTAGAATCAGTCGGGGGCTGAGAGGCGAAGAGTTGAGAGCACAGTTTACTATCCTGTGGCGGATGTCAGCGGTTCGAGTCTGCTTATCTCCAACTCGTGAACTTAGCCGATACAAAGCTATATATAGCACTCCATTTTTCCGATTCGGCAGTTCGATCTATGATTTCTCATTCATGGACGTTGATAAGATCCTTCCATTTAACAGCACCTTAGGATGGCATAGCCTTAAAGTTAAGGGCGAGGTTCAAACGAAGAAAGGCTTACGGTGGATACCTAGGCACCCAGAGACGAGGAAGGGCGTAGTAAGCGACGAAATGCTTCTGGTAGTCAGTGGTCTAATCCCGGATTTGCGCATACATCTCACGGGTTTGCATTTGAACACTGAAAAACCAAGGGATCTCATGAAACCAGTTTGAAAGTCGGATATCAACCGGTTTGACTTCTATACATCCATTAAGAATCTCCGTAGGTTGGTATTAACAAATCTATACGGGTTGTTTACGGGCCGAGGAACGAGGACAAGCTCGGAGTCACACAAGCGGGAGCCCAAGGTGTCAGTTCGAAATGAAAACATTTATATGAGTTTATTTTATTAAGCTTAAGCTAGGTTTATTTCATACCTTGTGTAAGCGAACCCCCATTAAGGATATAAGAGTGGTCAGGAGTGTGTGCAAGGCGGTTTGATTTATAATGTTTAGTGAGGTATTGATTTCCTAGGGCAAGCGTTGTTTCTGGACTTTCAATCCTTTCCATTAGTAGTATCGGACTCAATAGATGCATCAACCTTTCCATATTCAACTACTGTCAATTCTATCTTTAAAGTAGCTTCAAGTAAAACCTTTCCAGCACAACAGCCGCTACTGTAGCCGTTTCATTACCTGTTGGTGGGAAGGGTTCTTCTTAGTCCAATACTGTAACAGCAACTCGACCTCCTGCCCTAGTATGCGGGTTCTTCTGTAGATTCCGCTACAGCTATTGAAGTGAATGAATTAACCGACGGTAACTTAACAATAGCCACCAATAGTAGAGAGTGCTACGTATGGCTTTAAAGGGATTGTAGTTACTCAGGGTAGACATCGAAGGGCACAGTGTACTCCTACCCTATAGTATCGCTGTTGAGGAAGTTGCTTTGTAAGTAGATCTACATGAGTTCAATCTTGTTCAGTCTCATAACTCGAACTCCATTCTTTAGCTTACAGGAATGGAAATGAAATAAGAGTTTAGTACAGAGTTACTATTGATATTCTATTGATTCCGGGCACTACGGTCAGACTTGAAAACACCCGATCCCATTTCGAACTCGATCAGTGGAATTGTCTTGCGCCATATGTACTGAGTTTGTTTGGGAGACATGGTAAACGCCCGGAGGTACGATACGTAGTATGGATTTGGAATTGAATGTTCGAAGGCGAAGGTGCGTTAGCTGTCTGGTTGCTGATACGTAAGTATCCGCCCAAGTGTCACAGTTCACATGTTGCCTGTAAGTGAATGCGGGACAGCTAGGGGTAAAGCACTACTGGTACTGGAGTTTAGGTAACAGCTTAGCTATAGTAGCGCGTAACAACTATAGTAGCTAAAGAGTGCTGTCATAGTTTAGTTACATTCTCTTACAACCAGCGTTTGTGAATGTATATAGTCTATAGAACTCAAGTTAGCGAGTGAATGTTGCGGAACGACAACAGAACGATAGCTATCGCTAGCAAGCTAGTCAACTAGGCAAGGAGAAAGGAATAACTGAAAGAAAGGAAATCAATTAGTTATTCATCAAAGTTTCATTTATTCAATGACTAGAATCAAACGAGGAAATATAGCTCGGAGACGTAGAACAAAAATTTGTTTATTTGCATCAAGCTTTCGAGGGGCTCATTCAAGACTGATTCGAACTATTACTCAACAGAAAATTAGAGCTTTGGCTTCAGCTTATCGGGATAGAGTTAGGCAAAAAAGAAATTTTCGACAGTTGTGGATCACTTGAATAAATGCAGTAATTCGATCGAATAAGGTAGACTACAGTTATAGTAGATTCATACACAATCTGTACAAGAGGCAGTTGCTTCTTAATCGTAAAATACTTGCCCAAATCGCTATATTAAATAGAAATTGTCTTTATATGATTTCCAATGAGATCATAAAATAAGAAAATTGGAAAGAATCCAGCGGAATGCTTAAAATGGAGTTCTCTGGAGAATGAACTCCGAGAAGGTAGAGTAGAAATTAGTATGATAAAATATGATAATATGAGAAAGTGGTCAAAATGAGCAAATATGTTCAATAAAAAAACGATTTATTCTTCTTTCCCTATTCTTTTTTTTCTTACGACACGACAATCAAATCTAGATTTTTGGATTTTTCGAACAAAGCATCAATCTGCGGTTGAGTTTGGATTAGAATTTTAATTCAATTAAAGAGTCATCCTATTTATTCCTGGTTCTAAGACCAATAGTTCTAGCAGTCGACTCGCTTCTTTCAAATTGTTTCTCATTATTAAGAAAAGGTAACAAAGATAAAATACGAGCTTGTTTTATAGCAATAGTAATTAAGCGTTGCTGTTTTAAGGTCAATCTATTTACCCGTCTAGATAATATTTTTCCTTGTTCACTAATAAATCGACTAATTAAACTCATGTTTCTATAATCAACTCGATCCCCCGATTGAATCGGGGGCAAACGCCTAAGAAAAGATCGTTTGGATTTAAGAAGGAGTCGCTTGGATTTATTCATGATTTGTTTATTTCTTATCTCGAAAATCCTATTTCGATCAGATCTAAAATGATTTAGAATTAAGAAATACGATTTGGTTTGTTTATATTGAATCTAAAATCTGTCTCATATATGTAATTTTTCATCTTCCTTGGATTGGAAAAGGGTGACACACAGACGATCGGTTCGATCTATTTCTTCATCTCGCCATGAATCGTATGTTTGTAACAACGGGGACAAAATTTTCTCAATTCCAATCGACTAGGCGTATTGTGTCGATTCTTTTGAATAATATATCTGGAAATCCCAATTGATTCCTTATTAACACCGTTTCGAACACAACGAGTACATTCCAAAATAACTGTTACTCGGACATCTTTACTCTTGGCCATGAACCTCCCTTGGATTTTTTATTCACGCAACTCTTCCATTTTCCGATCCAAAATGAAGAAAAAAAGAGAAGTTGGTAATTCGAAATAAAATTATGAAAGATTTCGTTACAATCAAATATAAAATATAGTAATACAATGATTTCTAAATTTAGAATCGCAGTACAGTTTTTCATTTAAGTATCTTGTAGGATATTGTTGCCCTAGCCATCACATTTTCGTTCTCACTCTTTTATTAATTCAATTTGAACCCGGCGCTGAGTCCGAGTTTGACTGAGGTTGAATCCATTTTGATTCTTTCTCTTTTCTAACTTATTCTCAGTCTAAAAACTCTAAAAAAAAAGGGGGGGAAAAGGGGATTAGTCATAGATATTTGATTGTTTTTCTAATTTTCTTCACCCCTTCCCAAGTCAATAACTAGAATGCAAAAAACCTTCCCAAGTCAATAACTAGAATGCAAAAAATGGGAATACCAACGCATACGGGAATAAACGATTGATCTCGATTAATAGACCCGCTAAAGCCCCGAACCATATAGTACTTACTACCGGTGCCACAGAGAGATATGTTTTTAGATCTCGCATTTAAAACCCTCCTACTTTATAGTAATTTGTAATACATAATGGTATTACATACCATCAAATGTATATATAGTTAATAACCGCTTGTATTGTCCGCGGAATTCCTAATTCAAATTGAAATGTACAACAATTCAATTCGGTAGATATTCCAATTAAAAAAAATATGTCGCTTTTGGCCCCACCCCAACAAATATTGATTTTTCTTTACGGCGGATTTCATATTTATTATTTATTACGTATATAAGTCTTTTTATTATATTTTATATATGATATGAGACAAAAAAGAAGAAATGTCAAGATAATTTGTGTATACCAATGGAGGAAATAAATAAAAAATGTGGAAAACAAGACAGGGATTCTCTACAATGACACTGTGTAGACCAATTGAAAGGGATGTAGTGCAGCTTGGTAGCGCGTTTGTTTTGGGTACAAAATGTCACGAGTTCCAATCCTGTCATCCCTACCTATTACTTATCTTCTGAACAGTAACGAGGAATCAATTGAGATCCATCAAAATTGAACATACATATACCGAATCAATCTTTTTTTTATTTCATTTTATGATATTCTATATGATAATATATGTATAGAAGATATATTCGGGTTGCATTTAGTTTGATAATCAAACGCTCTTAGTTCAGTTCGGTAGAACGCGGGTCTCCAAAATCCGATGTCGTAGGTTCAAATCCTATAGAGCGTGATTCGATTTTTCTTGTTGTTAGATGGAAAATTATACTGAAACAATTTAACAGAAATCAAAATTTGACCTCCTATAAAGCAAGTAGGAGGTCAATAAAAAAAAAGGTCCAACTGATCCCCCCGTCTGTATTGTAAATATGCGGTCACAAATAAT
Organism: Lagenaria siceraria; assembly: GCA_002890555.2. Classification (NCBI taxonomy): domain Eukaryota; kingdom Viridiplantae; phylum Streptophyta; class Magnoliopsida; order Cucurbitales; family Cucurbitaceae; genus Lagenaria; species Lagenaria siceraria. Next base: position 8,185,110 of record CM016491.1, on the reverse strand, counting down.
CCAGCTAAAGCAATAGGAATTAGACCCAATACGATTCCAAATAGAAAAACTTCAATCATTTCAATTTAGTTGAACGAGGAAAAGGAGAGGTAATATCTATCCTTAAAATATTAATTGATATTGCCCATGAATCTCAATGACCAAGAATTGGAAATTGAATTGACAAGGTAAAGAACTCTACAATATATAGAATATATGGAATACCACCGAAATGTTTCTTTTTTTAATTGTGCATTCAATTAATTTGAATCAAATAAGTCGTATCTTGTTCAGACCGATAAATAGAGCTGAGGTTATGTTGCTTCAAAGTGAATTACCCCTAGATACACATATTTATTTAATGAAATTTTTTATTGATTTTGAGTATACGGATTCCATTAAAGATTCAAACTTTATTTTCGTTTTTTTTTATAAAGTTTTTCTACAAAAAAATTCAATGGATTTCAAATTTATTTGGACTATTATTCAAAAGAAAAGGTCAAATAATGTATGTATATTGGACCTTTTGAGGCAATTATAGATCCTAGGAGGCAATTCTGATTGGTCAATAAAAATATATTAAAATGTTATTTCTTTTTTCTTTTTTCTTAGTTTAGCCAATTTCTTATGAAAAGTAAAAAGGGGTAAAGTAACTTTCTGTTTATTGTTTTTTAAATGGAAGTTTTCTTTTTCTTCTTCCGCATGTAAAAAAAGGAATAAATAAATCAATCAAATTTCGAGAGGCTTCATGAAGTGCTTCTTTAGGAGTGAAACTTCCATTGGTCCATATTTCAAGAAGAAGTATCTCTTGTTTTTCCATTCCCATTTACATAAGAATGAATACTATGATTCACATTTCGAACAGGCATGAATATAGCATCTATAGGATAACTTGCGTCTTGAAAATTATTTGGCGTTTGTATACGATATCCGCGATTCCTCTCGATCTTTAATTCAATACACAAATTAATTGGCTCCGTTAGGTTAGCTATATGCTGTGTATTATCAACGATTTCTACCGAAGGTGGTAAGATGATGTCTTGAGCAGTTACGCATCCAGGACCCTTGACACAAATAGACACATCACGAGTTCCATACAGATTACTTCTCAATACAATTTCTTTCAAATTCATTCAAATTTCATGTACTGATTCTTGAATACCTACTATGGTAGAGTATTAATGTGGGATTTTTTCAGATTTTGCACGTGTGATACATGTTCCCTCTATTTCTCCAAGTAAAGCTTTTCGCTTCGTAATGCCTATAGTATCCGCTTGCCCCTTCATAAGTGGAGACAAAATAAAGCGTCCATAATAAAGACGCTTACTGTTTGCTCTTGATTCAACACACTTCCACTTTAGTGTCCGAGTCGATACTCTTATTTTCTCTCGAACCATAGTAATATTTTTTGATCAAATCATTGAATTATTTATTTCTCTTGAAATTTCTCTTCAATGTTTATTTTTACACACGTCGTTTTTTAGGGGGCCTACAGCCATTATGTGGCATAGGGGTTACATCCCATATGAAACTTCATCATAGTATACCGCTTCTACAAATAGCTCTTAATGCTGCATCTCTTCCGAGACCAGGGCCCTTTATCATAACTTCGGCTCGTTGCATACCTTGATCCACTACTGCCCAAATAGCATTTCCTACTGCGGTTTGAGCGGCAAATGGTGTCCCTCTTCTTGTACCCTTGAATCCACAAGTACTGGTGGAGGACCAAAAATTATCTGACCCCGTACATTTGTAACAGTCACAATTATATTGTTGAAACTTGCTTGAACATGAATAACGCCCTTTGGTATTCTACGCGTACTTTTACGTGAGCTAATACGTCCATTTCTACGTGAACCGATTCTTGGTATGGGTTTTGCCATATTTTACCATCTCATAAACCTAAGTCAGAGATATATGGATATATCCATTTCATGTCAAAACGGATCCTTTCATTTTTTTTTATGTGTATATTGTGGGTGGCCTTTAGGGGTACTTTTTTTTTTATAAAGATTATCCTTGTCTTTGTTTATGTCTCGGATTGGAACAAATTACCATAATTCGTCTCCGCCTACGGATCAGGCAACATTTTTCACAAATTTTCTGAATGGAGGCCCTTATTTTCATATTTGTCATTCCTTACCTTAATTCCGAATCTACTTATTGGAAGAAAATAAGTTTCTTTAAATTTTCTATTTCGAATTGTATCCCTACAAAAAAAGAATATTGCACGTGAAAAGACTACTTCACCTAATCATTCGAATCTTTGTTTCGTAGTACGTCCTTTGGTTCTGGTTGAATCGTAACAACTTACTGAAATTTTGACTCTCTATGACCTAGTATATGGATAAAACTATGTCGAATCCTTCCTAAAACGTAACCTAGAATTGGATCCTCATTATCTAAACAAACCCAAAACATACCATTGGTAAGTGATTCAGTAATTAAACCTTCAAAAATCCTTAATCCTTTTTTGTTCTTTCATTCCAGATGAAACACCTTTCAAAGTATCAATTAATGAAGGGGGAGTGGTATTAGAAACCTACCTCTTCTCTTTTTTTTTACAAGTAGGGAAGTTCTGTGTATAATTCGAATATCATAAAGATTACCATATATAACACAAAATTTCGCCGCTGATTCCCTGTAGTGATCACTTTAATGTGTAAGGCTTTGTTATGGTTCATTCCTGCCTTCGGTAGATCCTTATCCGTTCAAGTGATAGTCTTTGCCATCCGGATGTGGAAAATTATTTTGACGGGAGGAGATGGTGAAGTATCCAATGACACATGTGTTTGGCCCCGCATTCTAAGGACAGGATCACGGTGGCTCTTAGATGCCATGTATTGGGCCTCCTCATTCTTGACAAAATCCATATCATCATTGGTGCCGTATTGATCCAGTTCGTCGGAGTCCATCCACAAAGATGCGGAGAGGGGTTTTAGGTCTGTAGGGTCCGAGCAACTAGGGCTTTCATCAAAGGGTTGAGGAATTCGAGCGAGGGTAAAGGATAAATGTTTCACTTTCTGGGATTTCCGGGAGTAATTGGAGGGGTTGTTCAGGGGTTGGGAGATTGTCGTAGAAATCATCCCACCGGAGCATGTGAACTCGAGGTGGGGGCTCAATCTCGTCTCCCAGATTCCAATCATGTCTCTACCATCTGTTTCTCCCATTTCTCCGGCTGGCGTGATAAGGAGAGACGGATCCCAACCTGAAAATGTCGGCTCGATCATGTTTATATTGGCAGGAGGAGGTACAGCATGAGTGGGGAGGGGATTGGTAGTGACATTGGGGCGGTTTGCCCTTGGTGGCTCAATTTTCTCTGAATCAATAAGGTCTTGGATGTCATGTATTTTCAGTCTACTGTTGCAGTAGGCATTGGCTTTGTACCTACGAGAAGAGGATCTGGTGGCGGAGATGGGGGAAGAGGAGTGAGTACACCATGCTTTTGAAGCTTTTCCAAGGCGCGGCGAGAGTTATGCTGGGATTAAAACCCAAAACGCAGCGGAAACGTATCAGAACCGTATCTCAAACTTAATTTTAATAATTTTGAAATACTTTTACATTGGCAAAAAAAGAATTAAATTAATCTAGGTTAAGCAAAAAATTAGAGAATAAAAACTCTTACGTGTTGTGTCACCACCACTTGGAAACCTTCCTATTCTCTGAATCTTGAGGGAAGGTTTGTGGAACCTTTTTGGCACAAGAAAAAAAATACAGAACTCTTCTGGATATTTTTTTTTTAGAGAATGCTGAGAATTTTGTTTTTTGTTGAGAGAATGGTTCACACCAAACAAAATTCTGTTTTTGCACTATATAAAGAAGCGAGAGAAAAATGGGAAACGTGGGTGTTATCGCACGTCTTAAGTAACTCCTCTACGTGGGAGTTACAACAAACTTAATTAATTAAAATTAAATTAATTAACTAAATCAATAATTAATTAAATTAATAATAATTAATAATAATAATAATTAAATCTAATTTAATTAATCAATTCATTTAAATCATATTTAAATGAACATCTCTCACATAACCTATAGTTTTAATTCAATTAATTTAATTAAATCAAATTTAATTAAATTAGATTAAATTAAATAACTAATTAATTCTCCAATTAATTAATTACCAAATTAAATATCAAATATTTAATTTTAACCTGCATTTGAATCAAATTCAAATACATTTCTCTCATAACCTATAGTTTTAATGTACATCTAATGCGCATTAATTTTAACCTATAGTTTTAATAAAATAATATTTGAACAATTTCAAATATTTAATTCTCTTACAAATTAACTTTGAATCGTATCCAAAATTATATTTATACTATAAAGTTTAATTTGTAAAATAAATTTATATTATAATGTATCATTATACATTATACTTTTCCCTTAGAAAATTTGAACTATTCAAATTTCAGCCAATAATAACCTCAATATTCTTTACGAGCTAGGAAGGGGACCTAATGGACCTACAGATCAGAAGCTCCAACAATATGAGATTAACGGGCTAAAATCATTAACCACATTAATCAATATTCGTTAACTGTGGGTACACTCCACTAAAGACCCACAGTTGCACTCTTCTCACTGTAGATATATTTCTATGTCCACGGATATAGACCAATGACAGCAAGTTAGTCCTTCACAAGTGTTCGTAACACCAGCTGGGTCAAATTACCGTTATACCCCTGGGTTACTTCTAAATCCTTAAGTACCAGTGCTCCTCTAATGAACAACCTGTTTATGGTCCAACCATCAAACAGAAACCCCTCTCGGGCCAGTGAGAGGGTAGGGCCCTATGTTCAAGTCCCGGAGACACCACTTAAGGGAACACTTATCTACTTACCCTACAGTCGAGAAGGAGTGAAATCCATCTTGTATAATTATGTTCCCAGCTCCTCACTCAGTCTTGTCCCCAAAATGGTAGGCATATCGAGTCGACAAACGGGCCACTCTCACCCATACAAATCAAAGGACAATCCCTCGTGAACAGGAGTTCACAATATACTCAAGATTAAGACTAAGTTGCCTAGGTCAACCTATTGAAATAGAAACCTAACCAGTCAACGGAGTTACATCTAGTGATTACTATTTCGTGGTCGAGTCTTATGCAAACTCATTGCATAGGATACCCCCACTCGCATGTCTCCTACATGAACGCGTTGGATCATTGCATTTGTATCAAATACAAAGTGGGCCGTATCCATAGTGTTACCAGGATAAGGTACCCAACCCTATCTTTATACTATAGACCCTTTAGGTTGTAACTTGAACATTGATCTCTATATGTCTCTACATATTGTTCAAGACTCATAAAACAACCTAGGATGTTAGTTTATTGGATTTTAGGGTTATTAAAACAAGATAAAATAATCAATAACATTTATTGAATAATAATGAATAATCATTTATTAATGACGGTCAAAATACAACATTTACTATCTACGAGTTTTAGGGCATCAAACCCAACAAGTTATGCCTAACGGAGTGAAAGTCCTGGGTGTCTTTGGCTTTACGTCAGACAAGACATTGACTTCACTATTCTTGCTTGTTCCCCCAGGGCTATCTTCTTTCCGTTTGGATCTGCCTCTTTGACCTGTGATCCATGAGTCCCATTGTAGATAGCATCTTCAATACGAGTGGCCGCTTCAATCAAAGAGTCATAAGTAATCCTTGGAAATCGAAATAGTAATGGTATTGCCTACTCATGTTATTGATCATTATCCGAACTTTTTCCTTTTCTGGGGGGAGATCGATCACTTGGGCAGCTTTGGCCTGCCAACGGGCCAGGAAATTCGTGAATGTTTCATTTGGTCGCTGGCGAGTCATTGCTAGCCCTCTTCTGGTTACTTTCATCGGGGTGTTATAATTTTCTATTGTTTCAAAAAAGCATTGGCGATGTCATCCTAGGATTTAAGGGTAGATTTGTCAATTTGTGTGAACCATCGCCCAGCGGCCCCACTAAGAATTCTAGGAAAGATTTTGGCCATCTGCTTCTGAGTGAGCCTCATAGAACCTACATTTGAGAAAAACAGCAGCGGATGAGCCTTAGGACAGCCAGTTCCATCGTATTTGTCTATGTCAGGCATCGTCAAACTTTTCTGGAGATTTTTCCTTTGGAAAAATGGTCAATCCCTGAATGTTAAGCCCATGGTCTCTAGACCCTTGACTTTCTGCAACTCTTCCTGTAACTTGGCTAGCAGCTCCCCTTGTTCTTTCAACCATTTTTCCATTTCAGTTCTAGCTTTAGGGGAAGGAAGGGCTGGTTGTGGCCTGTTAAATTAAAAAGGTTGTCCTGGGTCGGGAGAGTCTTCAGCATATTGGTCACAATCATCAAAGACCTGACCCTGAAGTAGAAGGAGCTGACTTATTGATGGCCCGGTTCAAGCTTTCCTTTTGGGCCAACAGAGCCTTGAGAATGTCGAAAGTGGTTGGTTCAGGCGGAACTAGGATTTCGGGTTCATCTAACATAGTAGCTACAATGGGAGATTAAGAATTCGGGGGTGTAACTTCTTCTACACGAACCAGTCGGCAAGATGGGCGGACCCAGGATGGTTCAAGGGGAACTTTCTTGCGGGATGGAATGATGTTAAAAAAAAATCACCTATCTCATAGTGTTGCTTAGTGCTCAGGTGCATCCTACTGGGTGTTCAGTAGTTCTATGGCCACTACATGATTGAATTTAAGCTCTAGTAGGACAAGTTAAGGTTCCCACTGCAATGGGGGCTTCAAAATATACCTCCCAGCCCTTCATCCCTAGGACGTAGGACTGGTCAAGCGGTACTATGCACTCCCACTTTGGTATACCCTCCTAAGAGGAGTACTTGGCAGCTGGTGGTGAGTTTTGGGGATGGTATGACTTGGCTCCCTGGACCGTAGCAACCAATATTTCCCACCGGGTTTTCTTATTTCGGGACTATATGCAAGATGCAAATGCATGCAATGCTTAGGTGTAGTGAGGTGGTCTGTGCTTATTGAAAATAGGTGAACCCTAAGTTTCTACATATTCGATTTTGAACAAAGGAAACAAGAACAATGGGAATGTTGGTTCATTTTCAAGTTAAGCTATTAAGAAGCCAAAAACCATAGATTTGAGGCTTCTATTCCCCAGTGGAGTCGCCAGCAGTAGCGCCCGCATTTTGTTTGGCACCGCTTGCCACATCATCACGACTTTGGCCACAAAGCCCTATCAAAAGAGGAGAAAAAGGGGTTTAGAGTCGCCACCTAGGCATAGGGCCTTAGGACTCAAGAATTTTACTCCGAGTCTACGAACCATTGGTCTGGATAAGGCCTCCCTTTATATATTCCAGTATAGTAGCGGGGCGTTAGCGTAGGCAAGAAAATGGAAGAAGCAAGTCATTCATTTTACTGAAAAAAGTCAGTCATTCAGAATTTCGTATTAAATAAATATGTGACGATTTTTCTTTAAGTAAGAGATTGGCCATCGCCCAAAGGCGACTCATTGAGCCGGTCATCGGTTGCTAAGAGCCTTTCCTCACTTTAGAAGAAAAGCCACTTGATTTGATTATTAGTAAGGGGACGAATATTCGATGTATATCTATATTGGACTTTCGATTTTGCGTTGTTTTTTTTCAGTATATATAATCCAATGTTCAGTGAGATGACTTTCCTACTGACGGAATCGCTTGAATTAGTTGAAGGAAGGAAGGTGGCTGGTCTCACTGGAGAGGAGAGTTTTGACAGCGAGGGAGGCAGGGTGCGTGCGTCTGCTGTATCGTATATAAGAGAAAGGCTGCATTTAGGAGTGGTCTTTCCCCTCTCTTCAAGCGTGGTGATCTCACTTTCGAAAGAGAGTCTCGACGTGCTTAGTAGCGCAAACAGAATACGTAGCTCTGGCTACAGGTTTCTTTCCTACCGGACCGGAGGCAGCGAGAATGTTATGTCAAAAGGACCACGACGATGAAGAGAGAAAGAAGAGTAGGAGCTAGCCTGCCTTTTTTTTATAAGAGTAGGGCGGAATCGAATGATTACGATCTTGACAATGAGACAAAGCCAAGAGAGGAGAGCACTTAGACATTCACTTTGAGTACAGGAAGTCCGCTGGTAGAATTCTTCAGGGTGTATTACTGTTTTTCACCGAGGGGGTGGATCGAAGCGATTGCAGCGAAGAATTGATCTGAAACGAAGCACTTCGTCTATGGGCATTGTGGAAAGAATAGAATATGACCCTAATCGTTCTTCTCGGGTCCGCCAGAGGAAATGCAAGACTATAGAGGAGTTCGCTCTGCCGCGTAAGATCCTCGAACCTACCACGACCACCATCCGCGGCCTATTTTTGTTCTCTTCCCCGCCCGGGAAGGTGGATCAAGAAAGGTAGCTTGCTTCTCTCCTGGACGGATGGCGGCTTATGTAGTGTCGCCTTCCAACCAGGATGCCTCCTTGGTCGAAGAGCCCCTTACTAGTACTAGTAGGGCGCATGAAGCAAAAAAAACTTGCGCGAAGGACGTTTTTTCTCTCCGCCTTCTCCTCTCAAAAGACCAAGGGAAGACAGCATCCCTTCCTTCGGTAGCTTTTTGGTTTCCCCAAGGGTAGCGGTAGCTGGGGCAAAGCCCGCTTTCTTCGCTCCGCGAATGAGAGATAAACTCAGAGGAAAAAACTTCTCTCTTTGCGAGGTCCGAAGTGGAGAACGCATAGCATTCTCTGGGCACATAGGATTAAACGTAAAGCTGCACTTTCTTGGCAGAGTTTTAGGCGACAAGAGACTTTAGGGCTTGTTGGAGGTGTTGAGCATAACGAATCGAAACCAGAGACGGATCAAGGTAGCTTACCTGCCAAGCCGATAGGTGAAGGGCTGAAGGATGGAGCGTGCAAAGTTAATCGTGAACCTGTCGTGTGACCCGTTGGTCCTAAGCAATGTCATGCGCGAAGCGACCCACCTAGAAAATCTCGCCTTTATGTTAGGGTGGCACTAAAATGGAACTTCGATCGGGTGCGGGTATCCAATTTCGCCGCTGAGATGTCAAGCGGATTCCTAGGCGTTGACGAATGGCCGGCCACCTTTTACGTTAGAAGAGCAAAAGGCCCGTGGCATAGCTGGATGAACTAATGTGAATGAGTGTAAGCTTTGTGACCCGAACACGATTGGTGCTGACCACACTAGGTGCTACCGTGGTAGCAAGAGAGGCCAGACGGTGACAATTGAGAGGTTGTCACTGAGCATTCCTAGTCACACGGGAAAAGAGGTCAAATGGCAAGGTCATACGCCCGTTTGGCTCCTTGCGGAGTATAGCTCACATCCAAACATCTAATTGGGGAACGAGGCAATGCCCATGAAGCTCCGGCGGAAAGGAAAGGCCTGCCAGGCCGTATGCCCATGGGTGCAGGATTCTTCGAAAAAGCGCGGGCTGACTCGGAGACCTGGGACCTTGGCTTAGCAATGAATGAAGGGGAGCTCTTCGAGCTTTCTCCGCCAGTGGCTTATGTAGTGGTCGGCCGGCGGAAAGCTCGCTAAGCTTCGCTTCCCTCCCTCCCTTCCCCTCGTCAACTCGGTCGAGCTGCTTCGCTCCTTCCCTTTTTCAATGAAGTGGAAAGTCTTCACTTAGTATCCCGCTAAGCTAAGAAGGATCGCCTTTGATAGCTCGTTCGATAATTGACTGGCAAGCTGAGGAATTTCTAAAAAAAATGAGATATCTGCAACAAGGATGCTTGTTGTCCACTTGTAAAAGGTGGTCGGCCCTATCAAGTGATCTTGTATTCGTTGTAGAGAGAGACTCCGATAGGTCTAAAGATATCTCGATGGAGTCTCGCAAAAGAAGATCCTTACCTTTATATACAAAGGGTGCGGGAGGGCAACAACTAGCAGCTCTCATCTTTCATTTTGTTGCGTCCTTCTTTTTTTTATTCATATTCACTCTCCTTTCATCGCTCTCGTAGTTGCTCTCTTCCTTAATGCTATCTTCTTCTTAGCCTCGTTTGGCGCTATGTACCTTATTTGCTTTGCTTCTCTTACGTGTCCATGAACATTAGTTCGAGTCTACGCCCATCTTTCTGAGTTCAAAGAGGGTTTCGCGAGTCCAAAACTAGAGGTTTAGTGTGAGTCCACAAAAGGGGATTTCGTTTCTGGGCCACTCACAATTTGTCAATTTGAATGCTTTCGTCTTTGCTTTAAGGTCCCTAGGACCATCAACTTTCATCTTGACTAGTAGAGCAATGAATTCCTTTCTTTTTTCTTATGGTAAGTGGTCCGACGTCTTCTTTTATTTAAGACTGATCTTCCTTCTCCCTTGCCTTTAGAGCTGGGGCAATCAGTCCATTCATTCCTGCCCTTCATTCAATAGATCGCTTAGCTCGATTTCTCAGTCAATCCCCTTTCTTTCGTTCCTCTCCTCTCGATTCAAGGCAATGGACTCTCATTCCTTTGTTCCCTCGACCGGCTCCACTCCGAATCCACCATCGCTCGAAATCCAGTCTATATAGAAAGGAATGCCATCCAAGCTTTCTCCGGCTATCCCTGAACCCCAAGCAGGGGATAACCTGCCACCCTCTACTCTATCTCTTGGTATCGAATCCCAAGCTCTCGACCCTTGCCCCCGACCCCAATCCTACCCATTTTCATATGGGCCAAATGGAAAAAGTAGACTTCTGGATGCCCGCTTAGAGGGAGTGTTTAGGGTTTAGGGTTTAGGGTTTAGAGGTGGGGTGTGACACAAAAAGTTTAATTCTTTCTCATTTGATTGAAGTTTACAATATAAGTTGAGGTGATTGTTGACGTGTTGTTTTAATTTTCTTCTTCCATTCACTGTGTTTAATATTAATTATGCCCAACCTCCTCATTAAATACGTCTGTTCAATCTCCTTCTAATCAACGTTTAATAAACAAGATTTTGTCAATCTCTACACTTCAACTAATTAATCAATATTATCACCATTTGACAGAACCCACAATAAATACTCCATTAAATAGCTATCAGTCATAGAAGAAGAATGTTGGAATTTCTTAAGGAAGAGCTCCCCTTCATGGCTTCGTCTAGTCACCGACCGAACAACGTCGTTAAACAACACTGTAAAGCATCGGACAATCCCCATTTCTTTAAGGTTGTTCTTGCTCATGCTCTCAAGGAACAAAAGCTTGTAAGCAAAATTATTTTATCTATATCTTTTGTAATTATTTGGCTTCTCTTTCTTTCCATTTTGAACATAAAATGTGGATTTTCTTTATTGTTTATGTATAGGAAATCCCAAGAAAGTTTGTGAGAGAATATGGGGTAAAAGCTTTGTTAAATGACCAAATATGTTTGAAGGTGGCTGATGGGAAAGAATGAATGGTGGGTTTGACAAAAATTAATAATGGAAGGAGAGTTTGGTTTCATAATGGTTGTGATAAGGAGCTAGCCAACCAAGAGAAATATACGGCTCAACATGCTCAAACCAGCTTGAATGAAGAGGAAAATGAAGCTCAACAAGCTCAGCTTAGCTCAAATGAACCTCATGTTGAAAATCGATGGGAGAACTTTCAAGTCAAACCAATCATGAGCAATCATTATGCCACAAGGACCAATAACAAGAGCTAGAGCTAAAAGACTTCAAGATGGATTAAATGCTTGCTTCCAAGCTAAGTTTACAACCATGATGAAAAGTTGCAACCATTTAAGCTTCTAGATACACCTTTCATCCAAGAGTCATAATGAATCTAAAAATCCAGATTCATTCACATATTTAATTTCCATGTATGCAATTTAATTCATGTTTTATATTTATGAGGGTAGTTGAAGGGTGTAGATGAATTTAGACAATTGAAAGGTTAGGTCCATTTCATGGTGCCTTTTCAATTAGTATCAATAGGGCTGTAATTCCACATTTTGGAAGGAAGACTTTGAATTAGAATGAATTTTCATAGAGTAAATCTCTAGCTTTTATGCTTTCTTTGTATTCTTGTGTTAGAATGCATGTTTAGAACTTTCAATCTAGTTTGATCAATTAGATTGTGGAGAGTCGAAATCTTGAAGTTAGGAACAAGTTTCCTTTCTTCTGATCTTTGATCAATCTTCCAAGTCAAATCTGTTAGCTTCTTGGGGTTGTCTATCAAATTTGTTTATTGAGGGTTATTCTTATTATTGTTGTGGGGGTTCACCTTGTTTAAAGGGGAGTTCTCAAACGTGATTGAGGTAGTTCCCTTTATCAGGTTGGCAAAAGTTTGTAGAGTTTTATTCCATTAAATTGAAGTACTTTCTCGTCTTCAAATACGAATGCCAATCTTCGAGCTTTTACGTTGTTATCTTTGATCTTACTGCTACGGAAATCAAGTATCCAATAAAGAAAATTTGTCTTGATGATGCTGAAAAGAAGGTGAAAATGGAGACAAGTTTGATTGATCTTGACCAAGTTTCTTACTCTCAAGGTATGTTTCTTGTTTGCGGTTTGATGTTGAAGCATCAAATAATGTCTATTCTATTATTACCATTTTTAACAAAGAAAATTAAATTTCATTTTAATATTGAGCTATTAAATTTTTTTTTTCTGTTTTGGTTCTTAAACTTTTGAAATTTTAATAATTTTAATCAATATACTTCAAAGCAATAACCATTTTAAGTACTTATAGTCTTCAACATGTTTAAGTGATAACCACTTAATTTTTTTTAAAATAATTATTTAAGAATTATGTGAGGTCTATGAAATATATGAATAATAAATTAATAAATCATTTAATGACATATCAAATAATGAATTAGATGAGTTGGTATTACAGTAGTAGGGTAGTACTAAATTTTTTTCCATGAGATGTAAGAAAAATAGTGAATGGACATACTCAAATAAATATTTTAAGAACTTATGAACCAACTTTTTTTTTTTCAAATGTACTGATTAATAACCAACGTAAAAAAGAAAAAGAAGAAACCCTAGATTTCAAAGTTGGCAAAGTTAACCTTGGCGCCATAGAACTGATGAACAACAAGAGGAATCTGTCGTCGACAACGAGCCGACGAGCAAGGGCGATGGCAAACGCTACGGCTTTCCAATCTGTGACTCTGAATCCTTCTTCATGTGCAAGATGTCGCCTTCACACATTCATCCAGGAAAAAGTCTTGTATGCAAATTAACTACCTTTCCTTTTAATTATATTTTTCCATTAATCATATTTTTCACTTGTTTTTTTTTTTTTTGGGGGGGGGGGGGGGGGGGGGGTCAAAATTAGCATGTTCCAAGAAGTTTTGTAGAGATGCATCTTGAAGAACTCACAGACATCATTCTTCAAGTTTCAAATGGAAGAATATGGGGAGCTCGTTGTCGTTGTTATTTGGATAAAAGAATAATGAAAAGGAGGGCTGAGTTGAGAAATGGTTGGAGGAAATTTGGTACGGAAAATAACTTGAAAGTTGGTAATTGCTGTGTTTTTGAGATGATTAGAAAAAACAGTAGAATAATCTGTTTCAAAGTTGAAATTTTTCGAGCTTCTTGATCAACCAAAATCAACTTGGAAAAAGGGATTACCACTATTTTGTTGGTTGATTATATTTTGGGTGTTTTGAGAAATAGGGTTAATGTTTTTGTTATCTTAGATATGTTGTTTTACTTTTATATGTATCTTGATATATTATGGAAGCTTTGGTGATAATGTATTTTCTTTTGAGATAATGCATGGAGTGTGTTTAGGTTTGCTAGGGATATATCAAACCTAGAGATATCTATCCCGATGCACCTTCATTCCCTCTAACTCTAGTATATTGTTCAAAAAAAGATATATGTGCAACTTTTGATAAGAGTCTATCAACGAAAGAGTCTATCACAAAAAAAATCAGAAAAATGCTCATTCTCTTCAACATCCAAGCGACAATTCTTTGGATTTTATGGATTGAACGAAACAATCGTATCTTTAAAGAGGTCAATAGAAGCTCCATTAATCTGTGGGATGATGCTTGCTCTCTTGCTGGCTACTGGGCTCAGAGAAGCAACCTCTTCAAAGATACACTCCTTCTACTATAGCTATCAATCTCAATGCTTTTTGTAACAATTAATCGCTTTTCAAAGGCTTATCTCTAGCCTTTTGACGATCGTGTATTCATCTATGAGTTTATTGAATATATTTGATTGAGAGATGATAATGGTGCTAAGAAGGTGTCTACATGGTGAAGATGTTCAGGTGCACCCATGATCCTATGTATCCTTTTAAAAAACAACAAAAGAGTCTATCACTGATAAATTTCATTATATTGGCAATTCTTTAAAAATGTTGTTGTCCAATACTTAACTTTTAGTCTTAAAAGTGCTATCGATTCCAATTACTATATGAAAATAAATTATGAAAATTGGATGGAAATTAGGTGAGAAGTACACGGTGAAGTAAATAAAGAGAGGTTTTTTAAGATCAAAATTATAAGAAGTGGGAATTTAAATAGTAAAAAGTGTAAGAAATTGGAATTGTAATTGTAATATTTAATGGAAAAAGGGGTACACATAGGGTTTAAATGGAGAGAGAGAAGTGACATTTTGAGAAGTCTGAAAAGTGGAAGAGAAATAGAGGGAGAATGAAATACCCTTTTGATCAAAGAAAATGACAAAATGTACCTCAATAGTAAATGGATAAAGGAAATTTTTTCAAATAAAAAAATGTCAAATTATTTTTAAAAAATAGCAAAAAAAAATATTAATAAACATTGATAGACTTCTATCAGTATCTATCAGTGATAGACTTCTATAATTTCTATCAGTGATAGACCTTAATTGACTTCTATCAGCGTCTATCACAATTATCTAAAAATTTTGCTATTTATGTAAATAGTTTTCCTTATTTATCTATTTTTAAAAATTATCCTAATAATTTTGTGTGCGATTTGCTTTATGAAATGATTTAATTATTTAAGAAACTATCACTAGCTAATCTCTATCAGTTTTTGCATATCATCTACAAGTAGCTACGACATTAAGATATTCATTATAAAAAGGTAATTTTCATTACATTGTATATGCGATATTGTAGATGAAGTTAAATATAAAGCTAAGAGAGATTCGACAATAGATTTCATTGTACTCCTTGAGTCCATAGTTGTCACAACCTCATGTTAGGTTTAATAAGTAATCAGAAATAGAGTGTGACAAATTACAAGTATATAAATTTATCTTAATTAAGATGAGGTTTTTTGGATGTGTCAACTTAGTCGAGATGCTCGGGTGCAACTCCTAATTCCTCGACCTCTTGTATATTGTTAGAAATATATATATATATTTTTAAATGCGTGGGTGTTTAATGGTCTAATTTTACTTCAATATCTTATTTTATTATACCAAATATTTGGTAGGACATATGGTTGAAATTCTCAATCCTATATTCCTACATTAACTAATGTGAAGCAACACATAGTTGAGTGACAACTATGCAAGTTATAATATTAATTTATAGAAATGATTACTCTAAAAGTATAATTTGCCCTTTTTATTATAAGATAATAAATAACTTTTGTTATTAGGGTTCCTTTATACATTAATTACTAATCATTAGATATGTATTTAGTTAGTGAAATATAATTATATTAAATCAGTTTTTTTTTTACCTTAAACAATAGATTTATCAAACACATATTAATCATTTACTTCCTTTTCAATTTCACAACCAAACATAAGTTTTTTTTTTTCTCATGAATTTTGTTTTAAAAAACTTATCACAAACCAAATAAAGCCCAACCATTCTTACTGGATTTGCACCATATATAATTACTAAAAATTAAAGCATCCTTCATGTTAGGTGGAAAAATACTTAAACAAGAAAATAAAAAATATATATTAATTGGAATGGGTATAAGTTTGATTTTCATTAACCAAAAGAGGGAAGAACATAAAATTTCATTATCTCACAAATCCAATCGGAAAATGGTAGTTTTAAAGGATATTTGAATGTTTTTCATCAATTCAAAAACACAAATATCACCTTCTTTCAAATTATTATCTCTTGCAAATTTCCTCCAACCATTACCCATTTCAAATCTTTGTATATTGGAATACCAACGTTCAACACACTTAACCTTCCAACAATTTCCATCTGAAACTTGCAGAGTCAATTTTTTGTTCTTCCTCAAGTGAGTATTTCCAAAACCTATTGGAATACACTGCATAATGATTCGAGCAAACTAGTTTAATTAAAGGTATGTTTTAGAGTGATTTTAACAATTTTTTTTATTGAATTTTTAAGGGCAAGTAGAAATGTAGGTTTAAATACTACTTTGGTCCCCGTACTTTTGTTTTTTTTTTTGTTCATTTTGGTCCATATACTATCAACTTTGGTTCATTTTGGTTCCTATACTTTCATAATGTTCATTTTTTGGTCCTTGTACTTTTAAAAAAGTGACCATTTTGGTCTCTCCATTTTCATTTTTACTTCATTTCTAAGGTACCAAAATTGTCACTTTTTAAAAGTTCAAGAACCAAAATGAACCAAAGTTAAAAGTATAGGGATCAAGACGAACATTTTAAAAGTACAGGGACCAAAATGAACCAAAGCCAAAAGTACAGGGATCGAAGTAGTATTTAAACCTAAAAATATATGATAGATAACTTACCACATAACCTCTACCTGTATGTAGGTATGAAGAACCTATTGTAACCATAAAAGAAGGATTTTTGGTTAGTGATTTGAATTTTGAAGCTTTTTCATTATTTATTCTTGCTTCTTGGGTTGCAATTGTTGGCTTCTTCACTTTATTTCTCTCTTGGAAGGGTTTCCAATCTGGCATTCAAAAAGTTTGTCAGTTTAAAAGAAAAATTGCTTCCTAGACTTGCATACATAAATAATCAATGAAAAGCTAACAATAAAGACTAAGATACAAATATATATGTGTGTGGAGGGATACCTCACAATTTTTATACGATACATGGACTATTTTTTTTCATTATCAATTTGTTTCGAGATAAAAATCTTATGTTTATCTAATACCATTATAGTTTAAGAGCTAGGGTTATTATAATTTCATGAAAATAGAATAAAAAATAAGTATGCATTGTACCTATTTTCAATCCAGAAGAGTGTAAATCTTCCTTCTTCAGCTCCACTTTTTTGCAAATGACTTTACTCCCACCTGCTTGATCACTTCTTTTCATGTTCTTAGGATTCAGTGAATGCAAATTTTGAGCAACATTATTACTTTTATCTTCCTTTCTTGATCTCGTTGTGCCCATATTTGGGCACATCCATTTTCTTCAAATTCTTTCTCTCTTTTAACAGACATTATTTGAAAGTCTTTAATATTTCCCCCTTCCTCAGACCTTTTTTTGTTATGAAATTCTCTAGAAGCAATTGGATATTCAATCCCAGTAGCAGTTTTATCAAATATAAGAACATGAAAGCAAGAGTTGCCTTCATATGTGAATACTATAAAATGACCAATATTAATAGAATAAAACCTTACAAACTCTGCCCACCCTTTTTTTAACCATACTTTTTGGTTACTTTTTTCTAATCCTATTTTCCACCTTACTCCATTCACTACTTTAAGCCAAATCTCCTCAGATTTCAGAGCTTCTCCATATAATCTCACAAATTTAGTTGGAACTTCCTGAATTAGAAAGAAAAAAAAATTGAAATTTAATATCCCATTTACACTTATGTTTTCAAAAACTAAGCTATTTTTTTTTTTTTTAACCAAATAGAAGAGGAGTGCGGGATTAGTAGATGCACCCAGATATCTCAACTAAGTTGACACATCTTTAGCATCCTCATCATGTCCCAGTTTTGAAAAGTAAAAGAATAGTTTTCAATTTTTTTCTTTTTTCTTTTTCTTTTTTGTTTTAAATTAAACTAAGAATACAATGAATTTTGAGTTGTATGAATATAAGGCATTACAAACAAAACAAAAACTAAAGGCTGAAACTTTGAATAAAAAAGAAAAATGGGGCTGTATTTTCATAATGCACAAAAGGAGAAAGCTGTCAATAAAGAGAAAACCCTAACACGTGGCAGAATGAGAGTAGTTCAAAAGTTAGTTAAATACAAGTTAAACATTATTAACAATGAGAAAACAAGAATTGACAAAACCAAAAGTTTTAAATAGAACAAGATAAACCAAAGCTTAAATTTAGGAAAAATATTGCTTAATGTATGTGGAGGGGTTCAAAGAGGTCAAGAACTTGAAGGCCATGAAAAGAGGGAAGTAAGGTTCGTTTAAACTCAGTTTTATGAAATAAATTAAAGAAGTTAAAGTGGAAGATATTTGACTTACAAGCTTCTGTTGAGTGAGTGTGTAAGAAAGAATGACTTTGAAGAAGTGGGGAGGCGTTGAGGAAGCCATGGCTGTGGTTGGAAGCTTTAGTTTGTTTTTCTTTTCTTGAAGTTTGTTTGTGAAGGGAACAGAAGAATATGAAGGTACTATTAATAAAGTTGATAATGACATTTTTTTTTTAATTATTTGGACGAAGAAAGTTGATAATGACATATGCCTTTTTCGTTGATGGGAGAATGGAATAAAGAGGTTTCGAGGAAAATCAAATCTTTAGGAATATGATTCTTTTTTTTTTTTTTTTTTTTTTTTTTTTTTGTGTGGAAATAAAGAGGGTTTTGTGGAGTTTGGTGGAGGGATCTTTTCTTCTTTCATAAATGTTAAAACACCTATTTTCCTTATTTAGCCTCAACAATATATGCCAATCCTACAACAAGTTGGCAGATGGCTTTGTATATAAGTTGACCCTTCATTAACTTTATGTATGTTTTTATGAGAAAAACCAAGAAAAATATTCAGGAGTACTTATCTTTGTGCATTCCACAAAATTATCTCTTATCATAATGTGACATGTAGCAAACTATCTTTATTAATTTTAATTTTTTATGGATCTCTTTTACCTTGCATGTGACGTTCCAAAATGAAATCAAAGCCAAGTTGAGGTTGGGTTTTTCATGCACTAATTGGTTAGTAAAAAAGGAAAAATATGTATATATAATTTGGGTTTTGGCAAGGGTGAAATTAAATTTGAGAAGGAATACTTGCTTAAGGAGGAGAAAGAAAGAAGAGATTAATTATGGAGTAGTGTTGTACAAAGGAGATTTAATGAAGAAAGAGAAAAAAACGGAGAAAGTGGATTTGGTGGAGAAGATGAAAGACCTATTTGGATTAACTTTAGAAAAAAAATGTTTTTAAAAAAACTTTTGCTTTGATCTCTCTTTGGGCTTCTCTCTAGCCCTTGTATGCTCTCCGAACCTTTTGTACGTGTCTCTAGGCTTATTGAATATATTTGATTGACTATGGGATATGATGAGAGTGTTAAGTATGTGTCAATCTAGTTGAGATATATTGGTGCACCTACTTACCTACCTCTTATCTTCTTCTAGTAAAAAATATATATATATGAAAATTTGTTATGATGAAAACTAAGTGAAAAGTTAAATGAAGAAAGAGGTTTTTGAAGATCAAAATTATACAAAGTTGGAATTTAAATAGTGAAAATTATAAGAAGTTGGAATTGGAATTTAAGGAAAAAAAAAGGTACACATAGGGTTTAATGAAGAGAGAGAGAATATTTTGAGAAACCTAAAAAGTGGGAAGAGAATTAGAGGGAGATGAAATACCCTTATGATCAAAGGAAAGGATAAAATATACCAATATACTTAATGGAAGAAAGAGAAAGTGAAAATTTTGAAGATTGAGAATAATGTTTAGGGATGGAAAGTTGTATAAAGTGATTTTTCTAGTACTATTGGAGTCTCATCCTCTCTGTATTTACACTCTAAATCTATCTCTATAAATATTAATGAACCCTACATTAGTGTCCGTGAGTCCCACTTTATTCTTAAAAGTATGTTGACGTGACACAATAAATAGAGAAAGTATGCAAAATTTTCCATACTGTTGTTGTATAAGAAATTTTCCCCTTATATGCTTATATGTTTATCTTTTATTACTTTTGTTGATGAATGGTTGCTGTTATTACTAAAAATTTTCATATCACACACAAACCAAAAGAAACCTACGTCATTATGACTCTACACAATAATTACTAAAAATTAAAGCTGATTCCTTCTTGTTAGGTGGAAAAATACCCAAACAAGAAAAAAAAAAAAAAAGAATATAGGGTTGTAAGAAGAAAAACAATTGAAAAGGACAGTAGTTTGATTCCCATTGACAAAAGAGGAAATTAAAGAACCAAATTTCATTACAATATTCATAAACAAAAGTTGGTCTCTCTCCAAATTCAGCTTTGTAAAATATTTAAACCTCACAAAGGCAATCGAAAAATTGTAGCTTTAAAAGATATTTGAATGTTGTTTTTGATTAACTCAAAAACACAAATATCATATTCTTTTAAGGTATTATCTCTGGCAAAGGCTTTCCAACCATTAGTCATTCCAAACCTTTGTATTCCATTAGACCAACGTTCAATGCACGAAATCTTCCAAACCTTTTCATCTGAAACATGAAGAAACAAGTATTTCGTCTCCTTCAAGTGGGTATTTGCAAACTCTCTTGGAATACCCTGCAACCATTCCACCAAGAATAGTTTAATTCAAAATTGCTTTTTTTTTTTTGAATTTTTTTTTGAATTTTTATGGGCAAACAAAAGCTATAAATGATAACTTACCGGATAATTATTGGCTGTATGGAGGTATGAAGGTTTCATTATGACCATAAAAGAAGGATTTGTAGTTAGTGCTTTGAATTCCGAAGCTTTTTCAGTGACTATTCTTGCTTCTTCGATTGTAGTTGATCGTTTCTTCCTCAACATGATCCCTTTATTTCTCACTTCGGGGGTTTCAATAACAAAATCGACATTTCATGACGTATCAACATTAGCAAATTTAGAGAGGAGAAAGAAAACACAGTTATAAAAGCTAAACTCACTCATTTTTTTTCAGGAAAAATTGGGATTTTTTAAAATATATAACAATTTTTTCTTATCACAAATTTATTATTATAAATAATAGTCCTTAAATGTATGAAAATGAAAAAGCAAAAAAGACAGAAAATTTTAGATTTTTTCAACTATTATGATAATTTTTTCGTGTCACTATTTTTTTAATATTAAAAATGCTTCTTGGACTTATATATATAGAAATAATCAATGAGAACTAAAAAAGAACGTAAAGTTGAATGATTATATTATTGTTTTATTAAAAAAACAATAAAGTTCAATAAATTATCATGAGGGTTATGAAAGTTTTTTTTTGGGAAAAGTATTAGGGTTAAGGGATCAACAGTCGCAACCGGATATCTCAACTAAATTGATACATCTTTAGTACCTTTATCATGCCCCGATCGAAAATAATTCATTGATATTTAATAGAATGTACAAAGGCCCGAATCAAAGTCAATGAAATGCAAACAATAGAGAAAGGAGGCTAGAGGAAAACCATCCAATTTTATTTATTTCATGAAAATAGAATAAAAAAGTTAATGCATTTACCAAGTTTAACTCAGAAGTGTGCATGTCCTTTTTCTTCTGCAGCTCCATTTTTTGAAACTCATGAGCTTCATCACTTCTTTTCATCTTCTTATTTGTTGGAGAATGCAAAGTTTGAGCAATAATAATATTATTCCCTAATGATTTGATACATTTATTTTTTTCAAATTCTTCTCTCTCCTTTTTTATAGGTATTTGAAATCTTTTATTTTCTCCTTTAGATATTATTTTGTTATCAAATTCTTCCAAAGTTATTGGATATTCAATCTCTGTGGCAGTATGGTCAAATATAACGACATAAAAGCAAAAGTTGCCTTCATATCGAAAAGTTAAGAAATAACCAATATCAATTGAATAACACTTTATGAACTCATTCCATCCTTTTTCAAACCAAACTTTTTCATTACTTTTTTTTAATCCCACTTTCCACTTTGCCTCATTTGCCACCCTAAGGCATATCTTCTCAGATTGCAGAGCTTCTCCATATTTTCTCACAAATTTCTTTGGAACTTCCTGAATTAAAAAAAAAAAAAAAGGCAATAGAGAAAAAAAATCAGAAATTTAAGACCCTATTTCATGGACCCAACCATAAGGTAATCGTTTGATTTTTTGTTTTTTATGTCGATGTTTTCGGAACTAAGCCATATTTTTTAAAACTTATAAAATGAATAGTTTCAAAAACTTATCTTTGTTTTTAAAATTAAACTAAGAATACAAGTGTTTCTTTAAGAAATATGAGAAACATGATATGAAATTTAAGGGAAAAAAACATAGATTTCAATACTTAGATATTGATAACAGAGCAACTATATAATTCTATAATTATATAGAAAAAATATATATAATTATCTTAATTTAGTTATAAAGATTAATTCCAAATATTAGAAAAAGAAATAGCTTTTGAAACACATTCAAAGTATATTTAAACCTTTTTAATCAATCCAAATGGCCCCGAATACTCATCTATTAAACAGAGGATTATATTTCTTTCTTTTTTTTTTGAACAAGATACTTGAGGGAGAGATAGGATCAGTAGACGCACCGGAACATCTCAACTAGGTTGACACATTCTTAGCGCCCTCATTACACCCCGAGCCCAATAGAGAAAGCTTCATTGCAGACAAAAAGATACACGAGAGTTCAAACGAACAAGAGAGGCTAGAGAAAAATCTTCCAATTAAGAGTAATAGAAGCTATATCATAATTACAAAATAGAAGCTATGAGCAATAGAACCTTTTTAATCAATCCAAATGGCCCCGAATACTCATCTATTAAACAGAGGATTATATTTCATGATTATCAAAACACCACATATATATATATATATATAGACTTACCAGCTTTAGTTGAGTGAGGGTTTGGGGAAGAATTATCTTGAAGAAGTGGGGTGTTGAGGAAGATGAGGAAGCCATGACATTAGGAAGCTTTAGTTCTTTTTTCTAATTTTCTTTCTGTTTTGAAATGGATCAATTGTGAAGGGAAGAGCAAGAACAATATAAGCTATAAATAAAGAGGGTGGAGGTTATTAATTAATAGCATTGATATGCCTTCTTCATTGATGGGACAATTAATGAATAAAGAAGTTTTGAGGGAAATCAAATCTTCAGAAATATAATTATTGAACCCATTTTTCAAAAAATCTTCTATTGTTTTGTGGAAATAAAGAGGGTTATTGTGCAGTTTGATGGAGGGATCTTTCTTATTTCATAAATGTTCAAACACCAACTTTCCTTATTTAAACATCAACAAGATATGTCAATCCCACACCAAGTTAGCAGATAGCTCATTATATATAAGTTTGACCCTTCATCAATTTTATTATGTAACATCAATTAATAACGAGGGTTCTTAAAATAAAAATAAATAAATCATATCTATTGTTGAATCATAAACTATATATGTTTTTATGAGTTAGTCTTTGGGTTCAATCTATATTCAAGTATTAATGTAATTAATAAATTTATCTCAATCCATCATTTTAACTTTGGAGTTAAATAGTGATTTAACCTACTAGGGTAGAAAAGGTCTCGTGTTTGACCTAATTTAATGTCATTTAATCTCTAATCAATATTATTTTTTTAATTTATTGGGCTTTTTAAAATTTTTGAAGTTCACAAATGAGTTGAAGTGTTGCCAAAGCGAGTTTAACTTAACAGTAATTAGTATAACTTTTCATCCTAGAAGTCGAAGGTTCAATCTCTCAGCCTTGTAATTGATATACTAAAAAATTGAGAGGGAGTTAAAATATAATTAAATTTTATCATAATCTATTAATTTAAGTTTTTGAGTTCCTTATGGATTTAACACAACCAAAGTCATATCATTGGCTAGATAGAAGTAATTGTAAAGACACTTTCTGTCATTTGTGTTTTCAGCTTGAAGAATAAAAAGAAAAAGAATTGAATAAAAAAAGAGATAAAAATAAAACTATAGTAGTAGCTGGTAGTATTAAAGATAATTCCTAAAGCTGAATTAAAAGAAGTTTACTAGTGTTGAGATGAGGATTAAAGAAAAAGAAAAAGAAAATAGACATCATTGCGCTGAATAAAAAAAAAAAAAAAATAAGGGAGAGGAAGAGGAGGGAGAAGAAGATGGTGATGGTGACGAGAGTAAAATAATAAAATAAGGTAAAGTAGTGTTGTACAAATTATGAAAGGGTGGAGTTCATATATAAGTTCATATGCTTATGTTTTGGGGGTTAAATTTATATGTGAGTATTTAGTGCAGTTTTTACTTAAATAATTTGTTTTTACGATGATTATTTTTGTTTGAAAATTTTTTATTCAATAATTCTACATATATTTTTTTAATAAACTATAAATTGTACTTTATTTTATTATTTTTTAATTACACATATATTGTTAAGAATTTTGGGAAATGGAGTTTAAGTTTTTTTTTTTTTTTTTTTTTTTTTTTGGATAAATATTGATATTCACTATTAAAAACAAATCTTCATGGTCTTACAATTGAACTCGAGTTTAGGGTTTACTTTTGGATCATGCATTTCAATTTTTTTTTAGTTTAAGCAATCATTTTACAAATTTGTGCAGTGACATTTCTAATTAAGTCATTTTTATTTTAACACTTTTGATAAAGACCTTTCAAAATAAAAACACTCATGTGACTGACAAATTTTTCTCAAAAGTGTTTTTACATACAATTTGTTTGATTTCTTACATGATAAAAGTGATTTTATTAATGTTATATTACTATAAAAAAAAGACTATAAAATACTATGAACCAATAAAAAAGCTAGAAATTTAACGTTTTGACGGAACTTACGTACTTTTGTGTCAACAAATGTGTTTTTATTGACAATTTTGTGCGTCAACGTAAATATAAACCTTTGTTGATGCTTTATATGTATTTTTAAATTAATAGTCATTTTTAAGCTTTAAATTAAGATTTTATTGATGTTTTATGTCATGAGCGCCAACAAATCTCAAATTTTGAAGTATTCATAATTTGAAATAATGGTTGTTGGAGTTGGTGGAGTGGTCATCGTTAGAGGTCGCTCGAGTTGGTCGTCAACAGTAGTGGTTGGATATTGCCGGAGTTGACCATGAGCAGTGGTAATCGAAGTTGGCTATCGGAGGTGGTTGCCGGAGTTGGCTGTTGAGAGATGGTCGCCAGAGTTGGTCTTTGGAAGTGGTTGTTGGTGTGATGAAGGTTGAGTGCAATGTTGGTGGACATTGTATAAAATGTTGTCTATCGGAGGTGGTTGCCGGAGTTGGCTGTTGAGAGATGGTCGCTAGAGTTGGTCTTTGGAAGTGGTTGTTGGTGTGATGAAGGTTGAGTGCAATGTTGATGGACATTGTATAAAATGTTGGCTATCGAAGGTGGTTGCCGGAGTGGGCTGTTGAGAGATGGTCGCCAGAGTTGGTCTTTGGAAGTGGTTGCTGGTGTGATGAAGGCTGAGTGTAATGTTGGTGGACATGGTATAAAATGTCGGTGACATACGAAGTTGGCCTCCCAAATAATGAGTTGAGTTTATATCTCAATTTATCTCATATCATCTTCTCACTCCAAACATCTCCTTAGAGTTAATGAAGAAGGATAGGAAAAAAAATTAGAAATAGGATAGGAAAAAAAATTAGAAATAGTTTAAGTGAGAAGATAAAGAAGAAAGTGAAGAAACAAGAAAATAATAAGAATAAAATATCATAATTTGTTATGATAAAAATTAAGTGAAAAGTAAAAGGTGGTTTTTGAAGGCATTCACGTGGAGAGGAAAAAAACGGTACCATAGGATTTATTGAAGATAGAGAATGGGTATTTTGAGAAGCCTAAAAAATGGGAAGAGAAGTAGAGGGAAAATGAAATACCTACCTTTGATGTAAAGGACAAAATGTATTACAATAGTTAATGGATGAGAGAGTAAGTGAAATTTGAAGATTGGGGATATAATGTTTAGAGATGGAAGTTGTATCAAGTGATTCTTATATGCTTTATGTTTGTGGTTTATTACTATGTTAATGAATGGTTATTGAAAATGTTAGGTTAATTGGTATCGAACATTTATTATTAATTTTGAGATTAGATGTTCGATTCCCCAACTCATATATATATATATATTAGGTTCACATTTTCTACCTACATGTAGCTAGATATTGGAGGTTTGGTCAAGAATGTAACTTTCGTTGTTGCATTGTCTATGCTATGTTGTAAATGGAGTTAAGTGCTAAGCTAAGAGAGATTGGACAATACATTTCATTATACTTCTTGACTCTATTGTTCAGCTTAAGTTTAACATAATAATCTGGAGTTGAATGCGACAGATCATTGATATATAATTTAACCACATTGTTTCTCTATAGAATCGGATCGATGAAAAAGAAGTTGGGATTGAAGCATCACTACAATTAAGCACTATTGTGTTTCCCTTCTTGTGTGCTGAATTGAATTGAGACCAACCTCATTAATTATTATACCAAATAAAATTAATTACGCCATGAAAAATAATCGAATGGGTCTTAAATGTTCTATCTCAAGAAGAGAATGATGGTGATAAAATAAGGTAGAGTAGTGTTGTACAAAGAGAGTTATAATGAAGAAAGAGAAGAAGAAAAAGGGGAAATGGAATCGGAGAAGACGAAGGAGAAAGAGAAAAGAAACAAGGAAAAATAATATAAGAACAAAATATGAAGATTTGTTATGATGAAAATTAAGTGAACAGTACAAGGTGAAGTAAATGAAGAGAGAGGGAGGTTTTTTTTCAAAAGAGTATTCACATCTCAAAATAAAAATTTGAAAAAAAATATTAATTTATACCTCAAAATTTTAGGAGTTGTATCAATTTGAAACCCTAAACTAATAATTGTATCGATTTAAATTCTAAATTTTTGTGAGTGTATCAATTTGCACCCTCCATTACGTTCCGTATGAAGTAAAACTTATAATTGTATCAATTAAACTTCTAAGCTTTCATAAATAAATCAGTTTAGACTCTTATTCATTTTCTCTTAGAATCGTCTATACATTACTTTAATTGTTCATTTTGTATAACCGATATTTGAAGAAGTTTACATACTTTTGAAAATTAATGTGTCGATGATTTTCAAAGATAATTATAATAAAGGGTCTAAATTGATTGGCTTATGAAAATTTAGGAGTTTAATTGACTCAAATTATAAGTTTCACACGATATTTGATCGAATGAAGTCTGGAAGAGGGTGTAAACACTGCTACACTTATGAAAGTTTTGAGTTTAAATTAATATAATTATTAATTTATAGTTTAAATTAATACAACCTCAAAATTTAGGGGCATAAATTTATATTTGCCATAAAAAAATATAAGTTGGAATTTAAATAGTTAAATAATATAAGAAGTTTGGAATTGGAATTTAAAGTCATTAATAACCTATTCAATCTCCTTCTAATCAACATTTAATAAACAAGATTTTATCAATCTCTTCAGCACTTCACCCAATTTCTCAATATCCCCACAAATTGACAGACCAACAGTTCATTAAACACTCTATTAAAATAAACCAACACAAAGGTAGAGATTAGTATAATTGCATGAACCACCATTTTTAACGTTCAATTTTTAGTCATAGAAGAAAACTGTTGAAATTTCTTCAACAAGATGAGAGCCGATCCCCGTTATGGCTTCTTCCTCCCATCACCGGCCAAACGACGTCGTTAAACGACCCCGTAAAGCGTCGGACAATCCCCATTTCTTTAAGGTTGTTCTTGCTCATGCTCTCAAGGAACAAAAACTTGTAAGCAAACTTATACTATATATATCTATGTCTCTTGTTATTTGGCTTCTCTCTCTCTCTCTTTCCATTTTATTTTAATTAATTCTAAAATATTGTTTTTCTTTTATTGTTTATGTTTAGGAAATCCCAAGAAAGTTTGTGAGAGAATATGGGGTAAAAGCTTTGTTAAATGACCAAATATGTGTGAAGGTGGGTGATGGGAAAGAGTGGAATTTGGGTTTGACAAAAAGTAATAATGGAAAAAGAGTGTGGTTTCATAATGGTTGGCAAAAGTTTATAGAGTATTATTCTGTTAAATTGGGTTACTTTCTTGTGTTTAAATATGAAAATCAATCTTCGAGTTTCTATGTCGTCATCTTTGATCTTACCGCCATGGAAATCGAGTATCCGATAAAGAAAATTCGTCTTAATGAAGCTGAGAAGGTGAAAATGGAGACATATCTTGATGATCCTCTTGATCTAGGTATGTTTCTTAGCCTAAGGGTTGATGTTGAATGTAAAATGTCTACTCTATTATTACTATTTAAAATAATAATAATAATAATAATAATAATAATAATAATAATAATAAGTCTCATTTTAGTATTGGACTCTAGAGATTTTTTCATTTTAATTTTTGAACTTTTAAAATATCAATTTTAAATTAGAAAAAAAATATCAAAAAACAATTAGGGTTATTACTAATTTTTTATATTTTATTTTTCAAAAAACGACCATTTCGATCATTGTTACTTTTTAACACATATGCATGTAATTAAGTGGTTAATACAAATACCGAATTTGAATTATTTAGGCGTAGACCCTATATGGTAACCATTAATTTCGATTTTAATTTTCAAATTTTGAAACTTATTGCATGTTTTCTTCCAATATTTTGTCATAGTTTTCACTTTTAGTAAGAAAATATTTGAATTTTTAGTCAATTTTTTTTTTTAAAAAAAAATTTAAATCTTTGTTTTAGAATATTAGTAGAATGTAGACCCTACACAGAAATTTAGAAGTGGGAGTAGAGAGTTAGAAGTGGAAGTAGAGAGGTAGGCTTAACTTCATAACATCAAAATAATAATAATTAAAAAAAAAAAAACCAAAAGATTATCAAAGAGCACCTTATTATCTCACTTTTATTAATAGATTTCAAAGTTGGCAAAATTAGCTTGCGTGCCAGAAAACCGATGAACTTCGGGCAGAAGCCGCCGTCGACAGCGAGCCAACGAGCAAGGGCGATGGCAAAAGCTACCGCTTTTCAATCCATGACTTCGAATCCTTCTTTCATCTGCAAGATTTGGCCTTCACACATTCATCTTGGAAAATGTCTTGTAAGAATATTTAACTTCATTTTTTCTGCAATAAAAACATAGTATTTATATTAATTTTGACTCACTTTTGAAAAAATATATTCTTGCTTCAAGCACATTTTCCAGGATCTTTATTTATGAATATTGTTTTTTCCCCTAAACGTATTAGAAATATATGGTTGTTTTGACATATTTCTAATAAGTTTTAGAAAAATAATATTAATAAAAAAATCTCATTTTTCATAGTCACTTTTAATTATCTAGCATATCTTCGATTATGTGCATTAAAATATTATTTTTGATCCTACACTTTAAGTTTTATGTTATTTTAATTTTTATATACTCTCAATTACTATTAGTCTTGAGACATGATCAGGGTGCTACGGAGGTGTCAACTTAGTTGAGATGTCCTAGTACACCACCTGATTCCTATTTCCTTTGGTATCTTGTTAAAAAAAAAATAGTCAAAGTAATTTCTATAAATCTTAAATTTAGTCTAAAGTTTATTTTTAATTCTTAGTTTTCTTTTTTCAAAAAAATCAAAAATAAAAACTTAGGGAAATTACTATAAACATAAAAAATATCAAATTATTTACAAATATAGAAATTTCCACTATCTATCAGTGATAAACCACGATAGAAGTCTGTAATTCTATCGTAGGAGCGACAGACTTCTATTGCTGTCTATCGCTATCTATCGCTCAAGCGATAGAATTCTATCGCGGTCTATCGCTGATAGATAGTAATTTTTCTTTTATATTTCTAAATAGTTTGACTCATTTTTCTATATTTGAAAACAACTCATAAACTTAACGTTTATAGAGATATACTATAATTAGACATTTAAAAAAATATAGGGTACAAATTCCAAAATGAAATGACTTTTTTTTTTTTTTTGGGGGTGTGTGTGAAAATTAAAGAATGTACCAAGAAGTTTTGCTGAGATGCATATAGAAGAGCCCACAGAGATCATTCTCCAAGTTTCTGATGGAAGAATGTGGAGCGCTGGTTGTGGCTTTTATTGGACTTCTACAATGAAAAGGATGACGGACTTTAGATATGGTTGGAAGAATTTTGTACGACAAAATAACTTGAAAGTAGGCGATTTCTGTGTCTTTGAAATGATCAGAAAAAACAGTAGAAGAATCTGTTTCAAAGTTGAAGTTTTTCGAGCTTCTTGATCAACCAAATCAACTTGGCAAAAAGTGATGATTCCTAGTACTATTTTGGAGGTTGATTATATTTGGGTGATATATTTTGAGAATTAGGGTAATGTTTTTGTTATCTTAGATAATGTTCTATGTATATATCTTCATATCATATGTGGAAGAACTTGTGGTTTATGTATTTTTTTTTTTTTTTTTTTGGTCATGGTTTTGTAAATTGAAAAAATGAAAAATCATATGGGTTTTACTAGTTAGAATTGGATATCTTTGGAGATTTGTATACATTTTCAAATCTTAGTTTCATTAAAACTTTGGTTTAGGTTTCTAAGATTATAAGTTTTAGATGGTATTTTATTAGAATTTTAGTAGAAACATTATGTAAATTTTCTATTACCTTTAATTTAAGAATTGAGGAGTGAGAGAGGTTTGTCGTTCTACTGGACTACTACCATCGGCCAACTGGCCGATGGCATATCTGATACAACTGCCACGGTCGATAACAATAGAAAAAAAAAGACTTCTCCGTTGATTGGGACAGAAAATTGGGGGGAAAGCATGTTCGGCTCACAGAAGCAGGATTTTAACAAGACTTTCTCAATGTGACTATATCCTGAATCTCTAGAATGGTTGAAAGCAACTTTTACTACTTTACTAAAAATTTCCAGAAACAACAAGTTCTTCCAAGAGAAAAGGTATGACACATACATTTTATGGATTGAAAAAACTTCAAATAGACAGGGTTATATTGCAGAGATTTATCATCTTGATGACAAAGGGCGGAAATGCTGTATCATGATTCCTGAGGGGCAGGACAACAAAGGATGGACAACATTTCTTGATATGCTAACTTTCAGAGAACAAAAGAGCATTGATAAAAATGGAGAACATCCCAAAGGAGCAACCAAGAAAAGACATGAAGAAGGGAAGTTCCAAAATAATAAAAAAAAGCACATATGCACAGGTAGTCTCCACTAGAAAGGAAAGTGCTAATAAACCTGGAACGACGGTTCATCCAGTAAAACAAGGGACTGATGCTCTGATAAACTCAAAAAAAAGCACATACGAAAATGACCCAGAGAAACCATTCGATTGGAACAGTACTATTGTTATAACGAGGAGGTGTTTCCACGATGATTGAGTCTCTATTATTGAAGCGTTAAGAGAATCAAACGAGGATATCGATGCTTTCAATCCATTCCACGCAGACAAAGCTCTAATAACCATACGTGATCCAGAACAAGCCCGTTTGCTCTGTCTTAACAAAGGTTGGGTTACTGTAGGCACCTTCACAATAAAATTCGAAAAATGGACGCATTCTCTGCACGCGATGCACATTGTTATTCCGAGCTACGGTGGATGGTTAAAGTTCAGGGGAATCCCTCTAACAGATTGGAACGTTCAAACGTTTAAATAAATTGGAGAAGCTTGTGGTGGTTTTGAAGATATTGCATTCCAGACATGGAGAAATTTCGACCTCATGGAAGCCAAGATAAAAGTTAAAACAAATTATTGTGGGTTTATTCCAGCGGCAGTGGAAATCACAAAAGATGATGGAAATAGTTTTATCGTCCACACAATTACTTCGGCAAACGGCAAATGACTCACCGAAAAACATCCAAAGGTCCATGGATCTTTCACCAGAGAAGCGGCGGTCAATTTCGACAACATTGACCCAACAATCGAGATGTTCAACTTTCAAGATAGTAGAGCCAGACCATCATTCGCTGCCACAGCCCCCAGCTACAGAGATGAGACAGGTGAGGATTTTGCAAATAGACAGAGAAAAGGAAAAATGGTGGTACAAGTTGACATGACAAAAGCTCCTTCTGATGCAAGTGATACTGGAAACAAAGGAAATTGGAAGCTGAAAAGTCAGAAAGCTAAAAAAGTTTCCTTTCCATCTCCCAAAAATATCACTGCCTTCTACAAACCCTCAAAAGCTCCTGCCCTATCTATCCTTGGTGAGAGGCCCAATAGTGAAGATATGCCAAAGGCCCATAATAACAAGGTGAATATTTTAAAAAAAGCACAGGATGTTGAAAAGGCCCAGCTCGAGGCTAACTCTGAAAGCCCAAATATGGAAAAGGCCACAAATAAACCCACTGGATCAAACATTCTACTAAGGAAAGGAGATTTTCAAAGTACTAATAATAATACAGAAGCCAATCCTATTAACAATATAGATATTGATGATATCTATATTGACTTGAGGGAATATTCACCAACATTAGCCGTTAATGTCTCCAGCCCAGACAATTCTCCAATAGAGAGATCTGTTGAAGCTCCTGACGATACAATTGCCACTCACTTGGACAATGCAAATAGCAGCTTAAATGAGCTGTTTGATAAAGCGATAAGGGACGAAGTGGATCTCCAACAAGAGAAAGAAGGAGAATTGCAAAACTTCAATGATCAACTAAACAAGTGGTTGGCTGAAAACAACTACTGTATTGTTCCACTATCAGTGCATCAGAGGATTATCAAGGAGAATACAAACAACTCAAAACAGGGGTACTCTGTTATCCAATGAAGATCTTGACCTGGAATATTAGAGGCCTTGGCTCAGCCCAAAAAAGAGCTGCTATCAAGGGCATCATTACTACAAATGCACCAGATTTTGTCATTCTTACGGAGACTAAACTTCCAAAGGTTGATCGCAATATCATCAAGTCCATATGGAGTTCTATCAGTATCGATTGGGCGTATGTTGATGGTACTGGAAATAATGGTGGCATCCTAATTCTCTGGGATGCCCTCAGTCACACTGCCACAGATGTATATACAGGTCAGTATTCTCTCTCTATCCATATTAACAAATTTGATGGGCCTGATTGGTGGATTGTTGGCATTTATGGACCTGCGAGTAGACGTTATAGACAAGATTTTTGGGCTGAACTTTCTTCTGTAAAAAATCTTTGTGGTTCAACTTGGATTATGGGAGGGGATTTTAATGTATATAGATGGATCCATGAAACTACTTCAAGACGTCCTTCACAGCACTGTATGAGAAAATTTAATACATATATCAATGACGCCAAGCTCATCGAACCTATGCAAATAAATGGTGCTTTTTCATGGACTAATTTGCGAAGCTCGCCTGCTATGTCCAAAATTGATAGGTTTTCTATATACGGCCGATTGGGAGAAAGTTTTTTGCTCTCACCAAGTTCAAAGACTCTCCTGCACAACTCTGATCACTATCCGTTGCTGTTAGAATCAAAATCCCTCCGATGGGGTCCTTGTCCATTTAAATTCGACAATCGCTGGATCTCACATAAAGAATTTGCTCCTATGATACTGAACAAGTGGTCATTGATCTATAAAACCGGTCACCCTGGATTTGCTTTAATGAGGGCGCTCAAGGAGATGGCTCAACACTGTAAAAATTGGAATAAGCAGATTTTTAAAAAAGAGATTAGCATGGCTGAAGAGATTACTAAACAGATTGATGAGATTGATAAAATTGAAGAACAAAGAAGCATCCATGAGACTGATATTCATCGAAGGGCTGCATTAAAGGCTGACTTAAACAATATTCAGATGCTCGAAGCTAGAAAATGGAGGCAATTATACAAATCTAGATGGTTGCTAGATGGGGATGAGAACTCTGCTTTCTTTCACAAGATGTGTCTTGCCCG
The DNA here is from genome assembly GCA_002890555.2 of Lagenaria siceraria. Lineage (NCBI taxonomy): Eukaryota > Viridiplantae > Streptophyta > Magnoliopsida > Cucurbitales > Cucurbitaceae > Lagenaria > Lagenaria siceraria. The sequence continues at coordinate 8,151,472 of CM016491.1, read as the reverse complement.
CAAAAGATATAATTTCATCTCCGAAATTCAAAATGAATCTAGTATCAGTCAGCATACGGATCACAGTATTGAAGGGGCCTTCACAGATTTCTTCACTAAAATATATACCAAGACAGAAGGTAACTCATGGATGATTGGAAACTTATAATGGAGGAAGATTGATGCAATCAGCGCCATCGACCTTACTAAACCTTTTGATGAGACTAAAGTAATTGAATGTATCAAAGCCTTGGGTTATAACAAAACACCGGGACCGGATGGTTTCACTATCGAATTCATTAAAAAGTTTTGGAACAATTTCAAGTATGACATTATGACTTTGTTCCACGATTTTTTTCAGAAGGGTATTGTTAATAAGGTCATTAATGCCACCTACATTGCTCTAATTCCCAAGAAGTCATCACCTATTAAAGTCTCAGACTATAGACCTATCAGTCTCACTATTAGCATTTACAAGATCCTCGCTAAAGTTTTAGTAGAACGTCTCAAACAGGTTCTTCCACACACCATAGCACTAAACCAATCTTCTTTTGTTAAGGGTCGTCAGATCACTGATCCTATTCTCATAGCTAATGAGATTGTTGATATGTGGAAGTGTAGTAAACGTAGAGGATTTATTCTTAAGCTCGACATTGAAAAAGCTTTTGATAAGCTTAATTGGAACTTCCTGTTATCGATGTTGAGACTGAAAGGCTTCAATGAAAAATGGATAAATTGGATTAGCGCGTGCATCTCTTCTGTGGGCTACTCTGTACTTATCAATGGGAAGCCAAGAGGTTATATACAGGCCAAGAGAGGTATTCGACAGGGAGATCCTCTCTCACCTTTCCTATTTATTATTGCTATGGACTACCTATCCAACCTTATTGAAGATGCTTAAGCGAAAGGTATCATTAAAGGTTTTAAATCTGATTGCAATTCTGTACACATATCACACCTTTTGTTTGCAGATGATATCCTCTTATTCTCTGTTGACGAGGAATCATCTCTCAAGAATCTTAGACTCATTCTTATGGTGTTTGAGATAGCCTCTGGTTTGAAGATTAATCTTCAAAAATCAATATTAACTGGTATCAACATCGAGCCAAACTTGGTTGAGGATGCTGCTTCTATTTGGGGTTGTTCCACTTCTCAGTTGCCTTTCGACTACTTGGGAATGCCTCTTGGAGGTAATCCTATATCCACATCTTTCTGGAACCCTATCATCGATTGCATTGATATGAAATTCGATTCCTGGAAGTACTCATATTTATCAAAAGGGGGAAGACTTACTCTCTTACAGGCTGTGCTCAGTAACCTCCCAACATATTTTCTTTCTTTATTCAAAGCCCCCATTGCTATTTGCAATTTGATTGAAAAAAAGATGAGAACTTTCTTATGGGAAGGCATTGAAAAAGAAGGGGGCACCTTGTTCGATGGGACTTGATTACTCGGCCTAAAGAGATCGGTGGTCTTAGTATCGATAAAATTCGTCATACCAACTATGCTCTCCTTGGTAAATGGATCTGGAGATACCACAATGAACCTACTTAACTATGGAGATTTCTAATAGATAGCAAATATATGAAGGTACCTCCCTTATCAGTTCCAAATTGTTGCAAATTCACCAGTGCTAGATCCCCTTGGTTTCAGATTACTAAAATGGAACCAATTGTCTTCATGAATATGAATTAGTCTGTGCGCAATGGTAAAAACACATTATTCTGGTTGCATCGGTGGAATGGAAGTGATCTTTTATATAACACTATTCCCCGATTTCATGCATTAGTTGAAGATGAGTACATAACTGTTTCTGATGTTTGGAAGGAGAACTTGGCAGATTGGAACCCTAAGTTTAGAAGACCTTTACTGGAAAGAGAACAAGCTTCGTGGCATCAACTGTCGAGCTCCTGGACTGTTCCAAGATCGAATTCAGGAGTAGACATTATCTCTTGGATGCCGATGGTAAACAAACAATTTACTGTCAAATCTCTCAAGAAGATCCTTTCTATGGATTCAAACATGGCTCCTAATATGGAGGTTGGCTGCTTATGGAATTCTTATTTGCCAAAAAAATGCAAAATTTTCATATGGACTATGCTTCATAATGGCCTTAATACCATTGATAAATGACAATCGCGATACCCTGCAATGCATCTCAACCCGAATTGGTGTGTTCTCTGCAAGGCCCACAATGAGTATGGTGATCACTTGTTCCTGCACTGCCCTTATTCAAGGAATCTTTGGAGTCATTTTTGCTGTTCCACGAACCAACACCTTCTCTCATTAGACAGGTTATTGGATTACATGCTTAATATCAAGCTGACTTCAACGAAGAATATCTTGCTTTGTAATCTGATTGGTGTTGTTTTGTGGTGTCTCTGGATCGAGAGGAATGACCGTATGTTCCAACATGGTGGTAAATTGGTTAGTCATCTGTGAGAAGATATCACTTTTCTTGCTGCTCAATGGAGTTCTAAATCTCCTCTCTTTAAAAGCTATAATATTTCTTGTATCACTCTTTGAAGGCTTTCCTCTAGCCTCTCCTTTTGTGCTTTGCTTTGCTTCACAACATTTTTTGTGTTGGTTTGTATGATCCTTTTATCAATGAAGATCTTTTGGTTCTTGGGGCATGATGAGGGTGGTAGGGATGTGTCAACCTAGTTGAGATATCCTGGTGCACCTACTGATCCCACTTGCCTCTTGTATATTGTTAAAAAAAGAAGTTAATCTTAAGAAATATATAATTAAAATTTTCCTCGAATTTAAAAGAAAAAAAAAAAGGAAGAAGAATTTTTGGTCCCTAAACTTTCCAATTTTAATCCCTAAACATTAGTAAGTAACAATTTAGTCTTTATACTTTCAAATTCATAACAAACTAATCTCTGTCGTAAAATATTTTATTGAAATTAAATGTCAATTTTTCTTATTTAATAATGTAAACTTTGTAGCTTTATAACATTTTAGGGTTCATAATTAGTTTATTAATCTACCTATGCAAAAAAATTTCTTAAATCTTAACACAAATTTTCATGATAGCAACCGAATCATTACATATATTAATGTACAATAACTGAATTATTTCATATACACTAAAATTGAAGGACTAGCTTGTTAAATAGTTGCATTACAAAAAAAAGTATATTGAAAAAACCTCCCCAAGCTAAATAAAGTGAGTTAACAAAGAGATAATTAAAAGAGAAATTTTTAAAAATAGAAAAATAAGATAAACTATTTACACAAAATAGTAAAATTTTTAAATAGTTGTGTGATAGACCTGTCTATCATGGTCTTATAAATAGTTTTGACATTTTTTCTATTGTGAAAAATTTTCTAATTAAAACTATGGAAATTTTTATTTTTATTATTATGATTATTATTTTGTACATAATCCAGCCCTTGAAAGTTGAACTTTAGTATATTAATGATCCTTCTCACGACCCAAGATGAAATCATTATCATATAGCAACATGCAAACACTATCTTTATACTTTAAAAATAATTTCTTTTGGGGGCTTGGCTTGGGCGTTAAATTGTAGCATATTTCAATTGCTTTTTTTTTTTCTTTTAAAGGGAGCATTTCAATAACCACATAAATAGTTACAACCACTCTCATTATGAAGAGAATAAAACTAAAGAAAAAAATTAGAGATAAAAAAACGATACACATCTTCTATAGAAGGTCTCTGATTAGATACAAAAGAATTTGTACAAACTTTACGAACTACGCACTGGACTGCTGAATTTTCAGCCCAAGAACAGTGGCAAAAACTCACACTACCGATTATAGAGCACACTGAGCAAATAGCGTCGGTGTTCAAATGAATTTTGAGGAAAGTGAGACAATAATAATTTAAATCTTCTTGTACAAATTGGTAGTCATTTAGTCTTTTCTTTGAGTATTAACTCAATAGAATAAGACACTTATATTATCATTTCAAATGTCAAGAGTTTCGATTTTTTACTCCCACAATTATATTAAACTAAAAAAGGGTTAAAATGAATTTATATTCCGAAAGGTGTTTTCTCATGGGATAATTTAGTTGTGTTGGTTAGTATTTTTTTTCTTTTTACAATTCTATTTCTAAGAAAAATGATTGGAGAAAGATACCGATAAGATAATTAAGGAAAGATAGAAAAGAGATAACCGTAAGAGAATTAAAGAAAGATATAACTCAATAGATAAGATACTTATACTATATTTCGAGTAATTGATGGTTTTACTCATCGATTATTCTCCCAACAATATAATTTCTTAATTAAAACTCGAACTGACAATTAATTGGACATGGTAGCATTTCATGCTAATCAACTAACCACGTTAAGCGAATTAATAGGAAGCTCAATCAAACACTTTTCTATTCCTAAAGTATGTCATATGCACTATGGACAATCAAGAAAAAAATCCTAGACTAATCATAATCATAACCTAACCACTCAAATTAAACATATATTCGTGAAAAATATAGATCACTAACACGCATGCATCATAGACATAAACAGTCAATATTTTAAGACATTGGTTTGTCACATTAACCCAATACTGATTTCTTATGGATTAAGATAGAAAAGAAATCAATCAATCAACAAATCAATTAATTACGTTAAACCTAAAGCCTCACAAAACCACAAGTTTAGGCCCGACCTAGCACTAAATTGAGATTACGAGCCTAGACGATAGTGAAATCTTGAACCCCGACGCCAAATAGTTGATTACAGAGTAAAATGCAAAAGAAAATCTAAAGAGATGGCTAAAATCAATCAAAACAAACCTAAGCCTCAACCAAAACTCCACATTTGACTTAGGGAGTCAACACAAAATAATGTATTTATAGAAGTTGTGAGAGCATCACGATGCTCTAGAACACAATGTCGCAATGCTTGCAACGTTTTGATAACATTCTTGATTTCTGTCTTTAAGCATCGTAAAACTTTGAGCAGAGTGTTGTAACACTCCTGGTATAGGGGCATTCTTGTCTTTTTTCTATGCTCGATTCCTACAAATAAACCATTCAAGCTCATTAAATTGCTCAAACTAATAAGATTTATCAAGTCTCAAATAGCTCTTTTATGGAGCTATTCGATTGGATTGGGTTGATCTAATTATTTTTTTAAAAAAATTAGGTTAAAAATAACAATTTTTCCATTTCCATCTAGTTTCAATGAACCACATACTTTACTCATGAGTCTTCTTCACATTCTCATTCTCTTCATGATTTTTAGATCAATTCTTCATGACTTTATGTTTTAACTTTCTTTTTTACTTACTTAAACCTCATGAGTCTTTCTTTATTCCCACAGCACAGAAACTAACTCAAAATATCCAAAACAAAAATCCCTCTGCTTAATGGCTCTGTTCAGTTCCCCAAATCCCCATTTCTTCAAGATCATTCTCCACCAAACTCTCACCCAACGAAAGCTCGTAAGTAACAGAAATAACCATATTTTCTAATTTCTTCATTTCTTTATTTAATTAATCTCTTTTCTTCGCAGGAGCTTCCAAACAAATTCGTCAAGAACAATGGTGATTCTCTGTTATACAACAAGGCCACTCTCTGCCTTCCCGATGGCGCAAACTGGAAGCTCCAACTCAAGAAATTGGACAACAAAATCTGTTTCCTCAGAGGTTGGCCGGAATTCGTCCAGTTTTATACTGTTCAACCTGGACATTTACTTGTGTTCCAATTGAAAGCAATTTGCTGCTTCAATGTCCTCATTTTCGATACCACCGCCACCGAAATTGATTATCCAATGTGCCAGCTGCCGGTTCTGATTACGAAAAGTGAAAACGAAGCTGAAGAGGAGTCTGTTCAGATAGTGAATGAGTTGGTTTTGAAGAAGAGAAGAAGAGAGAAAGAGGAAAAATCGGCGGCGTATTGTTCCTTACGAGAGGTGAAGAAGATGATAAGGAAGAATGTGAAGATGAATACGAAGCATCGAGGAATCACTAGCGATGAAGATGAGGATGAAGAAGATCTGGAAACGAATTACTCAGGGAGACAGAGTAATTACAGAGGATCAGGTTTTTCCGCTTTAATTTCTGTAAATTATAAATTAAAATTCAGGAATCAGTACTAAAATTCGATGAATATAATACCTACTTAGCGAATTTCAGTGAGTCCGGAATCGATGAGACCGATGAATCCACGGAAGACGCCGCAGGCATTGACGGCGAATCAATTGGCAGTTAAGAGAAGAGCGAGCTGGTTCAAATGCAGGAGGAACAATCCTTCATTCATGGTGACGATGAGGCCTTCCTACATTCAAACAGGGAATTATCTGGTAAGAACAAAATGCTGAAATGGAATTATGGTGAATTGAAAGAGTGATTTGAGAATAAATGTGATGCAGAGCTTGCCGAGGGGATTTGGAGAGAGATACATAAAGGAATCGGTGGATGTGAAGCTGGAGGTGGGAGACGGGAGGAGTTGGAGAGTGTGGTGCGGCGTCCGGTGGGCGTTCACGCGGCGGCGAACGGAGTTGAAAGGTGGTTGGAAGAGATTCGTTGAGGATAATGAATTGAAGGAAGGCGATATTTGTGTGTTCGAATTGATGAACAAAAACGCCGTTGTTTGCTTCAAAGTCGCCATTTTCCGTCTTCCCAATCCTGAAGAATAAATAAGAATGTTTAATGTTATTAATTATTGTTGGGTTTATTTATTTTTCTGCGTTAATTATTTGAAGAGTGTTTCTTAGTGTAGTGGGAGGATTTGCATTTTAAATTGTTACATAAAGGACTAAACAATTACAAAAATGAGAGTACAGTGACAAAATTGTCACTTTTATAAAATGTTAGAGACCAAAAGTAATTTTTAACCAAAAATTGATAATCACCCAAGTTTAATTTATATTAGTTAATTTTGATAAGGAGTTCAATTTTATTAACCCCAGGGAATGACTTCCAAGTTTCCAACTTTTTTTATATTTAGAAAGTTCTTTTTTTTAATCTAATTATTATTATTATTATTATTATTATTATTTAGATATAAGGCGGTTGAATTAAATTGAAATTGTTTTTGTTTCGTTGAATTAAAAAATTATTTTTGAAAAATTTTTAAAAATAGAAAAATAAGAAAATTATTTATCCAAAATAGAAAAATTTTTAGATAGCTAAAAGCGGATAGAAGTTTATTAGGATCCATAAAAGTCTATCAACGTCTATTAATGTTTTTAGATAAAAGGCATTTGAATTAATATTTTATTAACTCAAATATTTAAATTGAAGAAGCGAACACATAGGTAAGAATTGAATGTATGAATTATTTTCAAATGCAACGATCTTAATAAATAATTTAAATTAATTCATTTATAAAAATTTAAAAGCTTAAGTGAAACAATTATATGTTTTCCACCATATTTTTTTTGAACTAAGTTCGAAGGAAAATGTTAATTGATATATTCATAAAAGTTCATTGTTTAAATTGAGAAAAATATATATATATATTAGTTGCTTAATACAACTCCAATTTTAGAAGTATAAATTGAAAATTTTTCTAAATTTTATGTTACTAAAAAAAAGTTAAGGCTCGTATTAGCAAAAGTTAGATTAGAGATAAAAATAATTAGGGAAGTTAATCCAAAACAGAAAAGTTAGAATGAAAGGAAAGGTGGAAAAAATGGGTTGTGGTTTCGTTCCGTAACGTCGTGGCTTTCGTTCTTGACATTGTTGGTTGGCGCAGTTTCTATGTTAAGAATTCTGGTTTCCACATTCTATTCTCCATCTCCAATTTCACTGCTAAAATCCCTCTTTCTCTTTCTTTCTCTCTCTCTTTCTTTCTATGATAATCCCACAATGGTAGGCGGCGGAGGCTCATCCAGAGGCGCCCGAGTTTTCTCCGATCACAACAACACCAACAACAGAGCTTTCAACAAGCTCAACAAATCCGGCTTCGACGACTCCCACATCTCCTCCGCCGCCAACCACCGCAACCCCGACGACACCATTCTCCCTTTAATGGACACCGACCCGGACCCCGATCCTTCTTTTTTCGAACCCGCTTCCACTTCCCCTTTCACCAAATCCCCATGGTCCTCCCATTTGAATTCCGACCCCCCACCCTCTGCCGCCGATGGCACTTCCTTCCTCCCCAACATCCTTATGGGCTCCCTCGTTCGCGAAGAGGGCCATATTTACTCTCTCGCCGCCGCAGGGGACCTTCTCTACACAGGATCCGACAGCAAAAACATCCGCGTCTGGAAGAACCATAAGGAATTCTCTGGATTCAAATCCAACAGCGGTTTGGTTAAATCCATTGTAATCGGTGGGGAGAAGATCTTCACCGGCCACCAGGACGGTAAGGTCCGGGTCTGGAAGGTCTCGAGTCGCGACCCGAGTGTTCACAAACGAGTTGGGACTCTGCCCACTTTAAGCGATTACATCAAATGTTCGATGAAACCCAGCAATTATGTGGAGGGAAGACGGCGGAGGAATCTCTGGATTAAGCATTTCGATGCAATTTCGTCTCTGAGTTTAAGCGAGGATCAATCGTTTTTATACTCTGCTTCTTGGGATAAAACTTTTAAGGTCTGGAGGGTCTCCGATTCGAAATGCTTGGAGTCGATTCAGGCTCACGATGATGCTGTCAACACTCTGGTTTCAAGCATTGATGGATTGGTTTACACCGGATCCGCCGACGGCAGCGTCAAGGTCTGGCGGAGGGAGCTTCAGGGGAAAGGGACAAAGCATTTCTTCTCCCAGACTTTGGTTAAACAGGAATGTGCCGTTACTGCTCTTGCTGTTAACGACGACGCCACTTTCGTCTACTGTGGCTCCTCCGATGGGGTGGTTAATTTTTGGGAGAGGGAGAAATCGTTGTCCCACGGCGGCGCTTTGAGGGGCCATAAGCTTGCAATTCTCTGTTTGGCCACCGCCGGGCGCTTGTTGTTAAGTGGCTCCGCCGATATGGGGATTTGCGTCTGGCAGAGGACGGCGGCGGAACATATTTGCTTGTCGGTGTTGACGGGTCACACCGGGCCGGTGAAGTGCTTGGCCGTCGAAAAGGACAGTGAAGCCGGCGAAGGTGAGCGGCGGTGGATTGTGTATAGTGGGAGTTTGGATAAGTCAGTCAAGATGTGGAGAGTGTCAGAACAGCCGCCGGCGGTCCTGCAAAGTCCCCCGTCTTACTTGCCGGAATCCTCCCCGACCGCCGGCCTCTTGGTAAATGCTCCCAGTTTCGTTATTCGAGAACAGTAACAAAAAAAATTAAAAAAGTTGATTTCGAGTAATAATTTGGTTAAATTATACTATTAGTCACTAAACTTTAAAAATTATGTCTAATTAATCTCTAAATTTTAAAAAATATCTAATAGGTCCCTTATTTCTTCAAACATTATAGATGTCGCATCGAATTCATACTTAAATTTTCAATTTTATGTTACTTTTAAAAATATATCCGACATTTTAAGAATAGATAAAATTTTAAAAATTTCTAATAAATTAGAAAATTTTATACATGAAAATTTGAAATTGGGTTAAAAATTTAAGGGCCTATTAGTTATTTTTTAATGGTAGAGATTTATTAAGTACAAGTCAAAATTTAACCTAATAGTTTTCTTCATAAGTATAGAAAGAAAGTTGTGGAATTGTAGTGGATTTTCTGATGGGATGTATTTTTAGTGTTAAAACTCATTTACTTATTAGATGAAATAGAATTACTATTTAAAAAAAAAAAATATTACATCAGAAAATTTTCCGTTGTGTATAAACTTTGCTTATGTATATATAAATAGCGTGGTGAGAGTGAAATATTGGTGGTTGGTTTCTTGGACTATGATTTCTGCATGAATTTTATTGTTTTAAATATTATATTTAGTTAAACCATAATATGTCTCTTTTTTTCTTTCTTTTTTTTTTCCTTTTTGTATATCTTATGGGGAAAAAATATTTAGTTTTAATGATAGATTGCTAAATTTATGTAGTGCGTATAAAATATAACATGACGTTTACCTGATTTTAATGTCATTTTTGTATAATTTTAATTTAAAATGAAAAATAATATTTCAAAATTCTAACTGAAATTAAAATTAAAGATAGAAAGTTTTGAAATCATAGTTTGAATTAAACTTTTCATTTTGTATTTTGAGTTTCTCAACTTTTAATTTAGTGTCTAATAGATTTATGAATTTTAATTTTTTTTTTTTATAAAATAGGTCTTTAATCTATTTGACATTTTCTAACTCCTTGAGTTTATTGTTTACAAAATTAAAAGTTTAGTATCCTATTAAAGTTTTTTTTTATATAATAAATTCGTTAATTCAAAAAATTAAAGTGTCCGAGACTTCTTAGATATTCAATTAAAAGTGTAGGAATTTATCAGACACTTTTAAAATTATACCAACTAAAAAATTTAGAAAGTTATTAGATATTTTTTTTAAAGTTAAGGGACTATCATTTTAATTTAACCTAAAAAAAATAAGGTTCATTTTAGAAAAACAGCTTTTTCAAAGGAAAATACTTCTTTAACAAAAATAATTTAATGGTTCCTTTAAACTTGCTTTTAAGTGTTTTTTTTTTCCATTTCGGAATCTTTTAATCACTTTTGGTTTAAAAAATAATAATTAATGAGGTTTCAATGGGTTAAAACACCTTTTACCTCTCGGTAAAACTTTAACCAAACACTATCAATTTCTTAATAAGCTACATGTAGACACCAATATAAAGTTGTAAACTCAAACACACTAACGCAAGATTCTAACATGCAAAATTAGAATATTTAAAAAGTTATGAAATTATCATTTTTAACTCAGTAAATTTTAATATTAAACTTATAATTTCAACCCATTAAACTTTCAATTTGAATATTGCAAATAATCTCTTGGTTTATTAAATTCTTGGACAATCTAACGACTTCATTTTTTTTTCTCTCTAAAAAGTAGTAACAAATATAGATATGAAAATTTAAACCGAGAATGAATACGATTGAATGAAAGTTTTTTTTTTTTTATTTCTATGAGAAGTGACTTGGTTAAAAGGAAAAAAAAAAATTCATTTTACACCTTTAAGTTTCCTTAACATTTGAGTGGGAAAAGAAAAGCTTTTCATATCACTTTGTTGATAAATTGAAAAATATATCAAATAAAAAAGAATATAAATAATATATATACATAATTAAAAGCCAACAAAACTATATAAACAAGAAATAAGTTAACAATTTGGCTAATCTATTATATGCTAAGGGGAAATTTTTTTACACTTGTCTTCTTTAACGATCAATTTTAATTAATATTAAATTTAATCACTAATAATTAGTGATCAAAATACCATATGTAAATTAAATCTTTTTCTTTTTAAAAAAAGTCATCCATCTTGGAGATTATTTCCTTTCATTGCATTTCATAATCGTATCCCAAAAGTTTTTGTTACATTTTATTGGCTTTTTTCACAATTTTTCTTTTCTTTTCACAACACTTAGCTTTAATCTTTCTTTGGTTTTCAGTTCTCTCAATACATTGCTATCAAAGCATTCTTCAATCTTGAAAGTATCTCACGCAGTTGGTGGTGCATTAAAGAATGTATATCATCTCGGATCCTAGGTTTGAAATATTACCGCCATTCCAATCTAAATATATTTCCTACTTTAAAAAGATTATGTTAATTAATTAGTATTAATTTTAAGATTGTATTTAATAAGTTTTTAAACTTTAAAGAAAATGTTTAATAGGTTCATTTCTAAACTTTAAAAGTGTATAATAAATTCTTAAGCTTTTAATTTTATGTGTAACTTAAACTTTGACTCATTAAACATTTAAAGAAAACTATATGCGTGAATGTAACTTTTTAAAATTAAGAGTTTAAAAACATATTATACATTTTTAAAAGTTTAGAGATATATTATAAAGACAACGGTAAATGTTTCGAAATTATACTTGTAATATAACCTAACATCATTCTTCATATCTAATGAAAAGAAACTCATGGAATTCTACTGTTTTTAGTACTAAATTTTGCAGTTGAACTATGTTCATTTTGACAATATATTTTTAGTTTAATCTATATTTTAATTTTTTAACTAACTTAATATTTCGACTTCAACTATCAGACATATATATTTAATGACATTTGAAAATTACTCTAGTAAAAAGATAAAAGAAAAAATTAATATATATCCATAATATGGCTAAAATTCTTTATTTGAGCTTCCATTGAAAATATTGTAAGACATAATATAAAATAAATCAATTTATAAACACAGTTTAAATAATTTCATAACATATATAACTTTAAAAATATAACATTTGGAAAAAAAAAAAAAAAAAAAAACTACAAAGACGGCCCTCATTTAGAACCCATATTTTAGTTTTGTCCGAGTGGATCGAATATTATAGCTTATATTTGGTATTTTAGTCGATATTTGATATTATTATATATTTACTTTATATTTAATATATGAAATGTAAAGTAAATTACTTTTTAATTTTTTTTTTTGAACATATGTAAAGTACATTACTTAATATAACGATATAATTGCAACCTTGTAGGCTACCTGTAGTTCGACTCAGTCTTCTACTAATTAGCAATTTATAAATTTTATTTGATTGAAACTTTCAATAAGTCTTCTTTGAAGAGTCAACACTTTAATGGTGTGGTTGTTGAAGAAATTTCAAGTTTAGGTTTTCCATTTATTTTTCTTCAGTTTTTTTTGTCTTTTTTTTCATTTTTCTATCATTTATTCCTCTATTATGTACAAACTTGATATACATGAAAAATAATATATTTTCGATATAACGATGAATCTTACCTACGATATTTACATGTATTATGTGTCTTTATCGACGATTGTTTATAAAATAGGTATATATTCAATCATCAAAGATGAACAAAACTTGAATGTAGTCATTACATGTTCTTATTAGATTTTGTTATGGAGAAAATTATATATGATTTAAATGGATTGTGTGTAATGCTTTTTTACTCTTGGGAGGTAATCTCAAAGTTATCAGATAAAGTCAATTTCTTCATCAATTGCGTTAGCCTAATTGAACTCTTGTATGATAAATGAAAATTTCATCTGGTCAAATCATAAGAATAACTTAGTAACGTCTAAGTTTGGACCGCTTTCTAATATCTTCGTTGAGGATTCAAAAGTTGAATGATCACTATTGTCATTGAAATAGTCACTTCTGATCACTTCTCCAATTGCATTTGAGTCTGAATTTAGTCAAATGAGGTCATGGTCCCTTCTAATTTGACAATTAAATTTTTTTTTTTGAAGAACAAAGTCTTTATAAGGAATGTGAAAGATTGGTGGATTAATACACAAGACGAAGATCATCCTGGTTATGCTTTTATCTGCAGAAGACAATTTTAGAAACCCAACATAGCAAGTGTATCCTATTACACATCATTCATAAATTAGCAATCCCAACATAACGATGTTAATTTCTATATAGTTGTAAATAATAGAAAAAACTATACTTTTTGCTCACTGCAAGATTTGTTTTAAGCTGCATTTGAGTACCTTATCAAATTAAACTTTTATCCCTGAAGTTTGTTTTGGTAGCACCCTTGGTCCCTTCCATAATTTTTTCTATTAATTACTAAGAGAAAGTCTAATGTGACACTTATATTTATTTATAAAATAATTTTTATCTCCTGTTTTAAAAAGGAGAGTTAATCTAAATGACACTCTAAGATAAAAGCAAAGGAAAGTTGGAGAGTTACTCCTATTTTGAAAATACTTTATAAAAAATTGTAGATAAGGCAGAGCAACGTTGCAACATTACAAAAGAGCATTGTGACACTCTAAGATAAAAGCAAAGAAAAACTGGAATAACCGAGAGTATCGCAACGCTCTCCCTAACATTACGATACACTTGGAAAGTTGCTAGTTGTGTGCCCCTTCTTAATTTCAACCAAAATTCTATCTTTTTATCTCCTATTTTGAAAAGGAGAGTTACTCTAAATTTAATTAGGACTCCCTTTAAGTATTTAGGAGTTCAAAGTATTTTAAGGTTAGGATAGATTTCTCTGCTCTATAGATAGACTAGTTCACTTCATTCTAATGGAAGGCCAATTGGAGTGAAAAGCCCCTTAAATATTTTTTGCACATTGAAAGAGTTGTTGAGTGACGTTTTGAGAACTAAAGAAGAAATTCAAAGTTTGAGATCGTGGAACTCACAACAGGGAACAAACGTGGCATGCAACAAGAGTTCTTTCTCTTTTCTTTCTTTGTAGATTTTATTAGGATATTTTTATTAGAGTTCTTGTTTTTAATTAGTGGTTTTGAGTGGTGGAACTTTGATAATTCATGTTTTGGTTTTATTAATTGATTTTAATAAAGGCTCTTTCACATTGCAATTATCTTGCATGCAAATTGAATGCTTAATGCTTTTATCATTTTGGTCAATTTTAATTTGGGTTTTGGTTTGACAGAGTGGGATCTAGATTAGAACATGATATTTACATGACTATTTATAAATCTTAAAACGAAATCACTTGGTGGTTATTTAGAGAATGAGTTTATCTAAACTCGACAGAGCCTTTGAAATACTTTTTACCGTTTTAATCTAAGAAATTGCATGTTAGTAATTAATGTTCACTTAGTCAATTATTTCTTCCATATCATGAACCCTATTTAAAAGTTTTATCCCCAATTGTTCTCCACTTAATTAGAAACAAGAGTAGTGCTAAATAAATAAATCAATCTTCAATGTTTGATTATTCTCTAGTTAAATGAGGTAGAAGTAGTTGTGGTACTTAACTAAACTAATAGCCCAGTCTTGGTGTCATTGTTGGGAATTGACGGTTTAATTTAGTTAATATTATGGCAAAAGTACTAAATCTACATCTAGGATGTATAATATGTTTTATATGTGAAACACCGACGACCAACTTCACTAACCACCACCAGCGGCCAACTCAAGCGACCATTACCACTATGATTAATAACTTCGGCAACAAGCACCGACGATCAACTCTAGCTGCCACCTCCAATGACCAACTCTTCCGACTACCACCATTGGCCAACTCTGATAACCACCACCGACAACCAACTTCGGCGGCCACCCCTGTCAACCATCATCACCAACTCCTGTGACAACCACCACCGACAACCACCTTCGGCAAGCAACTCTAGTGACCACCTCCAACGACCAACTTCGGTGACTACCTCCAACGATCAGCCCTGATGGCTTACTCCAATGACCCCCTTCTGACAACCAACTCCGATAACTAAAACCACCTCCAACAGTCAGCTCTAAGGACCAGCTCTATTAACTAACTGTATCGATTAATCTCCCACGACTAACTCTTAACAATTAATCTCCTAACAACTAACTCTAGTTATCAATTAGATCAATCATATACTTATTAATAATAATAATAATAATAATCTTTTGAGAAAGAAAAACGAATGTTTTTATTTTAAATAGTTTTTATAAAAGTAATCTAATAAAAATGATTCATTTTTTAAAAACACTTTTTACTAGTCAATTCAAACCCGTTCAAACTTGTCCTGAATTTTTAAAAATAGAAAAACAAACGAAACTATTTACACAAAATGGCAAATTTTTTAGATAGTTGTGATAGATGAAGGGTCTATTAATAATAGAAATGATAGAAGTCTTTCACTGATAGATACTGATAGAAGTTTATCAATGTCTATCAATGTTTTTTTTGCTATTTTCTGTAAATAGTTTGACATTTTTTCTATCTGTGAAAATTTTCAAATGATTAATTAGTATATTGTATTTTATGAGGTAAAGAGGGTACAAAAATAATTAAACCATTAAAAAATTTGTGTCCAAAAACAAGTTTGTTCAAAATGGTCTCCATTTTTTCCCCCAAAGCAAAACTCTAGCCAATTATCCTTCCTCCTCTCTCATGGCTGCCACCTCCTCCACTGCCTTCCGCCAACAGCCAATTTTTTTCTCCTTTCTTTTCTTTTCTTTTCCTCCTTTCTCCCTCCTATAACCTTTTTTTTTCTTTAGGAGTTTCTGCCTCTTCCCCCCCGCCACAAACAGGGCCTTAGACATTAATAAAATGCATATTTATGCCTTAATTTTATTCATTTTAAAATTTTGTGTAAACAATTACAACAGCTCTTTAAATAAGTATTAAAATTTAAAAAAAAAAAAGAGAGAGAGAGAGGAAAAAAAAGACAACTAACAAATTCTAAGTCTATCCAAACACAGGCTACCGATTTTGTGATTGGTAGCCACAACATATTCAACATTCATGGGTCATCATTAACAAAGCTGTATCGTATTTGTTCATTTGTACTGAGCAGAACGTTCTTAACTGTCCATCCTAAGCTTGACATTTGTTGAAGCACAAAGCAACCATTATCTTCTGCATATTTCTTGCTATCCTCAACCAAATTAATCCATTCCTTAGCCATTGCATCTGAAAATTCATTACCCTTCACAATTTCCTCTTCCCAAATCCTTGTGTTTGATAGAATTATTTTCCGGATATAACATGCCTAATCAAGTCGAGACGTGTTAGATCAGAATCGAAGAAGAAAGCCTCACTAAGCATGTGGAATAAAAGAATGTCGTGGCATAACATTTTGATATTTTAGTCTCTCTAGTCTAGCTTCACTTTAGTCCTTATGGTTTTAAAACAGATGAACAAAAATGATAATATAATCGATTTTCTATTACCTGCAATAACCCAATGCAGATATCTGCAGCACGAGCCCCTTCGCGGAGACATAGAAGAATACCATGCTATGATTTCGAACCAGAGAAGTGAAAAAGTGAGTAAAACAAATGTGGACTTCTCTTAAAGGTTAATCTCAGTAGTAGATATACTTACTCTATTTGTAGTTAAACCCTTGCAGAAGGCATCCATGCATATAAAATAATAATCCTCGCTACATACAGATCTCATTGCCAGGATTGACAGTTTGGGTACATGAGACTCCAGATTCAAGCAACCTATTCTGATTGGCCATGAATCATTACCTGAATATTGAGGTTATATTAACTAACTGCACTTTGACTAATAAGAATATATAAGAATACGAGACACGAATACGATGCTGAAAGGACATGGTGACACATCATTCTTTCAAATTTAGGACACAGCAGGGACATGTTTATTTAGCCCCGATTATAACGATTTCGCCTACAGTTTTCTATTTTTAAAATTTATACTTGTTTGCTTCCAATCAATTTTTCTATTATGGTTTTCAACAATCTTAAAGAAATATTTGAATTCCTAGTCAGATCCTAAAAACAAAAACAAGTTTTTAAAAACTACTTTTTTTTTAGTTATCAAAATTTGGCTCAGTTTATAAAAACATGGGTTGAAAAGGATAACATAGAAGTAGTGTCCATAAGCTTAATTTTCAAAAACCAAATGGTTATCAAACGGGGCACAAAATCTACATTTTTTAAAAATGTCATTTTCAAAGAAAAATCAAAGTCAATAGGTTTATGCATTTACATGTATAAAAAAGATGAGTTTGATGCATTTTGTTCTCAAAATTTATTAAAAATCAAGACTTTGTACAACTAGTGTCTAACACATCCATTGTGCTAATAAGTGTCCAAAAGCGTCGGAGTATCCAAGTGTTCGACACGTATCGGACACGGACATAGACACCCTAGCCAAACTAAAGTGTTTGTGCTTCTTTGTTTCAAGATAAATCAATGATTTGTTAACCAGCCATGTATAATGAATCAATAAAGAGATAAGACATCACCTTGTCTGCATAGTAAATCAATTCCTTCCCTCTCACTTACTTCTGCAGGTGTAGGTACATATCCTCGCTCGATCCAATTACTTAATATGATCTCGAGTCTATCCTGCATGTTTGAGAGTGATTTTGAAATAGTTATAAAATCAATTTTGTTATATTCAAAATTCTCTAACATAGACAAAAGTGATTTTGAAACTTCTAAATTGTAATTATATATATATATAAAGTGTTTCACTTGAAAAATGCCTCATCAAAACTCAAGTCATTCAAAACTGATAATGTAGTGAAAATCTACTTAGGACCTCCCTCCCAGTCTCAATCAAGAACTATGAGTACAAATTTATGAGGGAGAACAAAGAAATCAACAATATCATGATGCAAACGTCAGATAACAGACAATTTTGTTTCTCCAGTAAGAAGAGAACTAGCAGCAAATTCAAACATTCAACTAGCCTCCAAATACCCAGTAAAGTTCGAATAAAACAAAGCCAACCTTAGTTAGTGTTTGCAAATGGACATGTTTAAGCCCTTGATATGTTCCAAAAAGATCCATTGCAGCAAAAATGGGGTAAACTACAAAAGGTAAAGCTGCCTGCAATCTAACACAAAAATGGTGAGTTAAAAACCTTGGAATGATAAATTCCAAAATTAAGAAAATTTATGCACCACGTAGCGCGAACGATAAAATAGACATGAATTGATAATTTACGAGTTTTTGCAACTCATTGAAGAAAAAGAAAAATGGAAATCTAAAAAATAATGACGAACAAAACCTTTGGTCATTCTTGGACAAGAAGTTAAGAAAAGCCGCGAGTACAAGACCAAGATTGTCGAAGCACACTGATTGAATCTGCATAAAATGGATAGTTGAATAAATGTAATGCATGCAAAGAAATTGTGATCAGTGTTTCTGTAAGGAATATAGCCAACCTGTGCCTTAGCAGAAACTTCACCAAGGTTATCTGCCACAGCAAAACTTCTATGAACAGCAGACTGATTACATATAGATGATAACTATAAGATGACACTGATAAAATCCTAAGTGGTGAAGCAAGAAGAATAACGTCTATTGGAATGAAACTTTGAAAAATGTTTTACTAACATAATTAGACCTTTTCAAACTGAAAGTCTTCCAGAAACTTCATAAATTAACCAAATGGATGTTTCTAGACAAATACACACAGATTGTACAAACTTGAACAAATTTAAGTTAAAAATAAAATACTTCAATTGATGAGGATTCAACTTCAATAATATAGGCGACAACATCCAGTACCGACATAGAAGTTCAAAACAAAGCAATGAATAGTAGCCCCAACATTTTTTATATAACTGAAAAAAAAGGCTTAACACAAGAGTCGAATGTAGCAGACGGATATTATCTACTATCTGATAAGTTGCCATGGCAGAGATTCTAATAGATAAATATGGAAAAAGAAAAGACATTTTCTTCAAAATATATAAACTAGACAACTGTGATCGTAGGTGAATTGCAACCACAATGCAATTACGTGGAGTAACTTTTCTCAAGAAAATAACAACATAGATTAAACCAATAAACACCCTGTACAAACAGAAAAAGAAATGTTGATTATTATTCTACAGAGTGGTGGTTGATTTTTCTAGAGAAGTATGTTAAATATATACTGCACAAAAAGCAGACTAGATTTCCCATCACTGACAAAATTGTGAATCCTTACAGCAGTTGATAAGTAGCATCCAAGACTAATTTGCTTCAAAATGTTTGCAATTGATGCAAGAAGCAAGAAGTACTGAGGAAATGTCGGAGTCAGCAACTCAACTCCAATGCCTAAACTGAATAAAACAGCTGTCGAAAACCTGACTCTCTTGAAATGTGAAACAGAAAAAGAATTGTTCATCAAACAAAGAGATAGAAGAGTAACACATACACTGCACTTCCAAGGAAGATCTTGAAATAAAATTCCATGTTCACAAGAAATTAACAAACAGAAGCAAACCTTCAAATTTGTATCAAACGCAGATGCTATGCTAGCAGTGAAAAGGCACCGACTTAACCGTCCAAGTCCATCCTTCAGGACCCAATTAAGGGCTGCCGCAGATGCTAGCGAACGACTGCGCCCAACTCCTATAGCCCCAAACATTGCCTATCAACAACAGTTTTCCTTATAATCTAAACAGACTGCTTATCATTAAACCAGGAGTTGGACATTTATAACATCGGAAATTTCAAAACTTACAAAAAAAAAAAAAAAAAAAAAAAAAAATTCTTTTCACCAGATAAACAATTCAATCCACACATCACCCAACAGTTCAAGCTTCTGTCATCCGGATGAGTTCAAGCTTTAATGTTGTCACAAAGATAAGCATGCAGCATGTTATTTAATTCTAAAACCAACATTAACCAACTATAAGAAATAAATGAAACAGAGAATGATCAAACATCACCAAATTCTTCCTCACAACTAGAAAACTCAATTAAATTTCAGTACAGCAGAATTGAATCAAAGAAAAACTTCCACTGACCTGAGTAGCAATGACCTGCAGAGCGGAACTGAAAACCCGATGCAAAAGCTTCCATTTGACATAAAATACATAATGCTCACTGACATTCTTAGGAATAAAAAAATCTTTAACAGCCAAACAAGCGGCTCTGTAAAAAGTTCGAAACCCATCACCGAAATCAAAAGAAACAGAGGAAGCACCATCATCAAAGGTGACCAACTGCAGAGAAAAGCCATCCGAAACGTACTGAGCAACCTTACCGGACCGGCGAAGGACGAGGGGCAAGCGAACAGGTGAACTGGGACCGGGTCCATCATCAACGCCTTCATCGGCTCTGTAGCAAGTTCTCAAAGACCTGGTAAGAGTTCGAGGTGGAAAGCAGAGTCTGGGCGTATTGGGAACCCCAATAGCGAGAGGTAAATGGGTTTCGGGGAGAGTCCATGGGGGTGGAAATTGAAGGGAATTTGAGAGTGGGTTGAAGGAGGTGGTTTGCATGAGGGAGTGAAGTTTGTGGGAAGTTAACAAGAGGTGAAGGGATGAAGAGAAAGAAAAGCAGAAGATTGTTGCAGAGAGAGAGAGAGAGAGACGGAAGAGGAAGGAATTGAAGTGGGAAATGGAGACTAGGGTGTGCCAATCAACCAGATGACTCACTATTACCTCCCGCCAACACGAGCCCAAGGGTTTTGCTCTTTTCTTTTTTCTCTCTCTCTTTACCTTTTATTTTAGGGTGAACAAATTAAAAATAAAAGAACAAACTTCATTTTGAAAAAATTTGATTTTTTTTAGGGTGAAAAGCATGATTTATTTGTCTTTTATTTAGAATTGTCTTTATTTAATATTGTTATATTTGATGTCGTTTGCTAGTGAATTTTAGAATTTGATTTTAGAATTTGAGTAAGAAAACGAAATTTGAGAAAAGTACTTAGAGGCTGTTAGTTGATTTCAAGGTGCAAATCAAGGAGTTTTCGACATTCTTTATTGAAGGAATTGCTTCAATAGTAGTGTTCCTTACTCTTTTCAATTTTTACTTCTTTGAATGGTTGTTTAAGTGTGTGAATATATTTTTAACAGTAAAAACTGCTAGACTTGTCGTTCTAGAGTGTTGAGATATGTGTTATGAATTTAAGTTAATGTTTAATATTTCTATGGATATTGTGAAATTGATTTTTTTTTTTAATGTTATTGTGCTTATCCTATGTTGGTTGGTCATCAATCTTTTGTTATATAAAACCAAAAACTGAATCAAATATTTGCTGTTTCGATTCAATTTAAACGCATTCAAAAGCAAGCCCCTGGTGGTCGAAACAACATAATGAAAATCATTAATTTACCAACATCAATGCTCTCACCATTTTCAATTTCTGCTATGCTATGACCATTATAAGAACACAAACATTTTTGCTACCGGGAACCAATTCTCAAGTACATTCATTATACATTGTCCTGAAGTAGCTAACAGCGATGCAATAAATAGACCTTGAAACAAAAATGCTATTTCTTAGTTAGTAAGCCAGATGTAGAAAGAAGCCGTAACGCTTGGTTAGGATTGTCGAGAACCGATGATGATCTTGAAATATTCATCTTCCTTTTCTTCAAAAATTCCAAGGAGTTTTGTAAACATTGAGACGGTGTTCTTTCGCTTAAAAGAACCGTTTCAATCCTGCATTAAAAAACATAATAAAATAAAATAAGACAATCAGAAGATAGATTTTAAAAGGTAGACATTTTAAATCAGGTCGGGTCTCTTACCCGGAGATTTTGGTTTTCTTCCTCTTTGGTTTTGGCTTAATTGCAGGCTTTTCGTCGCCTGGATCTGAAGAGAAAACTTGTCTATAGATGGATAGAATACTATATTAGTGGCTTAACAAATTCATGATCTGCGCAGAAATACATGAAAACTGGGGGAGAGACATACTTCTCACGGTCTACAAGCAGTTGGACGATGTTACTAGGAAGCATTCCCAACTTGCTAATTTGATCATTATCTCTAAGGGGTTCTGCTAAATCTTCGACAATTTCACCCTTTTTAGATGGGCGTGGTGTTTCCTTTTCAGCCCACAGTCTACGACGTTCTTTCCCTTCACGAACATATCTCTAAGGGGTTCTGCTAAATCTTCGACAATTTCACCCTTTTTAGATGGGCGTGGTGTTTTCTTTTCAGCCCACAGTCTACGACGTTCTTTCCCTTCACGAACAACCCTACATAAACAATGTTATATTCTGTCAAAGAAAACGTAATAACCAGGCATGCATCTAAAGGATACAAGCCTTTAGGATATCATTTATTGTGTTGCGGGCAGGTAAGAATTCCGAATACACTGGATTCTGAGAATGAACAACGATTGTCCACCCTAGAGCAATGGGCATATGACAGAATAAGCCATACTAGCCAACTACTGGCAATGTGCGGTACATTTAATTCTTGCATGATCGTCATTCATTTTCAATAAAAGAAAATTATTGTATCTGGTGTGACCCAAAGGTTTGATTCTTATTAATTCAAAAGATGAAAACAGAGAAGAGAGCAGCCCATTAAGGAAAAGACTGAATTGCCCAAGGCCCAAATAAACAAGGGCCCAAACAATAAAGCATACAACTAATGAACCAATAAAAGCAGCAAGGCAACAAAAGGTAATCAATATTCAAGTCAATTTGCGTACACCTTATCTAATCGCATGAAATGACATAACATTTAAGGTGAAGAAACTTTAAAAGATTTACAGCCAACAAAAATTTATACTGTGGAAAAAATATTCGCATGAAATGACATAACATTTAAGGTGAAGAAACTTTAAAAGATTTACAGCCAACAAAAATTTATACTGTGGAAAAAATAATAATAAAAATAATTACCGACAGCCAAAAAGAAACATTGAATCTAATAAGGGACCAATATCACTAGAAGAACTCCTTGAAACCCTCCCCCAAACAAAGTAATGATAACAAAACCATAAGCCATAGCATTGTTGTTCCCCTATCTGTCAATAGACAAAGGAGTTCCAAAGAGGGGGAAGGAGAGAGGTCATAATAAGAAAGGATTGAGACCACCAAATGATTCCTCAGAAAGAACAATTGAGATAACCAAGGAAATATGGAGCAAAAGGGTCTACTCCCAACCAATTATCCTCCCAAGAGTACTTGCCCCTCCTATCTCCCACAACACACTAAACAAAGACGTTAAACTATGAGTTTGAGAAAGAAGAGGAAGCTCGGCAGCAGATTTTTGGAAGTGCCTCTAACCCAACCAACAATCCATTCAAAAGGATGCGCTTGCCTTTTTCTATTGTGAATTTCTTGAATGAAAGCTATGACAGAAGATATGTTGTAGACTTTTGGTGGGCAAAATTGTTTGGTCTCTTGGTTGCAAAGAAATAGCAAAACCTTTAAGATAATTTATTATTTTGGGTTTCAAGATGGTACATCCATAGCATGTAAAAAGATTCCAAATTTTTTAGGCACTTTTATGGTAAAGGCATAAGCTCCTTATGAAGCCAGGACTTAAAATGTTCAACCTCACACTGAAGCTAGGAAAGCAGCAAGCCTCAATGTTTAAGCTTCAAAAGTCCTTTAAAACATAGTAAAGCTTTTTCATGAACATTTCTGGTTAAGATAGTGACTAATGGTGGTCCTCCTCGTTACTATTTCATTGCACTCCAAGGAAGATGGACAAACCCTATATGCCATACTTATTGTTAAAAAAATTGTGATTAATGGAAAAACAGACATATTGAAGGGTTGACCTCCATGCTTGATAATAAGAAACTCTAAATTGGTGGATTAGATATTGGAATTTTGAGGAATTAGAGAAAGATGGAGAATAGATTTTTGGTTGCATGTCTACTAGTAATTTCTATATCATTATTATGATTTATGAATTGCTAGGATTAAGCTATTGCCTTCAAAGGGCCTTAAGAACCAGTGTTTTATAAAGCCTCCCAAGTGTGAGCCTAGGCTCACGGCGCAGGTCTGGCGCACGCCTTTTGTGAAGCCCAAGGCTTTTGAGCCTTGGGCCTTGGGGTTTTTCATTATTTTTAATAATTAGCAATAATTAGGGTTTTCCCTTCTTTATTAACTAAAAAAATCAAATTTACTTAGTCTAAATGCAAAATTGCTTGTGTTTAGGGGTCTTTTTTTCATATTTCCACTTCAACTATGCTTTCTCTTCTATATGTAGTACTTTAATATATAGTGCGCCTCACAAAAAAAAAGACTATTGCACCTTTTTGCGTCTTGAGTTTTGAAAAACACTGTTAAGGACATTCCTTTTCTTCTTTCTTCTTTGCTACTGAAGCATATTGATTGAGTAGATTTATTAGATACTGTAGAGCAAGTATGGCCCAAATCAGTTTAGGTGGACTTTTAGTAGATGCTCGTATAGCAGCACAAAAAGTTTGTGGTTCCTAATCAGCAAAACAAGGTCACATAACTCGTACGAGAATTCAGTTACCAAGGTGGGCTAAGGTAGATAGGTCTGCTCACTTCAAGAATCTAAGCTTTCAATTGAAGGGCACTCACACTCCTTCAAAATGAAGGCTATGGAACTTTTCTATGACATGGTGAAGCCATTCTTCAGGAAATTTGATTAGAGAGAAAATAGAAGCATTTTGTTGGAATGGATATTGACATATTGGAACGGAAACACATTTTGATGTTTTGCATCCTCATCAGAAGCTTTAGCTGGATTTTTTCGAAGAACTTTCTTAAAACTCGAATTGGCAGAAGCCAAATGGATGCATTATCTTCCCACCTCTTTTACATCTTTTAGTATTCAACGAGTTAATAGTTCCAAGACTTGGTTAAAAAATGAACGCTAAAAAAAATTCATATAAAAGGAAAAGGAAATTAAGTATTAAGTATGGTCAAGGATAGGAAGGAAAAATAGAAGAATAACAAGAAATCATCACATCTGAAGTGCACAGAAAATACTTTCAATTCTAAGGTCCACCCCAAATAACCAACCCAATCCATATCTTAAAAATCTATAACGTCAGCTTAACTTCAAATAAAAAAAGAAAAGCAACATCGTGAGTGCTGTAGTTTAAGCAGCTCCAAACGTAGTGAGGAGACTAAACACGACACACAGAAGTAGATGTCATGATTGAAAGAATGGAGAAAACACAAGGTTCTACACCAAATACAATACGCTAATGGGAAATACGGATTGAGTACACACCTCTCTGTCCGACATCTGAACCCAACTCTCTTTTTAGGGTTTCTGTGAAGATTTGAAGAAACACCAAACAGACGAAGTTTTGCTTGAAATCGAATGTAAAAGCAAATTTCATAAAATTATGTTAATGGGCTTTGTATATCGGCTTCGGCCCAATACGCTTTTCTGAATCCCACTTTTACCCTTCCATTTGTTGACGTGTCAGATGTTTGGCGGTTCAAGGAAAGGGTATTACAGTACCTAAATTTTAATGGAAAAATGAACCGCTATCATTGCATCGTCGTGTTGAAAGGATCAGAAGTTCACACTACAGAAAAAAGCTATGGCTTCCACAGCAATCTCACCTGTCCTCCAAATCCTCCGACCACGATGCCGATCAAACATCACCATTCGCGCCACCGCAGTGAAATCGAAGCCGGAATCTCTCTCCGCCGACAGAACGCGGCGACAGACACTGTTGTTTCTGACAGCGACGGCGACGGCGGCGGTCGTGGGGAGAGAGAATCCGGTAATGGCGGAGGACAGTCCTCTGTTCGGTTTGAGGAAGAAGCTGAAGAAGGTGGAGGAGGAGGCGGAGGTGATCGTGAGGGAAGGATTCGAGGCGGCGGAGAAAGGACTTGAGACGGCGGAGCGAGGGATTGTGACGGCGGAGCAGGGGATTGTAGCGGCGGAGAGAGGGATTGAAACGGCGGAGAAAGAAATCGAAACGGCGTTGAATTTCGGAGCGCTATCGCAGGCTGGGGCCGTCGCCGGAGCTGAGGTCGTTGGAGTTCTCGTTGCTACGTCGATTGTTAACGGTATTTTGGGTCCTGAAGGGCAGAGTTAAATTAAATGTGTATTTTATGAAATTCAGGATTTTTTTTCCTTATACTGCTTTCTTGTGTTTATAATTTATTAATTAACTAAATGTTGTAGTAATATTTGATGTACGTAAGTTTTAAAGGTGGTGATAAATTTGGTGAAGAATTGAAGTGACTCTGCCCTTTTTTTTTTTTTTAAAGCACAGACTCGACCCATTAAATTTGGTAAAGGAGATATGAGAGAAAGATTTAACAAAATTTAAGTATAGAAAACGATACCTGAAATGACCATGTAGAATGGTAGTTTAAAGGAAAAAATTTGATCCCGTGGTTTAATTTTACGGTTTGTGTTACACTTTTACCTTTAAGTTTTATATTTAATTTTATTTGGTCAATAGGATTTAAAAGATTACATTTTTGTCATTTAAATTTGAGTTTTATTTGTATATTATTCATCCATCGATTTTTAGTGGAGGAGGAAATTTATTAAAAGTAATGTTTGAGAGAAAATTGGTATGCGACCTTCTTATTCTCCATCTTTATTTTTAGTTTGCAAATTTACCGGGGTGCATTTGGCGTGCAAAGTTGAATTAAGTTGAGTTGGTAATAATTGTCTTAGTTTCGAGTGTAGAGTCAGGCTGAGTTGGTAATAATTATCTGTATTTATGTACAAGCTGAGTTGAGTTGATTTAAGAAACTTGTGTTTTTGAAGTGCAAAATTAAGTTAGGTTGAGTTATGGTATTTTGTGCCGTGTTTTTGTAACATAAAAAGTATGAATTTCTTAGGGTCGTTTTCAAATATAGAAAAAAAAACCAAAATATTTACAAATGTAGAAGAATTTCATTATCTATCAGCGACATACAGCGATAGAATTCTATCCGTGAGCGATAGACGTAAATAAAATTCTATCCGTGGGCGATAGACGTAAATAGTTTGATATTGTTTCCCTTTATAATAGAATTCTATCGCAAAATTTTTCTATATTTGTAAATAGTTTGATATTTTTTCTATTTATAATAATTTTCCAAATTTTTATGACTTTTTTCCTCAACTTTTTGTCCTATCCTTCAACTACACAAATGCTTTCACAATTTTGTAACACAATATGAACTCAAACTTCAAATATATTTTAAAATTTCCTATGTATATAACTATTCCACTTGACATAAATAAAATACTATTTTTTATATACATAATTAATAACCTTACAACATAGTATTAACAATAATTACGACATATATTTTATAGAAATTTATTAAATAATAATCATCTTTCATGTAAGATAAATTATCATGTGAATATATTTTTATAAAATTTATCAACATAATGCTTATAATTACTTTTGTTTTTTAAAAAAAAAAAATCAACAATAAACTAATAGTAGTGACATTTTTAAATTTCATTGAAAGTATATAGACTACGATAGAATGAAATTGAAGATACAAGAATCAAGATGACTTTTTAACCTTAATTGATTTTTTTAAAAAAGTAACACATTTGCTAACTTTAGAACAAAAATTTGAAATTTTTCTTCTTTGACTTTAGGTCAAGAGTATATGTTATTACCAATTATGTTCATGTAATTGTTCTAAACTCTGTTTTTTATAGCCCTCTACGTTCAGGAAAATACCCCTCAAGAAAGTAATTAATTAAAATGAAGTACATGGAAGAAGTGATACAAGCTCTAATCCAACTCACAAATTTATAATAAGCATCAATAACAAGAAGGGTGTCAAATAGGAAATCCCAATGAATAGAGTCATAAGCCTTTTGGAGATCCATCTTCATCACACAACAACCCTTACCATCATTTTGATAGTAAACACCCACAAGCTCCAAACAGAGTAAAATATTATCCACAATACTGTAGTCTTTCACAAAGGTAGACTATTTGGGTTTGGAACACACTGTCCCTAGGTGCAAGTATACACTGCCAACCAGTAGTGTAAAATGGATAGAGTCCAAATATTGGATCCCAAAGGAACAAAGTATAATAATCTAACTAAGAAAAATAAAGACTTTTCTTGAATTTTATTATTTTGATCTGGTAGTGCTTTGAAAAATAAAAAGAAATGAAAGTATACTGAAAAATAAAGATAAATAGTAAGAAAAATAAATGTTGTAAAAAAATAAGAAGAAAAAAAAATGGATTCAAATTGTTTCAACCTTAAAGGGGAATTGTGTCCACCTTGTGCCCTTAACTTACTTTGCTAACTAGTCCCATACACAATTTGGCATGTGTCCTCAAATTGCGTTTGCAATCTACCGTAACTGACACTTAGTAACATGAATCAAATTCAACATCTATTCAGCTCTTTTTGAGAATTGTCTTTAGGAGACTAGGTAATTAAACACATTTATATGGCTAAGTTAAAACTTAGATAAATGAACATGCAATTCTAGTGATTCTATAGGCATTGCCCTATTTCTAAGAGTCAAACGAGATCCTATGTCTATTTCTCCTATATTGCTTTTATGATAACCGTATATTATCTAACTCTTTTAATACTATAACCTAAAAGACCATTTTAGATTAACAATAAACAATAAAATCAATAAAAACAAATGACTACTAAGTGTTGAACAAAGTAAAGAAGGAAGAAGTGAGACTTTTTATTCATTCCTTAAATCATCAACAACATATTTGAATCCCAAGGAAAGAACTAGTTCATAATAGAAAATAAAGAACACAATGAAGTAATAATAAAACTTGTATTGATTGAAACTTGAAAGAATACAAATATTGTTCTAAAGTGAATGAAACTTAAACTGAAAGTAAGTAGCACACGTGAGACTAAATGATAAGAAAAACTACAAAGAAAATGTAGAAAACAAGAATGGTGTCAACTCTTTAAAGTTACTCATTTATCTAGCTTAGTTCAATCTCTTTTGAAATGAATCAAGTCTTTACGCATCTTCTTTTGATACAAGTGTTAAAGTAAAATCCAACAACAATAGAGAGGATTGAGCATAGCAATTCGCTAAGGATCTTAAACAAAGGATGAAGACATGATGAATTTTCAATAATTTCTCATAGAGAAAGAGGCTTTGATGTACTTGATGATTTGGGGAAGAGATTGTCGCCTTTTATAGATCTCTAGAGCTAGGGTTTCTTCCAAATCAATATAGAAATCCTTCCTTATTATTTTAAATGAGAATAATAGAGAATTGATTTGATTTGGTCAAATATTCTACAAATCCTAAGATTTCTATACATATTTTTCGTAAGGTTAGGTTGCAGCCGCAACTGGGCACAATTTCTGAACCACCCAATGAAAGAAAAATATACCATTCTGAACCATCCGATGAAAGAATGTGAGTTCTTATCTTTTGAAGACAACCGCTCCGCAAGAGACTTATGATGGAGAGATACCTTCTCTCGCCATCTCTCGCCAAGTCCAAGCTTAAAGCAATTGAGAGTCCTTCCTAGCTCGATATTGCAACTCAATAGAAGTGGGGTTCTAAATCAGAGCTGCATGCATTGTTTTCATTCTCTAATGGGCTTCAATCACATTACAGCCAAACACACTAACATGGTAACCAATTTTACTACTCAAGAGAAACTTCAAAGCCTAAAGATTCTGTTTTAGATTCACTATAGGGGATACTTCATCCCACCGCCTCCAACTACTCTTGACCACATCCAAGAAATCAGTAGAATCAACCCATAAATTAAAATATTGAAAACTGGGTGGACGACAAGTCAACCGAGCACCAAAATCAAACATCAACAGACAATGGTCAGACACCCCCTAAGCATGGACGAAGACCTCAAGTTGAGATGGAGTAGAAGTCCAAGCATCATTTACCAACACCTGATCTAGCCATCTAAGAATTTAATCAAACCCATCTTGACTATTGGTCTAGCTAAACTAGCAACCTTGCACTCGAAGCTCTAAAAGATCAGCCTAGATCACAACATTATCAAAATCCTCCTTCTCTCGAACCACATGACTACCTCTAAATACTCCGCGAAAGGTTGGATTGCGTTAAAATCTTCCATCACAATCCTAGGAGATACCTAAGTTGCGCATACTAAAAATAAGGTCATTTCAAAGCGTCTCACACTCCTCCACAAAATTGGAAGCATATTCACAAACAACTTCAACAATAGCTTGAATTGTAGATCTCGAAGAAACCATAAATATATTAAGATGTTATACAAATAGGTGAAAAGGAATACTATCCAGTTTTCTAGAGAACCTAGATGCCACTTAGTTTTGTGGGACCATAACGGCTCACATACTGCCAGACATCACTAAAAAGACCAAATCCAATATCAAAGTCCTGAAGTTGGACTTTAGTCTCCAACAAACAACAAAAGTTCATACTAACTACTTTAAAAAAAGAACATACAACAAACCCCTTAGCAGAGCTATTCAGCCCCACACATTCCATGAGCACTAATTAGACATGGGGTTTACTATCTAGATCCACGAAATCCGTATACACAGACGAGAGAAACCATTTCCATGACTATCTCCATTAACCATATCAAGAACAAATCCGCTAGGATTAAGAGGAAGCAATTTCATTGTATCCACAACGATTCAGGGGTTAAAGGATTACATCTCATTCATTTCTCCACTCAAAGGACTAAATGAAAAAAATTACTAAATTAAAAAAGCAAATATTAAAGCCAACGAGACATCATCAAGTTTAGCCCTTGATCTTTGAGGTTTGTGTTTATTTAGTCCCTGAACTTTCAAAAGTATCTAATAGGTCCTTAAACTTTTAATTTTGTATCTAATAGATCCTTGAATATTCAGTTTTTTGCCCGTCTCTAATAAGTTCAAAAATTTTAGAAACTTATTGATCTATTAGATATAAATTTGAATTGTATTGAAACCCTAAACTATCCATTTTGTATTTCATATATATGTTACTTTTAAAAAATACCAAAATTTAGAGATTGAATTTGTGATTTTGAAAGTTGAGATATTAGGTTGACACAAACCTCAAATTTTGGGCACACAAGTTGTTTAACTTTTGTTTTTTTAAAACCCAAATGTCAACTTATGCTCCTAATCTTTGGAGTTACTTTGTATCAATTAAAACCTCTAATCAGTAATGGTATCAATTTATACCATCACCTAAATAAAAAAATTATTCTCCAAAAATCTTATCAAGGTAGCAAGAAAAATTATCATGTAATTCTTTCTAAATAAGAAAAAAAAAATAGAGAAAGATATGCAAACAAAAAATAACTTAAATTAATGAAACAATGCTACTACCTATATGATTCTCATGTCTATTTTACATTGATCTAGACATTTAAAAAAGTTTTGGACACATGTGAAAATCATGTCTTAACAGTTTGAAAAAGAAATTTTAATGGAGGGTATAAAATGGTTCAGTTGTAAAACTTGAAAGTTTAAATTAATATAATTATTAGCTAATTTTTTTAAAATTAAATTATAAATGGTGTCGGATAGGTTTTGAAATTTTAATTTTATATCTAATAAGTCCTTAAATTTTAAAAATGTCGATTATTCAATTTCAATTTTAAGAACTTTAAGAATATCTACTTAAATTTTCAATTTTGTGTCCAATTAAAAAATGCCTAATCAATTTTTAACTCTCTCTCTTTTTAATTTAAATTTTGTTTAAAAAAGAATTTATCTTTATTACAGGTACTTTAGGGGTAAAAGCGGAGCTATTATTTTAGCTGTCGCGTTTCCGCCCAAAAAGGATTTTGAAGCTCGAAGTGTGGAAGCCTCTCTGCTTAAACCTCCATTTTCTCGAAGCGCGGAAAATATAGCCATGGCCGACGAGGATCCACCATCGGAGGCCTCAGTGACGGTAGAGAAATCCAAATTTGACGAAAGCCTGATCGTCAGTGAGGTCACCACCGAGTCCAATGTTCAGGTAGGCGTCGAGTCGTCTTGCAATTCTCCGAATGAAAAGAAGGCCGTTACTGAATCCACTGCTCAGACCTCTGATGGAACCGGTGAGAAATCGTTAGAGCTGGCGGAAGAGTTGCTAGAGAAGGGATCCAAGGCCATGAAGGATAGTGATTTCAATGAGGCTGTCGATTGCTTCAGCCGTGCCCTTGAGATTAGGTTAGGGTTTTGTTATTTTTCACTATCTCTGCAATTTCTTTTTGGTTATGAATTGAATTTTTGAATGAAGATGAAAGTCGAGCTTCTGGTAACCTTGGAGTCTTGGAGCTGATTTGTTACAATTACTTCACCCTGTTAGATCGCTTTTTCCCACTTACCATTTAGTCAATTTCAAGGATTTCATCTTCGGTTTCTTTCGCTTTTCTTTAGCGGTGGGGGGTATATTTTGGCTCCAGATTTTTTTTTTTTTTTTTTTTTTTTTTACTTCGAAACTTCATCTTTCTTTTGATTGAAGATCAACCGCCCGTCAGGATCACCGAACAGTCTTGGTATATATGAATCGAGTTTTAACGAGGTTGTGTGATATTGTTCCTTCTTGTTAGGTTCTAACTTCGTTTTTTTTTAAAAAAATTATTATTTGCGTATGGGAAATTGTTGCTCATTTTAAATATTTGGATATTTTTAGTTCTAGTGCGTGTCGTAACCATCTTATTTCCTTTAAATCTTTTTTGTTTTTTTCTTTTTCTTTTCCTTGTACTAATCTTGAAAATATTTCACTTCAGAGCTGCGCATTATGGTGAACTGGCTTCAGAATGTGTCAAATTGTACTACAAATATGGATGTGCTTTATTGTACAAAGCCCAGGAGGAGGCAGATCCTCTTGGAGCTGTCCCAAAGAAAGAAGGTGAATCTGACAAAGATGAATCTGTGAAGAATGCTGTAAATGGTGAATCATCAAAAGCTTCTGTTTCCAGCAATGCTGAAATGGTGGATGGAGTTACAGATGATGGTCGGTATCTTCCTCATGATGTCGGAGTAATCGAGTTTCTAACTTACATTTCCCTTTTCTTTTACTTGGATATTTTATTTTACATTATTTAAAATCTAAGTGAAATGTGGCACGTTCTAGCGTAATGAATTCCCCTCTAATGTTTGACTTACTTGAAGAGGATTCCACCTCAATGTGGTATGGTATTCTCTCTCCTCTCCCTTCCTGAAAGAGAGTGGGGATCTTATATCCTTAAGCATTGAGTAACAGCAACATGCTTTTGGTTTTATTTTATCTTGGTATCATTGATGTATTTCATGGTAATCTAAGTGATGGATTTGGTGCTGCATAAGCGTACTGAGGATAAATAAAATGCTGCTGGTTTTATGGTGTCTAGGTTTCACTGAAGCTCTTCAACTGAAAGTGAAAAGACTCATAATTTTTTCATAATGTGTACTTCAAATCTTTTTAATGCATTGTGTGTATTTCCATCCCGAGATGTTACAAGCTCTATAGCTTTTTCTTATGGACGTTAGGATGTGATGATTTGCTTTGTTTCTTCTCGTAAACAGCAGGATTTTGCTAAGTTAGAATGCATGTACTTGTTAATCATTGATGGCTATCTTCATTCCCTGTTTAAAACACACACCTACATATTTGGTAGGCTTCCAGCTCACATTGGGTAGGTGGATGGGTATCTTGCTTTCTGTGGAGATCATTTGACTTGTATCTTGATGACTAACAAACCTTGGTGTGGTGACTTAACGCAATGGACACTCAAATACCTTTCCTTATGTCTTGTCTATAAGTGCCTTCATGGAAGCTTTGTCTTCCACTTTAGTTTCTTGTTTCCTCCTTTCACTTTGATGTCAGATGATGGTATCTCTATCGTTTCCTTTTCTTTCCTCTTACAAAGTGTTTACAGCAACATTTTATAAATTTTTATGGTCTACAATATTTCAATATTTAGAAACAATTACTTTTCTATGTGATATCATGCACCTCACCTCATCTAGGCTTTGCATCTTTTTGCATCTCGAGTGTGGCTCTGTGCATCTTTTTCATTTTATCAATGCACTTAGTGCTTTAGAAAATGCTGATCACTCTGATACATTATTATTGAGTCTGATGAATTATAAAGATCATGTGAAGCTTAAAATAAACCCATAAGTTTTATTGTTTTAGTAACAAATTGGAATATTAACTACAGGTCTTTTGGGATTTGTACAACTTATGTTCAAATTATTGATATCTTGTTGCTTTACTTTTGGATGTATCCTCAGTGTCACACTCATCAATTTTTGCCTTCTCATCTATTAAGCCGTTTGTTTTGATTTTAAATCTTGATTTGGTAGGAATTTTTCATCATCTAGATTCTAGAGGACTTATAATTTCATTTACTACATGTTATCTTTAAAGAAAAAGAATCAGTTACAGTGATACTGCTACCATCCAGTTTTATTACAAATTTTTTTGCTATCATCCAATATTGTCGGTTCAGAGCTTTAAGGTCCTAACACCTAAGAAATAACTCCAATAAATTTTTGGTAATTCAATATATGACATCTGCCCTGTGATTTTTTGCTAACTTACTGATATCTATCTGGCCTTGAACATTAACTTCTTCATGTGGTTAATTACTGTTTAAGAGAAGTTTTTGTATTGAATCACCCTGTCTTTGCAACAATAGATTTTGATTATAATCAACTTCTACAATTTAATAATTTTCTTATCTATTTGAGCACTTTGAGTAGAACAATTTTCTTGGGGCTTGTAGTTCACTGCATTGATGTGTAGACAACATTTGAATTCCGTTTCTTGTTTCTATAAATACAATTATGTACATTTGAATGATACCTACTGATACATAAAAAGAAATTGCATCTTTTCTTCCTTTATCAGAGTTTTGTTCGATGTATGTAATGCATAACGTGTACTTATATCATAGATTATTTTTACATGCATTAACTGTGAATCAGTTGAATTTCAGAAAGTTTCTACCATAACAGAGTTGGTTTTCAAATATGAAGGAGGCATGTATAGTACTTCGAATTTGAATGGACTATCACGTGTTCACATTTTGTAAAGGACCTGAAAGATAACAATGAATATTAACATTGTTCCACTTGGTTTTGATTGCGTTATTTTTAAAAAAGAGGAACTCCCCCTTTTTTTTTTTTTTTTTTTTTCTCTCTGAAAGATTATCTAGCTTTTTGACCTTCCATTTTCCTTGCTTTTTCTTTGAGACAGTTTCCAGTAAGAAGGATCAGGATGAAGAAGAAGGTGATGATAGTGATGCTGAGGATTTAGCAGATGCAGATGAAGATGAATCTGATCTTGATTTAGCTTGGAAGATGCTAGATGTTGCCAGAGCAATAGTTGAAAAAGACTCGAGTGACACGATGGAGAAAGTGGACATACTGTCAGCCTTGGCAGAAGTTGCACTAGAAAGAGGTACACTTGCATTATATTTGCTCTGGTGTGAGATATACGTTCAAGTGGTTTGTGTTTCTTTTTCTCCCGCCAGTAAGAGGTTTATCCATCAATTTTAAAGTTGTTTTTTTTATCTCCTTCATCTAGAGGACATTGGAACTTCCCTCAGCGACTACCAGAAAGCATTGTCAATTTTAGAAAGACTTGTTGAACCTGACAACCGACAGCTGGCTGAACTGTATCCCTCTTTCAGATTCTAAAGCTTATATAAGTATGTAAATAGAATTGAATATATTCATAAAACTCTGATTTCAAATATTCTTCCCGAGTTCTCGAAAAAAAAAAAGAGAATAAAATGGAAAAAAGAACCCTATTTTCAAGGTAGTCGACCTCAAATTTTGTTTTTAATAGTAGCTTATGGATTCTGGGAGGTTGTTAATCTATGCTTCTATTTTGACTGAGTTTTTGCAACTACTCTTTAACTCGCATCTTTGCCAACCTGGAAGCGTTTTTGTACAACTCCCTGGTTTCTTTTGATAATGAGTGCTTAGTTTCCATTTCCATGCTTCTCTTACAAAAAAAAATTGAAAGTTTTTTTTTTCTTTGAATTGGTATGATTTCTTCCTTTCACGTGAGGTCTTAACTGAAAATTCCAGAAATTTCCGTGTATGCTTGTGTTTGGAGTTCGGTTCCCAGCCGCAGGAAGCCATTTCATATTGCCAGAAGGCAATATCAATTTGCAAGTCACGTGTGGTGCGGCTCACTGATGAAGTAAAGAGTATCATTGTACCAACAACAGCTTCTTCTACTTCGGGGTCAGAACCAGAGGTTCCACTGTCCTCCAATGGCTCCCAGCCTGACAATGACAATGCTGCAACAGAGAAACAATCTGAGATTGAAACTCTATCTGGGCTTTTGGTTGAGCTAGAAAAGAAGGCGAGTTTAGATTTTAACTTCTGCAAGTAACTCTGACAGAGAAATGCAAAAATATAATCAATGTTTTGTCTTTGTACAGCTTGAAGACCTGCAACAGCTAGCCTCAAACCCAAAGTCAATTCTGTCAGAGATCCTCGGGATAGGATCGGCAAAGGCGAATATCGAAAAGATCACACCTCCAGTTCCAGCGGTGTTCAACTCCTCACAGTTGGGGTCAGCTAACAGCAATGGAGGATTTGACTCTCCAACAGTCTCAACTGCCCACACGAATGGTGCGACTGGAGTGACGCACCTTGGTGTTGTCGGAAGGGGAGTCAAACGAGTATCAACAAATGCAGAGTCTGCTGACTCAAACCCAACAAAGAAACTGGCAAAAGATTCATCATCACAAGATAAAGGTGATGGCAGTTCCGCCTGAATGTTCTTGATCTCATTTTGAAATTAGATATCTCAAAATTGCATAGCAGTAAAACTAGATTAGAGAGAGGAAAAAGAAAATCTACCTGCCTGTGGCTGTTATGATTTTCATGTATGTTTGTATTATGTTCTACTAGCACTTTACACTTGAATGATGTTTTTCCAGACCTTACATCTTAGATTTAGTAATCATCCAGTATTAACACACCTGGGTTTTACGGTTTGCACTCTCGTCTTTGGGTCAATTCATGATTATATTGGATATGTTATCCGGTAAAATTTATTTTTATACAAACTAGTTTAGTCTAGAGTTAGGAAACATTAGAGAGAGGGATAGAGAAAGATATCAAAAATACCATTGTGCTATGGAATAGGTTTCAATTATATTCCAAATTTTGAAAAGTTTCATTTTAACCTTTTTCATTTCCTCATTTCAACTCTGCATGCCTTTGTTTTTCGTTCTTTCATTTATGAATTTTTTTCCTTACCTTGACATTCCAAATTCACTACTCATATGAGTTTAGACTTGTTCGCATAAACAATACAAGCATATATAACCTTTTTCATCTTTTGAATTTAACGAAGCTTTAAGAGTTATTTTGAAAAGGAGTAATCAACACAAACCTAGTTCAAGTCAAGGCAATTAATTCAACAACAATTCATAAACTACATTGAAACCCTAGAAATTATAAAAATTTGTTAGGATACTTCTTAACATGAACGAGATTTGAATACATTGTAATATGACTATGAAGAAATACAAGGTAATTCAAATATAAAGGAACTTGGAACCTTCCTTTCCAGAATAACCTCTCCTCACTCACATACTCTCCCTCTATTTATAACAACATTCAATAATTACCTTTATTCAATACTTACCTTAACTACCTATTTATCTAATTACCCTTATACTCCTTAACTAACACCATACTTTATCTCAAGCTATCTCGCAATCACTAATAATCAGTCCATCACCAAGGTAGAACCGCTCCCCGAATTCTCGACTCTCGTTCCCAAGCTCTAAATTTTCCTCTAGCACAATCCAAAATTAGAAAAAACAAATGTTATATATATTTGTATTTAAATTGGAACAAATTTTAATCTATTACGATTAAATTTTATATCACAATTATTTTTTCTAATCTTCTATCAAACAATTCATACAAAAACAAATTAAATTGCAATTTAAATACTGTTTTTTTATTCGAGTTAAAAATTGAAATTAAACTAATTGAAATTAAACTATCTTACTTTATATCCAATTTCAATTTGAAGATACCCCAATTTCAAACTAAGTCTAAAAATAATTATTCTATTCCGTAGGTGCAATTTTGCAATTTGGAATAAAATAAGGCCGTTAATTATTAGAGAAGTAAAGCATCTGAAAGGAAACAAACTGTAATTGGTTGGATCATTAATTAGTGTAAAACCATATCCTTACACATAGTGTTTGACAATTTTAGAAGAAATTAAAAAAATGGATATTTAGGCATTGGAAAATTGTCGATATTCCCAAAGCTTTCTGCTTTGTTAAATTGTTGAGAAAAATTGATAAGTTGACAAATAGCAACATTAGCTTGAAGAACACAAAAAGAGATGTGTATTCTTGTGGTGTGCAAGCAGTGCAATAAGTATACATGGAAGGGCTGTGGCCGCCATCTTCCTGAGCTCTACAAGGGCGTTGAGAAGGGAAAGCACTGCTCTTGCCGCCCTTGGCCGGGCGTCGTTGTGCCAACGGAAGATGTCACCGACACCAAGACGCAACCGACTCGGTCAACGAACCTGAAATCATCTGTCCCTACAGGTACGCTCGCCGTATGAACTCAACTTGTTTGATAAGTAGTTCTGTATCAGATTCTCTTGGAATGAGATTAATGGTCTAAAAGTTGTTTGTACTATTGTTTATTTTTAGATTTTTTTTCTTGTTGTTCTTTAATTGGATAGAACGATTTGAAGAAGGATGAACAGAGATTGAAAATTGCAAAGTACGGATTATATTGACAAAATTCGGTGGGCTGTGGGCAGAGACTAGTTTTGTGGCTATTCATTAATTTTTCTTTTCAAAATAGACATACAATTTGAAACTTAAAAAAGAAAAGTCAAAAACTTAGTTTTGTTTTTTAGAAGTTGGATAAGAATTCAAAATTTGTAAAAAAACAACCATAATTTTCAAAAACCAAAAATTAAAAAGGAAAATTACACTAAATAGAAAAAATATCAAACTACTTACAAAAATAGAAAATTTTTACCGTTTTCTATCGCTCAAGCAAATAAATTCTATTGCTTGAGCGATAGAATTCTATCACGTTTTATCACAAACAGACTGTAAAATTTTTCTATATTTGTAAATAGTTTGACTCATTTTTCTTTATTTGAAAACAGCTCAATTAAAAAACAATTATGTACAAAATAGAATTTTCCTTCCTTTTGTGTTAGATATTAAACCACAAATTTTTTAATCACTAATACATCCCTATGTCAATAGAGCTATGCTCACTTTAACCTATAAATTTTCATTTGAAATTAAGAGATTGCTACAATCGCATTATAAATAAGAATAAAAGTAAGCGAAATAAATCGAGGTCAAATTTAGGGCGTAAGAAAACTCTATATATAAATAGTAGTTAATAATAACAATAGAATTATCAATAATAGTATAAAATTGAGTGAGACCAAGGATAAGAATGAAAAGGATTATTTTCAAATATAGCAAAATGAGTCAATTTATTTATAAATATAGCAAAATCACTGATAGATATTACTATCTAGTAAAATGATAGATGATAGTAGTCTATCACTGATAGACGGTAATAGATAATAGTAGTCTATCAATATCTATCACTGATAGACAGTAACATTTTGATACATTTGAAAATATTTCTAGCAATTTTGACATTTAAAACAATCGCTCGATGAAAAATATACAATAAAAGCTTATAATAATGAAGGTTGAGGTTAAAGTCAAATATGGTAACATGAAAATTAAATGGTCTACATAAAAATTAATGGTTTAGGATGACTGTGGGCTAGATTTTAGATGAGGATGGGGAGGGAAAAATTCCTAACAAAAATAAAAAGTAATTGCTAAACAATTTCAAAGCAAAGGGTATAAAGATAAGTATCGACTAAAAATGCATTTAAAAGTGCAAAATTAAACATTGAATTGATTTTGAGTTACTAAAAGTATGTTTTAGAGTAATTTTAAATACAGTAAAAATGATTTTAATCATTTTAAAACCACTCTCACACGTGATAGTAATATATCTAGTAAAAATAAAACAATATTCAAAATTTTGATTTTTTTTTTTTGACAACATTGAAAAAATTATGTTGAAGATGAGACATGGAAAATGGAAATTCAATGGGGGTAAATAATAATTAAAATGATTTGTTTAGGTGGGGTTAAGCTTATAAGGACTAGTCGAAATCATTCGAAACTAAAAAAGTACTCTTGATGGAGATTAAAGTTGGTTGTGGAGGTGAAAAAATTAGTAGTTAGCTTTTTTCGTGAGGACTGAACCATCAACCTTTAGAGAGAAAGATCGTGTCAATTATCATTGAGCTAAATTTAATTTGATTTTTTTCTCTCTTTTTCAATAAAGCTAGCCATATAAATTTTCTTAACAAATTAATGACAAAGCTTTTTAAGCTAAATAAGTTCGAGATTAATATTCGCCATGCAAAGTAAATTTAAAGTAGAAAAAGGGGAAAATTTTAATAATAGAAAAATAAGAAAAACAATTTACACAAAATAGCAAAATTTTTAGATAATTGTGATATACGCTGATAGAAGTCTATTAGGATCTATCAGTGATAGAAATGATAGAAGTCTATCGCTGATAGATGTTGATAGAAGTTTATCAATGTTTTTCTTTTTACTATTTTATATAAATAGTTTGACATTTTTTTGTATATGTGAAAATTTCTAAAAAAAAAAAAAAAAAAAAAAAAGCAAGGACCAAATGACTTTTTTATAAAAATTTAAGGACTAAAATTTCATAGACCAAAATCGAAAAACTTGATACCGTAAGGAAAAAATACAAATAATCTAATAGTCGAGAGACCAAAATAAAACCAGATTTAGAGACTAGAATAAGATTTATACCTAAATTTATTATCAAGTCGGCCCGAAAAAATAATTGCACAGTTTTACTATAGTTATTTATTTATTTATTTTTTGTTGTTAAATTACAAATTTGGTCTGTATGATTATTGGTCAGTAGAAAGTTAGAGTTTAGTTTCTATAATTTTAAAAGTTAGTTCTTTTTGTTGAAAATTTTAAATGTTAGAATTTAGTTTTTATGGTTTGATAAACCCCTCACAAATA
Source organism: Lagenaria siceraria (assembly GCA_002890555.2). NCBI lineage: Eukaryota > Viridiplantae > Streptophyta > Magnoliopsida > Cucurbitales > Cucurbitaceae > Lagenaria > Lagenaria siceraria. The sequence goes on along the minus strand of CM016491.1, from coordinate 8,110,449 downwards.
GTCTCTATCATAAGGACTATTCAGGAAGATCTTATTAACTATAAGGACTAAATTTCAAAAGCGGAAAGTTATATAAAAATGAAATCATTATCCAATAGAGTAAATTATCCAAATTTATGAATTTTGGTCATTGTAATTTACTTATATATTTTGTATAGGCTTTAAGAGTTGGAGTTGGTTTGTGCAGGTAAGACAGTTGTTAAAGAAGCTTAAGGCAGTTTGGGAGTACATGTAGCTTAAATACAATTATTACTACTTCTTCACTTTGTGAGGTTTGTGAACAAATAACAACAAAGATTGAATCTCATTCCAGTTTGAGTCGATCATTTAAGATATTTCATACAAATAATTATGGGTTTAATTATTATGTAAAGGATGCCATCGCGTCCTGTTCTTAATTAATTTAATGATACTTTGAGTCATGTTCTTGTTTGAAGTTTCTGCCAATAATATATAAATAAAATGAATGAAATTGTGTAAAGGATGCCATCGCATCCTATTCTTATTAATAATTTCGCTCATCTTCTTCTTTCAACTTTAGACTATATATAATTGAATAAATTGTTTTATAAAGTTTAATAGGTATGACATTATTCGTGTGTACGAAAATATGTTTGATGAATATTTAGATGGGTCACATGAATTTATGATGATATCTCGATTTAAGGTCACTTTTTTAAAAAATTGTTGCTCCAATAGGTTTATTCAACCCTTAAATTTTTGAAAAAAATCTCGAAATTTTTTTGCTATTTTTGCTATTAATTAAGATGAATTTGCTATATATATATATATATATGCGCTACTAACTCTTAAATTTATTTAGTGAAGTGACATTGCATGGGATTTAAAGTTTAGAAAGAAAATTGACCAAATGAATTAAATGACTGATTAATAGTAATTAAAAAAAAAGAATTAAAAAGGAGGTCAAGTTTTTTGATGCAGTTTAAAATAAAATATTGACATAAATGGACAGGTTGGACAACAAGACCATTCGAAATCAAGAAACATTCGAAATCAAGGATTAAAGGATTCTTTTAAACAAAAAAAAAAAAAATCTAAGGATTAAAAGATTGATGTCGAGATCAAAATTTTAATTTAACAAACATATTGACAGCGGTTGATTTCAACCAATAACAAATTATAGAGGATAATGAATGGACTTAAAAATTAGGGGTGTAATTACAAAGAACCGTTATAGGCTAGAGTGGTATGTTAAATTTTTCTATTTTTTTTTCTTTTTATCTAATTACATTTAATCATATACTATGAAAAGTTGTGATTGTGATGCGTTTAATGGTTTTTAGTTTTTTTTATTAGTCTAAATTTATCTATTATTCCACTTATTTTTCAAAGCAACAATTGGAAGTTATAAGGAGATTCGACTCAAAATCTCGTGGTCATTAATATATTCGAATGTCAATTAAGTTATGCTTGCTTTGACATTATTCTACTTATTTTTCATAACAATTTGAATGCTCTAAATTAAGAATACGAATATTAAAGCACACGTAAATTACAGAAATAATTATTTTTTTTATGATAAAATATTGACATATAGATAATACATTGATATTACTTTTATAGTTGCAAATTTTTTTTACTAAAAAAGTCTTACAATTGTACTTAAAAAAATGAGATTTAGCCTACTGTTTATATCAGATTTAGCCTACTGTTTATATCAGATTTAGCTATAATCATTACTCCAATTTGGAGCTTTACTATTATTGTTAAAATTATATTTTTAAATCTTTCAAAAAAGAAAATTTATATTTTAAAACTATAAATTTGGGTTAATGCTAAATGTTCTTTTAGTTGCCATGTAATTTTTTTTTTTTATCTCATCCAATTTCTTTACTGTCGACAAATTCTTACTATTTCTTTCTAATTTAAAAAAAAAATATTCTTATGTGATTAAAATGAATGCACCAAAATGAGTTCATAAGATATAATCCTAACAAAATGAAGATAAAATATTTTTCAGAGTTAACATTTTTAAAAATATTAAAGTGCATAATAACACATAACGTAAAACATTATTGCGATGAATTTACTGTGGACTTGGAAGACGGAAAATGGTGACGTGGAAATGGACTTTGGGGGTTTTGTTCATTAATTCGAACACACAAATGTCCCCTTCTTCCAACTCATTATCAACGGCGAATCTTTTCCAACCGCCTTTCAACTCCGTTCGCCGCCGTGTGAACGCCCACCGCACGCCACACCACACTCTCCAACTCCTCCCGTCGCCCACCTCCAGCTTCACATCCACCGATTCCTTTATGTATCTCTCTGTAAAGATCCTCGGCATGCTCTGCATCAGATTCATCAAATTCTGAAATCACTCTTTTCAATTGAAGATCATTTGATTTCAGAAGTTTGTTCTTACCAGGTAATTCCCTGTTTGGATGTAGGAAGGCCTCATTGTCACCATGAATGAAGGATTATTCGTCCTACATTTGAACGAACTCGCTCTCCTCAGAACTACCAATTGATTCTCCGTCAATTCCTGCGGCGTCTTCCGTGGATTCATCGGTCTCATCGATTCCGGACTGGATCGGCCGTCATCTCTCTCATTATACGCTGAAATCGGTAAGTATTCATCAAATTCAAGTACTGATTACTGAAATTCAAATTAAATTTTATAGAAATTAGGCAGAGAAACCTGATCCTCTGTAATTACTCTGTCTCCGTGAGTAATTCCTTTCCAGATCTTCATCTTCATCTTCATCTTCATCTTCATCTTCATCGCTGAATCCTTGAGGCGTAGTGAATCCTCGATACTTCGCGATCTTGATCTTCACATTCTTCCTCATCATCTTCTTCATCTCTCGGAACGAACAATAGGCCGCTGTTTCTTCGTCTTTGTCTCTTCTTCTCTTCTTCAAAACCGCCTCATTCAGTATCTGAACAGATTCCTCTTCATCCTCATTTTCGCTTTTGGGAATCAGAACCGTCGGTCGGCGCGTTGGATAATCGATTTCGGTAGCAGAGGTATCGAAAATGAGGACACTGAAGCAGCAAATAGCTTTCAACTGGAACACAAGAAAATAACCAGGTTGGACAGAGTAAAACTGGACGAATTCCGGCCAGCCTCTGAGGAAACAGATTTTGTCGTCCAATTTCTTGAGTTGGAGCTTCCAGTTAGCGCCGTCGGGAAGGCAGAGAGTGACCTTGTTGTATAACAGAGAATCGCCATTGTTCTTGACGAACTTGTTTGGAATCTCCTGCGAAGAAAAAAGATTAATTAAATAAAGAAATGAAGAAATTAGAGAATGTGGTTTGTTTGTTACTTACAAGCTTTTGTTGGATGAGAGTTTGGTGGAGAATGATCTTGAAGAAATGGGGATTTGGGGAACTGAATAGAGCCATTGGGCTGAGATTGAAGTTTTTTTCAGCTTGATTAAATTTAAATAATGCCACTGGTTTATAAATACATAATTAATGAGATTCAAAATTAAAAATTAAAAAAATAAACAAAATCATGAAAATGTGTTAACAATGATGGGGAATCACTCATCAAAATGTGTGAAGATGGCTATCACGAGGAAAGTATTTGGTCAAATTCATCCAAAGCAGATGAAAATTATAATTTTTCAAGTAATTATTGCTCCATTCAGAATCGGTTTGAAGAATTTTCCCATTTTTTTAAATGTTAAAATTAGAATATTTTGTTTGTATTCATGATATAAATAAGTTCGAAACTATAATTATTTATTCCACGTACTTTAGGTTATTATAAAATGACTAAGAAAAATATGAAACTTCATATATGTATGTATGTTATTTTAATATGACTAATTTCAAAATGAATATTGTATATTTACTTTTGTTAATTTTAATTTGGCCAATTTGAAAACGAAACACTTTCTTTAATAGAGTTAATTTGAATTTTCTGTTTGCATAAAAGAAAATTTCAATATCAATTTTTGTAAGTGGGTAGACTTCTTTAAATAAAGTACTAACAAAATGGATGACTAAGATCGATGCATTGATGATTTTGAAAGGTAATCTTAATAAAAACGTCTAAATTGATTCACTTACACTACAATAAAACGTAGATTCCATAACACTTAAAAATTGTTGCAACTACTTTTGGTGATTTTTTTTCAATCAATGAATCGACCATCAAAGTAAGAGTATCAAGGACACTTCATAAAAATGGTCCGAATTAATACTTTTTAATGATATTATATTACTATTAACAATTGTCAATAAAATGTATATTGATATATTGTCATTGTCACAAAAACATTATTATTGTCACATCTTGGTGTCGAGAATATCTTGACCATGCCAAAATTTTTAAGTAAAAAAATGTCATACAATGAATTCTCTCTATCTACCGTGACAAAATTGCGAGCCTCTAATGATAATTTTTTATATTGTCAATTAAGTACATGTCATGATAGTTTGATAAATGTCAAAAAAATGCTTATAATGATGGAAAATGATTTTTTGATACTCTGTCATTACCCATGTTTTCAATGGTCAATTAATATAAATTTGATACAAAAAGGTGTACAAAAGTAAAGAACTTTCATATATAATAATAAAGTTTATAATATTTTTACAAAGAAACTAATAACAAAAGTTGGTAAAATGCATACACATTAGAAGTTGAATAGAACTAGTGTTGCTAGAAGTAAGTAGATTGCAAGTTTGCAACCTAGTTTTTTTTTTACGAACCTTAAGAAAAATCTTACATATTAATCCTTTGCTTTGTAGCTTCACCCGTTTCTTTTGTTGGTGCAAGACCTAGTAAAAAAAAAATAAAAGCAAAATTATAAAATTTAGTGTCTGAAGTTTGGTTTAATTTACATTTGGGTCCTTTAACCCTTAGGTTTGATTTTGATTGTTGCACCTTAAGCTCTTCATTTTTTCTTCTATTAATTACTAGAAAAGTGGATGAGCCACCAATTATTTTTGTTAAAAACAATACTTTTCCTAATTTTCTTTAATTTTCCCCTTCTCCCCTCTCTTTCTCTTCCTTCTCCTTTCTTCCTATCCTCCATCCATCCATCTTCTTCCTTTTGATCCTAAGTAGCTGTTGTCGATTGCCACCACCTGTCGTTGGCCATCGCAAGCGCTAGCGCCAAATATGTTTATTTTCTTTTTCTTTTTTTCCTCTCCGTTCATTCTTATTCTTCTTCTCTTCACCTTTCATTTATTTTATTTTAAATGATCCACTACAATAGTTTTGACCTATAAAGTCAATTTTGAACTGACAATATATACGTACGATGACAAATTACAAACTTCCGTATTTTCAAGTGTCATCGTAGGGTATTCATTCGAAATGAATTTAAGTATATATACTAGTTACTAATTATAAACTACTATTAGTACATTAAAGTTACACTTGAAATAAATTTCAAATAAGTTATGGTATACTATTGAGTATATTACTTGACTTATATATAAATTAAAAAAATATAAAAAATTACTATAAAAAATATCAAATTAGTTAAAAAAAAGAATTTTATCGCTTGAGCAATAGACTTCTATCGTTGTCTATTGCGGTCTACCGTTGATAGACAGTAAAAATTTTCTGTATTTGTAAATAGTTTGACTCATTTTTTTACCTTTGAAAATATCCCAAAAAATATCAAATATCCTATTAATTATATAGGATCGATACATGAAATATAAAGTAATATTAATATACAATTGATAAAAAATGGAAATAATATTTAAAAATGAAAAATTTTCAGACATAGAAAAAATGTCAAACTATTTACAGAAAATAGAAAAAAAAAACAGATAGATATTAATAGACTTCTATAATTGATATCACTGATAGACCCTGATAGACTTCTGTCGGCGTCTAAACATTTTGTTATTTTGGGTAAATAGTTCCACTTATTTTTTCTTTTTTTTTTTAAATTTTCCATTTAAATATCCTAATTATTTTTTTTTTTCGCTCGTCGTTGCAATTCTGTCCTTTGGATTTAGTATAAAAGGAGTGAAAGTGGAGTGAAAAGAATAGAAAAAAAGTGTCTTACTTTTTCTTTGTTGTGCTAATTCTTTAATTTGTAAAGAGAGGCGGCCATGTTAGTGTTGGAGATGAACCCCTTGGAACCATTCTCCGATGCAGTTTCCATAATGCATAGATTCGATTCATTCGCTTTCTTCAGATGCAATCCCGCAGTATTCTCAATCCTAATCCCTCAACATTTCCCTCGTTCCATTGTAACCTTAATAATCTTACCTCAATTCTTCACCAGTTTCTCTTGCAACCAAATCCATTACGTTGCCTTCTCCATCGACCAATTTTACCGCAACATCATGCTTCACAAACGCCATCACTTTAATTCCTTCACTCTCTGTCTTGCCGAATTTCGATTCCAAATGGCCCTTGAATTTCATTCCCCAAGTAAGTAATAATAATAATAATAATTATTATTATTCTTTTTTTAATTAATTATTCAAGACTACTACTTGTTTTTAATTTTTTTTTTTTTTTTTTTTAAAGTTATGGAACATTCATCTCCACAATTGCTACCTATATCGCAACCTGATCGTTATGAGAGCGTGGGTAAAATTGATTATGGAGCTTTTATCTCTCTTGATTTAGAAGAATTTCGACGTCTTATTGTAATCTTGGATAATACTAAAGCTTATGGTAATTATTTCATTATTTTTATAATATAATATCTCATCTCTATCTTTCTTTAATTAATTTATCTCTATTAATTTCTTTCTTGTATTTCTTTAATAAATTTTGGTCGTTGTTATGTTTAATTTGTGACAGTTCCCTTTACTATTACCCATTCTGAATTCAAGTTCTTTCTTCAAGATAGGACGATTATTTTTACTACCCAGGTATTTTCTTTTCATATTTAATATTTATGATGCTAATTAACTACTCATTCAAATTATTTCTCGTAATAGGTTACATCTTTTTGTTGAATTTTTAGTTAAATTTCAAAAAAACAAAAGTTTTAAAACATTATAGTTCTATTTGATAACAATTTTATTTTTTTATTTTTAATTTTTGAAAATTAAGTTTATTTATTCATAATATCCTACAATTTTTATTTTTTTTATTTTACAAGAATTGAATTTCTAGTCAAATTCCAATAACAAAAACAAGTTTTGAAAAGTTTTTTTTTTTTTTTTATATATATAATTAGTTTTCAAAATTTGGCTTGGTTTATGAAAATATTAGTAAAAACTAAAAAGTAGATGAGAAAAAAAAATTGAGAATGGAAAATAAAAAAATTAAAAAACTATTTAATTTATTTTTTTTGGTTTTGGTTTTTGAAGATTAAGCTTATTTATTCATAATTTCCTACAATGATTTGCCATTTTTTTAGTACAAGAGTTCAATTCTGAGCTAAATTCCAATAACAAAAACAAGTTTTGAAAAACTATTTTTTTTGTTTCTAATTAGTTTTCAAAATTTGGCTTAATGTATGAAAGTATTTGTAAAAACTAAAAAGTAGATAAAAATGCAAGAAATTTAAAGCTGAAAAGAGTACTATTTATAGGCTTATTTTTTAAAAACTAAAAACCAAAAACCAAAAAAAAAAGTAGATAAAAATGCAAGAAATTTAAAGCTGAAAAGAGTACTATTTATAGGCTTATTTTTTAAAAACTAAAAACCAAAAACCAAAAATCAAAATCCAAAATACGGTACTTTATTTACTTAGTTTTAAAAATTTTGGTTTTTATTTGAAAATATTGGTAAAAAAAAATAGATCATAACAAAGTAAGAAATTTGAAGTGGAATGATGTGTTTATAGGTTTTACTTTCCAAAAATTAAAAACTAAAAATTAAATGATTTCCAAACGGAGCCTAAATTATTGAAATCATTCGTAATATTTTTGCAGATGAATCAATGCATAATTGGAGGTATTAGAGTTGGAGAAGAAATTGAAGGTGGAATAAGTCTATATCCGTGGGAATTCTACTATAATTTCACATCGAAAAGATTGTGGTTATTCAGTTCATTTTATCCCAGTGGTATTACACTTGTTGCTCCCATGGGATTATATGCTAACATTTCATCTTTTTTTCCCCAAAATTTCTATACGAGAAATTAATCTCTATGTTCTATTACATATTTCTTAATTTCATTTTCCTCTTAATAAAAATATCCTCTAAAGGATTCATCCATATAATGAACTCTCTCCACATTTCTCAAGAATTACTACATAACAACTTTGAAAGATAATTAAGCTTATAATAATTTAACCATCATTTTTATATACTAGTTAAAAAAGACATTGTATTTTTGTAGTTTTTGTGAGGTCCTTTTTGTGAGGTCCTTTGTATGTTTTATTAATAACAATAATGATTATATTATTTTAATAATAAACCAAAGTTGAAAGTACAATGACCAAAATGAACATTTTAAAAGTAGAGGGATCAAAATGAACAAAAGTTGAAAGTATAGGAACCAAAATGAACATTTTGAAAATAGAATAATTTTAATTAAGTACATTTTTATGTGTTTGTACGTATTAAAAAGTGCAATTTTCAAAAAACTTTCAACAAAACTTTAATTTTAATTCACAAATACATTTTCAAGATTTATAATTAGTTAACTAATAAATGTATGTTTTAAATATGAACACATGAACGTTCATGTTCATATTTAAAACATACATTTATTTTAATTGGAAATTAAATATCTGTAGCTATATTTTTGTCTTTTCAAATATACACATATAATATTTTTCACATTTTTAAATTACTTTGAACATCTACAATAATGCGTACTTCGATGTCAGTCACCCGCTCCTCATCATATTCCACCTCTATAATATCAAATTTCTACTGCTTGAAATTGGAGGAGAGATGATCAAGAGAGGGAGAGAGGTGGAAGGTAGGGAGAGATATTGGAGGGAAAAAGAAGAAATAGGAGATAAATTTTTAGTAAAATAGATTATAATTTTCACATTGAATTTGAAGGTTTGATTTTTATATTTTATCACATTTTGTTTAATTTTTACCCTCAAAGTTTAATTTTTATCATTGAAAGTTTAATTTAAAAATGTGATTGTTACTACCACGTCATATTTAGGATTGAACGAAATAGGAGAATCTTCCACGATTCTAACAAAAGCCAACGACAGCTATGGGACGATATCGATCATATCTTTGGTTGGTCTATGGAGTACTAAATCTTCTCTTTTCTGTAATTACGATGCTTCTTCCATTGCTTTAAATGGGAGTCTTTTTTTAATCCATTCCCCTTTGTCACTACCTGTTTTCCATTTGTTTTGAGCTTATCTCTAGTTCTCTGTATATTTTCCCACATTAATGAATACATCGCTATTGGCATCGGGGTATGATAACGATACTAAAGGAGGTGTCAACTTAGTTGAGATGTCCCGGTGCACCCCTGATCCCTCTCTCCTTTATTTTTTGTTAAAAAAAAACTAGGTACCACGTCATATTTAAGGAATAATCTTTGCTATTTTTTCTAAACTTTACATAACATAGTTATAGAACTAACATAAATTTAAAAGAGAGAAAAAAAAAGTAACCAATATCCACGTGCAACCTACTAATCTCTCTATCCTTCGATATATTTTTTTAAAAAAAAATCAAACAGAAACAAAGTAAAACTTTTTACAAATCTTCAATAAACTCAATTGTTAAAAGAAAGAACCTCAAGTATCATCAAAGGGTCTAATAAATTAAGAATAGGGAAATGAGAAACTTTACATTTTTCCTCATCTAAAATAATTAAACCATTAACATTCACAATCTAACTCAAGCGGTGGGTTATCCTAACCAAGGCTTTATTATAGTTATAAAATGAGAGTCCAAGGCATGAAGTTGGTTTAATAATCGATCTCTCCCATTACAGAAAGAAAACTATGGTATTATTGGAGCTTCACCCTATCCAACCTCTTTCAAATGCACTCTTAATTCTTCGTAGACTTTCAGATAAATGCCATTTGGAGCTTCACCCTATCCAACCTCTTTCAAATGCACTCTTAATTCTTCGTAGACTTTCAGATAAATGCCATTTCAAATGGTCTCCAAAAACATTCTCCATAATAGTCTCTCAAGATAGGCCTTCTTAAACTCACACTGTCAAATTTACTACTGTTGACTTCTTTGTAATCATGTCTTATCTCCAACGTATTGGAGTTTCTTCACTCTCTTTCTCTATGCCACACGACCAAAGTAATATCACCCTTCAAACTCACACTGTCAAATTTACTACTGTTGACTTCTTTGTAATCATGTCTTATCTCCAACGTATTGGAGTTTCTGCACTCTCTTTCTCTATGCCACACGACCAAAGTAATATCACCCTTCAATATCACATTCCTTGTAAGTCTTAATAATAATTTCATTAATATATTACAAGCTTTCTTTCTTTCTTTCTTGAACAATTGATATCATAATTCATTTTTAGGCCAAGAAAATCCAACCACAAAAGTGTTATCAACATTTATAGTTCAAGATGATCATCATAATGTTGGCCAAATTGACTATGGTTCCTTCTTTGTCTCAATTGCTTTAGAGGAGTTTCGATGTGTTGCAAAAGACTTAAACAATATTGGTTATGGTAACATATCAAACTTATATACCTTTTATTTCTTGAAAGAAAATAAAAAGATTTTCTTATGTGTTTTCAATTGTGGCAGCTCCAGTTACTATTACAAGTTCACAAATCAGATTCGTTGTTGAAATTGATCATCTTGAAGTTATTCTAACCACCCAAGTATATTTATTGTCTTTTTCATTACATACATTAAAGTTAAAATATTTAGGGTATGAACAAGTTACTTGGCATTTTTTTTTTAAATTTAGGATGGATATTGCATAATTGGAGGCATTGAAGAAGGAGATGAAATTGAATGTGGATTTAGTCTTTATCCAATGGAATTCTACCGTAGTTTCACATCGGAAAGAGTATGGTTATTCAAGTCATATGATCCCAGTGGTTTGATGTTGGTTGCTCCTATGGGAATGTATACTCAGATTTCTTCATATTTTCCCGATGATTACTATGATTGATCTCTATAGCCTACAAATTAATTGTTGATATATAATTATACATTTTTCTTTTCCATGAATAAATTTCAAAGGATTAATCTCTTAGTTGGTGTGTCAATGTGTAATATTGTGTTTTTCAAACTATATTGAAGGTATGAAATTTTTAGTAGTATCCAATTTGATCATATAGTTGATAGACTTCATTATTATTCTTAACTTGGTGACGATGAAATTGTAGCCATGTCCATCATAATCTTTGCCTTTGAAAAATATGGTATAATTACAAGTCACCCCCTCCCTCTCATTCGATTTAAACCCTTAAAATTGTATTGGGTAGCACGTTTAGGGATAATAATCAAGTGTATAACAACATTTTAAAAAAATTGCAAATATAACAAAATCTATAGTCTATCGCTGATAGACTTCTACCAGCGATATGGTCTATCACCAATTGACTCCTTGCTAGTGATAGACCATTTTGAAACTAGAATTTAAAATTTTGCTACATCTGTAAATTCTTTTGCATTGTGCTATATTTACAAATACTTTGAACCTAATTGTTATATCTAAACAGCGTAAGCCCAACCTTTATAACTTGATTTGAAGATCTATGAATTTTGAACTTAGTTTGTTTAGATCAGGCAATTCTAAAAGAATCATTATAAAAGGAAGCCATCCTACGAAATAATCCTAAAATCCTATTTATGAATTGTTCAGTCAACATCTTATAAACAAACTAGCAAATCTAATACTTCAAAAATTTTAATGATAATAAAGTAGGTTTTTAAATAATGTTGTAGCGTTTAAAATTTACAACATTGATCAAGTAACAATAAATGGACCTATCCTCAAAAAAAATTGTCTAGAATATACAAATTCTGATCTAATTTGGCAATCTAGCCAATTTTTTTTACTTTTTCCACAAAAAAAAAAATAAAAATAAAAAATAAAAAATAAAAAATACATGCAAAAATTACAATTCCAATATAAAAAGATGAGAGATTGATAAAGGAATGATGGTCAAATAAAAGTTGGTTTGAATTGACTTTTTAAGTGTTTAAATAAGTAATTATAAGTGAAAAAAAATTGTTTGTAAACACTTTAAAAAGTAAATCCAAACGGATCATAAATATTGACAACAAATTGAAAGATATTAACTCTAAATGAATTTTATATTCACATGAAATCTAAGTTTTGATTTAAAAATCTAAAAAGTCTAAAAAAATTTCAATAGCAATAATATTATGTTTTGAATAAAAATAAAAATAATAAAAAATCTAAAAGAAAGGTGCCCGTGTTGGTATTCCCTTCCTGCTTCTTTTTCTGAAAGACTTGTTCTCCCCCAACCTTCCCTCCACTTGAATTTCCATGGCTTCTTTCTCATTTTTATTCTGCTCCAAATATTTATTATATTTTTCAATAAATTATTAAAATTAAAAAAAAAAACAATTTTTGAAAACGAAACAAAAAAAGAAAAGAAAAGAGAAGAAGCTTAATTACTTTGCAATGATGCGAACGAAGAGAGGTTTCAAGATCAAAAGAGCACCCACATTTTTCACATCGGTAATTCACAACTAAATGCCCTACATATACTTCTTCACCTGCTTTTCCCTAAATATAATAATTATAATTATAATAATATCAATTTATGTTTTGAAAATAATAATAATAAATAGTTAAAGGAACATAAAAAGGAAAAAAAGAAAAAAAACCTGAAAATCTTTTTCTTGCTTATGAGTTTTGGAATGTTCAGTTGGAGAAGAAGCTTTGTGATCTTTCCGAAGTCGAAGATTATAAGGAAGCGATTTGTCATCCATTGTTGAAGCTTCAAATCTACACAGACAAGCAAGCAAACAAACAAACAAACAAAAAAAAAAAAAAAAAAAAAAAAAAAAAAAGGAAATTTTTAATTAAAAAGTGAGATAAATAATGATTAATTAGGCTTCAGTTATAAAGCCCCAACGGAATACTTGAGATTAGGAAGGCCAATTCCTTCGCCTGATTAACCGGATTTTGATTTCAATTTTATTATTTATTCTAAGCCTTTATCTGTGAATTATTTCAAATTTTCTTTGTTTGTTTGATAACATTTTTAAAATTTTTAAATTTCATATGGTTTATCTTTTATGTAATTTCAGTTACGTTTGTGATATATCTACGTTTCTTTTTTAGTTTTTAATAAATACAGTTTTAAAAAATATAGATAAAATATCAAATTATTTATAAATATAAAAAAATTTTACCGTCTAAATAGATAAAAAGACTTGAGCAATAGAATTATATGACACATAAAATTTTTCTATATTTCTAAATAGTTTGGTTCATTTTTCTATATTTGAAAAGAGCCCTAACAAAATCTTTTTATACTCCAATTTTAATTGATCCTTTTTCTCTTTTAATTTATTTATTTATTTATTAACTTAGCTTCTCCTGACCAAAGCCTTTTCCTACTCGAAAAAATTGTTATCAATGGTGTTCAAAAACTAAAATTTGTTATCAAATAGTAATTTTAATAAGGAAAAATATAATTGTAATGGTTTTTTTAAGGTTGTTTTCAAATATAGAAAAATGAGTCAAACTATTTACAAATATAGAAAAATTGTACCGTCTATATGCGATAAGCGATAGAATTCTATCGCCACTGATAGACAGTGAAATTTTTCTATATTTGTAAATAGTTTGATATTTTTTCTATTTAGAGTAATTTCTCTTTTTTTTAAAAAAAAAAAAAAAAAGTGAAATTGCAAATTTACATATGTTTGCATAGGTTGAAGGCAGCCTAAGGTAAGGTCCAAAACTTTTAAGTTACTAAAAAGAGACATGGGAAAACAAGTGTCTTAAAAGGGAGATGTGAGTGCCTCAGAAATGGGGCTGACCAACCAACGAGTATGGTGAATATATACTAATCGAAAAATAATTGAGTCGGATTCAGGTTGCTATCCTCTAATATGGAGAGCGAAAAATGTCTGTGACACCATTCTTGAACTAAATCGATCATACTTTAATTATAAACTAGATCACTAATTCACTATTTTAAACTCGTAAACTAAATATTCAGTTCATAATTATTTTTCAATTTTCATTACTATGCATTATTCCACTACTAACTATATATGCTTAAAGTCATGGTTTATTTCTTAAATATTTATTTATTATTATTATTATTTTTTTTAATAAATTTTCATGGTATCTGAGATTTCTACCGGAATAACCGACTCGGAGTACCTCCCCGCGAGTGTGAGAGGGGATGTTAGGGAGAATGGTAAGCAAGACAAAGTCAACAATTCGTCCAAGAAGGACACGTATAAAAGATTTATTTATTTGAAATTAAAGTTTGTTACAATTGTTCAACGAATTTTTTATTCTGAATTGGTCCATGTAATATTCTATTGTACATTTACTTTTGTCTCCAATTATTTGATGTGTATAAAAAGCAATCTTGCCTCTCTGTAATATACAAGATATAGAAAGAAAAAGAAAGCAATTATCTCCCAATTTTGTCTCACAAAACAATGGTGTTATTCGAACTTGATCCCATTGAACCTCTTGCAAATGCACTCTCCATTCTTTGTAGACTTTCAGACAAATGCCATTTCAAATGGTCTCCATCAACATTCTCCATAATTGTCTCTCAAAATAACCCTCATTGCATTTCAACATTCAAAATGATGCCTCAATTATTCACTCGTTTTAATTGTCAACAAATTCATTCTCTCAAATTTGCTACTGTTGATTTCTTTGTTATCATGTCTTATCTCCAACGCATCGGAGTTTCTTCACTCACTTTCTCTATGCCCAAAAACCAACCTAATATCACTCTTCAATATCACATTCCTTGTAAGTAATTATCATTAATATTACAATCTTTCTTTCTTTCTTTTCTTTTCGTTAACTGTTGTTGATATCATTAACTATTTCTAGGCCAAGAAAATCTAACCACCAAAGTGCTATCAACATCCCTAGTTCAAGAACATAAGAATGTTGGCCACATTGACTATGGTTCTTTCTTTGTCTCAATTGCTTTAGACAAGTTTCGATGTGTTGTAAAAGATTTAAACAATGCTAGTTATGGTAAGTAACTTGTACCTTTAGTTTCTTGAAAGAAAAAAAAAATAGTTCTTTTTTTCTTATGTGTTGTCAATTGTGGCAGTTTCTGTTATTATTACGAGTTCACAAATCAAATTTGTGGTTGAAATTGATCATACGAAAGTTATTCTCACTACCGAGGTATATTTATTAGAATTATATATATATATATATATATATATATATATAGATTGAAGTTAAAAGAAATTTAGGGTATATGAATTTTGATATTGTTTTTGTAGGATGGAGATTGCATAATTGGAGGTATTGAAGAAGGAGATGAAATTGAATGTGGAATTAGTCTTTATCCAATGGAATTTTACCTTGCATTCACATCGAAGAGAGTATGGTTATTCAAGGCATATGATCCCAATGGTTTGATATTGGTTGGTCCTATGGGATTGTATACTCATATTTCTTCATTTTTTCCTGATGATTGCTATGAGGGGAATTGATTTCTATACCCTACAAAATTGTTAATATCATCCTACCATTTTTCTTTTTCGTTAATAAATTTCAAAGGATTAATCTCATTTCTTTTATTATTTATAGAATCTAATATTGTTAGAAACAATTGAAAATAACTATGTAAGAATTTTTTCAGATGACCATTTAGTCCACAAGGACGCCTCCTGAGTGAGGCAGTTAATTCCCTTTCCGAAAAGACATTTTCTCGGCTTTTCTTTTTTTTTTTTCTTTTTTTTTTTTTTTTTTTTTTTTATAATGTTATATTCAAATTTAAGACTTTTGTATTTGAGATAAACCTGACCCACCTGGATTACTTAACCTAAACCGTAAGGGTTGGGTTGGGTTGAAAAATGTTAAAAATATATTTTCGGGTTGGGTCTCGAGTTTTGGAATTTCTTGTTGACCTAACGACTAATGTTTTTGAATGTATGATAAAGTTTGAATGATTTTATGATTTGAGATCTTGCATCCTATATATACTATCGTTTGAAAACAGTAGAGATTGTTTACAAATATAGAAAAATTTCACTATTTATCAACGTTGTCTATCGCTCAAGAAACAGAATTCTATCACGGTCTATCACTAATAGACAATAAAAAATTTTATATTTGTAAATAGATTGGCTCATTTTTCTACATTTGAAAACAACCCTTAAAAAAATAATTATCTTAATTCAATTTTAGCCTCAAAATTCCAACGTTCACCCACATATTAAAGATAATTATCTTAAATTTACCCAAGAATTTGGGATGTTATAAGTAATTAGTAATTAGAAATTAAGTGAAAAAAAAAGCTTGATCTTGAGAGGGATAAAAGACTTCTAGATCTAAGTGTTAATTGATTTAAGAGTTAAAAGAAATTATATTTAGTAATGTCATTGATGAAATCTATTCCCTAAAATGTATGTTTGCTAATAATTTCCGTATAAAAAGTTATAACAAAATTCGTATAGCAAAAAATAAATGCTAGGAAAAGGTGACTATAATAACCATAGCAATGTGAAAAGAGTAAATAAGTTTATTATAGCATAAGATTAAAGCTATTGATAGCAAACAATAGCACTTAACAAAATGCTATCATAAGCAAACAAAAGCGCAATATATTAGTTATATGAAGATATTATAGCTTTAAACAAAAACACTATCAAATATTTTCATAGCAATGCATATAAGCTATACATTATTATAACATCCATTATAGCTATTTAAAAACGTTATAGTCAAGTCTTAGACTTTTAATAATTGTAGTTGTTAGGACCTACACAAAAACGCTATAAAAGTCCTTTTGTAGCATTTTTCATCAGCTATCATATATGTTATTTTTTGGAAAAATATAACTATATCCTAACTTAGAAACACATTCACGTGGTGTATCGAGAAATTACTATATCATTTACATCACATAAACACATTCACAAAGTAAATTGA
This sequence comes from Lagenaria siceraria, assembly GCA_002890555.2. Taxonomy (NCBI): domain Eukaryota; kingdom Viridiplantae; phylum Streptophyta; class Magnoliopsida; order Cucurbitales; family Cucurbitaceae; genus Lagenaria; species Lagenaria siceraria. Next base: position 8,093,504 of record CM016491.1, on the reverse strand, counting down.
ACTCAATTATCACGTTTTTGCAACTTTATTCTCTTCTGCAAATATTTTGTTATATGTGTAATAATCTAATGGTAAGTTTTTAGATCGCCTTCCAAAGTCGTGCATGTGTGCTACATAATAGATTTTAGTAAAATGACAAAACTACTATATTTAACTTATTTTAGAATGGATGACATTGTAAACACCAAAGTAACATCCAAATTATGAGCATGTCAAGGTACGAAAGAAGGTTAATAAAATAATAATTTATTGGAAGATTTGAGAATCTTAGAAACTTAAAAGGAAAATTTGCTAATGTATTCCGCGGGGGATTACTTAAAAAAATTAGAGACAATTGAATTAATTATATTTAACATAATCAATATTCTATTTGATATTATTTTATTTTTTAATTTCTATTATTTAATTTCGTTTATAATCAAACATTATTATGATTATTATTAATTATTATCCTTATTATTTGGTAAAATTCAAAACTAAAAATAATAATAATAATAATAATAATAATAATAATGGACATTATCCTTAAGCGATTTAAATTGGAGAAGGAGAAGGAAGCTTTTTTTTTCGAATATATATATATATATGTTTGATTAGGAAAAGGATTTGTTCTTTTTCTTATAAAAAGGAGGCCGTTTTATACACACAAGTAGAAAAACTCTTTCATATAGCCAGAGCGTAGTACGATAAAAATAAAGTAATTAAAGTTCTAAAGGTTTCATAACACAATCAAAAGTCCCAAGAACTTGAAGATATATAAAGAAAAGTAAACAAAGAAAGTAAATCTGATTATTATTATTATTATTATTATTATTATTATTATTATTATTATGTTGTGTTAATTTGCTTTTAGGGTTGTTAATTACCTTCAATATTTAAATGCATGAAACAAAGGAGCCAACCTAACTAACAATTTGTTATCTCCCCTTTCTCAGATTTGATGTTCAAAGATATTAAAGTGATATGATAATGGATTCAAATGGCTTCAAAAGTGGAAAGCTTTCAAAGCAACTAAAATGGGCAGAAGCAGATGCAAAGTTTTTGAGAAAACTGTGCTTAAACAAGAAGAACAAGACAAATGAGATAGCATCAGCTTCTTCAAGTTTTGGGTGTGAAACAAATAGAAGTAATGATATTATTAACTATTCGAGGCAAAGGTATTTGAGAAGCTACAAGTTCAATGATGATATTGAGGAGGAGGAGGAAAAAGCAAGTCATTTTGACAAGGCAAAGAAGTGGTTGAACTTAAAACCAAGAACAATATCAAGTAATTGCAATAGTCTTGGAAAGCATTCATGTAATAAGGGCATTTGGAAGTTCGTAATGTGTTTTAGAGTTGATTGATAAAATTTATGCTAATTAATTATAATGATATAAAGCCTTTAGTGTTCTTCTCCAATTCAAGTTTCCTTTTTTTTTTTCCTTCTTCTAAATTATGTATAAAATTGAATGAAATAACATGTAACACATGCGTTTTGATTTTTACGATCTCTAATCGTGATGGAGTTGGCTTGTTGTTTTTATTCATTGATTTTTAAATAGGTTAAATTATAAATTTGGTTAGTATAGTTCGAAAAAGTTAGAATTTAATCTCTATAACTTTAAAATATTAGAAACTAAACTAAATTCACAAATTTGGAATTTAACTTTTTAAATAATACTAATTTAAATGTACCCCTTGCTAAGTTACATTATCAAAATATAGTGAGAATTAATTAAATAAATATAAATATGTGTCATTATTGACCTAAATCTAAGGCCTATGCTGAATAATATTATGGGACAACAAATTCTACCCGATGGAAAAATATTGGTAAAGAAGATATAGAAGAGTTTCAATACAATTTTTGTTTCGTTTCCTCTAAAATAAAAATAATAATAATAATTGTTATGAGTGAATTTTTGTATGAGAGACTAAAGCTAAAAATTAAGATGAGATAAGATAAGATTTGATCTAGTTTGTTTGGAATTAGGAAAAAATGATATCCTGATCCTAGAAGGGTTAAGTTAAACCCTAAGTCAAATTCTCTATAAAATACATCATTATGGCTCCATATGAGATAATTCACGGTAACAAATATCACATACGATAACATTAAAAAAAAAGTTTATCGTAGACTTTTCACAGCGTTTTTTAAATGTTATCGTAGCTCCTATTATTGAAAGTCCCCAACTTTTTCAAGCGTTTTTTTAACGCTATAAAAAATCAAATTTTGATATTGTAAATTTAGTGTTATAGAAACTTTTATACGGGTGAGTCTTTCACAGGCGCCTTTATGATTTTTTACCCGCCTCCCACATACGTATGAATTCTGACATTATGCTTACGTCAGAGCACATTAACTGGGTTTTGAGTGAAGTTGCATTAGGATGTCCTTCTCATTTCAATGGTGGCTTATCCCTGACCCGATGACATGACCAGCATGAGGTCACCTTCTCACGCTTTTTCCATCTGGCCTACCGATATACTTCAAAACTCAATCAATTTATTTAGAAAAAAAAAAATCAGAGATGGATAAAACCAAGATAATAACATAAAATCATGGCAAAAAATAATTTATAGTCTAAATATTCCCTCTTTCAAGCATAAATTCAAACCAAATAAAAATAATAATAAAATCTATGACGAAGAGATTATATGTTGGAGGTTATCTAAGGTAAGGTTCAGGGCCATAGGTAGCCAGACCCAAGCCCAAGGATATCTTGGGAGTTAGTACGTTCTAAAATGGGAAGTTATATGGCCTCGAGTCTCAAGTCAAAAAAGGTGAGCTCGTTTTGTTTCACCAAAAAAGTAATGTATGAGCTGAGCGCTCACAAGTCAAAATCCGTTTATTATTTTTCATCTCTGTTTAACCTTACCAAGCAGATGGATCACTGATTAGGCTTCCTATATCAGTGAATGCAAAACCTGTTTATTATTTAAGGCAGTTGCAAATATAGTAATCAGACCCAACGTATTAGTAGATATAACACAATACAAAAGAATTTGAAGATATAACAAAATTTAAATCTAACACTCATAATCTATCGGTGATAGAATATATTGCTGATAATCAATCATTGATAAATTTTACTATATTGGTAATTCTTTAAAAATGTTGTTATACACTTAATTATTCACATTCAAAATACTACCAATTGCAATTAATTTTATTATTTGGGCATTTAGAACAAATTTCCCTTCGAAGAACCAAAAAAGGAAGTGTTGGGCTCTGAAAGTTAGTTAATCCAAGACGAAGGGCCCAGGCCCATATTATGTAAACCAAACAGGCCCTACCAAGTAACTTTATTTATTTTATTTCTTTTTCTTTTTTTTTTTGTCTCCTAAGTTCGTTATTGTACTAAAGCATGTAAAAATTTAAATTGATCCACGTTTTAATTACATCAGTAGAATTTAAATTCTTTTTTAATCTAATTGGTGATTGTAACAGTTTTGGGACATGTTAGAAAATTCAATTGTGGTGGTGAAAAATCTTAGGTTAAATTACAAATTTAGTCCCTGTAATTTTGAGAAAGTTAGAATTTAGTTTATATGATTTGATAAAACTTCATAAATAGAGAGTTTTGTCCAATCATAAGAGACCAAATTTACAATTTAACCAAAATTGTTTATCATTATAAAATGGAAACCTAAACATTTTAGATAAATATATTGATTTAATTAATTAAAGGAGGTAGGAGGCAGCCCAAATAGGTCCATAGAAAAGACCAAAAAGGCTTGTTCTTTAATCTGGACCCACCCAGCAAGAAGGCTGCAAAACACTCTTCAATGTCCAGCCCACTTCTTTTTGCCCTCTAAAAAAAGGCAGAACCAAAAAAAAAAAAAAAAAAATTAAAAAAAAAAAAAAAGCTATTCCTCTATCTCTTGTGTGTTTGCTGAACAGGCTGTCATCTCTCATTTCTAAAGACAAGATTTTTTTTTTTTTTTTTTTTTTTTTTTTTTTTTTTTTTTGAATAAAGGTCAATATGTTTGGAAGGACCACAATTCCCATGTGGCCATGACCACCCCTTGCCTACTGTGCCACGTGGACCCCCAAGATGCCCCTTCTTCAAGGACCACCTTTCATAACCTACCCAACACATATATAATATATATCCTTTTCTTTTCTTTTTCTTTTCAAAAATACTTCGGTGCAACTACGCTACACCCATTTCAATGCATCTCCTTCAATCACGAAAAAAAAGAAGGTTAAAAACCACTTTTATTCCCTAAATTTTCATAAAAATAAGAATTTATTCCATAAACTTTGGTTTGTAACGATTTAGTCCTTCCATTTTCAATCATATAACAGTTTAGTTCCTGAACTTTACTATGTAACAATTTAGTCCTTGTATTTTGAAATTTGTAACAATTTAGTCCCTATCATAGAAATTAGTGTTACGATTTAATGAGATTTCTTACATAAATAAATCGATAAACTAATTATAGAGACTCAATATTTTATAAAATACTAAAAATTAACATCATAAAATAATAAAGATTGACATCAATTTTTTCTATGTTAAAGACTAAATTGTTACAAATTTGAAAGTATAAGGACCAAATTGTTCATACTAAAGTTTAGATACAAAATTGTTACAAAATTGAAAGTACATGAGCTAAATCGTTACAAATCAAAGTTCGAGAACTAAATTGTTGCTTCCATGAAAGCTTAGGAATTAAAAGTGTTTTTAAACCGAAAAAAGTTTGTCAAATGGTAACTTGTAATTGGACACATCGATGAGCATAGTTCAACTCACTAATACACCTACACATTGTCGAACTGCCCATGATGATAAGACAACTCAAAATGCACCTAAATATTTTTCGTTTCTTTTATATTTGTAATATGTATGTTTCACTAATAATGCTTTTGCCTTTCAATTATTTCAATGTCGTTATTTTCTTCCTTAGGGCCACCATCAAAAGCCTCCTAAAATCCTCCATTTCTCCATGCTGTTATCTCCTTTTTATATACATATATCCCCAAGGGCATCTGCACTCTATCCTAGCTAATCCTCTCCTATCCACATTTTTTCAATTCTCATAATTTTCTATGCCCACAATGTCTTCAACTATATGAGTTTTAAAGGGTCCATTATTTGAAAATCAAACGAATTTATGTATCCATAAAATTGAAATATGATTATGGAAAAAGTGAAAAATATTGTATAGTGCAATAGAAGGAGGGAAAAAAAAAAAAAAAAAAAAAAAAAAAAGTAAAATTTTGTGTGGGAAAAAGATTGGGGAATCAGAGACCATGAGAATGTTGGTCCCTAAGTTAATGTAGAGATAGGCATCAAAATAGAGAAGGAAAGTGACCCAATTGAGAAGGACACAGCTGTGTTTTGATTCTCAAGTCCCAAGAAACAATTGACAAATTTCACTCTCTCATTCGCCCTTTCAACTTACTGATTAATTTGGCATAATCATAGGTCTCAATTAACCCCCATATATTAACTAATTAACTTCTTTTTCTTTAATTTCATTAATTAATTGGGTCTCTTAAAAGTTTCATATAATTAAATAGGGTTTTGGCATGTTCTATAAGGATCTAAAGGACTGTGGTCCAAAAAAAGACTCCAAATTTTGGACTCATTATGAATTTCAGAGTGACCCATGTTGGTAATTGATTTAGGGTTTCAATTTCAATAAGGAACAAAAGATTAAAGGTTTATTAATAAACATACCTCAATAGTTTGGATTTGTAGGTAGTCATCAAATAAACAAAATGAAAGAAACTTCATATCTTTAATTAGATCAAAATGAAACCTTAGGAATTTCTAATTACTCTTTAAGTTAGTGGATTTACTTATTTTAGACTAAAATTTGAATTGAATTCTAAATTGTTCTAATTTTATAATCATCAACTACTTTCATTGATAAACAACCGAAAGAAATTTGATTATAATTCAGTGACGATCATAAGTAGAAAGTTCATATTATTAAACAATTATGTATATGTTTTTTTAACAAGTTACTAGAAGCAGGATGGATCAGGAGGTGTACTGAGATATCTCAACTAGGTTGACATATCTGTAGCACCCTCATCATGTCTCGATAACCAAAAGCGATGCATTCAACAAAAATAGTGTTTTGTACAAGGCAAGCTAAAGGAGAGCTCGGAAAAGCAAAAAACAGAATAGCAAAAACAAAGGCTAGAGGAAAACCTTCCAATTAAGAGCTATAGAAGAGATGCATCGTAGCTATTAAAAAGAGGGAATTTTTTACACCAGAGAGCAACAAGTGTGATAATGTCTTCCCATGTGTTCAAGATCGGCTTCTCTTCATCTTGAAATATTCTCTTATTCTGCTCGATCCATAGACACCATAAAGACACTGGAAAAATCAAGAGACCTCACAATATTTATAAGATACATGAGCTACTCCTCGTTGTCAATTGGTTCTGAGATGGAACCACATGTTATCTAATATGGGGTTAGAGAGCTCATCAAGTTCAAACAAGCATTCGGTCCAAAAGTAAAAATTAGGATCTGATCCAAAAATGGTAAACCTAAAGAGACACTATATATGTTGAAGATCCTATATTGAAAAAAAAATCAAGGGACTCGACAATCTTTATAAGATGTATGAGGCTATACTCCTCTCTCGTTATCAATTGATTTTCATATGAACGCGTGTTATCAAATAGTATACTTAGTGAAATTCAAGTTTCATTCTCTTCTCAACTTCTACTTCTATAATTGGTTCCTTTGTATTTTGGTCTATTGTGGTTATGGCCCATCAGAAGTGTAATCTCACTTTAATTTGAAATTTTGGTTCTTCTAGTCTAAATTATGTAAAATTAAATCTTTTTTATTTTCTAAATCGGCAATATCGTTGATTGGTTGGAATATTTTCAATGGGAAAAGAAACTAAATTACATCAGCAAAGACTAGAGTTTGGTAGAGAGAGAAGTTGAGTTTTAATCATGAAAGGTTGAAGATTTTTGGTTGCTTTAAACAGGGAGTAGGGTTTGAAGAGAAGCATTATTGAAAGAAAATGATTGGTAAAGCTTTAACATCTCATTAGGTAAAGAGAGAGTAATTCACATTTTTTTTTAAAAAAATATATATAATAAAATAAAAATAATCGTTTTATTTGGATGAGTTCTTAAGCAATCGCCATGGAATTATACTATAATGTTACTTGGCATTTAATTTAATTATCCACTTCCCTCATGATGTGTGTGTAATTAAATTGGCTTATCAAATTGCTCATTTTATTGGATCATTATAACATAATACTAATAATATTAAGACCTTATATCAATATTTCAAAATTAACTTTTCAAAATTGGAAAGTGTTCTCTGGAATTTGAACACATGACTTCTTGAACCAATCTGCTCTGATACGTCTTAAATAGTTTATTGACACTAATGGGTGAAGACAAATTTAATTATATATTATCTGACATTCTCTTTCTTTTTAAGAATTGTCTTGAGATATTTTCGGTATTATCCATCAATCAAATATTAGTTAGCATTGAATTGTTTAGGTCTGATTTCATAATGTTTAGCTTTTGAAAATTGAGTTTATAAATACTATTTTGTTATCAATTTTCTATCAATATTTTAAAATCCAAGTCAAGTCTTAAAAACTAAAACAAACAAATTTTTGAAAAATCGATATTATTTTTTTTTAATTAAATTTGGCTCAAAATTGTTTAAATATTTATTTAACAAAAATTAAATTGTTGGTGAAAAACAAATACAATTTTCTTAATTATATGTATATCGTATATATCCACTTGTCACAATTTAATTCGGAATAATTGTAATAGTTTGAATAGTGCTTGTTTAGGTTGTTTCATGCCCACTTTTTTAATCAACTGGTGGTAGGACCCAGATTTTATGAGAAAATTGATTAAAAAATTCATATCTTTGTTTTTTTTTCTCTTGAATTAGTTTTCCAATTTTAAGAACAAAAATTCAACTAAAGAGATATTAGGGTTCATATTCTGAAAATATTTTCTTTTATCCCTAGTTCTTTCCCAAAAATCTTCAGCAGATTTGAAAATTCTCTCTTTTCTTTTTCAATTTCGGATTTTATGAAACAATTATCAATCTTAGATATCAATATATACCTTCCCAAATTTTGAATTTGTTTTAAATTTTGATTTTTTTTTTTAAGAAATATTTCTTGAAAGGATTTTTTTTTTTTTTTAGAATTGTGTTCCTTATATATTAGTCGGTGCTTAATTACAAGCAATGGACATATATAATGAACAAATTTTGAGTTACATCACTAAAAAGACAAAAGCAAAAGAAATACTATATACAACCACGACACTTAAAAAAGAAAAATTAAAAATTCAATATTCGACATAGTGGAATTAAAACCACAATAATAATTATTTGGTCAATACAAGGGTCTATTATTATTTTTTCTTTATTTCTTTCAACTATGGACCATAAAAATAGGAACAATTTTAATATTGAAATGATGGTATATATATGAGAAGTAGAAAGAAGCTATCAAGTAGTTAGTTTTAGCTTTGGCTATGAGCCACATGGTTAGCTTACCATGTGAAAGTGAACCTTCAACAGACAGACAACTACCAACTGTATTTGTGTCTTTAAAAATAATAAATAAATAGAGTACTTCCCCCTTATTTCTCATGAAATTGAAATTTTAATAGAGAGGAATTTGAATTCTTTTTAGCAAGATACATAGGGATCAACAGGTGCACTCCGGACATATTAAACTCGGTTGACACATCCATAACACTCTCATCATACCTTAGGCCCAAATGTAGGTTCATTACTATAAAAAAATCGAAAAGTCAAGAGTGTACAATGAAGAAGATACAAGACGAGGGTTACAGAAAGGTTCTCCAATTTAGAGCAACAGAAGAAACATCGTAATTACAAAAAAAAAAAAAAAAAAAAAAAAAAAAAAAAAAAAAAAAACTTAATTTGGGACACCAACTAGTGGCTGCAATGGCAACGTCTTCCAAAAGAGTAAGAGGGGATTTAGATTTCTCTGCGAGCAAGCGATTGTTCCTTTCCGGCCAAATATTTCAAAGAAGCGAACCAATTAAATTTGAGAACATTACATTTTTAGCACTCTTTAGATTTATATTCTGACCATTCATGATTTAATATTGAAAAAATTAAAACTTTACATCGAAATTTGTTAAGTTGTATAACTTTTAATTTCACCAAAATATACTCCAAACCTAGACAAATAATGTTAAAATTTAAACTTCAAACTTAAGATGGCGTGTTACAAATTTTTACCTTCCCAATCAGTTTTCTTTAAAACTTCATTATAAAAAAATCATTACATGGTTTAAAAGAATATAATAATAAAATGTACACAATGGTACAAATCTGATAAAGTTTGAAAGACAACGACTTTTGAGCTAAATTATTGTTCAAATTTATAAATCTTACAAAATCATTAATTTAATTATTGATAAAATTATTTATATTAATCCAACTTAAATTTCTTCAAAATTTGATATTATTAAAAGTTATGAATATTTTAACATTGTGGTTTGATCAAATTAGTGTATGACATAGTAGAAATTGTAAAATGGTTAATAATTGCACTATTTAAGTAAATCGTTTAAAATCTGATTTAATTAAATTAAAAGTTTAAGATGAAAATTGACGAACCTAAAAATAAAATGTGTATTTTACCCAAAAAAAAAAAAAAAAATGAAAGAGGGTAGAAAGGAAAAACAAAGAAGGTTGTGTTAACAAAGAGAAAGTATAATGTTAATCATATAAACCAAACAAGGCATTGTGTAAATGTGTGGTTGAAAGGAAAATAAAAAAATAATAAAAAAAAAAAAAAAAGATGATAATTTGATTAAATTTAAAAAAAAAAAAAAGAAAAAAAAAGGACAAATATTAGTTGAGGGACCATTCAGTTTGCTTTACACATGCTGCCTTTCGTTAATATATTTGGAATTTCCTTTTCAAAACACTCAATTGGGCAAAAACAAGACATAGAAATTTGGGAGTTGACACTTCCTCGTACATCAATCACTTAATATATATATTAATATTATCATATACACTTTGTCTCTCCTTTTACTTCCCTTTTCTTTTTTTTTCTTTTTCTTTTTCTTTTTTCATATAGTTTTTAAATGATGAAATTTCTTGACAAAGTGATGATTTTCCATCCATGTGCTTTGTGTTAAAATCGTTTTTTATATTTTTAATTGAATCTTTAATCATCCTAAATCAATTTATACATAATTTGATTACTTTCAAACGTGTTTTTTATACTAAAATTGATTTTGAGTTTTGAAGAGAACACAATTGAGAGTGATTTTTTGAAATAATTACAGTTTGTTAAAGTTTTATTCATTCAAAATATTTTCAAAATATACTTTAGTAATTTAAAATTAATTTTATTTGTGTGAATCGTATTAAATTGATTTTTTATGATTAACTAAATATTTTAAAGTGCTTTTGAAGATGAAAAGGTTGATTTATCATAACCATTTCAAAAGCATTTTGAAAAATAAAAATATGCTCATTTTAGTCTCTATACTTTCAAATGTCTAATTTTAATCCCTGTACTTTTAATAAATCTTAAATTTAGTCCTTACTACTAACTTATTGTGGATTTATTCATTACTTTTTTATTTTTCATTAGCATTTTTACTATAAATTTTAAAAATATATTCCCTTAGTGTGTTTCTTTGCATGAAAATTATTATGATTATTTACTCAATTTTGATAAAAATTAACTTCGATGAACTAAATTTAAGATTCACTAAGTATAGAGACTAAAAATGGACATTTGAGAGTACAATAATTAAAATTGAACAAAATTCAAAGTACACTGACTAAAATGGTATTTTAACCTACACCATCTTATTCCTTTTAAGATGTTACATAAAAATGTTAACCTTATTTTGTGTTTCTCCTACATATTAATATTATTTTTTTTAACGGAGTCCTCTTCTCTCCTATATCTTTAATACGAGTCAATTTTTAATATAGCTTAAGTAAATACAAATATCTGTCTTAGATCTTCATTAAGTTTTAGGGTTCACTACCACAAATACTAACATTGCCTCCTAAAAAATAATTAATAATAAAAATAACAATAAATAAGCCTTAGAAATATGTCACAAATTCGGCTATAAATAGTTATTTTTTCAATATTTTAAACTTTTGTAGTAATTTTAACAATTTGTAGAACAAACATTTTAAAAGAAAATAAATTGAATATTTACTTTGGTCAGGTATTGACATTATTGTGAAGGGACATATCGCTTTTATGCCTCTTGATTGTTGTCGCAATCATGTGTACTCTTCCAACTTTATTTTGTTGTCTCTATCTAAAGTTTTTGGAGTCTTGTGAGAGAATGACAAGATTTTTTTTTTTTTTTTTTTTTTTTTTTTTTATAATAAAAATGGAAAATATTGTACTTTAATATTTCTAAAGTTATTGTAGATGTAAATTCTTTTATTTTTAAATTTAAACTTTTAACACCTAAACTATATATTCAAGACACAATATAATTTAGTTAAAAAATGTTATCATTATTGTAATTATTTTTATAATCAGCAATAATTTTAAAATAACGAAATAGTGTTAACATAAGTAAGTAACTTGTGTGCCAAAAATCATGTCGATAGTAAAAATTTTAAAAAATAGAGGGTTCATGGGTTTTTTGTGGCTAAGGAATGTATTAACACATCACAACGCACATTCAATGAACAAACATTTATTTTCGTGTGTTAATTTTAAAGAAAATTGCTTTTATATAAAAAGATGATTTTTATGTTTGATTTTAAATGTCTCATATTTTATTGATCACTTTAAAAATAAATAATGAAAAAAAATTACGAGTGGTCAAAGACTATTAGAAAATTTTGTTTAAATTTAATTTGGTCTTCCAAAATAAATTCATCACCTCAATAGTGTTAGGGAATCAACTTCTTGAAACCCTAATTTCCATTCTAGGAAAGTTGTATATTTCAGTGTATTAATTAAAAAAAACCTTTATTAAAAAAACTCTTTTTTTATTTTTTATAAGGAAAAGATTATTTAAGAAATCAACTTTAATTTAGTTTATTTATTTAAAAAAATATTAAAAGAAAACTTTTAAAATTTTCATTGAATCAATTATTTTTTAGATGTTTTATTTAGAAAAATATCAAAGGGGTTAATTTTAGAAAAATTCAAAGTTTACTTTTTGAAGGAAAATTTCTTCTTTGAAGAGATTTTTTAAAAATGCATGTTTCCATTTTTGTTTATAGATTTTCATCTTGAAATTATATTTATGGTTATATTTCTTTGAGATTGTCTACAAACAAGTCAAGTTTCATAATTGATTGCTATAAATTTTAAACTTAATTTGTAATTATTAAGTCCTTAATCACCAAGTATAAAAGGTTAGGTTAAATTTGTGGATTGGATGATAACCATTCGATTAGCATTGTTTAATTTTCCTATATAAAAATCATATTGAGTGAAAAATGAGCCATTACCTATTATTCGTTATTCAACCGAGCTTATTGCCCAAATCTTAATGCAATTAGCTAATGTGTTTAGCATGCATTACATCCATACATGTTAGCTAATTAGGTGTTTAGGACTTCCATTTAACATTACTATAAATGAGTTGGCTAAGCTTAGGCAAGAAATAGAAATTAAATCGTATGAATTCAATGATCTAGCAAGCAATAGGGGATATCTCTAAAACCTCTCCATCGGTCACCCCTCGAACTGTAAACAATTCGATTGAGAAATTCGAGGGCCCCTTGTGTTTGACCCGATATTGCCACTACTACGATTTTGGTGAGAACGGTTAATTATTTGGTCCGAAATTGGGTGATGAATCTCTTTCGACTAAACACCAAAAAAGAAATAAGAAATCCCATAACATTTAATTAAAAGCAAATGTGATTAAAAAATTGAGTTATGATCACTGTTTGACAATTTGTTTATGGGGATGTTCAAGATTGATTAAAATTAACCTTTGTTTTCATTTATAAAAAAAAACAATTTCAAAAGTTTTTTTCTTCTATGATCATTGTTTGGTCATTTTAGAAAGTGTTAGAATTGGCCTCTTTTCGTCAGTTTTAAAGAGATATCATTGGCTATTTAAGTAGAGTTTCCTTTTCATTTTAATTTTCATGAAAGTTGGAAGGATATTATTCAAGGAAATTGACGAACCAAAAGCTGTCGAGACTTTTAACTCAATTAAATGATTGTTCCGTTTCCTACTCCAATTTTGTAATATTAGGGCAGTAACAGATCGATCCATAGAGAGTCGGTCAATTTTCCTTTTAGATTACTTATTACTCAGTAACTGAGAAGGGGGAGTTTGAATTGATTTTTGTTTGCTTGAAAATAAATAAAACAATAACAAAGAAATTGCAAATTGAATCAATAAACAACCCTGACTTAACTTTTGTTACTTGGCGATCTAAGATCCTAACGATTATATATTAGGTCAAGATCTATAACAAAGAGTAAAATATGCTTGGCTAATCGTTAGTATTTCCAAACACATCCCACAAATGAATAAAATCAAATAGAGAGTTCAAATAATCATAAAATTCCAAGATAACAACATTCATAATCTCATGAGTTCTTAAACCAAAAGTTAGATCTAAACCCCTAGCTAGATAATAGTACCTTAGCCTTGATACATGCTTAAATTCACCAAAATAATCATCCAAGAAAGTCTAGGCTAAATAGGAAAGAAAAAAATACAGAGCCGAATGTGGGCGGATAGGGCAAGGATTTTAAAAAAAAAAAAAAAAAAAAGTAATGGCGCGGCAGCACTAGGAAGCAGCGCCACAACACTCCATGCATTAGAATGGTGCATCCTGGAAATGGCGCCTCGCGCGCGCCTAGGCAGCACTGTGGCACCAGGCCTTTAGGGGCAGAACTTGTAATTTTTTTGCTTCAGCTGATCTGGTTCTTTGTTCTGGCTCCGAATCGGTCCATTTTAGCTTCATTCACTTCCCAACGCCTTGGTTTATCTCCCGGGCACTCGATATCTACAAAATTACTTAAATAAACATGAAATGTTAAGGAATGAACCCGAATTAAGAAGGACAAGATAGCACATTTAAAGTGCTATCAGAGATGAAATCCCAAGTTTTTACCTATACACACTAAATAAAAAAAATGTTTACTAGACAAAAAGGAACAAGGAACCACACACCGGTTAATTTAAACCATACAGACAACTTTTTTTTTTTGTTAGGCACTTCGGAGATTTTTAAGTTTGATTAAGATGAACTCATGTTTTCAATTAAAAAAAAAAACACACAAACACACATTTTGAAAGATTTTTGCTATGGCCTCTATTTGGTTGAGTTCAAAAGGGGTAGCATTGGTCATTTTTGGTATGTTTTAAAGAGGTATCATTGGCCATTTCGAAAAAAGTCCCTTCTCGTTTTAGTTTTAGTGTAAATTGGTCATATATTTTTTTAGAGATAAAACCTCAAATATTTAAACCTACAAGCCTTAAATAAATAAAAAAAACTAATAGTACCTAAAAAGTAACAATAAATTCCACAGTAGTTAATTGAAAATATGAGGTAAAAAAAACTGAGTTAGGATCATCGTTTTTCAAATTTACTATGGAAGGCATGCAAATTTGATTAAAATGAACACACACATATTTCACAAGCGACACACACATATTTCACAAGCGGCCACAGTTTGAACTTTTTCAAATGAGGTAGCATATATTTTGACTGTGTTATTTTGTTTGTTTTAAAAGGAGTATCATTGGACATTTCAAAAGAGGTCTCTTCTCATTTTAATTTTGGTTTAAATCAGTCAAAGATTGTTCTAGAGATATAAAACTCATAAACCCTAAAAAAACCTTTTGTGCTAAAAAAGAAAGAGGGAACCCCATAACGATTAATTAACAGCATGCGGTAAAAAAATTGAGTTAGGATTATTGTTTGTCAATGTCGAGGTTGTTCAAATTTGATTTAGGAACAATTGCAAAAGTGTTAAATTGATTTGTTAAAATTAGGCCCATATACAATGTTTTATGATTTTGCAAAAAAGGAAAAATCTTTCAGCCCAGCCTAATTGAAATGTTCAGATGACCAAAATGCCCCTCACAGTTAAAAATGTGTGACTGTATCTGATTGCCCACTAATTACTATCTGATTGTTATCTGATTACCATATAATTGCCAATGATACCAATTCCTATCTTATTGCTGTCTTACTATTGTTTGATTGTTATTAATCGTTAATGATACTTATTGTTGTTTGATTATTATTTGATATTAATTGTAACATGATTGTCAATGATACCATTGTTATCTGATTGTTCTCTAATTACTATATGATATTGATTGTCAATGATATCGATTGTTGTCTGATTGTTGTCTGATTATTATCTGATACTAATTGCCAATAATACCAACGGTTGTCTGATTGTTGTTTGATTAATATCTAAAATGGGTTGTCAATGATACTAGTTTTTATCTGATTACTATCTAATTATGATTGTCAATGATATGTGATTGCTATCTGATTTTCTGATATTGATTGTTATATGATTGCTATCTGATATACTAATTGTCAATGATTACCTGACTGTTGTCAACAATAAACTACTAAAATAAGACACTATATATTGTACTTACATAAAAATAAATGATTAACAAATATATCTTTAATGTCCACAATATGATTATTCAAATAGATACAAATTATTTATATATTTTTCTATTATGACCAACACGCTTACAACGACTACAGTTTGCGTGCTTTGTCAATTCACCAATTGAAGGAATCCTTTGCTTTTTAGGTCTTCTTACTTGACGAAGATTGTTCACCTCTAAAATACAAGTAGTAAAAAATCAAACATCAATCATATGAAAATTAAATATAAATAACAAAGTACTTAATATCTAATAAAAATCATATGGAAATCAGATAGCAGTGAGATACCAATCAAATAGAAATCACAAAGTACTTGATATCTATGAAAATCACATGGTAATCAATGACAATAAGGTATCAATCAGATGACAATCACATGTTAATCAAATAGAAATAAAAAAGTACTTAATATCTAATGAAGATCACATGACAATCAGATATCAATGATATGGCAATCACATGACAATCAAATAGATATTAGATAGAAATCAGATATCAATTATATAACCATATTTGATTCTCTATGCTTAAATAATTCACCCGCACTTCTAATTTTCATTTTAATTTTCACATCTTGTATAACATATCTAACTAGCATTTTGCAAGCTACAACAAATTTTTATGGGTTATCCTTAATGATCAATGGTCTTAAGCTTGATACCATAGCTTGGTGAATGAAATTAATTGCTAACTATCTTCTCTAAAGAATGTTCAAGTAAAATATTGGGGGAAGAAAAATACAAGAAGAAGAATGTAAATGGAAATAAACACATTCATACAGCAAACCAAATATTCATATGGGAGCCCAAAGGAGTCATTTTCACATCATATCTAACATTTTTTACTCTCCAAATTACTAACAATAACACATGAATTTCCCTATTACCCACGTTGCAACTCCCCTCCTTTCAATTCCTCAATATAGCCTCAAATAAAAAGTCCATAAAATCAAACTACAATAAACATAAAACCCCAAGAACACAAATTATCTCGAATACAAACTAACAATCTACACCCATGATTATACACAAATTAACAATCTCATTCCGAAAACCTAACATTCATTCCTAAAAAAACTCTAGTAATGGAAAAATCGGAGAAGATCTTGACGAAATCGAAACCAGTAAAATTGTGAGTGCAATCGTGAGTGAGAGAAGGTGAGGACGAAATTCAAGCAAAAAAAAATCAAATACAAACCATGGTTTCAAGAAGAGAAATCTTCAATGAAGGAGATTTTGAAACCATGTGTTCAACTAATGAAATCAAAACAAAATTTCAAAAAAAAAAAAATATACGCACAATCGTATGCATCAATAGAAATTATGTATTTCAAAGCTTGGAGAAATCGTGAATATTGGAGATTGAAGAATCTTATGTTGTTGCAGGAACGTGGAGAATACTGAGGAAGAAAACGTGCGTAAAGGAAAGAAAATATCAAATTTACTAATTTTCTATTTTTTAAGAGATGAGGGTAGTTTTGGAATATTATTTTCACACAAAAAATCAAATAATGTGATTTTTTAACCATCTATATTATTTTCAATATATGTTTCTATATTTGTAATATTTTAAAAGTTGATGACATGGATACTAATATATAATCAAAATTTGATATTCAATGCAATTCCCTTTTGATTTAAATGAAATCATGTTTTCAGTTAAAAATATATTTCAAAAGTTTTTTCTTATGGCCACTAGTTGGTCATTTTTAAAAGGGGTACCATTGCCCATTTTTTGTCGATTTTAAAGAGATATTATTGGTCAATTGAAAGGAGATCTCTATTCATTTTAATTTTCATGTAAATTAGTCTGAGATTTTTCTTAAGATAAAATGACTAATATTTAAACCCCATAAACCTAAAACTTAAAATATATATATATATATAGCACCTAAAAATAAACAAGAAACTCCACAATGGTTAATGGTTAATGGTTAATTGAAGGCACCCAATCAAAAATATTTAGTTAGGATCATTATTTGTCAAGTTTACTATGGGGATGTTCAAGTTTTACTAAAATGAACTCATATTTTTATTATAAATAAATAAATAAAAACAGGAAAAAAATTCAATTTGTTTTTTTGGTATGATCACTGTTTGATAATTTTCGGAAATGTAGTGTTGATGCAAAATTTGAGACATGAGAAATGTACTTGATCCGACATCATCAGTAGAATTTATAATTTAGAGAAGAGAGGATTTGCAAAACAAAGAAAAATAGTTCTGATGCATAAGTCAGTAAGAGAATTATAGAATAAGAAAGAATCTGAACTTCTAAGTTACCTTTGATGGAGTCATGATGGTCTATTTAGAGGGATTGGACATAGGGTCTTATTATGACCCTACTAGGGTTAGGATATAAGTTTCTTAATACCAAGTTAGGATCAAATCTCACTTGGATTTCCTTCCCACGTGCAGCCGCCATTCGGAGAGATTTTGGTTGGCTCGGCTCGACTTGGCTCAGCCCGAATCTCGTGGTTTGAGCTTCTCGCTCAAGCTGCTTGCCTTCCTTTAGTCGTGTATGAGATTTTGGCTTTTACTTGTGTGTCTTCTAGTCCAAAATCACCCTCAATAGGTAGAATTAGCCATTTTCTGTCAGATTAAATTTCATCATTTTTTGGCTCACTCTATCTATAATTGAATTCCCCTAACACAATCCTTGGCTAATTACTAGGATACTCTCTAGCCTAATAACATTCCCAATAGTAGTCCTATCAGGAAAAAAAAAAATACAGCCACAATTCTCTAAAAACATTAAAAAAAAAATTCAAGAAAAAGGAGGTTAATTTCATATGGGTGAAATCCCACGTCGAAAAGATAGAGAGACAGATCTCACAATCTATAAACACATACTTAGACTATTCTTCAAATTGTCAATTGTTTTATAGATAAAACTTCATGTTTATATAATACGGTAACATTTTCAATGAAACACAAACGAATATTGGATCCAAAAATAAAATTAGAATCCAACTCAAGAATAAAGGAATTCTAAAGACGCACTATCTTGAAAGGTACGTTGAGGATCTACACTTTTTATTATCAAGTAATTTTGAGCTAGAATTTCATGTTTATCGTTAACCTCTTATGATAATAGAGAGAGAGAAAAAAAAACAAAATATATAAAATAAAATAAACCCAAAATATTTGGTAATTGCATTGGATGAACGTCTGTGTATGGTCCCCAGATGAGTTGATATCTGGAATTGGGCTGAAAAACCATTCCAACAAGTCGCGATTTCATGCCCAACAGACAACTTGTGGATCGTAGAGTCGCTATCCAAAATTTGCAAATTTCGACATTATTACAATTTTGCAATTATATATATATATATATAAATCATAAACAAAAAAAAAAAAAAAAAAACAAGACATGTGTCAGTTTTGGGCACTGAAAAGTAAACAAAAAGTAAAGAAATCTTTAAATATTCCATTAAAACTTCGATTATTGTGCTTCTTTGTCATCCATCTCTCCATTTACATTTGCATTTGATCCAAACATTCAATTGTTATTACCATATTATTAGATTTTCGTCCACATTTTAGCTCCAACCTCAAAGTATTATTAATATAAATATAATATATATGTTAACTTTTTAAAAATCATACAAGATTTGTTTACTAATTTAAATTTATTTTTTGAATTTTTTATTTTTCTAATTTTTTTCAAAAATATTCATCGACATCAATATTTATTCGATATTTTTATAAACAGTTTTACAAATTAAGACGACTTTAATATTTCCGTCGTAATCAATATTTTAAACCTAAGTTAATAGAAAACTGCTTCTAAAAAAGATATTTGGATATTTACATCCAAAAAAATATATAAATATATAAATTAAGTTAATTACCTGCTATCATTTTTGTTTATCAACACATAAATTTATTTATAAATCTAAAATAAAAATGAAAAATAAAGAAAATCTGTTGAAAGAAAATATATATTTGGAAAAAAATGAAGCCAAAATTTTAAAACATGAGAATTTCATAAATTCATAACTGAAGTGAGTATCAAAAGCTTCATAGATGACTCTATATGGACCGTCATAAAATGTTCAGACACTTTGAAAAGCTAGCTTAATTAGATATCTAAATCCAAGATATTAGTAAAAAACAAACAAATAAAACCTCGAATGGAAAATATTGACATTGACATAAATGTATAGAAAACAATGACAATTTTTTTTTTTTTTTTTTTTTTTTTTTTTTTTTTGGAATGATGGCCATATTAAATAATGAGGGTAGACTCGAATTTCAAATTTGCAGGCTTGATAGATAAAAGTTTTTAATTAGAATTTGGAACCTAATTTCAAGATTAAATTCCATTGCCCTTTCCTGAATTTATAGGTTTAATCCAACGGCTACTGTTTAACAAATTGATGATATAGGTGGTAGAATAGAATATGTGAATTTAACAATGTTAATATTGAAGTCACATGAGTTAGCTAAGGAAGTATTAGGGGGAGAGAAATTGACAACTAAACGAATTATCAAAATAGTTCTTTTTTTAATTTTAAAAAGATAAAAATAGATGTTTTGAAAGTTTAGCCACTAAATATTCAATAATTTTAAGAATTTAAATCCCAATTTCATAACCATTTCATTTTTAGTGTTTTATTTTTTAAAATTAAACTAATTACTTACTAGTGTTATTGTCATCAAGTTGAGGATCCACTACAATAAATTAGACTTTTTTTGAGATATGAAGAGTGGAAAATACTCATTAAAGCCAAACTCACTTTTATTTTATTTTATTTTATTTTATTTTGAGAAAAACGGAAATTTTTTGATTTTCTGAAATTCATAACAGTTTTTTCGTGTCACTAATTTATGACTGAAAATAAAAGTCATTAAATGTAGGAAAACAAAAAAATGTGCGATTTTTGGCGGTATAAGACAGAAAATTTTGGATTTTTTTTTTTACTATTTTAACTTTTTTTATGTCGCCAATTTATGACTAGAAGTAATAGCCATTAAGACGGATAGTTCTTTAGAGTCAATCAATTAAAAACTAAAAAAAAAAAACCACAATTGGAGGGAAGAAGGAGAAATTTTAGATTTTTTGGTCTTTTATGATTGTTTTTTTTAGTGTCATTCAATCAGTAACTTATATTAATTGTCATTAAAAAGCAATTAACAGAAAAAAACTTGTTACAGTTATATATATAAATCTTGATTTTGAAAGATAAAATTAACAATTGAAAATTGAAAATTTTTATGAAAAAATGACCTCTGAGACTTCACCTCACAATGTTTACGAGATGCATGTGTTACTCATGTTATTGTCAAATTGTTTTAAAATAGAATCACATATTTATCTGATAAGTCATCAGAAAGAATTTTGAAAAAAAAAAAATAGCAAAAACCAAATGATTATAAAATGAAGTCTTAGGGGTCAAGATAGATTTAAATGTAATTGTAACTATTAGTCAAAAATATCTTATGATATTATGTTAATGATTAACCACTAAATTAAAAAGCTAATATCCCATTTGTTAATCATTTGGTTTTAGATTTTAATTTTTAAAAATTAAGCTTATAAATACTAGACATCTATAATTTTCTTTATTTTGTTATCCATTTTTTACCAATATTTCAAAAATCAAGTTAAATTTTGAAAAAAAAAAAAAAAAAATCAAAAGCTTGTTCTTGTTTCTAGAATTAGACTAAAAATTCAAACGCGTCTTCAAAAAATGTGAGCACTGTAATATATAATTTATGAGAAAACAAACATAAATTTTAAAAACAAAATCATTATCAAACATAACTTTCAAACGTATATTGAAATTATAAACATATTCTCCATATATTACAAAGGCATTAGTTTGGTAAAATCCGTACTACTAAAAAATATTTAAATTAAAGAAAAAAAGAAGAAAAAAAAAACTTGAAAGTGTGGTTGAGGTTTAGATTTGTTGTTTGCTTAAAAAGATTTAAGAGGGTGAGGAAGGTACTTGGGTTGTTACTTGCATTTAAATCAAAGTCCCTAAACCCTTATTTTTCCCTCTTTCTTTCTTTTGTTTTAGAGGTTCATAATTATTGTATTAATTAGTATTCATATTCCGGAAAAGAGTCATAAACCATATGAAGTAGTTGGTCTACAAATAAAATTAAGAAAATTGACCCTTAAATCTTCACTTAAAAACATAAAGTTATTTCATTATCTTGGAAAAGAAGGCCAAGCATTTCGAATACTACAATGAATGATAAAAATCTGACATTATTTCGACAGAATGCTCTAATTAAGAAGTATACAGAAGGGCTCAATTATAATTGTCCTACATTTTTTTTTCGAAGTCGAATATTCAATCTTCTACTACTATAATCGTTGTACTTAAAAAAATTGAGAAGTAAAACGGCCACATTACGTTGAAATGTAAGATAAATGTTGTGAATGTAAACAAAATCTCATATGACTAGAGAAGGGAAAGATCGTTGGTATATAAATGGGAGATAACTATCTCCAATGATATGAAACCTTTTGGGGTGAAACAAAAAAACAAAGTTTCGAGAATTTATGCTTAAAATGAATAATATCATATTAGTATGGAGATATTTTGATTAGGTTCATTATCTGGGAACAATTAGGAAAAAGAAAAACAAGATAATCCAAATAAAGAATGTGTCCTCAACGTATGTCCTACTTTTTTAGATATTAATGTATTGTGGTATATGTATTGTGTCGTGTTTTGTGCCGTGTTTTGTGTCCGTGCTTCTTAGGAGTATGGTGAGGAACACCTAGTGGAAGTGGGTTCTTTAGTTTAGTTTAATTTGAACTTATTGTTGGCGTGTCATATCTTAAATTAATTAAGTACGGTAATCTGAGACAAAGTGTGTTATAATTAAGAGAAGTTACTTCGCTATCAATGATGTGATGATGGGACTTTCAAACGTGTGAGATGGGATTCACGTGAGGATAACACCCACACCACACTTCTTTTAAACCAACAAAACATAACCATAAATAAATAACAAGTAAATTTTCATTTTCCTTTCTTAAAATTTATATAGACGTGAATTGTTTTTGGAAGCATCATCATGTTGGTTAAATTTAATCCCAATGTTAATTTTCTTTTTTTTAGAACAAAATACGAGAGAAGGGAAAGGGATCAGTAGATGCACCCAGATATCTCAACTAGCTTGACACATCTTTAGTATCATCATCATGTCCCAGAACCACAGCAGAATATCTCATTCCACAAAAATTAGAATATACAAGAAAGTTCAAGGGCTAGGAGCCTAAAAGCCAAGGGGAGAGGCTAGCTAGAGTAAAGCCTTCCAATTCAAGGCAATAGAAGAGATATCATAACTACAAAAAAAGGGATCCTTAGAGCACCAAGAAGTAGGAAGGTATAAAATATCTTCGCTAATATGAGAAGCAGTTTTGTCCACCGAAGAGAAAATTCTATTGTTTCTTTCCAACCACAAGCACCAAGAAATCGCTCCAATTAAATTGCTCGAGAAGATTCTTCTTGTAGATGATTGAGGGGATTGGAGCAATATATCCACCGTGTCATGTACGAAATTAGGAAGCATGTCCATATAAGAGCCAATGAAGAAATGGTTCCAGATAGAGAGTTCGATAACTTACAACGATATAACATATGCATTAGGACACAAATGCAGCACTTTGCTCCTGCCTCATCTGGCTCAAGGCCTACTTAGTTTTTAGGTCTTTTTTTAATTTATTTTTAAAAAAAATTTACAGATAGAAAAAATGTCAAACTATTTATAAAAAATAGCAAAAAAATTACTGATAGACATTAATAGACTTATATCATCATCTATAAGTGATAGACTTCTTTCATTTCTATCACTGATAGACAATGACAGACTTCTATCAACGTCTATCACAACTATCTAAAAATTTTACTATTTTGTGTAAATAATTTCTCTTATTTTTTTATTTTTAAAAATTCTCCTTTATTTTTATCAAATTTGAATCTAAGTACTATCAAATTTAGCATGCTTTTACCTTAGTCCAAATGTGCCCATACACACACATTGTCTTATCCACCAACCTATTAGATATCCAAAACGAAAAAAATGTTACCATCGGTAGATGTAATTTGAATATTGTATTCATATTTATGATTCTTTTTTGTAATTTTTATAGTGAAAAAAAAAAATCAAATTTTGACCCTAAACTTTAAAAGTTCTATCAATTTTTATCTTAAACTTTCAATTTCACCAAATTCCACCTCAAATTTGAGCAAAGGTTCCAAATTTAATCTTGGACTGAAAAAGTATTGCAAAATTTGCATTAAGACAACTAAAAATATGTGTGAAACTTCATATGATTGAAACCCATACAATTCCACACAAATTACAAAGTAAAAAAAAAAAAGATAATTAATTCCCTTTTTTTAAAGATAATATCATGTTATTAAATGTTGATTGTACTATAAAAATAAATTATAGAAAAAAGTAGATGAGAAATTGAGCCGGTTGAAATGTCACATATCAATCCGGTTTGCAGTTGGAAACTAAAGTAGTTTTGATCTTCTTCTTGATTTGGGTTTGGTAGTACAGTTTCAAATAGACCTCATTTTTTTTTTCTTTTTCTTTTTTAATATCTTTTCTTTATATTTAAGAAAC
This sequence comes from Lagenaria siceraria, assembly GCA_002890555.2. NCBI lineage: Eukaryota > Viridiplantae > Streptophyta > Magnoliopsida > Cucurbitales > Cucurbitaceae > Lagenaria > Lagenaria siceraria. The sequence continues at coordinate 8,069,307 of CM016491.1, read as the reverse complement.
CTCATTTTTCTTTTTTTAGTTAATTTTATTTCCCTCTTTTTATGTAAATAAAGTTTAATAATAGATAATTGTTTGTAACACACATCAGGAAAAATTTTCTTTTCTTGCTCAACTTCATCTCTACACTTTATATGTAAACGACAAAATACAAAAATATTCGTTGACTCCACATATTTAGTCTAAAATAGTATTCTTATTAATTAATATTGTTTAGTAATACTACAAAACATTTTTCTTATAATTCTTCTTCTCACCATAACATAAAATAATTCTACTTCGAATCCCATTCAAAGTGTGTAATAGTAAACAATCCCACGGCCTTGATGTGTGGTCTAAACAACTATTGAAATAATTCTTTTTAGAAAAATTCCTACTAATTAAATATGATGTGTAATACGTGCATATTTATAATAACTATTACATATAAATATGCTTAATAACTATTAAGGAGAGTGACTAGCTGGCTCAAGTCAAAGATTCAATTCCTACCCATACAAATTAGATGAACCACATCAATAAGAAAAGTTAAGTATGAAGAATGTTAAGGAGAATTTATCTGTTACAATTTGTTAAAATAGAATTTATTCTCTCCGGTTAGATTTAGTCATCTGTATTATTCTTTTGTACAATTTCATTTATTTGTTATTATTCTCTCAACCCTAAAAAGAAATTTTGCTCTATATATGGCAATGGCTACTTCTCAAATTCTTTTTATTTATTTATTTTATTCAACGATGGATGAAAGTTTTAAATTTCTATTTTTTATGAATATAGTTCAACTGATATAAAATTATACTATCAACCACACTCTACCCGCGGTAAAAAAAAATGGATAATTATAATTTTGAAGAAAAAAAAGAGTTTGGAAAATTAGGGTGTAGGATGAGGGTAAATTGGTCATGGAAAAAATGGAAGAGTGCAAAAGCATAAAACGGTTACGTGTGGCTTTCACACCATACATGTCACCGGGAAGAGCCTAACTTTGCAATTTCAGCCCAACCCGTGGCACGTGCCACATATCCACCGCGCGTGCGACAAAATCCCCCCAAACGTTAATTAATTTTCATTGCTACAATCCCTTTTTGAGTTTTGTCTCTCTCCGGACTTGCTAATTATTCCTCCTGAAATTACTCATTTACCCTCGTCTCAAAACCGCCGATTTAATGATTGTGGAGGCCATTACTGACATTCCACAAGTCCGATCATTGAGGTGACTTTGTACTATCCTTATCTCTTATAAGTTATTCGTTTCTTTGTGTTTTGTCCAAAGACTTCGCGCAAAAACAAACAAATAAATAAAATAAAGTTATTTTTAATCTCTAAATTTTTATGAAAATAATAATTTAGTTCATAAACTTTAATTGACAAACTTTTTAAATATTTAAAAAATATTTTACAACTATTCAAAATAGATTTTAAAACAATTTTAAAACATATTTTAAACTATTGTTTTTATTAAAACAGTTTAAATACAAATGATTTCTTTAAAGAACATTTTTTTTCTTTAATCAATTCAAATAAGCCTTACAAATTTATAACAATTTAGTCTTCAAATTTTAAGAAGTAGCGATTTAATTTTTGTATTTAACAATTTGAAACGATTTAGTTAATATATCATGATAAATATTAGTATGATTTAATAAATTTTCTTATACTTGTAGATTGATAAATTGATTGAAAATCAAATTTATTTATAAACAATAAACACTAATTTGCTACATAATAAAAATTGATACTTAATTTTGATTATAATAAAAACTAAACCGTTACAAACTATAAAGCAATAAAGACTAAATTTTTAATTTTGATGAAAGTTTAGAAATCATAAGTATTTTTTAATAAAAAAATAATTTGAATGTAAGCATATTTTATGATTTAACCCAATTTACCGACGTGTCTCGTTTGAAGGACGAAAAGTTCGGAGGGTATTTTGGTGAAAGCATCACACTATTTTTTTTTTTTTTTTTAAAAAAAAAATAGTAGTGTCCAATGGAGATAAAATTAGAAAAAATGAAGAAAGTAAGAGGAATATAATAGAAAGGCATTCTCTTTCCTTATTTCTTTCTGATTTGTGTCTTGAAGAGTGTTGGTTTGTTTGAGAGGGATATCAGTGTTAAAGCCTGTCTCCATTTTTATTTTTATTTTTTTTTATATATAAATATAAATTGTATAGAGGTTGAAGCTGCAACTCTCCTTTTCCAGAAGGCGATTTGCAGCCCTAAAAGAAAAAAAAAAAAAAAGAAAAGAAAAAAGAAAAAAAAGGAGCGAAAGAGAAAGAAAGAGACGAGAGATAGAAGGACAACACAAAGAAGAGTAGTAAGAGAGTGAAGGAAACAAAGAAAGAGAAATGAGAAGAATTGAAGAACAACCCCTTTCAATTCCTCTCAAACGAAAATGATGTCCCAAGTTCTTTGCCTCCAACAGGTATCTTTTTTTTTTTTGGGCAAAAAGTTTTGATTTTTTAGCTATTTTTTGGATAATTACTGGAAATTAACTTGTGGGTGTTGGTTGTTTTTTTTTTGGTGGATCGAATTTGCAGTGAATTGATCGGGGGGGAAACGAAATTTGGAGAAAGAGATGATGATGATAATAATGAATTATGAGAATTTGATGGTATGGGAAGAATTATAGCGAATTTGCAGTGATTCAAAGACTATATATAATTGTGATTCTATGTCACAACAAGACTACCAACAAGCGGCGGCGGCGGCAGGTTTCTTCACGCCTTTTTCCAATGGCTTTGATAGATCCTCCACAACCCACCAAGACTCTCAACAACACTACCAACACATAGCCCACCAGATCCGTAAGGAGAAGCTCCGCCTCCAAGGCTTCGACCCGCCGCCACATCCACCGTCGTTAGTTGGAATTGACGACGATGAAGACGACCAATCCGCTGTCCACCATGTCTACGACTCCGCCGGAATTTTATCCGAAATGTTCAATTTCCCTCCGCCTCCACCACCACCGCCACCGCAAACCGACTGGTACGGTAACCGGCAAACAATCAACGCAGCGGACTCGGCGGTCGCCATGCAACTTTTTCTAATGAACCCGAATCCCCGGTCGCCATCTCCGCCGCCACCACCGCCTTCGTCGACACTCCATATGCTTCTTCCAAACCCATCTTCAGGAGGGTCTTATGGACAATTCACATGGGGGGTAATACCGGAGCAAGAAACAAGAGACCATTCTTCATCAAACCCTAACGAAGGGCGTCTTTCGTTGTCATTGTCATCGTCTTTGGAAGCTGCAAAAGCGGAGGAATTGAGAATGGGTGACAGAACCAACGGGTTACTTTATCACCACCACCATCACCCACAACATGTCCATGTTGGATCAATTGGGTCCTCCAATCCACTGGGAGTTGTCAACTTATTGAGAAACTCAAAATATGTCAAAGCTGCACAAGAATTATTAGAGGAGTTTTGTAGCGTTGGAAGAGGTCAGTTTAAGAGAAATAATAATAATAATCATGATAACAAATTTAATAATAATAAATCAAATTTGCCTTCCAACTCCAATTCCCACGGTGGCGGCGGCGACGGTGCCGGAGTTTCTTCCTCTTCGACAAAGGATCATCAGCCAGCCTTGTCAGCAGCTGATAGAATTGAACATCAAAGAAGGAAGGTCAAACTGTTATCTATGCTTGATGAGGCATGTAATCTCTTTGTCTCTCTCTCTTTTTTAATCCGGCGGCCGGCTATTTTAGCCGGCCGATTTCGTATAAAATTAGTTTGATTTCAAGAAATTTCTTTTGTATAAATATATATATATTGCTCTTGTTTGTAAGTTGACCTTAGCTTGTTAATTAATTGCTTTCTTGTTTGTAAGAAAAAAAAATTTAAAAACATGAGGAGTGGATATGAATCTATGATCATGACTATTTCTTGTCTAGATAATTTTGGTTTATTTATAAAAAAGGGGGGGGGGGGGGGGGGGGTATGAAAGTCAAAAGGGGAAAGTTGATCGTAAATAGTACTATTGTCTATTGATATTGATATATGGTTATGAAAAAATTCAGGTGGATCGAAGATACAACCATTACTGCGAGCAGATGCAAATGGTGGTGAATTCATTCGACGAGGTGATGGGGTTTCGGGCGGCGGTGCCGTACACGGCGTTGGCACAAAAGGCAATGTCAAGGCATTTCAAGTGTCTAAAGGACGCTATATCAACGCAGTTGAAACATAGTTGCGAGATGTTGGGAGAAAAAGATGGAGGAATAGCTGGAAGAGCCTCAGGAATAACAAAGGGAGAGACTCCAAGACTTAAGCTCTTGGAGCAAAGCCTTAGGCAGCAAAGAGCTTTCCACCAAATGGGCATTATGGAACAAGAAGCTTGGCGTCCCCAACGCGGTTTACCCGAACGCTCTGTCAATATCTTGCGAGCTTGGCTCTTCGAGCATTTCCTTCATCCGTGCGTATCTTTCTTACTTTAACCTATCAATTTAAACTTTTCAATTTTAATTTAGATCATATATCGCATTCTTAGGGATAACTGTTAAATCAATAATTGACCTAACAATCTAAACTAATGGATGAAAATAAATTTAATTAATATTATATCAACACCCTAACACTCATTTTCACTTATAAGCTTGAAATATGTAGCAAACCCAACCAATGAAAATCAATATTAACTAGAGAGAGGAAATTAAATAACATTACAAGGTTTAAACACATGCATGACCTTCTAGACCTCGTGCTTTGATATCATATTAAATCGTCAATTGACTAATTAAATTAATTTTCACTCACTCATCACCTTAAGTTTTTTTTGGTAGAGTCAATCCCTTTCAATATTTGATTTATTAGATTTTGTGTTAAATTTTGAAGAAGTTGAGAGCTGAAATTGAGTACTTTCAGGAGAGGTAAATCTATAGGTGGGGTGGCAAATTAGAGTGTAGGAGTAGGGAATTATTATTAGGAGAGAGAGAGAGAGAAAAGAGGATAATTAATTAGTCAACATAAGGGAGTGATGAGTGTAAGTGATTAAGAGAAAGCTTGATAAATTAAATTAAAAGAAGAAAACAGTGATACACTGTCCTAGGATGTCAAAATTGGTCAGCTAAAAGCTGTCGAAAAAAGCAAGCTAGTGAATGAGTAGTGAGTGAGCTTCATTAAAAAACTCTCAACCCAAAATGATGATGATGATGAAAATGATGTAATAATAGAGCTGAAACTACTTGTAATTACCAACTCCAATATATTCTACTTGAGAGAAAAAAAATAATGTAATCAATAATTGGACTAACTTCTCCAAATCATATGGCTAAATTACATATACCAATCTGACTTAGATTTTCACACACCAAATCCTAAATCTTAAAGTAAAATAACCTAAAATTGTTACCTCTTTAAACTCTCATGTTATAATGTCTTTTTTTTTTCTTTTTTGGTTCTCTCTTCTCCTTTTCTCAGGTACCCTAGCGATGCTGATAAACATTTGTTGGCTAGGCAGACTGGTTTGTCAAGAAATCAGGTGTGTACAATTTTTTCTCTCTCATAAAAGTCAGAATTAAACACAAATAAAAATAGATTTGTTTTAAGAGAATTTTTAAAAATAGAAAAACAAAGAAACTATCTACACAAAATAGCAAAATTTTTAGATAGTTATTATAAACATTGATAGAAGTCTATTACTGATAGATGCTGATAGAAGTCTATCAATGTCTATCAGTATTTTTTTTTTTTTTTTTTTTTTGCTGTTTTCTATAAATATTTTGACATTTTTTCTATCTGTAAAAGTTCTCCTTGTTTTATCAGTACTCATTATAACACTGTTTGGTTATAATATAATTTTCAGGAGCATTTTCACATGTAATGAATTTCGATAAATTTTAATTTTAAGGAGCTAAATTTAATATTTATTAAAAGTATCCGCCTAAAAATTGAGTAACTTCAGAATGCATTTTTTTTTTTTTTTTTTTTTGGGTGTGGACCTTGGATTCTTTCTTCACGTACCACAAAGACAAAAATTCTGATAAAATGTTGAAGAGTAATAAATGTCCAGCACTAAGTACACTAGTTAGAAACACACATGCATATCATCTCTATCTTTTTCTTTTTTTTTTTTTTGGGTTATTTTTCTCTCTCCAATTTCAAATAATCCAACCCACACGATAAGAAACCATGATGACAGTGTATAATTTTGTAGTAAGACAGAAAAAAAAAAAAATAGTGACAATAATATTAATAGTAACAAAACAAAAGAATATTTTGCTGTGTTAAAACAAGCTTCCATTTCACCGTTAAGGTAACCGTCTCCCTAGCTACTACCAGATTTTCCCATGTTTTCGGTCCTATTAATAATTTAGCTTACATCTCTGTTTCACTAACTAAAACCACATGCATGTTTTTTTTTCCCCTTAAAAACATGAAAATAACTTTGTTTTCGTCTATTTTTACAGCTCTCCTTTGGTAAAATGAACGTTTGTTTAATAATATATACTTTTTTTTTTAAAAGGGTCGTGAAAATTGTAAATTAATTGTTATATAGTAAGGAGTTGTAGCTTTCAAATATCCAATTAGTACGAATTGGAAAGTAAAAGCAAAAGTAGAGTGGGTATAAGCAAACAAGACGAACTTTTAAACAATAATAAAAACTAAAAGAAATGTCAGGTAACAAAGGAGAGATCAAAACGCTTTATGATAGTGTACCACTTATTATTCTTGTTCTACATTTTGCATAAATTAATTAAATATAAAACATATGCATGGGATAATAATAATTAAAAATTAAAATTTAAAAATAAAAAATAAAAAATAAAAAAAGTTGGGGAAAAGGCAATGGTGTGTGCATGGGTTTTAATTGATGGATATATAAAGGGAGCAAAAGTTTTTATTTTATTTTTTATTTGGGTATTTAGAAATGAGTGGTTTTTAGAGAAGTGGAGTGTGTTGGTTTGATTAATGGGAGATGTGTACAGTAAAATTTCAGCTTTACTTGGTGAAATGGTAAATTGAAAAAACCTGTTAAAAAGTTTTTGTTTCATTGTCAGACTGTACATTGTTTGTCATCGGCATTCAGCAGCAGCCAGCAGCCAGCAGCTGTTACTTTGCTGCTGCTGTTGCTTTGCTGCTGCCCTTCCTGCTGCTCCTCTTACCCTCTTCTGCCATTATTATGTTCTAAAAGGTGGCTGATTAAGACCCCAATTTCCTACTTTTTACCATTCTCCCACTCCCTTTCCCTCTAAATTTCCCTCTCTCTTTCTTTAACTTTGAGAACAAATTTAAAAAATATATTTGTTCATCACACTATGACACACTACTACTCTAGATGCTACATGTATATTCCTATCTATGCTTCCATTTATTAACACATTGTTATTTAACTTCCTAACATTTTTACTTTCACTCCTTTTAAAGAAGTTAAATTGAAATTTTGATTCCACTCGCTTTAGTCTTTATGATTTGATAAAATTATCGTAACAAGTTTTTACGTTAGGAATATTTTATCATAAACCATAGAAATCATTAGGAGATTTTCGACTAATTTTTAAATTTTAACCTTAAAAAAAACTTTTTTTTAGACAAGCTACTAGAGATAAGAGGAATGAGTTAGTTTGACACACTTTTAGCATCTTCATCACACCCCAAATCTAAAAACATTAAATGTTTGATAGTTTTGTTAAAACTTGCAAAATATGTTAACTTTATTCAATATTAAATTTAAACATTTAAAATAATAAAAAAACAATGGTGGAGACTAGAATGGTAATTAAACCTAAATTGAAAGTTGAAAATTTATGTTTTTTTTTTTGGGGTTATTTTTTTTTTAATTTTCAAAGTATATATTATAGATAAAATAAAAATAGGGTTATAGAGTGTGAAGTTTTTGTATGATGTGCATTGAGTAGGCTGCTAATTTTCTTTTATTTATATCTTGTAATTTAGTGTTGATAGTGAAATAAATGATTAATTATATAATATATATATATAGATATATATTTATTTATTTATTTTTTTTTATTTTTTTTTTTTCAGGTATCAAACTGGTTCATTAATGCCAGGGTTCGGTTGTGGAAACCCATGGTGGAAGAGATGTACCAACAAGAAGCCAAAGAAGATGATGATGATAATACAGATGAGGACGCCACACAAACCAACTCTCAACAAATTACCACTAATAATCCTCTTTCACAAACTCCAACGCCGCCTACTTCCTACGCCGCACCACCACCGCCCTCCTCCGCCTCTCCACCACCGCCCAAAAGACCCGATCACCCTTTACCTTTCTCCTCCGCCGCCGCAACCCAGGTGGCGCACTGCTTTCCGACCACCCATTATGACTCAGACCTGCAGGACACGTGTCGGCGTGTCAGCGTTCTCGCTGCACCTGATCTTCAATTCGGGACCACAAATGCTTCTGCCACGTCTGACATCCCTGGGCCCACTACGCTCATAAGGTTCGGGACCACCTCTGGTGACGTGTCACTCACACTAGGTTTACGCCATGCCGGAAATATCCCCGATAAAACCTCTTCTTTAAACACCAGTTTTTTTTTTTTTTTTTCCTTTTCTCTTATATATATTTAAGAAAAAGAAAAAAAAACAAGTGAAAAAAATAATCATTTTTAATTTCCTGAGTTTTTTATTATCCCACAATTTAGCCATTTTATTAAGGAATTTTACATGATGGCATATATTAATTAATATATGTTCATATATGTCTCTCTCTCTGTAGTTTTTATTGTTGTGATTTTTAATTAGATAAATTAGTAGCTATTTATTTTCATCTAGTGTTGTGCGTTTTTATTTTTTTAAAGGAAATTATTTTCTCTAAACATTAGTTGTATTAATGAAGCCCACAAAAGTAGTAAAGAAAATTGATGTATTTATGAAGTTTGATTACTAATAAAATTAATGGAATTGTTTGAAGTTTTTTTTTTTAAATTTTGATTTACTCTTGTATTTATAGAGAGGAGGAGAAATATATAAGAGGATGAAAATGGTGGTACTAAGATATTCTCATGGCTGATTATTTATGTGTGGTCACTAAGGGGACAAAATAGGGTTTTGGATAGATTAAAAAAATAATAATTTATTTAAGAAAATTTTATATAACTTTCAATAATAATTTCAATAAAACCTTTGAATTTTATATTCTTAAACTAGGATTGTATCAATTAAAATTATAAATTTATTGGCTATGTACTATTTTTTTAATAATATAGTAGTTTTATACCTTATTATATTATGTAATAGTTATTGAACTAGATAATATAATTATTAATTTAGATATTGATTAGCATCGATATTGGTTAACATATATAATGGAAAAATTTATTTGTGTTCTACTTTTTTCTCTATTTAAATTTTTAGTTACTATTTTTACAAAATTTAATTTTAATTAAACACTAGATTTGTAGCTACCTTTAATTTCAATGTTATGTTGGGAGTTTCTTTTTTTTCTTCTTTTTTTTTTTTTTTTTTTTTTTTTTTTTTGTGGTTGCTTCTCTTTCTCAAAAAAGTAGTTTAATTTCCTAATGGAAAGATTGTTAGAAATTAAATAGTAGTGATATGCATATTTGAGTTAGCTTAGAAATTAGAATAATAGAATTCCAAGCAACAAGAACCCTTCACCTGAATAATATCACTTTTGCTTTCTATTTTCTCCTTCAACCAACACTCCAACTACACTTGCTTTTTAATTTTTAGCCTAATTCTAAATATATCTATCTTCTTTGCTTCCATATCCATTGTCAATCTCTCTTCTTTTCCAAATTAAACTTATATATATCGATCTTACTACGAAAAGAAATTAGCTCAAATTACTCGTTTTGAGGCATTATCTCAAATTCTTCTTTTGATGAGAGTACTAGGGATGTGTCAACTTAGTTGAGATATCTTGGTGCATCTACTGATCCCACATGCCCCGTGTACTTCGTTAAAAAAAATCTTAAAAAGTTTCCATTGTTAAATTACCGATTGACCAAAAAGTTTAAACGAATGGATAAAGATAAATTTAATATTGGATAATATAACATCAGTTACGAATCTTAAAAACTTTGAATTATCCTCAACCTCTTGTGATCTTTAGAAAGGCGTAAATGCTATATTCTATTGATTTTTTTTCAAGTACAACAATTGAGGGGATGGAGGATCGAACTCCGACCTCTATGGAAGAATGTCATGTCAATTATCGTTGAGTTAAGCTTCTTTTGACATCCAAGAGTAAATATGTGTATGCATATAATTAGAGGATATTAATTGATTATGTAAAATAAAACACCTCGTACTAACCTTTGAGAAATTATGAAAGGGTACTAAGTTTATTTCTAATATAATTCACTGTTTCACGACGTGGACTAGAAGTAAACCTAATTCAAGGTGTAGAGACATGGATTGATTGATTGGTTTTTTTATATTAAGTTTTTTAGGATTTAAGGAACAAATGTTCATATTGTAGGACGAATAAAATACGTCATATTGAACATCAAAGCTATTTATTGTCTTTGGTTCCATACCAAGCATATAAATGAAATTCACTCTATATTAATTGCACATTAATTAAAAAAAAAACAAACAAACATCTTATTTTCAATCACAGTGGAGAGACAAAGGTGGTCCTGTTCGCCTTTTATGTTCTTGATGCAAACCATCATGGATTGGCCTAGTGGTAGTGGGAACATCTAAAAAGAGTCAAAGGGCTAAGGGGTTGTGAGTTCAATCCATGGTGGCCACCTAAGATTTAGTCTGCCTGTTGTAGGGTCGGGTGGGTTGTCCCGTGAAAGGTGGTCCTGTTCGCCTTTTATGTTCTTGATGCAACCATCATGGATTGGCCTAGTGGTAGTGGGAACATCTAAAAAGAGTCAAAGGGCTAAGGGTTTTGAGTTCAATCCATGGTGCCCACCTAAGATTTAGTCTGCCTGTTGTAGGGTCGGGTGGGTTGTCCCGTGAGATGAGAGATTTAAATTATTATAATTATAACTTCATTGAATTTAATTGGTCAATCGTGGACTTTCCATACTATGCATGATAATTATTAATATGAGGTAGGAATTCATTCACTAGCCTCTCCCATTTGTTTAAATTTGAATCTCTGTTTATATTTTTGTGGCGATGAATTATATCACAACCTAGTTGAGATATCTGGATGTGTCTATTGATCTATTTTCTCTTTAAAAAAAAAAAATTGGAATGCAATCACCATATTATATAAGCAATCTTGTTAGTTGCCAATGTCAGCATAATTTAAGACTCAAATCTCTTTATACCCACTTGTTGTACCAAAATAAAAACCTGAATGGTTAATTTTGATATTATTAACATAATCATGGAGAGAACTTTAATATTTTTTTCCATCTTTTAATTTAATAAGTGAGTGAACCATTGCTCTTTAGTTTAATAGTACGCGGTATCTTATGCTTGAGTTGACAATAAGTCATAGAAAAATGTATGATTAGTGACCATTAGAAGGTGTTTGGGAGCCTGTAATGCAATTAGTTTGAATTGTAATGTAATCCAAAACCCATGTTTGGATTGAACGTTTTGGGCCTGATTTGTAATATTAAACTCATTCCATTTCGGCCATTTTTAACAAAAACACTCTTTCCCACCGTTTTCACGTTTTATGACTCCAGTTTTGTTTTTTCCTTGATACATTCACGCATTCCAATACTCCTCTGATTCACAGTAATTCTGATTACATTTCACCTCTCAAACAACCCTTAATCTATCTCTATGCTCAGTTTTTTCTCCATGAAAGTTCTCCTGATACGGATGGATGACGAGCGCTCGAGTTGGTTAGAGATTTTTTTTTTTTTGTCTAACTAAAACTTCATTAACCAAAAGGAAGAGTTGGGTCGAGATATAAGGAAAGCAATGAAATTTTGAATGAGAGAAGAGAGAGTAGGTGGATATAATTTTAATTTTATTTATATATATTGTAGGGTTTGAATATTTTTATTTAATGCCCTAAAAATGAGGGGTTGGTCTCAATTGAATATGAAGATAATGTGAAATTAAATGTTGGTCTCTGGCATGGCGGGACCCTACCAGTGGGCTGTCTTTGTTAAGAAGATGAAACGTGGGCCGATAATTAGGGCTCTTGAGGCCCATAATCGACAACCAACCCAATCCTTTTCACAATATAATGATTATTCATTTTTTAAGTACCTCAATATTTTTTTTGTCTTTTCTCTGTATCCATAAATAACACAAAGTCAAAATTTTGATTTTTTTTTTCTATCAATCTTAAATTAATGAAGACCCTGCACCTACCATCACTTGGGTTGAGCCCACACCTTATTTTGCGGTTAAAGATTATTTCGGAAACAAAAAAGGAAAAAAACCAAATATGGAGAATACCTTGATAATGATATACTTAAAAGTGTAATATTGACGATTCAATTGTATGTTAGTACAGTTAAAATGTATTTCAAGTATATTATCGGGATATGCATGTGACACATGTGCCTCATGATTATTATTGGACACTTCAACCTCGACCTTTTAATGGGCCTTAACCTTATGCCAGGGTCGAAGTAGGGATTGGTCAAAAGGCCCAATTCTCTCTCTTCTCATGGCCTAGTTGTTTTCTATCCTGCTTTGTTTTGGCTTTTGAGTACTCTTATTTTTTGTCACACTTTTTCAAGTTCATCTCTTTAATTTAAAATTAACCATAACACTTTAATAGCTTATATGTATACGTATAAGGTTGGTTTTGTAACTTATTAAAAAAGATAAAAGGTGGGAGACACCATTGAGTATCAAAAAATTCCAAGAGACTATTGGCAAATTTAATTTTTAATTTGAAATTGGTTAAAAAAAAAGTAACTATTAGTAACCAAATAAATAAGTGATAGTTTATTGGTGGACGAAATGTAAATAAATCCATGGAAAACATGAGATTCAAGTTCGTTTCAACAACTAAGCAAAGTAAGGCAAGAATGTGCCACATTATAATAACCTCATTTTACCAAAGTTTCATGAACTTGACTTTAACTTCTACTCAACCTTTTTTCAAGTATCTTTTGAAGCATAAGCAATTAGACCTACCTTTCAGTGGCTAATTTTTTCGATACTAGTTGATGCAACCAAGAAACACTGAAGATATAGACAACATTTTTCTCAATAATAATTTGTTCCATCGTCCAAGAGTTCAGATTTTCTCATCCTTATGTCTAAAGTCGTGTGATGCCCGATGTTTAGTGTCTAAGTCCTATTTCTTCCTATGAGATTTGTTTATTTATTGAGCCCTTCTTAGCATATAAGACTATATTGTTGGTAGGAGTCTGTCAGCAATAGAGTCTATCATTGATAAATTTTACTATATATATTTGCAATTCTTTAAAGATTTTGTTATACACTTAATTATTATTATTCTTAAGGACATAATTCATAAGAGAAAAAAATGTTAATCTTAATTATAACTAAGGAATTTACGAAAAAACCATAGGATAGTTAATATTTCAGTTATGAATTCCAACTGCCCTTTTCTAACCACCCTAGCTATTTTTTATTTATTTATTTTTATTATCTACCTAATATACCCAAACTAACACATTATATCTCAACACAATCATTCAAAACCATCTTTCCATTAAGATGTACATTAAGATCATTATTATTAAATGAAAAGCTGTAACCTAGGTAAACCAACATGAGGTTAAAATAGATGGGAATGAGTCAATAAAAGCATGGCTAACAATAAAGAAAGTTGAAAGTAGTAAATTTGTAAGAGATAACAATAAAAATAAAAAAAGCAAAAAACGGAATGGGAATTGGAAAAGAGAAAGTTTCCAAAGACATTTGGACAAGGAAGTCAATGCCAATCATATCCAGCAACAGGGCATCATATCTCTCTCTTCTCTCAAAAGGCTTTTGAGGTGCACTTTGGCTTTCACCTACTTCATTTCAGGCCTCAAAGATTCCTTTGAATTTTGGGATATTGCATTTGTTTTCTCTTCAAGTCTCAAACCATCCCCTCTCACCCAATGCCCACCCTTTTTCATTTTATTCCCCCTTTCAACTAATCTCTCACCAAATCCTCTTATTTCCCCTTTTGTTTTCACCCCCGCCTTCTTTTTAGATGTTAAACACATGCACCCTTTGCTTGAGCTAACTCGATACCCACTCCGAAGAGAAGAAGATATCAATTTACACCTTTAAATCCTAAACTTTCGTAAATGTATCAATTTACATCCTCTATAACCACAAAACACCCTTTATTTCTCCTTTTATTTTCACCTTTTTTTTCTTCTTTTTTTTTTTTTTTTTTTTTTTTTGTAGAATAATTGTAATGAGTAGCAATTTTAGGGATAATAACCAAGTGTATATCAACATTTAAAAAAAATTGCAAATATAACTAAGTCTATCAGATGAAACCCTCTATCGCCGATAGACTCCAAACCACCAAGACCATAAAAGTCTATCAGCGATAGAAGTCTATCGCTGATAGACTTTGCTATATTTGCAATTTTTAAAAATGTTGCTATATATGTCAATACTTTGAATTTGATTGCTAGATTTGCAACTGTTCCTTCTTTGTATGTTAAACACATGCAAGCTTAGCTAGAGCTAACTAGATGTTGACTTTGCATAAAAGAAAAAAGAGAAGATATCAATTTAACACTCCTAAACTTTGGAGTTGTATTCGTTTAAATCTTGAACTACTAATTGTATCAATTTAAACCTTGACCTTGCATATTTTTTAATTTACAACCTTTATGACCACACAACACCCCTTATTTCCCCTTTGTTTTCTCCCTTTCTTTTTTTTTTCTCTCTCTCTCTGTATGTTATCACACGCACGTTTAGCTTGAACATACCCAATGTCAACTCGGAAGAAAAAAAAGAGAGAGAGAAAATATCAATTTGCACCCTAAACTTTGGAGTTGTATCAATTTAAACTCTAAACTAATTGTTGTATCAATATAAACCTTGAACTTTTATAAGTGTATCAATTTATATCCTCCATAATCACACAACACCCTTTATTATCCTTTTTGTTTTCACCCGTTTCTTTTTATTTTCCTCTCTGTCTTTGTATGTAGAACACATACATGCTTAAGCTTGAGCTAACTCGATACCGAGTTCAAAGGAAAATAGAAATTAACCTCTCTAGAGAAGAAAAAATTGAATATTGTTATACATTGTTTTCTTTACGTTTAGAGATACAATGTAAGCCTAAATATTCAACATTGTAAAACATTTGATATCATACATCAATCCATCTAAAAGTTTCTTATAATTTGTAATGTGTGAAGACTGAATTCGGGTACATTTCTAAAAAATGGTAGAACTAAATCATGACACACCGAAAGGAGATATTTTTTAATAAAATGGAAATAATGGGATATAGTTACCCCTATATATATATATATATATATATATATATTTTTTTTTTTTTTTTTCTTTTTTAGAAAAATGGCTACTTTTTTCAAAGGAATCTGAGTTGTATGAAACTACGTGAGTTTTGGTTTTTAGTGTACTTGAGAGTGAAAATAATAGTTTATTGCTCACCTAAGTCCCACCTTTTGCCTATTTTTTTTCACCTTTTCTTTCTTTTTTTTTTTTCTTTTTCTTTTTTTTTTTTTTTTGGCCAAATACATGATATATATGAGGCTTAAGCTAACTTAGACACCCACTCAAAAGAAAAAGGTGTGATACTTTTTTTTGACAAATTATATATAAAAAGAAAAAGAATAGTTGAAATGCCTTTTTAGCCCTTTTTCCTTTTTCAATACTTTAGGACATGTTTGGTAGAGAATCTGAAAATAAAAATTAAAAACCGGATTAAATGAAAATAGAGTTATATTTCATGTTTTCAGATATGTGTTGGTAGCAAATTTAGAAATTAGATTCTAATCTAAACAATTGCTTTGAAGAAGTTAAAATTTAGGTCTTAGGGTTTATAATTAGAATTTAACTCCTATGGTTTGCTACATGGATAATATATGAAGTTGTATCAAACGATAGAACTAAATTCTAATTTTTAAAACCATATGAACTAACTTGTAACTTTATCCAAACTATATGGACCAAATTTAGAATTTAACTTGATTTATAATAATTACATAATACATATTTTAATTAAAAAAATTGAATTAAGTTTATAACATAACATACTATATTCCTAAATATTTTTATTTTTATTTAATATACTTCTACATTTTAAATTTTAAAATTCAAATTCTTGATATAATGAAAACATAAAAATGTTGTATTCAGAATTTGCACTGTTTGAATTACAGAATTCAAAAACAGTTTTCAGCAACAGAACTCGAGTTGTCTGCCAAACACATATTCACTAAACTCAGTGAATTTAAAAATATAAAACAGAATTCAGATTGCGAACCAAACAGACACTTAGCTTTTACAAACCCTTCTTTTATACTAACAAATTTAAGGTATGATTGAAACTTTATTTAAAACTAGGGGAAAAAACTCACATGATTAGAAACAATAATGATGTTCTCCTAAGATTTTGGTTGATTACTCACTTTAGACACACTCTCAATAGTATGGTTTTTTTTTTTTTTTTTTTTTTTTTTTTTTTTTTTTTTTTTTTTTTTTTTTTTTTTTTTTAATTTCATCAAATATAGGAATGAGAGATTGAGTCTTGGAAAATGTAATAATTGTATTTTTTTTTTCCTACTAAGTTATGTTAGATTCACGACAACCAAGTCAAATTTCCTAATATATTTTACTATCATTGTCTTGATCTAATTACATTTTCAAAAATATTTGAATTTAGTTATTAAATTTTTTTATTACGAAATTGCAAGACCAAGAAGGTTAGATAAGCTAATACAAGTAGAAAAAAAAAATATATATATATATATATTATTACTAAAAAAGACGATGGCTACTTTTCGAGAAGAATCTGAGTTGTATGAAACTTCGTGTGAGTTTTGGATTATTAAAAGTATTAAAAAAATAATATTAAAAGGAAAAAAAAAAAACTCAAAATGAGAATACAACTCAAACTACTACATGGATCAATGAAGCATGTCTGTCAGCTTTGAATTATTTTATTCTAATACCAAGGGTTGTTTCACTTACCCAAAAATAATAATAAATAAATATATGGTTTTTTTTGTTTGTTTTTTTTTAATGTTGTTGTTTTTTTCTTAGCCATTCATGTGCAACCAAAACATAGAACTTGTTTTTGCATGGAGGGAGTTGGTTTAATAGGATAAAATAGAAGTTTCATTTCTGTATATAATTTTCTTTTTCTTTGTTTATGTATAGGATGCAAATTATTCAAATTTTTAACTGTGTGGGAAAATCCAAAGAAAAGAAGAATCTTTTTCCAAGTCAATTATATTAGATCTTCTCCCTATGCTATTTTAAATGCATATTTTTTTTTCTTTTTTTCCCTTCTTTCGACGGAAGTAATTGAAAGTTTAGAAATTTTTTACAGTAATAGAATTCTATCGTAGATAGACAGTGAAATTTTTCTATATTTGTAAATTGTTTAACTCATTTTTTTATATTTGAAAATAACCCTTAAAAATAATTATTATAAATAGAAAAAAATATCAAACTATATTTACAAATTAAAAAAATTCACTATCTATCAGCGATAGACTTTTGTCGCTTGAGCGATAAAATTTATCGGTGATAGATAGTGAAATTTTCTATACTTATAAATAGTTTGACTCATTTTTCTATATTTAAAAACAACAAAAATAGAAAGCCTCTTAAATAGACTTTTGAATATGTACTAATCAATTGCTTCATATATACCTAAAGAAAGAAAGAAAAATAATCTAATTGGTGCTAACTTTTTTAAAAAGCCTCTTAAATTGTAACATTCATTCTTTTAATTTATAATAGAGAGTGATGGGATTCGCATCACTAATCTTTGTGATCGTTAACACATACAACATGTCAATTGAGCTTAGTGTAACGATTCAAAAATTACTTACTATAATAAAAAACAATCTCATAATTAAACCTACCATAACTAAGCTCAAGATAATATATTTACTTTTTTAATTTTTGTATATGTGTGGTTTTGCAAATTTGACACAATATACAACAATACTTTTTGAACAAATGTATATAATATTTTATTAAAAAATAAAAAATAAAAAGGGAGAGAAAATAAATTAGAATAGTGGAGATTAAATTCCCAATTCCCAAAAATCCAAAAGCAAAGATTTTGGCTGCATTGAAACACAATGTTTGCATTAGTTGTTTTGCTTGTGAGGGTTATGCGGAAGAGAGTGAAGCCTTTGGATTATTCAACCCATTTTTTGTATATGTGAATATATAAAATAGAGGATCAGAGATCATGTCCCCTTTTTTAAATAATAAATTGTTTCTTAAAAATAAAAAAATAAAAAAATAAAAACACAAGTTTTCACAGTGTGTTTGTATTTTTATGTGCAGGGAACAAAGAGAAAAAGAAGTAACTTTTTTCCCCTCACCACAAAAATGAGGGACCTCTCTCTCACTCAACATGACATGTTGAAATTAAATTAGGTAAAAAAAAAAAAAAAAAAAAAAAAAAAAAACTATTTATTAGTTTGTAACAATGTAATTCTTAAATTTTCAGAAAAAAACAAACAAACAATGTAATTCTTGTTTTTTTTTTTAATTTTGTAACTACACTACTACAAGAATTTTAAGTTGTGTCAACGATTATTTTTAATGACACAACAAAAATATTGACAGGTCCGATTTCTCCCGACGCATATACTAAACGAGAGCATATTTGCCTTCATGCCAACGAAAAGAAAATGTGTGGGCAGAAAATTGGGTGGACTTAGTGGAACAGTATTTAGGGTTCCTGTTGACGCAACTTGCGTTGGCATAAACTTTTTTAAATCTGTCACGATTTCTCTTCCCCAACTTCATCTTTTTTTTTTAAATGATCCTCTCTATCATGTCTCTCCCTTTGAGTTTTCTTCAAACTGCCACTCGCCCACCGTTGCTCGTACAATTAGGTCTATTTCAAGCTTTAAAATACAATCAAAACACTTTTTAAAGAGTTTTTGACTACTTTGTAAGCGATGGGGGCAGGTAGAGGCTTCAAATTTTAGTTCTATACATGGTCTACACCATATACTATATGCATTTGACCCTACCCCACCCTACCATACAAGCCAACAATGACCACCCAACTATATTCATGAATTTTTTTTTACTATTTTTTTTTATTATTATATTCAATTTAGAAAAAGGTTTTGAATCTCTAACCTCAAAGAAAAGCTATTAATATCTTGAACAATTGAGTTATGCTCAAATCGGCTTGTTGCATGAATTTTTAGTGTATATATATGATAAAATTTTGTTTACAAGGGTTTAATTAGCTCCAAAACTTAGCTTATCTCTTGAACTTTTAAGTTTATCTTATTAATTTAACTCATGTTGTGATTATTAGACTTTAATATATCTTTTCAGGTCTCCATATCTTGAAAGTTGTGGCGCAAATGGACAAAGATGAAGACCAAGCCAAGTTTTTTTTTTTTTTTTTTTTAAATGTTGTTAGTTCGTTTTTGTGACTTAAAACTTTTGTTCTTTTAGCTTAGTGAAGCAAACAAATAAACATTAATTGATGATACATTTTGGTTACGATATTAAGTTTGAATACATTCTCTTTTGTTATATTAAATGTTTCGTTATAATTCTGGAATCCTTGTTATATTTATAGGAAACTAAAATAATTATAAAAAAAATCTCTTTCTTCTAACACATATTAATGTAGGCAAAAAATTGAATATTCATGTTCACTTTCTTGTCGACGAAAATCGGTTATGTTGACGTTTTTTGCATTTGTAAAAATATATATTTGGCCACACTTTCCATGTACATCGGCATTTATAAAGTTATGAAGTCGATTCACGCATAGGCAGAAATGAACTTCTACCCATGTTTTTTGGTGCATAGACAGAAAAACTCTCTGCCGATGTAGCATGTGTGTGGACATAAATGACTTTCCATATTTCCATCCACACTATTGTTTGCGTTGGCAGAACTATTGCTGACATAAGGTTGATTTGCATGGGCAGAAGCTATAACGACTGACCTTTGTCCACAATTTTTGCCAACGCAGAAAAGTGTTGGCATAGCCACTACCGACGTTTTTTTTTGTAAGATTTGTCGATGCTTTTTTGCGTTGACAGAGAGTAAAACCCTTGTATAGCTACCTTATAGTTTTTTACAACATTGAAACATTGTTTGGGCATCTCGATGCTATGACTTGGATGAAGTAATCCCTCGCTTGACACCATGATCCTTCCATCAACCCTATTCAATGCTAGAAAACATGGAGATGTCACTTTTCGCCCTTTGCAACTCAATGCCTACAACAAATTTGAACTTGCTTTAAGGACACATTAAAGAGTTTTATTCCTAAATTAATTCAAATGCTCAATTGGGAGACTTTTGAAGGACTATTGGAGGACGAAACAAGAGATTTTAGGGTTGAATAGTGTGGAGAACAGAATAAAAACAACTTTCTATTCTCTTTAATTTTGTAGTTTCTTTTAATGGCCTTTTTTATCAAGTATATATAGATTTTGTTTTAGTGTTACTGGCCACCTAGATTAGTATTAGGTGATTGATGTAGCCATAAACTTGAGGTTTAGTTAATTTATTTGACGATTGGTTTTGTTCTCAATCATTCATGCTTTTATGTTTGTAAAGCTTCTAATTTATTGTTCAGATTTATGTGATTTTTTGGTTTGAATTTTTTTTTTTTTTTTTGATAAAGTAATTAAGATTTAGACTAGATTGATTAATTACATGACTAAGGTTTATCTTTTCATATGAATAATTAGGATTTCCTTAGAAGCTTTTTAAGAATGTGTTATTGTGCATGGTATTAAACGCTAGACAAGTTCATTAGTTTTATGTCATTGTGTTACTACATTTGAGTTGACTTAGTTTTTATTTAGGCAAAATGTCCTGCAGTTTGTTCCTTTATTTGCCAAGAGCATCATGATTGTTTGAGCAGTCTTTGTATGAAAAATACATTTTTCTTATTTGTTGTGAAGTTGCATAAGCGACCTTTCACATCTTTCTCAACAATGATTTTTAATTCCTTTAAGAGTTGTTTTCTTCTAGCTGCTCTTATATATCAGTGTGCTAGTGTTCTTTTAGGGTTAGCCCATTTTCTGTATGCATACGAATATGGTGTGAGAATGTTATCAAGACGAACATTGTTATAGCTTATACACCCACAAAGATATTAACTCCCACATAAATACACTTTTTTTTCTTAGTTTAGTGGTATTAATGAAATTTTTTAGAGTTTAAGAGTATTTTTTTTTTTATAAATAAAGTACAAAATATTGTTAAGATTTAATGAGAATTTTACCTATGTAGTTTGATAAACTATTAGTAACCATATTTGTGATTATAAGCATCAAAGACTACATTGTTACATGATAAAACTTGATATTTAATTTTAATAGAACTTTTTTCACAATTAAGTGCTATAAATTTAAAGTATATAGACTAAATTGTTACACGATAGAAAGTAGATCAATTAAATGATTATAAAATAGAATTTAAGGACTATATTATTATTCTTTGAAAGATTGATAACCAAAAAGTTTTTAAAACGTCTATATACTAAAAGTTTGTTTGAATTGATTTTTTAATTGCTTAAAAATTTTATATTCTTTTAAACATTTTAAAAAATCTATTTAACCATATGTCCAAAATCTATGATATCAAATTTTCGTAGATATCTCAAAATTTCCATCAACCTTTTTTTTTACGTTTATATGAATTCAATATTGACACAGGAGGTGAATCGATATTTCCATTTTATCATAAAAGAATTATGAAAAAAATAGTAATATAATATAAATCATATTAATTTATTAAAAATACATAAAATACATATTAATTAATTTAAATTTTTACTTTTATAAATTTAAAAAAAATATTTACCGATATCAATATTTTCATAAAATTGAAACTATGGATTGAGATTGACATGTTAAGTATAAGTGTAAATCACAATAGTTGGTCGACTGTGGTCTCCGTGAACAAAGGGGTCCATTTCCGTTGCATATAAAGAGAAAACCTATATTTGCTTTCCCAATTTTCATCATTTATAGCCTTTTTTGCTTTCATCTTTTCAGGTCAATCCCTTTTGAGGTGACTTCGTTTATTCTTTTTTTTTTATTTTTTTTTATTTTTTATTTTCATATGTCAAATCTGAAATGACATCTATCACTCAAAGTTTTACCCAATTCATAATTTACCGTGGATTGTGATAGATTTTTCGGTTCTCTTCATCGGTATTAATAAAGTGTGTTTTTGAATTATTTTAAACTTTATATTTACACTTTATTTTGAATGGAATTAATTTTTTTTTTTTTTAAATTAATGTTGAGAAAATTTTCATAAACCAACCAATAAACTACACTAAGGCCACGTTTATCAATTCGTATTGAAATTTGGTGTAATCGTAAGGGGATTCTATTGATAGATCAATCGTAATGGGTTACAATCGCAAACGTAATCAGATTATTTTTTATCACGTTTACTTAGAATTATGAATCTGTCACATTTACTGTTTTTTGTTATTGTTACCGTTACCTTTTAAGATCAAACGATAACGGTAACATTAAATGTGATAGATTTTGCGGTTCTCATGTTGTACCAGTACGATAAAGGTAACAGTAACATAATTTCTAAACGCAATTGGATTAATCGCTTTATGTTCCTCAATCAAATTGCACTTTTTGATTACATATTTGGAAATGGGACCCCAATTGTTAGTATAAACATGAAACACAAGTAAACAACACTAAATGTAATCAAATGAGGCCCATTTTTCAGATTACCATTGATTTATTACGTTTCACCTAGAATAAACGAGGCCTAAGATTCAACCACTAAAAAATACAATATCGCACTAACTTTGTGGAAGTTGTCTGATCTAGTCGGATGTATTATTTCCTTGTTTCGTACGGTCTATGTTGTGTCTATTTCCTGGTGTCCTAGGTCATCAAATGGGGCAGCTCATCGCATGGCTCGTGCAACGATTGAGTTTGGTGATTTTTTGTATGATTTTGGTTGTAGCTCTTCTTCCCCTCTCTAAAGAAGAAGGTGGGTCGATTTTTGGTATGTCATAGTAGTTTTTCTCAGATATTTTAGGTGTTTAATGAGTGGTTTCTTTTCAAAATGTAAATAAATAAATAAGAAAGCATTCAATATACAAGCTAAAAAACATCCACTAAGACAAATAGAACCCATAAAAACATCATTTAACCACAAGACACCCACTTAATTAAGAATAATAATAATTTCACTATTTATTCGAATCCCTAAATCTATTGAATGAAATTTAATCAAACTCCCCCATCAATTATGTGTGCAAAATTATTTAATTTTCAAAAATATTTTTAGACCCGTGAGGTGGGTATTTAAACTTTTAATCTCTTAGTAAAAAAAAATATATGTTATAACCAGTTGAAGTATATAAATGAAAATATTTTTAGACCCGTGAGGTGGGTATTTAAACTTTTAATCTCTTAGTTAAAAAAAAATATATGTTATAACCAGTTGAAGTATATAAATGAAAATATTTTTAGACCCGTGAGGTGGGTATTTAAACTTTTAATCTCTTAGTAAAAAAAAATAATATGTTATAACCAGTTGAAATATATTTTATATGGACAAATATTCTAAAAAATTATAAGGAAGACTTTTCAATATATAAGATAATATTAATAATTATATAATATAATAAAGTAAAATAAATTCAAACAATCTTCAATTAATTATATTGAGAATGATACCTAAACTAACCTTAAAGAATGAATATAATAGTTAATACATCAAATATTATTAATGAAATAACATACATCAAATATAATTACGAAATAACATACGATGTGATGAATAAAATTTGGGTTGTTTTAGAGCCCAACTATTTATAAATATAGAAAATTTTCACTTTCTATCAGCGATAGTCGACTATAGACCGCGATAGACTTCTATCGCGCAGTCTATTGCTGATAGATAGTTAAATTTTTCTATATTTATAAATAATTTGATATTTTTTCTATTTATAATAATTTTCCATAAAGAGATTTTTATGTCACCATGTTTAGAATTATAATTTCTAATATTAATATCTCCTAAAGTTGTAATAAAATATTTTCTCAACCAACATGACTAATTTTAACTAATACAAAATATGTATCATCGATCAAGAGGTCAAAAGTTCGAAAACCTGACTCGAGTGAACTAAAATAATAATAATGAAAAATAAAACATTTTAAAAAAAAGATGTAATAAAACAAAAAGTTAGGTCGAAACACAAAACTAAAAGCTAGTTCTTTTCAAAAGGATGCTTTACAAAGAAATAAAATATTTGTAAAACGAACCTTTATGCAATTGTGGATGTACAAATATATTTCTCGTAATATTAAAGGTTTTATCAAATTGACTAAATTCTAATTAGATGGTTTTATTAAATTATGGAGATTTATAGAGACTAAATTCTAACTTTCTATAAATATAGGTTAATTTTTTTTAAATTTAATCAAATTAAATTAAAAATTCAAGAATAAAAATATAATATTTTGAAATTTAAAGAGTAGGGATCAAAATAGTATATTTTTTTTCCTCTTTAATTTTTACTTTTCAACTAGGTAAGAGATACATGTCAATATTCATGTAAATATTCAAATTTTATCCATTGTAATTGTATTTGAATAAATGTTGTAATTTTTTTCTTATATTTAGACTTTCACTACATTTATGCATTAATTTAATTCACACGCCTTGAAATTTTAAAACTTTGGGAAAAAATCAATATATACTCTTAAGCTTGTTAGCTAGTTGGTATCATCTTGTACACGTAAACTTTCGAATTCATCAAATTGGACCGTAAAATTAGACAAGTATTACAATTTTTACTATATACAACTTTCACTAGTTGATCCACTAATTTTAATCCAAAAAAAGTATGTAAAAATCTTCATAGAGTCATTAATTTAAATAAAATTAAGTTTGATCTATATACAAATTAATTAGCTAGTAATAAACTTTACGAAAACTCATAAATTTCAATCAAAATCTATCTCTAATGTTGTACACGTAAACTTTCGAATTCATCAATTGGACCGTAAAATTAGACAAGTATACATTTTTACTATATACAACTTTCACTAGTTGATCCACTAATTTTAATCCAAAAAAGTATGTAAAAATCTTCATAGATCATTAATTTAAATAAAATAAGTTTGATCTATATACAAATTAATTAGCTAGTAATAAACTTTACGAAAACTCATAAATTTCAATCAAAATCTATCTCTAATGTCCGTTTGTTTTTTTTAAAGGTCTCCAATGTTGTTTTTCCTCCAACTCTTATCAAAATTTTGCACTTACATATGTTTTAATAATTTATTTTTTTTAACGATCTTCTCAACAAAAAAAAAAATAATAATAATTTTAGAAGTCCATAACAATTAAATACTTTTTAAAAGTGATTAAGAATTACAACATGTATCTAAATGTGTTGTACAATTTAACTAAAGGTTTAGAGTAAAAATTGATACACTTTCTTAGGGGTAAAATTTATTTCTTTATTTCTTTCTAAAAACTAATTTATTTGTGAGAGTGTAAGGTAATACATCATTTTCTAATTTATCATGTCTAAAGTAAGGAACAAGTTATGCAATGAACATAACTCAAAACTTCTAAAATTCATTTTTAATTCTCCCCATTTATTTTTACCAATAACAATTTCATGGACAGAAAAAGAAAATAGATTCCACCTTTTAAAACTCATAACTCTCCCCAATTTAATTACAAAACCTAAAATTTAAATCTCGTTTAGTAACTATTCGATTTTTAGCTTTTAGTTTTTGAAAATTAAACCTATAAATACTCTTTATACTTCTAAATTTCTTATTTTGTTTATCTATTTTTGTCAACATGATGAGTTAAATCATTATAAGTGTATGATTATATACTAGAAAAAATAATATTTAAAAATAAATAATAAAACAAATTAAGTCCATGAATAATAATAAATGCACGAGCATTTGTTGATCGATAAATTTGGTATTCTCACTTCAAAATTATTATAAGTAAATCTATTTAGACCTTTTATTAATATTACATTTAAAAATTGTCCATACATTCCTTTCTTATACGTACGTAGAGTTCTTCAAATCTTAATTTTAAATTGATATACTTATTAAAATTGATAAGCTCCATAATTGAGCGGGGCAACTGATATTTTCTTAAATTTTTATTTCAACTAAATGGTTAGTGGAGAGAGCCAAGTGTTTTGTAATCAAAATTTTAAAAGTTGTTTATATGGGTTGCTCTTTGATTTTCAAGCACCAATTATCATAGAAGTTGTTAAGTTGAATCATCCCGTACCTTTTCACTTCTGAGATTGACATTCATTTTTATGCAATATATATATGTAGAGAAAATGCAGAACCCATTACAGGTTGCCTGAAACCAGAGATATTTGCCCGGCGACTCTCATTATTGAAGAAGAACATCGATTTCTCAACCCATTTCTGAGTTCTTGCACTAATCACCATACACATTCTAACATTTAATACTGTTCGACTGATTTTTCCCACTCGAAACAAACCCCCCATTTGAAATCTCTCTTGGAATCTCTAATTTGGCCACTTTCCCACTTCTCAATCGCTTCTCCAGTTGGCGATTTGCGCCGATTCCCGACTCTAATTGGACTTTTCTTTCTTCATTCAAACCCTTCGACCTGTCCACTTCTCACCTCGCGAAAAAAGATGACCAAATTTTCTAAAAACACCCATTTCAGAAACTCCACCTTTTCTCTGAGCTGATGGGACCCCTTTTCTATGGAAGCTTGTTACTAGAAAAGTTTCCTTTTCTATGACCGTTTTTTCTTTGTGGGTCTGTAGCAGCCTTTCCGTAGCCTCTGTGCTGAGCCGCAGATTTGCACACTTTCTGATTTCTTCCATTTTAGCTCCCTTCATCTCTCTCTGTTTCATACTTCTATTCTCTTGTTTGGGAGGTGATTCTTTTGTTTTTCGGTGTATTTATAATTTTGAGTTGGTTTCACGGTTTTTGGATTCTGGTTAGAAGTGGGGTTAGCAAAAAGAAAAAAATGCTGGGAGTGGATGTAAAAACAGGACACAGCCGCTCCAGAAGGTAGCTTTCAATGTGTTTGTTCTTCTGTTTATTACCTATGTACATATTGAGTTTTGAAATTTTGGTCTGTGTTCTTGCTTGAGTGCTGAAATGGAAGTATTGTGTATTTTGGAATTCTGTGTGTTGAGTTGTGGTTGGTTGAAAATGAGAGTTGAGGTTCAAATCAGATCCTCATGATATAGCTCTGGAAATTAGGAGGGTAGGAAGATTTGTCCTGTTTGTCTTGTGAAATTGGCTGATTCTTCTAATAGAGTTTGTTGCTGAGACATGTCGAGAAGGGAAGTTGAGTATTAATCGGTTTTTGTTGTAGTTGTTATTGTTTATCTTGTTTTTCTTTTTGGAGAAAAGTAAGAGAACATAGTTTCTGATGGTTGTTTGGATGGGGAAGTTTGATTATCTGAATGATGATGACAAAACTTTGTCCTTGACTTCTTCTCCTACTCATGTTGTAGAATTCTTTTGTCTTTGCTCTACGCATATGGCAGCTCGCTCGACAGAAAAGCGATTCGAGATGATCGATTAGATAATTTGCTCGAATCTTCCAACACTGTAAAGATGGTAAGATGCTTTCTTCTTTAATTTGTTCTTATCAACTGTAAATTACAAAAATGATATGACCACCTTCAATAAGTTCAAATTCTCAGTAGATAGACTATGAGGAAATTTAAGATAGAAGTACCTATCGAACAAGACTCTCTTTCTAAAGATTATTCATGAGTGTGATTGTTGAGTAATTTTGTCTGGAAAATGGAAACTTACAAGTATTCTTTCATTGAACACCAGGATATGGATCAGGTGAAAGAAGTTGAGAGTAAGAAAAACTCATCACCGAAGATTGAAGTGCATAATTCTTTGAAGCAGGAGGTATGGAACTAAATTTTTGGAAGTCCTTGTACTTGTAATTGGAAGATTTACAACAACGAACCAGCACAAATTGTATCAGCAACTTTTAGATTAATTATCACTTTTTTTTCTTTTTTCTTTTTCCATTACTTTATCATTTGAATGCTTCAATTTAGATTATTCAACTTGAGAAGCGATTGCAAGACCAGTTCAAGCTCCGCTCTGCATTAGAAAAAACATTGGGTCATGGGGTCTTTCCATGTAATGAATCAGACAAAATCTCAATGCCAAAGGTAAAACAACCTCTTTAATTATTTTCAAATGATAATCAGAAATGCTTGATCTTCATCGAACTTTCCTAGCATATTTAAGCCATGTTCTATGCCTTGTCAAGTAGCAAAAGGCAATTCATTTTGCATAAAGAAATATGTGATAAGTTTTTGTGTTCTCTTAACATGTATCATTTTATAAATTTAATCCACATTTTTACTGCAGTCAGCCGTGGAATTAATCAGGGAGATTGCAACTTTAGAACTAGAAGTTGTGCATTTAGAACAATATCTTCTTTCTTTGTACCGAAAAGCATTTGATGGACAATCATCCTCTGTATCCCCATCTGCTAAGGACAAGAAGTCAAAATTGCCTTCAACCCCTAGAGGCAGGGCAATGGAAGCTCCCCTACCTTCAGCATTCCCTTCTGCTTGTCAGTCACTTGAAAATCCAAGGAAGGACTATAGTGATATTGGAAGAGATGAAAAACTATTGGTTTCCAATTATCATCGTTCTCAATCGTCACTGACGACAGTAAATGCAGCTTCTTTTGATAAAGTTTCTACTTCAGTAGAATCATTGGATAGAACTCTGCGCGCATGTCATTCCCAACCGGTGTCCATGATGGAGGTAAGTTTTAGCACTTGAAGCATTTTAAGTGTTTTTGAAGCAATTATTGAAGCATTTTTAGTAATGAATTGCTTGCTGCTTCTTCACAGTATGCACAAAATGTTTCATCCAATATAATCAGTCTCGCAGAGCATCTTGGAACTCGCATTTCTGACCACGTACCCGAGACTCCTAACCGGCTTTCAGAAGACATGATCAAGTGCATATCATCTATATATAGCAAACTTGCAGAACCATCTTTGTCGAATTATGGACTTTCATCTCCAACATCTTCTTTGTCATCGGTTAGTGCATTTTCTCCTGGAGAGCAGAGTGCTATGTGCAGTCCAGGGTTCAGAAACAACTCATCCTTCGACGTTCGATTGGACAATCCTTTTCTCGTAGAAGGTCTTAAAGAATTTAGTGGGCCATACAGTACCATGATTGAGATTTCATGGATTTGTGGAGACCCTCAGAAGCTATGTCATGTCAAGAATTTGCTCGAAAATTTCAGGTCAGCCTATGTAATATTTAGGCATCAGCATAACAAATCTTTTCCATGGCGTTTTTCTGTTATCGTACAGTTTTTTTAATGTCGTCTTGGGTTATGGTTTGACAGGTTGCTTATCTCTCGTTTGGAGGAAGTCGATTTGAGGAAACTTAAGTACGAGGAAAAGTTGGCTTTCTGGATAAATATTCACAATTCGCTGGTGATGCATGTAAACATGTCAACCTTTTGCATCTATTAATCTATCCTTACTCTACTTTCCCCACAGAATCGGATCCTAATCGTTTCCTTGTTTTTGAACAGACGTATTTGGCTTATGGGGTACCCCAAAACAATGTCAAGAGAGCCTTTTTACTCTTGAAGGTAACTTCTCTTGTTTCAGTTAGGAGCCTGAACACACTTTGATCTTTATTACTATTTCTCACTTTGTCTATTGTTTTCTAGTCTGCATATAATATAGGAGGCCATACAATTAGTGTAGACACAATTCAAAGTTGTATTCTTGGCTGTCGGATGCCTAGTCCTCGGCAGGTACCAAACGTTCGATTTTACTTTTTTTTTCTTTTTTGCAGAGCTTATTCTCATCATGATGTGATACTGTTTCTCTTGGCTTTTCACTAACCAAGAGAGATTACATTTCTCTATAGGCCTGATATAATGAGTTTCACATGCAGTGGCTTCGGCTCTTGCTTCCTTCAAGGACAAAATTCAAGACCGGAGATGAACGACAAGCATATATAATAGACCGTCCAGAACCCCTTTTACATTTCGCACTCTGTTCTGGGAGCCACTCCGATCCTGCGGTAATTTTTAAACTCACTGCTCCACTTTTCCTCTTTCTCTTTATTGTACAGTGATATTTGCTTTTTCAACTGTAAAAGTTTTTACGAATAGACACACTTAGAAAGTTTCATAAATTTTTTAATATCGTTTCAGGTTCGTTTTTATACGCCTAAAAGAGTGTTTCAAGAACTGGAATCTGCAAAGGACGAGTACATTCGAGCAACCTTCGGTGTAGGAAAGGGTCAAAAGATTCTTCTCCCAAAAATCATTGAATCATTTGCAAAGGACTCTGGTCTGTGTTCATCGGGCCTAATGGAGATGATCCTCAAAAGCTTGCCTGAATCTCTGAGAAAGAGTATTAAACACTCGAAGCTCGGGAATCCTCGGAAGAATGTCGAGTGGATTCCTCCAAGTTACACTTTCAGGTATCTGATTTCTAAGGAGCTGATGAACTAATTTGCTTGCTTGCATTTTATTTCTTCTTTTTTGGAATCAACTCAGATGCTAAAATTTTTGTGCATTGAATTTGATTTCTCATTTGTACATAGAAGAAACCGTAAGCAAAGGCATCTGAGAATACAAAAAAAATGGAACTGATGTATTTTGTAGTTGAAATGTTTATAGTATCTTCCCTTCAATTTGTTGAGCTTGAAATTGTTTTATCAAACTATAATCAATGTGGAGAATAGACTTGTATTTAGAGATGGTTTAATTATGTATATTTGGGATTTTGAGAAGAAAATCCATTCAAGGTTTGCTTCACTCAGAATTTTCACTAATTTGAATATTTAGTAAATACATTTTAATTTTTAAAAGTTAAATTTGATAACCGTTTCATTTTTAGTTACCTATTTTCGAAATTGTGATGGTTTTCTCATTATATGGTTTTCATCTTTTTTGAAGTTATATTTAAATTCTTAAGTCTAATTTTGGAAAGAGAAAAAAACAGTTTGGCTTTTGATTTTTTAAAAGAAAAATAGATAACAAGCATAATTTTTTAAAATAAAATATAAAATAGTTATCAAATGAAATTTAAAAAGTTAAATTTATTTATTTTTAAATTAACATTTTAACATATTTAAATGATTCAAAATATAACTATTTTCGTCTCTAGACTTCTAAAATGTCTATTTTGATTTTTAACCCTTTTTTGATACTTAAAATGTCTATTTTAGCCATTTAACTTTTAAAATAAAACCAAATAGTTTAGTATTATTTTACCGACGTCTCGACTGAACATAACAGTAGCATTGATGCAGTCCTATGTCAACATACATAAAAAATTGATCAGTAATTATTGACCAGATAAACATCATTTATTGAGATGATAAGGAAATTTATTTTAAATGACAAAACTGCTGAAAATACTTATAAATATAGCAAATTTTCACTGTTTATCTGCGATAGATTGCGATAGACTACTATTTGTGTGGCGATGACTACAGATAGATACAGATAGTAGTCTATCATCCTATTATTAATTGTTTTGCTATATTTATAAATATTTTGATTCATTTTTCTATATTTGAAAAGTAACTCCTATTATTGAATTAGTAAGATATGAAAAATTAGGAAACACACAGTACTGATCGTGGCAGTAGAAGAGCACTCATGTGATGAATAATTTATTAGAACGACAAAAGTTGAAGATCCTATGTAAAGGATATGTAATATAAAGTATATACAAATATATACAAATATCTTATAGAAATCTTCATCCGCTGCAAGATGGCTGAAGTGGGCTTCTTATATGTTGTCTTCTTTCCATTATTATTTTAAATAATACAACTTTTTGATGTCCACACTCATTAAGATATGCCCAATGACTCACTCAGATCTAGGCAATTTTTTTTTTTTTTTTTTTTTTTTTTTTTTGCCTCTCATTATGTTTATATAAGGTTATTTCATTCAAAATTTTGATTTGTGCCATTGGAAATATATGTGTGTGTATATAGTGGAGAGATAATAATATATTAATCTAAATCTAATCAACCTAATTCAGGCAATATGTATAATGTTGAAAATCAAAGAAGTTCTCTAAATGGTGTCAAGCCACACACTCTGATGCTGAAGTTAAACTTGAATTTGTGGGTAACTTGACAGTAGAGGATAGTATAGGATTTTTAATATTCGTTTGACCAATGACTTCGATCATTTATATAGGCTAATATTTCATAATTGACATTTGGGCTCATAAATGTCTTCTCTTCAATTCATGAAATCACTTAGTCGTGACTCTTCAACCGATTACAACACCATAACCTTAAGCGACAACTAATATCTCACCCGCTCAGCTACCCACCGACTCATTCATGAATTGTTAGTTAGGAATTTAGACCACTACCACTTGGCCTAGCACAAAGGTGCAAACTTTCTCATAGTGTGTTAGGTCCTTCATGGGTCCTGTAGAGGCTCCCCATGGTACTGCTAAGTCCTTTATGGGACTGCTAGGACTTTCATGGTATCGCTAGATCCTCCATGGGTCTTACGATCTTTCTTCATGGGTTCTCCGTGATACTAATAGGTTTGAAAGCACAATTTTTTACCATCAATTGTTCGACGTGGTCCACCTGTTAAGGTACGTAAATTTCTCATATTTCTTTCAACATTTCTTCCTAGAATCCACGAAACCCACTAAAAGAATCAAGTTTTTTTTTCAAGTGCTCTAGAAAAAGAAATGCTTTCGAATTTTTTCATATAAGGAAGAAAATAGAAAAGACTCAATTGGCTTAACATAAATGAAAAACTTGAGAGACTTGGAGGAGTAAGGAAAGGAAAATTAAAAAATTAAAGACATGCTAGAGGGTAGAACAAAACGAGCTTTGTAGCCTCTAACTCTATAACTTCGAGCTCCTCTTCGGGATGAAGCTAGACCTCTTCCTAAACCTCATAAATCTGTTCTTGGCATGATAGAAAGCTCACCAGCTCATCATCATTGTCGGGGTACATCTCCTTACATAACTTGGCCTCAGTGGTATATAGACGATAGGCTGTTCTGATAGACTCTACAATCTCTATACGAAATTGGTAAGAAGGTGAGTTACGATAAGTCGATGATCAAAGTGATGAAAAGTTTTATGCTCCATAAGGACCCTTATTCATCTTTGTCAACAGATGATGGTTAAGTACGAACAAGCCAAGTCACTCCCGTGTTACAATCCATTTTTTTTATCCATGCTTCCAAGTGAAAGGATCCCCTTTGAACCTAGGGTCTATGTGATTAAATTGATTAATAGCCTCTCAAAACCTTTCCAATTGAGCGGGGTTCTTTTTTTTGCACCTCCAATCAATTTCAAGTTAAACAAAATTTCATTGAAATCTCCACTTACAATCCACGGGAGATCAAAGTTCTCAGAAAGTCTGTCTAATAAACTCCAAGAATCTATTCAATAATAGGATTTTCGTTGAAACCAGTGAATCTACACCAACACACTTCCCACTTTTATCTTATTACTGCATCGATATGATACATAGAGAAAGAGTAGATATCTAAGACACTATCCTTATTCCAAATGAGCATTAACCCTCCTCCCCTACATTTATTGGACACAATAAAACAAAATTCAAAGTTCAAATCATGCTTTTAACTTATCCGCCAAACTACCACCGTTCTTTATTTCATACAAAAATATATTGAGGGGGTTTACCGCCGTCACCATGAGTCTCAGCTGCTAGAGCGTCTAATGATTTCCCACTTCTCAAGCGTTCCAACAAAGTATTTCCATGGCTCCTAGCAGGGTTGGCCACCACAAAATTTTCACATATCTCCATTTTCCATAACTAACAAAAAGAGATGCAAAAGGAGTTAATAGAAGTTTATTTAGGCCTCTTTTGGTAATGTTTCGAATTTTTTATTTTTAAAATTTATGCTTGTTTTCTCATAATATACTCACCATATAATTTTTACTTTTCTTGAAGAAATATTTGAACTCTTCATCAAAATCTAAAAACAAAATAATTTTCAAAAACTTGTTTTTTTTTTTTTTTTAGTTTTCAAATGCTTGATTTTTGAAATTATTGGTAACGTAACAACATAACATAAAAATTTAGAGGTGAAATTTAGAGGTGAAAGTAGAGTTTAGAAGCTTGTTTTCAAAAGTTAAAAATTAAAAACTAGGCTCCGTAGCTTTTGGTTTTTTATTTTTAGTTTTTGAAAATTAGCATATAAACACTCTTCTACCTATAAGGGGGCATTTAGAGCGTTGGGTTAAGTATTATAGTTAGTGGTTATAATAGTTTGTGTTTGAGGTGCATATTATTTTGGTCCGAGCTATAATAGTCTGTGTTTGAGATGCAGACTATTCTAATCTGAGCAAAAAATAGGAAACACGATAAATAGGAGGAAATGAAGGAAATAGAGGATGAGTAGGAAATAGTAAACACTGTAACATGAGAGATTTGAAATAGTAATATGGTAGGTCATAAATAGTTGTAAACATCATTATTATTTATTACATTTGGAGCTCCAAACATGAAACCAACTTCATGTTAGGAAGCTAGACACCCCCTAAATTTCTTTCTTTATTTTTTTACCAATGTTTTAAAAAAAAAAGTTCTTTTGAAAACTAGAAAAAAAAATAGTTTTAAGAACTTATTTTTGTTTTGGAAATTTAGCTAAAAATTTAACTCTTTTACTTAAGAAAAATGAAAATCCTCTTAAAAAATTAAGAGAAAAAAATAATCTTAATTTACAAAAACAAAAAATTAAAAACTAAATAGTTACAAAATAATACCCAAAAAGTTACTAAACGGGAGCTTTGTACCACACAATTTTTAATGGGATATTTTTGTTGGAAAAAACATCACACTTTTACCGCATGAATAAGTAGAAAAATATATGAGAATTCTCTCTCCCGATCCCAATTATAAGAGCACTCTCTTAAACCTTTTTTTCCACTCTCAAACTAGAAAATACAAAAGGAATTTAATTAGAGTTAGCACATTAAGCTTAAAGTGTTCCTTTTATAGGCTTGGAGTTCATCCTCATTCTTCAATTTAATCGATGTGGGCCAACTGCACTTCTAATATTTTGTCAAAAATCCAACAATTTTCAAATATAGCAAAATGTCCAGTCAGATGATAGTATCTATCATAGATAAACAGATTTGATTTTAACTAACTCAATTAAGGTATTAGTCTTTATTCTATTAGACAACCAAGATCGCATTTTTTTTCACTTTGTTCAAATAAAAGTTGTACCCATACATAATTCTTCTATTTCTCATTAGGATCTCTATTATCATTATCAACTATCCTATACCACTTAAAGTCTATGAATTTTTCTATTAATTCCGTTACCTTATCTTTACTCATGAGTTTTCACGATAGACTGTAGTAGAATCTACACCGATAAATTGTGACTTTTCTATTATATTGATAAATATTTTCAAAATTGTTGTCATTTAAAATAATTACCCATTTTTAATTCCAACCGACACAGCATTGCATACGGAGAGTAAGGTAGAAAATATTCAACAAAGCCTTTATTATAACGACATCACATTACATTCCAAGAAGTTCATCTTTACCTTCTCTTTCACACAAAAAAAAAAAAAAAAAAAAAAAAAAAAAAAAAAAAAAAAAGTCTTATGCTCATCTAATAGGGACTTTCACCGACGACGTTTCCAGGGGGGTTATAGAAACAAATGGTCAAACTAGTAATCCCTTCCTTCCGGCAAATGGCCTGAGCGCAGCCCACCTCCGTCGACTTCCGCCACACCACCTGAGTATAAAACCCACAGTGGTGGTCCCCCACGCACGTGTTGGTCGCACGATTGTAAAACGCCTTCTCTTTAACCCACCCCTCCACCGCCGCCCGCGGCGTCAGTACCTGTCCACTCGCCCACATCTGATTTCCGCCGTACTGGCTGCCGCTCAGCTCCGCGAACGCGCACCCCTTTTGGTTTCGTTGAAATCGGGCCAGTCGATCTGTAAGATTCGCCAGATTTTGGCTCCACTGCAGTGGCCCCACCCCCACCTCCGCCCTTGCTCGGTTGTGGGCTTCAAAATACTCACTTGCTGCCGCCGACAGGGCTGCCGTTGGTGGCGCCGGTGCCGCGAAACTCTGGTGTACGAGTATTTGGAATAGTGCTAAGGCTAGAAGTGGCAGCAAAGTTTGATTAATGGCCATTTCGGATGCGATTTGATTTTTGTTGAGGAGAGTGAAAGGCTGTGATGGGCCGATTCATATTGGCATTTTATAGGGAAAATTGGAATTTAGGGAGACTCTTGTTTTTTCGTGACATTAGTGAAAGACATGTATTTTCCCCCACTTGGTAAATATATGTATACATATATCATGGAAATTTGGTATTAATGGGCATCTTTTCCATCCAAACGAAAAAATACCAAATTTTTTTGATATTTTGTTGGCATCATCACATGGTGAACCTTCCAGCCACGTGTGTGGTCCTTCGACGCTCGCTTCTTGCTCATCTTAACACTCATATTTGTTAACTCAATATTTATTTTTTTGCTCTCACTCTCGTTACTTATTCTCAATTTTTACTTTGTTAAAGAGAGAGAGTAAAGATGAGAAAAAAAATGACATGTTATATGTTTGTTCCAATTTAGAAAATATAGAGTGAGGACTGAGAAACGTGTAACAAGAGTGAGAGCAAAACCAAGGGAGTCAATAAAAGATGAGTGATATGAGATGAGCCAGAGTGAGTATAGATGAATTTTCTCTCTCTTGGATAAAGATATGTATGCATATATAATGGAAATTTGGTAACTATGGCTACTTTTCAAGACCCAAATGAAAAAATATCTCAGTACGTGCGTTACCTGTGTTTTATAATGTTAAAAGTACATAATTGAGTTAAATTTAAGAACTAAATATATGTAGATTAGTATTAAAAGTTAAATACAACCAATATTTGAATAATATGAAAACACAGTATAATTGTTTAATGCATCGAGGAGTTATAGATGTCTCATTGGTAAAATAACATTTAAAATTTAAAATATGTTATGATAATAAAGTATAGATTGTGGTTTTGAATGCAACATTAATTTTTTTTTTTTTTTTAAAAAAAAAAAGCTAACTAATTGAATAAAAAATATCTATTAATGAATTACATTTTAGGATTATTAAAAAAAATCAATTATGAGTGAATTGATGAAGATTTATTTGAAAACTATTTAAATCTACGAATATAACTAATAACTTCCTATTTCAATTTTTTATTTGATCTTTTTAAAAAAAATAATTCTAAAATTTGATTTTAAAAATTATTTTCAACATGGCATGTATTGACTTCTTATTTGTATATTATTTATCTATTCAATTTTAAATTTGAGTAATAATCCTCTCTTAGTTAAAAAACTTCTTTTTTATATTTATTTGGATGATTTAATTACCTCTTAATTTCAAATTTTAATTTAAACTAAAATATAATACCTTTTTTAAGATTGATAATCCTCTCTTGCTAAAAAAAATTATTTGACTTTTTTTTATATATATATAATATATCTTTTTTTGTTTACAATATGTGGAGAGAAGTTGAAATTGATAGTACAAATACTAGGTAAGTTAAGCTATGCTCATTTTGACATTTATAATATGTCTTTGAACTTTCAATTTTGTGTCTAATAGTTATATATTATTAATTTGATAATTTTATATTTAAATGGCTGTATTGTTGAAAGGTTACATGTTTGATTAATTAGAAACAATGAGTTGTTGAGAAAAAAAGTTTAAAATATAATAATGCACTAACTTTTGTAAGTAGACCTAGAAGCTTAGAAAGAAAACCTACAATTAATGTTAAAATAAAATGTAGATTTAATTAGTAGAGTGGAGTTAGAAATAATGGAATAATAAAGTGAAAAAGACTAAAGAAGTGTGTAGTTGGATTTATTGGAGAGAAGTCATTAATATTATTAGAGAAGTTGATTTTGGATCTGTTGAGGAGTGTAGCACGTGACATGCATTTATGGGGCCACTTTGTGTCACGACATTTGGTTCCTATAATGGTTTATGTGTGTCTGCAAATTTAGCCAAATCCCTCATTCTCTAATTTATTATTATTTTTAATTATTATTATTAATTATTATCATCTAACTCTTTCCATTGAAATATATACTTTAACTAGATAAGCAAGTTGATTTAAAAAAAAAAAATAGACAATTCATTTAAATAATATTTATATGATTCGAAAAAATGAAAGTTAAATTAGTGTTATAAATAATTTTGGAATTAAAGAACAAACACAAAAAAAAAATAAAGACTAGGGATAAAATCAAGCGAAATGTGTCAAATGTCAATTAGAGGTTAGAATGGCGAATGTTTAAATTATGAAATATAACCTATAACCGAATCAAGCGCTCGGAAGAGGGAAATTATTGGGTCGAAAGCCCAATTGTCTGCCTTGCCCTCAACTAGGGCCTTGCCCAAGGTGGGATTTTTTAATTAATTAGGTCATTCATCCTCAACCCAAAGTTTGTAGGTTAGTCCGATTTAACTTCTTCAAACTTAATTTGAGAGGAAAGCAAGAAATCATGAGTCGTATGTTCTTTTGACCTCTTGAAAGTAACATTTTCTTTATTTTCTAAAATTACAAATTCACTGTTGAAGCTCATAGGAACGTCTATGAGACTTTTCTTGTCCAATTTGTGCATCAACCATTGGCATTGTCAGTGAAAAAAAAGTGTGTTTTACCTAATAACATGTCGAAATTTAGAATGAGTAATATAAATCAACCTTGCTATGGAGACAACTCTACCTAGGATCGATATCCAAGAACAACTGCAAACAAAAAGGGTAGACGTCACAAAATCTTGAAATATATCTCATCATCTAAGAGTCAACTCATTGTCCATAGGAAGGGAGATGGCCTCGTACAAGCGCACAAGTTAAAATTTATTATAGAAATGGTCTAAGATCAAGTATCGATCATCCACATAATATCCGTTTTACAACTTCTCTTAGCTATTGTGAATACTTCACCAATTTTATTTAGGTGACTCAATTTCATGCAATAGTTCCTAAAACTAATTTAAGCACAATTAAAAGGAATTTAAGTTGCAAAAGAATTTACAGATGTAGCAAAATTTAGATCTATCTCTCAAAATTTTATTAGTTGATACTATATCGTTGGTAGGAGTCTATTATCGATATAATTTATCTCTAATAGATGTTGCTATAATGGTAATTCTTTAAAAAAAAATTCCTAAAAGTATTTTTTATTATAATTATTCAAAACTAAATAGTTACCTAACACGCCATTTTCTATTTCAGTATTTTGTCAAATATGCTATTTAAATGGGTTTGGTGGATGCTAAATCAGTGGACATTTAAGTCATTACACTGTCCGCCCACAAGAGGTCCAGTTTCTAAGTTACAATGGGCTTCTATAACCAGGATTTCAAAAAAAAAAAAAAAAAAATTAAAAAAATTATTATATTTAATTTTAAGAGATTACAACTTGCAGTTAGAAAAATAATAATAAAGTAGATTACTAAAATGAGCCTCAAAGTTAGACTGTGACCAAAAGAAAAACAGAGAGTATCAATTTTCTTTTTGTAAAAAAGGGGAAAATCAATTAAAATAGGGAAAATAATTATCAATGTCTCCATTTAAATTAGAGAACTATCTTGTAATAAATATTCCGAATTAAATTCCATTTTGACATTGCTCCTATGTTGAAACTTGACGTCCATACTAAAGAAGGTCAACAAGCATGCAATTGGTCAAGTTCAATCCCCTATTTTTTATATTGAACTTTAATCAAATAAAATAACGGCTGATCTTCCACATCTCCTGTTTTGAATTTTTTTTTCTTTTTATCGGTTACTTTTTTAAAAAGTTGAAAGTAATTCAACGTTGAAAATCACTTTAGTCATATTTAAAATAACTACGTAACATATCTTTAATTATTTATAATCAATTTAAAGTTTAATTCTAGAAAATTTTCAAAAATAGAAAAAATGTCAAACTATTTATAAAAAAATAGCAAAAAAAAAAACTGATAGACTTTTATCAGCATCTATTAGTGATAGATTTCTATCATTTATAGACCCTGATAGACTTCTATAAGCGTCTATCATAACTATCTAAAAAATTTGCTATTTTCTGTAAATAGTTTCTCTTATTTTTCTATTTTTAAAAATTCCCTTTTAATTCTACTATTTTAATCACATTTTTCATATTATTAAAATTGATTTTAAATTATTAGAAGTATTTTTTTTTAATAATTTTTTAAAAAATATTTTAACCATTTTAGAATCACTTTCAAACATGTCATTCAAAGCCTTTTAATTTCTAATTAATTTAATTTAGAATTCTTGATAATCATTAGGCTCTCATTTGATAACTACTTAGTTTTTGAAAATTAGAGCTTATAAATACTACTTCTTACTATTGTTTTCTTTGTTTCGGTATCTATATTTTATATGTATTTTTTAAGATCAAGCCAAGTTTTAAAAATTAAAAACGTTTTGTTTTTGGAATTTTTGCAATGTGGATCAATCTCGAAATATTCTTTGTGTATTACTTTGCTTTCATTGTTAAGGTGAGATAAAGTATTTGAACGTGCATGTTTTTAGGTTTTTTTTTTTCATCTAGCACCATGGGAAAGCTTTGAGTGTAATTCAATTAAGCTGATCAATTACTAGAACAAATTAGGTCTTTGATGTCGGTTCCAAAAACTAGGGACAGATGTACAATGTCAGACTAGGTGAAAAAAAATGAATCTTTAATGTCGGTTTTTGACTGATATTATATGTATTATTTAATGAGACTTCAATGTCGATTTAAAATTGACATTAAATATCCTCCATTTCATTTGTGAACCCCTTTTTCGTTCTTTTTTATGAAATAATTTCCCTAATTCTCACCATATATCCTATGTGCTCTCTCTCCCCACTTACCATCTCTGTTTTTCTCACAGGCAGCCCATCATTTCCATTCAACCCTCTCCGTCGATCTCCGTTCTCCAACGCCGTGCAAACCCTCTGTTGATCTTTGTTCACGAGCTCATTCAAAATATTCTCAGATCTGTGCATCATTCGCTTCCGCACGGGATTTGGTCCCTTTAATTGCATAGTAAAGGCAATGAAAAATTGACAAGTTTTGAGTAGAATATAAACATTTTGTTGGAAGTTTTGTTTAGGGATATTTAGTCTAAGTATTTAAGATTTTCTATTGTCTTAATAGCATGAAAGTACTAATTGTTGTATGTGGAAGGACGATGTATATTAAGAAAGTGCTTGGTATTATTGTTTATTGTAGTTTTTAAATGGGTGGGTGGTCCCATATGTGACATATAGAGGTGTTGGATATGACGTTTTTAATTGTAGGTTTATGAGAGTGTGTTGTTATTACATTTTAGGTAATTGTGTTTTTAGTTTTTTTTTTGTTGTATATTGTTATATTTGAGGTTCGATTTGTGCATTTATAGGTTGAGGAGAAATATTGTTGGTTTGCCACACAGGCACGCATCACACCAAACATTTGCGATGACATACATTTCTTGACATAAAACAAGGCATTTAATAACGATTTTTTAATTCAAAATAGATTGGACATTTTAAAATATTAGGCATTAAAAATGTACGTTTTTTAAAGTGGGATGAATCGCCTTTCATATCGGACAATTAATGATGAAAAGCAAATAAGCCCATATTTTTAATGTCGAACAAACTCATTTAATATCAAACAAGTGATTAACATCGAAGAAGGTGTTATTAAAGGTGTCCAATGTCGGTCAAAAACTAACCTTAAAGATGCGTACACAATCAAATATTATAATAAAAACTTAAGCTAAACTTGACAATTTGGATGGAATGTTCTAGTGCATCCAATTGATTAAAAAGAAGAAAAAAATTACATTATTATAACAAAACTCATTAGCCCGAAATTGTACTCTATAAAATTGTTCATATGTATTTAAATTATGTGCAAGGTGTATATATATATATATATACGCTACTTTTTAAATTTTGTCCAATATTTAAAAAAAATACTCCTTTCGTAAATATTTCAAAACAACATTTTCAAATAAAAAATGTTTGATAGAAAATTTGAAAGATCTAAATATTGTTCTTTCAAACTTAATCCAAAAAAGCTTTCCAGTCACCATCTTATCAATTTTTCTTCGAACACCATAAAGATAAGTGTAGTTTTGAAACTTGTAGGCTGAAATTATAAGGCAAATGTCAATTACTTTTAGAAAAGAAAATAAGAACAGAAAAAGGAAAATAAAAGAAGAGAGATTGAATAATTCACCCGTGTCGTTTAGTATGAGAATCCCAAGGCCTTTTTCAATTCCCTTTCATACACACTAAATAAACAGCTGTTACAAATCAATCTAATTCCCCCGGAAACGGAAGAAGATACACAACCAAACCAATCGATCGATTTCACCAGTTGACTTGGAATTCGATCAATAATAACAATAAGTTACAACAACAGCAACAAAACTCCGATCGAAACCATCACAATGGCGAGTAAATCAATCAACGAATGAAATGCGTATCCGCGATTACCTGAAGAATGGAGAATGAAGCGTTCGAAGAGCAGAGGAAGCTTTAATGGCGAAATTGCAGAGATCGGGGAGAGAAAGAGGGGATTGAGCGAGAGAGAGAGGGAGGAGGAAGTAGATTTGACCGATTTGAAGGTTTTCATCAGCGGAAAGAGAGGGAACGCAGCTACCGATAAACATTTGCTCGGAGTTGCAGAGGAAGAAATTAGGGTTCCGAGATGTGATTTTGGAGGCTTTGATTGGATCGGAAAACTCCTCGATTAAGCCATCCATGTGAATGATCTTGATTGAATCCAGATTTGATTGATGTTGTTTAGGCATTTTCATTCCGCATTTCGGATTCGTTGGTATTGTTGTTGTTTGAGTCGAAGCACAAGCCCCCATTCCTCTGATTTTTAGAGCCACACCACAAATGAAAGGGGGAAGATCAAGGGATTACACAATTTATGAATTTAATATGGCCTCTTCATTTCTAGATTCCCCTTTTTATACACACCCCTTTCATTTCATTGCATTACCCTTTTTCAAATCATATCCATATTTTAAATTGTTAAAATAACATTTTCGTCCCTACTTGTTAGTTTTGGTTTTAAATACTATATATATATATATATATATTTTTTTTTTTTTGTTTTGAATCATTTTGATCTATGCAGTTTCAAACTGTTCATGAAATTTCAAAGAGTTATAATATTAATAATAAAAATAAAAATAAAAGAACCAAAATGATTATTTTTTTAAAAAAATATAAGGACTAAAATGAATTAAAGTTGAAGACCAAAATGAACCAAAATAAAAAATATAGACACCAAAGTATATGTATAATTAAATATTTAGTTTTTGCTCATATATTTTCAAATGGCCAATTTTAGTCTAGATACTTTTAATAAATCTTAAATTTAGTTTATTACCTTTTAGGGTAATTATAATGAGTAGCAATTTTAAGAATGATAACCAAGTGTATAGCAACATTTTAAAAAAATTGCAAATATAACAAAGTCTATCAGTGATTAACTTTTATGGTCTAGGTGGTCTATCACTGATAGGCTTTGCTATATTTGCAATGTATTAAAAATGTTGCTATATATGCAAATATTTTGAATCTAATTGCTATATTTGCAACGGTTCCTAACTTTTATCTAAATTTGTTAAATAGTAATAACAATAATTTTTGTAAAAAAAAAATAATATGTGATATGTTTCTAAAATTTATAATGAAAATATTAAAGTATAATAAACGTTTTTTAAAAAAACGAACAATAAACTAGCAATAGCCACTAAATTTAAGATTAATGGAAAATATATAGACTAAAATTGGATATCTGAAAGTACATAGACTAAAATTAAACAAGTCTTAAAGTACAATGATAAAAATTGTATTTCTAACATTTTAAGATTCTACATCTTATTTTGACTTCTAAACTTTCAAAATATTTATTTTTGTCCCTAAAATTTTTAACTCTTTCTATTTTAGTTTATAA
Source organism: Lagenaria siceraria (assembly GCA_002890555.2). Lineage (NCBI taxonomy): Eukaryota > Viridiplantae > Streptophyta > Magnoliopsida > Cucurbitales > Cucurbitaceae > Lagenaria > Lagenaria siceraria. Next base: position 8,025,239 of record CM016491.1, on the reverse strand, counting down.
ATTTTTAAAATGACCCTTCTAGTCTCTAAACTTTTAAAAAATAACTATTTTGCTAGTTGCTTTTCTTTTAAATTAGGTTTAACAAATTGATGACCTACTTTTAAATGTGTGTACTAGTACGTTAATACGAGCATAATTTTAAGTCAAACAAGTTAAGAGATGAACATTTGACAAAATATATTTAAGATAGATAACTAACAAGTAAGGACGAAATTGATTGTTTTTCAAAGTTTTAGACTAATAGATATTTCGAAAGTTAAGGACCAAAATAGAATAATTTTAAAAATTCAAGGACTATTTGAGATTTAGATCTAGTTTAAGGATTAAATTGATATATATATATATATATATATATATATATAACAAATTTAATTTGGTCACACATAATTTTCATTTGGCCGTCTCTATATTTAAAATTTTCAATTTAATCTTTTATTTATACTTTGCCAATCCATTGCCCTTCCAAAAAGTGAGTAAAAGGTCATCAATTATTAGTGCTTATGGGGTGAATTTTGTTTTTATTATAAGGTTTCTTTCACCTTCGTTAGGGCTATACTTCCATTTGGTCAAATATTCCCTAATTATTCTCATTATTATTTATTACCATTTACCTTATTGACACATTTTTTAACCAACATTGGGTTAATATTTATCCATTCGGCTAACTATTTCAGATGATTTATTAGAATTTAAAGGTAAGTAAAAAGTAGAAGGAAATAGGTAAATTTTTTTATAGACAATTTTTGAGGTTCAACTATAAAAATTAAATTAAAGTTTAAAGTTGCAAAAACTCTTTTGAAATTAAGTTCAAATCATAAAAAAACTTATAAATTTAATATTTTGGCAATTGGATTTAGTAGTAATTTATTTATACAATTAATAGTTGATTTCGATGGGGGAGAGAAGTACAATAATAGATTATTACTGTTAACTTTTGTCATATTTGAAATTTTTCTTGAATTCTTTTAAAAGAATTAGATTTTAATTGTCATTAAAATAAATTATGCAGCGCATATATCTCATAGATTTAGAAGTTCGAAAGAGTATCAAACCTATTCTATAGGCCAAATTTTCAAATCATTACTCATGCAATTGTAATATTATGCAAGTAAAAACCAAAAAGATAATAAAGAAAAAAATAATAATAGTCAAAGTAAGTTTATAATCAAAAGTAAAAAAAATGGAACAAAATAGTATCCAACGAGATGATTGTAGTAATTCATTTTTCTTATTTGGATTAAGTTTTTATACAAATATTATTGTTCACCTAAAATAATATTTGTATAGTTTAGTTTTTGAAAAAAAAAAAAAAAAAAAAAAAAGACAGAAAAATAATGGATAAAGATTTCAACGTTATGACCAATAAGTCAAAATGAGCATAACTCAACTGTCATTGATGCTCATACCTTTACAGGGAATACAATGACCGATAATAACTATCACGAGTTCTAGTTGTGACAGTTTTTAAATGTCATAGAATCACAATTTTGTGGTAGTGCAAATCACTTAAGTTTAATTTAAGTTGTTACAGTTTAATTAAATTATGAGAGCGAAGTTGAACCAATAATTGCAAAATGTATGCTTAAGTCATATTTTGATGTAGCTACCTCGTCAGTAATGTATGATTCGTATGGAGCATCTAATACTAATTAACAAACATAAAACACTAAGAATTCAACATATATAACCGATCCTCAGTTTGGTGTATTTTTTTAGGCTAAATTATAAAAAATATCTTTAAATTTTGTATTTTGTGTAAAAAATACTCCTAAATTTTCAAACGTTTCAAAAATACCCTTAAACTTAAAAGAAACGTTTAAAAGACCCTCTTAAACTTAAAAAATGTTCAATAATACCCTCAAAATTAGTATATGAACAGAAACCATTAACACTTTGTTGCCAAAACCAATCTGAAATTTCCAAAAAAGAAAATAAAATGTTTTAAAATGTTCCTAGCGTTAGTAGGGTGACTAATTTGTTTGGAGTTTTTTTGAGTTCGAAAAGAACCAATTTAAAAACAAATTATATAGATTTTTTTTTTCATATAAATACTTTCATCTTTCTCCTATTTTTCCAATTCTTACCCTCCTTTTCTCAGCCACCAAAATAAAAACTTAATTTTAATTTAAACACATGAAATACACAAAATCTCACAAAATTTCACAATCAAAATCTCCCCTTAAAACATACCAAAAGGATAAATATTCAAATAAAAAAATGTGTTTATCTATTAATACACACTCAACTACTAACCTACTACTTTGTAAAACTAAGTCTTAAAATCCCTTTGTGCTTCCATTATTCTCTTTCTTTTTATTATAGTTCATATATCCTAACTGAAGTGTATAGTTTTATTTATTTATTTATTTTATTTTTTTAGACAAACAAATGTCAAGCGGTAACAAAAAGGGGAGTAGGAGGGTATTGAAGAAGATAGAGGAAAAAAATGGGAAATTAGAGAAGTAAGACGATATTTAACGGTTTCCATTCATATAACAATAAAGGTATTTTTGAACATTTTTTTTAAAGTTTAAGGATACTTTTTTATTTTTTAAAGTTCAAGGGTATTTTTGACACAAACAATTGACGGTTTCCATCCAAAACTAACTGTAAGGGTACTTTTGAACTCATTTTGGAATTTTAAGGGTATTTTTGAAACTTTTAAAAGTACAAGGGTATTTTTGACACAAAGTACAAAGTTTAGGGGTATTTTGTATAATTTATCCATTTCTTTAATATCCAAATGACGATAAAAAAATGCACGTTTTGGTCCTTTATATAAACACATATCTATACTAATGCACGGGCAAAAAGATGATTTAAAGACCAAATACCATTGAAAAATGATTGTTAGATAAAGAAGATGTAATGCCCCAAGCCCAAGAATGAAATTAGGGTTCGAAAACTGATGGCCCCAACATTCCTCTGACATGTTTTGTCCTAATTTACATGCATCCTAGGAAGTTACCCAATATAGAATTGCTCCAAGCTAAGCACGTTGAACTTTGGAGTTCCTATGATTAAGCCACCAATAAGAAAGGTGCACCTTGTTAGCATATGTAGTAACCTTCAATTCTTTTAAGCCTTTCTTAACCGTATGTTCATATCCTTAGGATTCCTCTCATTCGGATGTGATCTTGATTCGTTCATATCATTTCCTAAACTCAGAGCGTTACATACTCACCAGCTTCCACTTGGGTTTCTTCCCCGAATCACATCTTACTAGGAGATGTTCTGCTCCTTATACCATCGGTAACATCCTAGGCCTAGGATTCAGAATCTAGATTCGACAACTGATGACCCTGACATTCCCCTGCATTCCCTTGCGACCTGGGTAGGTCATCTTTTCTTATCTTGAATGCTTTCATGAGTGCGATGTCACCCAACATAGGTAGCCATATTGAAGTTCCTATGATTGAGCCATCTTGTTGGTATAGGTAGAAACTTTTAATTCTTTTAAACCTTTATTAACCATATTTTTATAAAGAAAAAATGAAAAATGAAAATATTTTTCAAAAAAAAAAAGAGGGTCGTAAAAAAGGGTTGGAGGAGACGACCTTGATCAGTTAAATCGTCCAACCAATTAGTTCTTTTTTGATCCATTGATCATATTTTTAACTTTGAAATCAAAGTTTGAGGTTAAAAAATAATGTGTAGTAGTCATGGAAAATTGTATAAAAAGATCAAATGAAAAGTTCAAAGTATAACAAATAGTTCATAATGTGGAAAATTACTTTCCTTCCTACCGAAGCTAAAGATATTGGAGTCCATGTGGAAGTGTACCAAATAACATAATTATGCTGTTTTTCAACAAAATAAATGAATAAATAAATAAATATCGAAATATCCTAAGATTCTCTTTTTCCATCAAATCTATCTGCTGCACCCTACCATCTGATTGTATATTGGTTTGCTTACTCCTTTTTCAAACATGTTAAATTATATGATTAAATAAGAATATATTGTTTGATGGCAAAATGTGACTCAATTTAAGAGTTATTATCCATCAAATCTAAAATTTCATTTTTAATATTATATTTCAGTTTGCTTACTCAATTTACGCGTAAGTTGGCAGCCCGTCTGTTGTAAGGTCGGATGGATTGTCCCGTTAGATTAGTCGAGGTGCGCGTAAGATGACCCGAACACTCACGGATATAAAAAAAATTATATTTCAGTTTAATTAATAAAATACCACTTTGATTTTTTTATTTTAAAATTTATTCTATTTTAATGTATGTAGTTTCAAATATTTAAAGTTAGTCTTATCTTTTCTATTTGTATTACAATTAATTTTAAAAGTAATAATAAATTATATTAAAAAGTCACAAATGTGACTATGTTTTCAAAGTTTAGAGTGAGAAAGTGAATAGAATTTATTTCAATTTTAGGAAAGTTAACCACAAATTAAGATATATTAAAAGGAGAGGTTTTCAATACAAACATTTAAAAATATAAGAACCAAAATAGTACAGATGTTAAGTATTAAAATAAAAATAATATTTTAGTTTAATTTTTGAAAAGATTTCATTTGTTTACTAATATATACTTTTTTTTAATAATTTTTTTATTAAAAAACAAAAGTAATTAGTTTAGACTTATTTAGTAGAAAGGTAGAGATACAAATTCATGTTGTTGAACTAAAAAATGTTGTAAACTAAAAGCAAGGTTCGAAATATCGATGTCAGTGGAAATATCAAGATGTCAGTGAAAATATCAAGGTTCCGATTTTACGAAAATATCGATGGAAGTATCGATATTGATGGAAGTATCGATATCAATAGAAATTTCGAGAAACTTTATGGAAATTGATGGAAATTATTATAATTAACTAATGAAACTATGATTGTATTGTAACTAAGTTAGACTACAATTGACCATTTTTAATTATTATTTCTATAAAATAAGATAATATTTAGATGTATATTGTAAAATATTTGTGTAAATGTCAATGCGAGAGCAGAAATTTAAAAAAGAAATAGAAAAATAATTACAAAATTCAAGAACATGAAATATTTACATATAAAATAATTGTTAGTTGTTTATTATAAAATGAAATGGATACAAAAATGAAAAATCATAGCATTCAACTAACATAACATAATAAAATAAGGAAAGAAAAATCATAACATTAAAAAAAAAAAAGATGTAAAAAACATAACATTAAACATAACACACTATAATAGAAAATAAATAAGAAAAATAAAACTCTAGAATTAAATAGAGTTTGAGAGAAAATGAGGAAGAATGTTAAAGAACTCCCATCAATTCAAATTTGAGGTGAAATGATGTGAAAATTCAATAGAAAAGATCTGAATGAAAATATGTTGTTTGGTGATGGTAAAAAAAAAAAAAAAAAAACTCGAAATTTTAATGGAAACTCTATCAAAATTTCGATGAAAATTTATTTGAGAGAATTTTTTTCTCTACTGAAATTTTGAGCCTATTAAAATCTCAAAAATTCAATGGAAAAAGAAATTTTGGGATTTCCAAAAAATTTTAAACCGTAAAACCCAAAATTATTTGGTGCTGCCAAATTTAGCATAAATGAGAAAAAAAAAAATAAAGGGAAAAAAACAGCTCAAGATTCGTTTTTTTTCCTTTTCAAACTGCTCAAGATAATTAAATTTCCCCAAGCAAATGTGTATGTGTATGATGTCACATCATACTATAATCAATCAATATCTAAATTAATTAGTGATTATCATGATTACACTTATCAATCAATCCCTAATTTAAATTGAGCTTACTAAGATTATAGTAGTCTATCAATATTTTTAGTACTATGTAAATAAATGCTTTCACATATACATAATTACCACTATCAACTCAATTATTTTTAGTATGGTCCCAATTCAAATAGATTAGATCACATATAATTGAACTAGTTTAAGTGTTAATAATTAATATAAATCTCTTTCTTAAAATAAGATATTCAAATTGATTTGATTTGTTTTCCTTTCAATTTGACACTTTAAAATATTTATTCCAATATATTAACTTTTAATCTTTCTTAAAATTATTGATTGATTTGAGAAAATTAAAGTAGATGGTGACAATCCACTTATATCTCTAATATTGTCCAAGCCATAAATCCATCATTTTGAATTTAATAGCAATTACATTAAAAAAAAAAAAAAAAAAAAGCATCTAAGAGAATGATTATCATAACTCTACCATGTAATTTCTATATTTTTTTAAGAAAATATTTTAAAAATTTATGAAAAAAAAACATTTTAATCTTCAAGTTTTGTATCTAGTTTTCATTTAGTACCTAATTTTTAAAATGTCACACTTTTAGTTTTTAAGTTTTGAATTTACTCCAATTTAATCCTTAGGTTTCAAAATAGTACTATTTTATCATTGATATTTAAGGTTGATTTCAATTTGGTCTCTAGGTTTCAAGATTTACATTTTTAAAATTGATTTTTCATTAAATACTCACTTTGATCTGAGATGTTAAATGTCAGTTAATTAATTTAAAATAATTTTTTTTGAAGAAATTAATTTAAAATAATTATTCATTATTTTCTCATCACTATTAAAAATAATTTTAAATAAATTAAAATAGATATTAACAACAAAGACCGAAAGTTATGTATGTTTTGAAATTTAGGAACCAAATTGAAACAAAACTCAAATTTCAAAGTGTTACATTTTCATCTTAAAATGTAACACTTTGAAATTTAGAGATTAAATTGAAATTAAGCTCAAAACTTAAAGATTATAACAATAATATTTTAAAATTTAGGGACTAAATAGAAATTAAAATCAATGATATTTTTTCTAAAAATTATTAGGTTAGATAAGTTTATCATTACTCAATTTTAATATTTACTAATAGTAAAAAAATTAAATTAAAGAAACTTAAAACATAAGTGACAGAACACCTATGAGAGATTAAAATTTATATTTAGTCTGTGTTTTAAATTTAATACATTGTAACAATACTTTGGAATCTCAATCAAGTTTTAATTAATTTTTTTTTTTTTTTTTTTTTTTTTTTTTTTTTTTAAAAAAAAAGACTCTGGAAAAAGGGATTACAATACTTTGGAATCTCAACCATGTTTTAATTAATTATTTTTTTTAAAAAAAAAGACTCTGAAAAAAGGAATTTTTGGATTGAAAAGCTCGCCCTCTTAAAGGAGTCACTTATACTTATACTTTTTTTATTATTATTATTTTTATTTTGATGTGAAGCCTCCAGCTGGATCCATTTTGATATATCAAGTAGCCAAAAAATGGCAGAAAAATGTGAAGAAAAAAAAGAGATTGTAATTTGTAAGAGAATTGGAAAATGAAGAAGGTGCTAAGAAAATGGTACAAATTAAAGTTAATATTGTAATAATAAGATGAATGAACTTTTCATAAGCTTTTTAACCTTTTAGAGCAATTTACTGCTTACCATCGAATGAAATTGATTAAAAGCCTATTACCTGAAGAACCTACCTACCTTAGGCCAACAAATTAAAAGGAACTTTTTTTTTTTTTTTTTTTTTCTTCTTCTTCTGGTGGGAAGACAATCCTTGAAATCAAACTAGCCATGAAACGCACTAATCTTTATCCCCCTTTTCAATAAAATATCTATAATAACTTTTAAAAATGAATTTTCTAAGATATTGAAATCATTTTTATATGCTATAGGATTTGAAAAGACCAAATATAATTTTTGTTATGGGTAAAAAATTTGGCTGTGTACCTAGCCTTCACATGATTATTTGGCCATTTTAGGAGAAATGAGTTATTTGGCTTAGTATGAAAGCCAACTCGTAGGGTTAACCATAAGAATCAACGAAATCAATTAATAAAATGGATCAAAAGATCAACAAAGACCATGAAAGTCGACCTATAAGATTGACCATGGAAGTCTAAGGAATATATGAAGGTCAACCCTTGAGGTTGACTATGATAGGCAAAATATGCTTGTGTGTTTAAACACAACTTTGTAGCTTGGGTTCGCCAATTTGTAATGGCTAAAGTTAAATTAGTAGCGACCAAGTTAATTAGTTAATGGATTAATTAGCCAAGTTATCGTTACAAAATCATTTTTTTCCATATAACCAAGAGACATTTAAAATACGTTGAAAACACTCTAAATTCTCCATTCTCTTAACTCTCTAAAATATTACTAGCTTGATCGTCGGAGTGTCGGTGGCTAAGCATTGCACCGTTGTTAGATTTTCTTGTCTTATGGGAAAACTGTTTGATTCCTCCCAATTATTACAATTTCACAGTTGGTACCCTAATTTAGTATCAACAATTGGTGCTGTTTGTGGAAATTTATTTATCAATTTAGTGCTCTACCCAAAACTGTACATTACGAGAAAATGAGCAACACTATCACTAACCAAATTTTTTTTAGAGCAACTAAGTTGGTTGTTAGAGTTAGCCGTTGGAGATGATTGATGGAGTTGGTCATAGGAGGTGGTAGTTGTGCGAACTTGGACGCGGAAGGCGGTTGCTAGAGTTGATTGTCTGAGATGATCTTCGTTAGAGGTAGCTGTCAGAGGTGCGAAGGTTGTTGTTGGAGTTTGTTCAGTTAATTTGTTTTATTTTTGAAATTTTGATGGCATATTTCATATATCAGCTAATTGATATACCATATTTAGAGAAAAAGAAAAGTATATAAGAAAAGTATATCAATAATATTAATTATTGATATACCAAATAAAATATATCATTCCAAATGATAAAATTCAAGTATAATATTGATATTTTAGTTTTATGTCATTACTAATTCAATATGTATTTTACCATATTATTAATGTATCAATATAGTATATCAACATTCGATTAAAATGCAATACTAAGTATTACATTGGTTTATCACTAGCTTATTGATATGCACAAGTGCACGCGTTGAGTAACAATATAATTAAAATGACATTAATCGAGTATGTCCTTTGGAATATTGGTTTTCAATTCTTTTAGTTACTTAGAGATTCATCTAATTTTTCTAGAAGACCAAATTGTGATAAATATTAATCTAATATAAACCTACAAAAGCAACTAGCGATAACAAATGGGGCGAAACTAAACAAAACACATTCAAGGGTAGTTATTTCGTAGATGGATTAACTGAATTAATTTGAACCTTAGATTGATTTTATGCTAACTATAGATCTAGAAATCCAATATCCAAGTATTCTATCTCGAGTTCAACCCTTTCTTACACTAACCATTAATTCATTTTCGTAATGAAAAAATTGTTTGATCATATTTTTAAAAAATGTCATTCTATTTTAGTAAGATGTTTAAAAGTTAAAATATCGATATCAACGTCTTATTTTTACAAAAATATTGATGGATATATCTATAAAATATCGATATCGATAGAAATAAAAATTCAAATAAATTTAAATTAGTAAATAAACATTTTATTTATTTTAGAATAAGTTAACATGTTATTATTTATATTATATTTATTTTAGTGATATTCCTCATTTTTATGTTTTGTGTGTTATTCTAAATAGGGGCGATAGTCGATTAGGTTTTGTTGGTTTTAGGGTCAACCAATAACCAGACCAAACCAACTGGTTTTATAAAGAAAAGATCCAAACCGATGTCCAATAAAGAACAAAACCAATAGATTGGTTTTTATTTGGTTTGGTTTATTATCAGTTTGGTTTCCAGTTTTGACATTTTCTTTTTTCTCTTCCAAAATTTAATTTTTGCTTTCAATTTTGTTTTGAATTAATCACTTTTACTAATTTTAAATTAACATTGGGTACATTTCATTTTTTTTATACATTGAAATTGGACATTTTTATTTTTTTCTAGGTACTTTCTAAATAAATATCTTACACACCCTATAATAATTGATATTTTTTTTCTAAATAATAAATATATATGCATCATAATAATTACAACACTAAAATATACCTAATATTGTTAGAGTTTATTTTTAAGAATATACATATCCTCAGTTTGGTTTAGTTTTAATTGGTTTTTCGAATCAAAATCTGATCTAAACTAACATTTTTTTTTGTTTCTTCAAATAAAAACCAATTCGTCTAATTTTATATCAAAAAAACCAAATTAAATTAGTAGATCGATTTGGTTTTTTGATTTTTCGTAACACTCCTAATTCTAAATGTCGATTCACCCCTTAGATGGAAACTTGAAATATCTACGTGTCTATAAGAATTCAATTCTGAGAAAAAGAAAAAGGAAAAGGAAAAAAGAAAAAGTTTCATCAAACCCTAGACCCTCATCATTTTCTTCTCTTCCTTGGTTAGTCGCAGCGCAGAGTAGCGACGACGTCTCCTACCCTTCCGACGGTGTATTGCAGCTGCATCCGACGGGACCAACGATTCGAATCGCTTTATTCGTGCAACACACGCTCCGATCGATCTCAATTCTTGACACCCACAACCTGAGGCCTGCAGATCTGCAAGTTTGAACACTGTTCAGCAAGCTCAAGCTCAAGCTCGTTTGGTGACAAACAGTGGGTAACGTTCACACTAAATCCCATTTCTGACTCTTCTTGAGCGTTTTAATTTAGGTTCTAGCCCTTGAAACTTTTCTTGTTTGTAATCTCGAACCGTCAGACAGGTTGCAAAGGTGTTTAAGGCTAACTTTCGGATTCGATTAAGGATTTTAATCTGAGTTTTAACCTTGGAACCTTGTCTTTCTTGCTTCAAGAGCTAAGAGCGCTTTGAGACGTTTGTATGTAGTTTCTACTTGTACAGTGTGGAATCTGTTTGTTGTATGCTTTGTATGCACTCGTTGTTTGATACATATTATTTAAATTGTATGCTATTACAACCTGCTATATTTCCTGGTGTGATGTTGGGTTATGCTCTTGTGATGTTAAGCATGCTGTTATGTCTAAATTTTCTGAAACTATAGGATAGTGTGATGTTTTTGTCAAAAGCATGTTCGTGGAGTTATTTGGCTAGAAGCTGATCTAGAAAACATGTTTTTGGATGTACGTACTTGGATTTATTGTGAGACTGAATTGTGAAAGAGGTCAGAGGATCTTGTGTTTATGGTATAGGAAAGTGAGGGCAATATTTTAGGTCCTCGAGTATAAATGGTCGAGGGCTAGTATTGTGACGCCCGAGTATAGGAGGAGTACATGAATGAACTAAGATCACATTCGAATGAGAGGGATCCTGAGGATATGAAAGTATGATTAAAAAAGGCTTAAAAGAATTCAGAGTTATTACCTATACCAACTACTTTCCTTTTCGGTGGCTCAATCTTTAAAACTCTAAAGTTAAGCTTGCTTAGCTTGGAGCAATTCTATGTTGAGCGACCTCCTAGGAATTTTCCTAGGAAGCATGTGAATGAGGACAAAACATGCTGTAAGGACCCATGTTGGTTTGTGGGGATAATTTTTATATTTAGAAGCAGTTCAAGAGAAGTAAGGATGATGTTGCTAAGGCGTAGGGGATGCAGGGGAATGCCGGGGCCATTAGGTGCTAAATTTGGAATTCAAATCTTAGGCCTAGGGCGTTACAAGTATTATGTTTAGGAAAGTAAGAAAGAATGTTAGGGTTTTAGATATAAATGGTTCATATATGTTGTATGAGTAACTTGCATGTGAGAAGCATGTTCTGATGTATGTTGCATGTTGTTTGTGACTCCTTAGTTGGAAGGCTCTTCTTCATTAGTGTTCTTCATTAATGTTAGGCTCTTCCTTAGGCTGTTCTCTTTTGGTTCTCTAATGGAATATACACATTTGTTTCTTGTAAAAAAAATAGGTGGAAGCTAATTACTGAGCGAGAGATGTCGTACTTGCTGCCACATCTTCACTCAGGATGGGCCGTTGATCAGGCAATCCTTGCTGAAGAAGAACGTCTTGTGGTCATTCGTTTTGGTCATGATTGGGACGAGACTTGTATGCAGGTCTTTCTCTTTCCCCTTTCATAATCTTCTCTCCCTCTTTCTTCATATTATTGTTCATCATCAAATTTAATGTTGACCATGTTGTGTCTCTCTCTCATTCTTCTTCTTGCTTCCAATGAACTGAATTTATTCTGTTCTGGCTTTTAGTTTCACAAAACAAGTCTTTTTTTTTAGTTCTCCAAGTCTTGAAGTCTTGATGACTTGATCTGTTGAGGGTCAGCCTCCACCCTTTTTTTGGGTATTAGACTATTAGTCGGTGCTTTGAATGTTTGCTTGCTTGGATTGTTCTAATTTCTTAAGATTAGATTAGTATTGGTTAAGTTTTCCTTTATTGTGTAAAATTCCAATTTTTTTTTTTGCAGTTTTAAGAAAGGTTGGTTGATCTCTTTTTTCTTAAAGAAAAAATTAATTTGTATCAATCCTAATTTCTTTGTGTTCGCTCTCTATTATCATGTATTCTGTTGCAGCTGTGCTCCTGACACGTTTTCTATAATCATGCATTACATATCTTAGCACATCAATCGTAGTATGTACCAGAGATGAAGTTCCTTCATAATAGTTATGAAATGCAATTTTTTTTTTTGGTGCATGGTTTCTTTCGAGTCATTTTCCCTCTTTTTAAGCTACACATGACCACAGTTCTTCCATCTTACATGTTAAAGATTGGGAATGTAACGACCCGACTTTCTAGAAGTCGTTACTTCATGCATGCATACATTTCAAAACGACACATTTCGTATATTTGACTAAAATAAAAGAAATTTATCAAATAAATAACTTCATTAAATTTAAATAATTAAAAATATTAGATTGGGGTACTCCTAAAAAAATTTATAAAACCAGAACTGTGAGTTTTGCATAAAACCTCTAAGAATGCAAAACTAAAATTTCTAATTTAAACATTCAGATTTGGATTTAACAACATGAAAACATAAAAATATGAGCGGAAGCATTGACTGGTCCCAATGGCACGGTCACGGATTCTTCCTGTCATTCGCCTGTCTGTCCTTGTCTTTACCTGAAATCCATAAAATTGTAACCGAATGCCTGAAATCCATAAAATTGTAACCGAATGAGTATAAAACTCAGTAAGTAATCCCACTGTCGGGATTTCTAGATCTGTAGGCCAATTGCCCTGTCACCATGCCTAGCGGCCTGAGGGCACGCCGTCAATGCTCTGGTGTAAGCCTGATGACCCACACCAGTGAACATGGAGGTGAACCCGTTGGTCCACACATGTCTAGTGGCCTCATGGCACACCGTCGAAACTGGAGGTGAACCTGATGAGAACCCGTCGGTCCACACACGTCTAGTGGCCTGATGGCACACCGTCAAAACTGTTTTGAGGTGAACTTGATGATTCAAGTAATAATATAGCATGGGACAACGGGCGTTGGCATCGGATTCAATCATACATAGCATAGGTAAATTCTCAACTGATAAATTCTCAACAGTAGATAAATCATAAAGTAGCCAGACAAGTCATACCTGCAAACATGCCAATAGCCAAATAATACTTTGAAGCTGTGATTTATATGCCAATGGCCAAATAATACTGACCTGCCAGCAGTAGAATCACTTACCTTGAAATAAGTGTAACAATCGCGCTGAGAAATTCCCTGTGTACCAATTCCAATCCACACCAACGTTATGACCCACAACGGTTGTTGCCCAATTTTACAGGTTCTGTTCGGCAATGATTACGGACACATGAGAGCTTAAAACAACGATCCAACCGTTCAGAATGAGGCCCTCTATGTCCCGAATATGCTGATAAAATTTGAATACGATCCGACGGTTGAAACTCCAAAAAACGAAAATTTTCTAGGAGCTGTCGCTGAAAAACCGAACTGTACTGTCGTTTTTCCCATTCTCCATTTTTCGGTGTATTTTTCTCCCTCTCTAGTCACTTAATAATATATATATACGATCCCAAACCCTAATTCCTTAATAAATTAGGTATATACATATTAAATTTCTTTTCCCTCCACCAATTCAACTAAATAAATTAAATCTTCCAAATTAAAATTCAATTTTCACCGATGGAATTTAAATTCAAATCTTTTATCCTATTTAATTTAAATTGAATTATTTTTCCAAAATAATTCAATTAAGACTTAAAAATTCAAAATAATACCCAAATAATTTAAGATAATTAAATTAAAATTACTTAAAATTTTGGGTTGTTACAGGGAAGATTCTTTCTTTTCCATTTATAGTTTTATATGGTTTTTAATAGTCACCTTTGTTGTTTTTCGAGATGTTTTATCTGATTGAGTTGTTTTTGATCTAGATGGATGAAGTGTTGGCCTCAGTTGCAGAGACGATCAAGAACTTTGCTGTAATATACCTTGTGGATATCACAGAGGTCCCGGATTTCAACACAATGTACGAGCTGTATGATCCTTCCACAGTCATGTTCTTCTTTAGAAACAAGCACATAATGATTGATCTTGGTACTGGAAACAACAATAAGATAAACTGGGCACTTAAGGATAAGCAGGAGTTCATTGATATCATTGAAACAGTCTATCGTGGAGCAAGGAAAGGACGTGGTTTAGTCATTGCACCCAAGGACTATTCGACCAAATATCGCTACTAAGATTTTCTGCTGCATCTGCAAGTTCTTATTGATCTTAAATATAAAAGATTGCATCTAGAAAATATGTACTATATGATTTAACCTCCTAAGAAGAAGTTGTGGTTTATTCAGGATGTCATTTTGTGGTATACTTCTCAAAACATTCACTCGACACCTTTGAAGAGGGTATATAACTGTTAATGGCATAAAGTTGATTGATAAGGTATGTTAAGGTTGAATAAATTTTCCTATCGATTGATGTATTGGATTATAATAGTTGGTATTAAAACAACAATCGAACTAGTGTTTGTGAATAAAATGGTATGTTTCACAAATATAACGTTTATTTATAATGGTTGAATGCATTTGCTTCTTAATTATGTCATCTATGATCATATATATACGTCTTTTTTCCATTTTTATTACAACAATTGTAATGGGTATCAATTTATTTTCTAAGGTTTTGCAAATATAGCAAATTGTTTTTGCAAATCTGGCAAATCTAGCTAATGGTAACTTTTAATCTTCATTTTACCCTTGTTTTAATTTCATTCTCTCTTAAACCTATTTGCGATTCTCCTGGACTTCATTCTTCTTCTTCGCTATGACTCTCCTTGTTTTCGATCTCTTCATCCACAGTAGTCTTCATTTGGCGTCAAGTTTCGTTTTCTATCTCAAAGTTCAAGCACATTTTCTTATTTCAGCAACCAAAAGAATTGAAAAACGAAAATTTGAGTTATCACATAGGTTCGTAATTTTTGGGTGTGTTCAAAAGTTTTCATCATTAATCAAAATAGTGATTTTGTGATTTTATGTTCAAGAATCTACACAATTGATCAAAATAGTGAATTTGTGCTCAAGTATCAACACCATTACTTGTCTGTTATTCCTATTTGACAAACAACTCCGTTAGTACATATGGAGGAAGTGGTTCCACGATTTGGTTGTGGAAAAAATCTAGAGTGGTGAGATTTCATTTAATTTAGCTATTACGAATAATTTCATTTCTCTTAAAATGATCCATTGAGTATTTTTACCCATAACACCGTTGATATGGGTCTACCAAGTACCAATTGATAAAGAATATATCACTTAATTATTCAAAAAGCCCTCTAGAAAGAAAAATAAAGAAGTAAAAAGTTATGAAAATAGGGGTAATTAAGCTGTAGAACATAATTAATTAAATTTTATTATAGATAAACTTGAGTTGAGTAAAACAAGCATCATGTGGTAATTAAATATAAGATAAATTAAAAGATTTCTTAGCTTATTGGCTTCGAAAGTCAACCAATGGTTGGGACATCAACGACGTAGCCATTATCATTGATATAAACAAAAACACGATTGCAACAGAAATTTTCAATTCTAATCATTCCCTCTCTTAATATTATAGCAGTCACCGAACGGACTTCCCTTTCAATTCTCCTTTTAGCACTCTCTCCTTTCTTCCCTACTAGTTCTGGCCACCTAAATTTGCCTCCTGCATATACAAACGCTTAACATTCATATATAACAAACAAATTAATCAAAATCATTCGAGTTCCGTTGGGTAATCTAATCACTTGGTTTTTTTTAAAAAAAAATTAAGTCTATTTTCTCTCAACTTCTTACCGTGATTTGTATTGTTCTTAAGTACAAGAGACGAATTCTTAACCAAATTCTAAAAACTAGGGTTTGTTTGGTAGATAATTTGAAAACAACATATTCAATGAAAACATAGTTGTATTTCATGTTTCCAAATATTTGTTTGGTAGCGGATTTAGAAATTGTATTTTAATTTAAATAATTGTTTGAAATGTGTTTGATACCATATGTTTATAAAATCATAAAACTAATTGTAGTTATCTATGTATTTTAGTTGATAATAAACTATTTCTAATTTATTTATGAATATGATTTATGTTAAAAATATAATTACTAATTATTTTCTAATATTATATAATTTATAATACGTTACATTATACATATTATATTTAATAATTAAAAAATGAATTGAGTTTATAACATGACATATTATATTTCTAAATGTTTATAATTGCACTGTTTGGATCACATAATCCCAAAACAGTTTTCAACAACAGAATCTGAGTTGTCTGCCAAACACATATTTGCTGAATCTGAAAACATAAAACAAAATTTGAGTCTCTACCAAACGACCCTAATTTTTTTTATCCAACAAGTGAAAATCAATATTACTTGGAGAAAAAAAAAAAAATAACATTTTAGGAGTTTGAGCACAAGACCTCCTAAATCACCTGCTTTGATACTATCTAAAAATCACTGATTGGCTAAAAAGTTTAATATTATATCATCTAACAAGAAAATTAAAGGTGTGTAACGAGTATTTATAGACTTAATTTTCAAAAACTAAAAATAAAAAATGAAATAATTATCAAACGGAACATCACGAATATAATTACAAAAGAGATAAAAAGACCCTAACCAAGATCGCAACATTGAGCATCCATGCAGCCATAACTTGCACAAGGTGGGTAACGAGGATCACTTGCCATTTCCACTTTAATATTAAGTTGAAATCAACTTCTTGAATCATCTTATTTATACACAAATTTATCCCCACATAACCTAAAATATTGGCATTCAATTAAAAAATTTACATTCCAATAATGCAATTTATTATTTCTCTTGTTTAGGCATTTTGCTTTCTGTTTACGTACATGTATAAGATAATGTTGAATAGAAAACATTCAAAAGCCCCAACATTTATTTCTCAAATTGGATAGTAGTTTACCTAAATTAAAAAGTATTATATTGTTAATAGTATATTTATTAAACAAGATACTCATTATAAAATCAACCCATAAAGAGCAAGATAATTATTTTAAATGCCAAAATAGTCGAAGAGTATCGGAGGTTAGAAAAACCAATTTTTTTTTTGGTTAAAAAATACTTTTAATCCCTAAACTTTTATGAAAGTAACAATTTAGTCCCTGAACTTTGATTTGTAACGATTTAATCCCTATACTTTCCATTTTGTAACAATTTAGTCCCTGAATTTAGTATGTAATAATTTAGTACTTGTACTTTCAAATTTATGACAATTTAGTCTCTAACGTAAAAAAAAAATTCATCAAAATTATATGTCAATGTTTATTATTTTATGATGTAGACCCTGTATTTTATAAAAATATTGAGTCTCTGATTAGGTATCGGTTTATTTATGTAAGAAATCTCATTAAATCTTAACCCTAATTTCTACAATAGGGACTAAATTGTTAAAAATTTTAAAGTAGAGGGATTAAATTGTTACATAGTAAAGTTCAGAGACGAAACTATGACAAAAATGAAAGTACATGGACTAAATCATCACAAACCAAAGTTCATGGACTAAATTGTTACTTTCATGAAAGTTTAGGGACCAAAAGTAATTTTTAACCAATTTTTTTTTAGAAAATTTTTACATATAGAAAAAATGTCAAAATATTTATAGAAAATAGTTAAAAAAAAAAAACACTAATAGACATCGATAGACTTCTATCTGCATCTTTTAGTGATAGACTTCTATCATTTCTATCACTGATAGATCCTGATAGACTTTTATCAACGTCTATTACAACTATGTAAAAATTTTGCTATTTTGTATAAATAGTTTTCCTTATTTTTCTATTTTTAAAATTTTTTCTTTTAAACAGTTAGTTTTTAAAGCCCAAAAATTTGTTAGGTTAGAAATTTCTGAAAAGAGTGGTTTCTTAATTTATTTTTTTCCCTTATGGGAAAGGCACTTGTGATGTGAATGAATCCATTTTGTTAAGATAAAATAACCACACTTTTGTTAATAAAAAAAAAGCCAAAAATGTGAAAATAGGATTAAAAGTAGAGGATTGGAGAAAGGAAGGAAGTGGTCAAGAAAATGCAACAAATAAAAGGTGAAATTGTAATAAGGTGAATGAACTTTTCATAAGCTTTTTGACATTTTAGAACTTTTCATTAGCTTTTTGACATTTTAGAGCAATTCATTGCTTACTAGGGATGGCAACGGGGCGGGATCGGGGATGTACTCTCCGTCCCCGCCCCATTCCCCGTTTTGGAGAGTCGGGGTCGGGGTTGGAGAATCCCCGCGGCGAAAAATCTCCGTTTATGAATTTTTTTTCTTTTTTTTATTATTTAAAATTAATTAGAATTTAGAATTTGTATTAAAAATAGAAATATTTTAAGCAAGAAGTTAGTATTTAATGCTTTTTATTATAAATTTAATAAAACAATTTAGTTTATTATATTTGAAAATTAAAATTAGAAAAAAAATTAACTAAAACAGTAGCTTAAACTACTGTTTTAGTTGTTTATATATAATAATAATAATAATAATTATATTATTATTATTATTATATATATTAGGTATAAATTAAAAAGTTTGAGTTATATATATATATATATATATATATATATATATATATAAACAATTTAAAAAATTCGGGGCGGGGTCGGAGGCGGGATCGGGATCGGGGACGGGGCGGAGATCCCCTCCCTGTCCCCGACCGGAGACCCGATTAAAATTCCCGGTTTGACTCCCATACCCGGTTAAACCGGGAATTCCTCGCCCCGTTAGGGTCGGGGACCTGCAGGGACCCGACTTCGCGAGAAATTTTGCCATCCCTATTGCTTACCCACTAATGAAATTGATTAAAACCCTATTACCTAAGGAACCTTCCTATCTTAGGCAAACAAATTAAAAGGACTTTTGTTAAAAGCTTTTCAACAAAAAGATATATTTTAATCAATATAACTTTAGTTAAAAGAGCTTTTGAATAAATCATTTTAGTATTTGGTTTTACATTCTTTAATTTTTTTCTAGTAGTGTTTTTCGATCAAACACTAAACACGTTTTTTTTAAATAATGTTATTTTAATAAATAATGACAAAAATAGGATAGGGATAAAAGTATTTTAAAAAATAGGTGAGGAAATTGTGGACGGAGTCCACGATTTCATAAAATTAGCCCACATGGCATGCAAATCGTGGACCGAGTCCACAATTTTGCTCACATGTCTCGGTCAACCCTGCCACAATTGTACTCATTTTGCTCACATGTCACGATTTTGCTGACACTTGCTGGATAAATTGTAGACCCGGTCCACGATTTTGATGATAGGTGGAAATCGTGGACTCTGTCCACGATTTTGTTGACATACTTTTGTCAATATTTTCAACTCAACCCTATTTTTGTCCTTATTTTTTAAAATAACATTATTTCTAGAAAAAAAAATCCACTAAACACCTGGAGATTTCTCTTTTTTTAAGTTAAATTATAGAAAATACTCTTGAACTTTTTATTTTGTTTCAAAAAAAATCTTTGAACTTCAAAAATATAAGGTTAGTATACATACATAAATCATTATATATCTTTTAAAAAATACTGCTAATTAAACTTTTAAAAGTTTTATTAATACTCAATAAGTTTACAAAATGTCCTCCTATTAGTGTGTGGACATAATCATTTATATATATCCCTATCACCTTCTTATTCCATTTTCTTCCCTCACTTTTTTAATACGTCTCGTTATAATCTTCTTTTATCCTTCCTCAATCTCCAAAACTCTCTTCATTTGTCATCTTTTTTTCGTCTTTCCTCTTCAATATCAAAACTTAAAAAAAAAAAAAAAAAGATAAGTGAAAATCTCTCATTTGTCATGCCCAAATATATGAAATCTCAATACCTAAACAATGAATTTAGGTAAAGTTATCTTGAGTTAGGAAAGAATCAATTTGAAAACAACATAAATATATACTCTTTTTTTTCATGTGAATATTGTACCTAACTTATGACTTGAATTCTTAATGTGCTTCTCTTTTGTTTATTAAATCCAAACATATTAAGTCACATTCAACTAATAAAGTATTGTTAAAATATTTAAGTCTTAAGATCCTTTAGTTGTTCTATTATTCTTCATTCTTCTTACTATTAGCCTATATACCTTGATTGAAGTGGTAATTTTAGAGATTGAGAAATGGAAGAAGAGAAGTAAAGAGAGTATTGAAGAAGAAAATGAAAACGTAAAAGTGTGTAGGCCATAGATTGAAGTAGAGGAAGAGAGAAAATGGAAGATGGAAGTGAAATTAGGTGTAGATATATGGTTTTAATCTATATATACTAACATTAAGAGCATTTATTTTAACTTTTGTTTCAAAGGTTAAAGGTATTAATGAAACTTTTGAGAGTTCAATGATATTTTTGAAATAAGGCGTGAACGGTTTTCATCTATAGATAACAATAAGGATATTTTTTTTTTAACATTTTTTAAAGTTAAGGACCTTAATTTAACTTTGACAATTCGAAAGTCATTAAAATCTATAGTTTTAAATATTTTTTTAAAAATTCAAACATATTAATGAAACTTTAAAATGTGAAGAATACTTTTGAAGCAAGGTTGAAGGGCGATTTCTATAATTTTCATATTATTATTATTATTATTATTAGGGCTCTTTTCAAATATAGAAAAATGAGTCAAACTATTTACAAATATAGAAAAATTTTACAGTCTATCACGGATAGACCGCGATAGAATTCTATCACTTGCTATCGCTCAAGCGATAGAATTGATTTGCTTGAGCGATAGAAAGCGATAGAATTCTATCGCAGTCTATCATTGATAGACAGTGAAATTTTTCTATATTTGTAAATAATTTGATATTTTTTCTGTTTATAGTAATTTTCCTTATTATTATTATTATTATTATTATTATTATTATTATTATTTACCTTGTTCTAGACGTAATGTTACTCTAACCATGAGTGAAAGTGCTTATATGAAAATGCAGTCGAAAGCACTTCTAAAGGTAATTATTTTTCCCTTTTTTCTTTTTGTTTTGCTTTTGTTTTTATCTTTTTTTTGGAGTTTTCGAGAATTTTTTTTTGTTATTTAGCCAAAGATAATGGAAAAAAAATTAAATACTTATTAATTAGTTAAAATATTTTTCCCAAAATTATTTTCATTTAAACACTTTTTATAAAAATATACATGCGTTTTGTTAATTTTTTTCAAAAAAATATTTTTATATACATGTTTATTTGGTTTGCTACATACACAAAATCTTTCTACTAATATTAAAAATACTATAAAAAACAACTATTAAATACTATGACTTAATAATTTCAAATTTATATTTAAAAACACTAATGGGTCAAGTTTGTATTTTAAGCATTCAATCAAATCTAATTGGTCATTTGAGTTAGTCGTTGGAGATAATTGATGCAGTTGATCGTTAAAGGTGGTCGTTGTTGGTTATTGTTGGTCGACGTTAGAGGTGGTTGTGGTCACCAGAGATGATTGTCAAAGGTGGTAGCCGAAGATGGACATCAATGGTGGTCATTGAAGTTGTACATTGGAGATGGTGCCAAAGTTTATTACGGAACTAGTCATCAGAGTTGGTCGTCAAGTGTGGTGATCGTCGAAGGTGGGTGCCGCGCTGAACTAGTTACCACAAGTTTTGCGAGAGTAAGTTGTTAGTGGTGATTATCGCCACAATTAGTCATCAGAGGTGACCAGTAAAGAGCAGTGGTACCCAACAAAAACCATAGTGGAAATGAGGTGGATCATGATTAATGAGGATATTTGGATAATTTCACATATTATATAAATTAAGAAGAGATTAACCATTACACACTCAAAAATCTTCTTTTAAAAAGTTGGTTTCAAGTTTTTTTTTTTTAAAACTAACTTATTTAAAATAGTGGTTGTGAAACATTCCAATATTTTTTATTTTTTAAAAAATAAACAGTAAAAAAGCTACAAATAATTAATAACTAACCAATTAAATTCAAATAATTGGCACAAAGTTTTTGAAATAGTGGGAGAGGTTTGTGAAAATGATAAGGCTTGCATTTGTTCAATGAGAATGGACTACATGTAGACCCCATCAATTCATAATATATAATACAATGTCAAATGTCAATATCAACTTTGGCAATTTTCATTTATTTCTTTAACCCTACATCTCAGATTTCCTTCATAGAGTAGTCTACTTCTTTTTCTCCTTCAAAGGTTGGCCCAATCTTTTTTTTTTTTTTTTTTTTTTTTTTTAAGTATAATATAAAAATTAAGAGAAATTACTATAAATAGAAAAAATATCAAACTATTTACAAATATAGAAAATTTTTACTACCTATCAGTGATAGACCGCGATAAAATTTTATCGCTCTCTATCGCTTAACCGATAGAATTCTATCGCGATCTATCGATGATAGACGAAATTTTTTTCTATATTTGTAAATAATTTGACTCATTTTTCTATATTTGAAAAGAGTCCTATAATTAATCTCCTTCTCTCGAAGCTAATTATCTTAATTTTATTATTATTATTATAATTAAAAGCAAATAATTAATTTACCCCTTAATTTGATAATGTGAGTCAATTTTTATTAGTGAACTTTCAACTTCATTGGACTAAGTCTTGAACATGGATGAATTATCTCTAGACATTTATTTGAAAAATATAGAGAAATTGTAATGGGTATTAAAAAAACACGAGAAGGGTATTTACAAATGTAAGAATAATTTTCTAAACTTGTAAATATAACCAATAAAATTACATATAATTTTTATTATTTATTTTTAATTTATGGGCTTCAGTAACTATATCTAATATAGTTTATATTTTGGTATATCATTTAGTTGATATGCTTTAAATAAAATTTATATAGCTAATAGATTATGTCTTTAATTGTGTTATGGTCAATGTTGTTTGTTCAATTAGAGTGAATATTAGAGTTATTAATTTTTCATTTGATTAGTTCAATTTTAATTTTCTTTAGGTTTTGACATTGTTATGTTATATTTTCAAATTTGATTTTGATGGTATATCTTAAGTGCATTAATTGTATTAATTGATATACCGAATATAAAATATATCAGTTAACCTATTCTATTATAAAATACTTTATATGATTTTGATGGAATATAGTTACATTAATTTGGTATATCAATTGTATAATGAACATATTTTATTAATTGATTGATATATTAGATTTAGAGGGAAAAAAACATATCAATAATAATGATGATATACTTAAAATATAATATTAGCATTGAAATTGTATATTAATACCAATTCAACATGAATTTCAAATAGATAATCAGTGTATCAATGATATATCCTAATCCATTCAAAATGCAATATTAAGTATTATATTGGTGTATTGGTAGTTCATCAACACCCATTCAAAATTTATTTAAATCATAACGTTGATGTATCAATATTATATCAATAGCCATTAAAAATTCATTTCAAATGAGATTATAAGTGGGGTTGTAAATGGAACGTTGATGTATCGATACTCTGAAACAAATTAATAAAAATTCAAATAAAGTCTAAGAATATAATAGCAAATGCAAAAGCATTTGTTGATTGATAAATATGATATATGGATGGTAATTTTCTTTGGAATATGTATTAGACAAATTTTCACAAATAGAAAAATGTCAAACTATTTACAAAAAATAGCCAAAAACAAACACCGATAGACATTGATAAACTTTTGTCAACATCTATTAGTGATAAACTTTTATAATTTTTATCACTGATAGACTCTGATAGACTTCTACCATGGTCTATCACAACTATCTAAAAATTAATTTTATTATTTTGTGTAAACAATTTCCTTTATTTTTCTATTTTTAAAAATTTCCCTGGTAAATGAAAAAAAGGACAACTAAACAAAATAAAGAAAAACTCACACCCTATCCACTTTTTAATTAGAGCTAGAATCAATGAATATTCATTGCTTTTCTTCTTTCATTGAATTGATATAAGGTAAGCTTTTTTTTCCCCTTCCATTTTAACCTATACTTCCAAGAACATAACCTAAGAAAGAGAAGTGTCATCTTTGGTCCTTTTTTCCTTTCTAATGTTTGTGACAAAGTGTTTCTTAGGGGAAAATTATTTATATATGACCATTGCCATATGTTTGGTAATGTATATTCCTTTGATTTTTTGTTGTTTATTGAATTATTTATTTAATAGATGAAGACTTACATGCATGTATCTACTTTCCCATTAATGCATGTTGGGATCATTATATTGTGTATGTGTACTTTTTTTTCTCAAATATTATAATTTTGAAATTTATTAAAAAGAAAAAGTTGGTCTAATTTTTGGGGAAAAAAAACAAAAGAAGGTGGCCGATTCAGAAACTTTGTTGAGGGGAAGCTTCACTTATAATTTAGTCTAAATAATTTATAAGTGAGTAATTCTAAAAATTAAAAGAAAGAAGTGAAGAAGAAGCCAAAAAATTTGAAGAAGGAATTAAAGAAGAAAAAAAAAAACAACGGTAGTTGAAGCCTTATAGAAAAAGAAAAAAGAAAAAAAAACCCCTCAAATTAATTATAGAAAATGAAGTAATTAGTTTAATAACTTTTTTGTTTTTTTTTTCGAGAAAATTAAAGCTTTTAGGATATAAATTAAATTCTATGTCTATTTAGTTTTTAAACTTCAAAATTATTAATTTAGTATCGTTTTTGAATTACTTAAAATTTTCGGATATACTAAATACAAATTTTAAATTTTAGAATTTTATTGAAAAGTTTAATTTCATATATAGTAGATCTAATAACTAAAATAAACACAAATCTCATACATACATAACTTAGTATGGAATGGAATAAAAATCAAAACGAGAATACATAGATATCTTTTTCAAACACCATTTAAAGTTAAATATGATAGAAAATAGTTTTAGAAAAGCAATCAATAATATTTTCGAAAGAAATACAGCCAAAACAACCTAACTTTGTTTATAAACAAACTTTAATTTTAATTTTTTTCACTTTCTAAAAACCCTTTAAGTTGTTAGCCAAACGTATAGAAAAAATTATTTTTTGCTCATTTTTAAAAATGGTAAAAAAGAGCTTAATTTTAAAAAAAATATAAGAAATTATTATAAATAGAAATATATATATATATATCAAACTATTTATAAATATAGAAAAAGTTTATTGTTTATAAGCGATAGATCGCAATAGAATTTTATTGCAATCTATTGCGGATAGAGAGTACAATTTTTTTATATTTATAAATAATTTGACTCATTTTCTATATTTGAAAATAATTAAAAAATATATGTATATTATTTTTTTAAGAAATAAAAGATAATTATCCAAAATTTTATTTATTTATTTTGGAATTCATCCACTACTAACTAGTATGATTTGAAATTTGATCATTGGTGATAGAATCTCTCATGGATCTATACTTGTATCCACAACCACTGATTTTCCATTTAAGTTATTGAAATAATTTTCTATTTTCTTTTATTGTTTTCCATTGAAATTAAAATTATCAACCGACATAATCCAACACTTCAATTTTAAGTAAATTAATTTATTAAACATTTCTGAAAGTTTTGCAAATAATTAAATATCCCAACAATTCAACATCTCGTCGACAAATTTTATATATGGTTTGATGTTGGGTGTTTAAAATTGTCCTTACATAAGAAAAGTTAAATATCCATCCAAATATATTTGACTAATTTTTTTTATTATAGAAACTAATTTTTCATACCCACACCCTCCAACAATCTGTTATAGTATACACAATATATTTATTAAAATAATTTTTTAAGATATGTGGAATAATGGATCGAATTTCTGACCTTGAAATTAATAATTCAATTGAACTATGAAAAAAAATTAATCAATTTAATTTGCGTAATTCTTAAAGTCGGTTAGAGTGTAGTTTTGAATGTGATTTCTAAATTACTTTAAAATTTAAAATATTATAATTATTGGTGAAAAGTTCTAATTCAAACTTCTATTCTATGTGAATAATAATTCAATTATTTTTAAAAATGAACTTTGTTTTGGTTTTTTTTTTTTTTTTTTTTTTCCTAATAACAAAAAAACTAGTTTTACTTTAACTACTTTTCAGATGCCATTAGTAAAGTTACTTTTTCAAACTTTGTGCAACTTATGAAATAATGGCTAAATATACCAAATGTCCGAAAGGTCCTCCAAACCCAATTTAGTTTCTAGCCTTTTCTTAATTTTATGTGTGAAAAAATCACTATTAAGTCATTTTAATATTATTTTCATAAAACTTGTATTATCGTCCATGTTTTTAAATTTACGAGTTAAAATAATATTAAAAACAATGTTGAAAACAAATGAATAGAAACAACTTTTCATTTAATAAAGAAACAATACTTTATCGTAGTCCAGGCTACACCTAAATTCTATGTTCCCCTTCTTCTAGTCACACAAAAAAATTTATATTTTTTAAGTTAATTTTTACTTGAGTACAGTAGGAGCTACACAAAAAATGGGACTGCACCTAAGTTTAGTGGGGCTGCACCTATGTTTTTTTTCCTCAAACATGGGTAGTCTTCAATCTTTTGTATTCCTCTATTCTTCTTTCACAAATTATTTAATAATTCTTGCTACTTTATTAAAATTTTGAGAGAAGAATAATTTTAAGAAAATTTTCACAGATAGAAAAAATGTCAAACTATATATAGAAGATAGCAAAAAAAAAAAAAAAAAAAAATGATAGATATTGATAAACTTTTATTAGCATCTGTTAGTGATAGATTTATCATTTCTATCACCGATAGACCTTGATAGACTTTTATACTGATAGACCTTGATAGACCCTAATAGACTTCTATCAACGTCTATCACAACTATCTAAAAATTTTGCTATTTTGTATAAATAGTTTCTCTTATTTTTTTATTTTTAAATTTTTTTCATAATTTTGTTTAATAATTTTGAGCTGATTTTAAATGAAGTCAAACAAAAATAGCTATAAATCATTAATAGGAAGTGTAAATTGATAATGCATGTTAGGGTTTATAACGATACCATTCTTGATTTGAAGTATTAATAAAATTCCTAGAGTGAATTGATTTTATCCCAATTAAGAACTATGGAAGATCAGCTACCAAATTAATGCATTTGCTCTAAAATAATTGGAGAAATAGGCTTTTTAGAATATTTTGTTTAATGAGGGGTAAATATGTAAAAGTAGACAACAAAGAATCTCATGCCATTGCCATGGGATGCGTAAGAAACGAAACATCCACAGAAAGCAAAGCAACCTCTCCATCTCCACAAACCCAAAAACAAACAAAACCATATCATATTTACACTTTTAACCCTACAAAAACTACATTATTCCGGAATTGCACTCAATTTCGCCGTAAATTTTCTACTTCTACCACTCCCCATTCCCTTCTTCAATCCCCTTCTCGGAACCTTCCTAAACTCCTCATCGGAAAATGCCACCGGTGAAATCGCCGTCCGTCTAGATCCACATTTCTCCGTCCCTCCGCCGCCAGCCTTCATAAGCGCTGAGCTAGCCTTGACGGCCAATGCCGCCATTTCCTCCGCCTGCAGCGGCTGGTTCAGTCTGTCCAACGGCAAGGCAAAGTAAAGCTGCCCAAGTTGGAGCTCATCGTCGTCGTCAACGGCGTAAACGACGTCGTCAAAATCCATCTCGTCGGAGTTGCAGATAAAACTCGCCGGATGTTTCTGTAGTACGTAAGAAACTTTTACTGGGTAAGAGA
Organism: Lagenaria siceraria; assembly: GCA_002890555.2. NCBI lineage: Eukaryota > Viridiplantae > Streptophyta > Magnoliopsida > Cucurbitales > Cucurbitaceae > Lagenaria > Lagenaria siceraria. The sequence continues at coordinate 7,997,291 of CM016491.1, read as the reverse complement.
ATTCCACCAAAGTTCCATCAATAAGAATCAATTTCGCTGTAGCAACATTGATCGAATCGGACGACACGCAAATGCCCATTTTTGGTGTTCGGATTTGGGAGTTTTCGTTCGTATTTTTTCTTCCTTTCCGAGTTGGGTGAACTCAGTGAGTCAGATGACAGCGAGTGGTGATTGAGCGAAGAAGAATGGAGAAATGAGGATGGGTATATAAAGGCCCTCGAGGTTTGAAACAGAGTGCCACGTAGGATATTTGTTTTGTCGTTTTGCTAGGGATTATTTAAAAAGGGAAAATCGAAAAACGAGAAATGATTATTATTATTATTTATTTAATTTATTGCCAGACTGTATATGAGTGGTGACAGGCTGGAAGATTTGGTGGGAATTTAAAATAATGACCCTCTGTTTTTTAAATGATTTTACGTTTACGTAGACAGGAAATAGGAAACTCAGATTTGTTCAATTTCTTTAACTTTGTCAACATCACTAATAATCACTCTCATTTTCTAAACGAGGTTGAATTTCTTTTTGAAAAAAATAAAAAAGTTCGAATTTCAATTTTAAAAAATTAATTTATTCATTTTTTTTAAATGGAAGGTTTAAATAGTATTTTAGTTTTTGTATTTTGGAAATATTTGCATCTTTACTTTCAACTTTAGTTAATTTAAATTTATATACTTTCAAAATATTTTTTTTAATTTTTGTATTTTAATTTTGTTCATTTGGATACTTATATTATTAAAAAGTGATCAGTTTAGTCTTTTTTTTTTTTTTTTAATTTCATTTTAAGGATTTGACCACTTTTTTCAAAGTTTAAAAATTAAAATGGACCAAAATTGAAAGTAGATAAAAATAAACATTTTGAAAGTACGTAGATCTTAATGAACCAAATTAGTTCAAAGTATAGTGACCAAAATGAATTGAAACTAAAAATATAAGAACCAAAGTAATATTTAAACAAAAAAAAAAAAAACATTAAAATCATTCAAAATTTGGATCTTAATTTTACTTAATTTTTATTTCAATAATTTTTTAAAGACTATTTATAAAGATGGATTTTGTCGATGCGTGATTCGACAAAATATTGAATGTAGTTGATGGAGACCTAAGCAGGGTGATATTGCATGCCTTTAGAGTGACATATCTCCTTACTTATACTCTTGAGTGGTCTGACATTGTCACGATGTTCTTACTTAAGCTTTATCTATGTCAACATGGTAAACGATGAGGTTAGTTGTACGAGGGCTTACCGATGTTTCATTACCTCTTTTGAGGGTTGGAATACCTTCTGTTCAGTTATGAAAGCCTCGAGATTCTCGACTTTTCTCTTTTAACACTTGGACTTGTCCGACTTTACAAGCTACAACAGATGAACCTTTCACCTTGATCCAACCCATAATAGAGTTAAAATTCAAAACTACAAATTTAGTCATTAAAAAACTATCTGAATACTAAATCAGGATATTGTATTTGGCAAGTAAAAAAATGCGAAATTTAATTTTTTTTTTTTCTTTAAAGTGATAGCTTCAAAAATTAAGTTAGGTTTTGAAAACAGATGAAAAAAGTTTAAGTATATAAATTTGTTAGAATTCAAATGTGTACTTAAAATAAAATCATTATATTTTATGAAAAAACAAACAAAACTTTCAAAAATAAAAAATAAAAATGGTAAATGTTATAAAACGGAACTATATATATTTTGTGATTAGAGTGAGCGATTGAAAGGGAAATGAAGCGTGGAGTGACGGACGTTGAGGTAGCACCTAATACCCGTTTGCATTTACTAACGGATTTTTTCTTCCAACTTCATTTGATTTCTCACCTATATCCATGTAAATGCCAAATTCTCAAACTACCCTTTTTTTTTTTTTTTTTTTGAAATAAATATCAAATTTTTAACATTTTTGTGCAAAGTTTAGATTCGTTAAATTACCATTATTTGTTGTAAGATTCTTTTTATATTCGTTAAGCTTTTCGAGTTTCTAAACTTTATTATTTAGACCATGTTTGGTAACGATTTTATTTTTACTTTTTTACTTTTGAAAATTTTGTTTTCTCCTAAATGTATATTATAGTTCTCACATTTTTGGAAGAAACACTTGTTTGGAGTGTTGTCTAAGGTAAAATCTAAACCTATGTGCAGGCCTAAGCCTAGAGAAGAATAGAAGCCTACATAGGGGTTCACGCATCGCAAAAAAGAAAGTCAAACTCTTAGATTCCATGTCGACCAGTTGACCTTGTGGAGTTTCACCAAAGGAGAAATGACCAAGTCGAGTTTGCCACTAAAACTCTGCAACCTTGAGGGTCACACCTATTTTGATACTATCGATATTGCACATATCCCTGCAAGAGTTAGAGGAAAGCCCTTATAAATAGCCACACACCAACAAGCTCAAAAGGGAGTAAACAATTTCTCTATTGCTGCTAACCCAAGCTAATATTTTACGCACTAACTTAGACATCAGAACGTACTCGACACGGCACCACACTACTACGATTAGAGTACTCTTGCACGTAAGTCAGTTCCAATGACACATTTGGACTAGAGAAATCGGTTGAAAAAGCGTCGAAGGCTCACATGTGAGTGAATTAAAATGAAGCCAAACTACCAAAGTAGATTAATATATTGAGTAGATTTTGTTGTGTCAATATGGTATCAATATCCATTGATGTATACATGGACGGACATTAAGTACCACGATTTAAAAAAAAAGATGTCTTGTTTCACATCAGCCGAGAAAAAGTATAAACATCATTTAAATATGCCACAAACAAAGGCATATTAGGATATTGGTGGATTAATTAAAGTTTTAAACTCTCTTTTTTTTCTTTTTTTTTTCTTTTTTTTTTTCCTTTCTCTCTCTCTCTTATAACTTTATGCCTTCCTTCCTCCCAAATTCTTAAAACGTGATGCTCAATTAGCACTTCATATTTGAAACCCAACAATATTTAAAAGTAGTTCCTTTTTCTCTCCCATTTTCTTCTTGGAATTTCCAAGAAAATCATATACTTACATAATATAGCTACTTTTATTCCATTGATTTTTGCAACAATAATTTCCTAAACATGCCACGTGGGATAAGTGCTACTACTTTTTGTCTTTTATCTTTTAGAAATTTCAACTGCATTCATCTTCACACATCTTCTTTATATATAATTTGATACATGACGAGTTGTGATTAGACACTTAAACGAGCTGCAAAAAATTTGTGTAGATTCAAGACGCATCTAAATATTTTTCATAATATAGGAGATACACAAATTCAACCACCTACCTTTAAAACAAATATGTAATATTTTAACTATTCAAATATTTTTCTCTCTTATAATTTTTTCTTTTTTGGTATTTGAATAATATATTATAGGAAAACACAAAATACTTTTTAAATACTTTTTAGATTTTTTGGTCTAGTTTATATTTGGTCCATAAATTTTAAAATATTACAATTTTAGTAGTTAAGTTTTGAATTGGATTCAATTTAATCCTTAAGTTTCAAAATACTATAATGTTACTCTTGAAATTTGTGTTTTGTTTCAATTTGGTCTTTAGGTCTCAAAATTTAAAATAAAGACTAAAAATTTAACATTTCAAAATCTAAAAAATCAAAATAAAAATCAAATCGAAAAATTAGAGACTACAAATGTATTTTTCTCTACAAAATATAAACGTAGGTTTATCATAAGCAAAAATTGGATAAATATGAGTGGAGTTGACTTAACTCTAGAAGGAAGCAAGCGCAAAAATAATAGAATGAGAAGAAAATTAAAAGGAGAGAGAGGGAATAAGTACAAAAGGAGGAGTAATCCTTAGCTATAAGTTGGATTTATCTCCATATATTTTCTTTCATAATAAAAGAAAGAATATTAAAAATTATCTTTTTTTTCTTTCAATTTCACAAAAATAAGTGTGTTTGATTCCTTAATTTTTAAAACATACTTTTTTTAATATATGAAATATTTTAAATTAGAATGTAATTTTTTAAAATTAATTTTCTAATTTAAAATAATAATAAAATGTTTTTGCAAGAACCCTTTTAAACCTATATTTTTTAAAAACTCAAATACTAAAAATATACATTTTAAAAATATAGAGACTAAATGTACTTATTCTAAAAACTTCGAGAACTAAAAAAGTATGTTTTGAAAATTTAAGAATTAAACTTATATAATTTAAAGATAAATGATATAAATATGGATGTAGCTCGGAATGCAGCCAAGTGTTTTTGAGTTGCGGAGTGGAGAAGAAGAAAGGGTTGGGTGTAGAGTAAGAGAAGAGTGGAAAAAGAGGAGTTTAAAGTCCTCAAAGAAGGTGCCACGTTTCAAGACATGCAAGTAGCCACGTCTATGGCCAAATAAAGCATCATTAATTTTGAAATGGATAAAATTAAATAATTAGTATTGTCGTCGTTGTTGTTATTATTATTATTATTATTATAAGAAAAAGCTACTTCATTCCACTTTCCCCATTAAAATATAGTTTGTAGTTTGTAGCGATGCGTCGGTTCCGTCCCCACGAGTCGAACTCAACCTTCCTCCTCTCTTCTTTTGCTTCTACTTTTCTTTAACCCTACAAATCAAATGCTATAGGGTTATTTTAGGTGTTCTCAAAGTTTTAATGTAATTTTTAGTTTTGTTCGTATAATTATTAGCACAAAGTAAATTTTATTTTATTTTATAAATGATACTCTTTTTGACTAATTATTTAAAAAGGTACTTTTTCATGTTGTATTGAAAACTTCGGTCAAGATAAAGTTTAGGATGAGGACCAGAACGAGGACAAAAATAAGATTTATGGAATAGAAGTTTTTAGGATATTATTGTTTTGATTTAAGTTTTTTATTTTTTTGAGATTTTAGAAGTTTTTGAGATTTCTTTGTCAAAAGATAAATATGATATTTTTTCCTAAAATTTAAAATAAGAAAATATATTGTGATTGATTAGAAACCAAGTTGGGATAGAAAAAATAGAGGAGAGGAGAATAATATGTTTATATTTAATAATTACATTAAAATAATTTATAATGATTAATTAATATTAATACATTAATTAATGAGAAATTTTTACAGTTAAAAAAAATGTCAAACTATTTACAGAAATAGCAAAAAGAAAAAAAAATATTGATATACATTGATATGAACCGCCCAAGACATCAAATTATTATTTAATAATTTTGATGTAATTTAATAATTTTGATGTAATTTAATAATTTTCCAATTTTATCCTTTTTTTATGACATTTAAGTAGGGGTAATTTTGTCATTTTACTAAGTTGCATTAGAGTTTCTTTTGTTGGGAGACTATTTAAAGTCTAGCCATTAAATTGTTAAAAACAATTTTGATGTTTTTAGAACTTTAGGGTTTTCTTGAATGAGAATTCTCTAGTAGATGACAAAGTTTCATCCCGCCACTTTTGCAGTTCTTGAATCAGGGTTGCATGCCAAGAACATTCAGATAAGTCTAATCATCTTGCTTGTGGAGTGTTCGAACTTGAAGTAAGGAACTAGTTCTCCTTATTTCTTAGTCTTAGATCAAAAGGTAACCCAATTCTAGTCTTTTTCTTTGGATTGGTATCAGTTGATTTGGGGGTTTTGGGATTTATTGTTAGGGGTTCAACAATTGAGTTCCTAATTTTTAAATTACTAGGGTTTTCATATCATACATTGATAGACTTCTATCAACATCTATCCGCGATAGACTTCTATCATTTCTTTCACTGATATACTCTGATAGACTTCTATCAGCGTCTATCACTACTATCCACAAATTTTGCTATTTTGTGTAATAGTTTCCCTTATTTTTTTTATTTTTAAAAATTTTCCTTAATCAATTATGTCATATTTTTATTGTTCATCACTGGGGCGCAAAAGTTTGACCCATTATAGAGGGTGTTGATGGCAAAATTAAATATGTCCAAAGATAACTCGCCTAACCTTCACGTGCCACTAACAATGAACTTGTTGTCTGGCGGAGAAGCCACCTACAAAATAGTCAAAATAACAAACTAGTGTGGTGTATGCCACAAACACTCTAATGCTTAAGTTAGATTCCAGCATAAAAGTTAGAGCAACCTTTTATGGAAGAAGATGAACTTTATCTTATACTGAATTGTCGTGCTCTATATATAGTGGAGTTAAACCTGAGGTCTTCCTCATCCTTTTAGGATTAGGATTATAATTTCTTTTATCCTTTTGGAAAAAGGACTCTCGAGGGCTGAATTGGGCCGCAATGGATGCTCCAGATAAAGAGCATATCAAAATAGGCCTAACGTGAGGGGATACATCGACCTTGGTGGGCTAATTGGGCCGAACGACTCAACTTAATTTCTTCGCGCACACACTTCTTGGATTTCTTTATCAGTTCAAAATTACCCAAAACGGAGGGTATTAGAAATCTCATGTTGGATGAAATTTTAAGTTCTCTCTAACTAATAAAATCCCTTCATTTAAAAAAGTAAATTCTTGTGAAACAAATGAAGATACTAAATATTTGTTTAAAATTCCATGACAAAAACCAAGAAACAAAACATGCTTTAGTAGGAGGCCAAAGTGAGCTTCTTCGCTTACTGAAAATTGGCATCTATGCAGTCGCTCCATTAACATCGGAGGTTCGATCCCTTCATCCTGCCATTGTTTGTAATTAAAAAACATATCCTAGGAGAGCCATTTTTAGTACTTATTCAAGTGTTTAAGATGAATATTGTGAACACATTTTAAAGTTGAAGATACAAGATTGCAACACACAGTACTTATCCAAGTCATTATATTCAATGATTATTATTGGTGATTACTTTTTTTTCTTTAAATTTTATAGTTAGATGGTGTAAGTTTGATTTCATCATATTTTTAGGTAAACATGCCTTAAGTTGTATTAAATGATATATAAGATTAAATTTGTCTTCACCCATCAACTTAAGCTTTTGGGTCGATCAACGATTTAACAAACTGTGTATTTATAATAATTTTCTTACAAATCCCAAGTCCATGATATGTACACTAGACTACAAACTTGAAATGAGTAAGATATTGAACTTTCGACCTCAAAAGAAAATAATAAGATACGTGTTTATTCATTGAACTATATATATATATATATAGAAATACATTAACATTCTTAATACATGAAATCAACATTCTTAATACATGAAATCATTTGATTTGACTAATATATTTGAAAAATCTGTACGAGCATATGATCTATCATATATATCAATCATATATTTCAATAATTAATTAGACAACTTTTGCAAATTTGTAATTACGTTAGCTATATATTTTTTAAAGTGATACATATAATAAACTACAAAAGTACGTATTCAAAGTGTGAATATAAAAAAATAATAACACAAATAAAGAAGATCCATGAGAGTGTGTAAAGATTTTAGGGCAAAAATCCGACCAAAGGAAATGGTGGTCTGAACAGTGTTGGGTTGATGCATAACCTAAGAAAGACGAAGTACAGAGACACCCACTTGTCTATGTTTCATTATTTATGTGTTGTGTCCAACAACATGTGCATTTTGATAACAACTAAAATTTTCCCATGTCTTTGTTTTTTTCTTTTTTTTTTCTTCCAAGTCCTCTGTCTCAAAAACAAAACCCATATGAACATATAATTGAGCAATATAAAAATCCCCTTTGCACATGCACTATTCACTTTCCTTCTTTATTCCTAACCCTCTCTAGCTTGCTTCAATTATTGTCCTTTCCCAATATACTATTGCTTATCTCAAATTATTGCTTCAAAGTCTAGTTGGTTTGAAAAATATGTAGCTAATATACATGAAAATCAACTTAATTATGATATTTTCATATAGGTAGGTTGGTAGAAGGAGAATGGAAATTAGAGCTCGTGTCATTGTATGTTTGTCTCAATGTTAAGTGTTATATGTTGTTGATGTTTTTTTTTTTGCGGTTTATATATGTCTGATAATAATTTTGTTTTTAAAAGTTGTTTTTGTTGTTTACTAATATCTTTCTTTATATCTCCTATAGGTTTATTGAATATATTTAATTGGGAGATGATGACAGTGTTAAGAGAGTGCCCACTTAATGGAGATGTCCGGGTGCACCCCTAATCCTACGTATCCTTTTTAAAAAAATATATCTTTCTTTACATCTTGAGTTTGAGATGTATCCAAAGTGAAAATAGAGAAATGCATGAATCGATCGAGTAGCTTCTAAAATATTCTTTAACATGAGATTCTAAAAATGTTACCATATGAGACAATGTAGTTAAGATCAAAGTATAAACAATTTGTGTGTGTATCAACAAAGAACTTTTTTTCCTCAATTAGCTCATTCAATGCAATTTTATGGTTGAAGCTTGCTTAACTTGGAAGTAACTTTAGGTTAAATATTAAATCTCATATTAATCGTCTTTTTATAAAGCATGTGATTTCTTACGAAAAACAAAATAAAGAAAGGGAGTCAGCAAGCTTATTTTGAAAGAAAAATTTGTAAAAAAAAAAAACTATATAATAATCAGAGAGAGCTAAAAAAGAATCTCTCAAATATTTATTTGCAAGTTTGCTAGAATTCTCAAATGTTTAAAGTACAAAAGCTATAAACTTAAAATATTTAGCCTAACCCTTTTCTAAAAATGAAAAAAAAAAATCATTTTCAATACTAAAGGCCCCATTCGGTTCGTATTTCATTTTCGTTTTTATGTTCCCAAAAATAAAGAATACAAAGAAAAAAATGAAAAAAATTTGTTTGATGTACTTATTTTAAAAAAAATATTATAAAAATGGCCTATTTTAAAAATTAATAAATTGTCGTTTTCATTTGTTTTTTAATATCGTTTTCTCAGAAAACATGCAATACAACCTTTTCTAAAAAAAAAAAGTTTCCACCAAATAAACCACACATCATTATTAATTATTAATTATTTTAAATTATTTTAGTTTATACCAATAAAATTTACCAAACACATATTAATCTTTTCTACCTTTTCAAATTCACAACCAAACATAATTTTCAAATTTTGAGTTCAAATTTAAAGCTGTTAAATTGAAATCAACCGTATTTTCTGACAGTGAAATGAAGGGATTTGTTTTCATTTTCAGCAAAAATTTATATTGTTAAAACAAATTTTCGAATCACGAACCAAAAGGGCTCTAAATTTGTTAGATTGTGTCAAAACTCTAATGTTTTAATTTCATTAAATTACACTTCAAATTTAGATAAGTATTGCAATATAATCTTGACCCTAAACTTTAAAAAATGTAAGCAATTTTCATTCTCTAATAAGTTCTTGCTCCAACGTTGTTACGAAAAGTTTTGCTCTAATATATTCGACGAATAATTAAATATAAATTGATGTTTTTATTTCTTTTTGAGATGATCTATTTGGTAATAATTTTGTTTTTAAAAATCATTCCGTTATTAACTAATAACTTTTTTTTACCTCGTAGCTTGATTGTGACACTTGAGGTTGACAACACATATTCAAAAAGTGAAATAAAAAAATGCATGAATATATCCCATAGCTTATAAATCCTCTTTACATGAAGGGTGTACATACAGGAACGATTTGACTTAACATCAAAAGTAGAAATTCTAAAAATGTTACCAATATGAGACAATGTATTTAACGGATAAGATATATAGTACGAACTTTTTTTTCCCTCTATAACTCATTAAATGCAAATTTTATGGTGAAGCCTTGCTTACTTCGAAAGTAACTTTAGGTTAAATTAATTTACATTATAAGTCTTTGTAAGGTGCATGTGATTGTGAATAAAGTATATATATTGAGAGGACTCATTTACAAAGATTTTTATTGCAATTTTAGGGTAATTGAAATGGGTAGTATTTTTAGGATTAATAATTAAGTGTATAACAACATTTTTAAAGAATTGCAAATATAGCACAATCTATCAGTGACAGACTCTTAATCGTTGATAGACTTCTATTAACGATATGGTCTATCACTGATAGTTCTTAGAGTTGGAACAAAATTTTGCTTTATTTTATTAATATTAGGTTTGGTTGCTATATTTGTAACTGCCTTTACTTTTATCTATTTTCCAAAATGTTATTTTAATCATAATGAAAATTTAAAAGTCACCCACACACAAAACAAAGTTTATGATTTTTTATATATCTTTACCTTTTAACTTTTTTTTTTTTTTTTTTAAAAGGATAAAAAACAAAATAAAGAAATGGAGCAAACAAGCTTATTTTTTTAAAAGAAAATTGTAAAACAATATCAAAGAGACATGAAAACGAAACTCTCAAATATATTTTTACAAGTTTGTTAGATTATCCCAAAAGGTTTAAAGCACAAAGGCCATAAACCGAAAATAATTAGCAAAACCCGTTTTTTAAAAAATGAAGGAAAAAACATATCATTTTCGATACTAAAACTTGTCTGGTATCAATTTTCAACTCTATTTTTTTAAAAAAAAATTCATTAAACTCCACTTCAAACTTAGATAAGTGTTCTAATGTAATCTTAACTCTAAATTTAAAAAAGTGTTAGCAATTTTCATCCTTTAATAATTTTTTACTCAAATGTTGCTGATAAAGCATTCAACAAATAAGATAAACAATATAGACAATATGAAATTGATAAAATCTGAAAGAAGATGACATTAGAGCTAAGTTTTTAATTAGTTAAATTTTATGAATTCTAAAAATATTATTCAATGATTCATTTGTAACTTTCTTAAACTTATTGTTTTTAAAAAAAAATTATTCAAATTTATGAGTTAGTGAAATTCGCCACACCTATTTAAATTCAGTGTTGATCAATTTGATGAAATTGAAAGTTTAGAGTCCAAGTTAATAAAACGAGACAAGTTGAGGATCAACGTTGATTTTTTTTTTTTTTTAATCAACAAATACAACCAAATTTAACACTACAAACCACATGCAATCTATATTTTGTTGCATAGATATGTGGTTGTCTTTAGTCTCTAATTTAATAAAAGACATTGCATGGGTTTTGGTGATTGAAGCCAATAATTGAAGCAATCTCCCAAAGCTAAAGCCCATTGGCTTGTGGTTTCTTCATATTATTCAATCATTGGAAGCACCAACACAAAAAAGGGGGCATATATCATCAATATTGAACCCTTTTTCTCTTTTAAATGCAATCAATAATTCATGTTCCTTAGGATTTAGAACACAAACAATCCCTCCACAACTTTTAATTTTTTTTTTCTTTTTCCACTATTTATTTTTTAAATTTAAACTCTCCACTTTTCAGATGCTAAAAACCCATAAAGGGTATATCTTTGTGGTTGCTTAATTAGGTTTAATTTTGATTAACTTCTTATTCAAATAGGGATATCCTTGGTAAAGGTAGAATTAGCTTTTACTAATATAGTTAAATTGATCATAAACTTTTGTGCATGCAACAACATTCTAGTTAGAAATAATTTTAATTACATTCTTTGGTGCAATCTCCCCTAATTTTTTCATCTATTAAATTTCACTCTATTAAGAACTTACCTTTGGTCTTATATACTATGATTGTGTTTCATACGTTCTCGAACTTTAAAAAGTTTCTAATTCACCTATTGTAGATCATTGTAACTCCATAAGGAATAAGTTAACTTTCATTTTCTAAACTTTTGTAGCATAATTAAGAAAATAAGCAATAAAAATATGTGATATCATTTTTTATATATGCTTGTGGCATGGGACCCACCTTGGTCAAGGTCGATCAGACTGAGGTCGAGGTGATAAACTTAGTTGACCAACGCGTTTGCAACCATATAGCTCAGGATTAACCTAATAAATTAAAAGAATGAAGCTAGACACAAGGATATCCTAATTTGATAAGGAGAAAGAAAAATATTAGGGTATATATACATCATTGTAACTCCATAAGGGATAAGTTAACCTTTCATTCTCTAAATTCTTACCGCATCTGAAAATTTGTTAACTAACTCAAGCATTCGAGGTGGTGTAACAAATACCACATTGGTGTGTAGTCAACTTTACTTTATAGAATATCTTCCACTACTGGATCAAATAATTTACCGTTGAAGTACATGCAAGTTAGGTGAGTCGACATTGAGTTAAAGTTTACGGGTGGTTAGGAACAAAAGAAAGAAGATAAAATAGGAAGAGAATTTGTTGCTTTAGCATTTTTTTTAGTACAACCAATGCATGGATAGAGGATCGAACCCCGACTTCAAAGAAATGAGTATATGTCAATTACTACTGAGTTAAAAGATCACTTTTAACCCATGTTAATTTTTTTTATATAAATATTTCAACAATATTTAGTTATTCATTTGCTTATTAATTGCTTTTTCAAGTTTAAAGCATCCAATAGTTTTAAATGAAAACTACTTTTCAAGTTTTCTTATGAGTGACCAGAAATCTTTTAACTTTTTATGGAGTGAACAAATTTAAATCGTGAACATCTTGATTGAGATTAGAATGTATTAACATAAGGTATGCTGAAAATTGATGATATTATATTAAAGTTAGTATAGCTTAATTGGCATAAAATATGTATAAATTACAACCGACTAAAAGGTCTAAAGTTTAAATTGCCCACTCAATTGACGATGATACTGATATAATATTTAGGGGAGTTTTTAAAAATAGAAAAATAAAGGAAATTATTTACACAAAATAACAAAATTTTTAGATAGTTGTGATAGACGCTGATAGAAGTCTATCAAGGTCTATCAGTGATAGAAATAATAGAATTCTATCACCGATAGATGCTGATAGAAGTCTATCAATGTCTATCAGTGTCTTTTTTGCTATTTTCTGTAAATAGTTTGATATTTTTTCTATATGTAAATTTTTTTTCTAATATTTATCTCACATTTATTATTTAAAAATAAAATAAAATAATTATATTTCCATTATAAAAATGTTAGGATAAGAAAATTTTAAAATCGATGTTAATAATGCACCTTCATTGTTGGGTTTGGCCATGTTACTCAGCATTATATCTAATATATATAATTTATTTATCCCTTAGAAAAGAGAGACCAATGCCTAAATTCTTGCTTCCAACCCATACTAGCTCCTACATAAATGGTACTCAAATTCAAGTTTTGATGATTGCATTAAATTTATAATCATCCTTTTGTATCGGTTGGAATGACTCGTCATAAAATTAGTTTTTTTTTTTCTTTTGTCCTATATTGAAAGATTTGCAAGTATTTACTTCTCCAAATTTAAAAACATTTTCTTCATTTCATTTAGATATGACAATATTTTTCTATATTTAATTTAGATCTGAACACCTTTTTCTTTCTTTAATATAGATATGAAAACATTTTCTTCTAGGTTCTTTAAAAAATGATTGTCTGAGTTATTTTTCAGGGGTGGGCATTGATTTTCATGTTGTCTCTCTATTTTTCATTCTTCTAATATAAGCAAAGTTTCCACTTAATTCCAATCATTCTCCGACGAGTACACATCTTAGAAGGGTGTTGTGTTAACTTTGAAATACAACCAGCAAAAAACGATTTAGTACAGAGTTTGTGTTGTAATTTATTTTCGAGTTAGTGATCATTCGACAATACAACGATCGATTTGTTTGACACTCCGTTTATGCATATTATACATCAAATCTAGAGTTGAGAAACACAGGATTTGTTGGATATTTTTGTTTTCAATTCTAAGTAAAGGGAAGACACAAAAACTTATCATTTGTTGGCAAAGCTTGAAGAGTATAACCTCACCAACCGGCAAAGCCAAACAATGTGCACAGAGAGACTCCCAAAATTATAGACATGAAATTATAGGGTACAAAAATAATTAAAAAAAAAAGAATTTGATCTGAAAATTTAAATTAAAAAAAAATGTTCATTGAATAGAATTAGGAAGGAAGAAAGAAGACAAGACATTTGGAGAATAAAAGATGCGTTTCTTGCAATTGCCTTGAATCTTCATTTCAATTATTTTAGTTCAAATTATACCCTAAGTTCCAAAGTCAAATATATCATCTTTTTTAATATGTATGTCCAACTCAAATCCATATGATCCTCCATTTCTCTCTAAATTATTTAAGAGGAAATAAAAATTAAAATAAATAGAAGCAATCATCTTTGATTTTCAACCCCACGAATGGAAATTATACTTTATAATTAATTCTAGGTTTATTGTTATTTTTTATTTTAGGAGAAAATAGAAAGGAAAAAAAAAACAAAACAAATCAAGAAAACAAATAAAAATATCATCGGTGCCATCATGGTTGGGAATATGATGAGCCCAAAGAGGACAATTACTTAATTTCCATAATTGAACTTTGGAATGTTTTGCTCTTTGTGCATGCGTAGCCAAAGAGTGTCACTTCATGTATATCTTAGCATCTATTTAGGTGTTATTGTATGTTTTTAATGACAACTTCAAAGGATTATGGTAAGTTTAATTATATCAACAATTTATAGACATTGTTAGCGACTATATAAATGTTAGTAAATTTTACATAAAGATAGTTGATTATAAAGACAGAACTCGAAAACATCTATTTTGGTGTAATTGTAAATGATTAATAATTGTAATTGTTCGTCTTTGTAAATCTGAATGATGATGGATGTTTGCAATGAAAAATATTGACCAATGTTTATTATGTCTATCATTGTAACTTATGGTGATGGGTGTTGATTGTCAATTACCAACATTTACACTAGTAGTCAAAATTTGGCATAGTTAGTGTTTGTTACAAAAATTACAATGGCAGACTTTTAGTTACACAATGACTGTTGCTGCCATATATCTATTTTGAGAATGGAATCAAAGTCCCACATTGACTAGATAATGGGAGGATTATGGATGCTTATAAGGGATCACAATTATCTCCAATGAAATGAGACTTTTGGGGTAGTTTCAAAAGCAAAGTCACGAGGGTTTAAACCCAAAATGGATAAGATCACTATATTACCTATGTAGGTTAGATACATTTTAAGTTGAAATCTCTCTCTCTAAATCTTAGTTCCAGGTTTTTTTCGTTCAAATTCTTTTACCTTTTCTTGAAAAAAATTATTTCACATTATTGATTGTTCAATACCTTAACATTTAAGATTTGTTTATATTTGCATACTTAGAATATTAATATGTCTACAAACACAATGGTTGGTGCGAACACCATCAAACCATTGTCACAAACACGATGGGAAAGTCGAATTGATAGTGTTGAAGCAATAAGATTTCAAACGCCTCAAATAAGGGATGCTTTATTAAAATTAGGATAAACTAGTGAAGATCCTAAAGTTAAAAGTGAAGCTAATTGTTTAGCCACTTATGAATTTGAAAATTTTGAATTCTTGTTAGGCATGACTATATGGATGCCATCCTATTTGCTGTAAATTCTATGAGTAAACTATTTCAACATAAAGATTTGCATATTGATGTTGCTTTAGATCACTTGAAAGGTTTAGTTTCATTTTTAGAAAAATATAGAGAAAATAAATTCACAGATGCAATGATTTCAACTAAAGAAATTGCAAATGATATGAAAATACGACCAATATTTTGTGAAAAAAGAATAATTCAAATAAAAAAATAATTTGATGAGAATGTTGACATTGAAGAAACATGATCACCTGAAAATTCTTTTAGAATTGATTACTTTTACTATATTATAGATCAAGCAATTTCTTCACTGAAAAATAGATTTGAACAATTTCAAATATACGAAAATATCTTTAACTTCTTATTTGATATGAAAATTTTAAAGTCATTAGATAATTTCAAAAGATATTGTATTAATCTTGAAAATAAATTAAAATATGATACATTTTCTGACATTAACGGTTTAGATTTACTTTTTGAATTAAAAATATTAAGAGAGTCTTGTGAAATAAAATTGATTGTCTATTAAAATATTAAATTATATAAAAAAAGGTAAATGCTTTTCCAAATGCATATTGCTTATAGAATATTATTAAAAATACTTTCAAAATTAAAATTAATTAAATCTTATTTAATGTCAACTATATCACAAGAAAGATTAAATGGACTAGCCATATTATCCATTAAAAATGATATATTAATGAACTTAGATCATTAAAAATTTAATACATAATTTTGCATCTCAAAAAGCAAAAAAAATAAACTTTAGATAATATTTTCTATATGGAGGCTTCTCTATCAAAGTTTTGCCTAAGGTCTCATATGATCTCGAACATTAGCCTTCTAGATCCGAAAAGGAAACCGAGTTATTAGAGGAATACCCAACAGACTTCAAATGATCTGTTAACTGATCCACCAAGGGATATATACCGTTTGTTTCATGTCTCTTGTCATCAACCATGAACTCTATAATACACCCATCAATCTCAATGAAGCTAACAGCTTTACACTTGATGATCCCATGGCCACTCATCAGCTTTCTTACATTTTTTGCTTCTTTCCATCTCTTTGCTTCAAAATATATGTTCGATAGAAGGACGTAGAGCCCGGAACTAGATGTCTCCGACTCCAGTACCTGTTTCAAGATTTGATTCGCAATGTCTACATTTCCATAAGTCCGACAAGCGCCAAGCAAAGCGCCCCACACGACAACATCAGGCTTCATTGGCATTCCTCCAATGAGTTTTATTGCTTCTTGTAATAGCCCTCCTCTTCCTAGCAAATCCACCATGCAAGCATAATGCTTGATTTCAGGAAAAATACCGTAAATGGAACTCATTCTCTCAAATAAATACCGTCCCATGTTGACAAGTCCACTATGGCTACAAGCAGATAGCAGTCCCATGAATGTGATTTCGTCGGGACAAATCCCTGTAGTATGCATCATATTGAATAGTTTCAATGCATGCAGTCCATGGCCATGTAATGCAAGTGCCTGGATAATGACATTCCAGGAAACTAAATTTTTATCTTTAAACTCAAAGAAGAAATCCATGGCAGTTTCAAGGGCACCGCATTTCGCATACATGTCGACGAGGCCGTTCAAAAGAGTGACAGTAATCACGATATCGTGTCTGCATATGTAACAATGTGCTTTCTCTCCCATGGCTAAATCACCAATTTGACTGCAGGCTGAAAGAACACTGACTAGAGTAGCCTCATCAGGCATGGTGGTTGTCTCACACATCTGTTGAAAAAGAAGCAATGCTTCCTTGCATCGACCTTCTTGGACATAACACGATATCATTGAGTTCCAAGAGATCACATTCTTCTCAGGAATTTGATCAAATATCTCACGAGCATGTCGAAGAAGTCCGTGGTTTGAATATGCACTGATCATGGAAGTACGAGAGACAACATTTTTGTCAATCATACGATCGAAGATTGTCCGAGCGAAAAGCAAATCCCCACATTTGGCATACATATCCAGCAGAGCATTTCTTAAAATTTGATCAACCTCAATCCCAGTAATCTCTAAATAGTGATGCACATATTTACCTATATCTAAGCTATAACTTTTTGAACAGATGGAAAGTAGATGAACCAATGTGAACTGATTCGGCTGAAATCCCGACTCTCTCATCTCTTGAAACAACAAAAAAGCTTCCTTACAGAGCCCATTCCTAGAGTACCCACCAATCATCGAATTCCAGGACACCAGAGTTGTATTAGACATTTCATCAAACAGTTGGCGTGCACATTGAACAAAACCAAAAACGGAATAAACATTGATCAGAGCATTCTGTACGCACACATGAGACAAAATCCCCAGTCGAATAGCATGGCAATGGATAGATAAAGCTTCCCAATACGCAAGCTGAGAAGCACAAGCCTTGAGTACAAAAGGGAGAGTAAATTGATTGGGTAAAATCCCAGATCGCATCATTTTAAAGTAGAGAAAAATAGCATTGATTGGGTGTTGAGAAGTGGAGTATCCCCTTATCAAGCAATTGAACATAAACTTATTTGGTTGGAGATGATGATCAAAAACAAGCTGGGCATAGTGAAGATCCCCAGCTTGAGAAACAGCGCAAAAAGAGACCAACTTTCCAATAGTGAGATTTTCAGAAACCAGTCCTTGGAGAATAATTTGGGCATGGAGGACCTTGAGCTCTTTCATGGAGGAGCATTTTTCTAATGAAATGTGAAGGGATTGATGAACAGAGGACTTGAAATCAAGGGGGAAAGTGCTTTTGTTTGCAGCAGGAAGAGTGGATAAAGAGTGGAAACGAAAGACAGAGCGGTTAAGGCGGGAACAAACAGTAGAATATTTGAGAGAAAAGAACATGACGATAATGATACTCCCACATTTGATTTGGAGTTTGAATGACAAAACCAAATATATTAACTTTCCTTATAGATAAGAAAATTTGAAAAGTTGTAGGACGACTATTCATCTCGAAAATGTCTACAACAATCGATAGTTTGGATATAAAATGAAAAAGTTAATTTTTTATTCAAATTTTATTAGTTGATCTTGATTGGAATATACCGAAAAAAAATTATTTCAACCAATTTTCTAAAACTGTGTTAGTCGTAAAAAGATGAAAATATTTTAAGATTATTTCTAAAAAAATTTCTTAATCGATTTCAATGGCTTTAGTTTCTCCATTTTAAGTAATAAGGGTAAAATGGTATTCTCACATACTATGTAAAAGTTAAAAGGGTCCAAAGTAGTTTATTTTTTCAAAAGAGGTCTTTTGTACAAAACAAAAACTTGTATGGGTTAACTTTGTCAACTTCCAATTTTGCCATGAATTTTCAAATAAACATTTGATCTTCTTTTTTGTTTTATAAATTTTTCAGTCGGATGATATTATTTAAAAAATAATAATAATAATAGAAAACAATGTTAGATTTCATTCACTGATGTAGAAATCTTTTTTTAAAAAAATTGCAAATATAACAACTTTCATCCTATTTACTTCCCAATGTCAGTCCAATAAATCACATTACATACACACAACTTGAAACGAGAACACTGATCAGCGGTATATGGAACAAATAATTTACATTGTCAATTTTCTAATTAATCCAATAACTTAATATCGATCATACTAATAGATCAATATTAGTGATAACTGATTTTGATATTCTTTTTTATATTGATCAATTCTTGATGATATTAAAGAAGATGATTGAGTGAGAACAAAAGATTAATTTAGTGACACACACTATAACAAACTTTTGTACTAGAGATGTATGAACTATATATTGTTTTACATGTTCATCTTTGAATTTCTTAAACAAAGAATCACCGAGCCAAAACCGTATCAACTTTTTCACTAATCTCTATTGATTCTAAACCCAAAACCCAAGATGTCTCTAATGATATCAAAGAAGATGACTGAGTGAGAACAGAGAGATTAAACACAATCTCAGCCATACTTGGCCTTACCATTGGCAAGTCATGGGTGCATGCCATGGCCAAATCTGCCAAGCTCAAAGCTCCATCAATGGGGTAGAAGCTTTCAAGTTTTGGGTCCATCCATGTCCTTAGCCCCCCTTCCTTCTTCTCCTCAACATCCATAACCTCTCTTATATCCTTCCATAACATCACAACCTCGTCGTCGCCTTTCGTTTCAGTCGCTTTTTTACCCGAAAGTAATTCCAATAAAACAACGCCAAAAGCAAAAATATCTATCTTGTGTGATGTTGTGTTCAATGCAGGCTTTGCCATGGAGAGATTTGCTAGTTTTGCCTTCATCCTCGAGTCGAGAAGTATGTTACTCGTTCGGATATCTCGATGAACGATGCTCGGTTGAATGTGTTCGTGCATATATTGCAAACCATTGGCCACATCTAATGCTATAGAAATTCTTTGATCCCATGTAAGGGAGGCCAATGAAGAGGAGCACAACCATTTATCAAGTGAACCATTTTCGGCGTATTCGTAAACTAGGAAGCAACTCCGATCAACGTCGATTGAGAAACCGATTACTTTTACTAGATTCACATGGTTTACTTTCTGCAAAATGTTCAGCTCCTCTGTTATATCTTCCTTGCTTTTCTTTATTGCGACGACTTGCTTGTCGATTGTTGCTCGATACACCGATCCTCCAATTCGAGTGCATCGATTTAGGTTCTTGGTTGCTTCCATGATCACATTGATATCATACAAGATTGGCCTGCTTAGATAGTCTGAAACCTTGGGAAGCAATTTATCATCTTTCAAGTCAATCTTAACCCCAAAGGCATTATTCCTTGCAGGGCTATTAGCAATTTCCACAGAAAACTTGTTCCATTTCACTGACTTCCTATTCTTACAAACAAAATGAGCACAGACCAGCCCAATTATTAAAACAACAATCAAAATCGAACTTCCGACGCTTACCAAAACAATGATAATCGACCTGCGTTTATCATTCTTCTTCGTCTCGTTGTATGGACTCATATGAGAGAAAAGAGGCAATTGCGACAAGGGAATGAACACGGGAAGATTCGCTGCATCGCTCATATTCGTATAGTTATTTTCAACTAATACGACGTCGCTCGAGACATTGAACTCAGTACTGACGACAGAAATGTTATCGGTCGGCTGCCATATGTACGTAATGAAGTAATTGATATTCTTTTCGATGTCAGTTTTCGAGGGACACTTGCAGTAGAGAGGGAAAGTTACTTCATCTCCCATATGCAGTAAGTTTGGATCCAAATTGGGATTTGAAGCCTTCACTACATGCCATTCAGTAAGATTCTGAAATGAAGTCATTGCTAAAGTATAGTACACATCACCCTGCTTAATTTGGTAAGTGATGTTGGCAAAGTATTGGTTTCCATTGCAAGTACAATTAACAGGAATCAACAACAGTTCGCCGGGGAATAGACGACGACCATCCTCGGGATTCAAGTTACTAGCTTCGGCAATCAACGATCGACGAACTCCAAACAGATCAGACACATTCTCCAAATCCAAAAAGTCAGGAGAGTTTGCAAAGAAGGTCACATAAGTTTTGCAAACAGATTTCAAATTACACGACGAGCCAACCGACGCGTTCGGTAACGAATCAGAGGCAACGAAGCAACAAGAAGAGAAGAAGAAGAAGAAAAAGAGAACGACAACGACAACGAGAGCTCGGGAGGATATGAAGTAGAAAGGCATTGCCATGAGAGCTTGGAAAAATGGATGGGATAGCTTAGGAAGCCAAGCTTTGAAATGAGAGAAAAAGAAAAATCTCTCATTTGGGGTATCTGAAAAGGCATTAGTTTTATGAGTTTGCCATTTGGAAAAGTTTCATAAGAAAAACAAAAGAACATCAAATTAAGCTCTTTGTTTGCATCAAAAATAAGAAATTCAAATACTATAAAACAAAGCTTCAATGGACGGCAAGGCTGTTTCTTTCTGTGTAAATAAATTTGTACAAATAACAAGTCAGTGTAGAAAAAAGCCAAAAGGGAACTTTAAGCTTTAAGAGAGAATTTTATAACAAAATTCTATCCCTTAATGAGCCAATGAAAATGGCTAAATAGGAAAAGACAGAGTCTCTCATTTATTTTTTTTATTATTATTATTTTTTATTTTAACTCACTTCAAGGGATTGGCTTGTTAATCAATCATTTTTTCTATTAGATTTAGTCAGATTTTGTGATTTAAGATTTTTTTTTTTTTTTTTTTTTTTTTGTTGGTTAAAATATTGTAGTTAGGTTTCTCGTTTTAAATGTTAAGATGTTCTAAGAAAATTAATAGTTTTCAAATACAAATGGTTCTTAATATTATTTAAATATAAATAATACTTCACTGTGTTGTTTTTCAAATTTACTGGCAGTTGGATACAGACAGAAAATTTCAGTACCCACAGTTCTAAGATAAATAAAATAATTTTTAATATTAGTTGAAATAATAAATAATAAATGATAAGAAATAAAAGAAAATGTTATTTTCAAATATAACAAAATGAGCTAATTTATTTAGAAATATAGCAAAATATCACTGTGATACAATGATATATGATATTAGTTTATCACTATTTATCGGACATTTTGCTATATTTAAAAATATTTTCTAACAGTTTTTTCATTTAAAACAATTATACTAATAAAAAATCAAAATCAAGCCACACGAATAAGTACAACTATAAAACTAAACAAAACCCAACCACAAAATCAAACATGATCAGCAAAGTCAATGCTCACACAAATAATCTCACCTAGCCATAATAATGATTATTAATTAGCCACAAATTGTTGAAAAACAATAATAATAGCCATTCTGAGCTGGTCATGAGGTTAAAAAGACCACGAATTTAATAAAAGAGATTATGAATTTAATCTATTGTAGTCACGTACTTATAATTTCTCGTGACATCTAAATATTGTAGAGTAGGATTAGGCAGGTTGTGCATAAACTGGCTCGAATAATTTACGCCCTTTTGATAATCATTTGATTCTAAAAAACAAAATTATTTTTTTATTACAATTTCTTTTTGATGTTTAATTTTTTAAAAAATTAAGGGTAATTTTCAATTCTAAGAAATATTCTAAAAATAAAAAAGCTAAATTATAGAAAATAGCCCTACACATTGCACTTTGTTTCAAAAATAATTTTGAACTTTCAAAAGTTTAGAGAATATCCTAAAACTTTAAAAAAAAAAAGTTCAAATGTACTCTTACCATTAGTAGTCTATTTCAAAAATACCCTTGATAATTTCTATAATTTAGCCAAACAAAAACTACTCTTTTTTTCAAAACATAGCTTGAATTTTAAATTAAAAATATTTGAGAACAGGATGTTACTTTTAAATAGAAAGTTTGAAGGTTAACTTATCCATTAAAGGGTCGGACATCCTAGATTCTCACAGAGTGGACATGTGAATTACTGTGTTTGTTTTACAGTGTTGTAAGATGCTCTAGCATCTGAATTACGAAGGGCATTTCAAGAGTGAAACATGAGTTTTCCATATTCTCGAGTTGAAGATATCCCCATTTTACATTTTATCCCCTTTTTTGATATATATATATATATATATATATATATATATATATATATATATATATATATATATATATATATCTTCATTTGCATTATATAATTAAAATAAATACTTGTCAACCATTTATATCATATTTTCTGTTATACCGTAATTCTTATTATTTTTTAAGCAAGATATTTCAAATTTAAATTTACATTAATATTTATTTTATAAAAAATCTTAAATTGTGATATATTACTTTGTTGAGAAAAAGAACATATAAAAATAATATAAATTGTATAAATTTAAAAAAAAAAATTAAATTAATAAAAACAAATACATTATATAAGTTTAAATTATATCAAATTAATTATAAATTACTAAATCGTCGTGAGAACATTCATTACCGAATGAAAATTCTTTTACCTATTAAAAAAATGGAAAATAAAAAAAAATAAGAACCACTGCTCATTCTTGCAATGATGTGGTCAATCAATGGCAGGACAAGACTAACACAAGAAGCATCCATGGCCAACCATTCAAATGAAAATGAATTCCACAAGCCAATAACAACAAAACTTTGTATTCATCCTGACACTTGTTTGTAAATGCCATACAAGTAACATCCTTACATTTATGCTACACTTTTTTAAGAGAACTTCACAATAATTGCACATAATTTTTCAATGCTTATTTTGATTATTATTTTTCTCATTATGTACTATATAATGTGTTTTTGTATGAACTGGGATTATATATCAAAGGTAAAAGCTTAATTGAATGTTACTCTATGGAAAGGTTCCAGTCAGCCGAATGTGATCAAGGGTCCTCTTTAGACCATACTTGGAAACAGCTTGGTTCCCTTCCCGGAATCCATCTCCATAAGCCGATGATGTATCTGACTCGATCTGGTGTTTGAAAAAGTCCCCAAGTTTCTTCTCGAAGTCGGATCGTTTGCCTTTCTTTGAAGACGTCGAAGAAGAAGAGGATGATGAAGGTGATGACGATGAAGATGAGGCCGAAGATGAAGATGTGGAGGCAGCGCCACTTCCTGAGATGGAATACATCTCAGAATCCAACCACATGTGAGCCAATACTTGGCATATGCCTTCTTCAACCTCAGGCTTCAAATTGGGATAGCCTGTTTGTCGTTGTGATGTGTTAAAAACTTATTCGTGAAACCAATTATCAAAAATAAAAATAAAAAGTACAAACCAAAGAAACAACCTTTAAGCCGGAGCCATGCGTGCATCATCTCGTGAGCCAGGATAGATCCTGTCAATAACCTGAAATGAAGAAGTTACTTCACCATCCTTTGGAAGAACAAATAGTAATACACATCAAAATTTATACTTGGATACTTTGTCAAGGAAACCATACCTAGGGAGGCCATATAAAACAAGAATAGCAGTAACTTCACATCGACGGACTAATCTATAAGGCTCTGTAAACATGTCTATTATACGGTAGCCTGCCCCAATCTTTGGCCTCTTTGAGATCTGCAGATTTTGTTGAGAATATAATTAACGTACCACATTGATCAAATTAAATTTGTGTAATTGGAACTAAGAGAGGGAAAATATCGTACGGTAGCAACAGTCTGCTCTTCTGATAAGCAGAGTCCTCTAGTTTCCGGCAAGTGATGATGACCCTGTTATCCACAGGCAAACAAAATTCAAATGAGTTCTTGATAATGATGACGATGATGCGTATTGCTTGACATAAACAAGGTCCATTAGCTCTTACATTCTTTTCTCCTTCCATGGCCTCATTTAGCGCTTGCCTCTCAACCAACAACATGGGAACTTGTTGTTCAACTTTCATGTTCAGACCCTCGTAAAATTCTTGAATTTCGAGGTATAGAGGTTGACATTCATGAGTATCCATGATTGATGAGTCCAAACACTCTAAACAGAGCTTCCGTCCATCATCAAGTAAAAGATAACTAGTGTCGCTTGGCTGCATCAATTAGAAAGTTAGTTCCGAGTCCAACCACACCACCACAACCAACTGATGTGCAGAAAGCAATGATCAAACAGTTGTTTCCCATCAAGTTAAAACCAAGATGACGGGAGCCATTTTCTCAAGATTTGTTCTATAGGTTGAACATGATCTGTTCTATAAGTTGTATAACTGTGTCATTGAGTTTTAAGAGAGCCATTTTCTCAAAAAACATTGTTTTTTCCTAATATGCGCATGTGTGATCAGTAGAGGGGGAGGAGGTAAACACGATATGCGAAAAGTACCTCCATTCTTTCACAGCTACAACATCTCGGAGTTCCATCTTTTTCATGTGAAGGACAATATTGCTGTGACCAGAAAGGATGCTTTCTATACTCTATAAGACCAGAAGAATTAGTAGGAATCTGTGCAGAAGGAAATTATGGAGAAGATCAGAAACAATGCATTTCAAGGTTATACAGATTCATAATCGACAAATATGAAATTTTCAATAACACTTGAACCAGTCATCATATATCATTTTCCAAACAATGCACACTTTTTATTATTAAGCATCTCAAACTGGTTTTGAGCACCTATCTAACAAAGGCAGTGGGTAATGACAGAGATTTGGGGTATTCCAATCCAACTCGTCTTTACGAATTGACACCTTTGGAGCAGCATATCTGGATGTTTAAGTTGCGATCAAGTGAACTTGTTATATTGAATATTACATCAAGCCATGATTTGGGATCTAAAAAAATGATTTACTTTGATTATTTCCACAGTTTTAAGAATTTGACTTTAGTTTAATGTTTTTCCGCTCTGCTAAGTTTCAGAATAATCATAGATGAAATAGTCACTTAATTTGAAGCAATATGTAATATCTATAAACGGTAAAAAATATTCTAGCTCAAATGGACCATACTTCAGAGACATTATTTTATGAAAGCGTGGGCTATATACTTGTATCAAGGTGAACTAACAAAAGTATAATGAAATTACATTTAAAATTATACGTTATATCAAAGTATATACATTTTAATAAAATTTTCTCCAATCTACAAAAAAAAACCAAAAAACCAACAAAGAGATCTATTTTTCCTTTGATATTGATGTTGAACATTAAAATCACAAATGTACCGAACACATGATAATATATTGTATATAACTCTTTTGCCCAAGTATCGCGAAGAGAAAGATCAATCAAACAGGAGAAACAAACAAATAGCATCTTCTTTATAGAGATAAGTTGACTAAACAGAAGAAGAGAGGCTTACAAAGTTTCGGCAAACGTCACATCTAGGGTGATGTTGCTCCTTATAGCAGGATTTGTGATAAGGTCGGTTCCCAGACATAGAGAACTGTCAAAATGTTGATTCATTATAACAAGCACCAATAGCCACACATGTTCAAAAGGTGGAAATAGTAGATAGTACTAAAGAGAATTAAGTTTAGCTGATAGTAAATCAATGTCTCAGTATACTTCAAAGACAGTTTACAGGTTCCAATTGTATATCAACAGTGCAAATGATTTGAAGACTATCCTTTACAAAATTGATAGGCCCCAAATCACTAAGGTTTACGAGTGTAGGCGTGTGAAGAAGAAAAAAGGAGTGTAATGGGTTTTGTGTGCGTGTTGTTGGCCCATTTATTATATTCGGTTAGATTTTGTTAGTTAGAATGTGTGTGGGGAGAGAGGAAGCTGATTTAAGGGGTGAGTGTTTGTTCTAAGGGGATACTTTTGCTGTAATTTTGCTGTGATTCTTCAAGGAGAATTTGGGAGAGAGAGGAAGCTATCAAACCTTTACTTTAACATATGTTGATAAATAAAATAGTTGGCTAAGTCCTATAAAAACTTTATGCAGTAAACTTCAATTGCATATCCACCTCATAATCTGTTATGGGTTCATTGCAAGCATTGCAGCGAAAACATTCTGGATGCCAAACAGCTCCCATGCAACTTAGAAACCGCCCGTGACCGATCTCAGTTTGGCAACCAGCACAGACCCTACATGAAATATGAGTTTAGTTTTTGGGACCAAACCAAACGAAAAATTACTGAGTTAGATTTCATTTGGTGTCTGGTAAGTTGTTTCATATTGTCCAAGAACTAATCTTCTAGAACCATCAAAATCAATTAGACAGAAACCCAAGAGATTACATGACATATGTTAAACCCACGTAAACATGAAATGACAACAGAAGTTGTAAAAGTAACTAATTCTCGAGCCAATATCAAAGCTTTAAGCATCGTAAGATTTTCAGTGGCATGCGTAAAAGTTTCTTACAGAAATTGAGAATACTATATTCAGCCCCATTTGATAATGATCTGTATTCTGTTTTTTTCCGTTTCTCCCAATTTCCTTATTTTGATTCTCACTTTTCTTTAAAACAATAATTGAATTCATAGTCAAATTCCAAATTCCAGAAACTACTTTTAAAAAACTACTTTTTTTAGTTTTTAAAACTTGGCTTGGTTTTTGAAAACATGGGTGAAAAGTGGATTACAAAACAAAGAAACATATGGATGTAAGTAGTGTTTATAAACTTAATTTTCCAAAACCAAAAACCAAATAGTTATCAAATGCGGCCTTAGGGATTTTCTATGGTTCTAAATAATTAATAACAAACACAATTAAGATAGTATATCAATCCAAATTGTCAACCATTATGCAAATCAAATCGTAGGTCTGTAAAAGGAAATTAGAAAGAAATAAAAAAGAAATGCATATCACATCATAATACTGTAAGTGGAGACACACGAGTCCATGATCAAACCAGACTAAACATGCCTAAATTACTCAATATAAAAAAAAAAAAAAAAAAAAAAAAGGCCTAAATCACTGTTTGAGCCTAAATTGATCTAGCCCCAGTCTCCAAAGGATAGGTTCAGAAGTTTGACTCGTTGGATTGAAGTTTTGATTCACCCGTTAGATTGGAAATTTTGAATTAATTCATGGATTTTTTTTTAATTTTTAAATCTTAAGCCATATATATAGTAGCCTATTCGTTGGTATTTACAACTTGCAATTAAACTTATCATCGACCAAACCAAGGTCAAGCATAGGCTAGTCATTGGGCCACTTGCCCTTTCATGATGCTAAAAATTATGCATGTTGACCATACGTACCTGTATCCTGATGGAAAGAAGAAAGGATAAGGATTGAAAATATTTCCACTATCATATCTAGGAGGTGGTGGCTCTATGTTTAGACTTTCTTGGAGAGCTCTAGCTAACTGTTCATCTTCTTCAGTTTGAAATGTGGAAACCTTCTCATCATCCTCCACTAGGGTGCTAGCAATCCGCTCATCTTCCTCCAATTGAGCTTTGGCAGCTCTCTCATCTTCCTCCATTTGGGCTTTAGCTAGTCGCTCATCTTCCTCCATTTGAGCTTTTGCAACTCGCTCATCTTCCTCCATTCGAACTTTCTTAAATCGCTCATCTTCCTCCAAATGAGATTTAGTAATTTGATCATCATCCTCTGACTGGGATTTGATACTTTGTTCATCATCCTCTGATTCAGCTTTGGTACTGTGTTCATCTTCATCACTTTGAGCTTCTTCCTCTGCAATTGATAAGTCAAGAAAAACAAAAAAACTAAACTCGGGCTAAGAATGGAACCTTGACATAGTGTGGCAAGCTTGGCATTGTATCATTGTTAATGATCATGAGAATTAAAAAAAAAACAATTGCACATTCTCTTGTTTCAGCATTTTCACCCTTATTTTAAGTGAGTTCTTCATTTATTTAACAAGAAACAATATAGGATCCTTTTACCATCATTTCAACATCTAAAATAATTCTCCTTGCCGACAAGACGGTATTATCAACAATACCTGCAATTTTTAAAGAATAATAGCAAGTGCAATTTTTGAAGTATTTGGATGTTATTTATATGTATGATATTGTCTCATCAGAAAGACGCTTCCACAAGTGTTTTAAAGAAGTCAAAGTCACGAATTCTTAAATTCTAATGAGCTATTGTTTATGGTCAAACATGAGCCAACCATCATTGAAATAAATTAATGTAGACAATGATGATAAGTTAATTTATGATGTTCTATGCTTCATCTTCATGCTGTATCAAACACACATCAAGTGATGAACACACTCGATGACTTTAGAACTTCCTCAAAGATAAGTCAATAAATCACAGATTCTAAACTGTATCATGAGAGCAGCTAAATTCACCTATCACTGCTTTCCCTTTTTGATCTTCTACTGAAAGTGAAAGTGCAATTGCATAATCGATTTCCTCTTGTTCATATTCTGCCAATTCATCCTGCGGTCAAGTTTTCCACGAATACAAATCAGCACCGAGTATTGAGAAGTATTTTACTCTGTAGTGTATACATGATAGTCTGGCACCATAGCCATTCCTCTTTTTCAACAATGTAATCAAAGTTACTGTCTGAGAAGTGGTCGGCTATATATCCACCTATGAGAGATCAGCTGAAACAGCAAAAAAAAAAAAAAAAAAAAAAAAAAAAAAAAAAAAAAAAAAAAAAAAAAAAAAGAGAAGTAAAACCAGATTCCTACCACAGAGGTTCGAGGTTCATCCAAAATTCTATCGTCTCCATATCTTTCCCTGTATGAGCTTTTGTGGCCTTTGAAAAGTTTAGTCCACCAACCCATAATAGAAACTTTACTATTGGATTGTTTGGCTACAATACTTTTTCCTGCAGCAAGTTATTCAGTCAGGAACTAGAAATCATCTACTCTAAATTCTGAAATGTATAAACGATACACAAATCTTTTTCGATAGTTCTTACATGTTCTATGCGTTTAACATGATTTCTGCTCTTAAAGTAGTTGAAACACATAAGTTTGCAGAAAGCAATACACCAACAAGGAAATGGTAGCAACAGAATCCATACAGCAGGGAAGAATAAAAGACATCAAGTGTTCACTTATGGTGGTATGCAATTTCAACTCTCAACAATGTCTGTCCAAAATTTCTCTAATAAGAACCAAAACTGATACAGCATTTGCAGGAGAAGTAAGACTTCAGCCAGTACGGACCAAATGGCATTTCCTAAAAACTCCAATGCATCGTGCAATGGCATCCACGTTGTACAAAGAATTATAGTAGCCACAAAATTCATTAGAAAGAAAACAGAAATTCAACATTGTGCACCGAAAGTCATGAAAGAAGAATAAAACAGTGATGCTTCACAACAATGGAACTTTTCACAGTCATTGCACTCTAAACCCAGACCAGCTAAAGAACAAATCTTCCCAGTGAACAGAAGATTTTAAAATCATGAAATAAACAACTTCCAAACTTGCAGGTACAGGAAGCAAGCCAATTCTTCTTGAAGATGGTACAAGATAAAAACCAATAGCATCTTGATAAAACCCATCTCTGATTCAATAATCAAAAGGCAAAAGGCAAAAGCGTTTGAAAAACCACTAAAAATCATCATAAAAAACACCATTGTTCACAGGAAAGGCAACAGGGAAATGAAAGAAGAACAATATCAGGTAAAAAAGAAATCAATTCCATTCCACCTGAAAAAGGCAAACGAAGCTGCAGAGACTGTTGGATCGGAAAAATCTTAGATCAGATAGAATTTCAGAACCCCACCAATGCATAGTCCTCAAAAAAGAAATAAATGACACAAAAATATTCTCCTTAGCATATCCATAGGCCAACTTTCCCCCTGAAAATAGCTGAACTTTCCTGGACAAGCAAAGTCAAAAGAACAATTCAACTAAGGAAAAGCAAAAAAGGGTAATACAAAAGAGAATTGAAAGCGTGAAAGAAGGATACTTGAATTCCACTCAATTCCAGGCTGCAAGGGGGGAATAAAATAAAACAGAAAAAGATGGAAAATGTTTCAAAAACACTTATTGATCATAAAACAGAAGAGAAGAAGAGAAAATAAGGGGAAAAGGATCAAACCCAGAAGAGGGAAGAGTCTGTTGAGTTCAACAAATTTCTCTTGATCCTCCTCTGCAAGTGGGTCCTCCGCAAAATTTCCACCACAGCCCACAAAACGTCAAAGACCCCATGAACCTTTTTTTATTTTTCTGGTTTGACAAAAACGTCACAAAGGGGAAGGGGAGAAGGGGAAAGAAAGTGATTTTTGATCTTCCAGTGAGTGGAGGGTCGGTACTCAACTCGGCCACTGAAAACTAATGAGTCAAAATGTTGAATTCTGCCGAGTCACTGCCTTTTCTGTTAGCTACGGCCAAACTTCTCAAGCGGCAAGGCAGCCCACACCAACTCATAATTATAATTCATACTTGTTGGATTGGTTTTCGAAAGTCCTTTCGAGTGGTTTTTGAATTCAATCTCATTAATAGATGTGATGTGAGAGAGAGATGTAGAAAACAAGGACTACATATTCAATTCAATGTGTTCATACTAGAAAGTTCTTTATTAATATTTTTCTAATATGGTTGGACTTACCTAGCTACTTAAGCACTTAATGGAAGTAATACTCGTATTATTGTAGTATAAAATTTTTATCCACGTGTGAGGTGTCCGAGTAAAGAAAGAGTATGAATAAGATTGTTCGAACTTTTGGAGAGGAATGAAATTGCAAGATTGATTCTGATTCCATTTCTACCATGAGATTTTTCATTGTCATTCTTTGGTTTCAATTTTGTTGAAGTAATTGAAGTCTTAATTTTTTTTTTTTTTCTTTCGAAGAGGGATTGAGGCCTTTTTCATGAGAATATATAGGTTGGGGGAATCGAGCACCTGACTTCGAGACTGATAGCACTATGCCAATTGAACTATGCTCATTTTGGCAGAACTATTGAAACCTTAATTTAATTCAATTGGACCTATTTGGTATGAAATTTAAATGTTATTTCTTGTTTTGAAATATATATATACACACACATGCATACATACATATACATTGTGGTTTTTTGGTTTAAATTTGAAAATTCTGAAGAAGAAAAAAACATTTTTTTTTTAATGTTTGTAGTGTTTATAATTTAAAATTTTGAAATTTAAAAATACAGAACTACTCTAAGAAGGTACACAAATTTGATAATTATATTTATTTCATGTTATAATATCATTCAACTTTCTTTTCTTTTGTTAAAATGAACACACGTATAATAGTTTAATGTTCCTGGAAGCAGACTATGAATTTGAAAACAGTATAACAATAAAAAATTGGAAGGTGGTTGATGTTAAAGAAGTTGAAGTTGATCAACACCAATTGATTGTTTCTACATGTAGAATATGAGTAGGCTAAATGGTAGAATATTAGAAAATCAAGGACTAGCTAAGACTAAAACAGTCGAGGTCTAGTACCCCAAAATCCATTAATCAATTTGCACAAAAGAATGTTTGAAGGTACTATGGTCGTGAAGGTTCAAAAGCTAAGAATCAACCGATATGCTAGGTTGGCTATTTTAGACAAGAGATGAAGAAAGTGAAAAGTGACAAAACTCGTTGCTTGAAAAGACAGGTGGATTAACCAATACTTCGCCTAATGGTGGGAAGGCATGCTTGAAAGTTGGTTTAGACCTCAAAAGGGTTTGTTCAGGTATGTATTTCGACATGATTCGTGATTTGGGATCACCATTGATTAAAAGAGCAATGTTCTGT
Organism: Lagenaria siceraria; assembly: GCA_002890555.2. NCBI lineage: Eukaryota > Viridiplantae > Streptophyta > Magnoliopsida > Cucurbitales > Cucurbitaceae > Lagenaria > Lagenaria siceraria. The sequence goes on along the minus strand of CM016491.1, from coordinate 7,965,036 downwards.
GTATCTAAGCCTATTGCAAATATGGGCAGGACATGATTTAACATAGAATTTTGCTTACAAGCAAAGCAGTACGTCAAAACTAGTTGGCCACAATAGGGGTTTGACTATTGTACACCAATGACCTTCACAACAGGGTTTCACTATTGTACCCCAATGACCTCAAAGTCTAATATGGATCTCATGAAAGGAAATACAAAGTTTGGTTTCTTAAAACCAAGCAAGTATAAAAGTACAATAAAAAGAAGATAATACTCCCAAGTTGAGCTTCTTGGGTTCAACCCACGATAGCGGATAGTTAAACCACAATCTCCAACTTGAAAGCAAAGGCTAATGTTATGAGTAATTTTTGACAAGGGAACATTAACGAATTTAAGAAAGCTCAGAGACAATTGAACAAGGAAAATGACAACTCAAACCAAAGTTACACTTTAGGACCCAAATGGGCTTGAGAGGAAGAGAAAAAAAATTCATATATTAAGGTTTCTCATTTGTTGAATGGTGCGTAATAAATGCATGCCCTAACTCAAGGAGTCCAATTAAGGGCTAATTTAAACCAATTCCACTATTTAGATTCGAAAGCTCTAGGTCAAACTCTTCATATAATTACATCATTATGACTAAAAAACAACAAGTTCACTATTCCTCTCAAAACCCTAAGCTTAGTTTCCACACTGTTTCACTATCTGACTTAAAGCGTCAAAATTGTGTGTGGCAAGTACCATACCGGTGTCTAGAATTGTTGTTTGTCACTATTGTCAAGTTAAGGTTAAGATTATTTTCCTATCATTATTTTAACATCAACAGAATATATTAGAAATGATATAATATTTTAAAATAATAATTACAAAAATTTTGTAACATAAAATATGTTAATAAAATGATTAAAATTATTTGAGATTCAAAATAATTTTTAGTTGGTAACTACTTTTTCTGGTTTATAAATATACACTAAACCTACCCTAAACCACTTTTTAATTAAAATTCAATTTCTAAATTTGGTACAAAAAGCATATATTTGAAAAAACTAGAACCATGTTTTTTTCCCCTCTGCCCAAGAACTTTTCATGATTGGGTTGAATCTCTTATTTTCAAACTACTAAATCAGATGTTGTCTTATATCTTTAACTCTCTTCAATTAATTTTTTTTTTTTTTTTTTTTTGTGTGTAAATGTTAAAAATAGTTAATTATGAGTTCAAATGACATTATTGAAATTTAGTGAACGCAATTTAAGAAGAAAACATTTTGTCACGAGCACAACTCAATATTTAAAGTATCTTTACATGAGGTTCATGTCTCAACGGTTTAAAAATAAATTTCTAATTTCACTTTCAAATTTCTTAAGAGTAAGCAAAATTTTTGGTCCACTTTCTTATAAAGTAAATTATAACTAACTTTTTTTTATTTTTAGTATTTAGAAAGTAAATTAGGCTCTAAAATGTATATTTAATTTAGAATGAATTAAAGCAATAATTTTTTTTCTTTTTTATGATATCAATGGAAAAGCCAAACTTTATTTAATTTGTTATTTAAACATTTTTTCTTCTCTACAAACAATTTGATTTGCTCGACTAATGATGATTATATTAACTTTGGCCCCATAATGGGATTTGTCAGCATTTGGCATTTTGTAGCCTAATAATATATAACAAGAATAGAAATATGCCCATATAATTGTTTAATTGGCCCGACATTGATCCGGGTCAAATTTCTATCTTAAAAATAAAATAAAAATAGAGTTGTTTTTAAAGATAGAGAAATGAACTAAACTATTTACAAATATAGAAAAAAATTTACTGTATATCAATAATAAACTGCAATAGAATTCTATCATCATTTATCGGTTATAGACAACAAAAATTTTCTACATTTATAAATAATTTAATATTTTTTATGTTTATAATAATTTTCTAGGAACAAATAAATATCTTTTTTTCATAAAATAAATTGGCTTTTTTTTTCTATATCACAAATGTTTATGCTTCTAAATATTTTAAACGTGAATAAATTTGGGAGATCAAATATTTTTAGAAGTCCAATTAATACAATATTTATTGAGTTTTTTTTAAAGCATGAACCATTAAGATTTTAAATATTTTGTTAACAAGAATATAGCTCTACTGCATAAATTATACATTCTTGACTAAAAGTGTAAAGGTCGAATCTCCAACTTCCGACCTCCAAATTCTTGTACTTAAAAAAGGATAAAATTTTAATTAATTTAATAGAATTTAGTAGATAAAATTAGTTGCATGTATTAAAGCATAGTATGAGATTGTTATATATATAGCTTCTAAAATAATTGATGGCAACAGTGTTTCTAGAAAAACTAGTTGTAAAATAAAGTAAATTAGTGTTTGGTAAATTTAGTTTTAACCCTGAAAAAATGAGTTATAGTGTTTGATAAATAATGTTAAATTGTTGTAGTTAACAAAAGTGACTAAATAGACCCGTTATCAAAATTAACATTTTTTTATTCAAAAATTATATTTTAAAATATTTTTTTTAAAGTGTGATATCATATATGCCTTCAACTTAAATTTGAATTTTGTTTGCTCTAGATTATTTGTAAAATGAAAGAGAATTATATGCACTTTTTCTATTAAAAAAAAAAAGATTGGTGGCATAAATAGCAATCATGCCCTAAATAGTAGCATTTATAGCACAAGGAAAAAAGTATTGCAGATATAGCACAAACTTAAGCTCGAAAAGACTAAAACGCCCACAACCCATAACCAACCCAAACGAAATCCAAAAAAAACCAATCAACGGTAGACCCAAATGGGCAAACATCTCCACCTTCCTTCATTGTGGTTATCAAGCTTCTATCACTTATAACATAATATCAGTGATATATATCATGCTATCAATGATAGCTTCTATCACACAGATAGCATGCTATTAGTGATTTCACTAAAATTATGCTATTAGTGATCTTCGCGAAGGGATCAAGTCTTCCATATCAAATCTGTAGAACATCATCACTATTTTACATTTTAAAAATTTAAAAATGATACTAAAATTGTGAAGTTTTGGTCATTTAAAACTTTTCTGTCTTTCCCCGTGTTTAGGATGATTAATTCCACAAGACCTTTGGTGTTCATTAAGAATTCCAATGCGATTGATTCTTGGAGCAACATCCTGCAAAAGAGCGCCACAGAGATTGATGATTTTCCCTGATGATTTTTCCAAAACAAACAGTGAATACTATTAGAATGAGGAGACCTCATGATTGACCCAAAAATACTCACTATATTTTCTTCAAAGCTCTCTACCATGCACACTATTAAATTGCATATAAAAATAGGTAAATAAATCTTCACTAGTTAAAGTATCATGATGCAAATTATCCATGTTTGCATGTTCGTCTTTTGTAGCGTAGTTACTTTCTAAATATTTTATACTTTACCATTTTTTTTGCTAAAAAATTTTTAGGTAATAGAAGAGACATGTCGAGCGAATGAAAATAATCATTTGTTAATTGGTTGTGTAATGAAGTTAACGTCAACACGTCTTTTACTTTGTTGTAAGTAATAGTTTTTGTTCTATAGGCTTGTGAGATTATTTCAACTAATTTATTCACTTGGTTTAATTTATGTTAAATTATGTGTTTATTTCAACTAATTTATCCACTTGGTTTAGTTTATGTTAAATTAGATGTCCCTATACATTATTAGTCAAACAAATGATAGAAGTTGGTGGGATATATTTAAAACTAATATGACATATTTTACATGAATGATACAAATGACGACATGAAACATAGACAAACGTTTAAGCATAATTTGGTTGATATATTCATTTGTTTGTCATTTCTAATATGTACACAATTCCATTACGTATTCCATTCTATAAATGCATTTTAATGGGGTAGGTTAACTTCTCAAGTTAATATATATTTGACTAAATTATACAAAATATCTCCAAGTTTTGTGTTATGTATCAAAAATATCTTTGAACTTTCAAAAGTTTTAAAAATATCTTTAAACTTTTAAAATGAGTTAAAAAATACTCTTACCGTTAGTTTTGGATGAAAATCGTTAGTGTATTGGGTAAAAAATACCTCTGAACTTTCAAAAGATTTAAAAGTACCCTTAAACTTAATAAAAAATTAAAAAATATCATTAATGTTATATAAACAGCAACCGTTAATACCATCTTACTTTCTATTTTCCCACTTTTTTTCTCCCCATCTTCTTCCATACCCTCTTACTCCCGCTTTTATTAACTGTTTGACATTTGTTTATCTAAAATAAATAAAATTTTCCATTGTATATTGACTGTTATAGGAAGAAAGAGAATAATAGAAGCATCAATAGATTTTAGGATTTAAATGTTTTAACAAAGTTGTATGTTAGTAGTTGAGTGCGTGCTCTAATACCTAAAATACATTTTTTTTTATGATTTTGAAATTTTGTGGGATTTTATCTTTTAACATAAAATTTTGGTTTTTGTTTTAGTTGATGAAAAAATTAGTGTAATAATTGAAAAAATGAGATAAAAATGAGAGTATCTATATGAAATTTTTTTTTTGATGATATCTATATAGTTTGCTTTAAAATTGGTTCCTTTCGAACCTAAGAAAACTTCAAACAAATCGATCGTCATATTAACAGTAGAAGCATTTTTTTTTATTGTTGAAATTTTAGAGTTATTTTTGCAACAAGATACTAAATGGTTTATGTTCATATACTAACCGTGAAGGTATTTTTAAATATTTTTTTTTTAAGTTAGGGTATTTTTGAAACAAAACTTTAATGGTCTTCATCCAAAATTAATGGTAAAAGTATTTTTGAACTCTTTTTTTCAAATTTAAGGATATTTTTTAAAAAATTTAAAAGTTTAAGAGTATTTTTGACATAAAGTACAAAGTTTAAAGACATTTTTTTTATATATAATTTAGTCTTTGGTACCTGTTTATAAGAGAAGTTATATATGTCCCTATATGGAATCATTTGAATTGCCAAATACTAAATTCTATCCCAAATAGAATTGAAGTGTTGCTAATGATGGGTTATTTCACCTTTTAGTGTGAAGGCCCATTAAGGCCCAAACATTAGGCCGATTGGGTTTTTTTTTTTTGTTTTTTTATTTTTTATTATTAATAAACCTTGCAGCCGCGGCTTATTTGAGTATCATGGGCAAACCGATAATTGAGGGTGACGGCACATTGAGAGAAAAATTAGAAAAATAGAAAAATGAAGTGATTCCACATCTTGTTCTTGACCAAGTGTGTCTTCGATCGAGGTGGTAAAAATTTCTTTCCGCGTTACCTATAGTCTATAGATATAATAGGTGATTGGTTGCCACTTCAAGTGAGACCTTTCTAATTTTTTTTTTTTTATTGTTGTCGTTTGTTGCCGAGATTATTAATCTTTGACATATATTTTAAGTATGCCTCTAATTATGACGGGGGAGAACTCATTATATCCATTAGTTGATTATAGTGGAGATTTTGACTTCGGTCTGTGTAGAAATGTCCACAAAACGGGACGGGGACGGAGAAGTTTTTTTTTAATTTATTCTTAAACGATATATAATTTTTAAAATTTTCTATATTAAATATGTCATTTCTATTTAAATAAAACACTATAAAATTTTCTTACAAAAATAACAATATATTATGTGCAAAGATATAATTAAAATATTTTATCTCCTTATTTCTAAAAGTTAAAATATTAATCCCTAGTTTCAAATTAAACATTACAATATACATGTCTAAAAATAAGAAACATTCAACATCTCTCTTTTAGAAATGCATTAAAATATGAAAAATATATAATGAGATTTAGGAAAAGGCTAATTAGTAAAAACTATAATTTTTTTAAAATGTATATATATATATATATATGGCGGAGCGAGGAGTCGGGGCTGGGCCGGGGTCGGGGACGGGAACGGGGAATACATTCCTCGTTCTCGTTCCCGTTCCCGTTTGGCCAACGAAAAAAAAATTCTTCCCGCTCTCTCCCCATTCCCCGTGTAATCACGGATTCCCCGCCCCGCTCGGAGCAGGTCCCCACGGGCCCCGACCATGTAGGAAAATGGACATCTCTAGTATGTGGCTTTTACTCACATTAAAGAATTTTTTTTCATGTTAAAATTACTTGTGTCATTTACTTGATAATTATTATTATTTCTAATTAACTAATTTCTTATTAGATTCATACACATCTAAAAATTAAGTGTTTATCTTAACAATTAAGCCTCATTAGTAGAATAGAATCTAGGCTATAGATTGAAGAGGAAATTTTCATCCTTGCTAATGTACTTTCAACATTAGACATACAATAATTTCCTATTATATTTTGAACCATTTGAAATTTAACTATTAAATATAATTAAAGAGAAATTCATAATGTTTTATTATTATTTCTTTAATAAAATAAACCAACAACAAAAATTAAGACCCATGATGAAAGTAGTGTAATTAATGTTAATTTTATTGTATATTTTAATTAAAGATAATAAAAAATATATATAAATAAAGAGAATAATATAGAAGAAATTAATGAAGAGAGAAACTAAAAATTCTAAACAAATCAAATAAATACATCTAAAAGAATTAATTAATAAATCAATCGAAATTACGATTTCATGGACCTATTGAACCAATGAATACGAGAAGGAAGAAAGGAGACTAACACAGATAATTTGATTTGAAATCCAAAGGTATTCCATTGATGTTCATGGTTTGAGTTTTTGACTTTTATCTCTTTGTCCTAATTTCGAGCGATGAAGAATAGATGTTCGATTCTAATAAGCAATTCCAAGCAACAAAGAAAAATATCATAGGGAGATTGAGATAGTGAAAGAGTCCCACAATATGGAAAGAAAAAAAAAAGGAGGTTGTAGGGAGGAGAAAGGGGAAGAAGAGATTTTTATTTATTTCAAAATGAAATTAATACAATTTTTTTAAAATATAATTTTGTTTGTAAAATGAACATAGAGAGATTTAAGTCATTAAGGATCCATGACTTAATTAATGAGATATTTAAGAATAGTCTCTTTTAGAAAAGAAAGATATTTTTATATATATAAAAAATGGATCCACCTTAATTGCCAACAATTTACGTGGAGAGATTTATGGCATTAAAGATCCATTACTAAAATAATGAAAGATATTATTAACTAAAAAAAATTAATCGTCTTAATTGCCAACGATATAATAGTGTGGAAGGACAAATTTGCTATCAACGTAATAGTAAAAAAAGTATATAAATAGAAGAGCAAAAATGATATAAAAAATTTCTCCTCAAAGCTTTTATATATACTATAGAATATATATAGAGCATAGCCACTTAAACCATTTTTCATCTTAACGAGCATAATCTAATTCTTTTACAATTATCCATCTTAATTGTAGGCATCGAAGGTAAAATATATTTTAACGTGAATAGGAAGAGTTTTAACAAAATATTCAATAAATTTTAATCTTTTATAATTGCATAATAAAAAGTTTAATGGTCCATTATAATACCCATTTTCTATTGCCTATCAATAGTTTGTGCATTTGTAAGAGACTTATAAACAAATTAATAATCATTTTCTCTTTGTGGTAATGTGTTTGATTCAAGTTACATTCCAATCTTATAATTTCTTTTACGAACATTTTAATTTAAATTTTGAATTAAGTTGTTGCATTGAATGTACCAAAAGATTATATTTGTGCAATTATTGTTTTTTTAATGTTAATTTGATTAAAAGTCTCTCAATCTTATGATTTTTTTCCGTAAATCGGATTTATTTGAAAAAAATATTGCGTAAACAGATATGATATTTTCTTTTGCAAACTTGAAGAAATTTGTCCCTTAACCATTTTATTTTAAAAATGACAAAATTAATATTTTTTATCTAAAATATTTTTTTTAGAAAAAAAAAACAATTAATATGTAACATAGACTAAATTTATAATTGCAAGAACACCAGAATCTTGGACCAAGAAGAAGCTCTGACTTTGACCTAATGAAAAATTGAAAACCGGTGGATCGAACGGCTACTAATCTCGATTCTCATCTAATCATTTGAAATAATCAGCTCCATCGTAACCGTCAAATCAATCCAAGAGGCGAATTCTCTCATTTACCCTTTTGTGCAAAAAAGGAAAGAAAAAAGTGGGAGGGAGCTTTTCTTTGTTGCGAAGATTTCTTCACGTTGAGTGAGTGGAGGAAAGTGTAATATGTGAATTTACCATTTTGTCCCTCCCATTATCCGTGGGACCCATTTTGGAAGTTAGGTAAGTAAAATCAAACGATAATGCTTCACAAACTCCGTCCACTCCCAGAATTTATCCTGTTCCTTTCTTCTCGTTCTTATAAATATGAATATCTATTCATTTTATATTAATATTAATATTATATTTAAAACTCTTAAACCAATGCGAATAATATTGGAGTGCCTTTGTGTTTCAGTAAACTAAAATATTTTTTTTTCTATTAAAAAAAACTAAAACAATTTTTTTCTACTTAAAATATCATTTTGATTCATATATATATATATTTAAAAAACAATTTAGTCTCTATCATAAAAAATTTCTTGAAATTAAGTGTCAATTTTTATTATATATCAACTTAGTTGTTATAATTTATACAAAATTGTGATTCCTGAATAGTTTATCGATTTGCATTAGTAAGAAATTTTATTAAATCTTAACAATGACTTTTACAATAATAACTAAATCTTACCATCGTAAATTACATGGATTAAATTGTTACAAATTTAAAAATATAAGGACTAAATCGACATTAACTAAAGTTTATAAATTAAATTGTTACTTCTGAAAAAAAAGGTTCCTAACCAAAACTTTATATACAAAATATATATTTTGAGAAAAAGATAACGCTTACAATTTCAACTTTTTATTTTAAATCTTTATAGATTATACTTAAAAGACAATACTTTGATAAAGATTTGATTCTTTTCAACCCAAAGTTTTCTTTCTTAAATTCCTTTGATTTGTTTTTAAAGAGAGACTATAGGAAATTATCTGATTTAATTTTTTCCATTATATCATGCACGAATATAAATAAAAACGAATAAAGTTTCACATTAACGACAAAAGGAAGATAAGAGAGTATAGGTTGTTCCTAACAGGTGGTATCATTAGAGCCACACCCCTAATTTACACATGCATGGTGATAGAATAATCTTTTGATTGTGGAACAAATATGTGGTAAGCTTTTAGAAAGAAGAAGTTCTACGATACTTTGTTCGAGAGGAGGATTGTTGAGACTTGAGAGTAGTGTATTGACTAGATAATACGAAGATTATGAGTATATAAGCCAGAGACAACAACCCCATTAGTATTAGACATTTCGTAGTTGATTCAACAAATAAAACCACGTGAGTTTTTGCTCAATGTAGACAATATCATATCCACTATGAAGATATGAAAAGTCACTTATCCCTAACAAGTTGGTATATGTAACTCACTAGACTTTACTATATGTTAACTTGTTCCATCCCAGATGACGAACAAAAGGTTGTAAACCTTGATGACATAGTCGTAGTGATCTATGGTTAAATTTTATAAGATTACAAGTAGAGTGCAATAAAAAAAAGAAAAGTTATCTCAATAAGAATAGTCTCTCGTTGAAGCTAGCTAGAGAATCAAATGATTAGAGATTACTATTTGACAAGAAAGGCTAACGTAGTCTTTTATTTAAATGGAGGATTATTGAGACGAGTCGGACGATGTTTTGAGATTTTTGTTGTCCTCCATTAAACATTTAATTCTAAGTCTTATCAACAACTGATTTATCCCAGAGGCAATCACAATTCACAACGTAGGTGCTACCACACTCGATTTGAGCTCTTAACGGTTTGACACTTTGGATTCACGTGACTCGACCAGAATTATCCAAATTAGGGATATTTTAGGAATTTAAATCCAAAAAAGAAAAAAAAGGGAAAAAAAAAGTAGGAAAGGTCGATTTCATTGGACAAACATAGACGGACAAGCATGAAGCAACTTCACTACCTACAAAGACATAAACCCAAGTGCTCAAAATACGACGTCGTAAAACTCCTCTTTTCCCATTAAACGACACAGCTTCGTCTTCATCCCTTTTATTACTTACTGCTTAAAATATCCCCTGCCAAAAAAAAAAAAAAAAAAAAAATCTTATTTCTCCGTTCACTGTCCACAGATATTTATCCGTCGCCGACCAACTCCCTCTCTCTCCGATTGCCTAATCTCCAAACTCACTGACAACCCCTTCACACTTCGTGGGAGAATTCATCCTACCGGTGAACCTCCGATACGAGCTGCGCCGATTCCAAAATCCGATCCACTGAACCCTTTCTTCAATTTCAGCACAACTATTCCATTTCTCTTTATGTGATCGGACTACATCGGAGCCTCTGAAGAATGGATCGGGCGACGATTACTGTGGGGCCGGCCATGGATATGCCGATTATGCACGACAGTGACCGCTACGATTTCGTCCGAGATATCGGTTCCGGGAACTTTGGGGTTGCCAGGCTGATGAGAGACAAGCATACCAAAGAGCTCGTTGCTGTCAAATATATTGAGCGAGGCGATAAGGTCAACACTGGATTGTTCATTAACTCTTTGATTTTTAACTGCTTTACATGAGCTTCTGGAGCTTAATCTTTCACTTTTTGAAATTTTTCAATCTATTAAAGGAATTTTAGGTTTTAGCTTTTTCTTTGTTGGTGTTGTTTTTCTCCTTGGATGTTTTTAGCTTCCATTGCTAGTGTGACTTACAGTTGTTTGTTCTGTTCTACTTTTAATCATTGGATGCTTTTATGACTCTTTTTTCTTTTGAACTCAAACAAAATTCTTGTGATTGGGTGCTTTTCTTTTTTATCTGTTACTTGGGAATTTGAAAATATCTCAATTTGGATTTTGGGATTTGCCTTCCCATTGCTCTGCTTTCTTTTTCTTTCTTTTTACTCTTTATGTATTTTGGGAAATTTTCTTTTTTAACACGAGAACTAGCTGTAGTAATTGGTGCGTATAAGGATGAAATTCATAGATGATGATTATATATTTTGTTCTTTTTCCCGTAAACTGTGGCCGATTGAAGAGGAGCTATGTTTGTTTTTGTCCATTTCTTTCTTCTTCTTTTATCCTTTTGGAAATTTACATGAATTGACAGCGTGAAAGAGTGACGTAAGCATGTTATTTAATGCTCCTAGCTTTTCCACCAATCTTCAGTAATCATAGCTCCCGTATTTCATGCGTGAACTTGCTCTATTTGAGGTAAGTTGTTGAGTAATGTTCTGTTTGAGGACTGGCAATGTTCTTATATGTAAATAATTGAGCTGTTCAATTACAGGACAACAGAACCCATCTGGGATTTTTTTGATAAGATAAAGCCACCGGAAAACTTGTATCTAGAGACTAAAATCTTCAAAGACAATTTCACTTGGGTTTTTCTTTTGTTCAAATAATTAGATGTTCTTTTGCCAATACTTTTATTGGCTTTTCTCTTTATGATATTAATTTAAATTGTAATTTTCTTTACATTTCACTCCTTTTGAAGTTTGTATCTTTTAAGCATTATTCTCTTTCCATTTCTTCAATGAAAAGTGTTGTTTCTTGTGAAATAAGAATAATTAGTGGACTAGTTCCCAATCAAAGGCTAATTCATATGAAACTATGTCCTGTAGATAGATGAAAATGTTCAGCGAGAAATCATCAATCACAGGTCACTGAGGCACCCTAACATAGTCAGGTTCAAAGAGGTAGCCTCTTAAGTTCTTAGTTACTTTTTTGGGAGATTTTTCTGTCAACTCACATTATTGTTTGATTTGTTATTGGTCCTAACTCAAGTATTTTTGACTTATTTCTACCTCTGGATACTGCTGTCATGTTTGAAGGTCATCTTGACCACTACCCATCTTGCAATTGTAATGGAATATGCATCCGGAGGAGAGCTCTTTGAGCGTATTAGCAATGCAGGACGCTTTAGTGAGGATGAGGTCTTGATTCTTGAATTTACCTTTTGTCTTTTTCTATTAGTTCCCTCTTCTCAGGCAGTTAATCTATTATTGTCTTGGTGTAGGCTCGCTTCTTCTTTCAACAACTAATATCGGGAGTTAGCTACTGCCATGCAATGGTACTTGAACTGTTATATGCATCTTCAATACTTATCATCTTCTTTTGTAAAATCCTATCCTCGAAGGGAAGTGGAAAATTTGTTTTTTTATTTCTTCTACTTGCTTTTATTGGTGAAGCAAGTGTGTCACCGGGACTTGAAGTTGGAGAACACTTTACTGGATGGAAGTCCAGCCCCTCGTTTGAAAATATGTGACTTTGGCTACTCAAAGGTATTGATTTCTCTGTTTCCAATTGCAATTATTATTTTCTGTTGTTTAAATTACATGAATTATAGCTTCCGTTTCAAAAAAAAAAAAAAAAAAAAAATTCTGTTTCAAAAAATTACATGAATTATAGCTGATACTTCAATCTTTATTCCTTCTGTATCTTTTCTTTGCAAATTCGATATATTTGTTCAATTGTATGGAATGCCTTCCTGTTTTGCCCCCTTTTTAAGTAACTTAGTTTTGAGGAAAATCTCTTGTTTAGATGTCAGCTAACCTTTTATGTTTCTCTTGAAGGTTGATGTGCTCTTTTAATCTTGTTTTATATACTTGTGCTAGACAAGATTTGAATCTAGATTTAGTTCTATCTATCAGATTCCAAGCTTCATGGCTGCGGAAGGTCTGTGGTTGGGTTGGGTAGTCAGATTTGATCTTAATTCATTGACTTTATTTTCTACTTAGTCTCTATGTAAAGATTGTCATGTTGAATAAATTATTGCTTTGTGGCATCATGACGATGGAATAGCTTATATTCATTATGTTCCCCAGTCATCTGTGCTCCATTCACAACCAAAGTCAACTGTCGGAACACCTGCATACATTGCTCCAGAAGTGCTATTAAGGCAAGAATATGATGGCAAGGTAAGATTCTTCTATATTACTTTTAGTTACCGTGAATGTGGTGTCTGACATTTGCATTTAATGGATGCATGAATATGATGGCAAGGTAATTTTTAATTTTTAATTTTTTTCTTTTTTTTTTTTGTTGATGACAACTTTCATTGAGAAAAAATGAAGGAATACAAAGGTACACAAAAAATGAAGCTCACAAAAAGGGAGCCTAACTAAAGGAAGAAGCTCCAGCTATACAAAGATCCCTCTCCAACCTTCTAAACACTCGGTTATTCCGCTCACCCCAAAGATCCCACAATAAAGCACACACCCCAACAAGCAATGAAAACCAACTCTTCTCATGAAAGGGCTAATGGAGGAGAAACTCATAGATCATATCACAAATAGCCTTGTGTCGAGCTAGCAAGAAGCTAAAATGTTTGAAAGAAGTTATTCCACACAGACCTCGCGAACACACATTTCCAAAGAATGTGATTCAAGTCTTCCTCTGCCTTTCGATAGAGAATGGAATAAAATGGACCAACTAACGAGGGTCCATAGTATGTGCTCTTCCATTTAAAACTTGCTGGGTAAAGAACTTAACTTTACTAGGAATCTTAATCCTCTAGAGAGTAGAAAAACCCAAGTCACCTAAAGGAGTAGGGTCTAACAAACTACGGAAGAAGGATTTGCACGAGAATCTCTCCAAGGGGTTGGGACTCCACACACTAATATCCTTTCTACCAAGTCTAAAAACAAAAGCCTCAAGCATGGACAAAAGAGAGGCAACCTATGTTTCCCTATCGGACAAAGAACAATGAACCCGGGTGGAAAGGAAATGGAAGTCCCCGACCAAACTAAAAGATTAGACACAAGATAGATGAAAGTGACGCGAGAAAATCGAGAAGAGGGGTCTATCCCCCACCCATTGATCTTCCTAGAAGTACGTATCCTTCCCCTGCCCCACCACACAATGAATCAAATGAGAGAAAGAAGGGAACTCCTTAGAAACACCCTTCTATAAATTTTGTTAAGTGCCTTTAACCCCAAGTGACAACCATTCGAAAGGGGGAAGACCAAACTTAAAAAAGGAAAAAAAAAGCCTGTACAAATGAGGGTCCAATTATTTAAAATAAGAAGAAAAGGGAAACTACAAACCAAAGTGGAGGTGTTGAACCGAATAGAAGACATAACATTCCTGCATGACATCACGTGTCTGTTTTGTTGGGGTTGTTATTGAAATATTAACATTGAATTTTGTGGGCTTTCATGACGAAGCTTTTTTGTAATCATCCTTTTGGTCTTATTTTTCTGGATTGGAGCACTCATTTCTTTAGTTTGGCTCCCTTTTTTAAGGGTTTTATTTTTTATTATTTGTTTGTTTTTGTTTTGTTTTGTTGTAGGCCCTCCTATTCTTTTATTGTTTCTCAATGAAAGTTCGGAAATTCATTAAAACAAAAAAACATGGAACTCTGTTCCAAACTTGAATTTATTCTCGATTCTCATCCTTGTCAATAACGGTTCAATATTTTCTGGCAAATTAACATGTTACATAAATTTTTATTCTAAGCTTAAATTTATATTTTTGCATTGTTTAAAGAACACATAAATTCTGTAATAGGCTTAAAGTTGTTACAAACTTATCATGCTTTAAAATTACACATTATGGTAGCTGTACCGAAGCCTATAGGCAGTTTTTTTCTTCATTGTTGATTCCATCTTGATAGTCAAATAAACTTGTACTCTCTAAGTAAGTCCTCACTGAACTTCATGCATCACACCTACATCTAAGCTAGATGGTAGTTGGACTTTGAAAGGCATTTTATTTTGATTCTATTCGCAACATCAGATTGCAGATGTATGGTCATGTGGAGTGACCCTCTACGTAATGCTTGTTGGAGCCTATCCTTTCGAGGATCCTGATGAACCAAAGGATTTCCGAAAGACAATACAAGTATGGGATATGGCCCTATTAAAATTTTCTTTTTCTCCCTCAGTTGAAAATTCATGAACTCAAGATTCTTCTACTGGTTCATCGCAGAGAATCCTAGGTGTCCAGTATTCCATTCCTGACTGTGTTCAAATATCTCTCGAGTGTCGCCACCTAATATCAAGGATTTTTGAGGCAGATCCTGCAACGGTATGACCATGAAAAGAACTTGTTTGTTTGTGCTGCAGTATGAAGAGTATTTATTATTCTTATTTTTATATCCGGGTTCTGCTGTATCTTCAAAATATCTCAATTTGACCATATTTACGACTCTTTGGAAATCCCCAGGTCTGGGATTTCTATCACATGCTTTTAGTGGGAGGTCTTAAATTTTAACACAAACTGACTTTGTCTTTTCTTTGAGCCGTCCTGCTAATTTGCCTGGGATGTTTTGGATTGGTTGCTTTACCTTGGTCTGAAACTTTGGACTCCTCATGTCCAAATTATTATAGCTTCTCTGACTTCATTTTGACCAAATTAATTTGATTACTCGATTGGTTGTAAATACTTCTTTTTTTGAAAATTGATATTACATTTCACTGAACTCTAAAATTGTTGACAAGTTATTTTCAAATTAGTTTTTTTTTCCCTCAACTGTTTTTAGAGATTGAGATTGGATGACTTGTAATGATTGAAGTCATTGTCAACAAACTCATGATTTTGAGAGGAGATTGACTTTATTTACTCTAAAAATCGGGTCATTCATGAGAGACTCGGGAGAAACAAGAAAAGACAATTAGAAACAGTCACCTAAACATATTTTCACTGCATTTGTGTTGTAATAATCATAAATCAGATAGCTATTTGAAAAGTGTCCAAACGAGTCTTAAACTTCTGAAAATTCTAAGATAGTGATTTAATTCTCTGACTTCATCTTTCCACACAATGTAAACATTTGCACATCCAAGCAGTTTAAGTTGTTTTTCAAAACTGCTATCTCTGTAGTTTTATATTGTTGAAGTTTCAGCATCCAGAAATTCCATCTCATCCAACAATGACTCACATTTACTCTCTTTCACGTGCTAATGCACATGACAGAGAATCACTATTCCTGAGATTAAGAACCATTCCTGGTTTTTGAAGAATCTGCCATCGGACTTGATGGATGAAAACACAATGGGAAATCAATTTGAAGAGCCTGATCAACCAATGCAGAGCCTCGATGCAATAATGCAGATAATTGCTGAGGCCACAATACCAGCAGTTGGTTCACATGGCCTTATGTGCATGGCAGATAACCTTGACATGGACGACGATGACGACATGGATGATCTGGACGATGAATCTGAGCTTGATATTGAAAGCAGCGGTGAAATAGTGTATGCAATTTGACAATTGATATCGAGGTGCAGAAATGACAAATTGTGGGACTTTTCTTTTGGGACTGGTTCTGACTTCCAAAGAATATGTTAAGAGGAAGAACATTAGCTTGTTCTCATCGCTTTGTTGATTATCATTACAAGTGCTTTTTGCTAGCCCCAGGTTTACCTTACCTGCTCCTTTGGATTATGCCACGTCATTTAAACGCAGCTATTAACCAGCGTTGTTGAAAACGATTTAAAGGCCATGAGTTATGAAGAAGACAGGGTCGGACGAAAGAGCAACGCTATCAAAAGTCAGGAGATCTATTCTGTTTTCTGGCAGCCAGTTGAACTTGGTTTTGCTATTGCTTTTGACATTGTCCTGTATTTGTTTGTCGTTACTTTGCATGAATTTATGTACCCTGTACAAAAGTTATGAACTTTCTGTGCTTTGATTTGTCCCTTTTCCACTGTTAATTCATAAGTTAGAGTCATTATGATTTGACAGGAAAAATTTCATCTATCTTTTTAGTTGCAGCACAAACAGAATCTATTTCATGTGAATTACATAGAGGTATTAGCAGGAATAGGTTATGTGGATTCACCTCCAATTTTGGTTCACCAAATAAATTGGCTACTTTTAATGCAAAACTGCTCCTTTCCACAAGCAATGTGTGAATTTCGCTTGTATATTACATTTCTGAAGTGTTTTGGTAGAGTTTCTTTTTTGGTGTTCCAAACAAGCCCTTCTTTTTTCAAGTAGGTGGTTTTTTTTTTTTTTTTTTTTTTTTTTTTTTTTTTTTTTTTTTTTGTCATCAAATTTTCTAACTCTAGGGTTTTGACATGATGAGTAAATGTCAAACTATCTCCATAGATTAAGTGCCCAAACAATTGTTTGTATTGACTGACAAAAGGGTATTTTCCTGATGCCTAAAATTGTCGGTAAATACTAAAAAACGTGTCGGAATATTATCTCCCAATGGTTGAAAAGGTGTTGGCCTTGTCGTCAGAGACATCCCGTTGAGAGACCATCTCCCCATGCCTAATAGACAACTATTAGGAGAAATAAACTCTCAGCGTCGGAAGAAGTTATCTCCTGACGCTATATATGCATCATCGGTAGCAATGATATCTCCCAACGGTTTATGGTATCGTTGAGAGATATCTGTTTAAAATGGGGGTAGATAGTGGTCAAATTTCAAATCTTTGCTTGATATGTCTTCCCTCAAGCCAATTGGGGTAGATGGCGGTCAAACTTCAAAGAAAAGAGTAGGCGACTTAACTATGGGGAGAAGATGAGTATTTATGCGTAATTTTTCAAATACTAAAATTTCCACTTCACAAGTTTAAATCAAACAAGTAATAGGTCACAAACACCAAGTAATAACGAGATAGTGAAAAAGAAACTACATCAAAAGATATATTGGTAGGTTCTACTATGATGGAGATTATAAATGGTTCTTAAATTCACGCCACAAATCAAACATCATATAGTCTAACAAAAGCTACTTGACTTCCAACCCGACAAAGAGTAGTTTATGATACAATTTGCAACTTACACATATAGATGTCTATTTTTCGTGTGACACAAAATGGGGGGAGGGAGTGGAGGAACAAAAGTTCGGGACGAGGAATATATTTTCCATTCCCACTTTCTGTGGCGAAGAAGTATAGGAGAGGGGGTGGTGAAAAGATTCTTAGACGAAAGGTGTCATTGCTGCTACATTTGATATTCAATCAAACACGCAAGTAATATTTGTATGTCCTTCAAACCTAACCCATAAAACAATATGTCTTGACAAGTGAAATGAGCCAAAGGTTCAAACCAACATGCGTCAGACACACTTTTCTTTGAGAATATGTGGGGGAGGAATCAACATCGTAACATTGGGAATGTGCCTAAATTAGTGTCTTAATACTACGAAAATAGTAGCATTATTTTGTCTGCATTTTTTTACAGCATCACAACAGTTTTTCTTCTGTCTTATGGGCCTTGTTGAGTCATTTTGGCTCCACAATCCCAACTTTAATTATTTAGCCATCTTAAGTATGTTAATTGTTAATCTAAGAAAATGATACAATTATTTATATATATATATATATATATATAAGGAACTTCATTAATTTTTTAAAAAAAGAGGGGAGAAATTAAAAGAGAGAGAAAAAATAGGATTATTTAAAGGGATGTTTTCAAATATTGAAAAATGAGCCAAATATTTATAAATATAGAAAAATTTCACTATCCATCAGCGATAGACCGCGATAGGATTCTATCGCAGCGATAGAAGTCTATCGCAGTCTATCGGTGATGGATAGTGAAATTTTTCTATATTTATAAATAATTTGATATTTTTTCTGTTTATAGTAATTTTACTATTATTTCTAAAAGATATTGATTATTTTCCCATAGGAATTAAAGTAAATTTAAAATGCCACATTATTATTATTATATTAAAGCTTACTATTTTTGAAGCATTTTGGAAACCTCAAGAATTAAAGGGTAAGATTTTCTTAAAACTTCAGACCAAAAAACCTATTTCTAAAACTTCTAAAAGAAGTGTTTAATCCTATTTTTAGACAAAAAAAATAACTTGAACTTAATTTTTATTAACTCAAATTTTAGGCTACTTATTTTTAAAACCCAATATTATGTTTATTGTCTAATGTATATGTGTTCTTCACAAATCCAATGAGTGTCATACAAGTTTTTTTTTTTTAATTACATTGCATAAATTAAGCAATATAAATAAAAAGATATTAAAAAAATTTAAATGTCAAAAATCAAATAAAACACTTAAAACCTCAAAAAGAATCAAACACACAAAGGAAAAAAAAAAAAAAAAAAAAAAAAGATGCATAGCTTAATAAACAAGAGACTCATATAAATATAATTGTTTTAGAAGAAGAAATTCAAGTATTTAAGACTTGAAAATAGAAAAACTAAATGCATAAATCCCAAGGTGAGATCTCAAAGCAGAGGCATGATGAAGAAACTAAATATCATACGTTGGTTTGTATGGAAAGGCTCAAAATTCCAAAACACATGCAATTAAATTCTTCTCATGTGCCCAAATTCATAGGAATTATTTCAAAGTCAACCAATCAATCTCTTCAAACCACTGACTTTTTCACCCATTTTTCTATTGCTTACAATTTTAGTCTTCAATGTTCATTGTTAAACAATTACTTTTCTGTTTGAAGAAAAAAAAAATAGTATTACTTTTGATCTAAAGTACGTAGTCTACAAGTTTTTAGAAATATTTGATATTGAAATTATAACCAAATAGAGAATCAACAAAATCTCTCTCGTCTGAAACTTTTATTTTAAATTTTGTAAAGTACAACCTAAGGGACATTGATAATCTGCATCATTTTGGTTTTTTTTTTTTTTTTTTTTTTTTTTCTTTTTTAATTTTGTGTTTATATATGAAATTCCCCCTAGTACAACTAGGGGATGTATTAAGATTTTAAAACTATATTAATAAAGCAATCATTAATCAAATGAATTAAATAACTTCTATGTAGCACCTAAGTTGAAACACAAATGAACAAGACCATATCTTAATGAGAAGAGTTTCTTAGGCTTTGAAAGCGTAGTTCAGATAAGCTTAAAACAATTGAGAGTTATTACATATACCAACACGGTGCACCTCATTTCTTTTTCGATGACTCAATCGTATTTTAATCAGAGGAAATTTTGAGGCTATGAGAGAATAGTTCATATGAGCTTAACAAAAAATTATAGTTGCTATATATATTAACAAGGTACATCTCCTTCCTTTTTCAGTGGCTCCATCATCGAAAAGCTCTAAAGTTAAATGTGCTTTTCTTGGAGCAATTTTCTATTGGGTGACCTCCTGGAAAATTTTCTAGGAAACATGTGAATGCTTATATTGCATGAGATGTAGGAGAATGTCGGGGTCACTCAGGTACCGAATCTATATTCTAAATTTTAGGCTTAGGTTTTTACAAATAGTATTAGACCCCAAGGTTATGGGTTTTGTAGACTAGCCCAAGGCATATGGTAGACAAATTTTTCCTAGAGAAATTACCTACTGTAGTAAAGGTCAACCCTAAAACTCGATCGAATGATGTTAACGTAAGTAGGCAACTCCATTAGCAAGGCAAAGTCTTTTCCCACGTCCAAGTGTGTTGCTCAGGGGTGGACCAATCTTGTTTCTAAAGAAAGGATAGTTTCATGCGACATTATATTGACTATCAGGGTTGAAAAAGTAACCATTAAGAACAAGCACCCCCTATTTATGATGGATGTTCTCTTCAATCAATTACGAGGAACAGTAGTGTTTTAAATATTGATCTTCATTTGGGTTATCACGTTTTGAGGATCGATAAAGGGTAATGACATCCTTGAAACGACATTCAGATCCAGATATGAACATTTTGAGTTTACTGTACTGTTCTTTGAGTTGATTAATGCCTTAGAAGTGTTTATGGACTTAATGAACATGGTGTTCAAAAGGTTCTTGACACCTTTAGGATAATATTCATTGACAATACCTTGATCAACTCCAAAGACAGAGACAAAGCATGAGGAACACCTTATAAGGATTTTGACAACCCTAAGGTTGAATAAATTTTACACCAAATTTTTTATTGTGAATTTTAGCTACACCAAGTTTCATTCCTAGGACATGTGGTGCGTAGTGAAATATTGACTCTATCCAATCATCGTTACTAAGGTGCGTAGTTTTCTTGGACCTAATAAGTTACTATTGTGGATTTGTTAAGGATTTCTCCTATATAGTCACACCTCTAACTCAGTTGACTATGAAAAGAATAATGTCTTTCTGTAGTGAGCTTGTGAAACAAGTTTTCAAGAACTTAAATGGAGATTGTTTCAGTACTAGTTCTCACAGTGCTCAGTGGAGCAAAATTTTTTATTATTTACATTGATGCCTCTAAGAAGGGGTTAGATTTTGTGTTGATGCATAAAAAGTTATTACTTATGCTTCTCATCAGTTAAAGAGTAAGCAAAATTATTTGGCACATGATTTGGAGTTAGTAGCAATCTTTTTTGTCTCAAAGATTTAGAGAAACTACTTTTATGGATAGGAAATCCAAATCTTCACAGACCAAAAAACTTGAAGTACTTTTTCACTCAGAAAGAGTTGAACATGAGATAGTAGAGATCATGATTCCAATCAGTAAAGGATTACGGTTGTGAGATCCTATATTATTTAAGTGAAGCAAATATATAGTGGTTGATGCTCTTAATTAGAAAAATAGCTCATCCATTAGTCATAATCACCACCCGAGCTCATATATGTAATGATTTAGAGCGCATTGAAATAGTTGTTGCAGTAGCTATATTGCATTAGTCACATTTTTTCTCTTTGTAATTTTTTTATAATCTATATTTCTAACTTTGTTGATGGTAAAATATGGACAGGAAGACTCAACTGACCTTGATTCACATGCCTTCAACGATAAATTTTTAATTTCGAGGAAGAGATTACCCGCAAAACAGTCAAAAAATAATATACCAGTGTGGTGCTTTCCACAGACACTTTGATGCTTATGTCAGATCTCAGCACAAAAGTTAGAGCAAACAGTTTTAAGGAGAAGATGAACTTACCTTATGATGGGCATGCATCCTCTATTTATAATGGTGTTCAGGGGTCTTCCTTATCCCTTTGGATTTAAGATTCTACTTTTCTTACCTATTTGGAAACCAGACACTCAGGCTGGATTTGGGCTACCAGGGATGTTCCAGAATAGAGGGTCGATCTAGATTGGCCACTCTCGAGGGACTCATGAGCCTCGCCCTCGACCTCGACCTCTGAGACCGAGGCGGGCCCATTGGCCATGAAGGCCCAATTGCCTTTTTCCCTATTTGTTAGGAACTCTCCCAGGCTTGCTTCTGGTCAATCTTGGGTCCGTTTTTAGGATTAGGTAACTCTCGTGTTTACTTTTCTCTTAATCTTTTATTGGTTTAGAATTAGCCATAACAAACATCATTCTCACACTAAAATTTTGCCATTTTTCTCATTTTTTTTTTTCGAGTCTCTAATTTTTTTTAATGTATATCTTAAACTTTTTTTCTGTCTTAATTTTTTTGTCCCTCTGTCTATTTGTTTTTTTTTTCTAAGTTTTTCTCTCTAAAATTTTGACCTATATCTCTAACTTTATTATTATTTTTTTTATCTTTGAAATATCCTCGTTCTCTCTCTTTAATTTTTTTTTTTTTGTCCCACTCTAAATTGTTTTGCCTCAAATCTCTCTAACCATTTTTCCCTTTTGAAGCTTTTTCTTAACTCTCTATTTTTTCTCTTTTATTTCGCTCCCTTTTGTTTTCCTCTCTATAACTTTTGTTTACAACCCAAAATTGTTTGGCTCAAATGCAATGCCATTTTTAATAATTTGACATAAAAAACAAATTTAATTAACAAAATTTCTTTTACAAATTTGGAATCAAATATAAAATAATTTATAATAAAATAATTTTATCAAATACCTTAAGAGTATATTTGGGATTGATTTTTAGAATAACTTTTTTTAGCTAAATTATTTAATTATAATTAGTTTTGCAAAAGTGTTATAAATTGTGCTAATATTTGGTTCCAAGTGGCAGGACAAAAGTTATAAAGAGAGAAAAGTTTATGAAAGAAAAAAAAAAATAGAGAGATAGAGAAACCTTTCAAAGAAAAAAAATGTTAAAGACGAAAGAAGAGAATTTAGACTGAGAATTTTAACAGAGACGAAGGAAGATTCGAAGATAGGAGGAGAAATTTATAGTATGAAATAATAGTCCTTTTAACAAGAAAAACACTCATAATCATAAATAAATAAAAAAAATCACTAATCACCTCCAATTGATGGACCGGGAATCAGTGTAAGTAATTTTGGATGTTTCCAAAAATCGCTTTCTCATAATTATCACACCATAATTTTAGAAGAAAAGTGATTTTAGACATGCTACAAGTGATTTTGGTCGTTCCATAAAGTCACTCGTAAACATGCTTTGTTACATGTTAGAGTATATTTAGAAGAGTGATGATTGAAGTAGTGATTTTAGAAAAGTAAATAGATTTAGGTAAATTCAATTTGTAAATTTGACTTTCATACAATCATATTGATGTTTGGTTCTAAACTCTTCAAAGTGATTTTGTATGGTTACAAAATTAATTTTAAAAAAAATTACTAAAAGACATTTTTTTTAGTTAAAAAAAAAACCATCAATACATAAGTGGGGTAAATTTGGTGGGGGTGATTCACGATCGATCAATCACTCTGCTGAAAGCACATTTCAACTAATTGTTGAAAAATCAATTTTAAATACTTTTAGGTTTTTCTCTTCAATCTTTAAAGAAAAGTGATTTTAGCAATGATAATTTACATGTTTAGAATTGATTTTAAAATCGTCAAAATCACTTTTGGCATTTTTAAAACCACTCAAAAACACATTTTTAATCACTTAAAATTAATTTACTTTTCAATTTTACACTTCTAAATGCAATTTTCAATCATCAAAATTAGTTTTGAAGGATTAAAAACATGTTTCGGTGATTTTGGCATATAAAAATAATTTCTAAAGATGTCCTTCATACCCCTATTACAATTAGTTAAATAAAATCTACAAGCTCATTACTATGTAAATAGAAAATATAATAGCTAAAGTAAATATAGTTCAATTGACATAAAAATGTGTTAACGATTCCGAAAAAGTTCTGTAATTCAAATTTTTGTACTCCTATTCTACTAAAAAAATAGAATTAATATAGTTTGTGACGAGATAGGTAATAAGAAAGTTGGATCACATTATGAGAATCAATTTGAAAATTTTATAATTATAGTAATCAAATTGATACTCACTCTAAATAGTAAAAATTAAATCGATTATTTTTTATCCATCTCGGAGTTTGAAGTTTGATCTCTACATGTTAAATCACTGATTGACTCAAAAGCTTAAGATGATGGGTGAAAGCACATTGTAGAGGTTTGAACATAGAGTCTCCTAAACTGTTAAATCACTGATTGACCTACAAGTTTATATGGTAAGAAAAATAATAATAAAATTAAAATTAACTGGCGGAGATAAATTAAAATTTGATAATTGAAGATCAAGTTTGATGTTATGAAGCGATGTGCAACAATAATTAATGAGGATCCATAACCGGCTGCGGCAATTCCGGTGGATGCTGTTAGCTGCTTGCTTAGGTTTGTAGCAGCGCCAGCCAACTGTGCCACCGACATAGCCAGTAGCCAGTCACTTCGCTTGTAATCAAATGCATTACCAACTTGCTAACTCACTTTTTTTCCCCTTACTATTTAATTAATATGTTTTGGATCTCACACAAAACTATATTTATAAGTATACTTTATTAATGGATAAATTGAATTTTTTTTAATTTTTTTTTACAATTTTAAAATTAATTCTTAATAAATGACACTCCATCCATGTAATATCTTTCCTTTTTATATCTTTTATCTACTCATTTAAATATAATTCAACTACTTAAAATGCTAGTTTGAACTAAAAAAAACCCTATCTTTACCGAAATGAGCAAAGTTGATAAAAGTATCTATTTTTTTTTATTGAAATCGGAAGTTCAAATTTGCACCCTAATATTTATTTATCACACTAATTATAATTAAATAAAACATAGTTAAGAATCAAGATGCTTCTAACTTCGTGGATTGAATGTTTGAGTGTTTAAATTTTTTAGGTTAAATATTTGAATCCTCCTATACTCTTCTTTGTCGGTGTATTGAAAAAAAAAATTCAAACACATCTCCCTTTAATTTTATATATATATTTTTGTATAATTAGGTAATTTTTAGAATTTAAGAACTGTGATAAATAAAATAGAAAGTTAGAGACATCTATTAGACACAATAGAGGCCAAATTTATAATTTACTTTATAATAAAAATAAAATTATAATTTAATTATTTGTATAGATGAGTAAGCCCTCACTCTTAAACAAATTTAGGCTGTTTTTTTTCCTCTTTTCGAAGTGAAGAGAAGAAAATATTAATAAAAAATATATTTTTTTTTTATTGTGGGATGTGGAAAAAAATCTCTAATCTAGAGGCTGATACGATAGTATAAGTTTTATATTAGTTGAGTTATGCTCATTTTTTAATCACTAACCTAAATGTTGATAGTACAAATTTTATGTTAGTTGAGCTACGCTCATATTTTCGGTCAAGTTTTCTATCGTTTAATATATATATATATATATATATATATATATTAATATTTTTTAATAGAATTATTAGGCAAGAATTTCAATCTTAACAAAAATAATAACATGCAAGCTGTGTGTTCAGACCTCAGACTTACCTACACTTTATAAACTGTTGTAATGTATATAGATGCAGTTTGAGATAATATTCTGGAGGTTTTTTTTTTTTTTTTTTTTTTTTAAATAGAAATATTCCTTTTCTATAAGTACTATCTGGAATAAATGGAATTAAAATATTTCTTTTTAATTACAAAAAGTATTTTTGATTAAATACATATTAAAAATTTGAATGTTAAATTATGCTTCTTTTTCTCTGTGTTATAATAACGAATCATTAGTTGGATTTGGGTTCTTCTAGAAATACCTTTCAAGTGTTTCTAAAATTTTTAAAAAAATCAGAACTGTTTTATCGAAATAGATGAAAATTTTGATAAAATAAAATTTAATTAGCTGAAATAAAAACATTACGCCAAACTCAACTTACACCCTTTTCCATTAAACATTTCATTCAAAACCTTGTAAATGAAGCAAATCATATATGAGAAATTAGACAAAGTTGGATGAAGCAAGCAAATGATCTACATGTCAATCTAAAATAGTTTAGCTTCCTTAACTCGAAGGTTAGAGATTCAAACTCCAAACACATTATAAGTATATCTTCCTTAATATAAATTAATTGTGAGAGTAGAAATTGAACCATCAATCTTTAAGATAATAATATGTGTCACATCCAATTAAGTTGGATTGACAATTCAATTAAAATTGTATTTCTAACTTTATAAAGTATTAAGCAAACACAGTACAATTAGTTAAAACATTAATAAAATCGCTCGAAAAGACTTGGTTAAGACATTAATAAAGCCTCTCAAGAGACTTAGGAGTATTTTGACCAATGAGTTGAAGTTGGGGGAGTAAAGTAGTTAACTCCACTTCTCATTTGACCCAAAGAGTTGGTGAGCACCACAATTAAAAAACATAAATTTTATGTTTTACTACACCTATTATTGTAGACCCCACGCCTTCACAAGTCTCCAGACTTTACAACTCTAACCTTTTCTCCAAGCAGCCTTTAGTTGTTAGAAAATATGGATAGACAGTTATAGACAGTGATAGATGATAGTAGTCTATCGTTGTCTATTATGGATAAACAGTGACATTTTACTATATTTATAAATAAATTGACTCATTTTGTTATATTTGAAAACAACTCTAAAAGAAAAGGGAAAATGAGAGGGGTTAAGATTTAAATATATAAATATAAAAGGGTAGATAAGCAAAGAGTAGCCAAGGAGCAAGAAATCCGGCGGTTACAAATGTAGGACCTCGTGCCCTTCACATTTCTTAAATCAAACCCTAAACTCTTCCCCTTTACATAAATAATATAACTCATTCTCTACTTATTCCATCACTTCTTGCCCCCATCTCTCTTCTCATTTTCTTTAGGGTATCATCTTTTGTTAATTAAGGTTCAACTTTTTTTTCCTTTTCTTTCACGTTTTACTCTTCTAATTTTTCGTTCTCTGGCTGCCTTTAAGTCGGAGGGTTGAGCTATAAATCTGAGGCAAAATTTTACATTCTAACTTTTTACGACGTTATTTGATACTATTCTATTGGAGTTTGAGTTTAAGGGACCTTTTTTTTTCATGCAGGAGATTATTATTATTATTATTTTTTTTTACAGGGGAATTAAAGAAAATGAGGGAGGGCAATTTGGTAAATTTGATAAATTTGATATTGGGTATCATATTGGTTTGTTGTAGTTTTGGTGGTTGTTGGGTGAATGCTGAAGACCCATATAGATATTTCACTTTCCAAGTCACGTACGGTACACGTGCTCCTCTTGGTGTTAAGCAAAAGGTTATTCCTTTCTTAATCTTCTTCTAATTTACAATTTCAACTCCATTTTATAATATATTTTTTTATAATTTTATATTTTTGAAAGTCGAGCTTATAAATACTAATTTTAAATATTGAAATTTTGAAACCACTTTTAAAAGTGGATAGAAATAATAATAATAACAACGTCTAAAAAATTATAGTGTTTACCAACTTAAATTTCAAGAACAACAAAATAAAAAAATGTAGGTTTATTTTATTTTTTATTTTATTTTATGCTACACAAATGTTGTGAAACTCTAGTTACTTTTCTTTTTTTTTTTAAAAAAAAAATAGAAAATTAAGGAAAACTATTTATACAAAATAGCAAAATATTTAGATAGTTGTGATAGACGTTGATAGAAGTCTATCAGGGTCTATCAATAATAGAAATGATAGAAGTCTATCCTTAATAGATGCTGATAGAAGTTTATCAATGTCTATCAGTATTTTTTTGTTATTTTTTGTAAATAGTTTGACATTTTTTCTATCTGTGAAAATTTTCCTATAATATAAGCTTGTTAACTAATAATTTTGTTTAGGTTAAGTTTTCCATTCTAATTTTTAATATTTTGAGTTTAGTTTCATTTTGTTTTCCTAACATAATTTTTTTTTTAATTAATTAAAATTTTTATGTGACGTAGTATTCCAACGAAAATCGATAATATGTTTTTCAATTACGAAAGAAGTGTTGTTCATGAAAGGAGTAATTTGGTTAGACATGCGTGTTCAACATCCCAATTCCCTTGAGTTCACAATTTTTTTGCTCAACTCATTTCTTTTTTACTTGAAATTTCATTTGATTTTCTTTATTTTCTACCTAACTTAAATCCTAATACAATAAATTAATCAACTATGGATGGTAGCCATTTTTAAATATGATTAGTTTATTACTAAAAAAAAAACCTTAAACCTTAAACCTTAAATTCTACTACATCTAAGAAAACGTGTGTTTTAGGAGAGAAAAGTATTTTACCATCTAATAATAATAATAATGTCATTTGGAAAGATTTTAACCAAATGACTAAAGTGAAAATAAGTACAAAATATAGGTAAATAATAATTTAACCTATATAATTTTGTTTATTAGTTGAACACAAGTTCCAAAGATCCTAAGTTAAAATTTAAAGAGAAAGCAACTTCCAGAACTGCATTTTCTTTTTAGATTTTAAAAGTATTTTTAAAATATAGTTTTTTTAAGTATTATTTATGAAAATACATAACACTAGAGATAAAGCTATTACCAAATAAGACTGGAGGATAATTATTAATACTCTAGTATTGAAAATTGACAAAGACTTGAAGAAAAAAAAATTTGAAAAATGACATAATAATAATAATAATAATAATAATAATAATAATAATAATAATAATAATAATAATAATAATAAAATAAAATAAAATAAAAAAACTCATTTTGTAATATTGGTATATTGTGTCGTGCAGGTAATCCTTGTGAATGGGCAATTTCCAGCCCCAAAGATTGAGTGTGCGACCAATGACAACATAATTGTAAATGTCATTAACAAGCTTGATGAGCCTTTCCTCTTTACATGGTTAGTCATCAAATTTAATTATTTTTTTATTTTTTATAAAAATTTTAGTGTATGTAATTTCAAATATCGAAATTTTAGTCCATATTTTTAATAAATTTCAAAATTTAGATCATATTGCTAGGTTTGGTTTAACTTTTTTTTTTTTGAAAAAAAAATCAGATTTCCTTTTGTAGATTTTGGACACATTTGCACGTTGGTGATTGGAAATTATTATTATTATTATTTTGCCAAGTTCGATAACAATTAATTTCAAATTAAAAAATCATCATGGGTTGACCTAGTGGTAAAAAAAAGGAGACATAGTCTCGATCAATGGCTAAGAGGTCATAGGTTCAATCCATGATAACAACCTACTTAGAAATTAATATCATTGTCCCGTGAGATTAATCAAGGTACGCGTAAGCTAACCCGAACACTCACATATATAAAAAAAATCAAACTAAAAATATTGACTAAAATAAGATTTTTATGGAAAGTACATCTAAATATAGAAGAAGTTCCATAGTATACAGGGACCAAATTGTATTTTCACCTTATTTATAATACTAAAATTTACACAAGTTTTGGTGAAAGAATGAACCATCTAATGGCCATTTAATTCATAAAATTTAAAGTTTGTGTCTTTTTGGTCTTTGAACTTTCAAAATTACAAATTTTCGTCTCTAATTTTTAGATTTCTTAATATTTATAGATCTAATATACACAAAATTGAAAGTTGAGAAACCTATTAAACAGTTTTAAAAGCTTATGGATTAAATAGACACAATTCTAAAAGTTGAAAGGCTAAATTTGTAATTTTACCCTTGAAAAATATATTAAATTGATTAAGCATTATGAAAGTGTATATATATAAATATAAATATTTTATTCTATTGGAATGTGAATGTGAATAAATTTAGGAGTGGAATCAAGCAAAGGAGGACATCATGGCAAGATGGGGTTTTAGGGACAAATTGCCCAATCCCTCCAAACTCAAATTGGACATACAAATTCCAAGTTAAAGATCAAATTGGAACCTTCACATACTTCCCTTCCATCAACTTTCAAAGGGCTGCTGGTGCCTTTGGAGCCTTTGTGATTCAACCTAGAAGTGTCATAACAACTCCCTACCCCATTCCCGCCGCCGAGCTCGACCTTCTCATCGGCGACTGGTACAACACTGACCATAAGGTAATTTCTTTCTCATTCTACATTCTTTCTACTCTCTCGAATTACTATATTCTTTAACTAGACTTATAAATGTGGAGATCAAAATTCAAATCTTTACGTAATTTTAAAAAAAGTTATTGCGATAAGTAGTTGAATTACGTTTGCGTTTGGGTTCACATTTTTTAAATTGTGAATCTAAGCTACTAATTGGTATGCCATTTTATGTAGACGTTGCGTAAGAAATTGGATTCGGGAATTTCGCTCCCTCTACCTGATGGTCTTCTTATCAATGGACAACCTAGTACAACACTAAGTCTTAAAAAAGGTAACATTCACTCATTATATATAGTTTCTAACATAATTGTAAATATAAAGTCTTATCTAAATATAACATTTTAAAAAAAGTAATTACTAACTATAATATTATTATGGAATAGGTTTTGGGTCTAGTTTCTATTGGTCTGCAGGTTTTCAAAATACCACACTTTTAGTCCTTAAGTTTTGAGTTTGATTTCAATTTAATTCTTAAGTTTCAAAATTTACAATTTTGCCATTGAGATTTGAGTTTTGTTTCGATTTTGCACCCAAATTTCAAGATTTACATTTTTAACCTCAATTTTTCACTAAATACTCACTTCAATCTTTGGTGAAAATGTATATTATTTAATTTAAAATAATTATACAGTGAAATTTTAAAATTAATTTTGACAATGATGAAAAATAGTGAAACTTAATTAATTATAATTTTTTAATTCTTTTCAATGAATTTATAGACATTAACACTAGAGACAGACAGAGAGCATTTAATGAAAAATCGATGTTCAAAACGTAAATCTTAAAACTTAGGGACCAAATTGAAACAAAATTCAAAATTCCAATGGTAAAATTACAACATTTTGAAACTTAGGAAACTAAATTGAAATCTAACTCAAAACCTAGGGACTAAAAAGGTATTTCTCCCATAATCTTCTAAATAATTCATTAACTACTGATGACAATCAATTGCACGTCTCAATTTATACTAGAAACCACACATCACTCGAGAAGACTAATAAAGTAAAAACGCTAAAGTAAAAGGACTAATGAAAAATTTATGTCATGAGTGTTAATAATTTTTATTTTTTTGTAATTTTTGTAGGGCAAACATACAAGTTGAGGATATCAAATGTTGGAATAGCAACATCAATAAACTTTAGAATTCAAGGACATTTGATGACACTTGTGGAGGTAGAAGGAGCTCATACAGTGCAAGAGGCTTATGAGTCATTGGACATTCATCCAGGCCAATCCGCTGCCGTTTTGGTGTCTCTTAACAACTTACCAAAGGATTATTACTTTGTGGCTTCTTCTCGTTTCACTAAACCTATTCTCACTACCATTGGTATCCTTAGATATGAAGGTTCTTCCATCCGTCCTTCCAAGCCTTTGCCCATTGGACCCACTTACCAACTCCATTGGTCCATGAAGCAGGCCCGAACCATCAGGTTCGCTCTATAAACTTGAAAGTCTCATTTCATAACCGGTTCGTTTTGAAGATTCTACTTGTTTTTCTATGATTTCTAAATTACTATATGTTTTCATCTTTTTTAGTTTCAAAACTTTGACTTGGTTTTAAAAACACTCTTAAAAAGTAACATAATAGAAAAATCAATAGCTCAACACAAAATAGTGCTTATGAGCTTAAATTTCAAAACGGGACCTTCATTTTTCAAAATCAAGTTTTTTTCTTTTATTAAGTAATATGTTAGTATCAATATCACGTTGTCTTTATTGTATTGAAACTATTACACATTCGAAAGTTAATATACAAA
Organism: Lagenaria siceraria; assembly: GCA_002890555.2. Lineage (NCBI taxonomy): Eukaryota > Viridiplantae > Streptophyta > Magnoliopsida > Cucurbitales > Cucurbitaceae > Lagenaria > Lagenaria siceraria. The sequence goes on along the minus strand of CM016491.1, from coordinate 7,933,248 downwards.
ACTATTCTCTTAATGAAAAAGTCAAAGGTAATATTGTAATTTTGAATAATAATAGTATTTTCAAACAAAAGAGCAAAATTTAGAAATATTTTTTTGTAATGGCAAATCACAAGAAAGGAAAAAAAATACCCGAAAAAAAATACAAAATTACTGTTAACATTTAATAAGTGTTTCAAATTTATAATATTTCAAACCTAACTGCTCCTTTAGATAGATAGTTCTTGGAACTTTGAATGAAAATCAAGAGATAGGAATGGTGTGGCAAAGACTAGAATAGAAATTTGGATCACTGGATCATTCTAAATCACTAACACACATCGTTCTTAGATCGGTAAGGAAAAAGTGCATTGGAGTGTCTACGTAATATCTTAATTAGTTGAGTTGTGCATTTGGAGTATTTACATAATGCCCTATTCTTTTTTAGTAAGAAACTCAATTTTAAATGAAAATTAGGATATAGGAACGACGTCACAGACAGAGACCTAGAATAGAAATTTGAATCACTAGACCATTCTAAGCGACTAACACACACCATTCTTAGATCCATAAGTAAAACACGTGTTAGAGTGATTATATATCCACCGTATACTTATATAATGTCCTAACTAGTTGTGCTATGCTCGTATAGGTAGTAATAGAGTAGCTAGATCTCTATCCAAAAATATATATTACTTATAGAATATCATGACTTAATGATGATATTGTCACACGGATTTTGTTTACAGATTAAATTTGACAGCAAATGCAGCAAGGCCAAACCCACAAGGATCATTCCATTATGGGAACATAACAGTAGTGAGAAGACTGATATTAGAAAATTCATTGAGAAAGATAAAAGGGGCTGTTCGTTGTGCAGTGAACAATGTGTCTTATGTTGATCCACCAACCCCTTTAAAGTTGGCTGATTGGTTCAATATTGGTGGTGTTTTTGACTTCAAAACCTTCACTGATATCCCAACTCCTAGACCTGCAATGCTTGGAGTCTCTGTTGTTAACATTACTCTTCATGATTTTGTGGAAATTGTGTTCCAAAACAATGAAAACACTGTCCAAGCTTGGCATTTTGATGGAACCAGTTTCTATGTTGTTGGGTTAGCACTCCTTTTCATAACCCCCTTTTTTCTTTTCTAACATTCTTATTGGCTTTCTTACACTAAATTTTATTAATTTTTATTCTGTTTGATCAGATTTGGTTCTGGTGTTTGGACTTATGACATGAGAAAGCGTTATAATTTAGTGGATGGTATATCAAGACACACCGTTCAGGTACTTTTGTTACTTTCTTCTGTTGTCTGTGTCATTTTCATCGTTGTATATTTATCTACATTACAAGAATATAAGATTTTTTCGATGCAAAAAAAAGTTAAGAAGTTATCAGCTAAAGCTCTCCCGATGCAAAATAAGTTGTCGGGAAGAACTTTTTCTCGATGCTACTAACATGGTGCCGGAAATTGGCCACTTTATCCGACACCACTTTAAAATAAAGTCGGCCAAGGGTCGAGAAATTGGAAAATTGTCCCACTTTCCAATGCTACTAGTATGGCATTGGAAAAAGGGGCTCAATCCGACACCTTTAAAATGATATCAGAAAACATTGTAACAAAAATTCTTGTAGTATCTATACCCTTTGATTAATTGATAGTGATTAATTGATAGTTTCTTTATTAACCTCCTACTTACTTTTATAGAAGAACTTATTATTTATGTTTAATCTTATTGTCATTTGATCTATGATCATTTTGGCCTCATCTCTTATATATTATCGTATATAATAGTGTAATTGGGTGTATTTTTGGGCAGGTATATCCAAAGTCTTGGACTGCTATATTAGTGTCATTAGACAACAAGGGGATGTGGAACTTGAGGTCTACAATATGGTGGAGAAACTATTTGGGTCAACAGTTATATTTCAGAGTTTGGAATGATGAAAAGAGCTTATACACTGAGGCTGACATTCCACTCAATGCTCTCAAGTGTGGCAAAGCATCCAAGTATTAATATATTCTTATATATATTTGAAGAATATTTGTTATATATTCATTTTCTCTGTTGAATAAGCTTGCTTTGTGTTTATTTTATCTTTAATTAGGGTTTTAATTTAATTATCAGTCACAAGAGGGTGACTGTTAAATTTTAGTTTAAGAAGGGAGGGAGAGAGAGCGAGAGAAGAGGAAGGGAAATATGGAAGGTTGAAGATTATGAAAGATCAGATGAGAGGGTTTCTACTTTAATTTGTTATTATATTTAATCACTGTATTTTCTATGTTGTAATAAATCCTTTAAGCAGTTCATTTCACTTGTTTGAGTACTTAAATTATTAATAGTTTGTCATTTTTCCTAAATCTTTGTGGTTTACTCTTGAAAATCTGTAATAAGAGCTCCATTTCTATTATTATTTTTCTATTAGATAGCTATTTTTGTCAAACAAATTAAAGGAATACTTATTAACAAACGATCCCACCTCAATTGTTTGACTTTAGTCTATGAATGAAGAGTTTCTTTACCATTTTAAAAATTAACTTTGAAAGACTAAATATAAATTTTATTGAAGGTACAAGGAATGAATTTTAGATTTATTGAAAATAAATGTACTAAAATTAAATAATTGAAAATACATAGACTAAAATATAACAAAACTCAAAGTTTAGAGAGCAAAATAATATTTTTACTATTTTAAATTTACAGTTAGCATAATAGTTATATATAATGTATTAACATAAATGAATAGTTAAAAATAAGGGGAAGGAAGGATTTAAAAAAAGAGAAAAGTTAGTATAGAATCAATTATATATGAGTATATATACATATATAATTATTTTAAAATATATGGACTATGTCTTACCTTAGTGTATATAGCATGGGTGGTGTATCCCCTAATTTCAGCCTATATAGTAAGAATGTGCTCCTATAAGCTATGGGAGCAGAAGCATTTCTGAATGGAAAAATAAACTACATTTGAATTACCTCGATTGATGATTCGACTTCAAATGAGCTCCATGTCTCCTCGAGATAACTTGAATATAAATCAATTGATCAAAGCATCAGTAGTCTCATTTTAAGAACTCGAAGATGAAGCTTTTGGATTGAAAGAATCTCCAAGCTTGAGAGTTATATCAAAATAGGAGCTCCATGCTTCGAGAAGAGGACCACTGAATGGGGCTGGAGGACTCTTAATTACTTAATTATTCCACGGGAAGCTCCAGAAATTTCGTCAAACTGCCATGTAAAAAGAAACAATTATACCAGTCCAGTTAAAAGAAGACTCGATTCAGCCAATCATACCACCAGTCAATTGGTCAATTTCAGTTTCTTTGGTTTCCAAGTAAGTGAGACCAATAGGTTGGTTTCAGTTTGTACTCGTAAATAATAGACAACATCTGACTGATATTCAACATAAATTTCAATATGAGCTGTTCCATCACCTAAATTCCTAGTTCTTCCCATCAAAAGTGACTTTTTTTCTTAAATCCATTGAACGCTCTCTCATTCCATTATAGATTCAACCCAATTCTGAAGAAGACTCTTGACACACCTTACAAATATGTTTGAAGGGAGAATGAGAAATCCACATTCTATTTGTTTTTGGATCTAATAATGGTTGTGCACATTCTTGCCAGAACCTCAAGTCTAATTAGGAAAAATTCTTTTAATTGACATGGAACACCTATCCAACCTGTATAAACAAAATTCTTTCTTGATGCCTCATGTACAAAATTTCTAATAAACTTGTCAGAATCCTTCATAAGTGAGCAAGAGTGCCTATTATTTAGCTAAATTGGTTTGATAACATACCCTCTAGACACAGATTTCCAGGACACATCAGAAGAGATGTTATAAATTACTCAACGCAAACAGAGAACCTTTTGATAAAAAATTAAAACCAGAGTTTTTTACTTTTTGATAAAAAATAAAAAATTAGTCGAGGTGCGCGTAAACTAGCCCGTCCACTCGCGGATATAAAAAAAGAAAACCAGAGTTTAAATCTTACTCAATAAAGCATTGTGCGGACATGCATACCGTTTTATGAGCACTTCGGGATTGTATGGAAAGAGATTCTCTCTATGAAGATTTTCCAAGGATGTTTTCAACGACTGCAGACAATTTTTAGATTTCTTCAGGGATTTTATCTCAAATCTTAGAGGCTTGTAGCCATAATCACGATTTCTAGTGTCCTCAAAAGATGGAAGTGTTTCATTGCTTCGATTGGATGAACCGGACAATAGCTCTTCAGAAATAGTTGGGCTATTCAGCAAAACTTTTCTTTTCTTGGATGAAGAGTGAGTTGAGATATCCCATTCTGTTGATGAATCCACTAGTGCATGCCTGGAATAATTTATTATATGCAGGCATCTACAGAAGGAAAAAAGAAAAAATTGTGGTAAGTATCAGGAAGAGAAGGTACGATGCTGATGTCCTGAGGCACCAATTACCACTCACCTGCACATAATAAAAACTTACCAGAAAACAAAAGTTTAGACCATATTGCAGACATGAAAGTTATCGACTCCAAGGTAATTAAATGTCAACTGTACTTCTGAATTCAGTTTTAACAAGTTGATAAAGCAGTAGGGCACACCCAATAAAAGTATTATTATTATTATTATTTTAAAACAAGGCATACCTCAGAAGGTATTCCAAACAATATGTTCCTGCATCTTTTGACATGAGGTAATCTACGAGCATTTCGTGATCATAGTTTAACTGCAAATAAAGATATTAGTCAAACAATGTCTGCAATTCCAAGAAGGAAAATAGAAGCAACCAAAGAGAATAGAGCAATGAGGGAACTGAAACTTGGGTGGGGGTATCTCCTATCTGGAGTAATGTTTCTTGCCTCCTTTAGAAAAATGTGGAACATGTGCTGAGGATCAAAAATGTTTGAAACATGAAAAAGTATATCTTCCTTCACCTCCTGGGATGCTCCTTCACAAGAACTAAATACAAGCAATAACCTTCTTAAATATGCTGCAAGCGGTAGTTAATCAAAATATATGTAAAACCAAACTGATTATTACTAACCATGGCCCTGTATGAGAAGGCAAACGAAGAAGTTGCAACAGCACTTTGAATAATAAATCATCCTAGAGTTCAAGATAAAAAAAATTATTAGATATAAGACTAAATGTATGTTATTAATAGGTTTTTCTTTCCAAACGTTACTCTAGCTCTAGTTTGATATAGCTTAAAACATACTTGCACCTTTTTTTTTTAATAAGAAACATCAATAGAAAAATGTATAAAGCAGTTGCACCATAAAGCCCTATCGTTTGGAACAATGCAAAGAAAAATGTACATCAATCAAATGAAAGATAAAACACAAAATAATTCTAAAGCCTTGAATGACATAGTGAAGACCAGAGAAGAAAATGTACAAACCTCATGCATATATAGCTGGAGAAATGATGATGCAAACTTGATGCAGTTTTTAGCAAACATTTTAGTATCCAGAAAAATATTTGTTGGAAGGTCCCCCTGAAGCCACTTATAAAGCTCCAGTATACCTTTCTTGCTACAACTGCAGTCATCACATTTACTTTCCAATGTTGTAGTACAGATCAACCGAGATTTTAGAGCTATAGATGCATCATACTTCTCAGAAGGTTGTGTACATTTGAAGCTTAAGGAACACCTGAGGAATAGAAAAATAGCCAGTCTTCGCAGATGCAAGGAACATGGACTGCGTTTGTCACCAAAATAGCTCACAATCAATGGAGAATCTTCAAGGGAAATATCGGAGGCAGATTCCAGCTCAAGCTTTGGAAGCAGCAAGAGCTTTTGAAAACGATTTCTGCAAAGTTGCAACCATAGAACAAGAGTGGAACATTGAAGATGGCAATGGAAACTAAGCCTGATCATTAAAATCTGGAAAATGAAGAATTCCTGAGCTTAGTGAACCACTAGAAATTGAGCAGTATAACGCCAACAATTTGTGAAACTAAAGCTCCTGTTTGATATATTTGATTTTTGGTTTTTAGAAATTATACTTGTTAGACATCCATATTCTCAGTTAAATTCCGAAAACAAAAATCAAAAAGAAGAGAAGAAAATTTGAAATATATGAAGTTTGCTATTATTGGCAAACCTGCATAGGCAGTAGTAACTTCAAAAAAAAAAAAAGAATTGTAAACTGTCAGAACTTCCAATAGAACATATGTTGTGGGCACCTATTGCCTTAAATAGAATCTCAACTTTCTCTAACTACGCCTGTTCATTGTATGTTAGAAGTAGATGCCATTGCCACTGATGAGAATCAAACTTCTTAAAAACATTCGACCAAATAAATAATTGAGGCACCATAAAAACCATATTTGAATAATCTAGCCAGCCACCAGGTATTTCTATTATATTTTGCCTTATCTCAAGAAGGCTAGTCCAACGTATATTCTAGGGAGGGGGAGAAAAAGGCTAGATTCATACCAGCAACTTGTGACTGAAATATCGGGACAAGCACCTATCAAAGTGATCTACTTGATTGTTGAGGCACCAATCAAGAAGGTTAGGAATCAGGTTGATGACTGTACCAAGTAGGGGGTGAGTCTTAAGTGGACCACATGAAGCTTCCTCAAAGTCACTTGGCTCAGCCAAGGAACAGAGAAATTGAACAAAATTTCCTAGGAACAGAAATTTTAATCCTTGCCTCCGATGCAAATTATTATAACGCAAGTCATCATAGCTCTGGACTTCTACAATGTTACAATTTTTCTCAGTAAGGATCCGACCCAATAAATTCCAAGGAATTTTTGAAAGACAAGAATTAACAGAATCAAAGAACTCTCCAACAAGATCACTCTGCTCTTGCTTCAAGAATTTTAAGGTATTCCGCAAAACTTGAAGAAGGCCAGCAACTGTGGAAAAATTGCCATTTTTCAGCTTAGGTAGTAAGATATTACTTAAGGTTGATAAATAACAGTCTAAATTTTCAGACCCAGTGATTGAAGGTGCAGGAGAAGATATGATTCTGGAAAGCACTAACTCCATGCCAAAACATAATGAGTGAACTAATTCATGCCAGTCGCTTGTGCTTCCCTGCATAATCAAATGGGTTAATTATTAGCGCAAAATTATGTGATAGTGATCCGATAAAATTTCAAACACGAGTAGATTTACATACAGTTAGAAATACAAATTTTGTAATTGCTGTAAGTACATTGCCCACAAGATGTTTGACATACTGATTCTCAAAAGCAAGTAAAGGTACCTGCGCGTAAGGGGAAATGAATATTTCGTAAAGCTGAGGTAGAGAAGAAGTATAGGACTGTTGAATTAGATTAACTATACAATTAAGAGATGAATACCAGACTACTATAGGATTATTATTATTTATTTTGTTTCAGAAGAGAAAAAAGTTTCATTGATAAATGAAATACGGGAGTAAAATCTTCCAATACAAAGAGAATTACAAGAAAGATTTCCAATTGAAGAGTAAAGAAGTAAGACTATAGTCTCTAAAAGGGTAGGTACGTTTACACCAATAAAAAGCATTAAACTAAACTAAGTCCCTAAAACTAGTAAAGGTCAAAGAAACATAATTTTTATGTATTACAAGTATATACGTAAAGAGATAAATATCTTTGTAAACTTACAATATACTAGTTAGTTTTACTTTCATCATTGGCTCGGTTCTTTATATTTTAATTCTCTACAGAGGTTATGAACAAGGGCAGAGAAATACATCCAACAATGCGGTACGAATACAGTGTAATATTAGGGTGATACCTAAAATTGAAGTTGGAATACATTTTCACAACAAATCAACGTTTATACATGATAACTTTGCATCTGAGTACAAGCACCTTTTATCTGAAGAAAACTATGCATGCACAGTACGTAGAAATAAAAAGATGTATAAAAAACCTCCTAGTTTATAGAATGCAAAAGCAAATATTGAGAACAGAAAACTCCAAACTTTGTTGTCTTCCTCCCTAAGTCCATCTTGATTGTAAGAAATTACCAATTCAGAAGCAATCTTTGTCATAAAATGGTGGCTCTCAAAAGATTGATCCCGCTCATCACTGCTTTTCTCTTGAGAAGTCAACATTTGAATCGCTTCCTGATCGAAAATACATCAATGACGAATTTTATGTGTTACTGAACAGTGCAAGTGTGTGTATGTGTGTGACAGAGAGAGACTAACATTATCAGAGTCGCCATCAATTTCTTGAACCCAGCGCTGAACTTCATTTACAACCTAATGAACGATCAGTCAACAAAATGAGGCAACTAACTAATGTAGAAAACTGAGAATTTCCAAATCAAAGAGCAACAACAGAATCGCAGGAACCAAGAGAGAAAAGAAGAGGGAAGCAAACATGAGAGAGCGCAATAAGCAGTTCCTTTTCCGTCCCTTTGCTCTCCAAAACCACCCCATCTTCCTATTCACCAGAAGTGAAAAATATGAACTCCTTTCAATGATAATCACAGAAAACTTGGAGCGAATGATGTAAACGAGAAAAAGAAATTGCAACAATGGAGAACAGCGAAACCTAACATTAAAAGGACGAAGACAATGATCGACGAGCCGGCAAAGTCGCAAGCACTTCTCATCGCCGGGGGACATTCTCAGGCACCGCCGATGAGTTGCGGTACTGAGGCTTAGATATGTTCAGCTTCCATGGCGAATGGAGAGACGAAATGGTTTTAGCTCAAAGGGTTTTTCTGAGGGGTGAAAATGATATTTCGTATAAAAGAGAAACCCTTCGTTCATTTTTTGAAGCCTACGATAAAAGAGCTCGTCTTCACATGACGGAAGCGCTTTCTTTAGCAGCGCTTGTCCAAAAATGCACTTCCGTAGTCTCACTGAAGGCGGCGCGTCAGCTCCACGCTCTGATCCTCACCTCCATAGCCACCGCCTCGTCTCTATCTCCTTACATTTGCAACAACATCTTATCCATGTACGCACGATGCGGTACAATTTGGGAGTCACAGCAAGTGTTCGACAAAATGCCGCAAAGAAATCTCGTTTCGTTTAACGCTCTAATGGCAGCCTATTCTCGGTCTCACGATCACGCTCCATTGGCTTTCAACCTGCTTTCGCAAATGGAGCTTGAATTCCTCAGACCTAATTGTTCCACTCTAACGAGCTTATTGCAGGCAGCTTCGTCCATTGAAGATCGATTTTGGGGCTCTTTGATTCATACGCAAGTAGTAAAACGTGGATTCGTTAATGATGTTCGTGTTCAAACCGCGTTAATTGGGACTTACTCACATTGCTTGGATTTGGAATCTGCTGGAAAAGTTTTCCGGTGGACGATCGGTAAGGATGTAGTGGCTTGGAATTCGATGATCTTTGGAAACTTGAAGCACGATAAATTAAACGAGGCGCTTCGTTTGTTCAATGAAATGCTGGGAATTGGTCTGATTCCTACTCAATTCACCTATGCAATGATTTTGAATATATGTTGTAGAAATGGAGACTACCTATTTGGTCGGCTCGTCCATGGCCGTATCATCACCTCAAACGCCATTATCGATAGAACTCTGCAAAATGTTCTGTTGGATTTGTACTGCATTTGTGGGGATACCCATACAGCATTTTGGATCTTTAACAGAATTGAAAACGCAGATTTGGTTGCTTGGAACACAATCATCTCAGGATGTTCTCAGAATGAAGAAGAAGAGAAGGCCATGAAGCTATTTCAACAATTGCTGAAATCATCACTTCCCAAACCAGATGATTATACATATGCAGCTGTAATTTCCACCATTGACAACCTTTTGAGTGGAATGTCTTTTCTTGCTCAAGTTATAAAGGATGGATTTGAGGGCAGTGTCTTTGTAAGCAGTGTCATTGTGTCTATGTTATTTAGAAATGGTGAATCTCAAGCTGCTGAGAGGGTTTTTGTGTCTGTTGTAGAGAAGGATGTTGTTCTATGGACAGAAATGATCAGTGGGTATTTAAGAATTGGTGAAGGGGAAAAGGCAATCAGATGCTTTCATCAAATGCATCAGAATGGCCATGAACTTGACAGTTTTTCACTCAGTTTGGCTTTGAGTTCATGTGCTGATCTTGCCACTCTAAAACAGGGGGAGATTTTTCATTCTCTGGCCATAAAAACAGGGTGTGAAGCTCAAATCTATGTCTTAGGGAGTCTAATCGACATGTATGCCAAAAATGGCGACTTGGGTTCTGCTATATTGATATTTTCTCAAGTCCCATGTCCAGATTTGAAGTGTTGGAACTCCATGCTTGGTGGGTACAGCCACCATGGGAATATGGAACAGGCATTGAAGCTCTTCTTTGAGCTTCAAAACCATGGTGTCAAGCCAGATCAAGTAACATTTCTTTCCTTACTTTCTGCTTGTAACCACAGCAACTCAGTTGAAATAGGGCAGTTTTTATGGAACTATATGAAAGAAAGTAATATTATACCAAATTCTAAGCACTATTCTTGTATGGTAAGCTTGTTAAGTGGAGCTGGGTTGATGGATGAAGCAGAGGAAATGATTACCAAATCACCATTTGCAAATAATGATCCAGAGCTATGGAGAACTCTGTTAAGTTCATGTGTTGCTAGGAAAAACCTGAGAGTGGGAGTTAATGCAGCAAAACAAGTGTTGAGATTAGATTCAGAAGACAGTGCAGCACATATTTTGCTATCAAATCTGTATGCTGCAGCAGGAAAATGGGATGGTGTTGTAGAAATGAGGAGAAGAATAAGAGAGACAATGGTGGGAAAGGATCCTGGACTGAGTTGGATTGAGGCCAAAACACATATCCAAGCATTTTCTTCTGGTTTACAGTCACATCCAGAGGTTGATGAAGCACTAACTACACTGCTTAGGCTGAGAGGAAACATGAGTGAAGAAATGGATGAATCAAGTGGAATAGGAGGTAAAGACTAATTAAGGGCATTTCACAGATTGAAATTTATTCAGGTTGAAGCTAAGAATTAGGATTCATGTAATGGCAGAAATACAATTTTTGTATGGTTTGGGGTTGGTTTTTTGTGGCCCCTGTAATTAAAAGTTTGACACTCAGGTAGTTTTTGTTAGGGGTGTACATAAAAGGCAACGAAAATCAATCCCACCGATTGAAACCGACAGAATCAACCATGATCGATCGGTGGTCGGTTTTTTCACAAAAAACCGACACCCTCGACGACCGACCACAATGTGTAATAGGGTTTTCCCCTTTTTTATTTTTAATTTATTTATTTATTTTCTCTCTTTCCTTCCTCCCATTCTTCTTCCATATCCACGAGTTCATGACTTCTTCCAGATCCACAAGTCCATGAATGAAGGAAATTCTATATCCACAAGTCCATGAAGAATGAAGTTCTAAAGATATGAGGTATTTAAAAAAAAAAAAAAAAACGATGAACCGACCGACGGTCGAATTTCAACTAATTTTTCTGGTCGGTTTTCGGTGCCAATTTTTATCCAAAACCGACACTGACCTACCGATGTACACCCCTAATTTTTGTTAAATTAGTTGTTCTAATAACTACATGCTGAGAGATCCTTTGGTGGATTATAGATTTGTGTTTTCTTTTTTTAAGTATAAAAAATGTATGGAATTTGAAGCCCTAACCTATTAATCGTTAACATATACTATATATCAATTGAATTATGTTCGCTTTGATATAGATTTGCGTATAAATTGATGTGGAATTATATTTTTTTATGTTAGATATTAACCACATTTTATCTAGTTATTAGCTAATATTCTTCCCCATTTTAGTAAAAAAAAAATTTGAATTTTAGTAATGATATATTTACTTCAAGTCATTTGTCTAATGAGATAATAGTTATCAAAATGAGTGCAGCTCAACGGATATAAAACTTGTAATATCAACCTCAATATTAAAGCTTCGATTCTCTCACCCCACATATTTCAAAATATATGTGTGTGTATATATATATATATATACTTATATACTTACTTTAGAACTTCTCGATGAATTATGATAGGATTAGGAACTAAAGATTAATCAAGGGAGTGTCAAGGATTCAACTTTATTGGGGTTAACTTGGGGTAAAAGAATGACTCATAAATAGAGTATGGGTTCGAATTTCATAGATAATATGGATGGTAATGTACATAATAATAGGAAAATGAAAGACTTTCTAAAGATTTTTATCCGTCTGTTGAACTTTTAAATTAACTCATTCAAATGGCATAAGTCAACAATGAAATTTGATTCCACTGGATGGTACCAACGAAATCGAGTGCGAACAACCCCATGAACATTTATTGTGGATTTAAATAATTTTCAAAAGAAAAGAATTTCGACATATTTCATTTTATTATGAGGAAGACGTTTCAAATACCACGCATGGCTTACTAGGCCTAGATTGCCAATTAATTAATGACCATGCATAAGGAGAAACAAAAAAGAAGGAATCTTCATATAGTTTCTTTTAAAGAGTAATTGAATTCTTCATTTGTCCTTTTTTTTTAAACCCAGAACATTGGAGCCTCTTTTTTTATGCTCCTCACAACATCGGTTGATTCCCTATATCAGGGGCATCTGCGCCCACCCCAAGGTTCGAACCTGGAGATAATAAGGGGTACCTCTTTGGAGAACTTGAAATTGGGACCTCTAAGCCTTTGACAAAAAGAACCCCAAGTTTTTGCCACCAAGTCTACTCCTTAAGGGTGAATTATTCACTTGTCTTAGAAATGCCATAACACACATATGTTATCATTTCAAAAATTGAAATTGTATATATGATATATTTTCTCATTGCATTAATAAACTTCTCAAGATCTTTGAAATGCATAATTCACTTTATAGGTCTAAAAGGGTAGAATTTTGCAACACATTGTTATAGTACAATAGGGGTAGAAAGAATCGACCAACAGATTTCTTGGTCGCTAACACATCCCTATACTTGTTGAGTTATACTCGCACTTTAGCTCCACACCACATTTTAAATTTACACTATATTTTCTTAATAAAAAAAATATGCTTCTAATTTCCAGCTTTGTTCCAAGTTTAAAAGAAAATTAATTAGAATTATATTATTAATAATGATTTTTTTTTATATTTATTGTACTTTATAAATTTTTTATGACATAATAAAAAGAGAAATTATTATAAATAGGAAAAATATCAAACTATTTATAAATATAGAAAAATTTCACTGCCTATTTTTGAAAACAGCCTTAATAAAAATGTCAATTCACTACTAAAATGGGTTGAAACTTAATAAAAATTTAATGCTCTGAAATTTATATTCATTCAAACACCACAAATCTACACTTTTCATGATGACGAGTAGTGGCACATAATTAACAACGTTAACGCAACCAAAAAAAAATTATTTAAAGTAACCGCCACAATATAGCATATTATAATTTGAGTATCCTTAATTTTGAAACTTACTAGAATACATACCCATGAGCTTAGAAAACTCATGGATATCAATAAATCCATCTCCATCCATGTCCACACCCTTCACCATTTGCCTGCACGCCTTTACAGTGGTGCGTTCTCCCAATGTGTTCATGATCTCCATCACCTCTTCTGCGCTTATTTTCCCATCTCCATTGGAATCGTACACTTTGAAAGCGCTTTCAATGTCCCCTACCCTCACTTCCCCGCCGCTCATCGTGTACAGCTCCACAAACTCCTTCAAGTCCACGAATCCATCGCCGTCTGCATCCACAAACTTGAATGACTTCGCTGCCTCCGCGTCTGAGATCTCTTTACTTCCGGCCAGGCCTCGGTGAGCTGCCTTGTACTCTTCGAACGAGATCTTTCCATCCTTGTTCGAGTTGAACTTATCGAACGCCTGTTAAATCACCATTAAATTCAAAATAGACCTACAAAATGTCGTTGGTATAGACGTTTTTTCTTAATTCATGACTCTCTCAGTGACTAAAATATATAATATTTCATCATACCCATTTGATCTCCTCGAGGTTTGGGCGGAAGTGCTTGGAGGAAGCTTGATCTCCTCGAGGTTTGGGCGGAAGTGCTTGGAGGAAGCTTAAGAGGAATTGCTCCTTTGTTTGATTTGTGTAGATGAGGGAATGTTTTTTGGTTGTCGCTTTCGAGAACAGCTTGTGAATAACCTCAATACGCTGCTCCCTTTGTTCGTCATTTCTTCTCTTCTTTCTGTTTTTCCAACCACAACCTTCATCCCCCTATTTATACCCCCCCAATTAATTAAATTCCTTTTTCTCTTTTTCCTTAAATAAATTTCTTTATTTATTTATTACACCTAAAGTATCTTTTGACCTAATATTTCTAACACGATTTATTTTAGGTAAATTTTTACGTATAGAAAAAAAAATAAATTATTTATAAAAAATAGCAAAAAAAATACTAATAGACATTGATAGACTTTCTATCAGCATATATCACAACTATTTAAAAATTTTGCTATTTTATATAAATAGTTTTCCTTATTTTTCTACTTTTAAATATTCTCCTTTATTTTATACTAAATTTTAAAATTTTAAGTATCGCCTTTAATATAACCCTCTTTTTTTAGTTTAACAATATACACTAATGAAATTATTATTATTTTTATTATTATTATTATTATTATTTGTAGAGTAGAGAATCGAACCTTTAACTTTGAAGTTTATAATTCATGTTATATATCTCAGACTTCTTGGTTGAGAATATATATTTTATGTTAGTTGAACTATATACTCGTATTGTTGAAAAGGGATAGGAATTTGATTTTTTTTTATTCAAATAGAAATAAATTTAGTAAGTCAATTAAGCTATAAGATCATATTCATCTTTTATAAAGGAGTAAATAAAAAGAGAGATATGATTTTTTTAGATAATAATAATAAAATACTAATTAACAAAATACTGTTAGGAAAGTTATTACTTTTATTAAAGTGAAGTTTCTTTTACAAAAGCTTCCTTCTTAGCCTGTTATACCCATAAAAAACGAGAAAAAAAAAAAAAAAAAAAAAAAAGAATATTTAGTACGAACCTTACCTAGTCATACATTATCTATGATATTTTTATTTTTGTGGAAAATATTTTTTTATTATTTCTATTTGATCGTTTGATTTCAAAATGTATCATTTTTTTTTCTTACTTTTGAGTTTAAATTCAAACTGAGTTCTTAGGTTTTCGACATTTTATACTTTTATCATTGAATTTTGAGTTTAATTATTATTCATTTGGTCTTTAAATTTTTAAATTTTACATTTTTATCCCTAATTAATCAGCGTTTATCTTTTCTACTTAGTATCAACTTTCAATTAATTAATTAAAAATAACTATGATGTGATTTTTCAACTAATTTTAATAGTGACAAAAAGATTATTAAAAAGGAATATAATTTTAATTATTTTAAATTAGTTAATTTAAAATAACTTAATAATTAAAAGTACTTAGCATGCATTAATATGAAGAATCAATTGAGTAGTAGTTTAAAATCATGAAATTTGTGACGAACCTTCCTAAATTTAGAGACCAAATGAAAATTATACTTAAAACTCAAAAATATAACATATTTTAAAATATAAGGATGAAATAAAAAATATACTCAAAATTTAGGGACAAAAAGCTATTTTTTTACCTAATTTGATTTTTTTCTTTAAATAATACATCTTATGTAAAAACTAAAATGAAACTTGTCTATTTTTTCAAACTTTTTAATAATATAAAACTAGTATGCTTCTTTTCCAACTTAGGTCTTAATAGAAGACACCAAACTGTTATACTTTTATATTTATCAAATATTTACTTTGATATTTAAATGTATTTATATGCCATAAGGTTTTTTTTTATAAATGGTTCAACATAGGAAATATGCCATAAGAACTTTTTTTAATAGCTAGTTAGCATATGTAATGCAAATTTTGTCATGCAGAAGTTAATTTATTATTTTTTTAATACAACAAGTATAGAATAGAGATTTGAACTTGTGTCCTGAAAAAAAGGAGTACATGTCAAATACCACGACAATAATGTACATATTTCGCAAGTTCATTTTGTTTACCATATTAAAATGAATGTCGTACTTATTAACATTGTTTACAGATTCATTTAAAAGGGGCATGAAATTAATTTAGTTAAAATGTCATTTTGGTCCTTGTACTTAGCAGTTTTACTCTAAAATTAATAAAAGCAAATATAAACTAAGTGTTGAGCAAGATAAAGGGGATACATATGAAGTTGTTATTCCATCTTTGTTAATCTTTGAATCTCAAAAGGATGTTTATCTAATAATGAAAAGTAAAGAACATAGAGAGAGGTCGGAAAAAAAAAAAAAAGAATTCATATTATTAATGGATAAAAAAGAATACAAAATTTGTTTCAATGTAGAAGATAAGAAAAACAGTAGCTAAAGAACTTAAAAGTAAATTGTTGTAGAGTATATAAAAGTTACATGACAATAGAAATAAAAGAAAGTACAAATAAAGTCTCCACCTTGCCGTCAATCTAGTGGAGTCTTCTCTTTTGAGATGAACAATAGCACTTATGCTTCTTCATCTAAATTTAATATAAAATAATTAGTATTAGTCTATATTCAACCTAATATTTAGTTAATAACTATAATTAATTTTATGATTTATAAATATATTATCAAACATACTTTGAAATTTTGTTTAAATTGGAATTTAATTTTTAAATTTGTTACCAAACACATATCTAAAGGCATGAAATACATATTGTTTTCATTGAATTTTTTGTTTTTAAAATTCTATTTCAAATTGCTTATCAAATCGACTCTAAATTTCTTTAGCATGACCTAATGAATAGTAGTAAGTAATAGAAGAACTTAAAAAAAAGTTAATAATAAAATGAGAAAGTGGAAAAAAAAACAAAAAGAGAAAAATTAATAATAGAAGAAAAGGAAAAAAATGAAGAGAAATGGAAAGCCAAATAATAATCAAAATTCAAACCAAAAAAAGAAGGAAAAAAAGTTGAACAAATAAAAAAAGAAAATGGAAAGTTAAAAACAAAAATATAGTAGTAACTAGTAAGGAATAAAAAAAAAGTTACTGTCAACAAATAAAAAAAAAAAGTAACCAAGAATAGAGAGGGAAAAAAAAAGAATAAAATTACCTTTTTTGTTGGGTGCTTGTTGTCCAAAGACTTACTGTGAATCTTTTTTCTGTGGGTCTAATATAGGCAGCCACTGAGTTTAATATTAAAATAACACTACAGCCAGCAGACGTGAGAATTTTTTTTTTTTTTTTTTTTTTTTTTTTTTTTTTTTAAATGTCAACTAATTCAACTTCCACTTTTCAGTTTTCAATGAACTTTTTATTTACTTTAATGTCTTGGGATCATATGTCAAATTTTTTATTAAAAAAATGCTTTTTTTTTTAATTTTATTTTCATTATGTAAAGGTAAGGAGAGCATAAGTAAGTGCAGCATAGATTGCACCTAATTATTGTCCTCCATCAAAGACATGTACGGTTAAAATTAATTGAAAAAAATTAAAATACTCATCGCCCACCAATCCACCATAATTTTCGTAAGGTGCATGCTGGAATACTTTAAATATGTTTGTCGATATATCCGTAAATCTAAGTTTAGGGATGTCTTAAAGTTAGGGTTCTTTAGATGAACTCTCATTCTTGAAGATTTTCTGTACGAGGACTTGAAGAATTCATCTAAGGAGTGAAGGGTTAATTGAATGTTGAAGGAGGCTTCCACTCCTTTATATAGGCCAAAGTGGCTGAAGGGAGGCCGAAAATGGTGCTCTAAGTATTTTCGGCGTTGAATAATGACTGTGGACTGAGAAATAAGCAACCTCAAACAACTTGGTACGATTTTGGAATTTTAGAATTTTGATGCGGGCTCATCACTGCCAATTTCTGTAAAATAGTTAAAATCCTCAGTAAAAACTTATAAAATTAATCCAACATAGTAAAAACCAACTTTAGACAATTCAAAGACATGTGCATGCTCATTTTATTCAACTTAGACCCTTTAAAGGAGTAAATAACATGTGAATATCTACTTTTATATATATATATATATATCAAATCATACACTTCGTGACATTTATCATTTATTTACAAGAAATCGAGCATAAAGAGCATTTCAAAATGTTTTTGGTGAATCAATTTTTAAATAGAGCAATTAGAACCCTTTTTTTTAGTAACTAAAGCTTGAAATAAGCAAAAAGACTAAAATTTTCCTACTTAGAAGCGTCTCAACATTGCATTTAATGCTCCAAAATAGAAGGCAAGTGTTTCAATGCCGCCTTGGAGCATCGGGACGCTATCAAAGATGAAGCCTGACAAGTGTTGCTCGATGCTATGACACGTTGGGGAAAATGCTTCAGAGTTTTACTTTGTGTTGCTACGTAATCAACGATATGGCACCAAGGATTGAGATTTCGTTGTTCAGCTAGGCTCGTGACACATATTTAAAGGTAGGTTGGGCCTAAACTTGTGGTTTTTGTAAGGTTTCAAACTATATATAATTTGATTGCTCATTTAATATTTTCTATTCTCCGTTTCAATCCCTTAATGATTACTTTAGAATAACTTGACAACTTAATCGCTTTAATATTAATTGTTCATATTATTTATGCATGTTTAATTATTTGAGTAGTACTGAATAGGTCGAGTTATGGTTATGGTTCAATCTATTGCAT
Organism: Lagenaria siceraria; assembly: GCA_002890555.2. Taxonomy (NCBI): domain Eukaryota; kingdom Viridiplantae; phylum Streptophyta; class Magnoliopsida; order Cucurbitales; family Cucurbitaceae; genus Lagenaria; species Lagenaria siceraria. The sequence continues at coordinate 7,914,713 of CM016491.1, read as the reverse complement.
TTCCATGATTATCATAATCTTGAATATAAAGGGCATAAAAGAATAGAAAAGAGGCAAGTTGAACTTAGCCAGTTTAATCTATTGTTTTAATCAATCCATCATAACTAGCCTAGTTAGAAATTGAAACTTTGATCTTCGACCCATATAGTCGATTATATGGCAAAACAAAGAAAATCTCAAGGGATTGGCCAAAATAAACCAAATTCAAATCTTAAGTGGTGTGAAGGTTGTCTACGCCTTCAGCTAAATGAAGTCGAACAACAAAAACTTCATATCAGAAAAACAAACAAAATTAAATGAACAAAAACATACTAAAAAAAGATAAATCTAGCACATAAAACATACTAATGTAAACTTACCATTGTTCAATCAAACAATATTAAATGGTGTGAAGGTTGTCTACGCCTTCAGCTAAATGAAGTCGAACAACAAAAACTTCATATCAGAAAAACAAACAAAATTAAATGAACAAAAACATACTAAAAAAAGATAAATCTAGCACATAAAACATACTAATGTAAACTTACCATTGTTCAATCAAACAATATTAAAAAGCAGAAAACACGAAACTTATACCAGCATAAATCAAAAAGGATAAAATAATCTAATCAAAATAGCTACCAATATAATAAAGGATAGTAATGTACCAATGAAATAATACTTAAAAATAAGAGAAATTTTTAAAAATAGAAAAATAAAAGAAACTATTTACACCAAATAACAAAATTTTTAGATAGTTGTAATAAACGTTTATAGAAGGCTATTAGGGTCTATCAGTGACAAAAATGATAAAAGTCTATCAACTCATTAGTGTTTTTTTGCTATTTTCTGTAAGCAGTTTGACATTTTTTCTATCGATAAAAATTTTTCTAAAAATAACTAAATAATAATTGAAATTAAGTCGATGAACAAAAAGAAGCATGGTAAAAATTTAGAATATCACTAGTGTAATTTGGTACATGAATATTATATTTCATATACTTACTAACATACAAAATGTAATGTATATAAGCTCTACTGTTGATATATACTTGTTGATGGAATAAACGAGGGTAAAATTGAAATAATTAAAAAAAAAAAAAGTTAGATTTGAATATTATTTTTTTGCTATATATTCAAATCTAAAAAACCATGGTTAGATTTGCAATTAGCCTACTTTTTGTTTTTTATTATTATTATTATTATCATTTTGCTGCCTATTGCAAATCTCCTATGAAAAATAGTTGAAAAAAAAAAAAAAAAAAAAAAAAAAAAAAAAAAAAAAAAAAAACTAACTCATGGTTCATTAAGTGCATGATAACGTTACTTTGCTTTTTGTGAAACTGCACATTGCATAGTTCCAACAATTATGTTCATACAAAATTGGTCAAAATACTGCTATGCAATTCAAAAATAAATTATCAAGTCAAAAAATTAGAGATCTAAAAAAAAAAAAAAGACTGGCTTGCAAATATAGCAATTAGATTTAAAATATTAACATATTTATATATCTTAAAAAATTGTAAATATAACAAAGTCTATCATCGTTGATAAACTTTTATAGTCTATAGACCACCTAGACTATAAAAGTCTATCAGCGATACAAGTCTATCATTGATAGACTTATATCAATGATAGACTTTGCTATATTTGCACTTTTTTTAAAATGTTGTTATACACTTGGTTATTATTTATAAATCCTAAACACAAATCCTACCCCCTAAATACAGCCTTATAAAATAATCAACTTAACTCTACACCCAAAACACATACTTAAATTTTTGATTGAAGGTAATCAAATCCATAGATTTTAAAACCCCTTTCTAATTCTAATGGCTCCCTTAAAATCACTTTTCATCTTTGAAAAATGCCCAACACACAACTTTTACAGCTTGATGAAAACCAAATTTGTATGAGAATTGATGAATAAATTTAAAATATATTTTAAAACCCTTTCTAATTCTAATGGCTCCCTTAAAAATCACTTTTCATCTTGAAAATGCCCAACACACAACTTTTACAGCTTGATGAAAACCAACTTTTGTATGAGAATTGATGAATAAATTTAAAATATATATATTATAAACAAGAAAATTACAAAAAGGAAAAACAAAGTCTAAAAGTTGAGGGTGATAGTTATTTTCAAAAACCTAAAAGGTAAAAGGTAAGCAAATTAAAGATGCCTAAATCCCTTTGTGAGAGAGATTTGGTAAAGTTGAAATGCATATATTTGAAGGGAATAGATTCTTATATTAATATTGTATTCATCCCCACCTTCATAAAGATAAATAGTTGTAAAATGCTAAAGAGATTGTGAAAGGAAAAAGAAAAAGAAAGAATATTTTTAAGTTTGGGGATCAAGTTCCAAATGAACATAAGACATCAATGAAGTTTGAAGAAGCATCCTCTATATCTTTCTTTTTCTCTTTCACTTTTGGGGAATATATGTCTTCATATATACTATGAAGAAGAACCAAAACAAAGCCCCCCCAAAAAAAAAAAAAATGCCTTTTTTTCGTCTAATTTTCACCACCTTAGTTGTAAATATAAAAATTAAATTCAAAGTATTAGCATATATAGTAACATTTTTTTAAAAAATTGCAAATATAGCAAAATATATCAGTAATTGACTTCTATCGCTGATAGATTTTTATGGTCTAAGTGGTCTATCAGAGTCTATCAGTGATAGAAGTCTATCACTGATAGATTTTGCTATATTTGCAATTTTTTAAAATGTTGCTATACATTTAGTTATTATTCCTTTAAATTTTTAATTTTTCAATTTTGATTTAATGAATTATGTATCTTAATTAAAATAGATCTTCAACTTATTAGAAATTTTTAACTTTTATTTCATATTGGACTCAAAATTAAAAGTGGAAGAATTTATTAGATATTTTAAAAAGAATTTATTAGATATTTTTTGGAAAATTTATTATACACTTTTAAAAGATTTAAGAGATGAGTTTTGACAAGAATATAATTACAAAAACCATGTTTGTGTTTATGGATGCCTAATTTTCAAAACTGAGGTAATAATATAAGTTAATTAATCAATATTTAATTCAATCAAATAATTTGATATGTTTTCTTTTTCTTTTTCTTTTTTTCATAGATTATACCTAAAACACGTACTGAACACAAACCGTACAAAACAGCTCATACCTTTGAATAAAGCAAATACCATCAGAAAAGATTCCAAGGGGGACCCCAAAGGGATCCCTAATACACAAATCACCTCCAACCAAGAGGAACAACAAAGAAAAACATCCAACTAAATAGCTTGGGGTCGTTTATTTTGTGGGAATTTAAGATTTTTATAGAGTAGACATTTGGATTACCGTATTTGTTTTGCGGTAATGTAAGATGTTTGGACATTTGGAGATTCTCGAGTATCTCGAGAGTTTTGGATGCCCTACTAAAACATGAATTTTCTAGATGCCTGTGTTGATTGTTTTGTTTTGCGGTAATTAAATTGGTGCAGTGTAAGACCTCCCAACAAATTCACAGCTCCATAAAAGAGTTGTCTTAGACCCGATGAATCAGGCTAGTTCAAGATATTTTATATGTTCAAAATGTTTATTTATATAAAATCGAGCATAAGGATTATTTATTAGCATTTAGGAAAAATCGAGGTTAAAACAGTGCAATTAGAAGCTTATTCGAGCAATCGGGCTTCGAAGAAGTAAAAAAAACCAAACTACCCCTACCTAAAGTGTTGCAACTCTCAAGATGACAATGCAAAGATGTTGCTCATCGATGATGAAGCCAACGCAATGTTGGCGCTAGGGACCAACACTATTGTGTTGGTTACGAATGCATTCTTTTCTCTTTAGGTCATGGGTATAGGGATTCTAGGACGATTTAGTTTTCAAATTGACCAGCCAAATCCCTTGAATTTTCCATTGTGTTAAGCTTTGTAATCGACATTTTGGCGTCAAGGATAGATGTTACAATGTCTGGCTAGGCTCGAGACACTACTTTAGAGGTTGGTTGGCTTTTAACTGTTTGGGTTTGTGAAATTATGAATGAATTGTTGACTGATTTCTCTTAGGCCTTATTTGGTAATCATTTGGTTCTTAGTTTTTGGCTTTTGAAAATTGAGTTATTTTCTCCCAATTTCTTACCATGATTTAAAAAGTTGAATTCTTAGCCAAATTCCAAAAATTAAATTAAATTTTTAAAAGTTTTGTTTTCAAATATAAAAAAATAAGCAAAACTATTTACAGATATAGAAAAATTTTACTATCCGTAAATAGTTTGATATTTTTATTCTGTTTATAGTAATTTTCCTTTTTAAACACTTTTTTTTTTAGTTTTCAAAATTTAGCTTGATTTTTTAAAATATTGGTAGAAAGTAGATAACAAATCAAGAAATTTATAGGTGGAAGAAGTGTTTTAGGCTTAATTTTCAAACACTAAAAATCAAAAACCAAACGGTTACCAAACGAGGCCTTAGCATTCTATTTTCTATTCCTTGTTTCAATCCATGAGTAATGTATGTATGTTATGTTATGTGTATTTGTTACCTGTAATTGTCGTGAATGCAGGCTTAATTAGATAGCAAATGATTATTGTCACAATTATGAGTAAACTATGACGTTTTCCCAAGTTTATCATAGTAATAATTAGACCCTTGGAATGGGAAAGCGCTAAATTGAATTTGGCAAGTTTAATTAAGCATTCTAATCATCCTTGTGCTTAATGTGACTAATTGATTAATATGAAACGGTATCGTTCTAATCTGGTTTGTTTAGTTTAGAGTTAATTAGGATGTTTATGTCTAATTAATTAAATTAGGAAAATTTGATGGGCATGGAATTCTATTGTGCTCAATTAATCATGATTAGGTTTTACATTAGGAAGTCATATTTTGGTGATAAATTGATTAAAAAATCATTACGTAGCCCAACCATCTCTGATTTAGACTGATGATCTCTCGAACTTAATCTCCTAATTTTTTCACCATTATCCTATACTTTTCATGCATTTTATCTTTTTGTCTTTAGTTTACCTGTCACTCCCTACTCTTATCACTTTTCACATTCAAATTTTGCTTAGAGAAATTACACGTATGCTCCATACGGTTTGATCACCTGGTCTTTTGTTAATTACTACAAATCTTTAGTAGTTTGGATCGATATTCTGTAATTTTATTTGATTGAAAGGATTTCCCCAACAAAATCTTCTCCTTCACCATCATCAATATAGAACTACACCAATTGATATAACTTGTCTAATGTGAAGTATAGCTTGCCAGCACCAAGAGAACTTACCACATTGTCGAATTGCCTATATACTATGACCACACATGACATGCACCTTCACCCAAACAACTCATAGAGAGCTAGAATGAATTAGTAGAAGCCATAAGAACTTCATAACAACTATAACATTTCAAGAGTGGAGATGTCCAAAACTGCCAAACCACCTTCACGTCAGGGAGACAAACTTCAGATCAAGCAACCTTAACACTACCCTAACCTCTTCAACTCTTCTTTCCAATGGTACAACTGAAGCATAATACAATTCAAATCATGTACACCATATAAAAAGAGTAAAAAAAAAAAGTGTCTCGAAATACCTAAAAACTCTAAAGTACAAATCGAATAAACTAAGATTAAGACGTAAGATAGAACCCTAGTAGCGCCATCTTACTATTATTGTTAATATGGTGAAGAGAGGGTAAACAATCCGAGTGCCAAAAATCTTTTAGGCAACAAAGGAAACATAAGGTAGTGCTTTTGATTAAGAGATTTAGACCAACAAGATTTCCATAAAGTTGGAACCCAAATCCTCAACCCTAGGTAATGGAAAACCATCACAAAATAGTTCAAATCTATTTTTCAAAGGCATCGATTTGAGTGTTTACATGGATGTGATCATAGTATTAAATTTTTAATGATATGTCGCTAACACATCTGTATGTCAGTTGAGTTAGGCTCATTTTATCTTTAAATAAATGTTAATAATGAAGGGAGAAAAAACCCCTAAATTCACAATTTTTGTCACTATCTCTTTTTTACTTATAGTCTCCCCCGACTTATTGAACGTCCTCTCTGGCAAAATATATATAAGTTAAAATAACCTTTTGGTCCCTGTATTTTAATGTTTGTTCACTTTTAGCTCATATACTTTCATTCTTTATATGAGTGAGTATTCAGAACAGCTTACGCGTACCTCAACGAGACCCTATAACATGAGTGTTAAAGAATGTTAAGGAAACTCGTAGGAAATTAATTTCTAGGTAGGTAACCGCCATGTATTGAACCTTTAACCTCTTAGCCATTTATTGAGACTATGTTTCCTTTTTACCACTAGGTCAGCCCATGATTTAGAAATAGGAACATAATTAATTCTAATATGATTTCAAACCAATTTCAAAATCAAAATTTTGACTATTCTATTTTTCGTTCAATAGCCAAAAAAAAAAAAAAAAAAACAATTTGTCGAATTGAAATTAAAAAATCAAATTTATTGACCAAATTTTATTTGGATTGAACTTACACATGAACGGAGGTCAAAATTAAGAAAAATATCTTATATTTGGATTCACACCAACTGTTTCAAGATTTACCCACACATTATTGTACATAAATCTTAAAAATTGGACATTTTCTTAATGAAATTTTTTTTGACCAATCAAAATTGTGTCACTCATTCTAACTAAACGGTTTGACAAGCTTATTTTCTACCACCCTATTTCTTTAACAATATTGCATTTGAAAATCTATGTTTAAATTAGTTCTATATCATATGTGACAATAATTAGCATTTGTGCCCTCCATAAAATTTCCATGTGCTTCCTTCCTTTTTGAAACTTTCAATAATTCGACTTTAACTAGGGATGTTCACAAAATCTGATAACCCGAAAAAATCGATCAACCCACCCAATCCTGTGGTTTGGATTCAAATAAATGAAAATTTTATGGATTAAGTTGTTTATGAGGTCACCTAAAAGAACACAAACCAACCCAAACTTATTATTAACTCTAAAATATATACATATATAATTTTAGTTTTATTTAATTTCATTATTTTCTTAGATAATTTTCTCTCCAACAACTCCTAAAAATAGTTCTTTAGCACTTTGAAAAGAAAATTTTCATTATCAAATTGAAATTGAGTTGGGTTCATTTTTATAAAGGTTATTTGGGTTAAAGAAATTTACAACCCGAACAATTGGGTTGGGTCTAAAAAGTTCTTCAACCCAACCCAACCCACGAGCACCCCTAGCCTTAACCAATTTTGCCAAAAATTTATCTCGATTGAGTAACAAGGTAACCACCTACCTCAATAAACCATTATATAGATATTTCGCATATACATTAACTTCAATTTGTGTTTGATATGTGAATTTAATAATCAACCTAAGCTTCAAATTTGTTAATGCCATATATTACATACCCAAGCTTATAAATTCTATTCTTTAAGATAACTGTTTCCTTTCTACTGTGTAAATCAACCTTTGTTCCCTACTTTCCCCTGTTTTCCTTTTGCACATTTTCTTCTCAAGTTTATCCAGTATTACCATTTTGTATTTGATTTTTTATTTTTTATTTTTTATTTTTAAAAATTAAGTCTACAAATACTACTTCTACCTATTAATTATTATTATTATTTTTTTTTGTTTAAATTTGAGGAGTGTTTTCAAAGTCAAAACAAAGTTCTAAAAACAAAAGAGTAGTCAAAACTTGTTTGTGTTTTTAAAATTTGACTAAGAATTCAAATGATTTCTTTGATAAAGATGCAAACATATTGTAAAGAAGTTGAGAGAAAACAAGCACCAATTTTCAAAACTTAAAAACAAAAAATGAAATGGTAATCAAATGAGTCTTGGTTTTTAATTTTTTTTTTTTTTAAAAAAAAGATTGTGTTGTTTCCCACCATTTCATTTTGGTGGTTTTCAAGAAAGATTTCAATTTTTAGCTAAATTCCAAAAACAAAAAGTAGTTTTTTAAAAATCATTTTTTAAGTTTTCAAAACTTGGCTTCGATTTTGAAAACACTCCTAAAAAGGTACATAACAAAGAAACTAATAAGTGGAAGTGGTTTTGCAAGCTTAATTTCCAAATACGGTTATCAAATGGGGTCTAAAATATGTGTACGATAGTCTAGGTTGTTTTTTTCAAGGCAAGGTAAAGTGCAGCTCCTCGTAAGTCCAAGATTTGAAATCCAAATTCACCTAGTAGCTCTAAAAAATTGTCCTCCATCCCCTGCAACCTAGACTAGACTAGACGCACATGTCAGTCTTAACTTTAGGTTTGGCTTGAACTCCCTATAAATAGCTTCTTCTCGACTCTATTCTCCCTTCTACCCCTTCCCTAGTGGTTCTATTGGTCAGCCTCTTCCCCAACTTTCCTATGTCCATCTCTTTTTACTAGTTTCCTCAAAACGATGTTATCCCATCATATAAAACTTCTCTCACGCGCTCTCTTCCAGTGCTCTTCTCAAAATGGTTTTTGTACATATTTACCAGCTCCCTCTTTACTTCAATGGCTTTCTCAATAAATTGGTGCACTATGTCAATCACAAGCATTACACATAATTCAAAATAGTAATAACAAATATATTCAAATTAACTCTGAAATTTAAATAATATTATCTCATACAGAAACGAGTTACACTAAGCAAACATTCTAAACATAATACTTTGGTATGTCTCTTTTTTTCACAACTGTACTTACTATAGTCATACCTTGCGCGGATGATACACATTCTGCTTTGACCTCTAGAATCCATATGTCGTCCTCCTCATCATTCTAAAGAAATCATCAACGTTCACTTCACCATCATCTGCAATTACAAAATCCAATTTAACTGTTTTTCTTCCATATATAACCAGCTACATATTTACAAATGTCAAATGAAAGACAAACAAGGAAGACTCCAGCGAGAACAACAGACCAGGGGAATAACGATCCCTGTTGCAATGTATTTAGAAAAACCACAAAGAGAATCCTCACAACACAAGTCAGTCTTCAAATGAGTGACAAACAAGGAAAGGAAACGATATAATCCGGCTCATTCGAGAGGTCTTGGTGCCTCTCCTAAAAGTCTCAAGGACTAATTCCACTCAAAGTGATCACATTGATCTCCTTCCCCCAAAACCCTACACAAACTCTTCCAAGATCACCAAACCGTATCCTACCACTTTTGGGAGTCCCACTAACCAACTGCCTTCGGTGAATTCCCTTTCCTGCCCCTCCTTTCATACATATGAAGAATAGGTCTCACATATGCCTGAGTTCAAGATTAACGGGAGTAAATGTCAAGTTATGGGGATCAATTGTAATGAGAAGCTTAGGAGGCGGGTGGACATAGTGGGATGTGAAGTTGGTTTCTTTCCCTCTTCTTACCTTAGTCTCCCTCTTGGAAGTATCACAAGTCATTGAGAGGTCGGTTTCCTTGGAGGCTTCGAAATTGGGATTTAAGTATTCATTGAGAGGTCGCTCTTCATCTAATAGGGAAGCGATGGAGGTTGTCTCTCTATTTTCCATGCATGAGGCGTTTGTTTTTAGACATGGGAGAAGGGACATTCGTGTGTGGAGTCCCAACCCTTTGGAGAGATTCTCATGCAATTCCGTTCTTCGTAGTTTGATAGACCATTCTCCCTCACTTGAGTTGGTTTTTTATGCTCTTTGGAGAAATAAGATTCTAAGGTAAGTTCTTTACTTGGCAAGTTTTACATGGAAGACCTAACACTCTGGATTGACTTGTGAGAAAGATGCTCTCGTTAGTTGGTCTGTTTTATTGTAATTTTTGTCAAAAGGCTGAGAAGACTTGAATCACATTCTTTGGAGATGTGAGTTTGTGAGATCCATGTGGAATCATCTCTTTCAGAAATTTGGCTTCTTGCTAGCTCCGCATGGGGATGCTTAAGATATGGTCGGGGAGTTCCTCCTCCATCCACCATTTTGTGAGAAGGGTTGTTTCTTATAGCTTGTTGGGGTGTGTGCCCTTTCGTGACATACATATACAAGTTACGTTATCTAACCTGCCCCCATACCATCTATATACCATGAAGAAACAAAGTTGTATGGGGCAGACAAGAAAAGGATAAAACATGAAAGTAACCCCACAAAAGAAAACCTGCTTCAAAAATAGAGTAAAGGTGACTCACGATCTCGGTCTGCCTCATCAATCATCTCTTGAATGTCTTTGTCAGTGAAGACCTCACCCAGCTCCTTTGCTATGCGCTTGATGTCATTGCCAGATATCTTCCCCTGAATTCAGGAAAAAGAATATGAATATGCAACGCCAATTCAATCAATAATAACAGAATGTTTAGCAAATTAGCTTCTTCAAAGTTCTGTAAGAAAACTTTAAATGTGAAATTGAGTCTTGATAAATTCCATAAATATATTTCATACAACTATTTTTGTTCTTGGTAACAGCATTTGTATTAAAACAAAAAATAAATAAATTTCTCGGTCAGTTATTTTAGAAAACATAGCCATCTGGATCCCCATCATCTAAAATACTAAAGATCAAGACCTTACATTGTTATCATGGTCAATAATATGAAATGCTTTCATAAGCTCCTCCTTAGTGTCTCTCTCTCCAATTTTTGCTGTCATCATGTATTCAAATTCATCATAATCAATGGCACCACTTCCATCTTTGTCCACATCTGCAATCATTTGTCTGATTTGCTGGAATGAGCGACAAGAGATCAATCTTATGTCAATCAGCAATATAATTATCACATGCGAAAATCTTAAAGTCGGATCCAAAGTAATTTGATTGTTGATTTGTATAGCTTATCTTCTAACTACTGACATTATGTGAAGGATACCTAAACTAAAAGGCAAACAGAACTCTGAAAAAGCATGCAAGGGAAACTTAAAACTCGCTACAATCACTCAGTCCAGCAAAATAATTTCCTAATAATAGCCTTCTGCATAAAAGAAAAATCTGCCTTTTGAAGGTGCAGAGTAGAAAATAAGAAAGTCAAGGCTCTCGCTCCACAATAAACAGACAATTCACTCTGAAGGAGATAGCACACCCTTACGGCCTCACTATTTGCATAATCAATAATGGGAGAATAGGAATTTGCTACGTTGATCACATTGTAACAATGAAAAATTAGCCTAAAACGTTAAGAAACAACGTGGATGCCACAAGATAAATAAACTGATGTTTTCTGACAAACTTATCTAATGGTATCATGCATGCTAGAATGTCACATGATTGTCCATCGAAATGGTAAATGCATAATGCATCCTAGGGGCATAGAGTTACCTCGTCGGTCATCTCAAAACCAAGAGCCCTGCCACAAGAATAAATCAGTTATAAAAGTTTAAATTTACAATCTTTTAGCTGTCGTTTTCATATCCATGATGAGATATTCATACCTCATTGCAACATTAAGCTCTTTGGCATCGATAGTCCCTAACCAAAAGTAATACAGACTAACAACTGAGTACCCCATTCAAACACATAAAAAACCAGTAACAAGCATAAAACAAGAAATAATTTGCGCACCAGAGCCATCAGTGTCAAATAACTCAAAAGCCTCCTTAATCTCCTGCTTCTTTTGGGGAGTTAACCCATGACGTCCTTTAGGTTTTTCCTTCCTAGAAGCACCTCTGTATAAGCTTGCCTAAAAAGAAGATTGCAAATTCCAACCAAAAGGAAAACAAGTCATAATAATCAAAACCCAATTTTCACCTGAAAAAAAAAGAAGTTGGCAAAAGAAGCAGTCCAATTTCTAGCTATTTATTGCATATTCTCATTTCATACAGAAATCAAAGGCTTCTACCCAAGTTCTAAGTATCAAAAACTCACACAATTGACCTAATCTAGCTGAAATGCAACATATTACGAAGATTATAATAACCCAAAACATGACCTCATGGTCGCAGAGATCGAATCAAATGCAAAATTAGGACAAAGATCGAACAACAAATTGAAAAACTCTTCAAAAGGAAAACATAGAAAAGAAGTTTATGACTGGATTTCGAACAACTCACCATGGTAGACGATGCCGCAGCACGATAAAGAAATCCAGAGAAAGTTCGAATGCCTAACACAAACGTCGAACGCTTTGAATGTTAGACAATCTGCCCCCATCGAAAACGTCTAACTTAATCGGGTAGTGTTCGCATTGGACCGGCTTCTTTCCTCTTTTTTTCTTTTTTTTCTTTTTTTTTTTTCTAAATTACTTTGTTTTCAGAAAATGAAAATCCATTTTTACCCATACCCTAGACTACATCTAAGGAATTATATCAATTTTTATCCTAAATTTTCTAATTTATCAAATTGCAACCTTTTTCTTTCTTTTTTTTTACTTTTTTAGGGTGCATTTACGCATTCGTAAACGTAATAAATGAAACATAATTTAAGAAAGTGTGACCCATTTGATTACCTTTGTGGTGTTTACGTAAACACCTAATTGGAATGAGAGGTGGGGCTCGTGTTTTTAGATTACAGTCAATCAATCTCGTAATTAGATTGCTCCAATCTAAGTTATAAATTTGATTACCATTCATGAATTACGTGGGGCCCATACTATTTTTTACAAAATTTGTCCTTCCTTGGTCTTCTACAGCTTTGATATCTCTATAAAAGAGCTATCTTAAACCCAATATATCGTGTTTGTTCAAGATGTTTTATTGCTAAAATGGTTTATTTGCAACAAAAAAAAAATCGAGCATAAGGAGTATTTCAAACTTTTATGAAAAATCAGGGTTGAAATGGAGCTTTTTGGAGCAACTTAGAGTAAATGATGAAAGTGTCCTTGCCCAAAGCGTCGCAACACTACTTGGAGCGTCACACACTTTCGTTATAAATATATTTTTCATTTTAGGTCAAATGCGTGGAGATTTTAGGAATTTTTGTTTCAATTTTCGTAAAAAGCCTTGAGTCTTACCTTTTGAAGCTTTGTAATTGACATTTTGGAGAAGGAGATCGGGATTTCGATGTTGGTTGGGCTTATGCTTTATGGGTTTTATGAGTTTTTTCATTGAATGCTTGTCGATTTCTTAGCTTTATTGTTTTCTATTCCTTGTTTAAATTTATGTGATAGATTAGTCGCTTATAAAGTAGATGGCTCATGTATGCGATGTCACAATCATACTTGAAGTAAGTAGATTGTGACTCCGCTAACAAGTGGGGCAGACAATGTAAGTGGCGACACGGGAGTGTCGACACATCTGGCAATGACAGAGGGCCAAGACAAGTGTCATGATGCGACTGAGGAGGACGGTGCATCATCCAACACACCAAGATAAACGAGCAAGCATGCCAAGTCGAGCATCAAGCGAGAATACAAGCATCAGTGCCATTGGCAGTGTCAGTGACAAGCTCAATAGGGGCCAGATGGGGCCCTGGGCCGTTTCCTCAAAAGAAGGAGTTTCGTCGTGAGTTTGGACGAGCGACTTTGGAGTTAGAACCATATTGATGGAATATGGAAGCACGTCGAATTTCATGTCAATCGGAGTTCGGACGGGCGCTGTACAAAACTTGTGACGAGGTAGCACTGTCAATGTTCATCGGTGCCAAGGTGAGAAATGCTCAGAATGTACTATAAGGGGAGGCATGGTGTCAGCTCTCCACCACCCCTGGGCCTGATGGCTTAAGCGAGCTACCCTATGGACAGACATGTGTCATGGCGTGGGCGAGCGTTACGAGACAAGAGTCTCGGGCGTCTTTCATTGAGAATGGGATCTCGTGGACAGTGTCGGACGGCACAAGTGTGCCGACATTGCACTTTCTCACATGGGCCGGAGGTTCGATTTAGCACCCGCTATGCCGTTTTATATTGGCAAATGATTTAGCATGGACACGAGAGGGTTCATGCCTCGATATGTCCGGATGGATGGATGTCCGGGTGGTTCCGATGTTGGAAATATGCACATGGGGTAGTTGTGACGATTCTCGACAAACAGACCCGAATCGGAGAGAGAAAGCTAACAACCTTAGTCTGATGTAAAGGCAAGGTCGAGTTGTAGGACTTGGCCTAGATTAAAGGCAAGTCAGGTGGAGTCGCTTGATGGAGGGAAGTACACGTACAGGTAACGTGTATGTCTGAATAAAGTTCAGTTCCGCGTGAGCTCAATTCGATTGAGGACGAGAGAACCTCGCCTAAGGTCCGACGAAGCTTCAAAAAGAATGTAGAAAAAAATATTGGGGCTTGAGTTCCCCTTCAGGCTGACCATGTACGAGTGACTATCATGGTGCCGCACGGTTGGAGAAGCCCGACCGTGACAGTTGGTATCAGAGACATAAAGCTCAAACGGGTATTTGGCCCAATAAAATAAGATTTGGACTCGACCAGTCAATTAGTTTTGAGGTGGAAGCCATATGCTCTGATAGTTGGTATCAGAGCCACTCTTTTTTAACGCAGTCAGACGAGACAGAAGGGAAAGGTCCCAGGATCGGATTAAAGACTTCACAAACGCGTCAAGAGTGCCAATTTGGCAGGGCGAATGTGAGTCATTATCAGAACCGTCATTTTGCTAGTGGAACCGGACAAGGCAGAAAGGGAAAGTCCCAGGATCGATTTGAAGACTTCACAGATGCATCAAGAGTGCCAGTTCAACAAGGCGGATGTGAGTCGGTATCAAAAACAGTGAGTGGGTTGAAGCCAGACTTCTTTGTACTCAAGATTATTGTATGTTGACACGTCATTGGGGGAAGTCTGTCCCGTCAGTAAGTAAAAACCAAGCTCCTTTGCCAAGAGTTTGGATGTTCCGTTGGCAAGAGACTATACTGAAGGTGTACCAGGTCGGTGCCTTCGAAAGAACCATTACTACCAGGAGGGATAGTGCTGATGGTTGCAAGCAAGAGAACCGAGGGCCAGGGAGACATACATCGGTCAAGTGCACAGTTATTCATTTCAAGTCTGTATGGGCGGAAGTCATCGCTAGTAAGAGCCAAGTTGATTGGGGAGTAATTCGCAAGAATAGATTACTGTCCCGCGAGAATACTCCTTTATTTGGAGCAGGTGTGTCCCTTAATTCATTCCACATGCCAAAGTGGATGACTTCTCAAGAGTTGTTAGGGCCAGTTCACGTTGGGGAGGACCAACGACCTGGCAGTTCAGATTCGAGAAGCTGCAGCAAGAGCAAGAGAAGCATCTTAGCAGCATCGCCACAACAGGTGGCCTGAGAGTTGGCTGGAGTGTAGCGCCAACAAAGAGAAGGCTGTGTTTTGTTTTCCGATTTCGCACGGTGTCGGTTGTGCCACAAGAGTTACGTGGTTGACTTACGAGCCTCACCCCGAGGGGTGCACCCGTTGTGTTGTTCAGAAGGTATGTGGTGGCCCTAAAGTTGGTCACAGGTTTTGAAGGGGTCGAAAGTAACCCTTACTGCTGAGGCGAGATATTGCCGAAGCATTTGTTCCGAGGGATCGTAAGTGACCCTCGTACTGCTGAAGCGAGAGAACGCCGAAGCGTTTGTTCCGGAGGGATCGTAAGTGACCCTCGTGTTGCTGAGCCGAGAGAATGCCGAAGCACAGGTTCCGGAGGGATCGAAAGTGACCCTCATGTTTGCGGAGGCGAGAATGCCGAAGCGTTGTTACCGTGGTTTGTCTGCTGGACCTAGGACAAGAAAGTCCCAAAATGGATAAGCCCATAACCACTTAGTTCCATTTGCCGTGCTTATGTTGCGAGTCTCGGGCCAAGTCCTAGAATGGGGCGCGAGGAGGTCCAAAGGTGGGATAGCCCATAAGTAGTGTGCATTTTCATACTTGGTCTGACACACGACTATTTTTCAGCGAGTCCGTTAACAGCCAGCCTAGTCGGGTCGTCATCGGGACGATGCCGAGTTCAAGTGGGGGAGAGTGTTGCAATCTCACGTGACAAAGTGGGTTGCGCCCACCTCAAGTGTGTCATCGGGGACGATGACCATTCAAGTGGGAGAGAGTATTACAATCCCAAGAAGTTGGATTGTACCCCAAGTGTGTCATCGAGGACGATGACCATTCAAGTGGGGGAGAGTGTTACAATCCCAAGAAGTTGGATTGTACCCCGAGTATGTCATCAAGGACGATGACAGTTTAAGTGGGGGAGGATGTCACAATCATACTTGAAGTAAGTAGATTGTGACCCCGCTAACAAGTGGGGCGGACAGTGTAAGTGGCGACACGGGAGTGTCGACACATCTGGCAACGACAAAGGGCCAAGACAAGTGTCATGATGCGACCGAGGAGGACGGTGCATCATCCAACACACCAAGATAAACGAGCAAGCATGCCAAGTCGAGCATCAAGCGAGAATACAAGCATCAGTGCCATTGGCAGTGTCAGTGACAAGCTCAATGGGGGCCAGATGGGGCCCCGGGCCATTTCCTCAAAAGAAGGAGTTTCGTCGTGAGTTTGGACGAGCGGCTTTGGAGTTAGAACCATATTGATGGAATATGGAAGCACGTCGAATTTCATGTCAATCGGAGTTCGGACGGGCGCTGTACAAAACTTGTGACGAGGTAACACTGTCAACGTTCATCGGTGCCAAGGTGAGAAATGCTCAGAATGTACTATAAGGGGAGGCATGGTGTCAGCTCTCCACCACCCCTGGGCTTGATGGCTTAAGCGAGCTACCCTATGGACAGACATGTGTCATGGCGTGGGCGAGCGTTACGAGACAAGAGTCTCAGGCGTCTTTCATTGAGAATGGGATCTCGTGGACAGTGTCGGACGGCACGGGTGTGCGCTTTCTCTCATGGGTCGGAGGTTCGATTTAGCACCCGCTATGCCGTTTTATATCGGCAAATGATTTAGCATGGACACGAGAGGGTTCATGCCTCGATATGTCCGAATGGATGGATGTCCGGGTGGTTCCGATGTTGGAAATATGCCCATGGGGTAGTTGTGACGATTCTCGACAAACAGACCCGAATCGGAGAGAGAAAGCTACAACCTTAGCCTGATGTAAAGGCAAGGTCGAGTTGTAGGACTTGGCCTAGATTAAAGGCAAGTCAGGTGGAGTCGCTTGATGGAGGGAAGTACACATACAGGTAACGTGTATGTCTGAATAGAGTTCAGTTCCGCGTGAGCTCAGTTTGGTTGAGGACGAGAGAACCCCGCCTAAGGTCCGACGAAGCTTCAAAAAGAATGGAGAAAAGAATATTGGGGCTTGAGTTCCCCTTAAGGCTGACCATGTACGAGTGACTGTCATGGTGCCGCATGGTTGGAGAAGCCAGTCTTTTATTTCTTCTAATTTAGTTGAGTCTTTTCGTTTGTTTTATTTTTTATATATAAATTTTTTGGAAAAATGAGGCCACCCGACAGGCGGGCTGCCAACTTACCCGTAGGATATTAAATCCTAGGTAGGTGGCCACCATGGATTGAACCCACAACCCTTTAGCCCTTGGCTCTTTTTGGATGTTCCCACCACCACTAGGCCAATCCATGATGGTTTGTTTGTTGAGCTTGTACTATGACAAGTTGGCTACATGTTATCTGATGATGACAATATGTGATAGGTCTTAGATACTTTCTATTGATCACATTGTTTTTTATTGATGAGAATGCATGTATGATTTTGAACAACTATTTTAAATTTTTCTCTTGGTTTTCTTATATCTACGAGCATATAGTTGTCTTATCTGAGGCCTTGAAGGCTTAGGATTGTGTTATTTAACCAACCCAAAAGGTTCCACTGATTAGAGAGTTGTCTTGCATGATAGTTTGTAGTGTTGTACTAAGCGAGAAGAGAAAGATTATAATTTGCCCGCTTTGAAAATGAAACAAAATGAAACAAAAAATGTTTGAGCTCAAAAGAAAAATAAAATAAAATAAAATAAACTTGTAATGTGTCGTATAACTAGGGGTAAAAAGAGTTGTCTTTGTTGTGATCGATTAGGCTATTCATTAAGGCCAATGTTCTAGGTACGGGTCTCTATGGTAAATGTGTGAAAGCTAGTGCCCTTAGGCAAAAGAAATGCAAGTTTAGGGGTATCCTAAAAGTTTGTTTTCAAACACTTTAGTTTATCTATTACTTTCTTGATCGCTTTGATGCTTGTTGATTAGTGTTTTGAGTTAGAGTAGGGGAAAAATGAGTTGAAGGCTGAATAAAATCTTCTTGAGCTTATAAAAATCGAGATAGGATTGGCTAGACACACATACACGTAAGGGATAAAATGACTGATTTTAAATTATTCGTTGATTGAATGCATTTGAATGCTTTTGCCTTTGTGAATTTTTGTTATTTAAGGCTTTGAGATTAGAGTCATTGGGATGCAGTTGATGATTCATTCTATTGTTCTAATTATACCTTACTCAAGAATTAGCAACATTTAAGTTGGGACTGTTTTGCTAACTCAATAAATAGCTATTAGAATGGGATATTTCTACCATGCTTTATGTTGAAGCAATTCAATCAAATAATTCGATAGTTATATAGCCATTCGAATATAGTTTATAATGGCATATCTAGAACTTTTCGTGTCCAAGGCACAAAATATACAAGTTAAAAGTTTAACATATACTTTTATATTTGTGTCATATACGTTTATAGAAGAATAAACCAACACTTGATGAACTTAGGCTCCCTCTAAGTTTGTGAATCGTCTCTTCTCAAGTTATAGAAGAATAAACCAACACGATTTAGAGTAAGTTTCTCGATTAACAACACTACAATTTTCTTCAATATAAAATTGACACTCTTGTGAATAATGATACACTCACAAAACAATGACTTCAATATTTTTCTTGAATGACCAATCTTAGAAAAACCACCAACATCTTCTTAAATATGTACAGCGAAAAGACTACGGAAACAACCTTAATCCTGATTCTGTCACATTTAGGAAAGGCAAACAATCTACGAGAATAAGCAAACAAAATTTTTTAGATAAGAAAAAAATATTCTCCAAAAATAGCATTTTCAAAAAACATCCATCTGTGCAATGACGTCTTAAATAACAATGTGAGACAAAGGACGACATACATCCTAGAAAGCAATGACCAGAAAAGCACACAAACAAATATTGGCTTAAAAAAAACATTTTTCTATATTTTATCTAATATTAATTATTTCATTTTTAATTTTAAAAGTGTGAATAAAAAATAAAACAATGATACAGAAGACAACTAATCATCTTATTCAAATTGTAAATTTGTAATATTTATTTAAAAATTACTCAAAGAATTTTTCTCAAAAAATAAAAATAAAAAAAAAATCAAAGAATATAAAATCCTTTAAGAAGCTGAGTTGTGGACTCAAGACTGAATTGTGGTTCCGGCTTCTTGGGCTTAGCCCAATATGTTTGTCCCAATATACCAAATGTAGGTGGGGCCACGCGTGATTTATATATACTAGTTAAAAACACGTGGAGTTAAATTTAGTTAAAAATATGAACTTTTTAGTTCAATTTGATTAGTAAATATTTGACATAAACTCAATAATAAAATAAATAGTGGCTAAAACTATATATATTTATTTTAAATTAAATTTATAATAAATATAAAATACTTTGGACATGATTGAAAGCAAATGAATATTTATGGTGAAATATAAATGGTAAATGAATATACATTTTATTAAATTTAAATTGTAAATATTTTACGTTAAATTTTAAAGTGATGAAAAAAATAGAAACAAAAAAAGATTGATAAATAAAATTAATAGGATCCCAATAAATTCACTATTTTCTTAAGACAATTTTGTTCCCTCTATAATGTTCAAAGTGTCATAAACAATCATCTATAAAAATAAGACGAATTACTTCAACTACAAGACTTAACGAACAGTATCGCGTGTGAGTAATTATATATATATATAAAGATAAGAATTGGGGAGATGAGAATTAAGGGAACAATACTTTATGTTTTTGTTTGCCATATAGGCTATTTACGATAAGTAGCACTAATAGGGCTAATAATTAAGTATATAGTAACATTTTTAAAGAATTGTAAATATAGTAAGATCTATAGACTCCTCTAAACTTTCAACTTTATACCTAATAGGTTATCGAATTTTCAAATTTTGGTCTATAAGCCTTTAACAAATTCAATTTTTAAAAAATTAATTAATTAATCTATTAGATACCAATTTAAATTATATATATTTATTGAAACCAAAACTTTGAATTTTTTGTTTAATAGATCTATACATTTTAAAAATTATCAAAGTTTGAAGACTAAAATTTTAATCCTAAAAGTTTAGAAACCAAATGGGTAAGAATTTTAAAGTTTATGTATTAAATTCGCATGTTAAAATATTATTTTGATCTTTGTACTTTGAAGTTCGTTGAGTTTAGTCCATATGCTTTCAAATTTCAAATTTTAGTCCCTATAATTTCAAGAATCTTAGATTTAGTTCCTCCTACTTATTTGTTGTTGATTTTTTTAAAATATATTTGTTATTTATTAGTAGTTTCACTTTAAATATTGAAAATATATTCACATATTATATTTCCTTGTATGAAAATTATTATTATTATTTAGCTAATTTCAATAATAAAAAAAATTAACTTTAAGGGTGTTTGGGCCCCAACTTCGAGTGGGTGGAGAGAGTTATTGAAGCTGACTCCATGTTTAGAGCTCCAATTATAACATTTGATGTTTCCAACTATTATAACTTACAATTAATTATAGTATTACTATTTCCTATTCATATTCTATTTCCCTCTTTGTTACGGTGTTTAATATTTCCCACCCATATTAAAATAGTTTGCATCCTAAACACATACTATTAAAACCTACCGACTATAACGTCTAACTAAATGCCCTAAAGACTCCCTAAGAGGCTAAGTTTAATATTTATTAAAAGAACAGGTACTGAAATTAGACATTATTTGAAAATACAATTATTAAAATTGAACAAATCTAACCATCATGGGTTGGTCTAGTGGTAGTGGGAACATAAAAAAAAGGTCAAAAGATCCTACAGGTTTCCTTGACACTCAAATGTTGTAAGGTCAGACGAGTTGTCCGGTGAGACTAGTCGAGATATGCGTAAGCTGGCCCAGACATTTACGGATATAAAAGAAATTGAAAAAATCTCAAAATTGATGTTATTTAGACCAAATTTGTAATATAAGTTATTTAAAAAGAAAGATGTGAGGGAAAGGGGAGAGAGAAAGTGGGAGAAGCATTTAGCCTATAGACAATAACCAGGGGACAAAAAAGGCAAACAAATATTTAGAACAACTGTTGTGATTTTGAATAGTACATCACATTTTTGCAGCCCAACAGCTCAGCCTCTCATTCTGATTCAATGTGCCTTTTTCTTTTCTTACGTGTCACTACCCCATTCGTGTTACCATCTTTTAAATAGCACGTGAGCGACAGCCTTCTCCACGCGTCTCCCTAAAACCATCCTCTTCTCTATTACCATGTGCCACTCTTTAATTTCCTTTCATATTTCCATTTTTCGTTTTTTTAATATTGCGTTTCTTCTTGTATTCACTTTCGAAATTAATATTGTTAAAATATTTCAAATGGTTAAATAGAGTAAAACGAAGATGTTATTAATAAATATGCTTAGCAATTTTAAAAAATATAAAAATAAATAAAGTTAAATCTACCTTGTATGCTAACTTAACGCTTATGTTGAAATATTTGATATAATAAAATTTAATAACTTTTAGATCGATTTATGATTTAATATATGAAAGTAGTAAGTCTTGTGTTTAAATCCTTAACACTTGTGTTTTAACATTTTTTTTTAAAAAAATTTAATTTATAAGCTTCTAAATATCTAAATATAGTCTATCTAAATTCAATAAATTTCAAACTTATTTTGTCATAATTTGAAAATTAAACATTCACATCACATCCTTTCTAGAATTATATTTTCTTTATCAAGTTAGATAAAGATTAGCGTACAACAAACAACGATGATGATTAATTTTAAGATTTAATAAAAAGAGATAAACTAAATTGAAAACTTTCGAAAATAAAACGAAACTAAAATGAAATGAATGTCCAAAATGAAAACATCATCCATCAAATCAATCTCTTAATATACATATAAAGAATAATTTTATATTATGAAAAAAAATATTTGGATACATCTAAAGTAGCACCCATATTTATGCAGCTCACTTAAGTGTCTAATCACAAGTTGACACGTAATAAACATTTTTTTTTAAAAGAAAATATCTTTTTTTTTTAGATACATGGAGACAGTGCAACACTGACTAGACCTAAATATCGCTCTTATATTATTAGAATAATTATTGGGGGTGTCTCTATTAAAAATATTGAAAAGGAAAAAAAAGAAAAATGAAAGAGAGATATAATAGAGGGAGGATAGGAAAGTTGCAGAAATGTAAATGAAAAGACAGTAAATTGTAGAACTGACAGTGGCAAAGAGGGAATCATCCTCTTATTCAATTTTCATTACAATCCAATCCCAAACCATTTCCTCCTCATCTCAACTCCCTTCTCTTTAATTAATACTTCCATTTAATTTTTCTTTTCTTTCTCTTTTTTTCTTTTTTTTTTCCCCATTTTTTATTTTTTACTTTTAAACCATAATAATAAATTAAAACAATCCCCTTTGGCCTTTTCCTGTCTGTCTTTTGGTAAATACCGGATAATTGAAATGATAAGATTCAAACGTTACATCTCATATATATTTATTTATTTATTTATTGACAAAATTAAATTCACCGAACATATTATTTGAAATTTTATGTTATAAGTTTTTTTCTGAAAATTTTCACAGATAAAAAATATGTCAAACTATTTACAGAAAATAAAAAAAAAATTGATAGACAGAAATCAAATCTATACTTCTATCATTTTTATCACTGATAGGTTCTAATAGACTTTTATAAGCGTCTATCACAACTATCTAGAAATTTTGTTATTTTGTATAAATAGTTATAAATAGTTTTCCTTACTTTTCTATTTTTAAAAATTCTCTCTTTTTTTCAGTATTTTTATATTTTTGCAAAAATAACATATCTTGTAATTGTTTTAGATGTTGGGAGTTACTTATTATTTTGTGCATGTGAATATACATACGTGTATACATGTCATACCACTTTTCTTGTACTATTTTTGTAATTTTGTGAAATTTTATTTTTTGCTTCATAATCATACTATCTTCTATTTTCCATTTGAATTTGCTGGCTTGTAAATAATTTCTTTATTTTTATTTTGAACTAATTGAAATATTTTCCAATTTTCAGAATTAAATAATTTGTTTCGCAAAACTAGTTTTTTTTTTAAAAAAATAATTATAGAAAGCTTGTATACAAAATTAAAATTGCGTCCTGCTGCTGCTTTTTTTCCCCTCTAAAAACATAGTTAGTTTTATGAATATAAAAAAGTAAAAATGAAATTAGGGTAAATTTCAAATATTTTTTTTTGGAAAAAGGGTAAATTTCAAATTCGATTCTTAAACCTTTGAAGTTAAATCTAATAAAATCAGTAAAATAAAAAAAAATTAGATGGAAAATTAAAAATCCAAATGATTATTAGAGAGATTTAAATATTTAAAGACTTGTTATAAAAATTAGGTTAAAATACCATTTTGGTTCTCATACTTTGAAATTTGTTCAATTTTAGTCTCTATACTCTCATTTGTCCAATTTTATTACTCATACTTTCAATAAATCTTAAATTTAGTCTTTCAAAGTTGATTTTTATCGAAAGTAATTAAATAATTATAATAATTTTCATGCAAAAAAAAAAAAAATATGTGGATATGATTTCAAAATTTTATAGTAAAAATACTAAAGATAATATTTTTTAATAAAAATAAACTATTATGGGAGATTACATTTAAGATTTATTAAAAGTACTAAGACTAAAATTGGACAAATAAAAGTGCATCGACTAAAATTAAACAAACTTCAAAATATAAGGACCAAAAATAGCATTTTAACCAAAAAATTATTAGCTAACTATTTTTGTTAAGAATTTAGAAACTAAGTGTGCATTTGGATTGACTTTCCAAATGTTTAAATAAGTGTTTATAAATGAAAAAAAAAAATGTTCATAAACACTTAGAAAGTCAATCTAAACATATCCTAAATAGATTGAAGGACTATATTTATAATCCAACCATAACATGTATATTAAATTAAGGAAAATTTTTACATATAGAAAAAATGTCAAAAACTATTTATAGGAAATAGTAAAAAAAAACACTAATAAACATTGATAGATTTCTATCAGCATCTATTAGTGATAGACTTCTATCATTTCTATTACTGATAGACTTCTATTGACGTCTATCACAACTATCTAAAAATTTTGCTATTTTGTGTAAATAGTTTTCCTTTATTTTTCTATTTTTAAAAATTTCTCTTAAATTAAATTGAAAAACAAATGAATTATATAGTTTGAAAAAAGAAAAAAGAAAAAAGAAAAGTACTTTTATTGAAGGGTGAAGGGGGTGGTCCCCCATGAATGGGTGGGTATCTGCAGCTAATTTACTTATGCAGGTCAAAGATTGGTCAACCTGAACCCTAATGCATGCCAGTGCCAATCCAATCCCCCACCCTGCAAATCCTGCCCCTTCTCCCTCTATCTCCACTTCCTTTTTCATTATTATCATCTTTTTCTTTTTTTTCATCCACCTATTCTTTTTTTTTAAAATAAATATTCTTTCAAAATGGTCAAATAATTTGGCCATTCTTGAAAAAAAAAAATTAAGGTTAAAATATAAAATATCTAATTTCACTTTCTTTACCTTTAATAAATCTTTAATTTAGTTTTGTTGTTGATTTTTTTATAAATATTTTGTTATTTATTAGCTTTTCACTTTAAATTTTAAAAACATATATTTCTTTCCACAAATATTAATGTTATATTATTCAGCAATTTTGATAAAAAAAAATAGCTTATTATATTAAAATTATTTTTAAATATAGAAAAATGAGTCAAATTATTTACAAATATAGAAAAATTTCATTATCTATCAGCAATAAACCACGATAGAATCTATTACGGTCTATCACCGATAGACAGTGAAATTTTTCTATATTTATAAATAATTTGATATTTTTCTATTTATAGTAATTTTTCGTTATATTATTTAGAATTACAAGACTTTTTTTCATTTGCTACTTAAAATAATGTTTATATTTAAAATATTATATCACTGATGTCTTCTATTAAAAAAAATAAGGAATGAAGAGACAACTTCTCTTATTATTTTTAATTAAAATTATGGGACATTTCCAAATATAGAAAAATGAGCTAAAATATTTACAAATATGACAAAATGTTATTGTCTATCAATGTCTATCACTGATAGACAATGATAGATGATAGTAGTTTATCAGTGTCTATTACTGATATACAATGACATTTTGCTATATTTGAAAATATTTCCAACAATTTTGTCATTTATAACAATTAACCTAAAATTATTAGATGATTAATTAATATTTGTTTTCAAATTGGTATCTACCATTTTTTAAATGGAAAGAATATGCACATAAGAAGTTACGATAAATTATAAATTTTGTCCCTATAAAAGTTTGGAATTTTCCATTTGAAGAAAACGTAATGACTATGCACATAACATCAACATATTTGTTTAATTCTCTCATTTTAGAAGAATGACTTTTTCCTTTTTTTTTTTTTTTTTTTTTTTTCATTTAGTTTTCTTCCTCCCAAGAAACAATAATTCTTAATCTAATATCAGTCCAAAATTGAAAAACAAAAATTACTTTTTTTTTTATTGATTTTTTTAAGATTATTTTTTAAGAGCAATAATAGCATCATTAATTTGTTTTCTTCCAATGTAAGTAGGTAGGTTAATTTAAATCTCGCATATGTCAATTATCATTAAGCTATACTGACTTTGATGAAAATATTATTATTCTTATATTTATTCTTTTTTAACACATATTAATTTTAATTTTTTCTTAATCATATAGGTTATCCTAGGGCTTAGACTATTAATAAGATTTCAATTCTTTACTCAAATTTTCTTCCAAACTATGTCTTTATGAGTTTACAAGTTTGTCCTAAAACAATATGCGACTTTCCAAGTTGGTATTTGAATATGTTATATTATTTTTCTAAAAATAAAATTAGGGAAATTTGAAAATAATAATATAATAATAATAAAAGGTAAGATATATAGTTGAAACAAGTTATGAAAATAAAAGAGTAACTGTAGTTTATGAAAGAAGGTTTTTTTTTTTTTTCCTTTTTATAAAAATAAAACCATAATTATAGCTAAGAAAGAAGTTTTTTTAGATAATTATTTTCATTTACGTAATCTTTATTTTAGTAAATTGTGTTTTATCTCATCTCTTAAAGTTTTTTTTTCACCATTTTTAAGTTTCAAGACATGCCTTATTTATTTTTTAAAAGCATATTGTTTTAGTCTTGAGGTTTAAAAAGATGGAATACTTAGTATAGTTTTTGTCATTCCCTCACCGATACGGTTGAAATTTTTCTATACTTATAAATAGTTTGGCTCATTTTTCTATATTTGAAAATATCCCTTTTTCTTTTTCGTTTAAAGGGTAAACCATAAGTAATTTTGTAATCTAAGATTTAGGTTTTAACATTTCAGATTTGAGGTGAGAGATAGCTACAAATATGAGGGCAAGTTCAATTCTAATACACCTCCCATCCGATATTGCCCAACCAATTGAATCATATCTTAATCCATATCTTTAAAACATAAAAAAAAAAAAAAATCATAACAATAGATAACTATTTTTGAAATTTTAGGAGAAAAAACAATCATGTTATTCCAAAATTTGGACCAAAATAAAATTATTGAGGTTAAATTATAAGTTTAATTTTTACAACTTTTAAGTTCGTGTGTAATAGGTCTCTAAAATTTAAAAATCTTCTACTAAATTCCTAAACATTTAAGTTCATGCCTAATAGAGACTTGAACTTTAAATAAGTTATAGATCTCTACACTTTAAATTTGTATCTAATATTATCCTAGAACTTCTATTTAGTAGTTAATAAGTATTTGAACTTTTAATTTTGAGTCAACAAGTTATTGATTTATTTGACACTTTTTTTTATTAAAAAGATCACGAATATATTGTTTCTAAAATTGAAAGGTCGGGTTCTATTAAATTAAAATTAATTTTTATCTCTAATAAATCTATTAATTTTAAAAAATTTCAAATATATTAAGGTTATAATAGATACAAAATAAAAGGTTTAAAGACTAATTAGAAATAAGTTAAAAAAATCAATAGACACAAATTTAAAAATTTGGAGAGTGAACTTAAAAAGGGGGGGGGGGGGGGGGTGAACTTGTACTTTAACCCATTATTAATCAAACTCATATATTCCTTCATATATTACCATTTCTCTTTTGGGAGTCGTTTTGAGTCTAGTTTTTATTTAATCTTTAAATTTCAAAATGTTACATTTTTAGTACTTAAATTATGAGTTTAATTTTAATTTAGTTTCTAAGTTTTAAAATATTACAATTTTACCCTTAACATTTGAGTCTCATGTCAATTTGGTCCCTATATTTTAAGATTTACACTTTTAACCTCGATTTTCATTAAACACTCACTTTTAGTTTTTAATGCTAATATCTACTGATTAATTCAAAAGAATTAAGGGTGTGTTTGGGAGTGATTTTGGCATGGCCAAAATCACTTTTTCCCTTGTCAAAATCATTTTTTATAAAAAGTTGATGTTTGACACTCACATAAAATTGATTTTTCAAAAATTTGAAATCACTAAAAATTGATTTGGTAGGTATTAGTTTATTGGTGATTTGGTTTGGGGTGATTATCAGGGAATCAGATAAAAAATTTAGAACACCAAATTTGCCCCTCATATTTAAGGATAGGATTTAGCCCTAATCCATTTCTTCCTTCTCTTTAGCCGATACATCCTCTCTCTCGTGTCCGTCGCTTGGTTCTATTAACTATCCGTGGTAGTGCTGATTTCAGTAAGTTTTGTTTTTTGTAATTTTCTTTCACATGGATGAGCTTCAATTTAGCAGTTTTTTTTTGCTTTTTCACTGTATCGTTCCTTAGTTTTTTGTTACTATTTACTTTGTTCCTTTCGTGGCTTTTCCTCTCTATATGAACACTTTTTTTGGGATATTTCAATCATTGTCTTCGATCTTTGTTGATTTTTTTTTTGTCTGTCTACTTTTCTGATGGAGCGGGTGAAAATTGCAAGACTTCTTATATCTCGTTAATACAAAAATTTCTAGATTGGATGAGATATATGTTTTGAATTTTCTTTTGTTTTTATTATGTGTATTTTTCTTACCTCACGTATCAATTATACATACAATAATTTAACATTAAAATAAATTAAAAAAATAAATTAATAAAATTAGATATTTTTATAATTATTTTTTAAAACAAAAATCCAAATATAAAATACCCTTTTTAGTAATTTGGTAATTTTAAAATTACTTTTCGAACCAAACATGATAAATTCAAAATCACTTTTATATATTTGAAAATCACTTTAAAAGTTTGGAACCAAACATAGGTTTGATTGTTTAAAAATCAATTTTATAAAATCAAATTATTCCAAAATCTCTATCACTAAAATCATCACTCCAACTATCACTCCCAAACACACCTTAAAAGAACACTATAACTAGCCCATGGACCAAATTGAAACAAAACTCAAATCTAAATGTAAAATTATAACATTTTGAAACTTAAGTACTAAAGTGAAATCAAACTCAGAACTCAAAAATTAAAAATTAAACATTTTAAAATTTAGAGACCAAATAAAAACTAGACCTAAAATTTAGGGAGAAAAAAAAAATATTTATTTAATACTAATAATAAAGAAATATAAAATTGCAGTTCCCTAAAACTAAAAGCAATTGAAGGAGAGTGCTGATTTTCAATGGCAGTAATGGAAAACTGTAAACAGTGGCAGTGAAGAACTGGCTCATCGACATCCCTCCATTCATCTAAAAAACTTTCATTAATTCCATCATTTATTTACTGTCCTCTCCTTTAAATCATCTTCATCTTCATCTTCATCTTTATTTTTTTACTACTAAACTTTGTTCATTATATTTAAACTTTGGTTAATATATTTGATTTGGTCGTTGAATCTTCATTTAGATAACTATATAATAATATAGACTTTAGGTAAACGAGTAAGTATAGAGTAAAAAATAGCTAAATACTCATTTATTTTTTAATCTTGAATTAAATATGGCCTTCTCGATGCACGTGGTCTTTTTTTTTTTTTTTAATACTTAGGTACAATTTAGACTATACTTATCTCTGTATATCTCTTTCAATTATAAAGGAGAAAAAAATATTAAAAAATAATTTTCACGTGGTAATTTGTGATCGAAGACTTGCGTGGGCTACAGAAAGATAGATGCAGTTTGGGTTGCACTAAGTATTTTTTTTTTTCTTTTGGCCTTCAACCTTGTTTTCCAAAACTTAAGCTATTTAAGAATTTTTTTTTAAAGTGCATTTATTAAATTTCCGTGAATTTCCTCAACGTCCTCATAGAATCATTGAAACGTCAATATGACTCTTGTATCCATTTTTTTCATAGGAACCAAAACACAATCAAACTATAATGAAATGTAAATGATAAAAAGTTACAAGGTATAACTAAGTAATTTGAGGTACTTCGACCTTTTCTGTTTAAGATCTTTCTCAAGCCCTTATTCACTCACCAAGATAATGTATAACTTTCTCTTTGTCTCACTCCCTATATTTATGACTGAATATAAACACATCTCTTCAACGAGTTACTAAAACACCAATATCCTAATAACACCCTAATGTCATTCCTATCATTTTTACAACTAATAATAATGTTGTGAAAATTAGGAGTGAACACTACAAAAACTAGGGGTAAACACTAAAACCAATAAAATCGAACAAAAAAGTCAATTTTTAATTTTTTTTAAGCATCAGTTCAATTCAGTTTAAAATCATAAGAAAACCAAATCGAACTGAACCTATATTATATATTAAACCAAACCAAACTTAATCATTTATATATATTATATAAAAAACTGAAAATCGAGTCGAACTAGTGGCCCTAACATTTTCCTGCATCATTTGCAACCTAGCAACGTCACCCCTTGCTTGTCTTAAACTGCTTTTAAGAGTGAAGACTATCCCCACAAACCAACACGAATTCTTTCATCATTCTTTATCCTCACTCATATGCTTTTTAGAAAAATTCTCAGGAGGTCACCCAACATATAATTGCTCCAAGCTAAGCACGTTTAACTTTAGAGTTCCTATGATTGAGCCACGAAAAAAGAAGGTAACCTTGTTGATATAAGTAGTTACTTTCCACTCTTTTGAGTCTTTCTTAATCATACTTTCATGTCCTCAAGATTTCTCTCATTCAGATGTGATCTCAGTTCATTCATAAACCCCTCCTAAACTTGAGCGTTACATATAAAAAATCGAAAATCGAAAATTTCGATTTAATTCGGTATGGCTACCTAACCGAACCGTGAATAGCCCTAACAAAAACTTCGTGCCACGATGGCATTCACCCCATCTTGTTGCCTTGACATGTTGAACAATATCCTCCCTTTGTAATTTATCTCAATGAAGCAAACATTATTGTCCTTTTATACCAAAGTCATAGAATATAATCTTAATCTCCTATGAATTACACAATTTTCTAATCTCAAAAATAGGATCAATTTCCCAATGTTAAGGAAATAGGCTGAAAAGGGTCCTAAAGATTACAATTTTGGTATCTCAAGGCCTTTAATTAGTACCCAATAATATACTAATCATAAACACTTCTCTTATTATTGAAACTAGTGACAACAACTGTTAAACTTTTAACATAAGCAAAGGTCTATGGCATGGTTGGGTGAGACTTTATCATGGTTTGAAGTAATTAGTTGGGTGAGGAAAATAATGAAATTCATTTTGAGTATAAATTAAGTACTTGAAATTGCTTTGAAAATTTTCTTCCCAAGGAACCCCTTTTCAAAGCTATTTTTCTTCTCTCATATATGTTTCTACTTTCTGGTATCAAAATTCAAGGCATTTTAGGACAAATAAAAGTTCAAAAAAAATTAAAAAAAAAATCAATACTCATAATTAAGGAGGGCTCCTAGGGGAAAAAATAATTATAATAATAAGAAGTTTAGTTTATAATTGAGGAGATTAGAGAACTGTGAAATTGCTAGGGGTTGAGATTTGTGTTCACAAGTTTGGTAATTGATGTTTTATTATTAATGGCTATTTAATTGTTTTTATTTACTTATCCATGAAAAATACAAGGCTGTTTGTGTAATTTTAATCAATGCTTGATGATAGTACACGTTAAGGTTGGGTGTCTTATCTTGGTTAAAACTATTGATACCACTCACTTTATAATCATTACAAATAATTTGATCCAAATCATTTATGTAAAGACATGTGAGTATAATAATATTTAATCTCTCTTTACAAATCCGTTAATGAGAATATTAATATCTTAGAGAGGATGATCATGTGTCACTCGATCTCAATCCTAAGTGAGTCATGGTCATCTTCTACCTATGAAAGCACGTCCTTTGATTTTCATGAGTGAGAACGACACCTTTTGCAACCGATTCAATAAAACTACCATTTTGAGATTTGATAAAACCAAAATTAGGGAAACATAATATTGCAAGATGAAATTCAGTCAATCACATCTAGGTAAATGGTAAGTAGCTCTCTTACATATGCTGATATTTTGAGACTTTAAAGAATTAGTAGTAGTTAAGACATAAAAAAAAAAAAAAGACATAAGATGTAATGACAGAGGTAAATAGATAGTTAACTGCAATTATGAATAACTCACGAAGGGATCAACTTGAATGTAGTAATTATATCTGTAGATATAACTTGTCATACAATGCATAGAGTAAAACTCTAGATCTTTAATGGAGTGGAATTTGAGTTTATGAATGAAAATTAATTGATTAATGAATTTAATTAATTTCTTTTGTATCATTGAATTATCTTATAATTTGTAGGTTTTAATGATAACTCATCAAACATTAAAAATTAAAGAATCACTTTTGTGGAAAGGAAACACGATTTGAAATATTTAAATTAATAGAAAACTTAAAATGTTGAAATAAATATTTAACATAATAGAATATATTAAATATAGAAGAGAATAATATATGGATGTATTATATATAATAAATATATGTGATTTAACTGATATTGAATTAGATATACATCATAAGAATTTGAATGAGATTTAGATAATTCAAAAATATATATTTTAATATAAGATATTAGAATATATATTCTTAATTTGAAAAATTAGTTATGGCTTAGACTTTGACTTGCCCCTCCAGAAAATGGCTTAACGAGCTTTAACCCACCCTTAAATAGGCTATTGATGAAGGCTCGAACCAATCCTTTGAAGGAATTGATAAAATGGGTTTCGTCGGCCTTTCATAGGGTGATCAACCGATTAAGGTCTTGACCAATCCATACATGGGTCATCGAACCTAGGCATTGGGTGATCCTCTGAAAGGTTGGCCACTTGGCCTTTTGTCGATCTTAATTATAGGGGTCAGTCATATATACTATAGTATATTAATTGCATAGTGATACACTCTATTGTTTGGGTATTATTCGTATATTAGTTGAGTGATATATAAAATGTAAAATATATTAGATATATTATTGATATACCGATTGATACACAAATGACGATAAAATTGGAATAATAATGAAAATGAGAATAAAGTTAACTTTTATATATATATATATACTTGCAAATTATTATTATTATTATCGTTTTTTAAAAAATTATGAATAAAAAAATTATGAAATAAATATCCTAATATTGACCCTAAGGCCTAAAGTTTGAGCTTGGTTTTCACCTGGAATGAACGAGTTCTAAAGGAATTAAATATAATTTTTTAATTAGAAATAAATGAATTTCTTTTTGCAAGTAGCATTTCTCTCTATATTTTGACTAAGATATGGATTCGAATCTTTATGTTTGACTTATTGTATTATAATATTTTACCAAAATCAATGTATATACTATATATTATACCAGCTGGCAAACAAATATTTTTTGATATATATTATTAAAAAGTCCTGAAAAGCTTTTTTATATGCTAAAAGGAAACTTCTTGGAGTCTTCTTTAGTCAAAGTACTGTTGCTTTGTATTAAGTAAAGAAAGATATTTCCCAACATCGAGAAAAAAAAATTATTATTATTATTATTTTTTGAAATATTTTATTTTATTGAATAAAGAATGATCCTTATTTATTAAACATATATAACAAACATACGAGTAAACAATCAAAATAATAATAATTTTACTCTCGTAACCAAGATTAATTTTAATTTTAAACTTTTTAATCTCATTAAAATTTAATTATATATTTTAATTTGTGTTTAAATTAATTTATATCAAATTAAATTGCTTATACACCAGCCACTAGATCTCACAAAATACAAATTAAAATAGAAAAATTTTCACATATAAAAAAAATATCAAACTATTTACAGAAAATAACAAAAAAATACCGATAGACATTGATAGACTTGTATCACCATTTATCATAGACTTCTATCACCGTCTATCATAACTATGTAAAACTTTTGCTATTTTGTGTAAATAGTTTTCCTTATTTTTTTATTTTTAAAAATTTTTCATTAAAATATATAATTTTTAATATTATATTGGCTGTCTCCTGAGATTAGCCGAGGTGCGCATATACTGGCTCAAACACTCAAGGATATAAAAAAAAAAAAAAAAAACCAATAGATAGAATTATATACTTGGTGGTTATCAAATCGAATCTTAGCTTGTAAACACCAACTACTTCACTTTATAAGTTTTTTTTTTTTTTATTCTTGTTATCTACTTTTTAAACATTTTTAAAAATCCAAGTAAAATTTTGATTTTCTTTTTTAAAAAGGAAAATTTTAAAAAATAGAAAAATAAGTGAAACTATTTACACAAAATAGGAAAATTTTTAGATAGTTGTGATAGACGCTGATAGAAGTCTATCATCTATCAGTGTTTTTTTTTTTTGCTTTTCTGTAAATAGTTTGACATTTTTTCTAGTTGCGAAAATTTCTCTTTTAAAAATAGTTTTTTTTTTTTAAATTTGATTAAAAATTGAAATATTACTTTAAAAATATGAAACGCATAGCAACAAAATGGTGAAAAACAATATAAATCTAAAGAAAATATGAAATCATTAAACGAAACTTCACAAATTGGATTACTAATATGATGATTTATTTAAATTTAAGAATTCAATTAAATGAAAGAAAGAAAGAAAAAAAAGAACTTCATAATTGAAATCGACTCATCGAATTGAGTATATATGGAGATAAAACAAAAATATCTGTTTAGCAAAATAATGAATTTAAAAAGTAAGTAGCTTGAAAAAAGGGGGGGAAATGGAGAAAAATTAAACAAAAAGCAAAAAAACAGCACTTAAATGCCACATATCCAAGAGAAAAACATTAGACTTTAGGACTGCACAGTCAAAGATTGGTCATAATTGAATACGGTTCAAAAATGTCATGACAAAACATCACATCATGGAATGCCATGCATGTATGTGTATGTCTATATATATATATATATATATATATATATATATATAATTTGAGCTTTTATGTATTTTTATTATTGAAAAATAGTTAGGTGCATCCTAAAGAGCATCTATCTTAAACTATTGTTATTTTTTTTTAAAAATATTTTAATTATTTTTTAGTGTGAGTAATAGAAGGATAAAGCATAGAGATGAATTTTATGTGAGGATAGCAAAATAAAATAATGAATAATAAATTATGTACTTATTATTAATATGAAAATGATATATATTCTTTGATTCACTAGTCAAATGGATTAAGAAAATATCCATTTGTTTTGATTCTTATAAAAAAAACATTTTATATTTGTTTTATCTATTAAAATTCTGATTATATAAAATGCCAGCAAAAATTATATATATATATATATATATATATATATATAAACACACCAAAAAAACTCAACCAAACTCAATCATTAAAGCATCAATAATCGTGTTCAAATCAAAGGTTCAAACCTCTGTCCTCACATGAAGCTACAATATCGTAATGCAATTTCCTAATAGAGAGGAAAAGGGGGGAAAAATAAAAAGTAAAATAAAAAAGAAAGAAAGGCTGAGCCGTCAAAAGCAAAGATAAGACATATAAATAGGTAGGTTTGTTAAGTAACATTGTTTGCTCATACTGATATACTTTATACTATATATTTTTGTCCCTTCCTTTCCCCATGTTGATTTGTAGTCTCTGATGGCATGCTTAGACATGTACAACTCCGACCACAAGTCCCTCCACCGCCGTGCTCCGGCCACCAGCCCTCGAATCTCCTTCTCCAGCGACTTCGTCGACATCCAACAGTCCCTCAAACACCAAGAACAACGCTCCACAGCTGCCCCACCCCCCGTCTCGTCCTCTTCCGATTTCGAATTCTCCGTCTCCAACTACTCTATGATGCCGGCCGACGAGCTCTTCTTCGAGGGCCGCCTTCTCCCTTATAAGGACTCCAACAGGGCGACTACTACTCTTAGAGACGAGCTTCTCGTCGAGGAAGAGGAAGGAGACGACAACGACGACGACAATGACGTTTTGCACCGCCCTACGTCTAGGGGTCGTTGGAAGGGCTTTCTTGGCTTGAAAAAGTCCCACAATAATGCTTCCAAGAAAGGGTGTAGAAATGACGGCTCTAGTGGCAGCCGTGACGTCGGCAGTGGCAAAAGGTCATTCGGTTGGTCGTCCTCTTCACCTAGTACTAGGGCAAACTCCTCCCACCAGGTAAAAAAAACAACCAACGAAAAATTATTCAACGTGACTGTCACTCCTTTTTAACTTTTGTTTGTTGTTAAATTATTGAAAGGGTACTTTTGGAATTTGTATTTTTTTCAGGTACAAAATGAAGGAGAATCAAGTTGCAAAGACGTGGAGATTGATTTCTAGAGAAAGGGAGAAGTTTAGTTAAAGTTGAAAAGGGAATGTAGAGCTTCTTGTTCAATCGGGTTTCAATTTATTTTTTTTTAATTTTTAAATTAACCATTTAGATTTTTGTGTTGTATGATCAATGCTAATGTTTTTCAGATTTGTAGCTAACTCTTAAGTTGTCGAGTTCATTAATGTTGTCTTTTCTCTAAAAATTTAGTTTTTTTTAGTACAATAGAGAATGAGAGATTCAAACCACAGACCTCTCGGTCAGTTGACAAAGTCTAGTGTCTTGGGTGTATATATATATATATATATATTTTTTTTTTTTTTAATCTCTCTTTGTTTTTGTTGTACTAAGGTTTTGAAAAATTGGAGATCCATGAGAAATTTTTACAAGGTTTTTCTGTTGGACCAACCAGAAATGAAGTTCAGTTTCCTTTCTATCACTTTATTTTCTCTTCCTCTGTTTATCTTTAAATTGTATTTAAGAGACAATCATAGTAAGTTTTTTTTTTTTTTTTTTTTTAATATTTTAATGTGAGAATATTAAAAAAGAAGTACCATTTGAAACGACTTTCGGGTACATTAGTACTTTTAGAATGAAATTTTAGATCTCTTTGATAATTATTATAGCAATTTTATTTTTAAAATTCATGTTTTGTTTGTTTTCTTGCTTCTTACCTTACTTAAAATAATGGCTTGAATTCTTAATCAATTTATAAAAGCGAAAACAAAGTTTCTTTTTTTCCTTTTTTTTTCTTTTTTTTTCTTTTTTTTTTTCTTTTTTTTTTTTTATAGTTTTAAACAATTGGTTTGGTTTTTAAAAATAGTAGCAGAAAGTTGATAGACACAAAAATAAAGAAATTTAGAAGTGGTAGTAGTATTTATAAACTTAAATTTTTAAAAGCTAAAAATTAAAAACTAAGTTCTCGTTTGGTAAACATTTGATTTTTGTTTTAACAATAAAAACTATAAATACCATTTTCATCTAGTAGTTTCTATGTTTTGTTGTTTACATGATAGAATTGTTTTCAAAATCAAAACCAAAATTTGAAAAAATTTGTTTCTGTTTTTAATAATTAGCTAAAAATTCAAATGTTTACCTAAGGGATTTGAAAACTATGAGTAAGAAATTATGAAAAAACAAACATAATTTTTAAAAACTAAATGGTTATCACACCAAGCTTTAAGATCTTGTCTGATAAATATTTGGTTTTTAGTCGGTTTTTGAAAATTAAGTTTTTCAACATTATTTCTACATATTGATTTCTTTGCTTTGTTATCTACTTCTAGGAGTGTTTTCAAAAAAATTGTAAAAAAACAAAGAAATTAATATGTAGAATAGTGCTTATAAACTTAATAAAATAAAATAAAACAATTTAGTATCCTTAAAGGTGGTAAAAAAGTTGTAAAAAAAACAAGTTCAATTTTAAAAAACATAGACAAAAAAATATTAAATAAAATAGTTATTGAAGGAGACTAATTATGATAAAAGAATTGGATGTTCTTAAAATTTTAAAATATGTGCTCCCTAAAGAAGTGTTTATTCTAAAACTACCTAAAAAAAAAAAAAAGCACTTCTCTTGAAACAAATAATAGTACTAAAAATTGACGATAACCAATCCAGTACGATGATTGGAAAACACTTTGTAAATCGATTAAAAAGCACAGTTAAAAATCATCATTAAAAAAATTACCTCAAACTCATAATTTTTCTTTAATTAAGTTAATAAAAATTGTATCCTTAAACACTTCCAAGTCAAAAGAGAGATAATTATTTGATTAAAATGAGACTGAATGCGAGAATTTCAATGCAAAATTTCACAATATTAATGCAGACAGCTAAGCCACGATTCTTCATATTATTAAAAAAAAAAAAAAAAAGGAAAATAATAATAATAATAACAACACACAATTTCAAGATAGATCTGCAGATTTTTTTTTCCTTTTTTTCATTTAATATATTTTAAGAAAATTTTCACGCATATAAAAAATGTCAAACTATTTATAGAAAATAGCAAAAAGAAATATTGATGAAAATTTTTGCTATTTTGTGTAAATAATTTCTGTTATTTTTCTATTTTTAAAATTCTCCAAGAATTATGGAAAAAATATGTGTTGTCCCTAAATTTTGGTTAAATTTTCTATTTGGTTTCTATGTATAAAAATTATACTTTTAGTAAATTATAAAGACATTATCTCTAAAAATTAATATTCTATTTTTTCCAGACTAAAAAGAAATTTTTCAACGTAACTATTTACAGAAAATAGTTAAAAAAAAAAATACTAATAGACATTGATAAACTTCTATCAGTAATAGACTTCTATCATTTCTATCACTGATAGACTTTTATCAGCGTCTATCACAACTATCTAAAAATTTTGTTATTTTGTGTAAATAATTTTCCTTATTTTTCTATTTTAAAACTTTTTTCTATATTTAAATGTTTTTTTTTTAATTTAAAAGGTAAAAAAAAAAAAAAAAAGTAGTAAGTAAGAAATAAATATTGGAAAATTGGGAGTTGGAAAGAAGTGAAAAATATTTAAAGGCATACACCTAACCCTTATTTCCAAATAGAAAGGTTTAATGGATGTCTGAACTCTGAAAAATGGCTCAGATCAGACCAACATATCAAACACAAGGACATTGCCACTTCATTTCCACTATCTATGCATTTATTTTACTTTTTCTCTCTTTTTTTTTTTTAAAAAATACCATTTTCATCTCTAGATTTTCACTTTAATTTACTCTTGTTTTTTAAGTTTCGAAATGTTATATTTATAATTTTTTAAATTTTGAGTATGATTTCAATTTAATCTTTAGATTTTAAAATGTTACAATTTTACCTTTGAGGTTTGAATTTTGTTTTAATGTGGTCTCTGTGTTTCAAAATCTATACTTTTAATCGAGGTTTAAAATATTGATGTCGACGGAGATATCGAGGTATTAATTTTATGGAAATTTTGATAAAATGTCGATTTCGATGGATATTTCTAGAAAAATTATGAAAACAAAAAAAAATTCAAAATATAAACTTAAATTAGTAAATAAACATTTTATGATTTTTAAACAAGCTTGCATTATATTATTTATATTATATTTACAATAGTGACATTTTGTTGCTTATCTTTTATGTTTCGTAGATTTTTCTACAATATAATGGAAATATCGATTCACCCCTCATATAAACATCGAATCCATGAAAATATGGAAATATCAATAGAAATATGGACATGTCGACGAAAATTTAATAATATGCTTTTAGCTTCGATTTTTCACTAAATACTCACTTTCAGTCTTACGTATTAATGTCTACTAATTAATTTAAAAAAATTTTAAAAATTTAAAAAATTATAATTAATTAAGGTTTACTATTTTTTCCACCACTATTCAAATTAATTTTATAATTATTTTAAATTAATTAATATGCGTTAAGGCCAAACTTGAAAGTGAATTAGTGAAAAATTAAGATTAAAAGTATAATCTTGAAATCTATAGATTAAATTGAGACAAAATTCAAAACTTAAGGATTAAAAATTTAATCTTTTGAGACTAAGGACTAAATTGAAATCAAACTCAATATTTAAGTATTAAACGTTGAAAACTAGAAATCAAATAAAAACTAGGCCTAAAATTTAGAGAAAAAAAAGTATTTTTTTTCCATTTTATTTTTTTCTTTCCTGCACCGGGAAACTTTTTACCATTTCTACTTACTTCTAGAAGCTTAAAACATAGTTTAACATATTTGTTTTAAGTTCTAAAATTTTATTGGATCAGGACCTTACTTTTTCTTGTGAAAGTTATTCTTGAAATCTTAGTAAATTTGACAAATAAATGGGGTAATAATTTCATCTTAAAGATAAAATTCATCTATACTCTTGAAAAATAATAATTAAAACATTCAATATACATACTCTTGAAGTCATTTGGAACATCATTATTATTTAAGTGCTTTTAAACTTTTGTGTTTCGAAGTTAGAGGTATAAATTGATATTTTTCTTAATTTTATTTATTTATTTATAACGATACTCTTAATCAAGGTTTAAAATATTGATATCGATGAAAATATCGAGGTCTTAATTCTAAAGAAATTTCGATAGAAATATCAATAAAATATAGATTTTGATGGATATTTTTGGAAAAATTTTAAAAACAAAAAATTTTAAAAATAAATTTAAATTAGTAAATAAACATTCTATTATTTTCAAATAAGTAAACATGTCTATTATTTATATTATATTTATATTAGTGGTATATTGATGCTTATTTTTTGTGTTTTGTGGATTTTTCTACGATACAATGGAAATATCGATTCACCCCTCATATCGATATCAAACACATGGAAACGTGGAAATATCGATAGAAATTTAATACTATGCTTTTAACTCATGACCTCTGACAAAAAAAAAAAAAAAAGGGCTTATTTAACATCTATTGTTTTAAATTGAAATTGAAATTGAAAAATTGCAACAATGTTACAATCTTGATGGAGAGCATTCAAAGGCGTATGGCTATGACTTCTATCATCACAATAGCCCCTAAATTAGTACAAAAACTAGTACATAGATCCAAATTAATTGGATATTACTTTAGATTGAGCCAAAATATTCTTTAGCATTTCATTTAATAGTGTTACAATTGAACTCACATTTATGTTCTTGTGTTTGTAAGACTTTGGAATGGTTCTAATTTTATAATTAAGTTTATGCATGTCAAGAACACATATCATACTATAATTTTTTTTTTTAAAAAAAATGACCTTCCAATTATCGATGAATACCTCAAGATATTGAGTATTAGATTGTAATTCTTGTATGCATATATACAATATAAAATTTTCAAATTTGTATTAACGAGTTTAGATTATAATTTTATGTACATATATGTTACCTCGACAATTTCCGATACATATATTATTTTTCAGCTTATTATTATTATTATTTCTTCTGTTTGGACACAGGACTTCGGCGGTAACCTCCAATTTCTCGTATTAATAGTTAGAATAGTTTTGAGTCATTTGGATTATGGTTATTTATGTACTCTGTATAGGCAAGAATTAATTAAAAGCGATCATACATTTGTTTTCTAATAAAACTCGTTATCATTTTCATAATGTTGAAGAGCATGACACAAGGGAAAAAGTGAAATTTTAGTCAACTAAAGTTAACCAATGAATATATTTGGCCTAACTCCCATAATTGAGCAAGTCATTTTCATCGATCCAATCGTCATCTTACACGTGTTTTGTTTGGTTACATATTCTTTTATTTGTAAATATTCTTGTTGCAAGATTAGTTAAAAAGGAGCACAAAGCATTGTACTAGAAAGAAGGGGGGGAAAATGAATATACAAAAACAGTAGAGAGTACATATGATTACCATGGAGCAGAAACTTCTTCCTGGAATTTGGACTTATAAATTTCAGCTTTTGAATCTAAGCCATCAATGGCAGCTCCAAATCTATCACAAGCTTCCTTCAATTCAACAAGCTTTGTCTCAATATTTCTGATTTCATCATGCACATGCACTTGGTCATTTTTGGCATCTACCAATGTTCTGAGATCTAAGGCATTTTCTGATTCATATGCAAGGTCTGCAAGCTTATGGAGACGAGTACGTAAAAATCCAACATTCATACCGAAGAGCTGAAAGGCTCGAAGAGTTTTGTCCCACGCAGAAAACTCGTCTCGTGAAGTAGAGAGATCGCTGGCTTTAATGGCATCGGCTATAGTAATTGTTTCGGAAATAACACCGGTAACTAACTTATGATTCATGCCTTGGATGAGATTTTCATGGAGATACATATTCTGACTGCAGCAAAGCTTGTAATACCTTTTCCGCAGGTCTCTTGGCAATTCAGAATTTATGGATAGCCCATCTATTATAATGTTGAAGTCCTCAAAGCGTTTGATGTTCTTAAATGGAACTGCTGGTTGATAGAGATTGTAAGCCTCCACTATTTCTGAAACAACCTCTTCACTAGTATTTTCAGAACGTTCTGCTACTTGGTTCCTTGGAACTGACCTCAAAGGGCTCGGCTTTTTCTGTTTTTCAGCAGATTCAAGCAGAGCAGACTTTGTGCGTTTCTTGTTTGAAATGTCGCTAGCCATGTCACCCTTATTTTCTGTATCTTGTCCTGTAGACAACATTCAAGAGAACCTGGATTCATTGACACACAAAAGTTTGCAAATAGACAGATAGCATCAACAGAATATCAGTGAATAGAATTGCCTGGATCGCTGTGCTTAGTACGAGACTCCAAATTTAGAAGGCCAAGGGCACCATCCACTTCGGTCAGATCGCTTGCCCTTGTAACATAAACCTACAGTAGAAAGTAAATTATTGGGAAGAACCAAATAAATTACTGGTCATTAATTAAAATGAAAAAAGGAGCTGTGTTCAACACTTTGGAAGTCCACTTGCACTATAAATTCATTCCAAGTGCGATATTAAAGGACTCATAACAGATAATAAATATAGTCCACAAATAGAATTTCAAGCCGCCAGGAAAGAAATATAAATGAGATCTCAGAGAAGAATTTTTTTTCTGGAAGGCCAAAATGACTATCTTCTTATAACTTCGTTTAAAACAGTGATAAGTTTGATATGTTTAGAATGTGTTTTGCGTTGCTTTTAATAGTAAAGTTTCTAATGAAATACTCTTCATATACGCACCTAATACTACAAAGTTATTTTAAGCGTGATTTGTTAAAAATATTATGAAAATTTTGAAAAGTATTTTCGATTAGTTCATTGAAAAAAAGAACTTTCAAACACACTATTAGTATTAGTATTTAACCAGCTTCAATCTGTATAGATCAATCTGTACAAACTAGTTGCACATCAATGATTGCCTTGTAAAGCAATTTAGAAATGTGGTGTTATCGAACCCACCATCTAAGAATTTGCATTGAGCGTAGAATAGACGATTCTTACTTTACTCATGAGGTCACTCTTGACTGCTAAGTAACTGAATACCTTCTCCTTTCCACTTGCCACTCTTAACAGACTCCATTAAAAAATACTTTCCCTGCCCTTATAATACAAAACTATCACAATTGAAACACAAAGATAGTAATATATTCCAATAACAAGAGAAGTT
The DNA here is from genome assembly GCA_002890555.2 of Lagenaria siceraria. Classification (NCBI taxonomy): domain Eukaryota; kingdom Viridiplantae; phylum Streptophyta; class Magnoliopsida; order Cucurbitales; family Cucurbitaceae; genus Lagenaria; species Lagenaria siceraria. The sequence continues at coordinate 7,871,845 of CM016491.1, read as the reverse complement.
ACAACATACCAATTGTCTTTCGAGAAGCTATCTCTCTTTCAAAGTCCCACAATGAAAACTCTCGCCAAAATGAATCACTCCATCTAAAGTTCTAATACCCTCTATTTAAAACGAAGACACTTCTAGCTAATTACCACTATGTCCTTCCTAATATTATACTAATCTTACCATATAACTCCTAACTAGTACTCTGACATTACTTGGCCCTTCAAAACACACCTATCCTCGAGGTGTGGGTTGTATCTTAACCAATGCAAGTACTATCAAAATACCCAAACTCCATTACTTTGCCTTCTATATGTCTGTCTCAACAGATTTGCCTTCTGATTTACCTTTAGCTATTGTACCTTGTGCAAGGTCTACTTCACTAGATATCCTGCCTAATGCCCATCTATTCAAACACGAGCCAAATCTAGGATCGTGAAACTGAATGTTCTACATCTTGCTATATCCTCTGCTCTACCCACATCTCCAGAGACATCCAAATATCCAGCATGGTGATAGGCCATGGCTGTAGAGTCCAATTCCCTCGAAGAATAAGGTATGTGGTTATTGGTTAGTCGTGCCACAAATGTGGTTGGCTGTTGATGAGTATTTCAAACCGAGTATAATCCTTAAGGCTCGTCTTGTTACAAAATGTTACCATCAAATTGAATGCCTTGACTTCAATGGAACTTTTAGCCCCGTTATCAAGAAACCTACTATTCATGTTATTTTGGCTCTTGCTGGTCATCCAGTGGACTCTACATCAGTTGGATGTCAAAAATGTCTTTCTCCATGACGCGTTAAAAGAAACAGTATTTATGACTCATGACTCAGCCAGTTGGTTTTATTGATAAATCATATCCAACTCATGTATGCTTCTTGCACAAAAGTCTTTATGGTCTCAAACAGGCCCACATGCCTAGTTGGAGCATTTTACCTCCTACATATTGACAATTTGTTTTGCTGCCTCCGCTACTAATTCCTTTTTTTTCCGTGCGCTTTATTGGTTCTTCCTTATCTTCTACATATATCTCCACATTAAAATAACTACTAGCATGCGAGTTTCAAATTTTGGATCTTGGCCACCTACAATATTTTTTACATTTGGAGATTCACCCCTTTAACAATGGTCTTTTCGTCAATCAATCAATCAAAATACTTGACTAATCTCCTCACTTCTTCTGAAATGAGTTCAGCTAAATTGTGTCTCACTCCCACGTCTACTACTGTCAATCTTCATGTTACTGCTCCCATCTACCATGATGCATGCAACCCTTCATTGTTAACTTGTCGGCTCTTAGTATTTCATATCCACCCCAACCTGATATTGTTTTTGCTGTGAATCGTGTGAGTCGGCTCATGCAGTCTCCCACTGTTGTTCATTTCATGACAATCAAACATATTCTTCACTATCAATGTGGTACAAAGATCTTGGAATTCTCTTTCAGCCTAGTGATTTATCTCTCACTGCTTTTTATGATGCCGATTGGGTTGGTGATTCCTTTGATCGTCAGTTCACATCTGGCTTGTTGTCTTCCTTGGGACCACTCCCATTGCATGGTCAGCCAAGAAGCCAAATCGTCTCTTGTTCGTCTCCCGAAGTTAAATATCGGTCTTTTGCTACCACTACGATCGATCTCTACTGGCATCGTCATTTGCGTTGTGATATGCATGTTTACCTAAAAGACACCTCTGTTTTGTGGTGTGACAATGTATATGCTGAAATTGACTCACTTTGTACAAGAAGGTTGTTCACAAAGATTTTATTGTTTGTTTTCTCTCCAAAGATCAAGTGGTTGATCTGTTCACCAAAGCTCTTTCTTCCAAGACCTCACTTTGTCATTCAAACTCATGACTTCTCCACCCTCGTGTTTTTGGGAGTATATTAGATTGTACTTCACTGTTGTAACAAATTGTGTTGTTGTAATCTATTTCTGTTTACTTTCCCTACTTTTAGTCAAGTTGTTCATGTACTAACTCACCTATATATTGGCTCTTTGCCCCCTTCCAATACAAGTGAAAATACACAGAATTCTTCATACCTCTCTGAATTGCTTCAACTCTAACGAACTTCATTTTTGTCTGCATTAAAGAAGGTCCTCCCTAGCCTCATGTCACTTGCACATCCACTCGCTCATATTATAATCTCTTCCCTTAGCTTCCACACTGCCCTTACCCACTTTTTTCCTTATACACATAAACCATATTGGAGGTTTAGCATTTCTTTTAAGAAGAAAAGTGAATAAAAGAAATGCTAAAAACTTTATCCAAAATTTTTTTCCAGGGTATGGTGAAGACGATTGATTTTAAGATTTTGCACATGATCCCTTCAAATTTGTAAGGTATTTAAGACTAAAGTTCTGAATTGGGGCATAATTAAAGCACAAACCTTTTACATTTTTCCTTCTATTGTGAATGTTAATAAGAAAATGTTCTCATTTTTCTATTTTTAAAAATTCCCCTTTAAATAACTTTTTTTTTTTTTTTTTTGAAAAAACCAATTTTAAATAACTTACTTTTGTAATTAATAATGATTTGATATGGACCTGTTGGAAGGTGTCTTTAACTCAAACATTGTTTTGTAACTACTGTTAGTTTTCTCATCTCAATATTTATACTATATACATAATAAAATGTTGACATAACTCTCCGTCCAACAAAATAAAGTAGTACACAACGTGAACTACATACTTAAATGATTAATCTCAGAAAGGAGCTACCATCAGTTCAATCTATCCCATACGTTCCAAAAATTTTCTATAGCATGGAGTCCATTTTGTAGTCCAACTTGTCATATTGTATATCTGATTAAAATTTTTTGCATTAAAATGGATGATATGTGGACTATGGTTATATCATGTGCTTCATGGTCATATTCAGAGTTCAACAAGTCAATGAACAGCACACATAAATTGTAATAATTCAAGATATTACCTTAAATTTCGTGGGCCCTACTAGTTGAAAGACCAAAACATCACCCTCAAGTAACTTGTGTGCAGCTGAAAATTGTCTCCATCCAGCACTCAACCCTGTCTTATGTGCAATATATTTTACTTGAAAATGTCTCCCAGCTTCATTTTCTAAAGTCATTGTACTATCTCTTGCTGGCAAGTATGACTTACAGAATGCCCCCGGAAGCCCCTGTTATTTTATAAAGATTAAATATATATATTGCAAATGCCACCAGTTACTTTATCAAGTATACAAGTCAACTTAAAATCATGTATTCTTGCAAAGCCTACCATCCAAAATAAACTGGCAACATGTGATCTGACCAATGACTTCACAAAGCTAGGAAATTCCTGTTCCAAATTTGATCGAACCTCAAGTGCCCGCATCACTGCAGATGATTTAAATTCCCCAGGAGAGCATTGCTCATCATATGCTGCCTTATTTTGCTCAAAGCTTCAAAAACAATAACATTTTTGTCATAATATTATATTAAATTGGTAGTTGTGTGTATGTCTACACAATTTTGTATGCATTCACTACACACATACGTAATTGACACAAACCATAGGCCATATTGCACCTACCTCATAAACTTCCCTCCAGGACCCGTTACAGCCTGCTCAAGCATCGACAAGAATTTTGGATCAGTGAGTTCCCAAAAGTCCAACACTAATAATAATAATTCTAAATTGGCACAGTAAAGGAGAAAGGGTATGAATGGAGTCAGGATTTCATCCACTAACGCTAGAAATAATGTGAAACCAAAATGTTATGATGGTTTGAAAACAGGTTCACATGAAAATGGCCAGAAATGCAAGTGAAATTGAATGATATGATATGGGACATTCCACTTTACAAACCAGTAATAATCAAGATTAGGAGATAACAGAACACTTGGAGAAAAAGAAAATCTAACTCCATTAGGTATTAAAAGTTCTTTAAAAGAATACCGTCATTGGAAATCAACCAAATATCGAGCTACATACAAATTCAGAAGAAAAAAATCTCCCAACTCTTCAAATGTCTCAACGTGAATTGGTGATCATCCTCGTTATATTTTACTTGAGAACTCTATGCACGTCTATATGATGAAATCTGATTTCTTAAGATAAAAGACCGGCAGACAGCTGATACATACAAGAATCTTGCAGGAAATTTATCTCTCCTAAAACAAATAAAGAAAATGAAAAACGAGGAAAAAAAAAGGAGTCTCACATGGCTAGTTTTCCAATCCGCCAGTCTCTTCTTAACCTTCTGAAGCATCGGATTGTCCTCCATTTGCTCCCGCGTTTTACCCTAGTACCAATGCGGATCACCTATTGTTAATCGCGAACACAAAAAGGATCATAACCAAAAATTAAATCTCAGAACAGCGATCAGAATCCATCCATTCCGAGAGAGAGAGAGAGAAATAGAAAGAGGAATACAGACCGAGGATGAAGCAAGCCTATGCCTGGGGCTCCTGGCGAACTGAGCAAGCGTCATGCCGTCGTAGTCCTCCACCGTCACCGCCGCTGAAGGTTTCAAGGATATGGCATTTCTACCCCTGCCTTCACGCTCCATTTGGCTCAGCGAAGATCAACCCATCCATAGCCATTAAGCATTGCGATTATGCAACAAGCAATGTGGAAGAGGAAGAACCAAATGGAGAAGATCAACTAGGCCGCTAAAATAGAAAATGAAATTTTTTGTTGATGTATATTTTCATTTTGGTTTTCTAGAAAATGTGTTCTTAAGTTGGAATAGCTGGATTGACGGAGCTGGTTTGTTAGGGAGTTGTAAGTTATTGGCGTTGGATAACTTGTTTGAAAATTATTCTTTTTACTATCTTACTCTTTATCATTTTTAGTTAATTACAAATATTATCGTTATCCACTTTGCTATAATTATAAATACAGTAAAATATCAACAACATTTTAAAAAATTACAAATATAACCAAGTCTATTAGTGACCGACTTTTATGGTTTAGGTAGTCTATAGATGATAGACTCTGATAAAAAAAGTCTATCACGGATAAACTTTGCTATATTTACAATTTTTTAAAAATGTTGTTATACACTTAGTTATTATTCTTAAAATTGCTACTTATTACAATTATTCGAAATCTTTATTATATTAATATACGGAGTTATTAATTAAATGTAATACATTTTCTAAAAAAATAAAGTTTAAAGTATTAATTACAACTTGTTTATGTATGGTAAAGAAATCAACCACTATATGTAATAAATAAACAACATCAAATATTTCTAATCAGTGAAAACAAACAAAACCAACCAACTATAGCTTTACACCTAAAAGATGCCCAAAAATCATCCATGACTAATCAAATACGCAAAATAGTGTGTGAGTATAAGAGAGATCACGCCACATGCACTAAAAAAGATTTGCAACAATGGATTGATGAAAATTTTCATATCAAAGTTAGTCGAAGTACAACATCAAACACACTCAAACGATCATCTGAATACCTTTCGGCTAATTTAGAAAAATGAGAGGATATATATTAAGTAACAGGATACAGTAAGAAAAGTTATGAAATACAACTAGATTTGAATTTTGAGAAGAAACAAACAACAATAGGAACATATTTTACTTAGTTATTTTGTAATTTTATAGAATTATTAATTTATTATATTGAAGAGACCATAAAATTAATATATGGGTGTTTTAGAAAATTATTATCTTATTAATTTAGACCTTTGGCTCAAGTCGGGACCGAGAAAATTTATTATTTTAGAGAGGTTATTAATTTATAGAGATTCTACATATCAATTTTTTTAACCTATCTAATCCATTTTGTTTTTAATTAATTATTTATTTATAAAATGCCTCAGATTTCACAAGAAATAAAGCGAGAACGACAGTATTATAAATCACTACATTATACTAAAAAAAACTCAATATGTTACTTTATAAAATGAGATTAGCTCAAGTGGCATAAATAAGTGTAATTTGTGGTTCAATTTTTCTAAAAACAAAAAAAAAAAAAAAAAAAAAAAAAATCAACATGTTAACTAATGACATTTCAATACACTATCTTCAAAACAACTCAAATTCAACATATACCTTGAGTGAACAGAAAAGAATTTATGTCAAGGTGCTCGTACATTTTCTTTTTAAATATTTAGAATTGGAACTTAGAACTTAGAATTTGGCTTTTTGAATTCGAATTCACAATAAATTAATCATATCTTTATCTTTCTTTTTTTCTTTTATATTAAGATATAGATTTAGTTACATTGTCCATATTTTTTTTTTCCAGACTACACCATTCACATTATTCTAAACTAAAGAACTTCAATTTTTCCGCTCTTGAAAGATATATACAAGTTTGATATTGTTGGTTTATTGGATCAGTTATGCCCAAGTGTTAGAAAGAGTGAGATTGAAGGAGCAAGTTGATTTTAAATGACACTCATGCAAGTAAAATAAACAAAGTAATTTGATGACCGATTACGAGAGATTTTGAAGTGATCACCGAGGATTAACAAACAATTTTAGACATTTCTTTTGTTCTAAGACAGTTCCATTGAAAAACCTAGTAAATAATACATATAATATATTCTTTCAAAGATTTTCAAATTTACCCTTATTAAAGAAAAAGTTCGAAAAATTAATTACAAAACGTGCATATGAACTATAAAATATTAACATAAATATAAATGAAAAAGCCACAATGTTATTATAATTTTTTTTATAATACTCTGTTGGTAAATTTAAAATTTTGAATTCATTTGAATAAGTAGTATAGAAATTGAATTTCTAAAAGGATTAGAATGAGTAGTTAAAAAAATATATTATAAAAACTGAATTTTGTAGAATAAGTGAGTAATAAAAAGTGAAACAAAATAGAAAATAATTAAACACATACTAACTATTAGTATGTGGTTCAATTTACATAAGATATATATCTTTGACTAAGAATTTTTTTAATCTCTCACTTTTGTTGAACTAAAAAGTATATAATAACAATAAAATAATAATTACTAAAGTAAAAAAAAAAAAAAAAAAACGTGTCAATAAAGAATGTTTTAAGTATATTGAGTTTTTTTCTTTTTAAGTTAAATGCAAATAATCATTTTCTCAAAATAAAAATGTATTAGGTCACTTTGCCTGATATGATACATCAAACTATAATCAAAAGTATAGGGCATTGAAAATTACGTTTACAATTATGGGATTGGTGTTTATTGAATGAAAATAAAATTTCTTAAAAAGAAAAAAAAAATGAAAATAAAACATGGAGTGGAGCCCACCCAAAAATTTAGGAATCTTATTCTAGATGAGCTCGAAATTGATTTTTTTTTTTTTTTTTTCTTTTGTTTGAGTCAATCTCATTTCATTCTTTATCCCTTTGGATCTACACTTTTTTTTTTTTTATATGTATATAAGTCACAACATTTGTCCTTTTTCTCTCATTTGACTTTGCACAATTTTATTTTTTAATTATATGTTATTGATGTATTTCTCTCGTTTACTCAACAAAATTAATAGAACATTTCTCCGTTTCTGTTTGTTTTTGTTTTTGGAGAGAGTGCAAAATTTTCAAAGTCTTTCAAATATAGAAGCTATGAGAAAATGTTTTCTCATAGCTTCTCTGTAATAGATAAATTAAGTTTTATTTAAAGTCTAAGATAAAAATATTTTTAAAAAATTGTGTTTATTTAAATTTTTTTTAATTAAAAAAAAAGTTTAAAATACATTTTTGAACCTATTTCAAAAGCTATTTTGAGTGGTTGTTAAACACTTTTTTTTTTCAAAATGATATATTTTTTAAAATTAAACATTTAGAAAGTTAAACCAAACACACATTTAATCTGAGTTTATTTAAGAATACATTATTATAGTGGTTTGCTTATTTTTTCTACCTGTCCTTCCATTTTTGAGGGAGAAGGTTTTGCACAAACTTTACTACCCCAAAGTGGTTTAAGTGAAGTTGAAAAGAGAGGTTAGAATAAGCAAATAAAAGACTAGATTATAGAAAAGTACTCATTCCCAACTTTATAGTTTATAATTTGTTTAAAAAATATCATTGAACTATCAAAAGTTTTAATAATAACTTTCAAAATTAAAAGGTAAAAAAAAATACTCTTACTATTAGTACTTTGTTTAAAAAATATACCTAAACTTTCAAAAGTTTCAATAATATCCTTATTGTAACATCTTGTATTTTTCAATAATACAGTTATTATTGACATGCAATAATTCGAAAAATATAACGATTAGGAACTTTTAGAACTTACATACTTTAGCAAAAAAAAAACTTATTACAAACTATTTCTAGGATAAACTATCGAACAAGAAACATATTTCTCACATAGCCACTGACCCCCCTGCTCAGCCTTTTCCTTCGACGGTGGGCATGCAACAACCATGAGCAGTTAGCAACATTGATCACAGACCTCAACGACTCGTCTGCAAACCCACACATTTAACGTGTTTTTCCATATATAGCAAGGGGTCCCTTTTGGCGAGCATTGCTACGAGAGGCCCACCCCAACAGATCTAGGGGTGCTGATACTAATTGAAATTTGTTTGCGAGAAGGTATATTTTGTGTGTGTGACCCACACTTCATTTGCCCTCAAAACAGATTACCGATATTATTTGATGAATTATTCTGTTGAAATTGTTATATGAAATTATATGTTTTTGTTTCAAAGAACATTTTGATTTTTTTTAAAGGTTAAGCACACTAATGTAATTTGCATTTTTTAAACGAGATACCAACACTAGGTACTTTTAACCTTTGTTTTAAAAGTTTAAGGGTATTATTGATACTCTTAAAATTCTAAGAATATTTGTAAAAACAAAGTACTAACGGTTTTCACCAATAGTATTTTTCAAACTTATTTTTAAAAGCTTAAGGATATTATTGATACTTGAAAACTATTTTTAAAATATAATAGAAAGTTCATGAGTATTTCTTTAATTTGATTCTAAGACTTATTTTCATTCCTAATTCCTTGATGGTCAGTAAACCCCCCTAAATAAATATAATAATTTACTTGTTCTTTGAAAATAATAATAATAAATGTAATAGGAAAAAAGAAAAGAAAGATATTTGTCACGGAATTATATGTAACCCGCAACAGATCATACCCAGAAGAACTCATCCTTGCAATCATTAAAGGCATAACAGAAAGCAACACTTACTATTTTTTTACCTGCTTTCTTCATTTTTTTTTTTTTTTTCATTTTTAAATAAATAAATAAATATTTTCCGGAACTAATTTACTTTTTTATTAAAAGAATAAAAAAGGAAAAAAGGCGTCCGGTTTTTTCTTCGCTCTCCCACATCGGCCAGGTCAGGGAATCTAATTCCATGTGCAACTTTATCCTTCTCTCTTTACATATAGCTTTCCCTAGACCCCCATGCCCTAAAAAAAAAAAAAAAAAAAAAAAAAAACTATTTTTGAAATTAAAAAAAAAAAAAAATTTATCTCCCAATAATAGAATAAACCAGGACCACCCCACTCTTGAAAATTGATTACGTATATACAGTATAACAGAAAAATCCAAGTTTTTTTACATCCGTAGCTTTCAGCTTTCTTTTTGGGAAATGAAAATTCGACCTGCAAATTTTCACTGAGGAATTTGATTTTCTGTGTTGGGATTTATTTGGGTTGTGCTGTAAATAGCAAATTCTTCTTGATTTTGTTTCACATGCCTCTCTATCAAAATCTACAATTGGAGAACAAAACAAATGGGAAGGAAAGAAAAAAATTTACGAAATTTGAAGAAAACTAGTGTAAAAAAGGAAGAACAAGCTTTAATTCCATGATGATCTTAGATGCTGTGAACAGTATGTGCATGGCGAAGATGAAATGCAAATGAATATGAATTGAGGTAAGAAAGAAAGAGTTAAAAAAAGAGAATATAAGAAACAAAAGGACAAATCAAAGTGGTGTTTCTAATCTGTCCATAAAAATATAAATAAATTTTAATTTAAAAAAGGAAAAAAAAAAAAAAAAAAAAAAGATGAGGAGGAATTTTCAGGGAATCGTACCAGAATGAAGAACTGAGGAATTTTAGATGCTCGATCGTTCATCTTCACGAATAAGAATCTTATTTGTTCAATTTCTTCCTAATTTAATTACAATATCTTTTTCTGTGAAGAATCGTACGAAGAGCTTTTGGCTTTTCTACTTTTACAAGATGATGATAGAGATCAGAACGCTAACTGTACAAAATTAGAAGGAAAAAGTGGAATTAAAGAGAGGGAAGTTTACAAAGAAGGTAGATCGATTGAATACTAATGGAGGTTTAAGCCTAATTAATATTATTTAATTTCTTGATTTTGTTCTTATGGCTTTACTCGAACCCATTCGTAACGTCCTTCCAACGGAACATCCTCAACAATATCGTAATTATACCTGCAATTTGTGTCCAAAATTTTCCAACTCTGTTAATTTCTTCCATGGCTACAAGAAAATTTGAAGAAGCTATTAGCTATGCATCCTCCATTAAACTTACTTCTCAGCGAAACGTTTCTGTATGTTTTTCTCGGCGGCGATGAAGAATTCTTCCAGCTCCGATTCCGCCGGCATCTTCACCGAAGACGAAGATCTATTGCCGGAAGTTGCTTCGCTTTTCCTTGCGGGAGACTCCATATCGCCGGACGGCGGTAATCGGAATTCGCTAGACGGAGTCGTCTCTCTGCTGCAAGAAGATGAAAAGGAAGAACGGATCAGAGTGTGAAGATTTGAGACTGTAATCGCAAACTGTGTATTTATGGACGAAAGAGAGAGGAATTAAAAGCACAAACGGAAACAATTCATTAATTAATTAGTTTAATGGAGGTCAAGTCCGTTTCTGAAACACTCTTTCTTCAAATTTTGAATTCAAAAAAAAAAAAAAAAAAAAAAATCAAGAACAAGGAAGACTCAACAATTTCAGATCGAGATCAGTAGGAAATTAATTAAAACCTTTCTCGGCTGGATTTGAACGCGACTCCATGTTCATCATTCTCGTCCTGCAAAAAGTAATATGAACACAAAATTTTCAGAAACAAACGAAATCACAAACAGAATTCACAAGTCACAAAAACAAACAAACAAACAACTCGGAATCAATTTAGATTTAAAAAATTGTGACCTCCAGATCTACGAACTTGATGCTCTCCTCAACAATCTCACTGCAGGCGTTACTGGAGCAGCAAAAGGCAGACGCATCGTCATCGGAGGTAGGGCTAACAGAGGTTCTCTCCGCTGGCGGAACCGAATTTTCTGGCAAAAGAACACGGCGTCGGCGGCTCCGGAGCTTGAGAAATGAAGTCGTCGTGGTCGAGATTTCAAAGTCTGTTCCGGCGGTGATCTTTCTCTTGTTGTCAGGTGGAGGTCTGGTAGTTCTTAGGTCGACCTCCATGACTGCAATCTCTGCAACTCCTCTACATTTCCTCACCATATCTCAATCTCTGATCTCTCTCCTCAGAATTGGTTGGTTTTCTTTGTGGGTTTCAGAGTACGAATACAGAGAGAGTGGAAGAGAGCTGTAGAGACAGAGAGAGAAAGAGACTCACTGTGCCTTTCAGAGACGGTTGATGCTGATGGTGATACTCATGACCACCACTCCGTTCAATCCTACGGATTGCTTCTTTTTTTTTTTTTTTCTTTCTAATTTTTTAATTTTAGTTCCTCAACCTCAACATTGTTTTGAAACGATTTAACTTAATTCATCAATTTAATCAATTTAATTCAAATAATTCAAGAAAGCAATATTTTCAACCGAAAATTTAGCCAGAGCCTTGGTTTTTTAAGTTTTTAGTTCAATTTTAAAAACAAAAATAAATATTTAAAAACTACCATCCCATAACTATTTTATTTTTAAAAATTAAGCCTACAAACATCTTCACACCCCTAAATGTCTTACTTTTTTTTATCTATATTTTATTCTTATTTTCAAAATTCAAGTCAAATTTTGAAAAGTAAAAAAGTAGTTTTTAAAAGCGTTTTTGTTTTTGGAATTTGGTTAAGAATTAAACTTTTGTAATTAAGAAAAATGTAAATCATTGTAAGAAAATGTGAGGAAATAATCTTAAATTTCAAAAACCAAAAAACAAAAAACAAAGGTCCTGGTAACCATTTATATTTTTGTTTTCGAAAATTAAGTCTATTTTCTTCCCATTTCTTACCTTAGTTTGCAGTACAATAGTTGAATTTTTGGCCAAATTCCAAAAACAAAAATAAGTTTTTAAAAGCTACTTTTTTTATTTTTCAAATTTTTGCTTGATTTTTTAAACCATTGGTAAAAAGTAAGTAACAAAAGAATAAATTTGAAGATGGAAGTAGTGTCTATAGACTTAATTTTCAAAAACAAAAAATGAAACGATTACAAAATGGAGCCAAAATTATTACTAAATAAGGCCTACTTTTTTATTTTCAAAACTTAGTTTGGTTTTTTAAAATATTGTTAAAAACTATATAATATGTTAAGAAATTTAGAAGAAAGAGTGCTATAGAATTTGGCCAAAGATTTAAATGTTTAGTTAGGAAATATAAAAATCATGGTAAGAAAGTTGTAAGAAGACATAGACAAAAATATTAAAAATAAAGAAATCAAATAATTAACAAATGGGATCTTAAAAGTTCGAATCTTCTACCTACATAATCATGTTGAACTCAATAATAATAATAATAACAACAAAATAATTTAGTTTATATACTTTAAATAAGAGTTAGGGTTGTATTCAAATATAGAAAAATGAGTCTAACTATTTACAAATGTAGAAAAATTTTATTATCTATTAGTGATAGACCGCGATAGAATTCTATCGTTTAAACGATAGATAACGATTGAATTCTATCATGATTTATTGCTGATAGACTGTGAAATTTTTCTATACTTTTAAATAGTGATATTTTTTTAAAAAAATTATATATAATTCGAATGGTAAAAAAAAATAAGTTTCATTAAATTTTAATAATATTTTTCATGGTAAAGACTGAGGTGTTTGTAACAAAGTTTAAAATGGTAGTTGAATTATTATTTTTATAAAATTTCATGAAGGTATTTTACAGCCTAAAGTTCTAAATTTAAGTTTAACTTTTGATAGTGCTCTCTATTTTGTCTCCTTAGATATACTAGTCCTTTTAACATGTGCCTTGCATGTGGTATATCCGTTATTTTATTTAAATTGATTATATAAATAATATGATATGGTTATTTTTGTAATTTAATTAACTAAAAAAAGATTAAGTTTAATGTATTTTTACTTTTAGATGACTATTATTATTGCAAAAGGTTTTTTTTTAAAAAAAAATAAATAAATGGTAGTATTAGAATCTATATTAGCTTTTGTATGTTATATACAAATACGACAAGAAATCTTTATATTAATGGTCAGCTTGCCAATTACAGTAAGTAAAAGTAAGAAAAGTATACTAGATACAAATTGTGTTGATTTAAAAAAGGAAAAAAAAATGTCGAATATTTATATTTTAGAAAAATTACAATAAACATAAAAAATATTAAATTATTTATAAATATAGAAACATTTTACTATCTATCAACGATAAACCGTTATAAAACTATATTTTATATATTTATAAATAGGTTGATTCATTTTTCTATATTTAAAAACAATCCTATATTTTAACTAATTGTTTTTATTCATCGGTGTAACACTAAAATTCATTTGGAATTAAAAAAAAAAACCTAAAAAAAAGAAAAGACAATAATGTTTATTATTATTACATAAAAGATTACCCATAGAACTTGATGCAATTAATGTATATGATTAGCTTCAAATGGTAGTATAACATCTTTAAACTTAATAAATTGTACCTTTTTTTTAAATAACAAATTACTAACATCGCAGCTAAAGAAAAATTAAAGATGAAAGGTTTAAGATCAAATATTACATCAACAAATATATATTACATCAACAAAAATTAGATGGACAAAAAAGAATGAATAAGAGGACAAAAGTAAACTAAGAAGGAAATATAATAAACTTTTTTAAGAAAGAGTAGTAGCTGAACACTCTTTTATGTTTCATTTGTCAAAAATAATAAATAATAGTAATATACTATCACTCAAGCGATAGAATTTTATCGCGGTCTATCGTTGATAGACAGTAATTTTTTTTTTTTATATTTGTAAATAGTTTGATATTTTTTTTTATTATAGTAATTTTCCTAAAATTAAATATACTATGTTAGTCTATAGTATTTCCTAATCTATGCACTGAGTTTTGATCTCTTTAGAATTCTTCTTCTATAGTTTGATATTTTTGTAGGGGTAGATGCAGAAATGCCAAAGCACGTTATAAAAATTAGGGCCATAGTCCAACAATATATACTTTGCAAAAATGGTAAAATAGCTATAGCCCAACAATATATACCTTACAAATTTGTTTCAATGTGTTATTTAAATTGAGTTGAGATAGTCAATTTTATCATTTTTACAAAGTGTATATTGTAGGCGAACAATAAAATTAACAGACTATTAATTCAAATTAGTATATACTCTAACATATACCCACGAAATGTTAGAAAATGTGAAAGAGTTGAAATCCTAAACTCCTAAATCAATTAAAATTGACTCTTGCATGTTAGAGTGTATCGATAGAAAAAAAATAGTAAATCAATGGAAATGATTATTTAAATGAAGATTTGTTGAAAATCTCCCAACTTCCAAAGGCACATATACACTGAAAAAAAGAAATCTTCGTGTGTCTTCTTCTATATTTCTTTGAATTATGCTACTTATTCTAGTAGTTTCCCCCTTTTTTGACCTCTTGAATGAATTTCTATTTTATCCTCTCATTTATTTTTCTTATCAATTTTTAAAAAAAAATTATTTAAAAATTATTTTATTTTTGTCATTAATAATCCATGGTTGAGTTTACACGTGTGACATAAACTTTGAATGAAAACAAACCTCAATTAATAGAAACAAATTTCATCCATTTTTAAGGTGGTTTTTAGTACAACCAATGGTAAGGCCTAACATCATTTATAAAATTATATAGTAATTACATATAGATATATTTACTTTGATATCTATTTTTAAAATATCTAACAACAGTTTGAATTAACTAAAAAAAAATAATATTTTTCAAAAATTCATTTTCATTTAAATACTTTTGATAACAACTGTCTAAAATAAATACATTAATGACTTTCAAAATTTATTTTGAATGGTTGACAAGTATTTGTATATATTTCAAAATGACTTATTCGTTAAATTAAAACACTTGAAAAAGTATTTTAAACATACGAAAGATAAAATTAAAAAATTGAAACAATTCATATATTTGATAATAAATTTATTTATTTATTTACACACTGTTGAATTGAAAAAAGTGTACTTGATAAAATTAATAGCGCATGTTATGTTATGATAGTAAAAGTACATAAGGTTAAATCTTGGAATAAAAATAAAAACAAGTACAGAATAAGGTTTTATATGAGATATTTTAATGAAAAAATCCAACCAAAAACTGTTTAAAAAGATACAAGATGCCTTCTTTCTTTATATCATATCATTTTTAATGTAACGCTTTGGATTTTTAAAATTTTCGTTGGTAATAATTCTTTTACTTTATTTAAAAAATAACTTTAGTTTTTTAATTGTCAAAGCCGACATTACTCAAATTTGGATTTTATAACCTTTTTTTTTTCTTTTAGTTTTTCACTTTTTAGAATATATTTTTCAAATATTAATTCCAATTTTTTTTAAAAGAACAAATTTGATTTTTAATATGATATTTTTCCTTTTTTTTTTCTTTGGAAAAAATTGGGCATGATAAGAAAGATTAGAATTTAATATCTTACTTAGGATTTAATATCCTACAGGTTTTTTTGACACCCAAATGTTTTAGGGTCCGACAGGTTGTCCCGTGAGATTAGTCAAAGTGCGCGTAAGCTGGCTCGGACACTCACGGATAAAAAAAAAATATATAAAAAATTAGAATTGTGAAAGTATATTAAAAAGTTTGCCAACATGGATATATCGATTATATCTCAATCGATATAAACATATACTTTCTAGGAAAAGGTCAAAATATCAAATCTTGTACTCTATATATTGTCGAGGTATGAAAAAAAACTTGTAAAAAGCCGTTTTTAAACTAGAGAAAGAACAAGAAGCTTAAAACGAGGTAAGAATTCAAGCTTACCAACTGATAAGAGGAGACATAAATTTCTAAGATTAAATTACAAGTTTAGTTTATCAACTTTTAAGTTTGTGTCTATTTAGTCTATTGACTCTAAAAAGAATCTAATACGTTATTGAATTTTTAAGTTTGTGTTTATTTGATCCCGTGTTTTATAAAATGTTTAATAGATTATCCTTAGACTTTCAATTTTGTATCTAATAAGTATTTGAAATTTCATTTTTTTTTGTCAATTAGGTCATTAACCTATTTGACATTTTAAAATTCACGACCCTACTAAATTGAAAGTTTAAAATCACATCGGACATATAAAATTTATTTTTATATATAATATTTATGTTAGTTTTTAATTTCTAAGTGTGCTCTCAAATACGTATTAGACAAAAAAAAAAAAAAAATTCAAAAACTTATTAGACATTTTTTTCATCTTACAATTTAAGCATTAATTAAACACTTTTAGAATTTTGATATTTTTAGACACAAACTTATACTCTCCCGTTGAGAATTTAAATTATATTCAATAGAATATCTTAAAAGTAAATTTTTTTTTCCTTTTTTATTTTTATTCTACTCTGGTTGGTTTTTTGACATCTAACCAATTATATGTGCTTTAAATATTTGTTCACAGCATTTATTCACAAAGGAAATGAACAGAAATGAACAGAAACGCATATACTTATATGAGATTTTTATTAAACAATTATTTAAAAAATTAGTAGTAATGGTTACAATATTTTTTCACAAATGTAAAGGAATAGACTTTACTATATTTGCAATTTTTAAAAAATGTTACTATGTATACTAATACTTTGAATCTTATTGTTATATTTGCAACTATCCCTTATAATACTTGTTGTTGAATGAATTTTTAGAAAACTCAAAATACTATTCGATAAATTTCAAATTTAAACTTATACAATGAAATTGACATAAAAAATTGTTAGAAGAGGGATTACATTTTTGTTAAAAGTTTGTGAGAATGAAACATCAAATATTTTATTGACTATATTTACAAGTCAATGCAATTGAAATAGTATTGGGCACTAAAAGTAATTAAACTATCTTATAATCACTTAAGTTGAAGTTTACATTGATAAAATTATTTCAAAATCATATAAAAACGGTTAAAATATCATTTTAGTTCATGTACTTTAAAATTTGTTTGATTTTTGTCATCGTACTTTTAAATATCCAATTTTAGTCTATGTACTTTTAGTAAATCTTAAATTTAGTCCCTCAAAGTTAATTTTATTGAAATTGATTAAATAATCATTATAACTTTCATGCAAAGAAACACAATATGTGAATATGTTTTCAAAATTTAGAGTAAAAATGTTAATAAAAAATAATAAGTAATGAAAAATTAATCTACAATAAACTAATAGTAGACACTAAATTTAAGATTTATTGAAAGTATAAGGACTAAAATTAGACAATTGAAAGTATAAAGACTAAAATGAACAAATTCTAAAGTTTAGGGACCAAAATGATATTTTAACCTATAAAAAAAGTTTTTACCATTTGTGTCAAGTTTAAAATTTAAATTGATGAAGGTAAAAGTTTAGAGATGTGAAGTTCCAAATTAAAAAAAAAAAAAAAAAGTTAATTTCTTCGGAAAAAAAGATTAATTTTTCAAAAAAAAGATTAAAAAAAAAAGAAAATTTTCACAAATAGAAAAAAATGTCAAACTATTTACAAATAATAACAAAAAATACACTGATAGACATTAATAGACTTCTATCAACCTCTATTAGTGATAGACTTCTATAATTTCTATCATTAATAGAGTCTGATAGATTTATATCAGTATCTATCACAACTATCTAAATAATTTATTTTATTTTTCTATTTTTAAAATTTTTCCTAAAAAAATAATTTTTTTAAAAAAAACAAAGAATTAGGGGAGAGACATAGGACACATGGACATTAAATAAAGGGCCATGACCATGAAATTAGGGGCATTAAATTGTAACTGTTAGGTAAAAGGAAGGCTAATAATTGCTGCCGGAAACTGGCGTCATCTGACAATGTTTCCTTACCGTTACTTTTCAATGTCTCCACACGTGCCATTTTCAATTCTCTTCATGTTTCTATCTTTTTTTTCTCCAACGAATTGCCACACTTCTAATTTCCATTGCCATTGCAATACTTTGAAAAATATAAATATTTTAATTGGATATTCGAAGGATCTAACGGAATTGAAAAATATCATTGATAGTATTTGTTCGGTGCCTTTTATAATAACTAAGGTAAGTTTTCGTCATTGTGTTTAGAGTTGAAAATACAGTAGTTCACTATATAGCTCGTAACGCCTGTGCAAGTTCTTTTGTATTTAACTAGTAACCTTTTTCTTCTCTAGAAGATGAACATCGCTTTTTGGATCTCTAATTTTCTTCTTTGGTTTTATTCCCTTCTTAATATAGATGGTTGTATCTGTATTGTGATTAA
The DNA here is from genome assembly GCA_002890555.2 of Lagenaria siceraria. Lineage (NCBI taxonomy): Eukaryota > Viridiplantae > Streptophyta > Magnoliopsida > Cucurbitales > Cucurbitaceae > Lagenaria > Lagenaria siceraria. The sequence goes on along the minus strand of CM016491.1, from coordinate 7,853,338 downwards.
CGAATTTTTTTCTCTATATATTTATGTATATTGCAACTTCTAAATTTTCCTCTACACTATGGACTTTATCATATGTTTATAGATCTAATATCAAGTATAAGGTTGATCAATAAATTTTAATATATCACATAAAAAATTCAGAGATATGTTTGACAGATTTTCATTAAAAAAAAAAAAAAAACTAATGGTAAGGAACACTACAAAAAAAATTGCCCTATATGGACCATCTTTTATGGAAGGTTATAAAAAGCTTTCGAAAATATATTTATTTATTGAATGTATTGAAAAATATGTAATTTTTATTAAAAACCCTTTGTAAAAAATATATATTTATCGGATGTGTTGAAAAAACCTTTGAAATATATATATATATATATATATATTTTTTTTATTGAAGGTTTAAAACACCTTAAGAAAGATATATATATTTATTAAAGGACTTTAAAAACCTTTGAAAATTATATTATCTTTGATTGACAATTTTTTGAAACTTATATACTTTCTATTGAAGGTTATTAAACACATTTTGATAAGCTAGTTTGATACTACGTGCATTGCACGTGTTTTGTAAAATTTAAAACGTAACTTAATTACAAAAGTTTAAAAATACAATTTATGTATAAGAGAATTTAAATTAAGTTGATCGAAGAGAATAACTTTGGTTTATAAATAAATAATTAATTAATTATCATCTACATGCATTAATATCTAAAATATATTATATTATTAAAATAGTACAAATAAAACATGGCAAAAAAAAAACAAACCTAAACCTTCAAATTATTAACTTTTATTTAAATTCCCTACTTAATTTTTTAAAATTTTATTTTATTTTATATCATTTGATTAGTTACTTAATTTCAAGCTTGAATTTAAAAAAAACCTAATATTTTTTAAATTTATATGAATTAATTAAGAAATTTTCACATATAGAAAAAATGTCAAACTATTTACAGAAAATAACAAAAAAATATTGATAGACTTCTATCAACATCTATCAGTGATAGACTAATTCTATCATTTCTATCACTGATAGACCCTAATAGACTTCTATCAGCGTCTATCACAACTATCTAAAATTTTTGCTATTTTGTACAAATAGTTTCTCTTATTTTTCTATTTTTAAAAATTCTCCAATTAATTATGTGATATATATGTATTGATTTGAATAATCTAATTATTCATTAACTTCAAACTTTAATTTAGATTAAAACCTTTTTTTTAAATCTTTTAAAACCTTCCTATTAGTTATTTAATATATATTCTATTTTGCTTTTGAGAGGTTTGATTATCTATTTGATTTAAAACTTTATTTAAACTTATTTTTAAATTTAAAATTTTTTATTAATTATTTGTTAATAAAAAAATATTTTTCTTTATTTTAATTTGGACAAATTTGATTACCTAACTAATTTCAAACTTTAGTTTAAACCAATATTATTATTTTTTATTTTTTAAGTCAAGCTCATTATCTCTGCAGCTGAAAGCAAGATAGTGCACATAAACCTTTCATCAAATTATCAATTTAGACACACTCACGTGAATTTGGAGGTTTAAGGAGAGCTAGAAATCATTGTTCTGAAGGCTGCCGTTGATGGGGGCGAATGATAGACGAATAAGACGATGACTTCTTCTATTATATGCGAGGGGAAGAAGACAATATCGACTTCTTTTTTCTTTTTCTTTTTCTTTTTCCCTTTTCTTCTACGTCTTATTATTATCTTTAAATATTTTAATTTAAATGAGTAATGGGAGGGGAGATTTTCTTTTTTCCTTTTTCTTTTTCTTCTTTTTATTATCAAGAGAGAATATATAAACGAGTCACTCACGAAATTGAAAATACGGTCCACAAGAAATGAAGAACCTCAAGACCTAGTCAAGCTTCTGTCGGAGGAAAATAGTATATATGAACTGAATTCACTAGCAAACTTATTACAACTCAACTAGAAACAGTACACTCAACAAGATGGTGTAACAAGGCTTAGATATGATAATAACTAAAACTTGAAAGAACCTCAAAATCTTTGTAGACTCAAAATGTAGTTGAGGCACGCTTATGATAAAGCGTTGTCCTGAAGACAATTATTCGCTCTACACCGGATGCAAGCAGACTACAACGATCGTCTCAGCAGGATACAACGACTCACTCCGGTAGAACTGCAACCTCGAACTACTCGGATCTGGCAAAACTCTTGGATACTTGCTCTCAACTTAACACAAGATGAAAAGAAAGAAAGATAGAAAGAAAGGAGAGAATTCTTCAATTTGAAGTGAGAGATGCTACAAATGAAGAAACAAGTTGCTATTTATAGGCTAGCAACTTAGTAAATTTCCAAAATACAAAATAAAATTAAATAAATACAAAATTTGAAACATTTGTCAAATTTAACTCATTTTAATTGTTACTTGACAAAAATCACATATAACTCATTCAAATTGAAAAAACTACATGTTAAATTTGTACATGAAACTTCATCTTAGTTTGATAGTTTCAATCCAATTTGAAGTTTCCAACAATGAATTTAATTTACATAATTAAATCCAATTTTTTATGTTTCAAATATTCATCAACATCTCATCCTTTTTTTCATTATAAATATCCAACAACTTCGACAAAACTTCTTGATTCCAGTTCATCAGGTCAGTTTATGTTTTATTTCTTTATGTTTTTGTTTTGTTTCTTTACATGTCTGTTTTGATTCCTTAAATTATGTTTACTCTTGAATTTAATTGATTGCGTACTTGAGGATTTCATAATGTTCTTCTTTTCTTTTGAGGATTTCATAATGTTATTTCATATTTAAGTTTTAATGCTCAAGCTAATGTTATAAAACATCCTTGATTTCATACTTGAGGATTTCATACTTGATTAAACATCCTTAATTTCGTACTTGAGGATTTCATAATGTTATTTCATACTTGAGGATTTCATACGTGATTCATATTTATCGAGGATTATTATTTAGTTCAAGAGTAAATGTTCTTGTTCAACTAATCTTCAAAAAGTGAAATTGTTTCTAACTAATTTTCTTATTCTGATATGTTGTGAGTAGATTAACTAGATTTACACATAAATACTCAACATTTTCTTAAAATAGTTTTTCAAGTAAGGAAAAGAATGTACTATGAGTATATTTGTTAACGATGCTATGAGACTTCCACTAGAGATATGTTTTCAAGAAGTTTGGAGATTTAAATGAGAATGAATTATTGAGGTTTTGATTTTCAATTTAAAAGTTTCTTTTTAAATAAAATTTTAAGGATTCCATATTAAAAGTTTATTTTAGCTTTAATGTTTTATGTTTTTGGAAAACTTTTATTTTAAATTTAAAATGTTCAACTAGTTTTGATTTTTAAATTAAGTGCCTGTAGTAATGACTCGAGTCGAATCGTTACATTTTTTAGGTTAAAGTTATGTGTTCAAATCTACCCCATTCTATTTGTTAAATTAAAAAATGAAAAATTTTCATAAATAGAAAAAAAAGCCCAATAATTACATAAAATAGAAAAAAAAAAAATACTATCGATAGATTTATATCAACATCTATCAATGATAAGTCTATCAATATAGACTTTTATTATTTCTATCACTGATAAACTTTGATAGACTTCTATCAATGTCTAACACAACTATTTAAAAATTTTACTATTTTGTATAAATAGCTTCCCTTATTTTTCTATTTTAAAAATTTCTCAAAAAAATATTGTTTTTATTTTGTTTTTTTAGACACACCCACGTAGATGGATTGAAATAGTGTTTGTAGTATCGAACTTAGGGGTTAAATTTCTCACTTCATGTATTTTGTTTAAAAAGGATAAATTATGTTTTCAGTAGTTTGGTTGCAGAGGCTGGGAAGAAAGCGATAATGGTGGGAGCTTTGTATGGGGAATCAAAACTCTTCTCATCCTTCCTGGGAGTTGGTGCTAACCATTTCCTTCGCTCTCGGATGCCTGTTCACCAACTCTTCGCCTATAATCCGGGTATTCTTTTGTCCTTCCTCCTCCATTTCCATTCTATATTGCTCCTTTTTCATCAAAATCTCTCTCTTTATCTTGTTTTTTCTGAATACTTGTCTTCCCGCCCAATTGGTTAGCAACTCCTTAAAATCCCACTTTTTCCCGATCTTCTCCAGTGATAATTTGCTGTTATGCCATTGCAATCTGAGTTCAACATCGAACTACTCACTAATTACAGCGGTTTATTGTGCTAATTTGCATATTCTTTTGTAGGAGGCAAACATGTCTCAATGCAATTATCCAGGGCGCTTTCTGGTTTGACCAACCTCTTCTTCAGTAGAAGGTTTGAAGCTCAATAGTTTTTTGCTCTCACTTCGGATTTGGTATTTTGCACTTATACTACTCAGGATGTAAATTGTTCCTTAATTCTCATGGATACTCACATGACATTAAATTCTATTCATCCGTGATTTGTGGACTTCAAATGGTATACTGTGATGAAAGTTCCAAGTTACATCACAATGTGCGGCACACATGGTAATTGATACTTGATATTATCTTATAAGCATGTAAGTTATGTTCCTCAACACAGTTGACGGTCATATAGTTGACAGGGTATTAGGATGCGCTAAGAAGCACGACACTTTAGTTTGGCTAGCGTGTCCAATACTCCAACACTTGTTGGACACGTATCAGACACTTGTTAGTGTAACAAATGTGTTAGACATGCATTGAACACTTGTTGAGTAGACTAAAAAGACACATATATAACAATAATAACAACTTTTGAGTGTGAAATACATAAAGGTAAGTCTTTTAAGCATATAAATGCATCAACCTATTTACTTTCAATTTTATTTTGGTATGAAAATGATATATATTTTAAAAAATGTATATTTTAATAAACGTGTCCTTGCCGTGTCGTGTCCTAGATATTTAAAATATGGTGTATCGCCGTGTTCGTGTCGTGTCGTATCCGTGTCTTGTATTTGTATCTGTGCTTCTTAGAAGATGAGTATTCTTATTAACATTTTAGATGTCTTTGTACGTGCTTTTACACATTTACACTTGCACAATGTGAAAAGTGAACGTGTGCACTCACACAGTTGCATATAATTATCTGTTTTGGACTGCATAGTTGTTTTGTTAGGCATCCTATTTAGATTTGGCCTTTGTGATACAGTTTCTGAAGGAACATAATGCTTATAGATATTTGACATGGAGTTGGAACTTCAGAATGAGCATGCTTAAGAATTGTATCCATTGCTGTTTCTTTTAGCATATTTTAAGCACAAGGATATGTTGATTTTCAAAAAGTGTTAGAGTGAACCATTCTCATTGAAATTGATAGAAATTTGGACGAGATGCAAAATATGAAACGTAAACGTCTAAGACCTGGAAAAGTTTCTCCTCGTCGACCTGTTCCAGACAATATACCAAGGCCTCCTTATGTCAAATCTAGGCAACCACCTGGAATTGCTAGTGGACCTGAGGTGCACGATCAGGAGGGTATAGAGTGTATGAGAGCTTCTGGGAGGCTTGCAGCCCAAGTTCTAGAATATGCAGGGACATTAGTCAAGGTATTTTTCTGCATATTATGGCTGGTCGCAGAGTAAATTACATGAATCTATTTTCTCTACTTTCCTCTATAGTTTTACTTTCAAGTGAAACTCGCGACCCTCCATGACTCATTGACATTGCTTTATAGAAAAAAACGTATTAACATGAATTTACATAAAATTTGACCAGCAGAGAGTGCATTGGGACAAAAGGAATAGTCTGTTAAATAATGCAATAATCTGTCCCAAATAGATTCCAAACCTCTGATCGTACTTATTTATTATTTTGAAATATGCCTTCTCCTTTTCAGCCAAGTGACCTAACAAAGAGCTGACATTACATCATTCCCAAAAAGTTCTCAATCTTTTACTTTTCTCCACAAAAAAAAGCCCTTATGGAACAGTGGAATGAAGCCACATTCTTCCTTCGTGTTTTATCAAATAAATTTTGATGTTGAATATTCCCAATAAGTGTATATATATATTAATTGAATAGTTGAAGTCAATACTGAAGAAAAATTTCAAAAGAGGCATCCTCGATGCTTCATGTATCTCAATCATTTAAGGTGTGCTCTTTGTCAAAAAGCAGGAGAGTGTTTAGATCATCTGTTTTTTCATTGGCACTTTGATAATACACTGAATGTGCATGTGATGCCAGTTCCTGCATTCTCTGTGGTGGAGCTCCTTGCTTAATTATCTTTGATTCCTTCAAATAGTGAGGCTAAGATCATAAGGTTGAATGCTACTCAATCTACTTTTCTGGGATGTTTTGAGAACGGGTAATGGAATTGTTTGTGAACATGCCATGGGTGAAATAATGAGGTTCGGAAGTGAGCTTGTCTTAATTCTTCTCATTGGGCTTCTAACCATGAAGAAATCTTGTCATTTACTCATGCCTCTGTTTATATTGGTAAATTGAAGAGTACTTATATGGTCTCTCAACTTTTGATCGAGTTTGACTTCTATATGTAATACATTTTTCAATTTCATTTTTTTTCATCTTTCTTATCCAAGGAAAAGCAATTTAAATGTAGCAATTCCTTTTGTTATTATGTTTAAACTACTTGCAGTTTATCAGTTCATGCTACACCCATTTATGAATCACCATTATATTTTATTGCAAAATTTTGATTCTTGCGTCTATTGGCAGCCAGGTATTATGACTGATGATATTGACAAGGCTGTTCATCAAATGATAATTGATAACGGAGCCTATCCGTCACCTCTGGGTTATGGTGGCTTTCCGAAGAGTGTATGCACTTCAGTGAATGAATGCATTTGCCATGGAATACCAGATTCCCGAGTTCTTGAGGTCTTCTCTATGAATTCTTAGTAACATCTACAAATTTTATTGAAAAATCAGTAACTTGTTTTATGATGATGAATTGAGACGTCAGGATTTCTTTTCCCCAGGATGGTGATATTATCAATATAGATGTTACCGTCTATCTAAATGTAAGGATTTGCAACTCTGAGCTTAGTTTGTTTCAACAGATGCATATTTGAAGATTTAAATATTTTATACTGACCTTTATTTGTTGTGTACCTATTTCTTTCATTTTATATTAGCCTATTTATTTGACTATGCATGAGAATTTAAATTTATATAAGCTTATCTTTCTGTTTTCTTTCTACAACTTCTTTCAACTCTTGAAAACATTGTGGGTGGAGGCAACGATATTCACATCACTCATCTTCAATTCGTAGATATGACAGCCTTTTCTTCTCATCTTTTGATGGCTTGAAGATCAGAAATCTAATCTTTCTCATTGAAACCTTAAAAGCTACCTTGGTTCTCAAAATTAACCTTTCAAAGTCTATGGGTGGATGCTGCATACATGCATATGCCTATGTCCATGGATCTTAAAATTAACCTTTAAAAACTACCTTCAAAATTAACCTTCCAAAGTCTACGGCTGTTGAACGCTGCATATAAGGACATGTCCATGGTGTTAAACATTTTGTTTTTTTTTTTGTTTTTGTTTTTGTTTTTGTTTTTTGAAATCCATGGTGTTAAACATTTGGAACTGTAAACCAGTTCTTCTCCCTTTAATCTACCCCAGCATGTCTCTTGAGGTGAATCTTAAGGTTCTCTCCTTTAGATTTGGAAATATGTAGCTGTCTCATCCCTCTTTTAGCTCTTTACCCGTCTGGGGGTGGTGAGGGTTGTAGGAAGATGGGAAGGTTATCATTTTATGTGTAAACTTAGTTGTTTGAAGGAACCACTTAAAATTTTGAATTGTGAAGTTTTTGGAGACTTGAAGATCAAAAAACAGGTTTTTAACTAGCATTAACATGCTGGATGGACTGGAAGAGTTTGGTTCCCTAAGTTTTGAGCTGAGAGAGGAAATGTTGTCTCTGAAACTTGAGTTTGAAGAGGTGATTAAAAGTGAGACTATTAGGTGGAAGCAAAAGGCTAAGTTTAGATGGGCCAAGGAGGGTGACAACAACTCACCTTCCATACATGCCAACTATGGAATTTTTGTGAGATTCCATTGGTACTTTCTAATTTCATTACCATGTATTCTAGGATGTGAATATATAATTTTCTTACAAAGTAAAAGGACTAGAACCCAATTTATACACTAAAGTGACCGTAAGAAAGTGATTCAAACTCGATGGTAGCTGTGTACCTAGGACGTTAAAATTCTATGAGTTGTTTGACAATCGTAGGATTAGACACTTGTTCATGAGATTAGCCAAGGTGTTTGTAAGCTAGCTTGGACACATTATTATGGAAAAGTGAAATCGTAAGTGGGCTGAGAAAAAAGGAAAAAAAGGCAAAAAAAAAAAAAAAAAGAAGGAAATAAAGTCTTAAAAGGAATAGAGCTATACAAGGAACTATCTATGCATATGGGCCTAATAAAAAGGTTCTGATATAAAGCCTTAAAGATTGTGGCTTGGGCCATTGTCTAGAAACGCATTAAGCTAATAACTCCAACATATTCATGCCCATGAATTTGTCTCTTATCTTTCTGTTTTTCACTCTTGAAGACTGTGGGTCATATGTAGGGCTTGGGCATCTAAATAAATAAGCTTACTGCTGGGATTCCAAAGCTATCTTGATGTTCAATAGCTTATGATGATTATATATTGTTTGTTTAATGGGTGGCCATTGTAAAGTGTCTCATAAGCTGATATTCATACACTTTGTTATCACACATTAGATAGACATTCATACGTTAGCCTCATCTAGAAAGGTGGGAAAGCAATCCAAGCATAAATCTTTCTTTTTTTCTTTTTCTTTTCTGTTATTGAAGAAAATAAAAATTTGTAGCTATTAAAACTATTTATGCTATCTGCAATTGTAATCTGTAGGGGTACCATGGTGATACTTCAGCAACTTTCTTTTGTGGAGATGTTGATGATGAAGCTAGAAAACTTGTCCGGGTAGCTTTTTCTTTCTTCTTTTGTTAATGGGTGGCTATTACAATTAGATATAGCCATGTTGTTCTTGATGTCTTTTAACACGTAACTACTTATATATATTATTGTTAATATTTCAAAGTTGTTGGTTTTCTACAAGGACCTATCTAGAAGTTTATATTTTATTAGGCGTTAATCCTTGTTGTATTATAAATTGATATTACAATTTGATATAGCCATGTTGTTTGACCTAACATAAATTGGTTCTTGTTCTCTCCTTCTTTCGGATTAATTTATGAATATATTTAGGCTTAATGCTGGATATCTTTGATTCTAACTAGGTAGTTGTTAGATGATCTAATATTAAATTTACCTTCACCCATCAACTTAAGCTTTTGGGTCAATTGGTGATTTAAGATGGTATTAGAGCAGGTGATCCAGGAGATCATGTGTTCAAATCTCTGCAATATTATTTCCTCCCCAGTTAATATTGATTACCACTTGTTGGGTCTTCTACATATTTCAAGCCTACAAGTGAGGGGAAGTTTTAGATGAGTTAATATTTCAAGCTCACAAGTGAGGGGAGTTTTAGATGATATAATATTGAATTTACCTTCACCCATCAGCTTAAGCTTTCAGGTCAATTGGTGATTTAAGAGTAGTTCTCTTCACCTTGCTGCCATATTGCTAGGCAACACCCTTTGAGCAAATTCCTTTGTATTATGAGTTCCATCTGATGGGAAGTAGTGTTACGATATTAAAACCCTATGACTGATAACCAAGTATTGTAGGCTTGAGTGGTTGTTTCATAAGATTAATTGAGTTAGGGATAAGTTGGTCCAAACATTTGTGTCCATAAAGGGGAAAAAAAAACCCAGAAGTCGCATCACATGACAAAGAGCATCGAATAAGAACTTCATTAATTTAATTTAATATGAAAAGTTTAAGTTTAGCTAGCTAGATGCCCATCGTTTAAGTATTGTGCATTACTATGTTCATTAATTTAATTTAATATTAAAAGTTTAAATTTAGCTAGCCAGATGCCCATCATTTGAGTATTGTGCATTACTATGTTCACTAATTTAATTTAATATGAAAAGCTTAAGTTTAGCTAGCTAGATGCCCATCATTCGAGTATTGTGCATTACTGTGTTCACTAATTTAATTTAATATGAAAAGTTTAAGTTTAGCTAGCTAGATGCCCATCATTTGAGTATTGTGCATAAGTATAACTATGCTAAAATTATTTCTGTTATGTTAAATTGGTCAAGTGAGAGGTGGTGTTGAAGTCTGTGGATTTAGTAGGTCTAGGTATCGAGAGCCTAAGACCACGTAATGAGGCATTCTTGGCAAAGTGGTTGTGGTGCTTCATGGAGCTTAACACGTTGTGGTTTAGGGTGATAATGAGTTGATATGACCCACATCTTTTGAGTTGGGTGCAAGTGGTGGATCAAGAAAAACCTATGAAAAGCTATTTCCTCTGTGTTTCTTCTTTTTTCCTCTCAGTTTATCTATTGGTTTGTAGGGGAAGGCTCGTAGGTTTATTTTTGGGAGGATCGTTGGGTGGGGGATAAGCCTCTTTGTGCTTTGTTTATGAGGTTATATTGTCTTTTGAACAAGAGGCTACATCTTGTGGCCTGAGTGTTGCCATTCTCAGGCGCTTCTTCGATTTCTTTAGGTTTCCAATGTTATAACTTCCGGTTAGCATCATTAGATACTTCACTACAATTATGCCCTTATTGTTGCTTGTTTGCACTTGAGAGCAGTCCCGCCAGAACAAATTTTGACCATTTATTTATTTATTTGTTATTTTTTTCTCCAATATGCTTTAGGTGACTAAAGAGTGCTTAGATAAAGCAATATCCATATGTGCACCAGGAGTGGAGTTCAAGCAAATTGGCAAAATAATTCAGTAAGAAAACCCACTTTGTACTGCTGAACCATATGACACTATTGATGATTGTAGTTTCAAGGTTTAGATATCAATGATATTTTCTGTTACCTATCAAGAGAGAGGTAAAGGATTAGATTTATTTTCTACTCTGTGATTCCTTTTTATGGTTAACGCCCTGGGTGTGACATGGTTGTGTTAAATTACCACAAAATATGAGCATATTCATTTAATAAAGACAGTTTTTGTCTCTGCTTTTATTTAGAAATGTGTAATGTGATAGAGCTAGGAAGTAAAATCTCTTGCCTAAGAACTAATGGGAAGGGGAAGGGTTAAAGAATTAGCTGAGGTTTAATTCAAAGAGGATTCTTTTGTAGCTTCGGAAGTGGTTGAAGGTCTGGAAGTTAAGTAAGAATTGGGATATGTTTTGAAGTTGGACCTTGAAAGGCCCAGTATAAAGTCAATTGGCACTTCCTTTATGTTGTCCTGGAGTTAAAAGGCTTTGGTAGCTTGTGGAGAAAATGGATAAGAGGGTGTATTTTTACCGATAATTTCTCTGTTTTGATTAATGGTAAGCCTAGGAAAAAGATCTCAGCTGAAAGAAGTTTGAGGCAAGGCGATCCCTTGTCCCCTTTCTCTTTGCATCATCAGGGATGCTCTCAGCCGAACATTACAATATTGTCAAGAGAGCAGAATCTTAAAAGGTTTTCAAGTAAGGGAAGCTATGGTGGATGTGTCGCATCTATAGTATGTTGTTGATATGATTATCTTCTGCTCGGATAAGAAGAAAACCTTGATTGGGGCAATTTGATCATTTATCCCCATCAAACCCGTTGCTCAAATAAGGTCCAAATCTTAAGAAGCACAAATACATATACGATAGGATATAGCAATAGGCCAATTTCTAAAAATCTAAGAGACGGATATAATATTTTTATATATATATTTTTTCATCAGGATATATGTAAATTTAACGTAAAGATACTAAATGTAACCCACAAAAAAAGGTTGCATTGCCAAAAAATAAAAGTTTCCACCCCCATCGAATTTTGGTCACATATTGCCAAATGGGTTTTGAATCATCTTCAACAATATAGGAGGAGGTTGAGTCTATTGAAGGATTTAATGATTGACATTGGTTTGAGGTTGAAGATACCATCTTACCTAACTACCTAATAATTTATGAGGTTGAGTCTATGAAATTGCTTTCTTGAAAATTTTGTATTTAAGGTTAAATTTCAGTAAATGTTTATTTTGTCGAACTAATATTCAATTTGTTCATTTATTATAGAGTGGTTTTTATGTATTTATATTAGTTAAAATACCATTTGGGTCTTTGTAATTTGGATTTGATTCTTTTTTGAGTTCTTGCACTTTCAGCGGTCTAAATTTAATCCTATACTTTAAATAAATATTAAATTTAGTCATTCAAAGTTAAATTTTATTGAAATTAAAAATAAATTTCATACAACTATGTGGAATATGTTTCTAAAATGTACAAGGGAAAATACTAATAACAACTAAATTTATTTTTTGGAAAAATCAATAATAAACTGGTGGCATGGACTAAATTTGAAAAATTGGTAATACATTAACTAATATATGTGCACTTACCAAATGGATTGTTTGAGTTAGGTATAATATCTTAGGTAGGTGGTTGCTAAGATTTGAGCTTATTCATATCAAAGAAATTTTACTTTAGATGATTGTGTCAATGCAGCTAGTCATTAATAGGATTGTTGTGAATTAAAGAAAATCTTCTCTCATAATTTTCTCTGTTTCTTTAATCAAGTGACCATGCAGATAAGCATCGATTTGGTGTAGTTCGACAGTTTGTTGGCCACGGCGTTGGACGTGTGTTTCATGCTGATCCAGTTATTCTTCACTTCAGTAATTATTCCCTTCTTTAGATGCTCGCTTTCACAGTGCTTTTTGTGTCATGCTGGTTGATCGAACATGGTTTTGAGTTTTGATCTTTACAAGTTCTTTATGCTCACCATAAAATAACAAATAATTTAATTTGATGAAAGTGTAATGAAGTTATAAGATCCATATAAAGTATAGTTAGCCTCTCTTTTGATCGTAATGGAAACTGTTAAGTTGTGAAGAATATTCTTTAAAGAGATGTTTTGTATCGCTTATGATAAAGTTTAAAAATTATTTACTTTGTGAATAAATGACTTATATGGACCGTGTGGTGGAACCTCATCAATCTATATGGTGCATTTTTCTCTTTATAATTTGCTCAAGAAAAGGTTTCCTACTCTTCAGTTTATATGCTTCTGCATTGTACTGTGAAGTGCTTGCATTCTTTAACCAAACACATGAAAAGGGGAAAGTTTTTTTTGTAAGATACTTGAACACGATTTCTTACTCTTTTCAGGGAACAATGATGCTGGGCGCATGGTGTTGAATCAAACCTTTACAATTGGTATTACATTTCAATTTGTTTTAGTTTTCCTATATATTATGTTTATATATATAAGGAAAAAAAAATCCATCTATATTTTAGTTGAACCAAAGAAATCTTATATTTTTCATCTTTATTTCTGTCCTCCATCAATTTGGTACTAGAGCCTAAATGATCACAATATTTTTCTCCACCTTCTTGCCACCATATGCATCATAAACAGCCGCAGTCTGCATCAGGCGGCCACTCCTCTTGAAAATTGAAAATTAGATTTCTGCATAAAATGAAAACCTATACAAAAGAAAACATCCGCAACACTCACTATGATCATGGAAGTGATCATCTAAAACACGAATGCACCATTAGATTCAAAATCTCATGATGTCTAATTCAAAACAATCTTTTTTGCTGTTTCGAGTCAATTGTGTACTATGCTTTGTTTCTTCTCAGTCAATTTCTACTAACTCAGCCACCCGATTTCTTTCGAAATTTCATCTAGCATTTTCTGGAAGGCATCTTGGTGTAACTGATTTTTAGTAATCTAAGAGATTATCTGGATGACTGAAAATGTAAGATTATGTTATAGTACTTCAATGTAAGTCTCATCATTTGTAATTTCTTTATGCTGGGGAAATTACAAATAACTAAGAAAATTGGAGTAAATATTAAGAAACAAACACACAAAAGATTAGGTTGAGATGTGGGTATCTCGCTCTCTTTAAGAAATTTAAATGCAATGTAGTGTATATTTCTTTATCAGTCACTGGTGCTGCATGTCATCTCCTCTCATATACAACCCAATTCAAACGTTGTATAGCTCAAACAAGCTCCACATCCATTAATACCCCTCTTTTGGCCAATTTCTTTTAAAAGAGCTAAAGAGATAAATATGAGAAAGTAGAGACAACATAATATTGAAATAGTGTGTTGAAACTACTTGTAATAGGAATTCCAAATCTAGTGAATTTATGACACAGGTTTTAACACCTCAATTAACAAAAACATATACTTTTTACACTTAATTTTCTATCTCAATTAAATGTTAAACTTGTATAATAATTAATAGTAAATATTAAAATGTAACTAACACTTGGTGGCATGGTGCGAAGGAAAACCATTAGCTGTTATTATTAATGTTGTTAAGTTTCTGTTGTTATTGTTGTTTGAACTTGTTCTGTTGTATTTGGTTATTGTTTGTAGCTTTAGCTGATTGATTAGCTGTATTCGGTAGGTTGTTCTTGTTGTTCACATTAGTATTCGTACCTTCATCATCTTGCACCATTGGTGATTTCTTTTTTGCACATTTTTGAATTCTTATGCAGAGCCAATGCTAACCATTGGTAGCATAAATCCAGTCATGTGGAATGACAACTGGACCGTCGTAACAGAAGATGGGAGCCTGTCAGCACAATTTGAACACACCATCTTAATAACCAATGATGGAGCTGAGATATTAACGCAGTGTTAGACAACAGTGGATCTCATGGAATACTTTGATACTCCAAAAAAGGGGTAATTTTTTTCCTGAAGCTCGTATTGCTTTACCACCTCCAAATGTATGTACCAAAGAACATGGAGGCACCATTAATTTTGCCATTTTATCGTTTTATAGAAAACAAGTTATTCGTTGTCATCCTGAATTTATGTGTTATTTGTACTGTAGAGGGCTAGCGATGGCCAGGGTCCTTCCCCCCAGTAAGAAAATTCTTTAAGTTATTTCTTGAGACAAATAGCTCTTGCATAATGTATTAAAATTTGTTTGCTTCAACTTAGTATTTCGTTATCTTGCAAGGATTACCTTGATCTGGTACTTGTAATGATGATGGTTTTGTTGGAGGCAATAAAAGGAAGCAGACGAGAACCTTAGAATGAAGAGAAAAATTAGATAATACTTTTTCTCGATTTCTCTGTGCTAATTGGAATCCAATACTTGCAAGGAATGAGAATACCTCTTTTTATATTTAGTTAGGAAAGGCTCTAGAGAGCTCTATCTGAAAACACTACAGGAAATTCAATGGGTTAATTGAAAGAAAAATGTGGTTTTGGAAACAAATTAGGGAAAAGGTAACAAAAAAAAAAAAAAGGTTATTTGAACAATTGATTAGACTAAGGCAACAGTTTTATAAGTGCTACACGAATTTGATTGCCATTGCAATTGACGACCTAATTGCAGCAGGTTTTTCCACTTAGCATAAATTGTGTACGTTATGATGTAGGAATTGAAAATGTCCAAAGCAAATTTGGAAGAAAAAAAATCGTTGATATTAAAAAAACGAAGGCCAAGAATGAGGATATGAAATGAAATAGCTGTAGGGTCAAAGATGAAAAAAAATGCAAGAAAAATCACCCTAATATCTGGATTGAACAAATTTAAAATTCTTGAGAACTAATTAACATATTTACTTTCCCATTATTTCAAGACATTGGTAATAGTTGATCGATAATACTAATTAACATATTTAGTTTCTCCATTTCATAATCATTGACTACCCATAATCATGTTCTAGGAAAATACATACATAATTTTTATTCCATTGACTATTTAATTTTAAAAGTAATTGCAATGAATAATAATTTTAAGAATAATAACTAAGTGTATAGCAATATTTTTAAAAAATTACAAATATAGCAAAATCTATCAATGATGGACTTCTATCACAAAGACTTTTATGATCGATCAATAATAAATCACCTAAACCATAAAAGTTTATCAACTGATAGACTATTATATTTGCAATTTTTTTAAAAAGTTGCCATATATGCTAATACTTTAAATTTGATTGCTATATTTGTCATGGGTGTGAATGTAAAGTGTGTCATTGGAGCAGATCAAGAAGGGAAAGGGATCACTAGTCACCATTCTGTGACATTGGATGCCTCTGGCATATAATAAGTTGTCCGTGGAAAACCAAACTATCCTAAAAAAATATTTGTAAAATAGATTTTCTTAAAGCAGAGTTAGAGAAGAATACAACTAACTAATAACTTCTAACCAAAGGGTACATACAACCAACCTACCCTTCAAACCCCGACCCCGAACCCAACATGTTTCAGTTAAGGGAAAAAGAAAAAACAAAGGAAAGAATGCAATAAACATACATCCAAAGATATTGACTCTACAAAGGCCAAAACTCCGAATATCTTCCTCATAAATAGGGCAATTCATTTCTGTTGATTTATCAACCCAATCACTACTTCAAGAAGGCTGAAGGTCTCTCTCTCTTTAGTATGGCCGATACCTCCAGTCTGCTCTAGATGGTCTTCCACCACCAATACCATAACCCCACTGCATAAGAAAAACAAACTAATCTCTAAAAATAAAATTAAAAAAAAAAATAATAATAATAATAATAATAATAATAATAATTATCTTGTGTTAAAAAGAGAGAACAAGAATAACAAAATCATGTTCCGAAGTAACATTAAAAACGCTCTACACTTCAAAGCACTTTTTCAGTGCTTTTGCGAGGAAGTACTTGTATTTTAACCGAAAGCACTCAAGAGTAACTTTCAGAAATCTAGAATCAAACCTTAAAATGAATTCTTAAGTATTCTTTCTAACATACACTTGTTCTAGGAGCGCCCTCAAACACTGTCATGATATCAATGCCCACTAAAGATTGAAGATCATTATTATTGGAGTTTCTTTTAAAGATTCTATATACAGAGTACTCCATTTCATGATACATAGTAAAATGCCTGACCCAATGAATTAACGTAAACTATTGATATTGTACCAAATACTATCTACAGGGTGCAAGTATTTTATATTTTGAGGGGAAAAGAAAAAAAAAAAAAGAAAAAACTTGTATACACATGAAATTTTCATCTGCGTAATTTCAATTTTCAGTTCTAAACTAATGAATATGGATTTAGCAGTAAATGTATAGCTCACTTTATGTCGTGGACAACCTACCAATCACCACCTAAATTCAAGCCAACTTAAAATAAATCAAATAGGAAGCAAAACAGAAGCACTTACATCATCGAAGTCCAGGCTTCCATACATCCTTCCATAAGTCCTCATAGGTCCAACATAGCCGCCGAAAGATTCTGCAGCGCTATTCATCATAAAACTTCCACTTGCTCCAGCTGCTCCAGCTCCAGCATCATCAAGAGGAGTGGCTGAATCAATAGCAACCTGCAGAATCCAACGGTGAGATTCTTGATTGAAGTAAAAAGAATCGACCAACCCACCACAGAGAGAGCCAAATAGAGGAACAAAAAGAAAATTACAGAGAGGGATCCACACCCAAAAAGTTCGAACTGAAAATGCCTATATAATTGCATACTTTAGATATATATATATATATATATATATATATATAGTGTTTCATGCCCATGTCTACAAGCATGTATATATCAATTAGGTTACAAAAGAAACTCTATTCTAAACATTCCAGCGACGTCCAAACAGGCAATTATGCTTCCTTCTAGTAAGCAAAGTGACATGCAGACACATACCTGTTGTCCACAAATCTCGTGAGATCTTCGAGATACACGATCTGCTACACCATCTTCAGCAAAAGTTACAAAACCAAAACCTCGATGACCAGATCTTTTAGGATCCTACATTAATCAGTAACAACTGGATCTTTAGGCTTATATCAAATCAGCCAGAGTGGCAAAATCAGCATTTACTAAATCTAGTTTTTACCTTCGGAACATAGACATCCAATATACGGCCAAATCTACCAAAGTACTGACGGAGATCATCAGCAGATGCTTCTTGTGGGAGCCGACCAACAAAAATCTTTTTTCCCATCCCTCGAAGTTCCCTTCCTGATCCAATGACAAGGTAAATCATCATAACAATGTTTACCAAGACCAAGCATCACATGAACAAGGAAACTGTCAGAGATACATACTCCCATAAACTGAGCCTGGATGGTCGTATAAGGTAGGAGCACCAAGTGCTGCATATCTTGTTGCAGCAGAAATATAAGCATTGTATGCACCATATCCACCCCCACCCCCACCACCACCCTGACCCTGCGGCATTTTCCCAATGGGCCTGAAATCATCATCCTGGAAATATAATATAGTAACCTTTAATTAGATGTACAAATTTAATACTGACTGAAAAATATCCGGAAGGTAAATATGGTGTTAAATAGTCAAATGCAAAAATCTTGCCTTGGGGGTCGCTCTATCAACAACCACAGTAGAACCCCCTAATTCATGAGTATCAGCCATCAAATTTTCCACAGAATCTGCAAGATAAGAGTTACCACATTCAGTGCCTTGAATTTGAAACCATAGGCAACCATGAAAAGGAATTTTTTTGTCAATGTGAAAATAATATAATGCAGATTGTCAAGAAAACAAAATTAGAAGGAAAGAGAGGCAATATAAAGCACAAGGTACACTAAGGAGGGGGGAAAACCAATAGAGCTTTCCTCATGAAGCATGATGAAAGTACAACCACAGGAGATCATATAAAGATCAAAAACAAAAATTACAACTTCAAGAAACGGATCCAAGAAATAGTGTCGTCAAAGGAGGATAATTACAACAATATTTAGTCACAAAGACTCACAAATGAACTATTTAGAGAAGCTACCCGCTGACAAACTGTTAGGATACCTCCTAAGAACTCAAGAACACCAAAGAACAAACAAAGAACAATAAAAAATAGAATTATATTGCAATATCAATGAAAAACTAACCATAGCCTTTCGAGAGGGCTACTCTCTCCCACTATTTCCCAATTAGGAAATCACTACCAAAATTCTTCACACCCCTAGCCATACTCTTTCCTACTATTTATAATCAAAAAGCCTAACAAACTTAATGGCTAATTACTAGAATGCCCCTTACTACTAATTATCCCAATATAATCCTAACTAGGAGTCTTACAATACTCCGCCCTTTGAAGACACCTTGTCCTCAAGGTGTGAACAACAAAAAGACTGATTTTTTTTTTTTTAACTAAGATTAGACTTCAAACCCCTGTTTTCACTTCAGCCTCGAAAGAACAAAAAATTTGGGCTTTAATTCATTTGGATAAAGCCCTCTTAAGAGCCTATAAATCAAACCCATAGGCTTCTGTAGCTTTTTCCAACGTAATGACCCCACCCCCTGACACATCACATGGGACTTATGTTCCCACCGACTGTAGCCTCTTCTCCAAGCCTTTGTCTCCATCCATCATCCACCCCACCATCTTCCTCTGCATTCTTTTTTTCTGTTTTCGTACGAATCCCCCTTTGATGGTCGCTTTCAACTGTGTTTGTTTCTTCGCCGCCCATGGTCGCTTTCAGCTGTGTTTGTTTCTTCGCCGCCTTCCTCCATCCGACACTCATTGTCCGATCACTAGTCGTTTTGGTTTGCCCGCTTAACCCTTCCACTGCCATTCTCATATCTTGCTGGAATTTGAATACCACAATAAAATAACCCTATATATCTCTAACTAGGTCCCTTACATTACCTGCCCATTGAAAACACACCTTGTCCTCAAGGTGTGGGTTGGATAATCCATTACAATCCTTATACCCAAGATCAAAATTACCCAGATCACCCGCCCCCTCTTCATCCTCAGACAGATATACCTTCTCTTCAGCTCTGGAAAACACTTGGGCTCCAATTAATTCCCTCAGCTTCAGCCCATAACGCAGCCCAAAAACACAAAATCTCCCAGAATCATCTTTCTTCTCATCAGGCACGTGACTAGGCCCATCTGCACGCCATTTGCCTATGAGTTTAAAATTGAAGTTCCTCTTCTCTAAAGGCCTAGGCCCACAATCAACTAGCGGTCCAAAATCGCTCACCAGCTCACTTTTTATTAGTACCCCCTTTCCATTTATTAGTGAAATAACATAATGGGCCCACTTTCCACTTTCCTTCTTACCAGCTTTTTGCACGTGTTGGGCCCATTGCTCCACTTGAACAACAGGGAAAAGATGTGAAAAATCCCTAGTCGACTTGCGCAAAATGAAATGGGCTTCTTCATAATCAACTTTTTCCTCCAAGCCCCAGCTCAGTTTTTGGGCCCATACACCATCTTTCTTAAAAATACCCATGAGCTTCATGCCATTCCATCCCATACTCAAGCCCCTTTTCTGCCCCTCTATCAACTGGGCCTCAATGAATTTATGAAATTCAAGCCCAGTAAGCTCTTCTGTTCTTCCTTCATGAATTTTCACTTGGCTGACTTCCCACGTTTTTAGCATCTTCCAATCTTGAATTTGTTTTTCCAGCCATTTAATGCAAACCCAACCCTCACGCACCATTTGGGCCCCAACGTCTCCATACAAACTAAACCTATTTGAGAAAATCGGGGCCTTTTTATGCAAAACCAGCCCAATAATTAACCCAAAATTATTATTGCCATTTCTTGTACTTCCTAGCCCCACCTTCTGACACTTCACGTGGGTAGCAACTTGTTTCCCCTCCTCTTCACGAAAATTTCCTCCTTCCCAATTCATCTTCTCCGTCCATTGTAGGCCCACTCTGACTCCCTCTACAAATTTCGGCATATCCTTCGTGAAGATTGCCCAATTTGCTTGCGTCTTCACCACCACCCACATTCCGACGACCTCCATTCGGGCATATGCTCTTCCACCGCCGCCCAACAACATCTCCACCTCCTCTTCCGGCCAACGGTCTCCCCGGTTACAAGTCTTCTTCTCCGTCCATTGTTGTGCATCTCCCTCCACCATTTTTCTCCCGTCCAACCTCCTGGTCATCCCACCCTCTTCGCCTGTCAATGTTTCCGTCCGCCATCGTTTCTCCATTCGTTGGGTTCATTGCCATCCCAACCAATGAACCGTCGGCGTCTTCTTTCTCCATCGCGGCCAACCGTTATCTGCAATTTTGAGAAGCAATATTTTCTCCATCCGACTGCCGATGACTTTCAACACATTCCTCTTCTTCTTCCGTCGAGTTGTCATCCGTCCGTCACCACCTTTTTCAATAAGTATTTTTCTCTTTCTTACCTTCCCTTTTTCTCCAACTCTTTCGTTCTTCGTTCGATTATTTTTCCCTCGCTCATCACTCCGCCTCTTTGTTGCTTCTGCTCCATTTGATTGGCATTTCCACTTCCACCGAGTCCTTGTCTCCGACCATCTCACCCTTCGCTGTTGACGATGAGCAGGGGCAATCAGGTTTCTCTTCTTCTTCGATTTCTCCATCTCCGATTCAGTGTTCTTTTTCTCTCCTCCTCTACTGTGAAGTCCCTCATCACCTCTCTTCTTTTCTTTTGTTTCTATAAATTTTATCTCCTCGCCGTTCTTACAGTTTTCATTGAAATCACCTTCCCTCCATACTATCTTCAGTGGCGATTTCTCCTCAAGATAGCTTGACACCTTCCCCCTTCCTTGATGCCTTGCAATGATTGTGAAAATCCTTCCCAAGGTGAGTTTTCAATTGTAATCTGATTGGAAGTTTCAGATACCACACCCACTGCAATCGTTTCTTGCTTTTCTGATTCCTCTTTCTTTGCTGTTTGTCTTCTCTCCTCTTTTTCTCTCTCTTTGCAGAGATTCAAGGAGCTTTTTTTGCAAAGCTTTCACGTCTCTCTCTATCTCTAACAGTGTTTCATTCAACCGATCACGATTCATTTCTAAAATTGATGTTCCAGAATGAACGGCTCTGATACCAATTTGTTAGGATACCTCCTAACAAGAGAACTCAAGAACACCAAAGAACAATAAAAGATCGAATTATATTGCAATATCAATGAAGAAACTACAATAAACCATAGCCTTTCGAGAGGGCTACTCTCTCCCACTATTTCCCAATTAGGAAATCACTACCAAAATTCTTCACACCCCTAGCCATACTCTTTCTTACTATTTATAATCAAAAAGCCTAACAAACTTAATGGCTAATTACTAGAATGCCCCTTACTACTAATTATCCCAATATAATCCTAACTAGGAGTCCAACACAAACAATATGAGCAACAGTTTTACCAACGAACCAATGACAAATCACAAATAAATTATTTATTATTTTTTTTTTTTTTGGGATAAGAAACATTTCATTGATGAAAGAAATAATTCAATGAGTAGAGTACAATATGGAGAGACGTCAAAAATTACAGAAGAAGCCCAAACGAGAGAGAGCGATTGCACCAAAATAAAAGAAGAATATGTACAACCAAAAAAGAATGATAAAAACAATAAGGCAAAATCAGCTGCTTATACTCTCTAACTAAATGTTCCATAGAAATTCCCCCAAAAAAAGTAAAAGAAAAGAAGAAAGAAGAAAAATCCAGCCTAAAAGATGATGTGTCCAAGGATAGAAACAAACATGATGTTACATTTTATTTTAAAAATCTAATAATACATTTATTGCAATTTACAGTTTTAAAAGTATATATATCATTTTTATATGAGAGAAATTTAAAGTTGTTAAGATTTAGATTATGAATTTATTATGCAATTTCACCCTAAGACATGTTACTATTTGTCTATTTATTATGATTACAAATGTTCAATGCATGCCACCCCCAACTCCTAGTCAAATTGTACCAAATACAACTAATGTCTAATACGTGTATTAAGCTAACAAGTTTCTACCACCTGTCAGACACTAAGGGGTTGTTTGGAGCACGCAATGGGATGGATTTGGGTTGTAATGTAATAAAAAACCCATGTTTGGATTGAGTGTTTGGGCTTGATTTGTAATATTAAACTCATTCTGTTCCGGCAATTTTTAATCAAACCCTATTTCCCACCGTTTTCACATTTCACGATTCCATTTTCGTTCTGCAGTTGATACCTCACGCATTCCAACACTCCTCGGATTTCCAGTAATCTTGATTACATTCCAACCTCCAAAAGGCTGTTTGGGGACCCATAATGGAATGGGTGGGGGGTGGGGGGGGAGGCTAAGGAAAGAGGCAAGGCAGCATGAGTACTGCTACCTTATGTGATTTTTTTGGTTTTTTTTTAATACTTTAAATTCAAGAAGCAAGACAAGACACTTCAAGGAGGTTATCTTGTCTTACCAGGTGAGTGATGAGACACTAAAATTGGCAACTTGAACAATATAGAAACATAATCCAACCTGAACTTGCAAAAGTGATGAAACCTATTCCACGATGGGTTTTTGATCCCTGGTCCTGAATAATTAATCAAGTAAACGTTAAATCACGTCAGTAATACATTGTAGATTGCACATAAGCATGGGTGAACCATATGTGCTCATCAAATCAAAATAAAATGAATATTTCCCAATTCCCACTTTAGTGAAAAGGAAACCGTACCTTTGGCATGTAAAGATCTGTTATCTCTCCATATTTCTCAAAATGACTGCAAGAAAACATTAGAAAACCATAAAATTTATTTTCATCCTGAATTAAAAACTAAACTAAAAAAAGGGTTGTCTGAAGACAGGTAACCGATTTCTTAAGACAAACATTGCAACTCTGCTACAAAATGCTTGAATAAGGTCTTAGTTGATTCTACATGGCCTGCTGCCATCCCAAGGATACTACAACTCCTCTCTCCAAAATCCCATCAAGATGATGGCTTTTTCAGAAAGTCACAAGGTCCTCGTGGATTGAGTTAATGAATTTTTAAGAGATACCAACCAAAAAAACAGGAACGTGGTTTTCTTCCCATGTTAGTAAAAGATAATTAATTTTATGGAATTGTACATCTATAAAGATGGGAGTCAGAGCTTTGACCCCTATACCTAGGGCACCCACCCCAAGGTCCAGACGCGGGAGACATCAAGGGTTTTTGGTATTAAGTTCACTTGAATGTTCAAACTTAGAACCTCTAAGCCAGTATGACCAAACGACCCCAAGCTCTTCCCAACGGGGTCACCCCCTGGGGGCGATAATTTTGTGAAATTATGTAAAACTTCCTATTCCTATCATCCTATGTGAATGGAAAAGGTTAATTAAAGGTCAATATTATAATTATAATAATTTGTTCCTCAGTTACCTTAAGGAATCGCAATGACTCTTGGTCTTGACCCCTTGACCCATCCAACATTTTTACAATCAAATCCCTCGTGGAAGATTTGGTGGGTTCCCCTGTCCTATTTCGAGTAGTCTTTACATGGTGATTTGGTCAAATTCATATCTAAAAGAAGATTAAAATTGTTCTTTGGGAACTCATTTTTGGAGCTATCACTATGGCTGATCAACTTCAGCACCATGTGCCTTATATGAACATCTCCCCTTCATGATACACTATGTGTGCACACTCTTAATATCCAAGTCACCTTTTCTGCATTGCTCTTTTGCTTCCACTTATTGGGCCATCATCCTAGAGGAAGCTTTTGGTTGGTCCTTGGCTTTACCCGATTGCACCTATGATTTCCTTGCCTCCACTTTTGATTGCCACCCTTTCCATGGCAAGAAGAAGATTATTTGGCTTGCTCTCAACAGAGTCTTTCGTGGGTTTCTTTGGGAGGATTGGAATGGAAGACTTTTTAGAGATTCCTTTAATTCCTTTAATAGGCTTATGGATTTGGTCCTTTTTCATGATTCATATTGATGTAAACGTTATCCTCCTTTCTCTAATTCTAGCCTTTCTTATCTGCTTTCCAATTGGAAAGCCTTCATGCAATCCACCAATAGGTGTATGGAGCTTTTGGTCCATTTATTTCAATCACAATGAAATGTGTCTCTTCTAAAAAAAGGGACTAGGACACGGACACAATATGAAGAACACACTAATTAGAATATAAATTGTTCTAAATATATATAATTTTTATACCTAAGGAAATCTGAAGTCAGTAAGCCTATGTATCCATATGCTTTGTTAAAAATTTGATGGATTTTACTCCCAAAAAATATTATTTTGTCCAATATCACTATTTTTTTTTTATAAACACTGAATGTTGGAACATTCAACACACAATGGTTAGAATGACATTACCCTAGCTAAAATGTCTGTGTGTCATAGACCAAGTATGGAATGACGAAAAAATGAAGGAAACATGCTTAAGAAAGGGCCAGAATTTTTATTCTTTATCCTCCTTAAATTAACCATTCATCCCTAATCTATGAGATTCTTCCATTTCAGTTCCAGAAATGAACAAGTTAGTTGATTTAACGTTTACAGCTAACAAGATCATTTCCAGGGGTTACATTTCAATTCAAAACAAATGTTTCAACTTTCAAAATTCAAATAAACTGATACTGATAACATCCATTTTTCTAAATAAGTACATCAACTTTCATTTTCAAAAGGTCAAATATAAAAGAAGAAGAAGAAGAAGAAATAGCAGAAAATCACACCAAACTACCTGCGGAAGGCAGCCTCAGTAACAGATTGTGAGATCCTTGCTACAAAAATCCTGGTGACTCTCTTTGGAGGTGCTCTCATCTCCTCCTGTCAACAGAAAATATGAAGTCCACATCCAATTCAGTTGTATACATACACATCAAACAAAGCACTCGCACTTCTTATGATTTATTTTTTTTAAGAAAAAAAAAAAACAAACAAGAATACAACGAAGACCACTCTGCAGAAGGAAAATGTGTGAAGGGAGTGCAAATAAGTAGAGGGGAGACTGGAGAGAGAGAGAGACTAACCTTAGGTGTGGCAACTTTAACTTCCATCATTCTGTTGCCAAGAAAGTGCTCACTTGATAGTGCATTCTGCAACAAAGAGATGTTAGGCATCAAAAAACATCAAGTCAACCAAAAGAAAAATGTTGAACATGTTCCTACCTTAGCATCTTCGTCAGTTGCAAATGTCACATATCCAAAACCACGAGATCGACCAGTTGACCTCTCCTGACATTTAAAAAAAAAACCATATGGCTATATAAAGATAAAAGGACTTGGAAATAAAAAGTTGTAATGATACAAAATTAGTCACAACAAGCATTCACTAGCTTCATGTGTAGAATCCACAAGGAAAACAAAGCTGATAAAAATTATATCTCATCAAGAGAGCAACTTTCATTGAGTAAACATTAACACACACACACACATAGAAGTGAGGCATCGAAAACCATAGCCCAACAAGAGGAGCCACCAAAATAAAAACTAGCCGACTAAAAGAGTTTAAATTCAAGAGAACAAGGTCTAACGAAATAGTTTGGCAAATTTCTTATAAGTGGACACCTTAGGTCAATGGACAGGTGGCTTCAAAACGGTGAGGCGCTCTTAATAAGGCCTGCTTGAAGTCGGCACGCCACAAGGCTAGGGGTGGGCACTTTGATGCTTGAAGCCCTATTTTTCTTTTTAATAATGTTTTATGAAGAAACTAAAAAGTATTCTTAAGAGTGTTCATTTTTCTCCTCAATCTCTAATAAAAAGCTCTAATGATGGAGGTAGGATTAGGGAAGTTTTGGTAAATCCTTACGTTAATCCTTTTTACCCAATGTGTGTTTAATTCCCTTATAAATACGGGCCCCTCTCCAGCATTGAATACACTTCGATTGATAATGAAGTCCTTGTTCGGTCCTTAGTCATTCTTAGGTTACATCGATTTGGTATCAAAGCAATCACTTGGGCCAATGTTGATTACCACTAGTACAGGACCGAACAACTTTTGTAACGCAGATCACAAGAGGAAGCTTCATGAGCTATGCTCGTTGTCGAACAACCCACGACTAATTACAAGGAGAAACCCTTTAAAGTAGAAGAAATTCAAAGAATCGTCCAATAAATGGAATTTTACAACACGACGAATATGTTTAGGGACAAAAACAATTATCTTGGTTATGAAAAACAACCAACAATGGTAGAAGCCTATTCAAGAACACGCAATTCCTACATCCACCCTAAAGCAATGGAGGAGATGATGGAAGAAGTGGTCAACATCCAACATATCTTGGGAGAAATGATTCAAAATTTGGATTAATTTTTAGGAAAACGGCAAGAATTCAATAAAGGAAGACTTTTGTATGATGCAGAAGTAATTCAACAAAATCAAGAATTCACTCGAGAGAATGAATTTGGGCAAATTACCCACACAAATTTTTCAGTGAGGAAAAAAAGAAAACAAGTGCAGGGATGAAGATTTGATCTTGCAGAAACCACACAAAGTCAAACATGAAATTTAAGCGAACGAAATCGAAGCCAAATCGAGGAATGGAGAACAGTATCAACATGAAATCAAAATCGCAAGCATAGGAGGAAGTTTTAAAATAGCAAGCAAGAACTTAAGTAAAGTAATCGAATGAAGTAGAAGAAGGATAATTTGAAGATGTTGGAGTGGAGGAAGAAGATAGCAACCATGTGCGACTCAATTTAAAGAATTGTCAAAACCCTAGACGACGTCACGTGCAAAGATGATGAAGTCGATGAGACTATTTCCAAATCGAAGCTTGCACAACCCAATACCATAAAGAAATCAAGGGTGATTATTGAGAACAAAAAAATTGCATAGAGGAGATGAGATAATTCTGAGTGCAAAGGGTTTTTTGCCGATGCCCCCCATAACCAATTCGACCTGACCCTAAACCCATCCCCAAGCAAATTGGGTATCGTATGAACACCCGGCCCATGTGATTTGCATCAATCATTGCAATCTACGCCATTCAAACGAAATTCTGGGTTTTTAAACCCTAGCCCACATAGCCAATTCCAATTCCTAGCCTATGACCCAACCCATACCCAAATCACTCCATCCATCATCCCAAAACGCATTAAATTTTCCCAACATTTTTTTGTGAGTTTTCTTCACCAAACGATTCTTCTGTGGCTGGTTTTTTGTTTGTTGGATTGGATGAGTCTGTTCATGCAATGCAATGTCTGTTTCTACCTAGGTTGAGCTACTTTGATTAAAACAAAAACCAAAACCAAAAAAAAAAAAGAAAAGAAAAGTACAAGATATAGGCGGTTGGTCTGGCCACGCTTCAATGAACGGGTTTATATCATCATTTTAAAACTCTTGGATGAGTTTATTTTGGGAGGGATAGAATAGAATGATGGAGGTAGGATTAGGGTAATTTTGGTAAATCCCTAGGTTCCTTTTTACTCTCATTTGTGTTTAATCCCTTATGAATAGGGGTCTCACATGAATTGAATACACTTTGGTTGATAATAAAGTTTTGTAATTTGATTCTCGGAGAATTCACTCCTTAGTCATTCTCTTAGGCTACATCATATAAATTCTTAAAACATTACACTATCTTAATAGTCATTATACTATTTATTTTCATGTATATAAAATGTTATTTACAAAACCTTTTTATTTTGTGGCTTGGACTTCAACCCAAGGACTATTGCTGTTGAGTGAGCAATCACAGTTTTAATAACACTAGGTTCAAGACAAGAATGGATAGTACGAATGTATCACAAGAAGAATGGAAAAAGGCAAACCTTCATGACAATACAATCCTCCAACTCCCCAAATTTGCTCATGTACTCTCTCAGCCCTTCTGTATCGACGTCCCATGGAATACCAAGAACCTAAATTTGATAAAATAAATAAACAACACAAAACAAAACAAAAGGGTAAAATAGAAACAAACCTAAACCTAATAAAATAAAATAAAAACCCAATTGTGAAACCAGATCACTTAATAGAAGAAACAACTGAAAAATCACAAAAACGAAGCTGAATAGGGGAAAAAAGAAAATACTAACCACCAGCTTCCGATCCATGATGAATTGGCGCAGCTAACGAAGAGAAATTGAACCCTAAAAGTGAAAAAGTATATCTCTCTCTCCTCCTCTTCTTCCTCGCTCGCTCGCTCGCTCAAAGACCCACGCTCACTCTCCCCAAATCTCTCGCACTCGCTCCCTGCACATGATAACAAGAAGAGGCACACCTCTTTCTCACACACGATAGTCAAATACCAAATCAATCTCACCGAATTCATCATTCTTTTTTTTCCCTGTTTCAATTTCTTCTTTGCTATTAAAGCTCAAAATAACAAATCAAACAGACAAAAACAGTAGATATTCGTGGATAACGCGCTCAACTGACCTTTTATCAAAATTTCTGGAATTTCAAGAAAACCCTAACGCAGATCTCTTCCCTCTCTCTCTCTCTCTCTCTCTCTCTCTCCCTCTTCGTCTCTCTCTCTCTCTCTCCCTATGGCGCGCCGGAAAGGGCTTTAAAGCCGTCGGGTTTCACCCTTGTTTAAGGTCCTCGAGTTTTGACTTTGGCAGCGCAACGAGAAATTGTTCAGTGCGATCACCTACTACAGAAATAATGGTGGTGTTGCATTCGATTTATGCCACGTGTCTGCTTATAATCGTGGTGGGTCTAGAAAATTTTCCATACATATTTTTAAAAATAGAAATAGAGTGGAAGTTACTAAGATTAATGTGAGATTTACTAATATTTAAGAAGACAGATTTATAGTGTGAGCATAAATAGCTACTCTCGTAATACTAAAAAATTCTCTGGAGCCCTACCTTCATTAAGTGGTCGTTGGCATTGGCGCGTAATATTAGATTGGTAGTAATTGTGTGGTTAAAAAGTTTTGGGTGTTAAACTATACTGTATCAGTTTTTTTCGTAACTTGAAGAAGTTTGTTTTTTGTTGCATGTATTTTATTTGGTTTAACTTTTTTAATTATTGAATTATACATATATTTTTCTCAATTTTCAACACTGTGTTAAAATGTTAACTTAACAATTCAACATATATTTTATAATTCTCTATCATATAATTTTGTATTTGAGGTAGGTAAAATATTATTTTTTTTTTTATAAGATCAATAAACTTACATCATACTTTTACATTCGTAGAATGTATGAAGAAAAATTGTCAAAAACAACCTCTAAAAGTTTTATCTTTCACAACTAACACAACTTTTAGTAATTCATTATAGTAGTTTTTCTTAGTGCTTTAGACAGAGAAAAACTATTATTCATTATAATAATTTGTTTTTATCTATTGCTTTAGACTTTCTCGGTGGAATCTCAACCAAAATGAAGACTATGAGTGTATGCTATCTTTCCCAAATCTTATGTGATATCTAATCTTCTTCAAATTTAAAGGAATTTTAGGATTTAATGATTGATTTTAATGTTTATGATGAATCAAATCTTCATATGTTGTTAGACTCTTGTGAACAAAAGATTTCCAAAAGTACAATATTGTTAATATTTATGGTTAATCAAATCTCCATCAGACAAAGATTTTCAAAAGATTACATAATTTGGGAGTGATAGATGAATGAAATCTCTACAAAAGATTATGTGATTTGAAAAAAATTACATTCAATCTCGATTTTCGTTTTGGCTTAAATTCCACCTAGAAAACCCAAAAAATCAATAGTTTGGATGTATGATAAAAAAAAGAAGTTAATTTTTTATTAAAATCTCGGGGTTGATCTCGACTGAGAAGGACCAAGAAAAACTATTTCAACGAGTTCTCCAAAAGAGTACGCTAGTTGTGAAAGATGAAAACATTTTAGGATTAATTTTTGACAATTTTCCATGTATGAGTAGAACAAGCAAAAAAAAAAAAAAAAAAAAAAAAAAAAAAAAAAAAAAGAATGTCATCAACAAGTGTAGGTTTTTTCTATGACATCTTATGTTAAATTGTAGGTTAAGGCGTTTGTTATGCATGTGTATGTTTGGCTGAGATTTCAACCAGCACAATTGATGGTTGGAGTTGGTCACCTGAGATGATTGTCAGAGTTGACCGTCAAAGTTGATCATCGAAGGCGATCTTCACTGCAGTTGTCATCAAAGTTGGTTGTTGGAGTTAGACGCGCGAAGTGGTCGTTGGAGTTGGTAGCCAAAGTGAGGCAACAGTAGTCGCTAGCATCAGGTGGCGGGTGGAGTCATTGGAAACATTGGAGGGAGAAAAAGTTGGAATGAGTTGGGGATGAGTTGTGTCAAACTCCATCTACATTTCAAGTTGGTGGGCTAAATATTGATCTGTTGGTAAAAAATTTCAACTAAATCCGACTCAAGTTGGTGAGCCAAACACCCCTAAGATATTGGGTCTTTCGCCCTCTTTCTATTGACTCGCGGAGTTGATTTGATAAATGCACTTCAAAGAGATGGAAGCTAGGGCTCCCATGTTGGTATGGTCGGGCATAAAAGATTATTAAGTTAGGTAAAAAAGAAGATGTTAATTTAAAAGTAAGAGCAAAAAAGCTAACATACCCATCATCCATTTTTTTTTATGATAATGTAGTTTCAAACATATTTAATTATTTTTACATGCAATAATTAGTCACACAACATCTTACACAATTTATAAGAATTTATCATCAAAGTTACACATCAAATTTTAAAAATTATCTATTCTTCATATTCGTGTCCGATATCGTAACACGACTCTTCATCGGACGAATAATTATAAGTCTCTACAATAACATTATCTTGAAGATTGATGAAGAGATGTTGGGATCCCAACCTAGTTAGATTGACATAGTCTTGCATATTATGAGCTGCAAAACCTGGGAATAGAAATGGGAACACAACACTAATAACTCTAATTGCTTTCAGTAACCAAGTTTCTGTATATTCTGATCCTCCAATGTAAGGAATCAAAAAGCTTCTTACTACCTCCCATAATGCAACAAAAAAATGTTGTATCACTCCACAAAATGAGAAGTAGTTTTTAACTGCCTCTTCTTCAACTTCCTGTCATTAGTATATATAATTACAAGTAGGGTTATTTTTAGGAGAATGTTTAAAAATGGAAAAATCTTACACAAAATAGTAAAATTTTTAGATAGTTGTGATAGACGATGATAGAAATCTATCAGGGTTTATCAATAATAGAAATGATAGAAGTCATCACTCATAAATGCTAATAGAAGTCCATCAATGTTTTTTTTTTGCTATTTTCTATTAATAGTTTGACATTTTTTCTATGTGTGAAAATTTTCCTTATTTTTATTTTTTGATTTTTGAAATTCTAATTTATATACACTATTTCCATATATGAATTTCTTTAATTACTTTGTTATCTACTTTTCCAAATTAAATTAGCTACATTTTTTTTTAATGAAGTTTGGGGGAAGAATTCAAATGTTTCTTTCAAAATGGTGAAAATCAGAGTAAAGAAATTGCAAAGAAAGAATTAACTACACAATTTTCAAAATAATAAAATTAAACACGATAAACTTTATCAAATGAGACCTAAATTTATTTTTGCATTTTGATAGGTGTTATGTACAATCTTACGGGTCATATTTAATCCAATGACTCTAAAGTCTTAGCCACTAGACCTGTATTTTAAACTATTAGTTTTATTGTGTGGTGCAAATCTAGTATTATAATGTTTCTTGAAACAAAATAGTAACCATAATTGTGAATATTCCATAAAGTGAAGCACATGTCAATAGTGATTGCTATGCCTATTCTAATCCATTGGGATATTACAAAATTTTAAAATATTAAGAGCAAATTTGAAAATTCAAACCCTACACATTAGGAATCTAAAGTGCATACACTTTAGCCTTCAATTTATATATGATTCAATCTATAGATATTGTTGATATGAAAGAGGAAGAAATACCATGTTCACATCTAAGCAATACTTAGGACATCTAAGTCTCAATGCTCTCCTTTTTTTCTACACACAACAATTTTTTTTTTTAAATTACTACGTGGCAACTTTAAATTAGGTGCAACACAGGCTACACAGAGTCATACCCAAGTTTTTTCCTTTATATCGTATAAACTAGAAGATGCACAAGTAAAATTTAAAAACAAATTAGATAATTGTTATTACCTTTCCTTTGTAGCAACTGTTAAAGTAGAGGCAAGTACCAAAGTGTTTGAACATGAATGTTGGATCATTGGTGGGCAATCGAGTGACTATGTCATTACTATAAACAAATCTGAAGTATCTACAACCATGTTTATGTAGAATTCTTTCCATGAATTTGATGAACTTATCATTCCCAACTCTAGGTTGCCCATAAGTGTAGATCCCATGAAGCCTTCATAATTACCAAATTGAATGTAATTAATTTTTAAACATCGATCAATAATATTTCATTTTGTATTGCTTAAATTGATATGTTCAAATGTGACATAAATCACATATCAAGATTTTTATTTGTGACAAAGTCAAAATTAAATTCAAGTTATTTGAAATGAAGTCAAGTCAGCATAAAATGAACATATGGTGAGGAATAAGCTTCATTTAGTGTAAGTCAAGCATCAATTAATGAAACCCGTCTTTTAAAGTATTTCAAATGGAGATTTATAGCTCATTATATTGTAATTTTCAATTTTGATTATTTCATTTGCGTATTTTAGATTACTTTGAAGTTAGTGGTTACGTTGTTATGACATTCATGTACTTGGGAGTTACAATCCTTCAATCGACATTATGTTACTTCTATGATTTATTTGGATGTTATATATATAGCATAGTTAATTCTTTTGTAGAATTCAGATTTGATACTCATCGAAAAACCTTTGAGCTTTCTTGTAGCCTATAGCCAAGTTTCGTTGCAATTTTATGTAGGCTAGGTTGCATGACTTAAAATTATTCAAGTTTTACTTCTTTTTTTTATATCCGTGAGTGTCTAGACCAGCTTAAGTGCACCTCGACTAATCTCATGGGACAACCTCTCTGACCCTACAACATTTGGGTGTCAAGGAAACCCGCAGGATATTAAATCCTAGGTAGGTAGCCACCATGGATTAAACCCATAACCCTTTGACCCTTTGCTTCTTTTTTTTTTTATGTTCCCACTACCACTAGGCCAACCCATGATGGTTAAATTATTGAAGTTTGACTTGGCCACTCTTGCTTGTGGATTAATTCATATCTCAAACAAGGAATGGTCTTCCTTACCTCGAGATATTTAATCGTTAGGGCAATTAATCTTGTTTTTATT
This sequence comes from Lagenaria siceraria, assembly GCA_002890555.2. Lineage (NCBI taxonomy): Eukaryota > Viridiplantae > Streptophyta > Magnoliopsida > Cucurbitales > Cucurbitaceae > Lagenaria > Lagenaria siceraria. The sequence continues at coordinate 7,819,464 of CM016491.1, read as the reverse complement.
TTCTTTGGTTGATTTCAAACTAGGTTAATGGGTTTTGAGACTGCATTATTTGGATCTTGTTTATTGGTAAGATTTTTAGATATAACCGTCGAGAGTTTCTTAACATTACAAGTTCACTCCATGAACTTTTAGAGCGTTATTTATATGTATTTAAATAATGTAATCTATAAAAAAAAACGTATCTAATAGGTCAATTAAGGTAATGTCTATTTGGTTTATGTACTTTAAAAACGTCCTAATAAGAACCTTGAATTTTTAAATTTATGTGTAATAGATATCTCTCATTAACTCCACTAGTCTAATGCTCATCATGTCGTACTAGTAAAACTTAGACTTGTCCAAAATTAGCTCCCAATATAATTATTTACAATAAGCATTGCAGATTTTCTTAGACCCAAAATTGAAAGCTAGAGACATATTATAAACATGTATGGACCATATAAAAACAACTTTCAAACCCAAAGCTTCTTTAAGTGAGTTTGGAATACATTTTCAAGTGTTTAATTTAAAAAATAAGTCATTTAAAAAAAAAAATTGGAGTCTTTGACAACCACTCAAAATAGTTTTTGAAGTGTATTTTAAACCCTTTTTGTCAAAAGAGTTTAAATAAAAATGAGATTTTTGAAAAACATTTTTTTCTCTAATCAATCCAAACGAGTCTTTTGTCTATATCATGACATTCTAGTTCATCACTTCAAAGTGCATATTTGAGAGTAGTTTTGAAATTGTTAAAATCACTTTTGACATGTTTAAAATTACTCTGAAACACACATTTAATCACTTAAAATTAATTTAATGTTTGATTTTACACTTTTAAACGTAAGTTTCATATCATTTTTGAATAATTATAGCCATTTTTTAAATAAATTTAAAAATGACAAAAGTGATTTTAACTATCTTAGAATCACTCCTAAATAGGCTAAAAACTCAATAAACCAAAATCAAATGAAATTGAATCTCAAATACTAACAACAATTAAATTTAAAAAAAGAAAAATAGAACCTGTTTAGAAGCCATGTTTCTTGATGTAAGGCAAGAACAGCAGGAAACAAAGCAGCGAGAGCACCGCCTAGGCTATGGCCAGTGATAATGAACTTGGCTCGGCGGTTTAGCCGTAACAACTCCCTTAGCTTCTCCCTTATGAAGTAGTAAGCCAGCGGTCGGTCTGGGTCCGGTTTTACATCCTTGGGCCAACCGGTTTTCCTTTGCAAGCCAAGGGATTTGATAAAACCACCATGGATTTTACCCATCCCGGGAAACCCGTACCAGGATAGGTCGATATCCGTACACCATGCATTTGCATCAAACATTCCTGTTCCTCTAAACACAACGAGGATGATGTTTGGGTTGGATGTTTTATCTTGGAGTATGAACGCATTTGTCGTGTGCTTGCCTTGAAAATCTGTATATGTTTTTTTTTATATTTATAGTAACAAAACTTAGGTTCAATGAATTTTCTTTTAGTATGAATTTTTTTAATATTTAATTATATATAACAATAACATTTAAATGAGCATGTAACTCATAAAATAAATATATTAATTGATTATTTTTATTTAGAGCTGTTTTTTAATATAAAAAAAACTAGTCAAATTATTTACAAATATAGAAGAATTTTATTGTCTATTAGCGATAGACCGCGATAGAGTTCTATAACTATCTATCGCAGATAAACAGTAAAATTTTTCTATATTTATTAATAGTTTGATATTTTCTCTATTTATAATCATTTCTCTATTTTTATTATAAATTATTTAATTTTCAAATTTTTAAAAGGGATTTTTTAAAATAGAAAAATAAGGAAAACTATTTACACGAAATAACAAAATTTTTAGATAGTTGTGATAGAAATGATAAAAGTCTATCACTGATAGATGCTTATAGAAATCTATCAATGTCTATCAGTATTTTTTTGCTATTTTCTGTAAATAGTTTGACATTTTTTTTCTATCTATGAAAATTTCCCTATTTATAATTAAAATTATTTTTTATTCTTAATTAATTAATTCATTTTTATCCATATATTTGATGATATTCATTGTTTAATTAATTAATCTATTAAAAATATATAAAAATGTTATGTTTAATTTCATAAATTAAATATAAACATAATTTTTGTTTATAAAATTTTAATGACATTTTTCATGCACAACCAAACACAATCACCTTTAGATTTACATACATCTTATTCTCAGGCATCTATGAAACTTTAAATCAAATGACCTCTACGTTCCATTGATTTTCTTTCTCTTCCCTTCTTTCTCTTTACTTTCATCCCTCATTCCCACCCATTTTCTTAAAGAGCACCCCTATTCTTCATTGTTTCCGATTTTTGTTCTTAAAAAAATTCTCATCTTCACAAATAAGCCTAGACCTTCTTTGTTTTTCTTAATTTTTCCTCAAACAATTTTTTTTTTCCATTTTTCTCATTTTAAAAAATCAGGCCATCTGGCTACCTTCTTCACTTACTCTCATAATATTTGAAAAATTATTGGTATTAATTATTTTTTTTCATTTCAATGTAGGTTATTTTTCAAAACAATTTGTACTAATTTTTCTACTATAACTTGTTAACTCATATATATGTTTACATTATAAACACATTAAATTTTTTTAAAAAAATAATTAAAAAAATGGAGTTGAAGAAAAATAAAAAGTAGCACTGATACTTTAAAAAAACAAAAAAACAAACTCCCAAGTTTTCTTCTAAAAAGACAAAAAGGCAGATCAATACTAAATAATCCATTGCAAACAACTTGGAAGAAAAAACATTTAAAATAAATAAAAAAAAAAAGGGTCAGAATACGCACCTCTCAAAGAAACACATTTTGAGAATGCATCAGAATCAAAACTTTACTTCTGTGCTTTCCTATGAATTGAACTAGTCTTACTATTAATACTATTCAGTAGTAGAGGTTATTGATCGGTATTTATAAATTTTATTTGATGGGTTGGAGAATGATTCGATACCCTCCTTTTTGCGCACATTACCATCCGAAAAATATGATTAATGGAGATTGTGGAGTGTTTCTTTTGAAAAGATTATTGGTGAAAAAGGGGTTAATTTATGGGAATGCTCCTTGGTTGGCCAATTTGTGGATTTGATCTTCCCAAGATTTGGGAGCTTGTTGAAGAGCCCCATGATTACAATGCTCCAATTTAGTAGTGTGAATATTTGAGTTGGATCCTAATATAAAACTCCCATTTATATGAGCTATTTAGCTCTAAAACCTAAGTTTATTGTGATGAATTAATGTGTTTATTGACGAAAGTCATACGATTCGGAGTAAATTTAAGTAAAAACAAATGAAGCCTATGGTTTAACCTTGATTGATCAAATAAAGGTGTTTTGATGTGAAAAGAGTTAAGTTTTGAATAGTTTAATAGGCTTTTATGTTTATGTATAGAAACTACCAAAACTGCGCCCATAAGAATGCACCTGCAATCTGAGAAGAGAGTTTTGAGGGATTTTGCAGACAAAAAATGCACCCATGAGCTTTGCAGCCACTTCTTAAACCTACTCAATAAATGCATATATATCATAGGATTCACAAATTCTGCAATCCAATCAAATCAAATACTCCAAATTATGAAGCTTCGGTTCCTTTAAGGAACTCTAAAAAAATCATCACTTCACATTCTTCTGTTCGAGTCCCTTGAAGAATTGTTGATGCACCTTCGTCTACTATTTTATCGAGCATTATTCAAACACTCTTACATTGAAAGAGTAAGTGTAAAGGCTTGATTCATTTTGACAAAATATTAAATCAAGCTAGATATGAAGTAGGAAGCTCGAGAGAGATTTATAGTCTTTTGTTTTCTTAACTTTTCCTTGTACTTTATTTTGTTTAATTTGAATATTTTGTTTACTTTCATTAGAGCATTTTTTTGTCTTCAAGTTTTGTTTAATATGAGTTTAAGTTTATTTTCATCGTGTTTTTTTTTTTTCTTTTCTTTCGTTATAAGTTAATTATTTTCTTAATTATGTACTTTTCTTCTCTCCCAGGTTCTATTATTTTCTTCTCTACTTTTTTTTTTTAACACTTTTTGTATTACTTCAAGTTATTTTAATATGAATCACTTTCCTCTAAATTCTTTTATTTATTTTATTTTAATATGAGTTAAGTTCCTTTTTGAGGATCTAGAAACGTAGGGTCTGACTTTTTAAATGTTTATAAACATTTTTTTAGACTTATAAACACTTAGAAAGTCAATCCAAACGAGTCTGTAGATATTGTAGCAACCATACTCTAACACTTAGCATCATTTTCACATGGAAAAATGAACACCTTGGGTAGTTCAAAATTTTAAAGAAATAATTCAAATTTTGGATGCATAATTCATTGCAAATGGAATATTAATCAAATATGACTTATTATTATATTTAATTCTTACCATTCCAAAAGTTATAGAATCCAATCAATTCCATCTGCATTGAAAAAAGAACACCATTATATTAATACTATTGGAAGAAAAACTGCCCATAAATATTGTTAGAATATGTTGAATTTGTTATTTGGCGCTACAAATAGATTTCATATTTGACATATTAAATTGTTTATGATTATTTACTATTATGACTTTAGTATGTTGGATATTTATAATGAAAGAAAATAAGATTTTGGTGAATATTTGAAACATAAAATTTAGATTTAATTGTGTAGATTAAATTCATTAGTTAGAAACTTTCAAATTGGATTGAAACATCAAATTAAAATGATGTTTCATGTGCAAATTTAACATGTATGAAAGTTAAATTTGTAGTTTCTTCAATTTGAATGAGTTATGTGTAATTTTTGTCAAGTAACAGTTAAATCAAGTTAAATTTGACAAATGTTGCAATTTTTGTATTTATTTGATTTTATTTTGTATTTTGGAGAGTTACTAAGTTGCTAGCCTATAATTAATAGCACATTGTTTCTTCATTTGTAGCATCCTACTTTAAATTGAAGAATTCTCTCATTTCTTTCAATTTTTCTTTCTTTTCATCTTGTGTTAAGTTGAGAGCAAGTATCCAAGAGTTCTGCCAGATCCGAGTAGTTCGAGGTTGCAGTACTATCGGAGTGAGTCATTGTATCATGCTGAGACGATCGTTATATTCTACTTGCATCCGGTGCAGAGCAAATAATTGCCTTCAGAACAGCATTTATCAGAAGCGTGTCTCAACTACATTTTGAGTCTACAAATGTTTTAAGGTTCTTTCAAGTCTTTGGTTATTATCATATCTAAGTCTTGTCACAACATTTTGCTGGTTGAATATTATACATTGATGTATTGTTTCTAGTTGGGTTGTAATCAGTTTGCTAGTGTATTCAGTTCATACATATATAATTTTCTCAACATAGTATTTAGAGAATGTTCTATATATAAACTTTCTAAACCCTAGAGGCGCCGATTGGTTTGGTATTTTGTAACAGTCTCTCTAATAATATTGTTCTTCCTCCGTGTACGTAACTAACACATTGTTAGTTAAATCACATAAATCTATGCGTCGATTCTTTTCTGTATTATTTATTTGTGGATTTCGTAACAAATATTAAATAGTTTTAGTCTGATCCAAACTTTATCCTTTCTAAATTTAGATTTTAATAAACATTTTCTCATTAAGCATCAATTAATTAGAGGAATTAGAGATTACCTTCCAATGATCTTGGACAGTGGTTTTAACAAAGGCATGATTCTCATAGGAAAGCTTTGAGGCCATGACAGTGAGTGCAGAAAAATATCTGCAATCTCCTGGTTTGATGCTTCTCTCAAGTTCCACTCTTCTGTCAATTTGTCCAATGAATGACATGAATTTCTCTGATTCTGGTTTTGGCACTTCCATATTCCCTTCAAAACATTAATTCAAAAAAAAAAAAAAAAAAAAAAAAAAAAAAAAAAAAAAAAAAAATCAACCCTATGAAAATTCAAACCTTTGAATTTATTAATTTTTTTCCATGGAAAAAAAATTAGTGTTGGATAATTATTTAGATTCTGTTTGGTTGTTGGTTTTTGAAGGATTAAGATTATTTTTTCTCAAATTTTTACCATGTTTTCATCTTTCTTAGGCAGAAGCAAAATTGCAAAAACAAAAATAGGTTTTAAATTTTTTTTTTTTTAAAAAAACAAAATTTAAAACTTGGCTTGGTATTTGAAAAGGGTAATACTTGGGTGCATCCCAAAATACACTCATCGCTATGATTCCTCTTCCATCACTCACACCAAAAAAATAATTAAAATATTTTAAAAAGAAGTAAAGATAGTTTGCCACATGTCACATTATTATAGGATAATTTGGTGGGATGCACAAAGATAGATGCTTCCCATAATGCACCTAAGTATTTTTATTTAAAAATATTGATAGAAAGTAGATAACAAAACGAGGAGCTTAGAGGTGTGAAATGAGTCTTTATAGACAATTTTCAACAATCGAAATAAAAAACCAAATGAGACCTTAGCTTTTATTTTAATTTTTTAAAATTGTATGCGGTTGTTTTCTCGCATCTTTTTAATCTCATAATTTTTATTTTTCCAGGGGTAAGCAAGCATTTAATTATTATTTAAATCTAAAAAACAAAACAACAATTTTTTAAATCTATTTTTTTAGTTTTCAAAATTCAGTTTTAGTCGTGTGAAAACACTCGTAAAAGGTAGAAAAAAATTCAATAGGTGTGAAATAGTGTTTATTATTTCTATCACTAATAGACCTAGATAGACTTCTATTAGCGTCTATCACAACTATCTAAATAATTTGCTATTTTGTATAAATAGTTTTCTTTATTTTTCTATTTTTAAAATTTCCCTATTAAATTATAGGTTAAGGAAAACATGCATGTCTTGTAAAGGACATATATAAAAAATTAACCAAATTATAAAAAAAAAAAAACATTTAATGCCAATCCAAGTAGTCGATAAAATACTAGTAGTTATCATCTCAAAGGTTAATGATTCGATCCCCACTCTGTAACCGTTGAAGTAAAAAAAAAAAAAAAAAATCCGAAACTGAATTAAGTAACAGAGAAAAGGAAAAAGGAAAAGTATAGGTAAAACCTTGGTAGAAATTTTGGAGAAGCATAAAGAGACCACCATTAGAAGAGAGCAAATTGAGGGAAAACTCAAGAATTGAGCCAAAATTAGCAAGTTTTTTGGAGGACAATAGAAGAAGTTTTTGAAAGAGAAGAGAGAAAAATACAACCATTAATCTGGTTTGAAGATAATCTTCTCTGTCCTTTTGGCTGTGAACAAACCCCATTTTATCAATCTCATTGCTCCACAACATCTTAAAGAGATTATAAAAACTCAGCTCTTGAGGAACCAACACAACATAATTGCTTGAAAAATCATGGGATGTAATCATTTTTTCTTTTGTCAACTGAGAAAATTTGTTGTTTGTAATCTGGTCGTGTCTTATATATAGTGTTTTTTTTTTTTTTTTTTTTCTGGTGTTTATAGGAAGCTGAATTAGGGTTTGCTTGCTGGTTTGGAAATATGGATTCTCTTGGTGTCTGATGATCATGTGGAATTCTATTTGGTTTGTAATGGTGATTTTGTGTAATCTCTATCAACTTTTTGGGCTTTTTGCTTTGGGGAATTTCATCTCATCCATTTCTTCTATTCATCGATTTGGTATAGATTTTGGGACATCACGTGTTCCTCTTTTTTTTTTAAATTAAAATACCATTTTTCAAATATTCAATTTTAATTTATGTTGTTTTAATAAATCTCAATTTAGTCGTCCCTATGACTAGATTACTGTTTATTTTTTCAAAGCTTTTTTTTTTTCCTTTTAACTATTAAGAATTTTTAATATGAATTTTGAAAAGATAAATTTTCACATAGAAAAAATGTCAAACTATTTACAGAAAATAGCAAAAAAAAAATATTGATAGATATTGATAGACTTCTATTAGCATCTATAAGTGATAGACTTCTATAATTTCTATCACCGATAGATTCTGATAGACTTCTACCAGCGTCTATCACAACTATCTAAATTTTTTACTATTTTATGTAAATAGTTTCCCTTGTTTTTCTATTTTTAAAAACTCCCATTTTGAAAATATATTCGCCTATTGTACTTTATTACATGAAAATTTATTATTATTATTTAACTAAATTTGATAAAAATTAATATAAGGAGTAAGATTGAAAAAACTCCAACTTACGATGACCAAAATAATATTTTAAAAAAAAAATAGATGGGAAAAATATTTAAGAATTGTTTAATTGAATTAAAAATGATAATAAGTAGACTGAAACGGTGATAATTGTTTTTTTGTTTCATTAAAATTACAAGTTTAGTTTTTCTCGATTTCTATGTTTGTGTTATTAAGTTATTCAACTTTCAATTTTACATCGAGTAGGTTCTAAATTTTTAACTTTGTGTTCAATAGATTTTTGACATATTCAACATTTTTTACGATCACAAATTTATGAGATAATTTCTTTTTATGTCTAGCTAGGATATCAAACTTTCAATTTTGAATCCAATAGGTTCGTGAAAATTAAAAAATATTGAATAGGTCAAAGATCTATGAGCTGAGTTGGGCTAACTTAAAAATTTAGTCTTTAAATTTTGAGTATAGTTTTCATTTGATTTAGAGGTCACACTTTTATCCTTTAATTAAGTATAATTTTCATTTCGTCCCTAAATTTCAGAAAGTTACAATTTGCCCTTGAATTTTGAGTTCACTTTTCGATGTCCCATTTTTAGCCTTGGTATTAGAAGAATTGCACAAATGGCCCATTTGTTGGGGCCCAAATGAAAATTAACTTCAAATTTGAAAACAAATAAATTTTAGCCCAGCACTATGAGAAATTACCACTTTAATCCCAAATGCATTTCTCCAATCTTTTTCGTTTTGTAGTGCTCAATTTGGAAAGAAAAAAAAAATTATGTGTTCGTCTTCTTCTTGTCTTTTGCATTCTTCTTCTTCCGCTTCTTGTTCTTGTTCTTCTTCTACCACTTGGTGGTTCTGCGTCGTCGCCTTCTTCATCTTCTTCTTCAATTTTTTCTACGTTTTTTTCTTCTGCATTTTTCTTCTTCTTCGTTCGGTAAATTTTTTTCTCTCCCATCTTCGTTTTGAAATTTTTTCACGAAGAAAAAAATTGCAGTTGTGTCTAATGAAGAATTAGAGGAATGAGCGAGAGCAAGCATCGAGAGCGAGAAGCGAGAAGAATAGTCCAAACAAAGGAAAAAATCGAAGAAAAAATTTGCAGTTGTGTCTGATGAAGAACGTACTATAGGAACGAGCGAGAAGTGAGATTGAAAATCGAGAGTGAGAAACTAGAGGAAGAATTTGAACAAAGGAAAAAATCGAAGAAAAAAATTGTAATTGTGTATAATGAGGAACTAGGAGGAAGGAGCAAGAAGCAAGAGCGAGAGCATCAGGCCCTTGCGTGCATTTTAAGGTCAAATGAGTACATTCACATGTGGTTGACGTCAGCAAAAAGCCATTTTTTATTTGTTTTTTAACCTTGAGCCGTTTTTCATGTAGGCTCCTTTTCGTACGAAAATTCTCTCGATCTTGAGTTAATAAAAATCCGCAAAACGAGTGTTGCGATCACAACTTGATGACATGCAAACTTACATTAGTTAATTATCAAAACCCATAACTGCACATATTCTTAAAAATCTATTAGACACGCTTTTAAAAGTAAAAGAACTAAATAATCACAAAACTAAAAGTTCACGAATATATTAGACATTTAAAAAAAAATTAGGGACCAAATAGATGCGAAAATTTATAAACTTAAACATATAATTTAACCCCAAAATTTAAAGTTTAAGGAATAAGACACATGAGATATCTATTGAACACTTTCCTTCACTTGTAGGCTTGAACACAAGATCCTCTCTCGACCACCTATTCGGATACCATCTTAAATCATCGATTGACCAAAAAGTTAACATCAACTCATTGATTATTTATTTATTTATTTTTGACAACTCAACTCATTAATTAATGAATCTTAACATATTGTGATCACTGTAACACACAAAGTACTTTGATCCAAAAAAAAGAATGGGAATAGAGATAAAAAATAAAAAATAAATAAAAAGGTAAGTAGCAAGAGGACATTAAATACATATATAGGGGGATGTATCACTATCCTAATTAAATGCAACACTAGCTAGCTAGGTTTCCAAGAAGCAAGTAAAAATAGGATATCATTACAAACAAGATCTCAGTTGTTTTAAAGGGAAAGAGGGGATTGAATGAATCCCTTCTGCCCTTTTTCATCACCAAAAATGGCATTTCTTTAGCTTTTTCTCAAGCCTAACACTGCAGCCCACATGTGTAGAAATGGAAAAATATGCCCATTTTTGTAGTAACATTCACCAATTTACAAGGACAAACTTTCATACCTTGCTTGTTTTTATCAATGAAGCATATATATGTGACCATTTTTGCAAAAGCTGCCGATACCATATTCTTTGTTTAATAAATAGATATCGAGGATTCAATCAAAGTGAGCATAGCTCCGTGGTAATTTACGTATAATTCTTCCTTTGAGTTATGAGATTCAAATCTTCGTATTCGTAAATATATATATATATATATATAAAGATAGAGGATTCAAATATATGTATTGAAGTGTTAATTAACATAGACATATAGTAAAGTTTTATAGGGTGATTGAGATGAATATTGAATTTTTAAAAAAATAGTATTGAGAGGAAAAATAATAGAAATGACCCTAATGATTTTTTTTTTTTTTTTGGTTGAAAGCAAAGTATTAAATAGTTATTATTTAAAGATGGGGACTAAAATTTGAATGGCATGTAACAAAATAGAATAGATATTAGAGTTCATAAATCTAAATGGAAAGGCATAAAGTTGTATAAACTCAAATGAACGAAATTCTTACATTTTTTCTTGAGTGTACCTATTGACCCACATATCCTGTTTTTTTTTTTAAAAAAAATTAAATCTATTTTCTTAGCCAATAATATGTGAAGACGTAGATTTAAACCTCTGACATTTTATTTAAAATATATATCTTAACCATATACGACAAACGTCTCATATCCTCACTATCTACCATACTCTTACACAATTTTCTTTTCGATTTCATGTATTTTTGCTTTTGTTTGCTTACCTAAAAAAAAGCATTTTTTGAGTTAAAAAATTGTTAAATTATAATATTAACCTTTAAGTTTTCAACTTGGTGTATATTTAACCATCGTTTTTTTCTTTGACAATATATATGGGGTGAATAAATTAAACCTCTAACCCCGATGTTATTTTTTTCTTAACAGATTACTTTATTTCCATAATGCCAAACCGAGCAAACCAAACTCGCAATAAATGAGAGAGTACATTAAAAAGACAATATAGAAGTGGATGAACAAATCATTCCAACACATAAAAAATAATATAATCCATCGTCCACGCCTAATTCATCTCCGTCGCAGGCTTCTCCTTCCAACACCATCACTGCCACCTCCCATTGCATCAAATGCCTCAACCCTAATCTCGAAATTGTTAATACATATTTTATGTCAATTGAACTATACTCATTTTGACACTGTGTGTGATTTTAATTCATTCCTCTTCCTCACTGTCTTGGAAATTTAAAAAGACTAAAAATGATGAATTTCAAAATTTAGCAAAAGAAAATGGTTAGAGAATATGGGACATTGGATAGAGTGGATGCATGAGCGTGGTAATAAATGCTAAGAATAGGAGTGGAAGAAGGGAAGTGAAAAGAAGAGAATGAGTATTATTATTGGTATGATTACAAGAAATTAAAGAAGGGAAAAAGAAGAATGAGATTAGCTTTTGCCTTTTGTCATCACTAAAAATGGCATATTTTTTCCTTTACTTATAATATATATATATATATATATATTATTTATTGTATATATTCTGAACTCTCTGAAGCAAATACTGCAAAGAATTAGTGGGTGAAATGGAAAAAGAAATGGCCATTTACAGTAACGGTTTAGCAATTTATAAGGATCAATCAAAATTATTTCAAACCCCACTTATCATCATCATCACCTGACCATTTCTCAGAATCCGTCAGACTTTTTCTCTATCCTTTCTCAAATAGCGTGCCACTCCCAAACACCCTGCTCTCCATTCAATACTCTCCAACTCATGACTCGAAAATTTTCACTTTTTTTAAAAGGCTGAAATGTAATTAAGATTACTAAAAATAAGAGAAGTATTTAGTGATAGAATCGTGAAATGTGAAAACGATGAAAAATAAAATTTAGTTAAAAACTGTCAGAACATAATGAGTTTATTATTACAAATCGGGCTCAAAACGCTCAATTCAAACATGAGTTTTGGATTACATTACAATCCAAATTCATTCCATTATGGGTCTCCAAACAATCCCCTAATGTTTTAAGTTTCGGATTTGTGCAACTCATTCAAGTGCTCTATCACAAATTGTATCGATTGAAGAGATGCATGACATGAAAATGGTGCAACCGAGTATTTACTCGTACGTTTTGGTTTGTATGTAGACATTTTTATCGATTTTTTTATCTATTCATGAGTTCGATATCGATATAAGATATAAATCAACGTTTTAGTTTTATGGTAAAAAGTTTGATGAGACTTGAGAAAAAAGTATTGAAATAGATAAACATTTTGTTTATAGATGAGACTTCAGAAAACAATTTATTTATTTATTTATTTATTTATTATTTTTTTTTTTTTTTGATAAGGACTTCAGAAAACAGATTGACATTGAAGGCTTTTTTCTTTCTTTCTTCTGAAATTAATGTTTTTGGAAAATTTATGTGTTGAAAAATGAAATTAATATCAAGCATCAGATTGGGGGTATTGCCCATAATTTGGAGAAAAGAATTGAATGAATAATAACCGTCGATTTTGATAGTTGTATTTTTTTTTTTTAATTTATTTATTGTTAGTTAGTGTTGTACTGGTGATATGGTCGGTTGGACGTCGGCTTTACCGGAAAAATAAGCCAAAGCCGACATGATTTTAAAAGCCTTTTGCTTTTCTCCATTTTGACCGAGGTTTCAAAACTTTTATTCTAAATCTTTTCAGTTTCATATACGAAAATTTGAATTTTTAACCTAAAAAAATAATACATATTAATTAGGAGAAATTATTACACAGAGAAAAAATATAAAACTATTTATAAATATAAAAAAGTTTATAGTCTATCAACAATAGAAAATCAATCTAAACGAGTCGTAAATTCTAATTCATGAACTTCTTTACCTCATAATGATAGTGACGTGTTGAGCCAAACTTTAGAGAAAAAAATTAAGTTAAATTACGTGCTTAAACTTTAAAATTAACTTAACGAGTGTGTGTCTCATTGTAATTTATAAAAGAAAAAAAAATGATTCTCCCTTGAAGTTTCATGTACATACCTAAACCATCTATAATTTTGTATACTTAATAATAATAATAATTTTGTGGCTAATAAATATTTATTTCGAGTTCCTTCCATTTAGCACTTACATGCATGAAATTTTGATTATATAAACTAAAGATCATGTAGTAAATGTAGCCATTATTAACTTTGAGGCAAGTGTCAAATAGAGCATAGTTCAATTAGTATCTGAGTTTGTTAGTAACCACGAGGTTTGTGGTTCAAATTCTCCTACCTCTAATTGTACTAAAAAAATTTTTGAGGCAATATCAAATGAGATTAGTTGCTCTCTATTTAATATATTCTTTTTTTGGTTGTAACTCTGAGATGACTATAAATATATCCACTTGATGTATAGTTTTAATTAATGAAGAGATTAAATTTTCACTGATTATAATTAATTGGAAGGTTTTCATGGTATTAGAGCATCGCTGATTCACGTTAATTTTTCTTTTCACACATCTTTGACTAGTTGAATTAGTGTTGGTTGAGAATGTGTAACATAGTAATTCAAGCATATCAAATAGATTAAATCCAAAACATGATTTAGATAAAATTTATAAGGCACTATTTGATAACCATTTGATTTTAAAAATCCAGCCTATAAATACTATTTTCATCTATAGATTTTTTTTTTGTTATCTTTTTTCTACCAATGTTTTCAAAAACTAAGTCAAGTTTTGAAAACTAAAAGAAATCTATAGTTTTTAAAAACTTATTTTTATTTTTAGGACTTGGCTAAGAATTCAACTATTTTAGTTAGGAAACATTAAAACCATTCTAAGAAACTGAGAGAAAACAATCATAATTTTCACAAACCAAAAATTAAAAGCTAGACCCCGTTTGGTAACCATTTCGTTTTTTATTTTTAGTTTTTGAAAATCAAGTCTATTTCCTTTCATTTTCTTACCATGATTTGTATCAATCTTTAAGTAGAAGAATTGCATTCTTAGCCAAATTTCAAGAACAAAAACAAGCTTTTAAAAACTACTTTTTTTAGTTTCAAATTTTGACTTAGTTTTTGAAAACATGAGTAGAAAGTAGATACCAAAGCAAGAGATTTAGATATTGAAGAAGTATTTATAGGCTTAATTTTCAAATATTAAAAACAAAAAACGGAGTTGTTACCAAACATAACTTAAATAATAGTTAACAAACGAGACATAAATAATCAGGTCTCATCCAATAATAATGATCGACATGAGATGAAAACTAACCGAGTTAACGATAAGAAACGCATAATTTGACAGGTGGACATTTCCATAATATTGAAAACATTATTTAGAATTGAAATTCATTAAATAGACAAATGGTGTGTGGACTGTGGAGGACTTAGTTGGGAATGGCTTAAATTGCATTCCCATTTTTTCCTTTTAAAATGAGGAGTTGAATTCTGACATTTTACATGTGATTGTGGGGTTCCCCATTTGGAATTTCTCCTCATGAGAGATCCAAATTTTCTAGGCAAAACCCTACAATAATAATAATAATATAATAGAGAATTTTTAAAAATAAAAAAATAAGATAAATTATTTATACAAAATAGCAAAATTTTTAAATAGTTGTGATAAACGCTGATAGAAGTGTATTAGAGTCTATCAAAATCTATTCGTGATAGAAATGATAGAAGTCTATCACTGATAGATGCTGATAGAAGTCTATCAATATCTATCAGTATTTTTTTTGCTATTTTCTGTAAATAGTTTGACATTTTTTTTATATGTGAAATTTTTTCTAATATAATAATATTAATTGCATCACTTGTTACTTTGTTCCAGACATATTTCATTTCCCATTCATGCACTTCACATTATTCAACATATCTTTTTTCCTTTTTTCCATTTTTCTCCCTACATTTTTATATTTCAACAAATCAAATCAAATATTTCTAGCATCTCTTATATATTTATTTTAAATAAAATTATTTTTTAATACTAATATTGGTCAAGTAAAGGAAATGAAAACAAATACATTTTTTAAACAAATATTTTATATATTATTTTCTGACCTATTCAGCTGAATGTGTTTTCCTACATTTTTAATACAAATGTTATATAATACAATGATGTTATAAGCAATTTGTCACCTGTTTTGATATTTAGCTAAGATTAAATAATTAAAAATAGAAAAAGGATTTAAAATAAAATTTAATAAGATCAAGACAAAAGAGACCATGATCATCAAAAAACTTGAAATTTGATATGAATTATTTGTTAAATTGATGTAACATTTTTTTCTATAAAATTTTGAGAGAATGAATAAAAATAAGTATGGGATAAAATATCATTTTGGTTCATATATTATAGAATTTTTCAATTTTAGTTTCTATATTTTAAATTTTTTTGGTTCTTGTGAATAAATTTTAAATTTAGTCCCTCAACGTTAATTTTTATCGAAATTGACTAAATAATAATAATAATTTATAAATATGATAGGTTAATATGTTTTAAAATTTTATAGTAAAAATGCTAATAAATAACAATTTTTTTTAAAAAAACAAATTAACATTGAACTAGCATTAGAAACTAAATTTAAGATTTATTAAAAGAACAAGATTACAATTAAACAAACTTCAAAGAATGAGGATCAAAATAATATTTTAACTCATAAATATATTACGTTTCTCCGCATATGTTTGAGAGTGATTTTGAAATGGTAAACACTCTTAAACATATATTTAATCACTAAAAATTAATTCAATGTTTAATTTTACACTTCTAAGCACACTTTTTCTACAATTAAAATTGGTTTTGAATGATTAAAAATATTTTCAAAGTGATTTTAATCATTTCAAAATCACTCCTAAACATGTCATGCATCAACTTATTTTTAAGAAGTAATTTTGGAATTTTTAGAATGATTTGATATGCTATTAAAAAAAAAATCTAGAGTCATGTTTGGTAGCCATTTGGTTTTTTATTTTTGAAAATTAAGTCTATAAACACTCTTTCTACCTCTAAATTTCTTGATTTGTTATCTAATTTTTATCAATGTTTTCAAAATCAAGCCAAATTTTGAAAACTAAAAAAAAAACTTGTTTTTATTTTTAAAATTTGGCTAAGAATTTAACACTTATACATAAGAAAAATGCAAAACATTTTAAGAAATTGGGAGAAAATAGACTTAATTTTAAAAAATCTAAATATAAAAAAAATGGTTATCAAACGGGGTTAGGTGGTGTTAAAATTTATAAAAAAATATAATAATTAATAAAAAGAATTATGAAATATTTGTCCTTAATAGGAAAATAGAAATATTATCCAAAAGAGGTTAGGAAGGTTGGCTAAGGTTTAGGCCCACACATGATGGGGGGATTGCCATGGAGGATCATAAATGCATTAATTAATAAATGGAGTTAAGGACATTTCCTTTCTTTATAATTTATATTGGATCTTCAACTTCAACTTCCACTTCCCATGCGTTTTAATTTTAAGTCTCTTCTAAATGAATTTTTATTTGCCAATAATAATCAACCCAAAATACTTTTAATTTAATTTAATTCAATTTCTTTTTTTTTTCTTCTTCTTCTCATATATCCAATGATTATGAGAGAAAAGTTAATAGTTTATAGCTTAAATGTAAAGGAATCTTTTTGTTGATAACATTTTTAATTACGTTAAATTATAGAAAGTTTCTTGATGTTTCAATAATACTTTTACAATTTTAAATGGTATAATAATATCTTTAAACTTTAAAATTTGTAGAGTGTTTGAAATTTTCTTAACTTTCACTAACGAAGAATTGGAAAAAATGTATTTTTGGTTTTTGGATTTAGTTTTCATTTAGTCTTAAGATAATTTTAAAATGTACATTTTTAATACTAAGTTTTGAGTTCGATATTAATTTAGTCCTTAAGTTTCAAAATGTTACAATTTTACTTTTGAAGTTTAATTTTTTTTAATCAATTTAGTCCCTAACTAAGTGAATATTTCGTGAAAAATTAAAGTTAAAATTGTAGATCTTGTGAAATCGAATTGAAACAAAACTCAAACCTCAAGGTTAAATTGTAATATTTTGAACCCTAAGTACTAAAATTGAAATCAAACTCAAAACTTAAAGCCTACAAATATAAATTTTGAAACTTCAAAGTCAAAAGGACAGTTTCAAATATAGCAACCAAGTTCAAAGTATTAGCAGAGATAACATAATGCAAAAGAAATTACAGCTATAGCAAAATTTAGATTTATCTCTCGAAGTCTATGAGCGATAGAATTTATCACTAATAAATTTTGCTATATTTGCTATTCTTTAATAATGTTGCTATCAACTTTATTATTAATCCTAAAATTGCTACTCGATGCAATTACCCAAAACCATCGAAAAAAAAACTAGACCCAAAACTTAACTTGTATTTTCTCCCTAAAAATTAGACAGACAAACAACTATAGAGATAGTACTTCCCTGACTAATTCATTTGTCCAATAAAACAAACAAACAATCATTATTGAAACAAAGTTTAAGCATGGAAATCTTTTATTTTATTTATTTTAATTTTTTAAGAAAACACAATATAATAAATTCAATAATTAATTTTTTTTATTAAATTATAGAGAGAGAGAGAAAAGCATTAATTATTTAAGAAACACAAGAAAAAGAGGTTGGGGTTGATGTATATATATACACACAAACTCACTCTTCTTCCCTCAAGTCTCAACAAAGCTAAAAGAGAGAGAGCAAAAGAAACGATTCATAAACCCGAGTGTGTGAGTAGAAACAGGGAATCAAATCCCAATGGACGACATCGACATTCTGAAATCGACACTCTCCCCATCCGACATGTCGTCCACAATCTTCATGAACAACACGGTCAATTGTCCTCAACTCCCAGTCCCACCGCCTTATTTCTCCGACTTCTCCTCGCCGGGCAGCTCCTTATTCCAAAGCCCAACAATAATCCCGGAGGCTCCGGCACGGCGGGGACGGAGCGGGAGCGGCGGAGGAATGGCGGCGATGAGAGAGATGATATTCAGAATAGCGGCGATGCAGCCAATAGAAATAGACCCAGAAGCGATAAAGGCGCCGAAGCGACGGAACGTGAGAATCTCGAAGGATCCACAGAGCGTGGCGGCGAGGCACCGACGGGAGAGGATTAGCCAGAAAATTAGGATTCTGCAGCGGCTGGTGCCCGGCGGGACGAAGATGGACACGGCGTCGATGCTGGATGAGGCGGTGCATTATGTGAAGTTTTTGAAGAGGCAAGTGCAGACGCTGGAGCAGGCTGGATTTCATAATAATAATAATAGTAATTTTAATTTTGTTAATTCTGCGAATTTAAATTACTCTTCTGCCCTTTTCAAGGCTTGCCAAATAATGCCTGCTTCCTTGCAAATGCAGTCATGAGAATTCATATCCAAAAAAGGGTTTTTAATTACCACTCTAATCTAATCTCTCTTGTGTGTGCCTTTTTCATTTTTATTTGTAAAGGGAAAAAAACAATTAGCTAAGTGCATTTTAATTTATGTACCTTTTTTTTTCTTATTAATTCAGGGGCTGTAGTTTTAATTTTGTGTTTAATATGATTATTCATATTATTGTATTATGGCTAATATTTTCTTCTTCTTCTTCTTATCTCCAATTCCTTGTTATGTGACACTGTCTTGATGATAGAGAGAAGATTCTAGGACATGTGAATATTGAAATTTGATAATCAAGGCGTACTTTAAAAAAAAAAAAAGACTTTATGAAATTTATCTTTATGAAATTATAAGACATTAAGACTTTGTACTTAAAAAAAAGTTTAATTTTTAGTTTTTGAGGAATTTTTTACTTGGGTGCACAAGTTGTCATAATATGACAAACTATTCTTTTTTTATAAAAAAAAAAACACTTTTTTCTTCATGTTTTTTAAGGGATGAATGAAAATTGGTATAATCTCGATTGCACTCAAATGCTACTCATTCTTAAAAGTTGTACAAATGTATGTAATTTGTTTTTGTTAAGCTAAGTTTACAATATTCAGAGTGTAAAAGTTATATATATATGTGAGTTTAAAAATTTTGTTTTTGTTAAGCTAAGTTTACAATAGGGAAATTATTATAAATAGAAAAAATATCAAACTATTTACAAATATAGAAAAATTTTACTGTCTATCAACGATTGGTCGCGATAGAATAATTTGGCTTATTTTTCTTATTTGAAAACAATTCAAGTGCAAAAATTGTAATATATATATATATATATATATTTGAGTTACAAAAATTATAAGAGTGGAGATCATCATGGTAATGGCTGTTTTTATCTACTAAAATTATATGCTTTCATAATTTCAATTTTTTTTTTATTTTTAAAATCTGATTGGCATGAGGATAGATTGTTTTAAAATACAATGAGAAGTGATGTTCTAATATAGTAAATTAATCACATGCATAATATTTTTCAATTTAATCACTTTCCAAAAAAAATTGATTAGTAAGATTTAAACTTTCAACTTTAAAAGAAAGGAATTATATATAATCATTTACTGCTAAAATATGCTCGCTTACTACAATTTACAAATGGTGAGTTCTTACTTTTTGACATCTGACTAGTTGTATTTGGACTGGATTATGAGGATGTTAAAAACTAATTATAAAATAACCTTAACTGTCATTCATACTTGATAAAATTGACCGATCTATGATAAAATCACTTTTAAAAATATATGCTAGTTCTCACATTTTAAAATTTGTTTCATACGAGTTGCTTTTAAAAGTAGCATTTAAAATTTAAAATAATCATTTATTTTATATATCTACCAAATTCCATATCCTAATTACTTCAAATTGATTTTTTTTAAGAAATAACAAATATTCAAATTGATTAGTTCATTCCAACCATTTACTTTTTTCAAAAGTAATATGTCATATATTTTTTTGTTTTAATTGCAATTATTTCTTTTCTATACATGTCATTTTAAAATTATAAATTAAAAAAATGCAAATTGAATAGTAGGAAAATTTTCATAGATAGAAAAAATGTCAAACTATTTACAGAAAATAACAAAAAAAAAATACTGATAGACATTGATAGACTTCTATCAGCATCTATCAATGATAGACTTCTATCATTTCTATCACACTTATAGACCTTGATAGACTTCTATCAACATCTATCGCAACTATCTAAAAATTTGCTATTTTGTATAAATAGTTTTCCTTATTTTTTTATTTTTAAAAATTTTTCTTAACAATATGTTATGTGTGTCTATTTTAGGTTTTTATATCTAAATATTACAAGAATTTAGTATTCATTTACTAAACATTGTAAGCTATTTTTTTTAGGTTTAACATTGAAATTTGTACCAAACACCAATTTACATCATATTACAATTGATTTTTCTAAAAAATATAATTGCGAATAATTATTTTAAAAGTTGGTGAGAGAAATCCCAAGTTCTACCACAATATTTAGAGAGAGAAATTTTAAGCTTTTAACCTTGACCAGTTGAGCCATGTTTAAGTTTTCTAGCACGTAAGCTTATGGTTATGCACTGTTTATATGTCATCTTTTAATTTTTATTTTATTTTAATATTATGATCTTTAAAGATCGATGTCTATTTAATTTATATTCTTGACTAAATGATAATGAGACAAACTATAGTGGCACATGTGACATATTCTTCTTTTTAAAGCATTATTATCATATATCTTTTATAAAGTGTGCTATTCATTAAGAAAATTAATTTTCTTGTTATCTATTACTTAAATTATTTCTTTGTCATGTATGAGAGAGATAATATATGTATAATATAAACTACTACTAAAAGACTATTAAGAAATTATCGACAAAATGTGTGTATCGTAGAATGACAAGAGATCAATGCTTCATTTCAAGGTCTATATAAAGGACAGTTAATGATAGAAAGTGAATTAATATATGATACTTTTTTTAAAACTAAAAATTATATAATAATGAATTATTATTATGGTTGTTTTCAAATATAGAAAAAAGAGTCAAACTATTTATAAATATAGAAATTTTTTATTTGTTGATAGACAGTAAAATTTTTCTATATTTGTAAATAGTTTGATATTTTTTCTGTTTATAATAATTTCTCTTATTATTAGTTATTTTTTAGTTCAATAATATACGGAGTTGAAGATTCAAACATTTGACTTGTTGGTCGATGATGCATACTTTAAGTCAGTTCATGAGTTTATGCTCATTTTAACGAATATATAATTTACTATTTTTCACATTATACATAATCACATTATATTAAACTTTTTTTTTTACTTCACCATATGGTATAATAAAAATATTGATCAACACCTTTTTCATCAACATCAAACTAATCTTTGGATTTACTCTAAAAAAACCAAAAAAAAAAAAAAATCACGTCGATTACAATTAGGATTGTTTTCAAATATAGCAAAATGTCATTGTTTATCACTAATAAATAGTGATATATGATAGTAGATTATTATTATCTATCCGTGTCTATCACTGATAGACAATGATATTTTACTATATTTGAAAATATTTCAAGCAATTTTGCTATTTATCACAATTACCCTCGTAAGGATTTAAATGTAATAGATTTAAATTATCCTTAACTTAAAAAGAAAGCAATAAGAGAATAATATAGAAAAATGTAAAGGAGGTTGGAAATGGTTAGTGGAGTTTGGTTGCTCCCAAGACAGAGCCAAAGCTTTAAATTGTTGTTGTCTCATGAATCATGCCTCCTTAACAACCATTTTCCCCCTTCTATATATCTATCAGATCTACAAGTCAACTACACAAAACATAGTCAAACCTACAACTCTCCCATCTCTGTTTTTCCCATAAAATTATGTCCACAATAATTATATATTTTATATATATATTCTCCCATTTCCATCCATTAAACAATTCCCAATAATACTTTATCTCAAGACCCAATTCATAACTATTTGGCAAAATATTACTTTTTTAAATTTTATTTTAGTATGTATATATATATATAACACCACAAATATAGTGAATCGAATTTATGACCCATAGGAAAGGTGTAATGGTTTCTCCAAAAAAAAAAAAAAAAAAAAAAAGTGCAATGAAGTTGAATTATTACACTTAAGCTTAATTCAAATTTAAATTAGATTCAACTCAGTTTCTAATTATGTTATCGTGTGTCGTATGTGGTTTAATCTGATTGTGTCTCCTGATCTAATTATGTAAAGTATTTTATTTTTTGTTTTTTTTAATAAAAAAAGAGATAGTTGCAAATATATATAGCAATCAGATTCAAAGTATTAACATATATAACATCATTTTAAAAACATTACAAATATAGCAAAGTCTATCATCGATAGACTCTTATGGTCTATTAGTTATAGACCACCTAAACCATAAAAGTCTATAACTAATAAACTTTGCTATATTTACAATTTTTCAAAATGATGCTATATACTTAGTTATTATACCTCATATTGCTACTCATTACAATTACCTAATCTAAATAAAAAATATGTATTTAACAAGCTTATTATTAGGGCATAATTCTTTTCTTTGGCTCGATGAGTCAATTTTAGAAGGTGAATTATTTGTAATTTGGTCCTTAAATTTTTAACATTATGTATCAAAGACATCACATAAATTAATGAAATTAGACAGGGCTAAGGAGTTGTGAGTTCAATCCATGGTGGCCACCTACCTAGGATTTAATATCCTACGAATAAGTTGACACCCCGCCTATTGTAGGGTCAGGTGGATTGTCCCCTGAGATTAGTCGAGGTGCACGTAAGCTGGTCCAAACACTCACGGATATTAAAAAAGAAATTCAAAGTATTCAAAGACCAAACTTGTATTCTAACTTTACAAGATGCTTAGAATTATAAGTTCAGTCCATAACTTTTAATTTTACATTGTGTGTCGTCTATTTAATATTTAAATTTTAAAAAGTGTTTAATAGATTTTTGAACTTCAAATTATTGTCAAGTTCTTGAATTTTAAAAAATTATGTCTAATAAGTCTTTAAATTTTCAATTTTATGTCAAATAGGCCACTAAATTTTCAATATATCTAATAGGTTATTAATTTATTCAATATTTATTAAAAAAATTATGAACGCAAGAAACACAAATTAGAAGTTTAGAGTCGAACTTTATATCTATATCTATTAGATGAGTTAAATTTTGTAAAATTTTGATTAATGTCAATCATAGACTCATTTTAAGATCTATAAGACATTTTTCAAAGTTTAAAAAAACACACCCAAAAGTACCAAAAGATTAACGAGAATAAACTTATAATTAATTTAACCAACGAATCATGAGTATTATTGTTGTTGGATAAGAATATGATTACGGCCTATAATTATTCATGTTTTCCTTTTTTTTAAAAAAAAATATTTTATTCACAAAAAAACAGGTATATATTTTTTTTCTTTTTTTTTTAATAAAAAAAATATGAATAAATGGATGTTAGATTTCAAGTGCATTGAATAGTGCAAATAAAATAACGGGAAGAAAGACATTATATAATATAATATTATATATATTTAATTTTAGAAGAAATTATTAATATGATTTATAACCTTACCTCTAAAGTGCAATGAATTGTAAGCTTTGTTTGGTCTGACACATTATTTCAACGGTTTCCCATTTCCCCATCCTATCTACTCTCTCTTTCCTTTTTTGTGGGATAAGCTTTGTCTTTGTATTATATTATAATATTATATCATATCATATCTACATGCATGCATAGAATAAAGTTATTGCTCCATTTTCTCCCACATCTTATTCAACTATATAATAATAATAATAATAATAATAATAATAATAATAATAATAATAATAATAATAACTAAAAAGAGAAAAAAAAGAAATTTCTTTTTTTTTCCTTTATTTTTTTCTCTCTTTTAAAATACTTTTTCTCATATTATTCTTCATCCATTCAAAAGTATTAAACTCTTTTTATGTATGGTTGTTTTTTTGTTTTTCCAAAAGTATCTAATTATTCAATTTATTTGATTATTGTAATTGTAATTATGTGAGAAAGTATATAAGTTAGACATGAATGGTTGTAAAAGACATGCAAAAGTAACAATATAGGTTTACACACGACATTTATAACGTGATTCAGTTTTCCAAACCTACTCCCACGAGGTCATGTCTAGAGATTAGATTATCAAGGGATTAGTATACAATACAAATTTTGTCTTGTGTATAAATTAAAAAACTCCCTTTTTGGATTTTATGTTGTAGTCCTTATCACTCTTTTGATGATCTACGTTCACAAACTTTTTCCCTTGTATTAGATAGATGTAGTGTGATGATCAATAATTGTTCAAGTAGCTCGCGATCTCCAATTGAAACACGTACTCAAGGATTCAACAAAAACTAACAATAGATGACTCTTGAAGAGCTAATAAAAAGTATTATTATAATTTTATTCTTTTTGTGTTGGTCATTTCACTTTCAACAAAATTCAAAATTTATAACATAAAATCACACTAGTGAAAAATATTTAGTCAAATCAATTAGCAAGAAGGTAAAGAAAGATATACATATATTACCTCTTTGAATTTACCAATATAGAAATAATTCCCATTAAGGAGACGATATTCAAAAGAAAGTAACAATTATTTTGATGAATTAGTTTTGAAAGGGAGAATAAAAGATATTATAGAAAAAAAAAACAAAAATAATCCCAAACGGAATAATATTTTTCAATAAAAGATTAATTTTTTCAGTCAATTAAGGGTAGGAACAAAGATGGGTGAATACGAAAAAAAAATATATAATTTTAGAAGATTAACCCTAGTCGTTAATATAGTAACATTTTCAATTGGAGTAAAAAGGAGTAAATTGGAGAAAATTATGAAAATGCTCGTGTCCCGAGCGTTGAGATATTTCTCGCAACACTTTAAGGTAAAAGGGTAGGGTCTCAACACTCTGGAGTCAAATCAACACCAAGCGTCAATTGATGTTGCAGGGTGCTTACCTCGACGCTTCCACGTTATCTTACAAATATATCTTTTTTTGATTTTAGGTCAATCGAACTATTTTTTCAGCCCCATTCTTGATTCTTTCTTCCATTTTCTTTGTTTTTAGCCCATTCTCGACTTTTTCTTCTATTTTCTCTGTTTTTAGCTTTAGTTTTGGTTTTTCTCCTTTATAATCTAGCTAAATGATGATGAATTTTGGTTACATCGATATGATGATCAGCTAAAGTTCCTTTTTAAATTTAGGGGTAGAGAAAATTTTATTGTAAATTTAATTTAGGGGTAGAGGAAATTTTATTGTAAATTTGTGAAGATTATTCTTAATGACGTCTATGTTGTTGAGAATCTCATATTGAAAAAACCAAGAAACCTCACACTACTTATAAGATAAATGAGTTATTCTTTACATTGGCAATTATTTTTTAGATGGAATGTAACTCCATGATATCTAATATGATATCATAGCACATAAAGCTCAAACGGGTATTCGGTCCAATAAAAAGAAAATTGTAATCCGATCAAGAGTGATAAACTAAAAAAGAGACACCATCTTGACGAGATAGGTTGAGAATTCTTTATTCATTAGCATAGGTTTATAATTAATTAAATTAACGCTTTAGTTTATGAGTGCATGTCCAGTTGCCAGAAGTTTTACATGATCCCTAAGTATCCTATGTTTGACAGCCAATTAGCAAAAATTGCATCATGTGTGTGTTTGTTGGCAGTTTCAAGAGCCTCACTCAATTTAGGATTAGAGAGAAGTAAGTAATTGAATTAACTTATCAAATTTAATTATTCATCATTAATAATTTGTAATTGTCATTTGTTAGGTATTAAGTTTTGATTGTAATACTTTGATAGAGTGAAAAGATTTAGGGGATTAATACTTGTAGCAGCAGTTGAAACCATCATATGGATTGGCCTAGTAGTAGTGAGAACATCCAAAAAGAGTCAAAAGTGGCCACCTACCTAAGATTTAATATCCTACGGGTAAGTTGGCAGCTGCTATTCCAAATAAGTAGACCAACTTCTTGCATGAAAAAAATGAATTTGTTTCGTATGTCTATGATCTATTTTACAAGTGGATTCAAACTCAAAACTAATGGTCTTGTTCTTTAGGATTTTTTTTTTTTTGACTTGGTCCACTATTTCTATAAGTTAAAATAGGAAGTCAACTTTATTCTCAAAACTAATGGTCTTGTTCTTTAGGATTTTTTTTGACTTGGTCCACTATTTCTATAAGTTAAAATAGGAAGTCAACTTTATTTTGGAAGACCCTGACAGCCCGACCAAAATTTGGCAATGTTGGTGGAGAATTGTCTTAGTTTCTCGTAGTTAAAACTATATTTGATGGTGTATTGAGTGATTTTATGTAAAAACAAGAGAAGTAAGTGTTCACAACCAATTTATGAAATGAAAAAATTGGATGTAAAAAAAGTCAAAATTTGAGTAGTTATTATGTTTTTGTGTTAAGTGTAAAAAAATATCAAAGTTTGTGGTCACATTGCGGCCACAATTCCCATCAAATAAATGAAATGAAAAGTTAAAACTATGATTTAACTGCTTTTGATTGTCAATTGGTTATAGGGAAAATGTGGACACAAAGGCTTGTGGATATGTTTTGTTCTAAGATATCAGACAAATGTGTGCCCTTAGTTGTGATAAGAGAGCACCACACAGGAAGCGAATGCCATAGAAGGGCATGCCAACAACTATATATCAATAATATGACCCCATATTTTAACATATACAATCCTGGATGGAGGAATCACCCAAGTTATACCTATGGTAATTAATCAAGGAGGCCAACAGATACCACATACTCAGAATTATAACAAGACACCACAAAATTTTACACTAGTTTAGACTTTGATACCTGATGTGAAGGTTTTTGAGATCCTCAACCAAATAAAATTTAGATTTTATCGAGTATGGGGGGATTGACGGGTAAATGTGAGAAAATAAAATGCATGAAAGTAAAGATGACGATTAGAAAGTAGGAGAGATAGTTCAAGAGATTACACAGCCAATTCAAAGATAGTTAGACTACTTAATGGCCTAATCGACTAATCCAGAAAAATCGATCACACTCATTTGAAGGAGAACCAATTCTTTTAACGATGAATTAATTCCTAAATTAACTAAATAACTAGTGCTGAGAAGCATTATATACTACTTAATTAATTGCATTAAGTTCATGTATTGATAAGGACGTTGAATTAAATTGGGCAAGTTCAATTAATTATTTTCCTATTCCTAAGGTTTGTTATATGCAATATGATAAATATGGAAAAGTGCCATAGAATAAAATCATGATCATATCTTGACCCATTTGCTATTTGAATTAAGCATACATTTGCGATGAATATGGAGATATCTCAAATAAATGCATAGTAGAGATGAACAAGTAAATTAAGGCATCAACTTAATCAATCAAGCATGCTCATGGAATCAAATAAAGAATAGAAAACAATAACAAAGAAACTCATTCTGAGCCTAGTCAAACATGGAAGCCTCAATCCTCAATGCCAAATCATCCATTACAAACTAAAATAAGGAAAAACCCAAAAGATTTGGCCAAAATCAGCCAAATCCAAAACTATTTTGGCCCCAAAACTCTACGCAATTGACATAGAATGAGAAAGAATATTTACAGTACGTCATAAGAGTGTTGCAATGCTCTAGGTAGTGTTATGATGCTTTTAGGGAAAAATCCATCTTGAGCGTTGCGACTTGAAAGTGTCGAGATGCTTGCCTTTTGTCTGCAAGTGTCGTGAAGTGTCATCTTGAGCGGTGCAACGCTTTGGGCAAGGGCAATTTGGTCCTTTTACTTTCTTCAAGTTTAGTTGCTCGAATAAGCTTATAATTGCTCTATTGTAACCCTAATTTGCCCTAAATATTTCGAAATACTCCTTATGCTCAATTTCTTACAAATAAACCATTTAAACTCATAAAACAACCTTAATTAGCATGATTTATCATGTCTAAGATAACTCTTTTATGGAACTATCATATCACCTCCAACTTAAATCTTGCTAGTCTTCAAATAAGGTGTAATAAAATTAGTAAAACGAATCATCAATAACATACCAATGACTTTAACTTCAATGCCATAGTTAACAAGAATATTCACAAAGGAAAAATAATGCATTCAATCATCAAAATATTTAAAGGCAACCCTTTCATCCGCTTATGTGTGCATGTGCGTTTAGCCAACCCTATCTTAGTCTTTATAAGCTCGAGAAGATTTATTAACCCTCAACTCTTTTTCTTCCTACTCTAGTCAAAGCATCAAAGATACAAATAAGGTAATACTTCAACTAAAGTGCCTAAAAACAAATAAATAAAGATCCCCTAAACTTGTATTCCTTTTATCTAAGAGCACTAGCTTTTACACATCTACCATAAGACCCGTACCTGGAGCACCTACTCAATAGGTGGCCTCATGATCTTATTTGTCTTATTATTTTTTTCTTTTAAGCACAACAATTTATTTTATTTATTTTTCATTTATTTTTCCTTCTTTTGTTTTATTATGTAAGAAAATAATCGACTTATCTTCTCCTTTAGTATTAGAGTATAACTTATCATACAAGACAACTCTCTAATCAACGGGACATTTTGGGATTACAACAAAGTATCTAGGCTAAATAACATAATAACTCAATAGATATAAGGGTATCAAGAGAAAATTTTAAAATTTGACACAAAATCATGCATACATTCCCATGAATTAAAAATAATGTGAACAGATGTTAATCTAAGACCTATTAAAGATTGCCATCATCACATAACATGCACCCAACTTATCATACAGTCAAGCTAAATTTTTTTAAATATTCGAACTTAGATGCTCAAGAACTCAATAACATACAACCAAATCCAACCTAAAATGATACATTGTCTCTAATGTATCTCTAATTAGAAATCACATAAAAGAAATAGTCAAGGAAATAGAAAACCTCCCCTAAAAAAGCTTTGGTGAATAAGTCCATGAATGGTGATGACTTCTTTCTCTCCTAGGTCAAATGCAACTAACAAAAGAAAAACAAAAACAAAGCTACGCTAGGAAAAAATAAGTAAAAAAAGTAATATAGTTCATTGCCTTGCTACCCTTCAAGAAGCACAAATTTTTAACGTTGGTTGCTTGACATGGTTCATCTATCAATTCCTATCAAGGCATGTAAAAATTCTCGTACTGCAGCTTCTTCAACCCTTTCTTTCTATAGAATCAATGAAGCTATTAAGAGAAAAAGTTTAAAAAAAATGTTGAATATGCTAGGGACTTATTAGACTCTAGATTGAAAGTTCAGAGACCAATTAGACACAAAGTTAAAAGTTTAAGTACTTATTAGATATTTTATAAAACTTCGAGACTTGTCCAACACACAAACATAAAAGTTTAGTGTATATTACACAATACATTGTATGTATATCATATATGAAATATCATGGGACAAATGGGAGGGGTTTTCATGGGAAGAATTGCAATGGGTAATTGAAGTATATTAGCTGCCAATCCAATAGAATTTCGGTCGGTGATTGGTTATTGATTGGAAGATTGTCAGATATGCCCATTTCTGGAGGACACGTGGACGGCTGAGATCTTGATTGCTTGGATTAGAATTGTTTTTTAATTGTCCCTTGTGCTAGGGGAGATGTACTGAAATTGTCTTACTATTAAGACAACACCAATGGACTTTGCTTCCCTACTCTCCAACCTAACAATATAGATCCTCTCTTTCTCAGTAACAAAAATATTTTAATATTTTTCATAATATAATGATAAAGCCCATCTTCACTATAGGTTAAATATTCAATTAAATAAGCTATCTTTGAAGGATTTTTCTTTTTTTGAAAAGTATTGGAAGGAATTTCAAAGTTTATTTTGTAATTTCAGCTCAAAATTTATAATATATATATAGTTTTTTCAACAAAATTGATGTTTGATACATGTACCTCATCTATCTGTTATTAGAGATCTATGATATATAATATACTATAAAGAATTAAGGGTTATTTTTAAATATAGCAAAATATGTTAAAATATTTACAAATATAGCAAAATGTCACTGTCTATTAGAGCTAAAATAAAATTTGGTGCTTTACTAGGTACATTGATGTTGTGATTTAAGAGCTAAAATAAAACTTGGTGCTTTACTAGGTTTTATGGTAATTGACTTACTCGAGAAGTTACCAGAAAGACTCAATTAGTTTAGCAAGTCTTTCGTAGAACATGGGAGAGATTTTAATGAGATGCCATTTGATTTTGAGAAGGGAAGTCATATCTTACCAAAAGTATTGAGTCAGAGAGGAGACTGAGTTAAGTATTTTTTTAGTAGGGTATTACTTATCTAAACAACACTTGAAATGAGCAAACCACATGGTCATGTGATATAGTACTGATATGATTAGCGTATATTATTGCAAACATTCATCCATTTCCCTTTCTAATTGAAAAAAATGGTTTAATTTTTTTATGCAAATTCGTCCACATATGAACTTTTGAAACATTCCAAATTATTATTCATGCTAGCAACTAAAAGTTAGTAATTTCGATTTGGCAATATTGAGAACTGAATCGAATCGATAAGTTTGGTAAAAATAAGAATCGAACTAATGTCTAATGAAAGAAAAAACCGATTATTCGATTTTGGTCCATTCAATTTTCGATTTCGAGCCTGATTGGACTTTTTTATTTCCTTTCTTTTTCGATGAGTATTTAGCAGAAAACTTGAAAGTTAAAGTTAATGAGCTAATTAACTTAATAACTCTAAAAAGAATTAGTTAAGATTGTATAATGAAGTAGGAAAAAAATTGCATGGATGCCCTTAATTAGTTGGAATGAGATTTCATGCAAGAAGCCAACACCATTGGAGGATTTTCTGGCCAATATCAATTGAAACATGATCCCTGTTCTAATCACTACAATCTTGGATGGATGATTCATCCCAACCTTAAGTTATAGAAACCAAGAAGGTCAACAAAGACAACACCTTCATTAGATCATCTCAAACTTCAAGCTCGAAAACAACATTTTTTCGACACGATTGAGGTAGGAAGTTTTGAGGTGATATATACTGATAGAGAAGATGACTTTAGAAGATTTTGAATCATACCATGATTAGGTTTGTGAGATAACGAAACAAATTAGCCTAAATTGGAAGAAGAATTAAGGTAATAGTGCACGAGGCTGATCTAACCTTATTTTAGGGTTTAAATAATACTTTGGTCCCTATATTTTTTTTTTATTTTCATTCATTTTAGTCCCTATCCTTTCAAAAAGCTCATTTTAGTCCCTACTGTACTTTTAATTTTCGTTCATTTTAGTCCTTGTACTTTCAAGATGTTTATTTTGGTCCTTGTACATTAAAAAAGTGACCATTTTTTATCCCTTCATTTTCATTTCTCCTTCATTTTTAAGGGACCTAAATGATTACTTTTTTTAAAGTTCAACGACAAAAATGAACAAAAATGAACATTTTGAAAGTACAAGGACCAAAATGAACCAAAGTTGAAATTATAGGTATCAAAATGAATATTTTAAAAATATAAAGACCAAAATGAACTAAAATAAAAAAATATAGGGACCAAAGTTGATCCTTTTTTTTCTTCTAATTCTCACAAGTCTTTTGAATTTGAAAATCTTTTAATTTTAATAATTCATCTAACAAAAGTAACAAACATATTTATCTTTTGGTTTCTTTGAGAAGCAAGAAAGCCTACTAAATTTAGTAGGCTTCATCAATTCAAGCAAAAATGGACCGAAGAAAATAGAAATTTTTTATGTACAATATGATGCCTACATGTTTAATTCGTCTATTTAGAGGGCATAAACAAAAGCGCTTTTAGAGGGGTAATCTAAATTTACTTTTTTTTTTTAGTCTCTATTTCTATTGTTGTTTTGTTCTTTTTTTTTGTTATGTGTTGTTACTTAGGTCTCTCTCATTTCTTTTTTTTTTTTCTTTGGGTTTAAATTAAATCCATTGCCATGGTCCTTTTCCAAAAACTCATGTTGATTCTCTTTTATTAAGGTAGTATTAATTCACTTCTTTATCTCTTTTATTTGTTCTTCTGCAGTCTTAGTAGTTTATACATTGAAGACAATGTATGTTCTAAGTATGAATGGTTGAATTTGCTGATTGTTGAGCCATGAACATTAATTATGTGATTATTAGAGCAAAATTTTCATTTCCCCCCATTTTTTAGCATGATTTTGTGATGAGTGGTTGCATGGCTTGTGATTAGGACAACTTTCCATGTGTTCTACTTCTAGATGATGATTATTTACAACTGTTAAAATACAAGAACATACATTTGAAATTTGAGTGAAATTTAAACTTACGACAATTGGAATGAGTAGTACTTTTAGGACTAATAATTAAGTGTATAGCAACGTTTTTAAATAATTACAAATATAGTAAAATCTATTAGTGATAGAGTCCAAGAATTAGATCTAAATTTTGCTATATCTGTAAATTTTATTGCATTGTGTTATATTTATTAATATTTTGGATTTTGGATTTAATTGTTATATTTGCAAATGTTTTTTTTTTTATTTTTATTAAATTTAATTTAGCCTTAAATCTTTGTTGGAGACTGATGATGGACTTTCGCCTGTTTAGCTTCCTTTCGGTCGGGCGGAAATGGGAAAACTATTGGGTTCAAGCCCACTCGAGATCGTGTTCTGTTTCTTCATTTCCTTCGAACTCCAGACGCGGAGACAGAGACGGAGTTGAAAAAACCAAAGCAGATCGATTGTTAATTCCGCAGGTACCATTTGAGTCATGCCTGCATTAAAGATCTAATTCATTGTTCCGTTCTTCTTCTTGATCCAATTTGATTTACAACTTTTCTGAACTTGGTTTTTGTTCTTGAATTCAAGTTATACTCTGCCTATGTTTATATGACGCGAAAGCTGTAAGGCTGAAATCTCGGTAGAAAATGGAGTGGAACACGATTCATCATCTGGATCTACGGCATGTAGGGAGAGGTCTAAAACCATTGCAACCTCATGCTGCCGCATTTCATTCCAATCAGGCACTCGTTGCCATCGCTATCGGGACTTACATCGTCGGTCAGTAGTTATTTCCGCTTCACCTTGCTTTGTGAACTATTTCATTTGGTTCCAATTCTCTCTCTCTAACGCCAATTGAGCGGTTTCATTCTGGATCTTACGATAATTGCCGCAAAAGTTTTAATGACAAGGCCACTCACCAAATGTTATAGGTTGCTGACTTATGAAACTTGATGATTATTGTTTCTAAATCAACTTCTAATATGGAAATACTTGATGATGAAAGTTTAGAGTGGAAGGAGGGGAACTTGAGAGAGCTGTGTAGTCTTTCTCGTGGACTATTTTGCTCGGATTGGGAACATTCTGTGATCTTATAAGTCCTGATACCATGCTCGTAGCCATGTTGGGGACTTGAGTGGTCTGATCATTACTAGGGTTTATATGGTTGTAATAGAGTTTTTTTTTTTTTTTTTTTTACTTTCTTTTGGGAAGAGAAACAGTGAACGGATTTCGGATTTCATTAAAGTAATGAAATTTACAAAAGGCCAATTGGCGGCGCTACAAGAAACACCTCCCAATCAGTACAAATATCACTAAGAGAGTAGTTACAAAAAAATTCTCAAGCTGGAATATGGTTGTAGACTTGTACTTGCTACTTAGCTTTTTTGAGCTGAAATTGGCAAAAATTCTATATTTTACCTATGAGTCAGGTCTCTGCTCGATCTCTTTTTTGTTAAAAGGAAAATTAGTTTTTGACACGATTCCTGAATAATGGGTAAACATCATAATGAATTACCGTAATGTTATAAACTTAGCGTCTGGCAATCTATTAATCAGTTTTTGAAAAGCATTTCTTATTGATGCATATTTCTTTCTGGTTATGCACTCTGTTGCCTTTTTGAATGAGGTTTTTTTTTCACGTTACTTTTTTGGTCACAGAATGTGATGCATTAACTGGTTGCAAGATCTCTTCCCTTGACATTGGTGCTCGAGTTGTTCGCATGTCTTATAGTCCCACAAGTGGGCATGCTGTGATTGCAATGCTTGAGGTTGGTCCATTATATATGAGTTTTTTGTTTCCCTTTTTTTCTCTATTATTATTATTTTTACAAGGAACCAAATTTTATTGAGAGAAATGAAAGAATAAAAGCAATAGTATGTGTAGAGAGGTGGAGATGTCGTGTTTGGGAGGTTGTTAGGTTTAATGCCTCCTTGTAGGGGTTAGTTACACGAGCTTTTTGTAATTATGAGCTAGGTTCTATTTTGTTGGATTAGAGTCCTTTTCTTTAGTTAGCTGACCTTTTCTTTAGTTAGCTGACATACTTCATTTTTGTTGAGCTTGTTTTTTTCACATATCCTTTATATTCTTTCATTTCTCTCAATGAAATCTAAGTTTCTTACCAAGAATAATGAAAGAAAGCAAGGGTCATCCAAGAGATGAGCTGAATTGAAAGGGAGATACAATACTTCCATGTATCACAATAAAATGGACATTCTTTTTCTTTGTGTAAAACTGTTAGCCTTCCATCCTCTCTTTGTTTTCTTTCCTATGGAAGGTTAGGATCCCCAAGGATCTCAAAATCTTTGCTTGTCAAGTGGGTTAATGATCATATTTAGAGGTATTCTTCTTTGCTTTTGGGGTTGCAATGGCATGTCTTGTGCAAATACACTATTGGGGACTTGGATCATGTTTTGTGGGGAATGTGAGTTAGTAAATTTGATCTGGAACATTCTTTTTTCGATTTTGGTGTGTTTGGCTTGAATAAATTGTGCCACTTGACATTGAAAGCGGTTTTGTTCCCATCATTGTATTAGAACAACGGACAAGGGACGAGCCCTTTTATAGAACTTTTGGCTTGAGAGCAACCGAAGGCCTGAGTTTAATATGGTCTATTGCTAGGTGGGATTTTCTTTTTCACACGTACGTAAGGCGTTTTATCTTTATCTAGTATTCGTAACAAACAAAGCCCTTTTCGTAATCTCAAATTTTAGTTGTTCTCTATAGTGTGTATTGCAGAAGTTGTGAGGAGTAGGAGTGTTCACAGTTCATTTTAGTTCAATTTTGGCTAAAATCAGAGACCGAACCCCTCGATTTGTCTAATAGCTGAATTGAGAAAATTGATCTCTCCATTGGTTTCAGTTCAAATCGAACCAATACGGTTTGGGTTCAAGATGGTTTGGTCTGGGTTTTAACCGATCTTCACCAAATGTTGTTTGAGATTGAGTTGGGAGAAAGAAGGCGAAGATGACAAAAAGAATGATGAAGATGGCAATGGCTAAAGTGCGAAACGGAGGAAAAAGAAGTTGACGAGTGCAAATATGGTAGCACATGAGTGATAAAGAAAGAAGTGAATTGGCAGCAACACATGGATTATAATCCATGTAAAATAGGGTGCAAGCTGGTGCCTGAAGAAGAAAGAAGTCAACGATGACATATTTGAGTGAGAGGTTTGAGAGGGTTGTGTGTGAGGGAGAAAGAAAAAAAATCAAAGGAAGGGAAGGAAGGAGGCGCACATTGGTTGAGATGAAAGCGAAAGAGAGAATTGATAACTAGGGTTTCAAAAGGATGCCTTTCTTTTCTTTCTTAATGGTTTTTTTTTCCTTTCTATTATGTGGGGGCTAAAAGTTATCTAAACACATGGGCTAGTAGTTGGGCTATTTAAAAAGAGTTGGGCTAGGAGGGAAGGTAAATTTAATTATTCTTTTACTAGGTTCGATTCGATTCAATTCAATTTTATTAGAATTATATATTATTGAACTAGTGAGCGAACCAAACCTCTCGGTTTTTAGAAAGGATAAACTGAGAAAACCAAAATCTTCACAAAAAACGAACCGAACTAGTCGGTTCGGTTCGGTCCATCAGTTTGGGTCAGTTTTTGAATACCCTTGTCAGGAAACTCACTCGTGATCTTAATTGTTGTGTCTTTTCTTTCCTAGTTATTGCTTATTCTAGGATCCTACGATGAAAAGAACTATTGGACCCTCCCTCTCTTGGGATCACTTAAGTCATAAACCAACTGAATTGATGCTTTCCTTTCTTCTTTCCCACTCACTCTATTTATAACCAAACAACATAAACAAACTCTCTAACTGATTACTAGTATATCTCTAATAACATTCCTATCAGGTTGATGGGAACTCAAGTGATGTTTGGTCCTTCGTTAGGCTCTATGTTTCTCATTGGGCTTAAAGTGACAAAACATTTTTGTAATTACTTTTTATGTCTCATTTTACTTGATTGGAGCCCTTTTCTTTTATTTGGTTCTCTTTTTTAAGGGCTTATTATTTTTTTTTTTGCAAGCCCTTGTATTCTTTCATTTTTTCTCTAGGAAAGTTTGGTTGTTGATAAAAAAAAGAGAGAACTTCCGTCGGTTGCTAATGCCCCTTTCCTCGATGGATGACTTTTTGGTTAGTTCGAGGTTTAGCTATACTACAGAGCCTACGTTGTAAGTTTTGATAGAATCATGGATGATCAGAGGGTTGGATGACTTCAATCCAGGTTACCAGTATTGCAAAGTTTTGTAACATTTCTCATCTTCCTCTTTCTCAATTAGCTAGGTTATGGAGATTTTTTTTGCCCTTTTTTAGGGCTTGTGTGGTGTGTGGTTGGGGAGTCTGTGTTAGAATCTTTTTCTGATTCAGTAGGTATAGTAGCTGGAGGAGTTGTACAAATACTGCAGAGAAGTAAGAATGCACCACGTTTTGTAGGAAATTGTTTAACCCTAGTTTCTTACCTTCCCTTTTGTAGGATTGCACAATTAGATCTTGTGACTTTGACTCGGAGCAAACTTGTGTCTTGCATTCCCCTGAAAAGAAGATGGAAAAGATTTCATCTGATACAGAAGTGCATCTTGCTTTGACACCCCTACAACCTGTTGTGTTTTTTGGATTCCACAAAAGAATGAGTGTCACAGGTCAGCTACCATCGATTAATAAATTTCAATATTTTTTGTGATTATGCATTTTTTGCTTGTTAAGATGCATAACTGCCTGTGTATGTAACTGTTGAATATTTGTTGCTACATGATAGTTGTTGGAACGGTTGAAGGGGGTAGAACACCGACAAAAATTAAGACCGACTTGAAGAAGCCTATTGTGAATCTTGCATGCCATCCTCGCCTACCTCTATTGGTAATATTTGTATCCTTCGTACAGTTTCAAGTATCTTCTTTTGTGTTGAATGACACTCTAAGGATCTGTTCGTTTTCCTTCTCATGCAGTACGTGGCTTATGCTGATGGTTTGATTCGAGCATATAACATCCATACTTATGCTGTTCATTATACTCTGCAACGTGAGATGAGAATAGATTCTTTCTTTTTTCTTTGTTAGGATGGTGCACACTGTATTTATGAAAGTAACAAACGTTTTAATGTTTTTTGCACTCAGTTGACAACACTATAAAACTCATTGGTGCTGGAGCATTTGCATTTCATCCAACTCTGGAGTGGATTTTTGTTGGTGACCGAAGGGGTACACTTTTGGCATGGGATGTTTCAACTGAGAAACCTAGTATGATTGGAATGTGAGTCATTATGGTTACATGTTCCATTTGCATGCTTTACATGCCATCAATTGATTATTTAAATTTTTCTATCTTCAGGTTGTATCAATAAGTAGCAGCTTATTTTTTCTTTTTCATCATTGCTAACTACATATTATAATTGGTGCTCTAGAACATCTAATTCTTAAGTAGTTATAATATTACATGATCCGGAAGGAGTTTGTTATCTTTAAAGAACATTGATCTTTAAGGTTCTAATTCTCTGAATATCTAAACTGCATCATTGTTGGATCTAATTTCCTCAGCGGATTGGTTCTACCATTACGCATAACTCTGGGGGTTTGAACAAGATTGCTCATCTCTGCATCTTGTAATTTTTAGAACTTTCTGATTCTTTTTTTGAGGGCTTGATGGGGCATGTGTGGCTTAAGTACTAGAGATGAAAGAAGTTCTCATAGTATTCCATGACAGACAGACAAGGTATTGAAGGCAACGATGTTTACATTTAAATTTCTTGAGGGAAAAGGTTGGAAGGGATGTGCATCGAGGAGGTGGGGGTGAACATTTTGACCAGGATAGGACCTTTCATATAGTTGTTTGCAAGTTTTACTTGCCATAAATTAGGAAAGACAGAGGATATAATTTCTTTTAACAATAAATTGAAATTTTATGTTGAAGAAATGAAAAGGATGCTCAAAGGAAACAAAGATATCAAAAAGATATCCTATCCTACCTGATGTTTGAGGATAAGATATCATCG
Source organism: Lagenaria siceraria (assembly GCA_002890555.2). Classification (NCBI taxonomy): domain Eukaryota; kingdom Viridiplantae; phylum Streptophyta; class Magnoliopsida; order Cucurbitales; family Cucurbitaceae; genus Lagenaria; species Lagenaria siceraria. The sequence continues at coordinate 7,780,934 of CM016491.1, read as the reverse complement.
CCACAAATTAGGAAGGAGATCAAAAAGATATGTTTTTTTCTTAACAAGTGAAACTGTACATAGAAGAAATGAAAAGAGGCTCAAGGGAACAAAGACAATAAAAAGATATCCTATCCTACATGATGTTTTGAGGAGAACATTGGTACCGAACATACTGTTAACATACGAACTCCCAAATAGTATTTGCATGTATAGTCTTATATGTTTATATATTAACATAACTCTGCTTGATTTTTCGGGGAGAAGCTATTTTTAAGTTTCCAGGTTTTGTGAATGAAGTTGCTACTTTACCTGGCCTTCTATAGCTACAGTCTCGACTAGCAGTCAGACCACAGTTTTTTGGATGTTCGTTTGTGCTTGAAATGCTGGATCCATTGGGTTTTTTTCTAGTATCATGAAGAGTAGATGTCATTTATTGTATTAATCACTTTAAGTAGTTTACCATCTAAAAGTTGGAAAAATATTGTAATAGTCTTCTTTTTCATTGGAATTTCAGTACGCAAGTAGGTTCTCAGCCTATTATTTCAGTTGCTTGGTTACCAATGTTGCGGTTACTTGTAAGTCTTTCCAAGGATGGAAACCTCCAAGTTTGGAAAACGCGAGTCATTCTGAATCCAAATAGACCTCCCATGCAAGCAAATTTTTTTGAGCCTGCAGGTAAGATGTTATTGAATAATTTCATCACAAATCTATTATTAGGATATAAATTTTGTTGATGTGTTGAATGAATATTGGTTCTTTGTTGGAGTTTTCTTTCCTCTTGAAAAAGTCAATTACCACCTTGAGTTATTATTATTTTTTTATTATTACTTTTTTTGATGTAAGCTTAGTTTTTCAAATAAAAAAGAGTTGGCCTCTTTTCTCTATTATTTTTTCTGTTTATTATTCCAATGACGGGTTGTCTAAAGTTTTGCTGGTGCTTTATGCATTTTTTAAAAACTTTTGAAGTCTTTAGGTTTGAATATTATTATCCCTTCTTTGTTGTTTCTTTACTTCTTCCCTTTGGGGAATTTAAAGGGCTTATGTTTGTTCATTTTTCCTTCATACATCGAGATTGATTGTTTTGATTGTGACGTTCATTAACTTTTTATTATCTTCTTCGTCTATTGTGTTTTTTGTCCAAAGTATCCGTGGTCTATCAATTTTTGAATAAGAAACGGAATTTTCATTAATCAATGAATAGAAACAAATTAAGAAAAAATCCTATCGGTAGATAACAAAGCAGAAAAATGAAAATAACAAGGGAATATTAAGGCAACCAAATCAAGACAAATATCATTCCATTTATGTTTTTGTTGTACTAATTGTTTTAATTTTCTTTTATTTATTTATGTTTTGGCAGTAATTGAATCAATCGATATACCTCGCATCCTTTCTCAGCAGGGTGGAGAAGCAGTTTATCCCCTACCTAGGATCAAAGCATTACAAGTTCACCCTAAACTCAATTTAGCAGCGTTGCTGTTTGCAGTTAAGTGAATCTATGTTATAGAATCTGAATTGTTTGTTAGTTTTCAGAAAGATTCACATTTTTGGTTGACAGAACATGTCAGGTGCTGATACTGTAAAAAACAGGGCCGCATATACAAGGGAAGGACGAAAGCAGCTATTTGCAGTTCTGCAAAGTGCAAGAGGATCTTCTGGTAATTGCACTTCTTACTGAGTAGACTTTTAGGCCATATTCGTAGTGTAAATTTTAACCTCCTTTCAAATCTTGCAGCCTCTCTTTTCTTTGGCCAATTGGTAACTTCCACTTGGCTCGGGGTTTACCTATCTTCCCCCCATTTTTTGTAATTTCATATCTTCGATAAAATGGATCATCTCTCTCATTCAAAAAAAAAAAAAAAGTTTATCCTTATTGTACTTTTTAAAGGCTGCCTAATGATTACATGTTTGAACTTCACAATGATTTGTTGATCTCTAATTCAGCTCATGGTCGAACTATTTTCCCTCTTCAGTTGTGAGTGTGTGTAATAGCGGTACTAGCTGAAACCCCATTAAGGGAAGTTGTTAGTAGGTTGATATTATTTTAAAATTGCATTAATGACCTCATTTACTAAGTGTTATGTATGGTTTCTTCCTTACTATTTATTGATACCCAGCTTATTAGAGAGGGTTGGTAATCTCTCCCCTTTACATTGAAACACACAAAATACCTGACCTCATAACATGTACTACCATCCCCTTTATACAGATTTCACATTTCGTCTACGTACCCCTGGTCCCCACCCTACAACCCACTAACTTGTTGAGGGTGTATTTTCCTTCTTTCCCCCTCTTTCATACTGAATGGTAATCGGGGGGCTCACATGTTACTAGTTTACTGTGGTGAATTCAGAGATCCAAAAATATCTTAATGAAATAATAAGCACACATTCTCTAATCGATGTAAGATTGCTTTTTGTTACGCCCACACAAATTTGACGATGCCACAAAACATAGAAGCTTTCTTCTTTTTGTAAGTGTGCCATCTTCTCACGTTATGTCCAACCTGTTGTTGTTTGGCTATTACAGCATCTGTTTTGAAAGAAAAGCTTTCATCCTTGGGTGCATCTGGAATATTAGCTGACCATCAACTTCAAGCGCAGCTGCAAGAACATCATCTGAAAGGGTGAGCTTGTGCCTTTTGTACTTGATTGAAAGAAAAAAGGGGAAAAGGCTAGGATCTCCTTTACTTGTTTTTTGTTTTCTTTTTTCTTTTTGGGTCTTTGTTCTTGATCTATGTTGAAGCTGAAAGTGAACTTTTGAATTGGATTTTTAGAAATCTGTTAGGTTTAGAATTAAGAAACATGGTTTTTATTGATGAATGAAAGGGGAACTCAAGTAGTGAAGAGTTGGTGAAGGGTACTTCAAGGTACCATTACATTTTTATTTGTTAAAATGGATAGGTATGGCGCAGTACCTGAGTGTTCACTTTCAAAATAATAAATACTCTCTCTCTTCCTCCCCAGTTTTTTTATAAAAATTTATTGGGGGAAGCTATATTAAAAGAAGTCTCAAATAGTTGTTGAGTTCTTTCCTTCATTAATGTTTGCATGCCTTTTTTTTTTTACAAGAAACTAGATGAAAAATAGAAAAATTTTCAAGGCGGGAGTACCCAAAAAAAAAAAAACCAAAAAAGTAAAAATCTCCAAATATTACAAGAGCCAAAAAGGAAAAAAGAAAAAAAAGAAAAGAAAAGAAAAGGAAGAACATTGAAGAGCAAAACGGCTTAGAAGATCTTGACAAGCCAATGAGCCGAAGCAACAAAAACCACTCCCGTCAAGCTGCAAAAGCTGCATCAAGATACTGCCAAGAAGAAAGGAAAATACAGAAACCTTTGATGGAAGCAAAAAAATAAAAGAAAATGCCCATATTCAGTATGCAAGATCTTGTTGAAAGAAACCACCACATAGAAAGCAACTTAAACTGAAAAGAGCTCAAAGATCAAAGGAGCAACATTAACTTTCTCTATCAGAACTTTCTCATGCATGCCAACCTCAAGTAATTGAACTGAAACACAATACCCATTGTCTCAACCAAACGCCAGCCAAAAGCTCTTCAATCTTGTTGATGGTTGACCAATTGAAATCTAGGAATTCCAGAATTATCTGGAATGAGTCATTATATCAATGAAATTATGTTCGGATGTTTATCATAAAAAAAAGTCATTATATCCTCGTTTTTTCAGATGCTTTGATGGAAGTATTGAATTTTTCTCTATCCATTAAGAGACACTTTGAAGGAAATGAAATGTCACATCCATTTTCAAAAACTGCACTAATGTTTTCTTCATATGACTCCTTGGATGACCCTTTGGCTACCAATTCTTGACTATAGTCCCTTCTTGGACATTCAATAAAATTGGAAGAACACAAAGTATATTTGGCTCCCATGCAAAGATGACATGCAAAAATCAAGAAACGGTCCAAATATCGTCCTCATCTAGACTACGAACACTGATATTAGAGTTTTCATCAGATCTTTCATCTTCCAAGGTGTAAACTATTTACTTCTTTTCCCCTCGACTGAATCATTTTGAAAGACAAAGGATTCTGCACCCGAGTTTGATGATTTCCTGAGTTCTTCACCATCATCTAACTTAAAAAACCGAGCAGATGAATGACCTTTCAAATTGTCTGTTTTCTTGAAAAAAATTCCTCATTAAAGGCAAAACTCAAATTTCTTCCTTCAATACCATTGGATAGAGTGGTACAGGGGTGCGACCCTGGATATGTGGGGGTGGGGGGTCGGACAGCGAGGTTTTATTTTATTTTTAATTTTTTAAAATGAGAAATAATGGTTCCTTCACTTCATCTCTCTTTTCTGAAAGAGAGAAATGAAAAATACTAATGTTTGCATGTCTTAAAGTTAACACTAGTGGTTACTTCTTGGAGATCATTTCTACTATAGGTGGTTGGGTTTTCTCCTTTTGTTATTTTTGTTATTCCTCAATGAAATAGTATACTTGTTCCCCCCCCCCCCCCCCCTCCAAAAAAAAAAAAAAAAGAAAAAAGAAAAGAAGAAGAAAACTTAACACTAGTGGTACTTCTATACTTATGACCTTTTTGGCTTTATCCAACGTTATCTCTTTTGGTCAAAGTTATTTATTTTTGTTTTTCTTTTATAGGAAACAGAAACCCAAGTTAGTAACCAAAGTTAGTCAAACTTTTGATGCTTAAAGTTATTTCGAACTGAGGATTGTTGAATAACTTTCTGATTATTTTATATACCATTTTGGGCAGCCATAGTTCGCTTACTATATCGGACATTGCTCGGAAGGCTTTCCTTTACAGTGTAGGTTACTTTCTTATTTCTGGTTTTCACATGTTATAGAAATCTTGTTTTCTATCTGCAACTTTTAAGTTTAAGTTAAACGTGAAAGTTTGTTCAGAAAGTGTAAAGATCTCTGATGAGGGTATTTTGGGATTTTGTATGTCGTTTTCAGAATTGATATGTTTTTTAATTCAACTGTTTATTGTTCATTGTATTTAAAGAGCTCTTATATCTTTCTTGTATTATTTTCTAGCATTTTATGGAAGGCCATGCAAAAAATGCTCCTATTTCTCGGTTGCCTATCATCACAATTTTAGATTCTAAACATCATTTGAAGGACGTTCCAGTTTGCCAGGTATCTTTTCCAGTGCAATGCTTGTATTGTAAGTATTTACGTTTATATTGTGTTTTCTGGAATATCTAACAATGTTGTATAAAATGACAGCCCTTTCATTTGGAGTTGAATTTCTTCAGTAAAGAAAACCGAGTTCTTCATTATCCTGTTAGGACCTTTTATATTGATGGTCAAAACCTCATGGCATATAATCTATGCTCTGGTTCAGATAGCATCTATAAGAAACTTTATACATCGGTAATATTTTGACTAATGTATTCTCAATCATTATTTTGTAGTCTTCATTTTATCCAAATCAAAAGGTGCTTTGCTCAAGGCTTTGAATGTTGAGAAAATTTTTGTATTGCAGATTCCAGGGAATGTTGAATTTCATCCGAAGTTCATTGTTCATAGTAAAAAGCAGCGTCTATTTCTTGTAACTTATGAGTTTAGTGGGGCCACAAATGAAGTTGTACTTTATTGGGAAAATACTGATTCTCCAACAGCAAACAGTAAATGTACCACAGTCAAAGGTATGCCTTTGTATGTTCAATTTGTTTCAATGCATTATGGTAAATATATGAGAAATATAGGCATGATTGGGAACATAATTGAATCACTATATGTTTGGTGTCCTTAGGTCGAGATGCGGCTTTTATTGGCCCCAATGAGAATCAGTTTGCTATTCTAGATGACGACAAGACTGGACTTGCTTTATATATTCTACCAGGAGGAAAGACTTCACAAGAGAATGACAATGAAAAAGTTCTTGAAGACAACCACAGCACAGATACTAATAACAATTCTATCCGTGGACCTATGCCATTTATGTTTGAAACTGAAGTGAATCGCATCTTCCCTACTCCGTTGGGTAAATGAGTACACATTAGCTATTCATCTATTCATGCTTTATTCTATTAAATTAGTGCCACGAGTGCTGCATTATGCTGATAGATTAATTCATTGCCTTTGTAGAATCAACATTAATGTTTGCATCTCATGGGGACCAGATTGGCTTGGCAAAACTGGTTCAGGGACATCGGAATTCGACAGCTGATGGTAACTATATACCAACGAAGGGTGAGGGGAGAAAGTCAATTAAGCTGAGAGTAAATGAGATTGTACTTCAGGTAAGCAGAACTGCGCAAGAGCAGTAAGAACTTGGCGTTATGTGAGGAATTATCTAAGCAGTTTTCTTTCTGTTTTTGGTATTAGTACGGAAGGGGCAGCAAAGGAGATTACTCTCATTTACTTTGTTTGAATGGTACATGTACACACACATAGGGGTGGTCATTCCAACCGCTAAAACTGAACCGAACCGAAAACTTAGTGAAACCGAAAAATGCGGTTCGGTCCGCTTTGAAGAAATTTTGAAACCGAATTATTCGGTTCGGTTCGGTTTGAATTTTGAAAACCGAAGTTGAAATCGAACCAAACCGTTTTAAACTAATATATATATATATTTATTTATTTAAATATGTATTTATATATTTTTAAAAAAAGAAAAACCAAAATAAAAATTGAACCGAACCGTTTTTAATTAAAAAAATATACACATACATATTTTAAAAAATAGCAAAACCGAATTTAAAACCATGCTGTTCGGTTCGGTTTGAACTGATGAATTGGTTCGGTTAGGTTTCACATATAAAAATTTTAAAATTTTTGGTTCGGTTTGGTGGTCAAACCAACCTGAATTGAACCAAACCGTTTCCACCCCTACACACACATGTGGCATCTCCTTGAAGTTGGACATGGGGATGATGAAGAAAAGGGGTTATCCTAAAAAAAGTATGGAACTCCTACAAGGACTGGGAAAATATGAGAATAGCCCAGAAAAATGCACTAAAAGAATTTGAAACGAATTTCAGGAGTTGAGGGAAAACGTCCTGAACAAAACAAGAGCAACAAAATATTAGAGTACATGCTATTAAAGTTGATGTGAATGAAAGTACAAAGTTGATGCTAATAGAGTTATTTAAAAACTCTCGAACGGGTGCTTAAAGCAATTAGAGAGTAGTTACAAAGATATTAGATTTGGTCAGTTGAGACACTAAGTAGGAGCAGGAGAAGAAATGAAATCCCAGAGGCTATCTCAGGATTTTTTTTGGCATTAAAAGAATGATGGAAAAGGTGATAGACCCGAAATTACAAAGGTCTATGTTAGGTATTTAAATATCTTGGTGAACCACACTCCTAAAGCCAGCTATTGAGGTGGGAGAGCCAAGCCACTTAAGTACCACACTGGTCATCCCATTCTAACCGAGATGGGACAAAGGTAGCCCATCTACTTTGGTTCCTAACAATACCCCATCCCCAGAAAGCCGAAGTCCCGGTGGCTACTCTGACGGTACTTCACTCGGTCACACCCGGTCTGAACCCTCCGTTGATTCCACTCCAGAACGTCAACAACTGACTTTGATACCATTGTTAGGTACTTGAACCTTCCAAAAGCCAACTATTGAGGTGGGAGAGCCAAACCACTTAAGTACCACACTGGTCATCCAATTCTAACTGATGTGGGACAAAGATAGCCCATACTACCTTGATTCCTAGCAGTGTACTCGCTTAAGAATGGGAGAAAGTAACGGTCGGGAACTGTAAACACCTAAAGTGGAGGGATGTTTGTGGGGAGAGGGGAGGATGCAAGTGTTGTGCTTTTGTGGAGACCATTAGGTTTCAGGTAATTATATGTTTTTGTATAGGGTTGTTAGAAAGCTTATTAAGGTCCTGAGGGTGAGGGGGAGAATATCTTTTTGCATTTGCTAAATTTGTAGCTCTTGAAACTCCCTTGGGTTTGCCAAATCAGTAAATATCTAATTCGAGACTAACCATTTTGGTCTTAGAGCACCATCTTTGGCGGGAGGAAAGATGGACGACAGAGTGTAACCTTGGAAGAGATGGTATCAATGATGCAAGAAAGTATGGAGGAGAGGATTGATCAGAGGTTGGAAACAGTCCAGTAGAGAATGGAAGAAAGAATTGATCAAAAAGTTGTAGCAGTGCATCTTGGAGTGGAGAAAATTGTTAATCAGTTTATGCAAGTGAGAGAGTAGATTAGTTGTACAGTTAGGAGGTTGGCCAGTTGATTGAGCAAAAATGCTGCAGTGCCTGGGAGCATGGTCAAGAAGGGGTGGAACATTAGAGGAATGTCGAAAATTCCAATTCCTCATGGAGAACTCAAACTGATAATGGAAAGCAACCTGTTGAATTGGAAACAAGGGAGGAGGTACATACTGGCACATGCAATGAGGCATTGAACACGGTCGGATTGTATCAAGTCTCATTGTTCGACACGTGGTTGAGGAAATTAGTGGTACTAATATTCAAAGGAGAAGATGAAAAAGACCCCTACAGTTGGCTATGTCATGGACAACGATATTTTGTTGTGAATCGTTTGATGGAGAAGGACAAATTGGATGCAACGGTATTGTGTTTGAAGGGGGAGTCCTTGATTGGCACCAATGGGAGGATGCTAGAATGTTGACCACAATGTGGATCGAATTTCGCAAACAATTGTTGGTGCAATTCTTGCCGAGGAAAGAAGAAGACAAACACGCCTAGTTCCCAACTTTAACTCAAGAGGGCATTGTGATGGGCCTTCTACCGATGGTTTGAACAACTATCAAGATCATTGAAGGATGTTTCCAATCAACCCTTTAGGGTAAGTTATTGAGTGAGATATCCAAACTGAGTTGCATATGTTCAAGCTTGTAGGCCTCAGGGAAACAATGACCATGACCCAGTTGATAAAAGATACTGAAGCGGCCCGTCACAAATGCTGGTTGGGAATGACTTGAACCCTAGCCGAAAGGCTTTAGCCGCCGCAGGGAGTGCGGGTCCCATGCAGCAATGTCCTCAGCAACCTTATACGATTGAGCCGATAGAGGAGGGAAATGAGGATTGAACTGCAATTTTAGACAACTAATACTCTAATATAATGGTGCACTCATGTAAGAAAGGGAGAAAGTAAGGGTTGGGAAGTGTAAATACGTAAAGTGGAGGGGCTGTTTGTGGGGAGGATGCGAGTGTTGTGAATTTGTGGAGATCATTAGAATTGGGTAGTTATGCATTTTTTGTATAGGTTGTTAAAAGCCTTATTAAGGCCGTGAGGTAGGGGAGGGTATCTTTTTGCATTTGCTAAATTTGTAGCTCTTTGAGCATTGTGGAGAGAGGGTGCTCTCGAAACTCCCCCTTTGTCAAATCATTAAATATATAGTTCTGAGACTTATCAAAAGGTTGAATCTGTCATTCTGTAACCTAGAAGTGTAACTGTAGAATAGAAATAGGTGATTGGCTGATTCCTCAATGTTTTCATAGAGTGGCAGGAGAGTGATGGGGATTTGATAGGAATTGAGAATTTCCCTCTGGCTCTTATTGTTGGTTCCTAAGCCTCGTGAGTCGTTATAAAGAGACTGAACTTACATTCTTGGGATGAAGAACTTCTATAGATTTGTACAGAAGGTTAGTAAGACTTGAGAGAGCTGGTTCCTCAGTCAGATTAAATGTCTAGCGTCATCTTAAGGTCGATCATTGGTTAAATGGTTAATGCATATACTTGTACATAAAACATAACCATTTTATTTCAATCATAGTAGTTCAAATAGTTTAGTTTATGTCATGTGATTTATGGCATAACTAGAACCACATCAGGACCCAAGTTCTCTTTCAGCCATGGTACCACAGCTATAATACAAAATCAAAGTTGAACTTCCAGGAAACCCAAACTGTTCTCAAAAATAGTCTTCCGCATGAAGGGATGTTGACCAAACTAAACACAAAACTGTGATGTAACATGTAGTTTGTTTGCCCTGGCAAGTAGATGATTAGCTTTTGGAAGCATTTGCGGGCTGGAGTTTGGAAGTGAAGGTTAAGGCTAGGTGGAATTGTGTGGCGTGGCTAGAGCTTTGCTTTAGTTCATTTGCAAAGAGAGGAATGTAAAGAACGTTCGAGGATAAGTTAGATTCATCTGAATTCTTTTGTAATATCAGCACACTTCTACTTGGTGGTGTTCAAGCGTAAGAGTTTTATTTTTTGTTATTATAGTTTCTAACGATTTGGGGGGGGGGGGGCTTAAGGGGATATGCCACATTCATGTTGAGATATAGATATAAAACTCAATTGGATATTTTCTTTTTCTTTCCTTGTTAGAGTTTGTATCTCCTAAACATTTAATCCTTTTGCATTACATATAGATATAGTCATTATAGATAATGCCTATATCTATATGTAGGCATATCTCTCTCTCTCTCTCTCTCTCTATATATATATATATATAAAAAATGATATTTTCTTTTTATCTCCTTGTTAGAGTTTGTATCTCCTAAATATTTAATCCTTTTGCATTACATCAATGAGAAGTTGTTTCTTGTTTTTAAAAAACATTATATACATATATTATCTATTCACGTGAGATTTATCCTGTTTAAGGATAATCTTATTTTGATAGGACTATTTAATTATTCTATAGTTAGCATTTTAGTTAGAAACCCTTTCTTTAGATGGGTTTTTGTGGGCTTGGTTTTTGGTATGCTCTTGTGTTCTTTCATTTTTTCTCAGTGAAAGCAGTTGTATCTATAAAAAAAAGGACCATTTAAGGAAAAAAAGTCTATACTATATAGAATAATTAAAAGATTACTCATTAGCTAATAAAGCTAATGTATTAAATACTATTCAAACTGTTACAGTTTATCATACTCCCTGCCACCCAAATTGAGAAAACTCAAAATATAAATAAATCAATTAGTTAAATGAATTTGTTTGAGATATATTTTGTCACGAGGTTTATTATCTTCTAATGAGCAATCAACTTTTAAAAAATTTATTCTTCTGGAGACCAATCATTTTCTAGGATGTTCATGGAAAGATCAACCATTTTGGTTTTGCAGGTTCACTGGCAAGAAACTCTTAGAGGGCTTGTTGCTGGAATACTAACCACCCACAGAGTGCTTATGGTTTCAGCTGATCTTGATATACTGGCAAGCAGTTATGCAAAATTTGATAAGGGAATTCCTTCAATATCCTTGACATTAGTTGATAAGCTGTTTTTTGTTTACCTATTAGGATACAAGACAAAATTGTGCATCTGGCGGAGTTTTAAATTTCTTTGTTTCAGGAATATATCAAACCTGTTTTTGGCAAGCTGTAGAATTTAAGACCAAGTTAGAAGTTTGATAATTAGTGGGAAAATGATGTTGAAGGGCAGTTCGTATTTTACCTCAATTCTGTAACTCTTAGGAAATGTGTACCATTATAAATAATATTAACCAGTACTCCAATATATTCTCGAAACACAAGTTAGGCTTTTTATAACGCTGAGAACATTGTCCATAAATTGTGACTTTTTCTGATCAAAAGAACTTGTTGGAACCCTTAACTAATGTGCACTATCGATCCCTGCTGTGGATTGGACCTGCGCTCGTCTTTTCTACTGCAACAGCAATTAGTGTGCTTGGCTGGGATGGAAAAGTGAGGACCATTCTTTCGATCAGTATGCCTTATGCAGGTGTGTTTCACAATCTAGGTGTTGATTTTCTTTCTTCCAACTGTATAATTCTTCCTTTTACTGTATTTACAATGTATTCATCTATGATGTAAGAAATAACCAGAAATTTTGTATTTTTCTAAGTCTGACCAGAAAGGTGCTACTTCTGTGCAGTTCTTGTCGGTGCTTTGAATGATCGGTTACTGCTTGCAAATCCAACAGAGATAAATCCCAGGCAGAAGAAGGGAGTGGAGATAAGGAGTTGTCTTGTTGGACTTCTTGAACCTCTTCTTATCGGTTTTGCTACAATGCAACAACGATTTGAGCAGAAGCTTGATCTTTCAGAAATATTATATCAAATCACATCAAGGTTTTCTTCTTTGCATCTGCAGATTTTTTAGTTTTGCGGAATATGCAGTCTTCTTGGTTTGGATCCTAAATAAGATCTTATAACACTATACATTTTTTCTAATGGATCTTTTATTACCTTATCTATATTGAATTCATCTGAAGTTATGAAACCTGACTTGTAATGTTACTCCATGAAGATTTGACAGCTTGCGTATCACTCCAAGGTCTCTCGATATTTTAGCTGGTGGTCCTCCTGTCTGTGGAGATCTTGCAGTGTCCTTGTCCCAAGCTGGTCCACAGTTTACGCAGGTGAGTGATGGATGATATTTTGTTTTCTCCCACCCTATTGCACTTTCCAAAGCTATCTCTCTTAATTATTTTTTTATTATTAATTGAGATCTTTCTCCATCTGTTGCTCAATGAACTCAGGTGTTGCGGGGTATATATGCTATTAAAGCTCTTCGTTTTTCTACTGCTTTATCCGTTTTAAAGGATGAATTCTTACGATCTAGAGATTACCCAAGATGCCCTCCAACCTCTCATTTGTTCCATCGGTTCCGGCAGTTGGGTTACGCATGTATCAAGTATGCAGATAAGATCACACTTCTTTTTCGGTTTTCTTGTTGCGATCTGCATGTTGATTCAATACCTCAAAATTCACTGTTTCTAAGTACTAAGTGTGCTTTGGCATTCCTCCCTTTGATTTTCGTCTCTTTAATCTGTTTTTCTTTGCATTTATATTATATCCTATTGTTTGAATTCATTTTTTTACTGGGAGGGCTTGGCCGCTTTTGGTCATATGCTGCTTTAAATGCTTCTTAAAAAAATTTAGTGAGTTGTGGCTCCCTGATTCTTTTATTGGAACTTGTGAAAATTCCTTTTGGCTGCTATTGTCTCTTTTGTTTTTCTTTTCTCCCCCTTTGGAGATTGCATCTCTGAACAATTTTCTTCCTTTCCATCCATCAATGAAAAGTTTGTTTATTGCTTTTTTTTTCCGTAAAAAAAAAAAACTGACTGAGTTAAGCTTGCAGGTTTGGTCAGTTCGATAGTGCCAAAGAAACTTTTGAGGTTATAGCGGACAATGAAAGCATACTTGATTTATTTATCTGCCACCTTAACCCCAGTGCATTGCGTCGTTTAGCTCAAAAATTGGAAGAGGATGGCACAGATTCTGAACTGAGGCGATATTGTGAGCGAATTTTAAGGGTCCGCTCTACAGGATGGACACAAGGCATTTTTGCAAATTTTGCTGCCGAAAGCATGATTCCCAAAGGTCCAGAATGGGGTGGTGGAAACTGGGAAATCAAAACTCCCACCAACTTGAAGGCTATACCACAATGGGAACTGGCTGCAGAAGTGATGCCGTATATGAAAACAGATGATGGTTCTATACCTTCGATTGTTGCAGATCATATCGGTGTTTACCTTGGCTCAGTTAAAGGTAGAGGCAGTATTGTTGAAGTAGTAAGTGAGGACAGCCTGGTCAAATCTTTTACACCTGCTGGTGGAAGTGTTGATAAGGCCACTGGGCTTCAAACACCTTTAGCAAAATCCATTTCCAATAAATCTAAGGCATCTTCTGATGGTGAGTCGAAGGATAATTTAATGGGTCTGGAAACTCTTATGAAACAATCTTCTAGTTCAGCCTCTGCAGATGAACAGGCTAAAGCAGAAGAAGAGTTCAAGAAAACGATGTATGGTACTGCTAACGATGGCAGCAGTAGTGATGAGGAGAATGTTTCAAAAACTCGAAAGCTACACATTAGAATACGAGATAAACCAGTTACATCTCCAACAGTTGATGTGAAAAAGATTAAAGAAGCTACGATGCAATTTAAACTTGGGGAAGGATTTGGTCCACCCATTAGCAGAACCAAGTCATTGACTGGCAGCACCCAGGACCTTGTGCAAAATTTATCCCAACCTCCTGCTACAACTGGTTTAACAGCCCCTATTGTTTCTGCTGCCCCGGTTGATCCTTTTGGTACAGATTCATTAATGCAACCTGCACCAGTCCTACAGCCTTCTACTCAGGGCATGAGTGCGGGGGTTGCAGCCAGACCCATTCCAGAGGACTTTTTCCAAAATACAATTCCTTCTCTTCAGATTGCAGCTTCCCTTCCTCCTCCTGGAACTTACCTTTCACAGTTAGATCCAGCTTCCCGTGGAGTTGAGAGCAACAAGGTCTCTTCCAACCAGGCCAATGCACCTGAAGTTAACGTTGGCCTTCCAGATGGTGGTGTTCCGCCTCAAGCCTCCCAGCAACCGGCTGTGCCATTCGAATCAATTGCATTACCTGATGGTGGTGTACCACCACAATCTTTGGGTCAGCCCACTGCCATGCCGCCTTCAGTTCAACCAGCTCAGCCTTCACTTCCTTCGCAGCCTATTGATCTCAGTGTCCTAGGATTTCCAAATTCTGTTGATTCTGGAAAGCTGCCTCCACCTCAAGCAACTTCTGTGCGACCTGGACAGGTTCATGAATCCTTTTATATCAACTGGTGTTTAAATGCTTAACTATCTGCAATGCCATCGTGCCTCTCTCTAGCTCTAACAGTAACGTTTACTTTTGTGTTAATTTCTTTCTTTATAATTTTCAACTTTAATTTCCTCATGCAGGTTCCCCGTGGTGCTGCTGCTTCTGTATGCTTCAAGACTGGGTTAGCGCATCTAGAGCAGAATCATCTTTCAGATGCTTTGTCTTGTTTTGATGAAGCTTTTCTGGCACTTGCCAAAGACCATTCTCGAGGAGCTGATATTAAAGCTCAAGCGACCATATGTGCTCAGTACAAGATAGCTGTTACTCTTCTTCAGGTAATGATTTCTGAGGTCCTTCAGTAGTACCCTAGCCATTGAAGTTTTGGCAAGTAGAAAATAAAAGCAAATATCTTATGAATCAAAAGTTTGACAATTTCTATGTCTTAGCATCCCAGACCATGGTTGTATAACAATTGCATTTTTTGCAGGAAATCGGACGATTACAAAAGGTACAAGGACCAAGTGCACTCAGTGCCAAAGATGAGATGGGCAGACTGTCACGCCATTTAGGTTCTTTGCCTCTTCTGGCAAAGCATCGTATAAATTGCATTCGAACTGCCATAAAACGGAATATGGAAGTTCAAAATTACGGTTATTCTAAACAGATGCTTGAACTTCTCTTCTCCAAAGCTCCTGCAAGCAAACAAGATGAGTTGAGGAGCCTCATTGACATGTGTGTTCAAAGGGGTTTGATGAACAAGTCCATTGATCCACAGGAAGATCCCTCGATGTTTTGTGCCGCCACCCTCAGCCGATTGTCAACGATTGGTTATGATGTATGCGATCTTTGTGGTGCTAAATTTTCGGCTCTAACCTCTCCTGGATGCATAATCTGTGGCATGGGAAGCATAAAAAGATCAGATGCTCTTGCAGAACCTGTACCTTCACCATTTGGCTAAAGTAATTTGACACTGCTTCCAGATGAACTTTCATGGTTTTGGCCATTACTGAGTTTGCTTGCATTTTCCCCAACAAAGCGGCTGAACAGAATACATTTGAAGAACTGCTCGAGTTGATGTATTATATTATATAGTTTGTATGTTTGTATGTGAGTTTTTTCTTTTCTTTTCCCTCCATTTTTTGGCCTCCATTGGGATCGTTTGTTTGAATTTAAGTTCCTTCCATGTATTTTTTTAGTAGTAAATGATTGGTAGCATTGGCTCATTTTTGTACATTTCATTTATTGTAGTGAAATTAAAGCCTATTATTAAATGTTTTTCCCCCCTATTAGCTCTTTGGGTTGGATTTGGGGTCTTAAAGAATGCTAACACTTGAACTTATTTATGGTATCTATACAAAAGTTTGTTGTGTAAAATTTTATGAAAACCTATCGTTGTTCAACCTTTTGTAGGTGCCAGCCAAAACATTTATCAATTAAAAAGGGAAATTACCTTTTTAGTATGTTTTCAACCATAAATGCATTTGGTTTCAAAGAATTTTAGAACATACTTTTTTACTCTTCGCATTTTCAAGAATAAGTAATTTTTTAAGAGAAAAGTGCACTTTTGGTTCTCTACCAATCTCTTGCCTTCTCAATGTTAGTTTAACGAATACTGATGGAATTATAACTCAAATGCCCTGATGTATGGTGAAGAAATGTGGAGAACTTGAAGAGATTGCAGCCATGGAGGCGGCTGCTAGTCTACAACAAGCAGGATGTTGTGACGGCGACAATTGGTGGTGGACTGAGATGGTGACAAGCTTTCATAATTGGCAGGATGCAACGACAACTAGTGGACGGTGACAGTTGGTGGCGTAAGAATTGAGGAAGATGGGAGTTTGGTTGAATTCGAGACTATTTATAATAATTTCATCCACATTAACACATAATGGTTTGGTCATCATTTCATTAAATTAAAGTTAAGTCAGAGACCATTTATGAGTGTTTCCAAAGTTTTCTTATGTCCAAAGGATTTTGGTTCTCAAGAGTTTAAGAATCTTCTGATTGTTTGAGAATTTTCTCGAAGTTCTACTTAAAGGTATCAATTCTGGACCAAATAATGAATATTTCCTCTATTTAGGTCTTGGGAAAACAAGAAGAATGTCCAAAATACTTTAGGTGTTTTTGATAAGAGTCGAGCTAAATGCTACAAATAGGATGTTTCAATAAAAAATACGTGGACTAAAATGCCTCCTCAATCAAATCCTAAAAATGGCAAAAATTTTGCTAATTAAATCAAATAACATTTGACAAGTCTTCAAATTTTAAAACAAGATAAGATCCTAAATTTCAAAAACCTTCGTAATTTTGATTAACAATTCTGAAAATTAATCTTTCTAATTCTGGAGATGTCATTAAAAAAAGAAACATGTTCGATAACTAACAAGAACACTTTAATGGGTTTTAGAAAGACTTGTAATTTAATGATACAATTATCATGTATTTGCAATCCATTGAAAATCTCGAAACAACCTAATCAAACTTTAAAAATTAAAACAAAGATTAAAAACGGAGCGAACTAAAAACTTGCAACTATCTAATCAAATTATAAGAAAATTGCAATTCTTATGTGTTGAAATTCACCTAAAATTCTAAACAAAGTTGAAATTCACCTAAAATTCTGAAGGATTGTTAATTATCAAATTTATCAGTGGGTTTAAGATCTTAAGTAAATAACCTCTAGGGAAATCCATCATAGCTTTTCATTTGCAAGCTATCAAGATGTGGATTGAAGAATATGAATTGGAAAAATAGTTTCACCTGGGGGAATATGTGACGTATAAAATAGAAAGATTTGCACACCAATGTAAACACACGCTCTGATATTCTTATGTCAAAGAGCGAATAAGTTCAATAAGTTAAGAATTTGAGAGCGGAGAATGACTTACTTTTCTTGAAGCTATAATAATTTATTTATAGGAGTAGATGACTTAGATATTATCCCCAATAGAATTTCAAAGCTACACTAGGATAACCCTTTAACTCATTGGGTCGGACATGCAACGGACATGTCCCATTTTGCATTTTGTTAGGCTCATTCTTGTTCTAAGTATCTTAAGGGGCCTCTTCTTGCTGGGATTGAATGCTGACCTTATTATTATTCAAAGGGGAAAGGGACAACCAACATAGGAGGCTAGCTTGCTTCCACTGGTGGCGGGCGAAGAGTCCAAAGGACACGTATAGGCTATTTGCGAGATCAAAGCGGTTTAAGGTTGTTAGTTGCTTATCCGTTGTTATTGGACTTACCCCTGTTGATGGGGAGATATTGGAGGAAGGAACAGGACAACCATAGTTTTTGTACATAGAAGAAAGAACAAAGAAAGAAGGTAGGAGAATAGTGACCTACCTGTCTAGAATCATCGACTACTCGAAACTTCCCTCTTCTCTTAATAGTGAAATGCTTGCCTTCTTCCTTTTTAGCGGTAACTACACTCCTTTAGTCGAGTATGTATAGTAAGAGTAACGAGAAGATGTGATCTCGCCATCCTTACTCTCTCTCTTCTTACCACCAAGACCGGAGCTAATATTCACCAACATAATAGGAACGAACAAAAGCGACGAGACCAAAATGTGTTAGGAATGACTTTGGGTTTTTGGCCCATAGCAAAAAGGAAAAAGATATTTTTATAAGAAAAAAGAGAGAAGTTATCCCACATTGGAAGATTAAGGAGTGACAAGAGGGTATATATACAAGTGCTTGCAAGGGAGCTTTCAAATGTGGTAGTGGTGGAAGCAAAACCCTTTCACCACACACACGCGCTGTCGTTCGTCCGGTCGGACGGGTACGGGTAACCGCGCTTGCGCGAAAAAGAACTTAATTTTTACTACCTATCCAATTATAAAACAGTTTAATTTTTTTTTATATATAACGTTTTTCTTTTAATTAATTTGAGATCCTTATTTTCTCTTAAAAAAAGGTTTAGGGTTGTGCTTTGAGCAGATACGAAAAAACCCTAGCCGTCTAGCCACCACTCTCTTTTCTCTCTGATTTTTTCTCAATCTCCCGCTTCTGAGTTGCGGCCGTTTTCCTTTGATTCCAATCCGATCTTCGGCGAGTGCATGCTAGCGTTCGGGTGCTGTGTGAACATTGGGGAGCAACTGGTTGTTTGCGATATAGCACCGAGGTCGCGCCGTTCTTGCTTTCAAGGCAGTGGAATTATCCACGGCACAACAACGTTCATCTGGTCTACAAGTTGAAAGCAAGAAATCCTATATTCCAGATGTCGATCAAGAACGGTAAGGTCCTTCCAGATCTATCAAAATTGGAACCTCTGGACAGATCCAATTATCGCTGCTGGTCACAGAAGCTTCTCATCTTCTTCGAGCAATTGGAAGTAGATTACATCCTCACCACCGTCAGATATGATAAAGGTAAGAGCATTGTTGTGATTGACTCGGACATCCCAAAAATCACAGATCCGGACAGCTCAAAAGTCTCAAATCCGACAGAATCCAGTCAGTCCAGATCCGAACCTGCTGTAGATTCAGAAAAATATGACAAAGACAACAAGACAGTCCGTGGCCACTTGCTGAATCATATGACGGACTCCCTGTTTGACTTGTTCGTGATACAGAAGTCAGCAAAGGTGATATGAGACACTCTGGACTCTCGGTATGGAGGGGACGATGCTGGTCGCAAGAAGTATGCGTTGGAAAATGGTTGCAATTCCAGATGACGGACGACAAACCAATTGTGGATCAAGTGCATGAATACGAAAATCTGGTGGCGAATGTGCTATCTGAAGGCATGAAAATGTGTGAAGTCCTCCAAGCAAATGTACTGCTCGAGAAATTTCCACCATCTTGGAGTGACTACTGGAATCACTTGAAACACAAGAAAAAAGATCTAACACTGCAGGAATTGATCACTCACATGCGCACGGAAGAAGCGAACCGACAGAAAGATAAGCTAATTTCTGAACATTTAAATTCAGTTAATGCTAATTTGGTTGAGTCTTCTGGTGTTAACAATAATAGGTTAAAAAATAATACCAAACATTTTGCCAAAAATAAGTCCCTTCAGAAGAAGGAACATCACAAAACATTTTATGGCAAGATCGAGAAGAAAAAGATTATTTGCTATGTTTGTGGAAAACAAGGACACAAAGCGTACCAATGCAATTAAAAGAAAGGGAGGCCGAATCAACAACCTAATCCACAAGCCCATCTTACGGAATAGAATGACATAATTGCTGCTGTAGTTGTGGAGGCAAACCTGGTGGAAAACAAATCTGATTGGATTCTTGACACAGGAACATCTCGACATTTTTGCTCAAACCGGAAGTTGTTTCATGAATTCCAAGACTCAGCAGACGGCGAGTGCGTGTTCATGGGTAACTCTGCAACCGCAGGGGTACTTGGAAAAGGGAAGATTCTCTTAAAACTAACCTCTGGAAAAACTTTATCTCTAAGTGATGTTTTGTATGTACCTTCTTTATGTAGGAACCTGGTGTCTGGGAGTTTGTTGAACCGGGCTGGGCTTAAAATTGTACTAGAGGTCGACAAGGTTGTTCTAACAAAAAATAGTGACTTTGTTGGTAAGGGGTACTTAGCTGATGGTCTGTTTGTTTTAAACATTATTAATGTCTGTTCTAAAATGAATGAAAATGCTTCTAGTTCTGCTTATATTGCTGAATCGTTTGATTTGTGGCATGGTAGACTAGGTCATGTTAATATTGCATCGATTAAAAAACTTAAAGCATTAAACCTTATCAATGCATCTGAATCACATGAAAATGGAAAATGCTCTATATGTGTAGAAGAAAAGTTCACTAAAAAACCTTTTAAACCTGTGACTAATAGGAGCACAGAATTACTTGAATTAATTCATTCTGATTTAGCTGATTTCAAAAATATTGCAAGCAAAGGGGGAAAAATTATTACATATCTTTTGTTGATGATTTTTCTAGATATACTAAAATTTATCTTTTAAAAACAAAAGATGAAGCTGTCAGTATGTTTATGAAATATAAAGCAGAAGTAGAAAATCAATTAGACAAAAGAATAAAAAGGTTAAGGTCAGATAGAGGTTGTGAATATAGTGATAAACCTCTTAAAGAATTTTGTGAATCAAATGGCATTATTCATGAATTCACTGCACCTTATTCACCGTAACAAAATGGCATAGCTGAACGAAAAAATAGAACAATTAAAGAAATATTGAATGCCATGCTTTTGAGTTCTGGACTGTCTGACAATTTGTGGGGAGAAGCTGCGCTTTCTGCCTGTTTCATTCTTAACAGGGTTCCTCATAAAAAGCTGGATAAAACGCCGTACGAACTATGGAGAGGATATGCACCCAATCTCAACTACTTGAGAGTGTGGGGGTGTTTGGCTAAGGTAGCGTATCCTACTTTCAAGAAACCTACGGTAGGATCTAAAACCTTTGACTGTATTTTTATTGGTTATGCTCAAAATAGTGCTGCATATAGATTTATGTGTTTGAATGACAGATCTATATGTGAATATAGAGATGCAGAATTTTTTGAGCATATATTTCCCATGATAAAATCAAATAATGAAGTAGTTAGAATACCTAATTGTGATAATGCTTCTATCTGTTTACCTTCCTCAGTTGATCATATGCATAAAAGTGAAGATAATAATAATAAATCTTTTAATGACATGCCTGAAACTAAAACTGGTGATAGCATGCATGAAATTGAACCTAGAAGAAGTAAAAGACAAAGGACTGATAAAACTTATGGCCCTGATTTTCTGACTACCTTTCTAGTTGAAAGGTCAGATGATATAGATTGTCAATTTGCATGCATGTATCTAATTGATGAAGATCCTAAAACTTACCTAGAGGCCCTAAGCTCAGTAGACTCTAGCCTTTGGAAGGAAGCTATAAAGAGTGAACTAGATTCTCTAACGATGAATCAAACTTGGGACCTAGTAGATCTTCCCAAAGGAAGTAAGCCTATCAGATGTAAATGGATTTTCAAAAAGAAAACAAGACCTGATGGTTCAATTGAGAGGTACAAGGCTAGGCTAGTGGTAGTAGGGTATACACAAAAACAAGGTATTGATTATTTTGACACGTATTCCCCTGTGACCAAAATAGCTACAATTAGAGCTTTGATTGCACTAGTATCCATTCACGGACTATTGATTCACCAAATGGATGTAAAAACAACCTTTCTTAACGGTGATCTAGAAGAGAAAATATATATGACACAACCTGAAGGCTTTACAATTACCGGTCAAGAAAATAAAGTTTGTAAGCTTAAAAAATCTCTTTATGGTCTTAAACAAGCTCCAAAACAATGGTATGAAAAGTTTAACAATACATTAGTAAACAACGATTTTAAGGTAAATTCCTCTGATACTTGTGTTTACTCAAAATTGTTTGGAGCAGAATGTGTGATTATATGTTTGTATGTTGATGATATGCTTATCTTTGGAACAAATATAGATGTAATCAATAAAACCAAGTTACTTTTATCGTCACATTTTGAAATGAAAGATTTAGGAGTAGCTGACGTAATACTTGATGTTAAGATAAGGAGAATTGAGAATGGGTTCTCTTTGTGCCAATCACACTACATAGAAAAAATGTTAAAGAGATTTGACTGTTTTGATGATGCTCCTGTAAGAACACCTTATGATGACAGTATGAGCATTAAGAAAAATAAAGGAGATAGTGTTTCTCAATCTGAATATGCAAAGATTATAGGAAGTGTTATGTTTCTAATGAACTACACTAGACCTGATATTGCATATGCTGTGAGTAGGTTGAGTAGATATACACATAACCCTGACAAAGATCACTGGATTGCACTTCGTCGTTTGTTAAGGTACCTTAAGGGTACTATAGACTACTGTTTGCATTTTAATAAATTTCCTGCTGTATTAGAAGGGTATTGTGATGCAAATTGGGTAACAGACAATGACGAAGTAAACTCTACTAGTGAATATGTGTTCTTACTAGGAGGAGGGGCCATATCATGGAAGTCTGCAAAACAAACTTGTATAGCTAGGTCCACCATGGAGTCAGAATTTATTGCTCTAGAATTGGCAGGACAAGAGGCAGAATGACTTAGAAGCCTATTGAGAGATGTACCATTGTGGGGGGCATCGGTACCTGTCTCTTTACACTGTGACTCACAGGCTGCCATAGGAATTGCAAAAAATAGTGTATATAATGGCAAAAGGAGACATATATGTCTCAGACATGGAGCTGTGAAACAGTTGTTGAAAGGAGGAATTATCTCTTTGGAGTTTGTGAGGTCAGAGAGGAACTTGGCAGATCCTTTAACCAAGGGCCTAACAAGGAGAATAATTCTGGAATTTCGTTATGTATGGGACTTAAACCCATAAAAACTCCATAACCCTTACTTTGAGTGGTTCTACGTGGACTTGATGGAGATAATCAAAACCTTAAAGATCCATAGCCCTTTCTTTGGGTGGTTCTAGTATGGACCTGATGGAAAGTTGAAAAATCTTCATAGCTCAGTTATGAGTGGTTTGTCTTTTGACAGACTTGATGAAGTTGATCCAGGTGTGGACTGAATGAGAAGTCTTCATAGCTCAGTTTTGAGTGGCCTGTTGCGATAGACTTGATGAAGCAATAATCGTGAATGTGGAGGTGTGGCCGCCTCCTATGAAAGAGTTTAAGGGTCTCTTTCTAGAGCTTTCACGTTGACCCGAGGTTTATGTGCATGGCCTTATATAGCACACTTTGTATCGCGGAATCAAGGAAAATTCAAGAAGTAGAAACTGATGTGGGGGTCTCAACCATAAAAGGTGAAAGTTCAAGAGGTAAAACTCACTCTCACTAATAAGGTTGTTGCCCTACTTCACTATGCATCAATTCAAATCGTAAGATATTGATGTTTAAGTTTGTTCTTCTTTCGTAGCTCAGAAACTGGTTTTCAAATCATTTTGTTGTTTCACACTACTTGCTATTCCAGTCATTCGTGGGGGATTGTTAGGAATGACTTTGGGCTTTTGGCCCATAGCAAAAAGGAAAAAGATATTTTTATAAGAAAAAAGAGAGAAGTTATCCCACATTGGAAGATTAAGGAGTGGCAAGAGGGTATATATACAAGTGCTTGCAAGGGAGTTTCCAAAATGTGGTAGTGGTGGAAGTATAACCATTTCACCACGCGTGCGCCGCCGTCCGTCCGGACGGGCGGGGCGGGTTCGGGTAACCGTGCTTGTGCGAAAAAGAACTTAATTTTTACCTACCTATCCAATTATAAAACAGTTTAATTTTTTATATATATAACTTTTAATTAATTTGAGATCCAAAAGAACCGTTTTATTTTTATGAAATCTCCCGCTTTTGAGCTGCGGCCCGTTTTCCTTTGATTCCAATCCGATCTCCGGCGAGTGCACGCCACCGTTCGGGTGTTGTGTGAATCTTGGGGAGTAACCGGTTGTTTGCGATATAGCACCGAGGTCGCGTCGTGCTTGCTTTCAAGGCAGTGGAATTATCCACGGCACAGCAACGTTCATCTGGTCTACAAAATGATCACCCAACAATAGGCTTAATGAAGGGTTAGATTTTCATAATTGTATTCTTATTATTTTAATTCATGTTTACATGGCCTCACTTTCAGAAGTAAATTAAAGTTGGAGGGTTTTGAACTTTATCTAAAGTTAATATCAATTATCAAAACCCATTAGTACAACAAAATGGTACACTCTTTCTTCAAGAAAAAAGAAAAGAAATTAATGATATAACTAAATAACTAACTAACTAAATAAATAAATATAAAATCACAAGCCGATCATTAGTGGGGTTAAGATGTTGATCTGTGAACAAATACTAATTGTCTCACATGATCATAAGATTTGATTTTAATGACTTTTCCAAAAATATATAGTAATGATATTTTATTTTTGGTATTACACGTCAAATTTTGTTATAATCATGACTGTCTATAATTAATAATTTCTATTTTGATATATAGATGGCACCAAAATGATAGACAATGAGTAGTTTTCATAATAAATATTTCATATAATTCATTTTTTTATAATAATAATAATTATTATTATTTTGATAATGCGGTTGAAAAGTGAATTCTTATAGAAATTTGATTTTGATTAGTGGATGAAATGAGGATATTTTTTGAAATAAGTGAAAAAAAAGGTGCATACCGAAATGAAGTTAATTATAATTTCATAGACTACTTTTTTTCCATTAACCTCTTTTCTTTAATGCAAATAATTTTTTTTTTTTAAAAAAAAAATCGGTCCATGATTATTGATTAATTTCTAACCTACAAACTTTATCTATTATTTAAAACATTATGACCATTTTTAATTCTAAAATTTAAGGCGATTTTTAAATATAGAAAAATGAATTAAATTATTTATAAATATAAAAAAAAATTTACTGTCTATTACAAAGTAAAATTTTAAATTTTTCTATAGTTATAAATAGTTTGATATTTTTTGTTTATAGTAATTTCTCTAAAATTCTAATAGAAAATGTGATTCTTCACTTTAAAGACTCAAATATCAACTGCCTAACTTTACAATAATCTTCCCAAATAATCTTGGAGAGAACGTACCGTCAATAATAAAGCTTAGAAAAAGTTGAAGTTCCTAAGAATGTTAAAGAACATTGTATTAAATTTTGGGAGGTCGATATACATTGTATTAAGTTCTTGAGTTTGACATCAATTTGAAGGATGAATTGATATTTTCATTAAAAAAAATTGATAAAAATATATAAAAGAAGTGTGAAATGTTTATTTATTGATCTAAATGTTTTTTCATAAATATCCGCAAAGTTTAAAATATCAATGTGAATGAAAATTTTGAGGTCTCAATTTTATAAAAATGTCAATGTTGATGACTTAATGGAGGTTTCTGAAAAAATTATTGAAAAATTTAAAAAAATGTTTACATTTATAAATAAATATTTCTACACTATTCAACTAAGTTAAAATATTTAGTCTTTATATCATATTCACATGGTCGTAACCTTTGCTTACTTTTTTATATTTCATAAATTTTTTTATAATATAATAGAAATAGTGATTCACTACTCATATGGGATAATTGTAATGATGACTTAAAATTTGGGCTCAAAATAGAATCTGTGCCACTTTTTAAAGCTTAAGTTTTGTTATTATTATTATTTTTTATCTTTTGCATAGTCATATCAACATAAAATTACAAAGGCGAATCATTCTGCATGTGAGTTAGGATCTCACTTCTGCTTTTGTCTTTCCTCCTCTTTCATGAGATTAAATGTCAGCACTTTTTCCTCTTGCTTTTCATTCTTTCTCTCTTATGAGTGAGAGTGAGAAACTAAATGAGAGCGAAAAACTAAGAGCGAGACACGAGAGCAAGAGCGAGAAACTAAGAGTGAGAACTAACAAAGGGAAGAAAGAGAGAAATGAGGAAGAAACAAGAATAAGGGTGAGAAACTAAGAGTGAGCGAGGCCAGAAGTTCAAAAAGCCAATGGGTCATTACTCAAATGATGACATCGTCAAAAGGTTATATAAACATTAGTTGTTGAGGTAAGTCAAATCTTATATGGGTCCCATTTTTTTATGCCATCCGTATGAAAATTCTAAAACCGATGTCAAATCAAGATTAGGTGAAAATTTTAATGGAAATATCAACATCTAACTTTTAACAAGAAGGTAAAAAGTATTCAAAACTATTTTAACACAAAGACATAGTTTGCAAGATCACACTATCAAGTATAATTTGCAATTAGGGTACAAAATAACAATCAATTGAAACTTGCAACTTCAAAGCATCTAAGCTCTTCTCTACAACTTCACAGTTGGTTGGTGTCTTAGTCTTCTTGGATGAACTAACAATTTTGGTGGCTTTCTTTTGTGGAGAAGCTTTATCTTTCACATAACAAGAAGAAGCAAACTGATTCTCCTTTGAAAGTGAATTGGATTTCCAAGAGCTTTGCTTGGCATTCATGAGCCTACCAGAATAATGCCCAGGTAGAGGCCGATATGTCGTCGGTGTCGGTGAATTGATCAACTCATCGGAAGCTAAAGGTTTTGATTGATCGTAATGTAAACTTCTCATTGAGATACTTTCTACAGCATTGACAAAGATAGCTTCTTGATAAAGATGTTGTCGAAAATTCACAACGCGTTTCGAAAGCCAAACAATTTCCTCTTCAAGAATAGCTACTTCAGCAAGAAGCTCAAGTGTCTGCAAGCACAAGAATGCAAATATAACATCATGGACATGCATCAATCTTACTATAGGTTGAGGATCCTACATTGAAAAACATCAAGACACCTCACAATGTTTATAAGATAATAAATTACTTCTCGAGAATTTTGTACGGATGACCCTTTTTTAGGGGTCCAAATGAAAAAAGACCGTTGTTTAGAAAATTAAGTTTTTGGACGTTCTGCTTCTGTCATTGCATGATGAAATTATGTAACACCCTTCGAAGCACACGTGATGGCCCTCGATGCTCGATTCTTGCTATTGACTCTCTCTCCTCTCGATACTTACTCTCGCTTTCGATGATTTGGCACTTGCTTCTCGCACTTGTTCTCATTTCTCACTCCGTATATTTTAAATTTGAACAATTGTTTTATTTTTTTTTCTTGTATTGTTTCATTTAATTTCTTCTCGATACTCACTCTCGAGAATGACGAGTAATGAGAGCGAGAGCGATAGCAAGTGTCAAGTCATCAAAAGCGAGAGTGATTGTGAATATTGAGAGGAGCGAGAGAAACTAGCGAGAATCGATTGTTAAGGGCCACCATGCATGCTTCAATGGGTTGCTAAGGTAATTTCACCCTGTAATGATGCAAACAAAAAGTAAAAAATAAACTTAGTTTTTCAAAAAGTGGATTTTTTTTTTTTTTTTTTTTTTTTTTTTTTTACTTTAACCCTGACTACAAAAAATTTCTATTTATTCTATTACTAATTGGTTTTGAGATGAAACTCCATCTTCTCTAATATGGTATTTGAGCCATGAAGCCCAAATTGATATCCATTCCAAAAATAGAAAATTGGAATCGATCCAAGAACAGTGAACCGAAAGAAACACCATCTTAAGAAGCATTAAAAAAATCGAGTGATTGCATCTCCGAGAAGCCTTCTAAAAATCAAGTGACTCACAATCTAGGAATTGATTTAAAAAGCTAAAGAGAAAGAGAGTTACCGATGGAGGAAGATAAGGAGGAAGACGAGGCAAAGCTCCTAAAGGTCTTGTGAAAGCTCTCTTTAAAGCTCTATGAACATTCTCCTCATGTCTCAGTTTCTTCTTTAGCTTATCAACCTGTAAAATATGCAGAGTAGAACAAAAAAAAAAAAAAAAAAAAAAAAAAAAAAAAAAATCGATTAAAAAAGAAAAAGAAAAAGAAAAATTGGGTTGTTTACCAAAAAAGAGAAAAAGAAGGAAAACAAATCAAATAATACATCTTGTAGCAATGCCATTTTCTTTTCTCTGTTCAATCTTGGCCTATTATTGATCTTGATTCCACCTTCTTCATCACCCATCTCTGTTTTCCTTTCCTCCTGCTTTCACAAGAAAGAAATTAAACAGGCAAAGAAGAACAATTTTGTTTTTGTTTAATTTTCACGCTTAATTTAATATTATATCATCTAACACTTACTTCGTCATGAATTGACAGTTTCTGTATCTGAAATTGAACGTTGGCTCGAACTCTGGCATTCATTTTTCTCACACTCTGTCAAAGAAAACAGAGTAAGAATTAATCAAACAGAGCTTAGAAGATAAGAAGAATGGAAACAGAGAGTGACCCATTTTCGATTAGTTGTTAAAAAACTTGAATTGAGTGAAAGAAGAAACAAACCAAAACAAAAATTACCAGAAAATGGCAAGAATCAGAAGAATATAGAGCTTGTTCTTGCAGAGGATGAGAGAGAGAGAGAGAGAGAGAGAGAGAGAGTATTCCAAATGGCAACAGCATAAACCAAAAAACTCATTCAGTCATTCACTCACTCCTTCCAATTTTTAAAGTTCTTTCCAATTTGTTGCGTATGAAACAAACAAAGGAAAAGGGTGAGGCCGCTTCCAACTGATTCTTTTAACATTACTTTTAAGCAATAATTAGGTGCAACTTAGACTGTATTTAACTACTGTGCTTTCCTCTTCTTTACTATACATATAAATTTTAAAAAAAATATATTTAAAGAAAAAAACAAAATTACCATATGACATTTTCTTTCATTTGCTTTGCACCTGAATTATACTTGAGAAATTATTTTAAATGACATAATTGTCGAAAATATTTACAAATATAACCAAATTTTACTGTTTATCTGTGATAGATTGCGATAGACTACTATCTGTGTCGCGATAGACTATAGATAGTAGTCTATCGCGATCTATAACAGATAAACAGTGAAATTTTGCTATATTTGTAAATATTTTGATTTATTTTTCTATATTTGAAAACTGCCCATTATACTTTGCCAATCATTTTTCTTTTTGATTGATCAATAAATGTTCATGAATTTAATAATTTAGTCCATCTATTTTTAAATTTGTAATAATTTTGTCCCTAAAACTTTAATAAGTAATAATTTCTAGTCTCTATACTTTGAAACTTGTAGCAATTTAAGTCTTAGATCGTGAAAATTTTCATCAAAATTATATGTCGATTGTAATAATTTTGCATTTTGGCAATTTTATTGTTACTCTCGTGCCAACATGAGCATAACTCAATTAAGATAAAACATGCATGTATCATAGGCTAAGAGTGATTAATCAAACTTGTGAATCTCTCTCTTGCATATATGGTTGAAACTAAAGAAAATTGTAAAATTTTGTAACTTTAAAGGTGTCTAAATTAACTTCAGAGTTTGAACGTGTGCTATCAAAATCAAGATTTAAGGTTTGATCCCCCACTCTACATATTGTCTAAAAAAAAAATTATTTTTGTTTTTTTTATTAAAATTTATGCTTGTTTAACAAAACATAAAAGTAAGTTTAATTATAAACTTAATATTTAAAAATAAAAAATAAAATAATTATTAAAGAAGGAGTTTAGTAATATGAAAATTTAAGAATCAAATAAATAAAAAAAAATCTCATATGCATTGATGGAATTTAATTGAAAGTTCTTAAAGATAAAGAACAAAAAATTTGGAAAACAAATTTATTAAATAAGATTATAAACAAACCTAATATGTTTAGCTAATGTGTAATTAACATCATTAATGGAATTCATAACCTTAATGAGTGGTTAGATTTTCATGATAATTTCATTCTTATTATTTAATTCATGTGCATGGCCTCACTTTCAGAAGTAAATTAAAGTGGGATTGTTTTAAACTTTATCTAAAGTTAATATCAATTATCTCAAAACCCCTTTAAAGACTAAAGGGAAATACTTTCCAATAATACAACAAAATGCTAAACTCTTTCTTCAAGGGGAAAAAAAAAAGGAAATTAATGATACAAAATAAATAAAAAATAATCATAAGCAGATCATTAGTGGGGTTAAGATGCTGATCTGTGTCCAAATACTCATTGTCTCACATGATTATAAGATTTGGCTTTAATGGCTTTTCCAAAAATATAGAGTAATTATTTTTTTTAATAAAAAAAATATAAATATCAATTTAAGAGTTGTATCAATTAAAATTTAATTTAAATCCTAATTTTTTTTTTAAATATATCAATTTATACCCTCCTCTGGATTTCGTTCAACAATTCTCGTGTGAAATTTATAATTTGAGTTAATTAAACTTTTAAATTTTCATAAGCCAATCTAAATTTAGAACCCTTTATTATAAGTACCTTTGAAATCATCCATGTATAAATTCTCAAATACGGATAGACTTATTCAAATGTTGGGTTTACAAAATGGATGATAAGAGTAAATGCATGAGTGATTATCTCAAAGAAAATTCTAAGTAACAGTCTAATTGATTAATTTATAAAAATTTAAAGTTTTAATTTATACCATTCTAAAATTTACACGAGGTTTTCCAAAAAGTAACTTAATTGAGGGTGTAAATTGATGTAAATTTATTAAAGTTTAGGTTTAAATTGATACAACCCTAAACTTAGAGGTGTAAATTTATATTTTCCTTTTTTTTAAATAACTCATCAAAATTATAGATAATGAGTATAGTTTTCATTTTCAGTATAATTTCTTTTTACCATTATTTATTATTATTAAGAAAAATTTTAAAAATAAAAAAATAAGAAAAATTATTTACACAAAATAACAAAATTTTTAGATAGTAGTGATAGACAATGATAGAAGTCTATTAGGGTCTATCAGTGATAGAAGTGATAGAAGTATATCACTAATAGATGATGATAGAAATCTATCAATGTCTATCAGTGTTTCTTTTATTATTTTCCGTAAATAATTAAAAAAAAATTTATATGTGAAATTTTTTCTTATTATTAATATTGATATTATTATTTTAAGACAATTATTACTATTATTAATGCGGTTGAAAAGTGAATTCTTATAAACATTAGTGGATGAAATGAGGATATTTTAGAAATGAGTGAAAAAAAAAAAGTGGCATACCGAAAGGAAGTTAATTATAATTAATTTCATAGACTGTAGCTACTTTTTCTCCATTGCCCTCTTTTCTTTCATGCAAATAATTAAAAAGAAAAAAAATAAAATAAAACATGTCCATTAATTTTAACTCTTAATAAATGTTGCAAGCGGCCTTATAATTTTGTTTTAATATTTTATTGAAAATTTTCATATAATTTAATTATGATGGATTTTAGAAACATGGCATGTTAATATTGGGTAAGAATACAAATTTTTAACTTATAAGTGAGATTATTTAGATGTACTATTTTCTTAATTCATTCATATTAATGAATATGCAAATTAACATCACTATCTAACTGTATAAAAATTTATGACGTTAGTTAAAAGAGTAGAGCTTGAAAAAAATTAAAGAACTTTAAAATGTTAAGAGCGTGATATTAAATATTCGTTAAGATATTGACATTTTCACTTGTATGAATTTAACATCAGCTTGAAAAATTGAAGCGACATTTATTTTATTAAGAATTTAATGAAATGGTATAAAAGAAGAAATAATATATTGATGATAAATATTTTAACTAAATATAAAAACCTGAAAAATTAGAATTTATTAAATTAAATATTTTTCTTGAATTTTTTTGTTTTCAAATTTTTTTTCATAAGCATCGACAATTTTTTTTTCTTTTTTAAATAGAATAAAAATTTTCCATAAGTTTAGCATGTTTCACGATTTGTTTTCTCCTATTACTAACGATAATCTTCATCCTTTAATTTCAGTTTTTTTTTTTTTTTTCAATAAACTTTTTGGTCGCTGGTTTTTTTCTGCGATTGATAAAACATAAATATTCTTTTTTTCCCCTTTATTCCTTTCTTAAGCAAATCTGTTTTACTTTTTATTTTTCTTTTAGAATTCGATCACAACTCATTTAATGACTCTCACATTATGCTCTTTATCTAGATGAAGGCTTATATATTCTTATTATTATTATTTTTAATGGCCGATTAATTATATCTTTACTTAAATTTTTTATTTTTTAAAGTATATTTAATTATCGATTATATTTTTCCTTTTGGAAACATCATCATTAAAATGAGAAAAACAAAAAGTTTAGGTTTGTTTTCTCACATTTTTTACTATTTAGCTTAAGAAATCAATTTCAATTCTAAATTAAATTAAATGGAGCTCTAAACTTAAATAAACATTGAAATTGATATCTCTTTAAGATTAAATAATAAAATTTTTCAAACTGATCATAAATTATACAAAATTCAACCAACAAAAATATATTAATTTTGTCACTTATTCAAATTTAGAGTTTAACTTGATGTGATAAAAGCATATCATATTGTTAAACAAAGCTTCTAATTGTTTAGTGAAAAAGTGACAAGCTTGGTTTAACCAAAGTTATGAGATTTTTATACAAATGACCCAAATTTCACACACTCTAAATATCGTTTGATTTAAAATTTCAAAACAACGAACAATAACTTTTTGTTGATGTCATAGACCACTTGTCAACACTTTTTCAGAGTGGTGAGGGAGAGTGACGAGGAGCACGAAGACGAGAGAGTGAAGAAGGAAGAGTCTTAGCATATACGAGCACTAATGTTTATATTTAATTAGTCAAACGCGAATACGAGCTAAAAAAAGAAAAGAGCACATGAGCAGGAAAAGAGTGATGTAAGTAAAATATTGTACACCCTTATCAATTTTAAAATCTAAGACAAGTATTATTTTAGTAGTGGAATTTGGGTAATGTACAAAATCTCCAAAATTTTCTTGTGGATAATGTACCTTGTAGAGGAAGTTAATGTCTCAAATGTGATCCATGCTGCATCTAAAAAGAAAAGAGCAGGCCAGCTATAGGATTTGATGGATAGTAAAATAGAATATATTCACTTTTATTTTATTGAATTGACTCTAGGTCATGGAATGAATGCATAATTTTTTATTTTTTTTTGATATCCTTGAGTGTTCGGGTAAGCTTACGCGCACCTCGACTAATCTCACGGGACAACCCACCCGACCCTACAACAGGCGGGCTGCCAACTTACCCGATCCTAGGTAGGTGGCCACCATGGATTGAACCCACAACCGCTTAGCCCTTTGGAAATGAATGCATAATTTTAGGCAACGTTTACACCCGATGAAAGATAATTCATCAATGGTAATATAAAAAATGGGTCCCAGTTGATTACTTTTGTTGTTGTTTACCTGCATTTCGTAACCGTAATGATTTATGGGGTCCGCCTCAAAATTTGTAATCAAATTGTGCAATTTAATTGAGGAATGAAGAGTACTCAATCTGATTGTGCTTGAAAATTATCTAGGACCCACTACCTTTACCATTATCTTTATCGTTACTATTATTACTACTTTAACAATATGAAAATTATGAATTTGTTACATTTATTGTTACCTTTATCTTTATCTTTACTATTACGTTAGGGTCAAGCAGTAATGGTAAAGAAAACGATAACATAAAATATGACAGATTCATAATTCTTGGTAAACGTGATAAAAAACAATCAAATTATGTTTGCGATTCAGACCTATTACAATTCATCCATCAAAGAAATCTCATTCCAATTACACCAATTTTCATTACAGTTTGGTAAACGTGGCCTTAGTTCAATCGTAATGAGTCAATAGGCCTCGATCGGAAAGGAAATTTGATTTATTTGATCTTATTTACATTAGGCAATCTTCCATCGTAATTCAATTTTTGTTGAGTCTGTTTACATTTAACACTGCTAAATGGAATGAAACATGTATGATTACTATAAGCCCTCTAGATATAATAAAAATTTGTCATTAAAAAAAAAAATTAATTTCATCTCCATCCTTCACAGTTTTCAGAAAATTTTGAATGTTCGACTGTTTTGCACATTTGACCCATTTGTCATCCTCCTCTTGCACATTGTTCAAATGCTCTTCGTTCGTAATCTGTAAGCTTAGTATTTGGGTTTAGATTATCTGTTTGATTTTTTCTTTCATTATGTTGATTTGATTATTACTCTATAGGTCTGTTTATGTTCATTAATCAATTGTAGGTTTATTTATGCCTGTTGTCTATTGTATATTCATTTGAAATTTCAGATGATTTTTAGGGAGTAAATGGTTCTTGGATGGTTTGAGTATGAGATGTTGTGCTGTATTGGTTGGATCTCATATGATAGTTTAAGTCAGAAGTGGAATTACGGGTCAGGTTCTAGATTTTCTTATAGGGCCCATACTTCATTCCAATTACAGGATGTTGGTAAACACCATCAATCGTAATTAAGTAGATCCGACTTTTTATATTCTCATTGATTATTTCTACTTACATGTGCGTAAATATGGCGTTAGTCTCTCATTTCATTTAAATCATTACATGTAAATTAATCCATGTGTTATCTTAAATCACAATGTCAAGACATAGACTTATTATAATTAGAATATGAAATAGTATACAAACATAATTGAAGCTTTATTAAAAACTTTATGATAAATATAAGACAATCTATCAAGAGACCCGAGGTTAGGAGCGGGACATGAATGAACCGAGATCACATCACAGGGATCCTAAGGACATGAAAGCATGGTTAAGAAAAGCTTAAAAAAATTGAAAGTTACTACCTATATCAACAAGGTGTACCTTCCTTTTCCGTGGCTCAATCATAAGAACTCCACAGTTAAGCGTGCTTAGAAGCATTCATAACAAGTAAGGATGACGTACCCGGGACGTAGGGAAATGTCCGGGGCCATCAATTGCCGAATCCGGATTTTGAGTCTTAGGCCTGGGTCGTTACAGTTTATGTGTGTATATATGTATATATAGAGAGAAGTTTCGAACCAAGATTACCTTTTTCTTTAAATATTTTCTTTTAAATAATCAAATTACAATTTTTATTTATTTATTTATTTTAAAAAAAAAAACAAGTCTAATTTTCAAACTTTCAAGTTTGAGTCTAAAATATTTTAGACTTTAAAAAGTGTCAAATAGGCAGGGTTCTTAGACTTCAAATTTGTGTCCAAATTCTTAAATTTAAATAATTTTTTATAAGTTTGAACTTTCAATTTTGTGTTGTGTTTATAAGATATTCAAAAATTGAAAAAAATAAATTGATATGTTGAATATAAAATTAAATTGTATATCTTATAATATCATAAACATATAATTTTATGTCTTGTATAGGTCATGAATTTTAAATAATGTCCAACAAATCAAGAACTTATTTGACAAAATATTGAAAATTCAAGGATACGATGAACAAAAATGGACCGTTTAAGAAACTATATTAAACATATTTTACGATTCGGAGATCTATTGAATATAAGATTGATGTTGAAGATCTCATATTAAAAAAAATCAAGAGACATCACACTCTTTATAAGATAGATAGACTAAATGAGGATGAACTTGTCTTTGAGTTGTTACTTGGAAGTGCTTAATTAAAGCTCTTATATGTTTGGGAGCGATTATAAAATGATTAAAATCACTTTTGTCATTTTTATAATCACTATAAAACATGCTTTTAATTATTTAAAACCAATTTTGATGATATGAAAATTATACTTAAAAGCATAAAATTAAATATTAAATTAATTTTGAGTGATTAAAAATGTATTTTCGAGTGATTATTAACATAATAAAAGTGATTGTAATAATTTCAAAATTACTTCCAAACATGC
Organism: Lagenaria siceraria; assembly: GCA_002890555.2. NCBI lineage: Eukaryota > Viridiplantae > Streptophyta > Magnoliopsida > Cucurbitales > Cucurbitaceae > Lagenaria > Lagenaria siceraria. Next base: position 7,745,410 of record CM016491.1, on the reverse strand, counting down.
AAAAATTAGTCATTTTTTTTTCCTTTGTTGTGTACTATCTCTTTAAAAAAAACACAACAAATATAGAGTTGTCTCTTGAAGAGATGCAACACATATATGACAAGAAAGTTGTAGAATTGTTGTTTCCTCTATTTTTTTTGAAGACGACCTTGAAATACGTCCAATTTACAACAATTCTTGCACAACCATAAGTTTTTATTTCAAAAGTCTTCAAATTTAAGTAACACAGTTTTGGTTTATCAATAACCCTATAATAATTGGTACTCGGTCCCTAATTCAAATAAGAGATTCAAAATTCTTCCAACCCCAACTTTGATTGGACCAAAAAAAAGTCATCTACATAATTTAAAATAAAATGAATACACTCAATTGTTAGTTGCTTGAAATTATCTCGAACATAAAACAAATGCAAATAAGTTTTGAATAAAACATTAAATAAAAAAAATCAAGTGTGGCTGCTGGGATTCGAGCCCAGGTCTCCACGGCCACAACGTGGAATTCTTACCACTAAACTACAGCCACTTTTGTTTGCTAAGAATTAACTACACTTTACTAATTCTGTTAAATACTTTGCTTGAATTAATTGATGTTTTTATTTTTATTTTGAAATCCGATAAAAAAAATACTACATAATCAGATTATGAAAAAACCTTAACTTAATAAAAAAAAAAAAATGTTATTATGTTCATAGGTTAACACTAAAAATGTACAAATTACTTCTAAACTTAACCCTAAAAATAAAATCAACAAATAAATGTCTAAATGTAATACTAACAAAAGGCTGGCGAGTCATTTTTTTATTAGTTTTTAAGTAGAATGTTCATTATGATGAGTTGTAGTCGATTAGGAGAACAGCCACCTCTGAGAGAGAGAAAGTGAGACGGAAAAGAAGATTCAAGACAGCAAATTTTCACAAATAAAAAAATGTCAAACTATTTACAGAAAATAGCAAAAAAAAAAAAAAAAAAAAAAAAAAAAAAAAAAAAAAAAACACTAATAGGACATTGATAGACTTTTATCAACATTTATTAGTGATAGACTTCTATCATTTCTAACACTGATAGACTCTGATAGACTTTTATTAGTGTCTATCACAACTATTTAAAAATTTTGATATTTTGTGTAAATAATTTTCTCAATTTAAAACTGAAATTGAGATCCAAATTTTTAATCTTACTTGAGCATAAAATTTTTGTTGGCATGTAAACATTTCTATCAACATATTCATATGTTGACAGGTTTACTTTCTTTAAAAAAAGCAATAAACATAAAATGTATAGCAACAAAATATCTCTATGTGAGTATATAATATTAATAATAAGTCTTTTAAGTTATTTTAAAATTTTAAAATGTTAACGTATAATATTTAAACATCTTTTACTTTTTATGATTTTTTTTCCAAAAATATACCTTAGACTTCAAATTTTTAAGAATTTCATCATCAAAATTTTTGTATGGGATAAATTCTTTTCTACCCCTTACATTTTAGGTCTAGTTTTCATTTGATCTTTAAATTTCAAAGTGTTACATTTTGAGTTTGATTTCAATTTCGTTCATAAGTTTCAAAATGTTACAATTTTACCCGTGATGTTTGAGTTTTGTTTTAGTTTAGTTTCTATGTTTCAAAATTTACACTTTTAAGATCAAATTTTCATTGAATACTCACTTTTAATCTTTAATATTAATATCTATTAATTAATTCAAAATAATTAAAATAATCATAATTAATTAAGTTTTACTATTTTTTTCATCACTATTAAAATTATTTTTAAAATGCCATTTCATAATTATTGTAAATTAATCACTAGACATTAATACCAAAGACTGAAAGTGAGTATTAAGTGAAACTTTGAGGTTAAAAATTTAAATCTTGAAACTTATAAACTAAATTAAATCAAAACTCAAACTTCAAGAGTATTAACTATAAGATTTTAAAATTTAAATACTAAATTAAAATCAAATTCAAAACTTACACACTAAAATTGTAACATTTTAAATCATAGAGACCAAATAGAAATCAAACTCAAAATCTAGGGACGAAAAAACTTTTTTTTATAAAATTGAGATGATATGAACCGTCCCAACATACATCAAATTATTATTTATGTTTTATTTAATAATCTTGATGTAATTTTAGTATTTTCCAATTTTATCATTTTTTATGACATTTAAATAGGGGTAATTTTGTCATTTTACTATGTTGTATTAGGGTTTTATTGAGAGGCTATTTAAAGCCTTACCTTGGTTGTTGAGAGAACAATTTTGATGTTTTTAGAACTTAGGGTTTTATTGAATGAGAATTCTCTGCCAAGAAGATTCAGGTAAGTTTGATCATCTTGCTTGACGAACTTGGAGAGTAAGGAACCAGTTCTTCTTATCTCGAACCAGTTCTTCTTATCTCTTGGTCTTCAATCAAAAGGTAATCCAATTCTAATATTTTCCTTTGGATTGACGTCAATTGATTTGGGGTTTTGGGATTTGTGTTGTTAGGGGTTCAACAATTGAGTTCCTAATTTTCAAATTGCTAGGGTTTTCATATCATGAGAGCTTGACGGTTCTATCAACATTGACATTCTATACCTTAACCTTTTGAGATACATATTTGAAAATACTGAAAATACTAATATAATATACTTCATTTTTTTTAATTGAATCTGTTATATTTTGAAATTTCTACTTTTGAAATGAGGAACTAAAAGGTTGTGGGAAATATGTAAATTGGATAAGTAAGAAGCATCAATAATAATGAGAGACAGCATGCGCAGATAGAGTGGCAGTGAATTTACTATTTAGGGTCTTCTCTCCGTTTAATATTTTGGGACATACCCACCTGAACTGACAGAGGTAAGCTTGAAAGTGAAACAGCTGAACAGAAAGCTTAAGAGAGTTCTAAAACTTGGAGTAAAAGGTACTCTAGTTTTTTTCCTTACTCGATCTCTTTGAGAATTACAGTTAGAAATATAAACAAAGTTCCGTATTGATTAGGGGAGGAAGTAAAAGAACAATAAATGTGATGGTCCGTTGTCCTTATCAATTGTTATCAGAGTCATGGTCTAAATTTAATTAGTCGTGTGGGTGAAATTCTCAGAGTTCGAACGAAGAAATTTAATGAGCCTCATTCGTGCTCTATATTTGGGTAGCCTTGTCGTCTCCCCTACCTTGATAAGAGTAAGGTGTGATGTTTGCTCGTGTTCATGCTCAGATGTTGACTTGAGATGAATGAGATGTGCCTCAAAATTTAGAGCAAGTTTTCATGGTTGGGAGTAGATAGATTTGTTCGAAGAGATGCTCAAAGTGGTACTTTAATTTGTTTGAGAAAAATGTTACAACATTTACTTCGATTCTCAAGGATGTGGAGGGAGGCCCAAACTCCTAACACCTAGAAGAATGGTGAATCTAAGCAAAAAAGTATCATCTTGAAAGAACGTGTTGAGGATCCTATGGTAGAAAGATGGAGAGAGACCTCACAATCTTTATAAGATACAAGTGGATTACTTCTCTTAATACTAATTAGGTCTAAAAAGGATCTCTCTATATTTATCTAATATGGTTTTAGAGTCCATGATGTCCAAACAAGGTATTCGATCCAAAAAGAAAAAAAAAAAGTTACCCCAAGAATGGTGTTGAGACGACATCACAATTTTTATAAGATATATGGATTACTTCTCTCACAACTAATTAGTTTTAGGATGAAACTCCATGTTTATCTAATACACAAAATTTAGTGTTCATTTAAGTTTCTTATAAATAGCAGAATTGAACTAAATTTTAGGTATGCAAAAATTAACCACTAATTACTTTAGAATGTCCCAGGACTTCACACCAAATTTAAGTATCAAAGTGTGTTTGAGAAGCTTTATCGTCATGTAATTTTGTGTCTAGATATTACGATCAAGGGAGACTTTGTGATCTAGCTAGTCCATGCAGCTGGTAGTCTATGAGTCAAATTTATACAACAAAACCCATCACTTTTAGTAGGGGTTTAAAACTTTCATTTTGTTTCTCCAATTTGATGTTTGCTTTTGTAAATGTTTATTAGTTTTCCCTTAAACTTGGAATTGGCAAATGAAGAGAAATAAATCTGTGTGACATGCAATAATGAAAAAATAGATAGAAAGCATAAGAAATGAGTGTAATGTGGTATGGTCAGTGATGAACATAGACACATTCATTTGTCACGTAATGCGATAGCTCAAGTATATAAACTATCACATTACCAAGTAATACTTGGGAATATTCGATAGCACCATAAAAGTGCTATGTTTTTCGACCTAAGTCAAGTTAAATTAGATGATTATTGAGTGTAAAATAGTTATTTTGTAGATATCAACTAATTAGAAGGTAAAGTGAGACTTTGTGTCGAAAACATGCTAAAACGAAGTAATTGGAGCTCAAAATCACTGATTGGATCAAGGAGGGAGTAAAATTACATTTTTGCCTCAGGAAAGAGCATCGCAACGTCGTGGCTCACTGCGTCACAATGGTACAAGAAAGAAACTCAGCATCATGATGTTGTACTGTAGCGTCCTGACGCTTCAAAAATCATCGTCGTCAGCAACCTGGCTTAGCACTACAAGGCACTAGGGGTCAATGTTGAACGCTGTTCCTAGCATCGGGTCACTCCCTCTATAAAAGCCTTCTTTAATTGCCTCTTTTAAGTCATATCAGCAATCGATTCTAACACTTCTTCTCAGATTTATCCTCTCTTCTTCTTAATTTTTCATTTTGGGGTTGTAATTTATCATTCTACTTTGTAATCTTGAAGTTTGCTGATGATCATGAGTGGCTAAGGTAAGCTTTCTAGCTTGGGAATAAGAAAAACCTAATTGTATGTGAAGATTGTGAGGATCACTTAGAACTCTGAATGTATCTTTAATACATGTGATATATTCTTATGATAGCTAGTTTTCATTTCAATGTTATGTAAGGTTTGATATATCTTTTATAATTACACTACTTTGCTATAGATTGACTCATTATCTGTAATCTTTATTTATTTAATCGCCCAGTAGCATGGACCGATGTATGCTTGTGTGTGATTAAGTGTCTAATGAACTAGCATTGTCTAATCGATTTGGAATAAGAATTAAATCAATTGGTTGATTAACTAGGCATTGGGCATTTCATTGCTTGATTCGTATGAAATGCATCTCATCCTCAATGAATTGAGCAATTAATTTAGTCGAACTCCTATAAAGTCACTATACAAATTTATTATTTTCTAATTTTCAGTTTCGAAAAGTTAGGTAATCGTTTTTATATGCAAATTATTTGGTAACCCATTCCATTATAAAATCATAGAATTAATTATAATTTAATGACTAAGAGTGTGTTTGGTTTAACTTTTCAAGCGTTTAGTTTTGAAAATAAGTCATTTTGAAAAAAAATGAAGTGTTTAAAAACCACTCAATATAGTTTCTGAAATGTATTTTAAGTTTTAACTAGTTTTTATAAAAAAAAAATTTAAATAAAAAATTATTTTTTTTAATCAATCCAAACATACCCTAAATCTTTAAATGGTGTATAGTTAACATAATTTTTCATTATTTTGTTTAGCCACTAAGCATGAATATCAACTCGGTGACTAAACAAAAATAATTCAACCAAATAAGTAAATCATTCTACAAATTTGGTTCGAAAATATTCACAAAATTTTAAAAAAATCAAAATACATAAAATCAGATGACTATCAAGCTGCCATTAGTTAAGTTAGTGTTAAATAACCACTATCATAATTTAACCCAATTCAACCAATAAGTAAACAAATGAATGTTAATAATAGTTCATCTTAAGAACATCAAGTTGCAAAGTAGACTCTCAAAATTATAAAAATTGGGCCTCAGTGTTAAAATTAAACCTTAAAACATATAATAATGGTAGAAATTGAATCCTATAAATGATAAAATTGAACCATCAAACATTTGCAAATAAAAGTCCAATTTGACTTGATTTAAACATTTATATCATTTTGAAGGCTCGATCTTCAAAATCAAAAGTTTAAGAGTATAATTACAATTATTATCATACTTGAGGAGCGGTTTTACAATTTACCCTTATTAATTATTCATCCAATCCATTCCCGGACAAAAGAAATAATAAAAAAAAGTATTCTTTGGATGGTAAAACGTATAATAATAATAACAACAACAATAATAATAAGGGAATTTTTTAAAAATAGAAAAATAAGGGAAGCTATTTACACAAAATAACAAAATTTTTAAATAGTTGTGATAGACGTATGATAGACGTTGATAGAAGTCTATCAGGGTCTATCAGTAATAAAAATTATAGAAGTCTATCATTGATAGATGCTGATAGAAGTCAATCAATGTCTATCAGTATTTTTTTTACTATTTTAGGTAAATAGTTTGATATTTTTTCTATATGTGAAAATTTTCTTAATAATAATAAAAATACACTTAATTGGAATTTTTAAAAAAGGACCTTTAGTAAGATTAGGTAACAATTTTCTTTAAATTTTTTTTGAGAAGATTAAATAATGATTTTGTTCAGCAACATCGGTAGAATTTGTGTTTAAAATAGACAATATCATACTATTATGTGGAGGTATATTATTGTTATCAATTACAAATAATAGAAGAAAATTAGAGTATATTGAGAAAATGTTATAACATTTAATTCGATTCTCCGGGTGTGGAGGGAGGCCAGAACTCCCAACACCTCGGTCGGCTACACAATTACTAAAAGTTATACCTAAAGTTTGTCGCCGTGATGTAGATGTCGTGTGATAATCAAGCTTCTACTTTATTACATAAATATGAGGTTGAATTGACTTTTATCTCTTACAAAATGGCAATCAATCAATGGTAATAGCAGCTTGAATAATGTCAGATTGACCCAATATTAATTTAGAGGAAGTTATAAAAGAAACTCACAATTGAAAGTATATAGCAATGGTGAAAATAAAGAGTGAATATTACAGAAAACCCTTTTAAAAATAATAATAATAACAAAAATAGAAAAATAAGGGAAACTATTTACACAAAATAACAAAATTTTTAAATAGTTGTGATAGACGTGTGATAAACATTGATAGAAGTCTATCACTGGTAGATGCAAAATTAATAATTTAATAATTTTTTAGTTGATGATCATAAAGATATCTAAAGTAATTTCACATTTAAATTATTAAATAAAAAATTCCTTTTAGTTTTTTTTTTTTTTTTAAGAAGAATTTCACCTAATCCTCATACATTGAAGAGGGTGGAGAAGATCAAGACTAGCGATGGCAATGGGGCTGGGATGCACTCCTCATCCCTGTTCTCACCCCACTCTCTGTTTTGGGGAGTTTAAATTATTGGGTTATTTTCTTTCTAAATTGCGTGTATTGTATTATTTTCTTCCTAAATTATTTGTATTTTCTTGCTCGATATTGTAGACTTTGTTTTGATAAACTTTATTTAGCAATAATTGTACATGGAATGTATTACTCGAGTTTTTCGTCGTTTGTTGGGTATTTTCATGAGATTTTTATTTTTTTGCATCTATAGTTAAGAGATAAACAGTACATGTGCGCTAGCACAGAAAAAATATATTACTTTTATTTTTTAAATAAACAAACGATGACAGACATTTAATGTCTAACAAACTCCTTTAATTTCAGTTATTGGCCGACATTGAAAAAGGTGTTATGAAAATTGTCTAATGTCGGTTGAAATCCAACATTAAAGATGACTGACATTGAAATGTTGGTGATATATAATCTCAGTTGAAAACTGACATTAATTAAAGACAACCGACATTGAAAACCTTTAATAATACTTTCTTCGATGTCAATTGCCAACCGACATTGTACCCAATGTCGATTTTCACCTGACATTATAGCCCAACTTTGTACTAATGAATGTAATGTCCAAGTTCAGGAGAGGTACATGAATGAGCCGAAATCACATATGAATAAAAGAGATCCTGAGAATATGAAAATATGGTTAGGAAAGACTTAAAAGAATTGGTAACTACTACATATACCAATAAGGTATACCTTTCTTTCTGGTGACTCAATTATATATAGAAAGTTAAGAACTCTAAAGTTAAGCGTGATTAATTTAGAGCAATTATATGTTGAAAATTTAACAGCCCAACGAAGAAAATGCCTACGACCATGATTACAGTTGAGCTTCACTCGTTTTGTTCTTTGTTTTCCTCCCAAACAACAGCATTGTAGGTGTACTAAGTTTTCTTGGACTTCTCCAGTCGTCTTTGTTTTCTTTCATAATGGTTTGTTTTGCCCTTGTTCATTGTCCAATCATTTAGTTTTCCAATTTGTTCGTTAAGATGGAAATGGTTGAATTTTATCACATGAACACATTAAAATTTCAGGTGACAAAACATAATTGTGATGTACAATCACATTTGAGATGGAACCAAAAATCATGATTTGTGACAACTCCCAAACAAGGACACCATGGAGAATTCATTGGTTAGCAAGTGGTTCGTGATGACAATAAAAGATTATTTTTCATTGTTTTTTTCAGCCGATTTTTTATTGTGCCCCCTTTCGCACTTACATGTTCTTTCGGATGACAAAACATAATTGCGATGCACTAATTGCATTAGAGATGAAATCAAAATTCATGTTCTGTAACAACCAACAAACGAAAAGCGAGCACTATGGAGAATTCACGAGTTAGCAAGTGGTTTGTGACGACTACAAAATATTATTCTTCATTGTTTTCAAAACCTAGATTAAATGACATTTTGAATGTGAAATTTGGATCATCAGTACAATAATCTCTTAATTTATGCCTTCTTTATATTATATGTCATGGGTTTATTTTTCCCCTCTTCACTTGCTATATATTTATACTGAGGTTAAAGCATCTCTAATTTGGATTTCATTCCATTTTAGTTCTTGTACTTTCAAATATCTAATTTTAAATTTTTATACTTTAATTTTGCGATTAATTTAATGTTGATTTCTTAAAAAAAGAAAAAAAAAGTCTCTATTACCATTCTTTTTATAAATTTTGAAAATATTTTCACATAGTGTTCCTGAATTCAAACAGGTCCTTAAATAGAAAGGAACCAAATTAATACAAAAACAAAAACTTTTTTTTTTTAATAAACAAAAACTATAGGGCTATTTTTAAATATAGAAAAATGAGCAAAATTATTTTCAAATATAAAAAAATGAGAGAAACTATTTACAAATATAAAAAAATTTTATTGTCTATCAGCAATAGATTACGATAGAACTATTGTTATAGACAATAAAATTTTTCTATATTTATAAATAATTTAGATTTTTTTTATTTATAGTAATTTTCTAAAACTATATATATATATATATATATATATATATATATATATATATATATATATATATGAAAATATAGAAATTATATTTTAAACTATACATATAAAGGAATGTGATTTGGACTATATTTTGTGAGTATATATAGTTGGTAACAGGTGTCACCAATCCAATAAAGTATCTTGGGTGCAATTTCCGCTGTACAAATTTTCCTTTTTTACACGTGAGTGGAGTACTTTCATATTCCATTACACTATTTAATTCACTCGTACAATTTTTAATTTCATATTCGTGATCTACATTATATTTAAAATTTTGCATTCATTTGAAGTAGGGAAACTTTTAATTTCATTTTCAATTAAGAGTTTTTATATTTTCAATTAAGTTTTTTTTTTTTTTTTTTTTTTTTTTTTTTTTTTTTTTTTTTTTTAAGACCATAGCTGAACAGACATAATATTTGTACTATCAATCTTTCAAGTTAGAACTTTGATTCTCCCACTCGTACTTCCATCTTCTTATATTCCCTTCGTCGCACTTTTTGTCTTTCTTTCTTCCCTCCTTCTTGCACTCACACTTCCAGTCATCTTTCAACGTTTACCACGAGCATGAAAATCTGTTATGCTTCAAATGTTTGAAGAGGAGAGAGAGATACAAGAGCGTGAGCGAGAGGGGTAGAGAAAGTATCCAACACGATTCTAAGTTCTTTGTTACATAAGCAAAAAGTTTGTTTTCATTGTTTTCAGAATCTGGGTTATTCGGCATTAAGCACAACCAAAACACTTTAGATCAACATTTTCTTGTGTTGATTCCCTTAGTTTTGGAAGTGAGATTTCGTTTGATAACCCTTTGATTTTGTTTTTGTTTTTGTTTTTTTTTTATAATAGTGTTATTATCTCACAATGTCTTTATAATAGTTCTCATCTTTTTAAATACTAAAATATTTAGAAAATTTCTAAAAAAAAAATAGTTTTTTTTAATTATACTTTTTAGACCTCGTTTGGTAACCATTTTGTTTTTTGTTTTTGAAAATTAAGCTTATTTCCTTCCCATTTCTTATGAGGATTTGCATCTTTCTTAAATACAATGGTTGAATTCTTAGTCAAATTCCAAAAACAAAAATAAGTTTTTAAAAGCTTTTTTTTTTAGTCTTCAAATTTTGGCTTGGTTTTTTAAACCATTGGTAAAATGTAGATAATAAAGGAAAAAATTTGGAGGTAGAAATAGTGTTTATAGGCTTAATTTTCAAAAACAAAAACAAAAAACAAAATGGTTACAGAGCCTTAGTTATCAAAATTTGAGTAGAGTTTTGAAAACATTTATAAAAGCTAGATAACAAAACAAATATTCTCATAGATTAGAAGTAGGGTTTATACACTTCATTATATATAAAAAAAACTAAAATATAAAAGCAAAAATGGAAACTATTTACACAAAATAGCAAAATGTTTAGATATTTGTGATAAACGTCGATAGAAGTCTATCAGGGTCTATTAGTGATAAAAATGATATAAGTTTATCCCATATAGATGCTGATAAAAGTCTATCAATGTCTATTAGTATTTTTTTTATTATTTTCTATAAATAATTTGTCATTTTTCTATCTCTGAAAATTTCTCATATATATATATATATATATATATATATATAATTTTCTCTAAAAATGAAAAAGAAAAAAAGAAGAAGGAAAGATTATATATAATTAGCTAGAGATTACATTACTTTTTTTTTATTATTGATTTTATATATTTTTTTTTTGACAATGTGTGAGTGTGAGAATCAAACTTTTGGATCTCAAAATTCAAAGTACAAATTTTATGCGACTTAGTTATTTTGATTTGAAATTTTATATTATTTTTATGTTGATGTCACAATAATTAATAAAATTTTGTAAATCAAAACCCTAATTTATTTGAGTTGTTACAAATTATAAATCACACCTATGAGCTCTAAATCTCACCAATAATTTCCTTTGGCCAAGTTGTTGAAAACTATGTTGGGAAAAACTTCTCATTCTACTGCAAGAATGAGCAGAAAAATATATGAGAAATTAAAAGAAAACAATAAATATGGAAACACAAAAATTAACATGAAAAACTCCCAACTTGGAGAAAAAACCACAGACCAAGAAAAAATCCACTATGTGAAAAATTGTTACAATCACACAGAAATATTTCTCTCTCCCGACCCCAATTACAAGAGCACTCTCTCAAAACTTTTATACTACTCACACCTTTTTCCCACTCCCAAATTAGAGAATACAAAAGAAATTTAACTCGAGTTAGCACACTAAGCTTAAAATATTTCTAACTTAAAGTGTTTCTAACTGGGACGAATTGAAACTAGAGGCATAGGCTCCTTTATAGGCTTAGAGTCCACCCTTATTTTTCAATTTAACCGATGTGGGACAATTGCACTTCTAATATTTTGCCAAAAAACCCAACAAATTCCACCTTGGCAAGATATTTGTAGAATCCACAGCTTCTGCAACATCCATTGTCTTCACCGACAATCATAATTCTCAACTTAGAGAACTATAACCTACTCCACCATAAAGAGTAGACCACTTGGAATACCACTTTCCAAGATTTTTCTTTTTCGTCACATGTCGATAATATTGCTAGCATTAAAACCCAAAACGCAGCGGACACGTATCAGAACCATATCTCAAAATTAATTTTAATAATTTTGAAATACTTTTACATTGGCAAAAAAAACTTTAAAAAATCTAGGTTAAGCAAAAAAAATTAGAGAATAAAAACTTACGTGTCACCACCACTTGGAGACATTCCTTTTCTCTGAATCTTGAGGAAAGGTTTGTGGGAACCTTTTGGCAAAGGGAAAAAATACAGAACTCTTCTGAGAGGATTTTTTGTGGAGAGAACGCTACAAAAAGAATTTTTCTGTTTAAGCACTATATAAGGAAGCGAGAGAAAAAGGGAAACGTGGGTGTTATCCCACGTATTAAGTAACTCCCCTACGTGGGAGGTACAACTAATTTAATTAATATTAAATTAATAATTAGATTAATAATTAATAATTAATTAATAATTAATTAAATCTAATTTAATTAATCAATTCATTTAACTCATATTTAAATGAACATCTCTCACATAACCTATAGTTTTAATTCAATTAATTTAATTAAATCAAATTTAATTAAATTAGATTAAATTAAATAACTAATTAATTCTCCAATTAATTAATTACCAAATTAAATATCAAATATTTAATTTTAACTTGCATTTGAATCAAATTCAAATACATTTCTCTCATAACCTATAGTTTTAATGTACATCTAATGCGCATTAATTTTAACCTATAGTTTTAATATAAATCTAATTCATATTAAAATAATATTTGAACAATTTCAAATATTTAATTCTCTTACAAATTAACTTTGAATCATATCCAAAGTTATATTTATATTATAAAGTTTAATTTGTAAAATAAACTTTATATTATAATGTATCATTATACATTATACTTTTCCCTTAGTAAATTTGAACTTTTCAAATTTCATCTAAGAATAAATTTCCTTAATATTCTTTACGAGCTAGGAAGGGGACCTAATGGACCTACAGATCAGAAGCTCCAACGATATGAGATTAACGGGCTAAACTCATTAACCACATTAATCAATATTCGTTAACTGTGGGTGCACTCCACTAAAGACCCACAGTTGCACTCTTCTCACTGTAGATATATTTCTATGTCCACGGATATAGACCAATAACAGCAAGTTAGTCATTCACAAGTGTTCGTAACACCAACTGGGTCAAATTACCGTTATACCCTGGGTTACTTCTAAATCCTTAAGTACGAGTGCTCCTCTAATGAACAACCTGTTTATGGTCCAACCATCAAACAGAAACCCCTCTCGGGCCAGTGAGAGGGTAGGGCCCTTTGTTCAAGTCCTGGAGACACCACTTAAGGGAACACTTATCTACTTACCCTAAAGTCGGAAAGGAGTGAAATCCATCTTGTATAATTATGTTCCCAGCTCCCCACTCAATCTTGTCCCCAAAATGGTAGGCATATCGAGTCGGCAAACGGGCTACTCTCACCCATACAAATCAAAGGACAATCCCTCTTGAACAGGAGTTCATAATATACTCAAGATTAAGACTAAGTTGCCTAGGTCAACCTATTGAAATAGAAACCTAACCAGTCAACGGAGTTATATCTAGTGGTTACTATTTCGTGGTCCAGTCTTATGCAAACTCATTGCATAGGATACCCCCACTCGCATGTCTCCTACACGAACGCGTTGGATCATTGCGTTTGTATCAAATACAAAGTGGGTCGTATCCATAGTGTTACCATGATAAGGTACCCGGCCCTATCCTTATACTATAGACCCTTTAGGCTGTAACTTGAACATTGATCTCTATATGTCTCTACATATTGTTCAAGACTCATAAAACAGCCTAGGATGTTAGTTTATTGGATTTTAGGGTTATTAAAAGAAGATAAAATAATCAATAACATTTATTGAATAATAATGATAACTATTTATTAATGGCGGTCAAAATACAACATTTACTATCTACGAGTTTTAGGGCATAAAACCCAACAGATAAATCTTGCTGATATTTATGGTGCAACTTCCACCTACTTGGCTCACCTGGAAGTCCTTCAGCCATCGACACAACTTCCACCACACACCTTGCATAACCGCCAAAACAATGCCCGTGTGAAAACTTGTGGAATCGCTAACATAACATCCTCTATCATGGTAAACCGGACATACCACGAGGATGATTTCTGTCTTCTTCAGAGGAAGTCACCGTCTCCTCTAGCGAGAAAGACAACGTCAGCATCTGATCCAGACCCTTTGACGAACCTGCTCTGTATTTCATGTGCTCAGACTGTCCGCATTCCCAACAGTCTATTTTCTGCTCGAAAATTCTTCTTTTTGAATCTCTACTAGAATCACTTTGGAACTGCACTAGAGCACCATCACCGCTTAATTTTCACTTGTGTAACCCAGATTGTATCAACACGTCCTTGACTTGCACTTGCCACAAGCTGAAGTTAACCATTCCATCAAATTTCTCCACATCAAACTTTACTGAACTCATAAAGCTTGACATATCTGCTTCTCTTCCTAGCAAAACAGCAAATAGTGAACAATTCACACTATTCACAAATATCACAATCCGTTTCAAGAATTCTTTTCTGATGTGGAAGCTTAGACAATGTTGAAACCACAGAGCATACTCAGAAAGTCAAGAAACTCCGAACCTAAAGCTCTGATACCACTTATTAGAAAAAACCTCTCACTTCTACCGCAGGAATAAGCAGAAAAATATATGAGAAATTAAAAAAAACAATAAATATGGAAACACAAGAATTAATGTGGAAAACTCCCAACTTGGAGAAAAAACCACAGACCAAGAAAAAATCCACTATGTGAAAAATTGTTACAATCACACAGAAATATTTCTCTCTCCCGACCCCAATTACAAGAGCACTCTCTCAAACTTTTATACTACTCATACCTTTTTCCCACTCTCAGATTAGAGAATACAAAAGGAATTTAACTAGAGTTAGCACATTAAGCTTAAAGTGTTTCTAACTAAGACGAATTGAAACTAGAGGTATATGCTCCTTTTATAGGCTTGGAGTCCACCCTCATTCTTCAATTTATGGCATGTTTGGGAGTGATTTTAAAATTGTCAAAATTACTTTTCTTATTTTAAAATCACTCTAAAATATGTTTTTAATTTTTCAAATTTTATTTAATATTAAACTTACACTTTTAAATGCAATTTTTATATCATCATAATCAGTTTTGAAGGATTAAAATATGTTTCGTAATGATTTTAAAAATGACAAAAGTGATTTTAACCATTTTAGAATCACTCCCAAACATGTTCTTAATCGATGTGGGACAACACTTCTAATATTTTGCCAAAAAACCCAACAAATTGAACTCGTCAATTATAACACAATTAGTGACAAAAGTAAAAATTTACAAATCATAAACTAGAAAATTCAACTATAATATTCATTTAAGTCATAACTCCAAGCATAATTATTTATTTTTTTTTTGCGAAATCAAAACCCTAATCTTAAAGTCAGTAATTAATATACAAACTTTATGTCAATTAAACTAATCTTATTTTTGCTGGGATTAAAACCCAAGCACAGCGGAAACGTATCAGAACCGTATCTCAAAATTAATTTTAAAAATTTTGAAATACTTCTACATTGGTAAAAAAAAAACCTAAAATAATCTAGGCTAAGCATATAGAATACAAAAAAAAAAAAAGAAAAAGAGAATAAAAAACTCACGTGTCACCACCACTTGGAGACCTTCCTTTTCTCTGAATCTTGAGGAAAGGTTTGTGGGAACCTTTTTGGCAAGGAAAAAAAACGCAGAGAATTTCTTTTTAGAGAATGAACCGTCGATTCTTTTCTGTTATATGCTATATAAGGAAACGAGAGAAAATGAGAAACGTGGGTGTTATCCCACGTATTAAGTAACTCCCCTACGTGGGAGTTACAACTAATTTAATTAATATTAAATTAATAATTAATAATTAATAAAATCTAATTTAATTAATCAATTCATTTAAATCATATTTAAATGAACATCTCTCACATAACCTATAGTTTTAATTCAATTAATTTAATTAAATCAAATTTAATTAAATTAGATTAAATTAAATAACTAATTAATTCTCCAATTAATTAATTACCAAATTAAATATCAAATATTTAATTTTAACTTGCATTTGAATCAAATTCAAATACATTTCTCTCATAAGCTATAGTTTTAATATACATCTAATGCACATTAATTTTAACCTATAGTTTTAATAAAAATCTAATTCATATAAAAAAAATATTTGAACAATTTCAAATATTTAATTCTCTTACAAATTAACTTTGAATCATATCCAAAATTATATTTATACTATAAAGTTTAATTTGTAAAATAAACTTTATATTATAATGTATCATTATACATTATACTTTTTCCTTAGTAAATTTGAACTTTTCAAATTTCAACCAAGAATAAATTGCCTCAATATTCTTTACGAGCTAGAAAGGGGACCTAATGGACCTACAGATTAGAAGCTCCAACGATATGAGATTAACGGGCTAAACTCATTAACCACATTAATCAATATTCGTTAATTGTGGGTACACTCCACTAAAGACCCACAGTTGCACTCTTCTCACTGTAGATATATTTCTGTGTCCATGGATATAGACCAATAACAGCAAATTAGTCCTTCACAAGTGTTCGTAACAACAGCTGGGTCAAATTACCGTTATACCCGTCGGTTACTTCTAAATCCTTAAGTACGAGTGCTCCTCTAATGAACAACCTGTTTATGGTCCAACCATCAAACAGAAACCTCTCTCGGGCCAGTGAGAGGGTAGGACCCTTTGTTCAAGTCCCGGAGACACCACTTAAGGGAACACTTATCTACTTACCCTAAAGTTGGGAAGGAGTGAAATCCATCTTGTATAATTATATTCCCAGCTCCCCACTCAGTCTTGTCCCCAAAATGGTAGGCATATCGAGTCGGCAAACGGGCCATTCTCACCCATACAAATCAAAGGACAATCCCTCATGAACAGGAGTTCATAATATACTCAAGATTAAGACTAAGCTGCCTAGGTCAACCTATTGAAATAGAAACCTAACCAGTCAACGGAGTTATATCTAGTGGTTACTATTTCGTGGTCCAGTCTTGTGCAAACTCATTGCATAGGATACCTCCACTCGCATGTCTCCTACACGAACGCGTTGGATCATTGCGTTTGTATCAAATACAAAGTGGGTCGTATCCATAGTGTTACCAGGATAAGGTACCCAGCCATATCCTTATACTATACACCCTTTAGGCTGTAACTTGAACATTGATCTCTATATGTCTCTACATATTGTTCAAGACTCATAAAACAGCCTAGGATGTTAGTTTATTGGATTTTAGAGTTATTAAAACAAGATAAAATAATCAATAACATTTATTGAATCATAATGAATAACCATTTATTAATGACAGTCAAAATACAAACATTTACTATCTACGAGTTTTAGGGCATAAAACCCAACAATTTTAACATTACTATATGACAATTCAATATCCATTTTAACGAAAAGTTGATGAGAAAGACGCAATTGCACATAAACGAGATTTTTTAAACCAGTGTTGTTTGATAAAAACCATTTAGATTCTGTTTTTTAGTTTTTTAAAATCAATTTTGTTTTCTCACAATTTTTTATAATAGTTTTCATCTTTTCTAATTAAATGGTTCGATTGTTAGCCAAACATTAAAAAAGATAGCAAGTTTTATAAAGGTTTTTTTTTTTTTTATATTGAAAAGTTGTCTGGATTTTGAAAACATTCCAAAAATAGATACATATGTCTAATAAAACATGAAAAATTACTATAAATAAAAAAAATATCAAACTATTTACCGATATAGAAAAATTTAACTATATTAGTGATAGACTGAGATAGAATTCTATCCCTTGAGCGATAGACTTCTATCGCTGTCTATCACTCAAGCGATAGAATTCTATCGCGATCTATCGCTGATAGACAGTAAAAATTTTCAATATTTGTAAATAGTTTGAATTATTTTTCTATATTTGAAAACAGCCCTAAAGACATTGATAAATGAAAGTATATAGTATTTATAAGCTTAGTTTTTAAAAATTTTAAAAAAATGAATATTAAATGGAGGTCAAAGCCTACTTTTTCATTTTTAGCTTTCAAAAATTTGCTTGAATTTTGAAAACATTTGTAAAAACTCAGTAAAAATTAAAGTAGAAAATGTAAAAATTATACTTTTCTTTATGAGATGATCATTCATAGTAGCATTCAATAAGTAATTTTTTTTTTTAGTTTTCAAATTTTGGCCTAGTTTTTAAAAATATTTGTTGAGAGTAGATAAGAAAATATAAAAACTTGTAAGTTGAAGTAATATTAACTTAGTTTTCAAGGACCCAAGATTTTAGGTCCTTTTTTTATAACCATTTGATTTTTTAAAATTATACATATTTTTTTAGAAACTTCTTTACCACTATTTTCATCTTTCTCAACCGAACAATAGAATTTTTAACTAAATTTTAGAAACGAAAAATTGAAAAGCTACTTATTCTAGTTTTCACAACTTTTTTTTTTCATTTTTTAAAACAATTCTAAAAAGTAGATAACAAAAACAGAAAAAAAAAAATCAATAACCGAAGGACCAACAAGGTCGTTTACGACTAGTTCATTGTATTTATAGGTGCCACTATGTTCATCAACCACGTTTTTCCTATTTTTTCCTTGTACTTTACCTGAGCTTAAACTCCTCATAACTGAAGTCGATGAAACCACTATGGTTGTTGCTGCCTATATCTTCTTCACATTTTTTCTTGCTTGTAACGATATCGAAGGCATGGGAGAATATACAAGAATCTGTCTTTTTCATGTTTGGCCCATACTTTCGAGAGTTGAGTTCATGATTTTCATGATGGTGTTCACTCGATCGGGAAAAAAGTAGTTAATTTTTTTTTTAATTTTTTTAAAAAATAACAAACATATATTTATCATAGAGCAATACATGACTTTCGCATGTGTGAAAACCTTACTAATGGTGATTGAAATAATAATTTCATCAATTGTGAAAATTGATACTACACTTATACAAACTATACTAATCGATAAAAATAAAGTTCTTAAAATAAATATTTTATATAATATATATATAATATATATTAAATTTTGTAGACAAAGATTAAGATAAATGTTTTGTATGTACATTAAACTAAAATGAACCAAAGTAGAAGCATGGCCAAAATAGCATTCAAACTTTCCATTGATTTTAGTTAAATTGCTTTACTAGTTGAATTACGAAAACATGCATATTGTGAAAAAACTCTTAAATGAAATCTTAAAGCAACAAAACCATTTTTTTTTTTTGTTAAAAAGCTTTTGGAAGTGAGTTTGAAATCCATATCTTTTCATTAAGATTATAATATTTGAACTAGTTGAATTATGTCCAGATTTACGATGGATAGAAAATTAAAACCAGATTCTATAAACTAAAATTTCATTAAGGATTAGACAATCTAAATATTGTTTAAAGTTTTTAGATTTACCGAATTCAGCATATATGTGTTGGGTTGGTAATTTGGATTCTATTTTTTAAAATAATTTTTTGAATTCTATGCTCCAAATAGTGTAAATTACGAAAACAACACTTTTATGTTCTCAATATTTAGATTTTAAATTTGAAATTTTAAAATCCAAAATTAGATTTAAAAAAAAATAAAAACATTCATATATATAATATTTCATGTTGGAGACTCAATTTTATTTGTCTTCTAAATTAAAAATATATATTATGTAATGTATGATAAATTATATAAAACTTAATAATAATTATACAATTGCGAGTATGTGCTACTAAGAGGTCAGTAGTTCAAATACCCCACCCCATTTGTACTTAAAAATATAATTATTATACAATTTTAAACTTGTTTATAAATTAATTAATAATAATTTATATTCAACTTAAAATTTAGTATTATTTCAAAAAAGAATCTAATATTTAGTGGGTAAGTACATCTACGATCTAGATTTGTTGTTTATAAATCTATTATCAAACATTTTTCAAAGAGTTGTTTAAATTGAAATATAGTTTTTAAATTTGCTACCAATCAAATATCTGAAAACATGAAATACAACTATGTTATCATTCAATATGTCAATTGTCTATCTCACAAACTTTTAGTCTTAGTGCAGGTTTGGGAGTGATTTTAAAATTCTTAAAATCACTTTTTTCATGTACAATATCACTTTAAAACACGTCTTTAATCGCTAAAAAATAATTTTGTATTTAATTTTATATTTTTAATGTAATTTTTATATTATCAAAATTGATTTT
Organism: Lagenaria siceraria; assembly: GCA_002890555.2. NCBI lineage: Eukaryota > Viridiplantae > Streptophyta > Magnoliopsida > Cucurbitales > Cucurbitaceae > Lagenaria > Lagenaria siceraria. Next base: position 7,725,237 of record CM016491.1, on the reverse strand, counting down.
AATGATTAAAAGCATGTTTCAGAGTGATTTTGAAAATGTCAAAAGTAATTTAACAACTTTAGAATCACTCTGAAACATGCCCTAAACATGTCCTTAGGGCATGTTTGCGAGTGATTTTAAAATCGTTAAAATCACTTTTGTTATTTTTAAAATCATTCACAAACACACTCAATTTTACAATTTTAAATGTAATTTTCAATCATCAAATTAGTTTTGAAAGATTAAAAATATATTTTAAGGTAATTTTGAAAATGACAAAAATAATTTTAACCATTTTAAAGTTACTCCCAAATATGCCCTTAATCATTTAAATATATAAAAAAAATGTAACAAAAAAAAAAATATGAAAAGGTGTGATGTTTAATTTATTAATAAATATTTTAATGGTTGTCCTTTGCCACAAATGGCAACTTTTTTATATTCCCTTTTCAGTATTTATTACTATCTCGTCACATTGTGTTGTGTACCATCCTTTTTTTCTCTCTTGAAATAATAAGCATATAGGTCAAAATACCATTTTAATTTAAATTAAACTTATAATTAGATTCAATTTTATTCTCTATATTTTTAATAAATCTTAACTTTAGTCTAACTATTAGATTGTAGTTAATTTTTTAAAAAACTTTTTGTTATTTATTAGCCTTTTCACTATAAATTTTGAAAACATATTCACATATATTATTTTTTTCATAAAAATTGTAATTATTATTTAGCCAATTTTCGATAAATATTAAACTTCGAAAATTTAAAATTTATTGAAAGTAAAAGGACTAAACGACCTCATACAAATAAAGATAATTTTTCTCACTTATATACCTATGATTACTTTCTTTCTTAACCAATGTAGGACTTTGTTTGCACTCCTAACAATCTTCACCTCGAATAAAGTACCATTTTGAGCCTCTCCTCGAACAAATCCTTCCAGTTTCAACCATGAAAGTTTGATCTAAATCCTGAGGCACCTCTAGTTCATACCAAGTCACTTGCACTTCTTCACTTCGAGGCATGCACATCCCACTTCATCCCAATTCAACTTACTCTTTATCTCGAGGCACATCCCATTTGTCTTAGGTCAACATCTAAGTAGAGCACATGAGCATGAGCACATATTACACTTACTCTTATTAAGATAGGAGAGATGACAAGGCACCCAAATAGAGCACGAACAAGGCTCACTAAATTTCTTTATTTGGAATCTGAGGATTAATTTCACCCTCAGAGCTAGGTTTGGATCAAGCCTCTGATACTAATTGATAAGAACAACGGAACATCCACTTATCTTCACAATTGTATGAAATTGTTTACTTTAGACAGAAAATGTCTCGACTTTACTTATATACTCATGATCACTTCTTTTCCTAACTAATATGAAACTTTTTGTTTGCACACCTAACATTTTAATCACTAATTTTACCCACGACTTACAAATCAATTGAGCTTTATTAAGATTATTATTGTATTTATTTCTACTCTAAGGACATTCATTTCAGTTGCCTCATCAAAGTTTTTTTTTTATTGAATTCTGTGTTGGATTTATGCTCTCAAGCAAAGTGTTCAGAATGTTAAAATACAAATTTTAATAAGTATTGAGTTTTGTGATGTCGTCCTGTCCCCATAGCCTCATCATCGAATTTTTTTATTTATTTTAGACCTATATTTTTAAATATGTAAAAACTTTTCATACCTTCAATAAATATGAAAATGGCTATACTCTTACTTTTAGTGTTAACTTAAAAAATAAAAAAATAAAAAAATAAAAAATCTATTGTGTTTTCTTTTAATGAAAATTATTAGAGAAAATCACCTTTTTAGTCATTGAATTTTGAAAAATATGTGTGAAGTCACTAAATATACCTTTTTTTTATTTCAAATTTTTAAGAATAGTTCAATTATTTTTATTTATGAATTTTTAAGATGTAGTCTTTTAGCCACTAGATTTTAAGAAGTTTAAAAGGTCCCTAAAATAATTATTTTAAATTAGAAAAATAGTTTTAAAAAACTACACTTCTCTCTAATTTTTTTTAAAATTATTTTCTAGTTCAAAATGTCATAATTTAAAATAATTAAAAAAATTACATATTGGACCTTTTAAGCCTATTCTAAAAATATTTGAGACTGAAAATGAATATTTTGTAATTAAATTCATGGACCAAACACACATATTTATAAAAATTCAAGGACTGAAAAAGTGCATTTTGAAAACTTGGGACCAAACACACCCATTTTTTAAAATTTGTGGACTAAAAAGGTAATTTTTTCCAAATTATTATTATTACTTTACAAAGTTTTATCAAAATTTCTTTTAACTAGCCATATGGATTATTTTGATATTTATTCTTTGGGCAGAGACAAATTTTAAAAATTGTTGTATAGGGGATTACAATGAAACACGACCAACAAGTATAAGAAGTAAGTGATATTTTAATTATACTAGAATTGGAAGAGAGAGATTGCTGGTAAGGATTTTATATCAAATGGTGCATGGTAATAGGAGTAAGTAATAGACCGAAAAATCGAGCTGATCGATTAATCGATGGAACCAATGACGATCGGTCGGAGAACAGGAGAGACTCTGTCGGCATTGATATGGGAAAAATACAAACCAACTTTTTTTTTTAAAAAAAAAGTTGAATAATACAACCGGCCGACATCCGGTTTACAGTACTCTTCGATGGTTGAGATCAGTTTGTACATTTACTAAACCAACTATAATTGATTCGGTGCCAGTTTGGTCGAAAAAACCAATGGTAAAAAAATGCAAAATTGCATGAAATTAAACAAAATTGACAAAGATATATTCCATTTTAGATGTATTAGCAAATTGAAACGTGTGGAATGAGAATCAAAACATACTATATCATTAAATGAGCTTGCTAAAGGTTATAACTAATTATGTTATGTGATGGCTAAAACTTTTACAAAGAACATTTATAATAAGTAGCATTTTTTTTTCAATAATATAAATACACATGTAAAGTTGTGATTTGAACCTATCACATTTAAATGAAATGTAATATGGTTTTTTATTAGACTTGTTGAATTACTATATAGACCATGTCAATCAATAAGTGAAAGTGCTTTTTTTCTCGGGAGGAATCATTTTTGTAATTACAATAATAAGAATGAGAGGAATCGAACTTTTTACCCTGAAGTTGATGATAGTACAGACTCTATACCAATTAAATTATTGACGCAAATAATATATATATATATATATATATATATATATATTATTGTTTATGGGTTTATGGGTTTATGTTTTATGCAAATCATAAAAAGTAAGCAAAGTTACTATATTCCGGGTCATATGTTAAAGTTTTTGTGATAACTTTTCAATAATTTTATCCTAAATATATGTCTCTGTAATGAAACTAAAACATGAAAAAACAATTGGGTGCATTCGAGAATGGACTCATTTTTATTTAGCCCACCCAACTATCTAATCACAAATTGTCACCTGGCAAACATTTTTTTTAAAAAATATATTTTAACATATTTTTTTCTTTTTAACCTAGAGAAGTATATTACTCTCAAAACATGTGTCATTTGGTGTAGGAAAGAAAAATATATTTTGAGGTCATGTCATCATTTTGACAATAAAAGTTGTTCAACCATGTAAAAATTTAAATTAAAAAAACAAAGAAAAATAAAAGTAAATCTTTAAAACATGAAAAGTTATTGAATTAATTAAGATAATGCCCTAAAAACAAATTTATAAATTTAACTTCTACTAGAACAGAAGAACACAAAACAATCACTTCCATACTAAAAAACTGAGAGAAAGAACAAGAAAGCTGCTAGCAGCAGCTCAACAACAAGACCCAACATAATGAAAGATATAGGACCAAAACAATAATACAGAATTTTTAGGTTAATTATTCTAAGCATTTGGTTTGGAAGCAAAGCGATGGAGAACATGGCCAATGCCGGGGCTATGTCCCGGTGCGGTTGGCCGGAAATCATCCTTCAACCCTTCCGTATTGTGCACCGATCGACCGGCAGCAGCAATGGCAGCGATGACACCACTTCTCCCGACCGAATGGTGGCCGACTCCGGGGCTGTTTCCGGGTGTCGTGGGGCGAAAATCGTCTTTGCTACCCACGTCGGACTCCCGAAAACCGTAACCGGGAGAGGAGTGGAGAGGAATTTGAGATGAAGAATGAGGTTTCAAAGGCCTTCCTTGGCTTTGATGAGTTCCAAAGGCTATGAAGATGGTGAGTAGAAGAATAGCACATTGGCATATGGCTTGAAAATGGTAAATTCCCATCTTAGAAAGGGATGTTTTTTTTTTTTTTTTTTTTGGAAAGAAGAGAAAATCTAGGGTTTATGAAATGGAAGGATGGTTTTGTTGAGTGAGAAGTGAGATGATTTGGAGTGGCATTTATAGTGGTTAATAGCAATGCCTAAAGTGGAGGGTTTGTCATTCAATAATGAATAAACTAATAACGCCATGTGGGGATTCCAAATGATACTTTGATTTGAACGGCTTATAATGTTTGAGGTCAACTTTTGGAGGGACCTATCAAAATTTTAAATGTTAGACAATTGTACTTAAAAGTGTGTTATCAAATTAATATGTTTTCCATGTACGCCTCTCGTCAAAGTGCAGTTGGCTCAATGATATTAACATACACTCTATTATTAAAGGTTGGAAGTTCAATGATAGTTTGTGTTTGACGGTACAGACTATTATATTCTAGGGTTCATATAATTTGTGTTTGGAGTGCAGACTATTTTAATATGGGTTCAGAAAGTCTGTGCTTAGGATGCAAATTATTTTAGTTCAAGTTTAGGGATTATGTGTTTGGATTGTTGATTTTAGGGTTTAGGGTTGTTTTCAACTTTTTTTTTTTAATTATTATTTGTATTGTTATTATAGCAATAATAGTATCTTAAATATCATATTCTGTAAATAGAAATAAAAACATTAGTTCCACCAATTTTTAGGAGTGTGTTAGCTTTTAAGTTGTGTTATTCTCTATCCATTAGGTCATTTTGGAGACGTATAAATACTGTTGAACATGCATAAATACCTAAGATTAGGCCAAAAATTCATATTAATAATTAAGTAAGAAAACTTCATATTTGAAAGCATACAAAATCAACCAATTCTCTAACTCTATAATATTGCACAAAAATATAACACTACAAAATTATGGGGTCCCGCCAACAAAATTTTTACCAACTCCAGGCGTTGGGAGATCCTATTTATCCCGACGCCAGAAAAATTGGTGTCGGATATCTTGCCTATCTCGATGCATTATTTGATGCATCGGGATAGGGTCGACTCTCATGCCATATATGGGTGGGCTATCCAGAAGCTGGTATATATGGCATTGGGATAGCTCAGTTAGCTTGACGCCTAATCATAAGGTCAGGATAGGTCTTTCCTGACGCCATTTTTAAGCGTCCGAAAAGACCCGACAAAACTCTTCCTCTTCTCCCAATTTTTCAGACGTGGAAGTTAGCTCTCCAAATTTTTCTCACGTGACCAGCCCTCTCTCTTCTTGAAGGTTTCAACTCAATATATATATATATATATATTGTTCTTTAGCATTTGGGTTTATTTGCTTGAACTTTGTTACTTTTAGTTTGTCAAATTCCTAAACAAAGGAGAGAATTAGTTTATTTTCTTTAAATTTGGATTAATAGCAAACTTGTTTGTTGAAAGTGTGTTGATGATAATGAAGGCAAACTTGGATTGAGGGCAAACCTGCTTGTTGAAGCTAGGTGCATATTGAGGATAATAAGAGTGAACTTGGATTGTTGAAGGTTATAAACAAATGAGGGGAATAAGGGAAAACTTGGATTGTTAAGGTTATAAACAAAGGAGGGGAATGAGTTTATTTCCTTCAAATTTGCTTTCCCATTTAAGTTTATTTTCTTTTATTTCTTTCTCCAAATTTAGATTGTTGGATGTTGCTATAAGAAATTTGAATTTTTAGTCCTTTGTAAATGTTTGGTCTTCTCAACTTTGCTAATTTAGGTGAGTTATTTGGTTTCCAATTGCTTGTCCTAAAATAATTTGGTTGTATTGAGGTTTAGTTTGTTTGGAGCTTGATATTATCAAACAAAGTATATATCTCTTTGGCTTATGAAATATGTGTTTGGTTTTAGTTTTTCTCTACTTCAAAACATTGATTCTATAAATTTGGAAAAACTTGATTAGTTTGTTTTCAAACAAACTATATATATATATATACTTGCCTTTTAATGCCTCGTGGTCCCAAAAGGAAAAAGTTAATGTCTCAGAATTTGGGCCGACTGAAATGTACTTGAAAATGTTTTATTTGCCTTTTATTTAGAGTTTTTTTTATTATTTTATATTGTTAGATTTGATGTTGTTTGCTAGTGAGTTTTAGGATTTGAGCAAGAGAATGAGATTTGGAGGTCAATAAAGTGAAAGTAGATGACTTATTGTGGAAATAGGATAGCATTATTTTGAGTTATAATCTAATTAAATCCATCTTTAAGCCTCATGTATCTTAAGCACGTAGTCACTTTAATTTAGGAACTTTAACTTAGAAAAGGATTAAATTGAGTGTATTTGGTTGTCATCTCGAAAGGCCCCACCGGTTAAATAGTTGAAGTGCATGATAGTTTGTAATGTTAGACTAAGAAGCAAGAAAAGATTGATTTTGCCTTTGAAAAAGAAAAGAAAAGAAAAGTGCACTTAATTCTATGATCAGCGTACATGACTATCTTTTACATAACTTAAAATCTTTTAAACTTGTAACGCGTATGCATGGATAGGGGTGAAAATAACTATATTCGCTGTGATCAATAAGGGCATCTGAGAATTGACTAGGTACGAGTCTCTACAGTGATGTGTGAAAGCTAGTGCCCCTAGGTAAAAGAATGCAAGTTTATGGTCATTTGAGATTGAATTATAAGGCACTTTAGTGCGCATATATTACTTTCTTGAAATGTGTTGACACTTGATGATTGGTGCATGGGCTAGAGTAGGGGAAAGGCTAGAGAAGTTTTCTTAAGTCCTAATTTGAGTTCTTGTTTTTTGAATTAATTAAAGGAAGCTTGCACACACATACATGGGGGATGACAAGATTTGACCTTGAAGTTTATACCAATATAGATATGTTTGAATGTTCTACTTGAGATCTTGATATCCTATTCTCTGAGGCATGAATTATTAGCACGCTAGCTTATTTTGAATTTCCCTATGATTTTGTTTTATCTTTGCTCAAGACTAGCAAATTTCTAAGTTTGGGGTGGTGAAAAGCACTTGAAAAGTGAAAAGCACATAAGATTTAATGTGTAAAATTGTCCTACGATTTTGCTCCTTGCCCTAACTCTACACGGTGTTTTCTAACTCCTCCAGAGATGCTTTCTTTTCATTGTTTGATGGACTTGTAGAAGAAAAATATGGGGTCCCTATAACACATTTTTATTATTAGCAAGGGGTTTGCAAAAAGTGGTCCAAACCGAAGAACTTGACCAAATCGAACAGAACTGGATGGTTCGATTCAGTTTTTTTTCAAAATATTGAGTGTCTCGGTTCAATGACAGAGAGAACCAAAAGTATTGGTTCAATTCTCGATTCTCGGTATAGTGTATATATATATATAATTATTAAAAACCTCTCACTTCTCGCAGCCCACAACAAAAATTAAAAACATAAAAGAAAAACAAAACTAAAAAAAACAAAACCCTAAAACATAAAAGAATTATTCACCATCTTCTTCACTTGTCGACAATTCCTCCTTCACGCCAATCCTTCACCTAACCTATGATTTAATGACCACAACTCATCGTCTTCTTCACTTGACAGAAGCACCTCCATGCCCACGTGATCGACCAAACATGTACGAGTGATAAGAATATAGATAAAGATGGTATAAGTGCAAGCATATACACTATCAATGAAGTAATAATCTTGGAGTATTCCAAGAGTCAATCCCACAAGATTAGCTCTCTGATTGAGTTTATTCTAACAATGCAATCAAGTGACTAAAGGTAACCAAAGTGCAATAAAGTGACTTGAATTGAGTGATGTTTTAGAAAGATTAAAGATAGACAATGGTAGAAGTAGAGATACAACTATGTTTAAGCCAAAGTTCATCGTACTTGAGCGATGAGACCACATCATACGAGTGCCATTGCCAAACACATGGACAAAATCTCCTGCTATTTAGTCTAGTTTCTCAAGATCCTTTAGGAGCCTAAGGAGCTAATCTCATATATCTATGGTTAGCTAGACCTTAGATTAATTTTAAATATATTTTTTATCCTGTAGCACCCCTTCTCTCTATGGTTGCTTGGTGATCCTATTTCTAGGCTTTAACCTCATATGTCCTTGTGAGATCAGTTTACACCCTAACCTTCTGAGTATTAAGACTCCACTAAATTGCTAATTTAAGTGACTAATTTAAATTAACAATGTTTATTTTTCATAAAATCAACAAGGAAAATGTGCAAGTAATGCAAGGAATGACAATTTGACAATTGCTCAAGCCATGAATCCCTAGGGCTTCCACATAGTTGAACCCCTTAGTAGAATAGCTCACGATTAAGAATAAATGAATCGATTTCATTGCTTCCATAATCATAATTACAAAATGAATGTGCAAAGGACAAAACTAACCAAAGAAAGAAATGGAAGTAAATGCTGGAAACACAGTAACACTCCTTAAAATGGGTCCCTCACTCTCTTATGATCTCTAAAGATGGATTTTCCTCTCTCAAGGATCAATCCTTTCTCTCTACACATGCAAACCTAATATTTTCAAAAGAACTCTTGTTCTTGGAGAAATGTTGGAATGTTGAGTGGGAGAATTCCTTGGAATGGATTGAATTTCGGGTGGACGAGCTGCTTCCTTGAAGAGAAGACTTCATTCCCTTTTATAGGCTCCAAAGAGGTTAGGTAGGGCCGAAATCCATATTTCTAAGGCTTTTCAGTCAATTTCAACGCTGAAGAACGGTTGAAAATTGAGCATTTCGCAACTGCAGACGACTAGTCAATAATTCTGGAAATTAGAGTTTTGATGTGGTCGCATTATATTTTGGCGATGCAGGTGCAACGAAGACACTTTCTGCAAAACAGTCAAAAATCAATGTAAAAGCATGTAATACATACTCAAACTAGTAAAAATATACTTTAAGCATTCAAAGACCCTACTTTTAACCATTTTATTCATTTAGAACATATTTTGGGAAATTTAACATGCAAAAGACCATTTTTTCTAAGAAAAGCTATTAAAATAAAGCCTTAAAGCATGCATTTTCATGACATGTATCACCACGGCTCCAATAAGTTCTTCATGTAGTCGTTCCTCGCATCTTCTTTCACTAACACCTTCTTCCTTCTTCAGTTGGGTTCACCTAATCCCTTCGACCAGCTTCATCTCCTCCCTTTGACATTAGCTTCATGCAACAAAAAGGTAAAAATCTTCCCACAATTTTTTCTCTTGACCTTTAGATCTAACACCTTTTTTTTGTTTCACCTCTTTATCGAATGTGCTGCGATTTGAACCACTTTTTTCTAATCGGTTGAAAAATAGAAATAAAAAAAAATGGTGTTAATCGAATTGGTGTTTTAGTTCAAAATCCAAAATTGAGAATTTTCAATTTTGGTCGGTTTACACATTTTGAAAACCGATTTATTCGCGGTTACTAGTTTTGCTCAAAACTGAACCGAACTGTGCACACCCCTAATTAGCATAGAAAAAAATTCTCATGGTTTCTCAAAGTGCATTGGAAGCTATTGTTGTGGCCTCCATGGTATACGTGGTTTCTGCCCACATAATTGGTTGTCTCTGCCTCATATTGATCCCATGTTTGCTGGGTTGAAGTCTCAGCTGCAATGGTTGCTTGTGATGTTATGGATGGCAGATTCACTGTTGTTTGGCCACCTACAGTTGACTCAGAGCATTAAGTAAGTGAAATCATTTGAGGTTTCAGAGAGTTTATCTCATCAACTTTATATAGTCCTGACAATTGTAACTTGTAGCAGTCAAGTCTTCCAATAGAGTATGAGTTACTTGGGCTGTTTTTGCAAATATGGATCCTTTTGCAGCAGTCCAAGATAGATTTCGTCGTGCTAATTGTAAAACAATTGGGTTTTTAACCAGTCCAGATATCCATATTGTGGGCAGTTCCTCAAGAGATCCTTATACTTTTCCCAAACCTCAAAGAGTTGCTCATCATCTTGTTGATGGAATGCTTCAATCTTCATCCTTAGTCTCTTTGTCTTAGCTGGCCGAAAATATTTATTTAGGAATGCTTCAATCTTTCCCAAGTCTCAAATAGCATCATTCGACGACCCCACAAGGGAGGAGTAAGTAATCTCCAAATGAGAGTTTTGACTTTACTTCTTGTATGCTTAATTGAACTATACATACCATGTACTAACTTAAATATCAGAGTGTGGTAGACTTAGCACCACAACAGTGTGAGAATCTCTTACACAAATCAACTTGAAAAGTGAGACCAGACTGAAAAAAGTAGGTCGGAGATCAAGCCCACGCAAACGAGATTCTAAACTTGTATTTGGCACACTGATTCACCAAAGAATGCGGGCGGTTGACCAGAAACTTTTAGTACACTTACTTTTTGACAAAACAAAGTGAGACGCATTTGTTTTGTCCTTCACACTTTGCAATTTCAATTTTTAAATTGAAGACTTGTTGGCTTAATGATTCCCTTATTTATATATATAAGAAAACAAATCATATAAATAAAAGAAGAATAAAATCAGCATTTGCAGCATATGCTTTTCTATATATATATATTGATAGAACTTTTGATGGAATCTGAATATTTGACTGTGACTTTTAAGGTGAAGAGACATGACAAACACAAATAAATCTTTGAATTAATTAATATCACCTTTGATCTAGAATCATGAGTATCATCTTCCTAGACCACTCCAAATGTTTGGGATATGAACATAGTCCTATAATGATAGTAAAATTAGAAAGATCTTGAATATATAAATAAGAAAGAAAAATATGAACCATTTATATCTTTATTGGTAGGGGATGGGAAAGATTAATATGGACAACGAAAATAAGTTATTGTAACAAGTCAAACCCATCAAGAAATTTAGTTATATTGCCTTGATAATGACTAAGGTTAGAATTTTCCAATTCATAAGTCGATGGAATTTCAAGTGCAATGTTGTTTAGGCTTTAGACTTAGTTATTTATTGTTTTACTACAAGTGTAATTGTTCTAATTGATTGATTGATTTAATAAGTAGAAGTAGGATTGGCTCATGCGTGTGTTTTGTAGCTTTTTTATAATACATCTATAGTAATGTCTAGAAAATAAAGGAATTAATTGATTAACTTGTAGTTATCTTGACTAATTAATTAATTTTGGGTCTTTCCACATATCTTAATTCTATTGCTTTATTAATATTCAACATTAATTAATGACTGGAGTCTCTTTCTTTATTGAGAAGGCAAAGGTTTGGAATAATGTTCTAGGGTCATTTCTTTCTCTCATGTTTGACGATGTCAAAATGCCCTAGCGCACTCTCCTGCGTTGAAGGTTTTAAAGGAGTATGAGTCTTTCCTTCTTACTACTCCTTAACCTGAGTGGTTATCTATGCTTATGTCTCATGATATAGTCTTTGAGTTTGTTTGTTTTTCTGTTTTGCTTGCATTATCTTAAAAAAATATTACTTTATCCAGTTGATTAAGTGATAAGTTTGATTATAGTGTTTGGTTTTGGATCAATAGATTTAGGGGAATGAAACTTAATTTAACTTTTTCAATTAGATAGATTAAGCACATAGATAAAAATAAATAAACAAAAGGGTGATGGATTAATTAGGTGTAGTCTATCTCTTTACTCTCCATTTCTTTTATTCATGAAAAAAAATTAAAATCATTTTAAAAAAATTATATCACGTGTCATAATTTTATTAGATGATGGTCGGAGTGCACAATTGTTGAATGAAACCGTACACATTTACTTGTTTCCAATTTATTTTCTTATATTCACAAAAGTACCAAAACCTTGTTTTAAATTTAACATTGAGAAATTATGTCTTTTGTTCCTATGGGACTCAACTTGATACCATTTATTTAGAGCAGTTAGATCAATTTTATTTTGGCTGGTCTTGATAATCTGACCGAGATATAACTTCTTTTGTTTGCGTAACAATGTTAGCTGCGTCCCACAAGTAGAGGAAGAGAACATATTTATTATTAGAGAGAAATATCAGATAACAAAGATATACAGGCACCAGCATAATTAGAGGGTTTTATATAGAGCATCCCTCTAAATCTTAGGCTCAAAATCGTAAATAACATATAGGGGCCGTTTGTTTCACGGGCATCCTAGATACCCACGGAGTGGGCATCTAGATTACGTTGTTTGTTTTGCAATATTGTAAAATGCCCTGACATCTAGAGATTTTCGGACATTCTAAAATGCCTTTCAAAATGCTGTTACGAAGGGCATCTCAAGAGTTTGGATGCCCTCTTGAAACATGGGTTTTCCAGATTCTCAAGTTGAGGGCATCTCCATTTTACATTTTCGTCTTTTTTCTTTTCTTTTACATATATATATATATTAATCTTCATTTGCATTATATAATTAAAATAAATACTGTCAACCATATATATTATATTTTTATTATATCGTAATTCTTACTATTTTTTAGCAAAATATTCAAATTTAAATTTAAATTAATATTTATTTTATAAAAAAAATCTTAAATTATGATATATTATTTTGTTGAGAAAAATAACATATAAAATAAAATAAATTGTATAAATTTGAAAAGAAATTCAAATTGATAAAAACAAATACGTTATATAAGTTTAAATTATATCATACTAATTATAAATTAATAAATAGTCGTAAGGGCATTCTTAGAACATTATGTAAATTTAAGACATTCTCCAATAGAATTCCTACGAAACAAATACAGTTATCAAAATATTTCTAGATATCTGCAAAAATATTCCTACAATACAAACATGGTTATCTAAAGATGCCGGATATCTATAATTCTGTATATCTATAATTTCAAGCATCTAAAATTCTAATTATCTACATTCCTAAAAAAACAAATGACCCGAGAATATTTATACAATTTAAGTTTTGAAACGTCAACTAACAAATACAAGGTCATTCTAACACATCTTATAGACTTTAATCAACCATAGAGACAACATTACATAATGCAAAAACATAGAATCAAAATTATAATTTTAACTGAAAATTAAACTAAGATCAGTGCTGTACAGTCCATATAGCACACTTGTAAAAGAATAAAACAACTTTGATAGTTGATACTTTTTGTGTAATTGTGTAATTTACATAAATTTTCTTCCCTAACTCGAGGAAGACTTTTCTTTATAGTCTTTTTTTAAAAATAAAAAATTTTAGAAAAAGAATCCCATTTTAAATATATTGAATATAAGTACATGTCTTTTGGAGTAGTTTTGAGGAATGACACAAGTGATTCTACTTAGAGTTGTCTATTCAAAGTAAGAATCAGTTGAAAAAGAAAAGACTTAGACAAAAGAAAGTGGGTTTGGACACTTTTATTATAATTAAGGTGGTGGCTGTGGCCATTTTCAGATCTTTGACCTAATTTTTTTGTTATTAAATTTTGGTAATAAAACATAATATTTAATGTAGGATAAGATTCATTGTTAATTATGACCATGAGCTTGCCTCATATTCTATGTTGGCAAATTTATTTTATTGTTTTTGTTTCATTTAATTTTTTTCAAAAAAAATTTCACAGATAAAAAAAATGTCAAACTATTTACAGAAAATAACAAAAGAGACATTGATAGACTTCTATCAACATCTATTCATGATAGACTTCTATCATTTCTATCACTGATAGACTTTGATAAACTTTCTATTAACGTCTATCACAACTATCTAAAAATTTTGCTATTTTATGTAAATAGTTTATCTTATTTTTCTATATTTAAAAATTTTCCTTTTTTTTTTATATATCAAATACCACTACCATTTTTGCTTTAGATCTTCCAAATCATTTCCACTTCTCGTAAGAATAAAGAGGGAATGGCATCAACTATTTTTTAATGGTAGAGATCGACAATCTTCACTTTTTTAAATTACTTTTTTTCGTTTTCTCCACAACCCTCCATGAGGTTAGTGAATTAGTACTTTCTATTATTCTAATATAGAGAGAATCTCTCTCGATTTTTACACATTTCTCTATTCAAAAAAGAAAAACATTTTGAGTATGCAATTGAAGATTTGTGTTGTTGTAATGATCCATTTTTACTTTTATGGTTCTTCATAGTTTAAAGTTGTAACCTTAGTTTTCTCCCACACAGAGTGGAGGAGAGTGGAGGAGAAGAAGAAGTTGTTGTAACCTTAGTCTCAAAGATGAATGAGAATGGAAAGGAAAAAAAAATTGTGTTCTACGTGTTTGATCACAATGCCATCAACTGTGTTCTAAGTGTTTGATCACAAAACATGCAACTTAATCATCAAACAATTCATGCATGCATAAGTGGAAGCTTAGGTGCTCAAGGACTCAACCAACTAGCTAAAATTGATCATTTTTTCAATGTATATAAAGAAATAAAATGCAACTATGATGGATTTTGACTTTAGTATCAATCGTACGCGACATTAAAGAGAAATGATGCGGACAAATGATTGATATCATTTCGAGTGTTATTGTAGCTCTACCATGACAGTTCTCTTTAATCTCCATTAGTAACCAACATTAAAGGGATTCATCCTTTTAAACTTACTGAAAAAGTGATAAGATATCTCACCACTCAAACCACGGATGTTAAACAGAAAGCACAAACAAACACTGTAAAAATTATAAAACCAACAGCAAGTAAAAGAACAATTGCACACATAAATTGGTAAACAATTTTGGTGATAAATTAAATCACCTATGTCTGGGGGGCACCGTGCCCAGGAAAGATAATCCACTAATATTAAAGAGTTAAGCGTTTACAATAAATACTTATCTGTAAAGTGACAACTTCTATAGTGACTCTTGTAGAGCTTAACTTGCTATGCACCTAGGCTCCCCCTAGATGTGAAACTCCTTCTCAACTAAGTGTGAAAATATTAGTGATGAACACTTCGGCTTTCGACAGTGTGTGAGACTCCTCTCAGCTTGATTATCTTCCTTGTAGTTCAGCGAACTCCCTTCACTGAAGAATCTTAGATCCTCCTAAGATGGAGAAATCCTTCTCGAGAATGAAGTCTTAGGCTTCCCCTAAGATCGACAATTCCTTCTCTGAATTAATGCATTGGCTCCTCTTAAGACAGTGATTATCTTTAAGGTTTCGAGATTAACAACCGAAGAACTTGCACAGCGAAAATACAGTGAGTAAAGATCGAAACACAATGGTGCACAAGTTCGGCCACTAAGAACAAAACTCTCTCACAAAATAAACAAATTCAGTAATTCTAAGAGAGGGCACAACTTCTTCTTTTAACATCAGAGTTCAAATAAGGAAAGAGTTTCATATAAAATATTTCCCTTTTTAACAAAATACATTTCACCATAAAAGGAAAATATTCATCAATAAACTTCTGTTGAGATTTCCTAGTTTGGGAAATAAAAATATTCCACATATAAATTTCAAATTAGGAAAGAAAGATATTCTTCTAGAATTACGACTTGTCAGAAGTAGATGGTATAACATTATTTGTGACAACCAAACACGTCATAAAAAACTGCCTTATCAAAATTAGAAAGCAAATAAACAGATCTCCAACACTTACAACATTAGGTAATGTATTATGTTGATCTTTAACTGATATAGCTAGGATATGCATGTCGGACATTGAAAGTGAATCGGCCATTGAAAGTCTGTCATTAGATACCCACTTTAAAATGTATGCCTCTTTCAATGACCGACATTCATTGTCACTTTTTTCCTAATAATTTAATAAACAAAATTATTGATAGTACATGTGGCTAACCAACAATATTGCTCCATTTTTAGATTATAATTCTATTATTAACGTTACTCAAAACCAGTTATATATGTATTAACACTTGCTTCATTCGACATTTTTCATATTTTTGTAACATACTATAGAGAGAGAGAGAGAGAGAGAGAGAGAGAAGGTAGCAAAAATATGATGGTGTTAAAAAATGGCATAAAAGCTTACAAGACCTTCATGTTTAAACCTAAGTAATTAATCAGCTGATTGTTTTTTAGAATATGAGATCAAAGTCTATAGAATCGACCTAATTAGTTTAACTATAAATTTTATACATGTATTTGAACAACATTTTCAGTTACATCAAATTTTTCACTTAAAAATGGTGAATTTAATGGTACAATTTAATTTAGCCTTTTTAAATTTAATTAAGATAAAATTGAAGCCAAATTTATAACAATAACAATTTATTGATATATTCTAGAGAAATTATTTACTAAATAACTCAAACAAACAGGTTACCCTAAAAAATTTGCGCTTCAAACTTTTACATCCGAAGTGAATTAGTTTGATCTTATACCTATAAACAAGGATAGATCAACATGCTTTGAGTATAAAAAAAATAATAATAATAATAAATAAAATAGAAAAATAATACTCTTAAAGAAAACCTTGATGAAGATTTTCTATTATACTGAATGGCATAAATCAAGAAGTCCTTTTAACTACAAAACAATAGAAAGCACAAGCAATTAGAGAAGGATTCTAACTTTAACATTATCATTGATTGATAGTGTTATAGTAGAATGGAATAGAAGCCATTGTTGAGGAAAACTTCCCACTACTATTACAGGAATAAGCAGAAAAATAACAGGAAAGCAATAAACCTAATAACACAAGAAATAACATGAACAAACTCCAAATCGAAGAAAAAAAAAGCTACAAACCAAAAATGTTTCGCTATGTTTATTACAATCACATAGAAAGCTCTTCTTGGCTCCAATTTCAAGAGCACTCTCTCAAAGTATTGTGTCACTCACACAACTGAACTAGTATGTCGTGCTTAAAAGTGACACAAACTAGAAGCTCATCATTTTCTTGAACCTTTCAAATGCGGGACAACGTAATCTTCTAATATTTTGCCAAAACTCAACAAATTCTACCTTGGCAAGATATTTGAAGAATCTACAACTTCTGGTGCAACTATTATCTTCACTGACAATCATAATTCTCAACTCAGAAAATTAAACTTATTCCACCATAAAGAGTAGACCACTTGGAATACCACCTTTCAAGATTTTTCTTTTCATCACATGCTGATAAACCTTAATGAAATTTATTATTCAACTCCTAACTTACTTGGCTCACCCAGAAGTTTTTCAGCCATCAAGACAACTTCATCACAACCCTTGCATAAATGCTAAGTCAATGCCTGTGTGCAAATTTGTGGAACCGCTAACATTACACTCTTTATCATGGTAAAGCGGACATACCATGGGGATGAATTTTGTCTTCTTAGAGGAAGTCACTGTCTCCTCTGATGAAAAAGACAACGTCAGCATCCGACTAAGAGTCCTTTAACGAACCTACTCTATTTTTCATGTGCCCAGATCGTCTACAATTCTAGTATTCTATCATCTTCTTCTTAAAATCTCTGTTGGAACCACCACTAAACTCCAACTAGACCACCATCACCACTTAACTTGTACTTGTGTGTAACCCATATTGTATTAACACATCTTTGACTTGCATTTTTCACAAGCCAAAATTGATCCTTTTATCATATTTCTCTACATCAAACTTTATTAAACTCATAAAGCTTGGCACATCTCCTTCACTCCTAGCAAATAAGGAAATAGTGACCAAACCACACTATTCACTATATTGTAGCATGATTTAAGAATTATTTTCTGATGTAGAAGCTCAGACAATATTGCAACCACAAAGCATTCTCAGAAATTCAAGAAACTACCAACCTAAATGTTTAATACCACTTGTTGGGAAAAACCTCACACTACTACTACAAGAATAAGTAGAAAAATAATCGAGAAATTAATAGAATGTAATAAAATTGAGAAACATAGAAATTAATGTGGAAAAACTCTAAACTGGAGAAAAAACTATAGACCAGAAAAATTTCATTATGTGAACAATTATTACAATCACACAGAAATCTCTCCTTACCCTAATTTCAAGAGCAATCTCTCAGAATATTATTCCATTCACACAACCGAGTTATTATGTCAAGCTTATTCTTTAGGGTATCCGTATGTACCTCACTATGACCACTTATTTCATTTTCAACTTAGTGTTGACATGTAGAATCTAAAAAATAAGGATAAATATGCAGTGAACTAAAATGATTTTGCATCAAGCTGAGAAGAGTTGGTTGGTCCCCATTCCAAAGAATCTTTGTTAGATATTTAGTATTAAAAATAAACAAATGAAAAATATTACTTGGTTGATAATATTTGATGGAAGATAAAATGGAAACTTCTGAAATAGGAAAAACAAGAATTAAACAAAATTATTGTTGCCGTAATTGTCTTCTTAATCCAATGTATAGCAATTTTTTTTTTCAAATATACTTTTTTTTTTATCATAAAACATATATTAAAAAAATTAATAATAAAGGATGATTGTGTTGGGTAGCACTTTTAGGGATACTAATTAAGTTTATAGCAACAAATTTTAAAAAAATTGCAAATATAGCAAAATCTATCGATAATAGACTCCTACCAGGATATGATTTATCACTGATAGACCTCTACTAGTGATATGATCTATCACTGATAGGCTTCGAAAGCAAAATTTAAATTTTGTTATATCTACAAATTCTTTTGCATTGTGTTATATCTATAAATATTTTGGACATGATTGCTATATTTGCAACTATTCTTAAATTTTACAAGTAGATAATATGAGATTTAACCAAAGGATTAATTGCATAGATAAGTTTTATAATAAACCTATTTTTCATTTCTATCCAAATTAAAATAAAACTAAACCAGAAGCATAATAGATCCCATTTAGGAAAAAAAGTGTAATGATCTGATTTAATTAAAATTAAGTTCAAAAGAATAGTCATAATATGAATTATAATTATTAAAAAAATCAACACAGACAAATTTATAATTCGAAATTGAATATGGTTGGGACAGTTGACAAAATTTATCAAAATATTGTTATGCAATTCAGAAATAAATTATCAGTTTAAAAAAAAAAAAAAAAAAAAAAAAAAGCATCAAATTTTTTTTTTTAAAAAAAAAATACTGACCAACCAAACTCAGCCCGAGTACCTCTGAATTCCAAACACAAGCATAAAAAATTCAACAAACTCAAAGGGTCTCTGATCTCCAACGAACCAGTGTCATTAAATTTTCAATAATATTGATCTTTTTCAAACCTTTTTCACAAAATTCATCAGACAGAAATCAGAATTTAGAACATTTTCAACCAATCAAAAATCATTAACTCTCTCCAATTTAAGAAGATATAGATGTCAAAATAACCAAATGCCTCCAAAAGCCTAGAAAGGAAAAACCAAAAAAATAGAGGTGGGGGAACTGAAAAATAGTAACAAACAATCCACAGTATTAGAAAACCTAAAGAAATGAATCTGTGGAACTACTTATTGAGTGCTCTTCTTTCACGAGCAACGCAAGAATTTGAGTCCCCTTCACAAAGAAAAGCTTTGAAACAATTATGGCTTGAGGGCAACAGACAAACCAAACTTGGGAATTCTGTCCAATGCCTTGGTGTCAATCTCGCCCGAGATGGTCAACAAAGATTTTGGAATAATTTCATGCTGGAGGAGTGCCCCAAGCTTCCCGTTATTGTTCAGCTTTCCCTTCACTACTGTCAGATGATCAACGGCATACGACCCGCCTACTGTGAAAGTGTTCTCGTTTGTGGAGAATCTTCGAGTGATCTCTCCCACTGCAGCACTCTTCTTGAATTGATCCAAATGGTGCACGTAGGAAGCTCTTATCGAATCTCCCTTGTCACCTCTATGATAGGGAGAGAAGCCATGAATTAGAATGCGTAATAGACCCAACATAACAAAGGAATTTGTAGATTTGACAAAAGTGATTTTTTCTCCCAATGGAAATGATATCTTACAAGATTATCGATGCAGATGAATCAGGTTTTGTCACGCTAATGCCAGCAGCATACTTCGTGAAGTTACCAGAAGTGGTGTCATAACCTGCTTCTGCACCAAAGGCAATGCTTGGAGTACCAATGGTGGCTGAAACATCGATGAAGGGGTTTTGATTCAAAGCAACTGCAGTTGTGAGGGTTGCGTGATCATGGAAATATTGAACCTCCAACTGCAGCAAGAAGGAAGAATAATAAAAAACAGGCCATTTGAAGTATAAAAGAGATCTCCAACACTATTTTAAGAACAGATCTCCAACACTCGAATGGAAAGAATGCTGCACTTTACCTTGCCAGAGTTATGATCGGGGATCTTGACTGAAGCAATAGTTTTCGTGGATGGCACTATTTCATTTAAAGTGATGATAGTAGATATCTAAGAAAAACAAAAGAATGGGTCAGACGTAAACACAAGGATGTGTAGCATGAACCAAATTCAGAAAAAAGAAATGTGGAATGAGTACAAGCAAGGAAACAAAACAACTCACATTTGACTCTGTATCAACTTTCACATCAAATGTAACATTCCTATACTTGTACAATGCTGCAATATCCCCAGTTGATAGTCCTCCTTTCTTCACTGTGGTTGAGGTAAGGACCTATAAGAGTAAGGACAACAATAAATGAATTTAGTTTGACAAGAAGTCACTGCATAATCTGATTACCTAACATGCACCAGTAATTGGAGAAAGAATCTAGTAGTGAGATGGCCGAAATGAACTCATGGTATTCGTCAAAGGACTCAAAAACTACGATTTCAGCTTAGTAGACATTAACGTACAATTCAAGTAAGTGAGGATTCATAAACCACTTTAGTTATGAGGAAAAGAAAAGGACAGTAACAGCTGAAGAATTTAGATAAGGTAAAACTAAATCCAACAGCAACGATCACATATAACAACTGAAATATAGCACCAAGAGACATAAAAATGGAAAAGTGGGGTCATAGTAATACATCTTGCTCAAATTCCTAACTCAACAAAAATCCAGCAACATTTCAGATGGTCGTTGGCTCATAGATCCAAACGGACATCTCAACAATAGAAGTTTGAAAACATTTCCTAGAGAAAAATCCACAAAACAAGGGCCAAATATTTATCCAATTCAAAATAAAAACAGTATAATTGCACAATTATCCCACCAGCAGTTGCAAATATAGTAATCAAAACCAAAGTATTAGCAAATACAACACAATGCAAAAGAATTTGTGGATATAGTAAAATTTAGAGTCATAGCCTATCACTAATAGATTTTGCTATATTTACCATTCTTTAAAAATGTTGCTACACGCCTGACGAAAAGTGCTATCTATTGCAATTAACCATTATCCTAAACAGTCGGTGGAGAATCACTTCAAAGGAGATTTAAAACTACGAAATCATTACAGAACAGAATACGATTGCATAAAAATTGAAACCAACGCTTTCCCAACATGCGGAAACCTAATTGCCGCTGACCTAGACCCTATGGAATCATGAAACAGAGAAATGGAAAAAGTAGAACAAATGAAAAAGGCAAGTGTAGCATTATTACCACTCCAGCATCGCTGTAAGTTGAGACGGAGAATTTCTGATCGGAGATGTAGTCCCTGGTCAGAAGATCTGAAAAAAGGAAAAGAGTAAGGATCAATGAAGAAGAATCGGAGGGGAAAGCAAGGAATGAAGAAGAAGAAGAAGAAGAATTACCTTTAGCCTTCTTGCCGATGTCGGAGAAAAGGCCGGGTCCCTTGCTCATCTTGGGGATCGGAATTGCAGAGAGAAACAAGAGAGAGAGAGGGAGAAGATCCACAGGGAGAATTGAGGAGAGAGAGAGGAGGAAATGGGGAAATGTGAAGTATTTTGAAGAATAGAAAAATATTACAGTGAAGGGGCCATCACTTTCACCACGAGTTAGGCGAATTTTTTGGCCTTCTCATGGTCCGCTGATCATCTCTCTTTTACTACACCAATGTCCGTTTTCTACCACTAGGGTTTTTTTTTAAAAAAAAAATTATTTAATTAAAAACAATATCGAGAGGATAATCTAACCATTTTTATTCACTAAACTAGCTTTTTTGGAGATTTAACATGGTATTAAAGCATATAAATCCAAATCAAATTGAGATTAGTTCAACGGTAATGATTATAACCTTCCTCTCTAGCGGTTGAATGTTTGATCTCTCATCCTCGCAGTTGTTATACTAAGAAAAGAGCATATAGTCCCAGAACTTTTGTGTTCAAACTGTTGCAATATTATTTCCTCCTCAATTAATATTGATTTTCGCTTGATGGGTATTTTACAAATTTCAAGTTCACAAGTAAAGGAAGTGTTAGATGTAAATTTACTTTCACCTATCAGCTTAAACTTTTGGATAAATTGGTGATTTAACAAGATGGATATCTCAAATGGCATGAAGTTATACTATCAACTTCAAGATTTGAGGTTTGATCCCCCACCTCGCATATTGTCAAAAAGAAAGAAAAAAGAAAAGCTCGGATGGACTTCTACATATAGGTTGGAAGAAATAGATTGGTTCACACTCGACATTTTAATTATAAAAATAAGGTTGGATTACGAGTTTAATCTCTAAACTTTTTAAGATTTGTGTTTTTTTTATTCAACTAAAGTATAACTTTCTAAACAATTTAGATAAATTATGTAGATTTTAGAAATTACTTTTGTTGATGATGCTTATAGCAAAAATAATTTCCTTGTAGTCTTAACATTGGGATTTATGCTTTTAGAACGTGGGGTTTTCTGTTATTTCAAGGAGGCATCGTCTTTTGCTAAGAATCTCGAAACATCGTTGTGGAAATCTATTTGGAAAGCTAAGGCTCTTCCTAAGACAAAACAATGTGTCTGGAGGGTCGACCCAAAAACGCCATATATTGCAAATCAAGGAATCAATACTAATCATCTGTATTTGCTTTGCAAGAAAGATTGGGAGTCCACGACCCATGTTCTATGGAATTATAAGTTGGCCAAGATTATTTGGCTCAAGTATATCCTTCATAAGCAACCTCTCTTTGTAGTGTATAGAGCCAATTGACATCTTTTGAAGTTCTGGGGTGAATGGTTGAAAATCTAGAGGAGGAGCATAATAAGGTGTTTACAATTCTGTGGTGTCTATGGAGCTATAGAAATTTTGTAAAGTCTTGCAGCTCCGATGTGTTGTTGGAACATCTGCGAAGAAAGGTTGATCTCTTTGTTGACGTGGATTTTCCGACTGCAGCTATTTGAATTTAGGTCCCCCTAGCCAAACACAAGTGAAAGTTGAACGTCAACGTGTCTTGGAACAAAGACAGTGTGGGGTAAGTAGTTCGTGACTCTTTTGGATCTTCTATTAGTGATGGGAAGATTTTCTGGGAAAGGTCTATCAAGCTTTTATAAGCTTGAGCTATTGTAGGCTTAATCTTCCTCTCTTCTTTTGATCTCCTCTTCTTTTGTGTCTTTAGTGGTTGAATTTGATGTTAGGGAGGTGGTTAATATGTTCAACAACTGCTTGTCATATTTTACTGAGATTAAGAACATAGTTGATGAATTTGTGCGTTGGCAAACCCAATAAGTCTTGTTTCCTTTTAATTTTGCCCTCGTGCTTGTAAAAGGGGGTTGCTCTATGTGTAGCTCACTTTGGCCTATAACAAGTCTTTACAGAGAAGAAACTTTAGTTACCCCATATTGAAAGATTATGAGTCGGGAAGTGAGTATAAGATTAAGGCTCTTTAAGTGACTTGGAAAATTGGAGAGAGTAGGAGTTAAGTTGCTCCCTCTACATATGCGCAACTATTGTCGCTCGTTCGATCCGATGAGTTTGGGTGTCCCTGCTTATGCAAAAAAAAAATGTTTTATTTCTTTCCTTTTCAAATTTTGAACGACTGTAGCTTCAATTTCGGATTTGAAATTGCTACTTTAATTTCAAATATGAAAAAATGTTTTGTATCATCATTCAAAATCTAAAACCTTTAATTTCTTATCAATTTTCAAATCTGAACACTTTGGCTTTATCTTAAAAAACAATAAAGAACTTTCAAATCTAAACCATAATTTTCTTCATCTTCTTCTTTAATTTTCATTGTTGTTATGAGCATCTATTATCTTGAATCCAACCCATATCTAACGAGTGTACGTTTGAAGTATTTGTTGTGTTAACTTTGGGAACAACCGACATACACAATGCATCGATCTAGTTCCTAGTATTATCGACGATTAACAATTTAAAAGCAAATCTTCGTTTGTTGCAACATAATTTAAGAAGATAGTTCTTTTACGCATAGGTAAATATTGATTGTAAATACTACTAACTTCTTATTGATTAATCTTATTTTCTAAGCATGACTTTAATAAATAGGTTGAAAAATCGAACTAGATTAAAAATGTCTTGTATCGTCTCTCTTAAATTTTTCTCCCCCAATTCACTGTTACTTTTGGTAAATATTCTAAATATTCATTAATTAAGTTTATAAAACTTAATCCAATATCTTATCACCTAATTAAATCCTTTCATTTGGTGTTAAATTGTCATATATGCCATTATCCATAAATTAAAGCTCCAACATTTTACATGGTGTTCAGTCATGGATTCATAGGTAGTAGCATGAATCAGGGGTATTTTGGTAAATGTGAGTCCAATATTTACAATTTCCCAAATATAAAAAGAACCTTTAAAATTAGGTTTCTTCCTCTTGCCTTTGGTAATCCTCAATACCCTCGGATTCACTCAGGAGAGAGACCAAAACCCTAATCAATCACAATGAAGTATAACCCTAGAGTCTCCAGCTCCCGCCGTAAGAATCGTAAGGCTCACTTCTCCGCGCCGTCGAGCGTTCGGCGGATTTTGATGAGTGCGCCCCTCTCCGGCGACCTCCGCTCCAAGTACAATGTCCGCTCGATGCCGATCCGCAAGGACGACGAAGTTCAGGTCTTGAGAGGAACCTACAAAGGCCGTGAAGGTAAGGTCGTACAGGTCTACCGTCGCAAGTGGATCATTCACATTGAGCGCATCACTAGAGAGAAGGTGAACGGCTCCACCGTCAATGTCGGAATCAAGCCGTCAAAGGTTATGATCACAAAGCTCAAGTTGGATAAGGACAGGAAATCATTGCTCGATCGTAAGGCTAAGGGCCGTGCTTCTGCAGATAAGGATAAGGGCACTAAATTCACCGCTGAGGATATTATGCAAAGCGTCGACTAATTTTGATCTGGTGAAAATTTTTGAAACTTCTGTTAGTTCTAGCCCTTTCTCTGTTTTGATTTGCTTTTAAATTTGAGATTTGTCTTATTTGTTCTGGAAAGAGGATAAATGTTTTATTGTTTTTTATGCTTTTTGTTCTGCCGTTGCTCTCGATACCTGGATTTTTGGTTATTTTTCAATGCAATATCATGAGATTCCTTTGGTTAATATCTCTGTTCTTGTCCTTTGAATGGAGAATTGGTAGCTGCTATTGCTATTGATTTAGTTTGTGTGCGACAGGGATTATTGTTGTTGAAAGACATAAAGCAATTCGTGAGTTTAATTTGAATCTTAGCCTTTCGGGTTTCTAATTGAAGAATTTAGTATGTTGCTTTTATCAAAGATTTGATCCCTTAGGCTGGTTTGGTAAGCAATGGTTTCATCATAGTTGAATTAACAAAAATAAGTTCTTAAAAACTACTCCTTTTTGCAAATTAAGCTTATTTTTCTCTCAATTTCTTGCCATGGTTTCCATCAGAGCTGAATTAACAAAAAAATCCTTTTAGTTTTTAAAACTTGGCTTAGTTTTTGAAAACATTCTTAGAAAATGGGTAACAAAGCAATAAATTGGTGGAAGGCCTAATTATCAAATGGGGCCTCAGTGCTTTGAAGTCATTTCACTATATTACCTGCATTGTAGTCTCATATATAGGATGTTATGCTGAGAAGGATTTGGTTCATCTTCATAATGGTATGAAGCCTAGAGACGCCTTTCACATTCCTTCTCTAAAATTTCGTTTCATTAGAAAATTGTATTATGATTTTTAGGAGTTTACTTTATTTGCTGATTCCTTGAGGAGCTGTGGCATACATTTTTTTTAATTCAGATTGATAGTTTTCCTTCGAAGTTAGATGAACATATAATTGTTTTCCTTCAACTGAAGCACCATTAATCAAAGTTATCCATGGACTTCGATTAGTAAAGAGCTCTGTATTTATTCGTTAGGTCATATTCTTTTGGTTTGGAGCGTTTCTATGTATAGATGGTAGTTAGTTGTTGTGGCTCATTTTAAGGAGACTATATGTTTAAGAATCGCCCTTTCTGCAAACTCAGAAAGACTCAAATTAATTGTTATTGGTTTATCTATATTGTTTGAAAATTATTGTTAGTTCTTTTGTTTTGTGAATGAATTTTGAACTGAAGCTTGATTCTTTGCTTTCGAAAAGTCGAAGTCGTAATTTCTTACTGACCATGAAGAATGCCCGAGTGAGTTTGTTTTTTTTTTTTTTTTTTGGATAAGTTCTTGTAGAGGTGTTTCACAGGGTAGGATTATTTGTAATTTGATTCTATGTTTGGTTTTGGCAGTTTGTTTATTCCAGATTCTATGAAACTGATGTTTTATGGCATATACCATCTAACAAGATTACTATAACCTAGAGGTGTTTGGGAGCGAGGGTGAAATGATTAAAATCATTTTTGATGGTATGAAAATTACATTTATAAGTTTAAGATCAAAAATTAAATTAATTTTGAATGATTAAAGACATATTTTCAGTTAATATGACGAGTGATCTTGGATTTGGTTGGTTTTCAATTTTTGAAAACTTGAATTTAGATTTAATTATATGTCTAGTTAACCACAAATATTTGCATGCCTAAATCGGGTTCTTGGGCTGGAAATTTTTTGAAAATTTGCCCAAAGTTAAAAACATTTTACTTCAAAATGCATGCGAAGAGGGCCTGCCTTTCGCTCCTTCTTCTAGTTTCTTACTCTGGATTCTTGCTCTATTTTCTTACTCCTAACTGTAATATTTTTTCCTCGATTTTTTTTTGTTCGGATTCTTCCTCTCACTTCTCATTCCTTCCTCGCTCCTTCCTCTGGTACCTTATTAGACACAATTATAATTTTCTTTCCTTGATTTTCTTTCTTTTTGTTCGGATGCTTTCTCTCGTTTCTCGCTCCTTCTTGTTCTTCCAATTTTTTTCTTCATGAACGAAGAAGGTAGAGAGAAAAAACTATTGGATGAAGAAGAAAAATGATGACACATAACCAACAAGGAGCAGAAGAAGCAAAAGAGAAGAACATAAAAAAAAACATTTGTGGTTAAAGTGATAATTTCTCATAGTGGTACATAAATAAATGGTTAAAAACTCATTTGTTTTCAAATTTAGGATTAATTTTTATTTGGGCTTCTATAAAGGGGCCTTTGTGAAATTCTTCCTATTGGACTTTGCTTTGAAAAAACCCATAAAAGAACTGCTCATGGTAGTTATGTTTCAAAAATACATATATAAACAATGTTTCCTTGCAAACATGTGGATTTCGAAGGATTTATTAGATTTTTTGTAACAAAAATATCCTCAATTTAAGATTTTACTATGTTCTTTTATCCAATTACTCTAATCTCTATACATGAGGACATTTAATAAACAAAATCTAAGTAAATATAAAATCATGTAGGAGCCATAAGTAAACAAAAATATTAAGAAAATAGAAATATACAATTGTTAAATTCTCTTTTTACCCACAAACTCAAAGAAACATATGGGTATGAGACATAAATTGTGCCCTAACCATCTAAATGTAAAAAGTGTGTAAATGTATATGCAAGGGTAATTGCAATGGATAATATTTTTAGGGATAATAATTAAGTATATAGTAATATTTTAAAAAATTGCAATTATAGTAAAGTTATGGTCTATCATCGATAGACTCTTACCAGTGATATGATCTACCACTGATAGACTATATAAATTTTGCTATATTTGCAATTTTTTTTTGTATTGTGTTATATCTTCTAATACTTTTGGCCTGATTGCTATATTTGCAACTGTCATTGCTAATTTTTTCCACTTATCCTAAACTCAAAGACTAAAAACTTATCGTAGGGATGAATTTCATAAGGTACATGGATAAATTGCATGCAAAATGATACTAATATTAAATAAATTTAGGTGTTCTTGAGTAGATTCATAGACTCTATGGGACTTAGCTTAATATGCAAAGTGTAAACGAAAAATGACATTTCCTCCATTATGTTTTATTTTTGTTGTAGTCGATGAAAAACTTCGTTGGTATAGCATGAAGATGAACTCACACCCATCCTCTCCAATTTGAGTTTCACTATTGACAAAAAAATCAAAATGTAGATACTAAAATGGTAGATTTATTGAATCGACTACAATGGCTATTCACACCCTATACAAATCAAAGGGCAAGCCCTTACAGACAAATGTTTATAATAATTCACTCAGGATGAAGACCATCAAGTCGTATATGATCATCTTGTGAAATATTATTCTTCTCAATTAACATACAAACTCATTATATAGAACACTCTCACTCACATGTCTTCACATGAACAATTTTGATTAAATTATTTATAATAATTACAAAGTGTGTCATATACATAGTGCTACTCGATATCATACAGGCTCACCCAACCTTACCCATATACATAGTGCTCTCCTATGTTGACCACATACTATTCAAGATTATACTAATAACCTTAGATTTTTCATGTAATGAATACTATATAATATTGCAAATAAATATTTAAATAATTATTAAACAACACATTAATTACGAGACTTTTATGGCACAAATCCTAACAATCTTCCACTTGCATTAAAGCTGGTGAGACATGTATCTTAGGATATTATATATCCAACATGTTCTCCCACATGCCTTAGCGAAAATAAGACATGTCTTGTAATTCTAGACATTCTAGAGTAACTCTCAAACACTTTAACCAAGAATTATTTTGTATAAATCAAACTGATATTAAAAGTCATCTTGATTGTTACCAAAATTTCAAATAAATACCTCCTATTGTATCAAGAAGGTATAGTTTTTGAAATCAGTCAAAACCATATTTTTCTTTAATATTTCAAAAACTTTCCACACAATCCATCAATTAATCCAAACTTCAGTCACCTATACACACTATCATATGGAAAGAAAGATTCTAACTTTTTTTGTATTTTTTTCTTTTTAAAAAACAAATAATTGTAAATAGCACATCTGTCATCATAAATTAAAAAAAAAAAAAAAAAAAAACCTCCATTTTTTAGTTCATCAATGCCATAAATAATTAAGTAATGTTTATAACTAGTGAACTTAGCTCAAAGTAATTGACATGGTTTTACTTTCTAAAGGTTATCGATTTGATCTCTATTTTTGTAATTGTTGTACTAACAAAATAATAATAATAAAAAGAGATTAAAATCCAAAATTCGAGTCGTTCTGCCATAAACTTATAAGTTTATCATTATTTATACATTATTATTTTTTTATATTAGTGAGTGTCTGGGCCAGTTTATGCGCAGCTCGACTAATTTCACGGGATAACCCACCTGACCCTACAATAGGCGGACTGCCAACTTACCTATAGGATATTAAATCCTAGGTAGGTGGCCACCATATCATATATTCTAAAATTATATCCAAAACTTCTTTGGTCTTCCTTGACCCTATATAATTAACTATTATTGTTTACTTGTAATTATTGGAACAGGCCTTCATTATATAATTAATTAGGTGAGAGATCAAGGGAGGGACAATATTAATTTAATTAATGATCAAACATTTTTCTAAGTCTTTGGTCTTTCTTTTCTTTAATTATTCAACTTAAAAAATGTGTTTTGATTTGTTTTTTCAGGTTATGTGGATTTAATTTAGACCTTCTCTGGTTGGAAAGTGAAAGAATGTTTATAAAATTTCAAATAATTGAATAATTAAACAAATTAATCAAAATTCTCTTTGTAGGACTCATTCCATTCTCTATTTTTTTTTTCCCTTAAGATCAAGAAGACTCCAAAATAGTTGTTATTTGGTATCTCCAAATAGACTAAATAAAGTTTTCAAGATGAATGATTCAACATGTTGGATGGGGTTAGCCAAAAATAGACAAGTCAACCAATTCCTTTGATGTCATAAAAAGTTATTCTCATAAATTCAATGGCTAAATTTATAAATTATCCCTAATATTTTGTTTCATTTGGAATCTTAGTTTTTAAAATTTGATAATGGATTGTTGTGTGTTTATTTTAATTATAGTCTTTTAACATCAATTATTCAAATGCTAACATTAAAAGGCAGGTTTGTGAATAATTTTAAAATAGTTAGAATCACTTTTGTCATTTTTAAAACCACTATAAAACATGTTTTTAATGATTCAAAACCATTTTTGATGAAATGAAATTCCATTTAAAAGTACACAATTAAATATTAAATTAATTTCAATTGATTAAATGTGTGTTTCGAAGTAATTTGGAACATGACAAAAGCGTATTTTAATAATGTCAAAAATATGCACTAATAAGTGAATAGTTCGAATATAGGCATGGTAACAAAATCAGGGTAGGCAAGCCAAAAACTGTAATTGAACATGAGGAAGGAAAAATTATTTTATATTAAAGTTGTTGGTTTGTTTACTTTGGATATAATTGGTCACCACGGATTGAACCAATGACCTCTTAGTCATTTGACATTTTTTTATGTTCCCACTATCACTAGGTCAACCCATGATGGTTCACTTATATAACCATGATAATCCTCTTATCCAGGACTTTGGTCATAACAATTGACCACTGAGCCTCCCCTCAAATAGTCAACTATTTGTCTTAACTCTTATATGGGGCTAACTCTCCTTCACCAAAGCACACTACCTATCCGATAGAGTTCAATCACAAATCACATTATGACTACTTTTGAGGGTCCACTACATCTTTGTTCGACACCCAGGATTCTACCTAAATAGCTAAGTCAGAGGCATGACTCTGATACTACTTGTTAGGGACAACAACCCTCCAAATATCTCCACAATTTAATGGTATATGAAATCGTTACTTTGAGTAGAAACCTTTATGATTTTTTTTTTGGTTTCATCCTAAAAGATCTCATACAATTGAGATAGTTGTCCTCACTTATAATTCTATGATCATTTCCTTGTTTAGCTAATATGAAACTTTAGTCGTATTTCCACCACTAATAATGTTATCCAACTATTTTTATGTCACACATCATACCAAATCATTTATTGACCAATATTATTGCTACATAGACATTTCAGTAACAAGGATAAAGGACTGAAAATTTCAATGACAATTGAAATTTTTTTTAAAAAATATAATAGACATAATCACGACAATAACCGTCATTATTAATCTCTTCCGTCATTATTTGAAAATTTTCTTTTCAGATGTGTAGCTTGTCATTATTCCAATATAATTATTATTTAATAAAAAAAAAAACAATTTTGTTCTTGTTCTAGCAATGTAGCTTTCATTAAATAGTTGTATATATATATAATAATTTTGGCGTTGAATTTGTGTCTTTTTTTTTTCAGTACATATATATTTATATATAAGATGTATTCTATGTCTTTAGTACTGATATATTATAACTTAAACTACTAAAGTTTTGGTAATTGGTTTTTTTGGTCACTGTTTTATATCGATTTGACAAAAAAAAATTCTTTTTAAGCTCGATCATTGAAGAGTAGGTACCACCACGAAATTACCGATCTTTAAGATGCTAATCAGTGAACTATAAGATCAGAGATTAAATATCTAATGTAGTTTCAAGGATAAAAAGAAGAAATCTCCACGAATAAAAATCAAAACTTTCATTATGAATCAAAAGTTAATAAGACAATAAGACAATTTCTCTATTTACAAAGAATCAGAAAAAAAAACCCAATCATAATCTAGTTAATCAAGAAACTAATCATAATCTTAATAATCGAAGAAATTAATCCTAATCTTAATCAATCATGGATTTCACTAAAATAATCTAATTTGCCCCGATACCTACTCCATCAATATCCCTCATCATTTTCAAGAGAGAAGAAGTCTGTATTGTTTTGTTTTTTTTTAATGTTTCATATATATATATATATAGATTATATTTGTTTTAGATGGTAAAATTACTAAAAATATTTTTAAATATAGCAAAAAAATACTTTTTCAAACTGATAGATATTGATAGACTACTATCATCTATCACTGTCTATCAGTCACAGATAGACTTCTATCATTGATAGACAATGATGGACTACTTTTTACTATTTTACTATACTTATGAATAAATTGGTTCATTTTGCTATATATAAAAATAGCGGTATATAAAATACCAATGCATATATGTGTCGGTAATAAATAAAAAATAGAATATATATGATTTTATGTAGAAAGAAGAAGTTGATTGAGGACAAGAAGATTGAGACAAATAAAACCCAACTTGGGTTTGGGACATAATCATAACAAAAAAACCCACCTTTGAAAGACACCATTTTCTTTCCCTTTTCTCAAGTTTTCAGCAAAAAGCCCCTCAAAAGCCTACACTTTTTATTTGTACTATAAAACAATAACGTTATGGGAAATTTTTAAAAATAGTAAAATGAGGTAAACTATTTATACAAAATAGTAAAATTTTTAGATAGTTGTGATCGACGCTGATAGAAGTCTATTAGTGACAGAAGTCTATTACTGATAGATGCTAATAGAAGTTTATCAATGTCTATCAGTATGTTTTTTTGCTATTTTCTGTAAATAGTTTGTCATTTTTTCTATATGTGAAAATTTCTCTAACATTATTATCAACTTCCTTTGTTTATATACATCAGAAGAAAATAAAAATAAAAATAAAAATAAAAATAAAAATGTTAAATTACAAATTTACTCATTATAATTTGAAAAAAAAAAGTTAGAATTTAGATTTTAAAAGTTAAATTTTAGTCTTTATAGTTTGATAAAACATCATATATGAAAGTTTTATCAAACAACCATAGAAACTAAATTATAATCATAAACTATATGGACTAACTTCTAATGGTCTGTTTGATAGGCAATCTGAAAATAAATTTTTGAAAATAAGGGGTTCAATGAAAATATAATTGTATTTCATATTTTCATATATGTGTTTGGTAGCATATTTAAACATTAAATTTCAATTTATTTTTAAAATAATGTGTTTGATAATATATTTATAAACCCTAAAACTAATTATAGTTACTCACTAAATATTAGGTTGAATATAGGAAAATTTTTAAAAATAGAAAATTAAGGGAAACTATTTACATAAAATAGCAAAATTTTTAGAAAGTTGTAAATAGACGCTGATAGAAGTCTATCAGGGTCTATCAGTGTTTTTTTTTTTTTGTTATTTTCTGTAAATAGTTTGACATTTTTTCTATATGTGAAAATTTTTCTTGAATTATAAACTATTGCTAATTAATTTATGAACTTGTTTTAAGTTAAATTTTTTGTATAATTATTATTTTGTAATATCATATAATATATAATATATTCTATAATACATATTTTAATTTAACAAAAATAATTGAGTTTATAACATGAAATACTATATTTATTATTGCTTTTAATCTTTTTTAATATAATTCTACATTTTACAATTTCAAATTCAAAATCTGAATATATTGATAACATAAAAATGTTATTTTCAGAATTTGCACAATTTGGATCACATAGTCCAAAAACAATTTTTGAAAATAGGATTCAAATTGTCTACCAAACACATATTCGTTGAACTCAATGAATCTGAGAATATAAAATAAAATCTTAATTACTTACCAAACAAGTCCTAACTTTTCCTAAATAATAGGGACCAAATTTACTATTTAACCAAATAAAAGTAAGTTGAAATTTTTTAGTGTTTCAAAGCTTACCAACCATGGTGGAAGATTGATGATGATATTTCACACGCCGGCAGCTTTATTACTCTTAATTATATTATTCCATTTTCTCTCTCCTCTCTGGAAACCTCCATTTGGCACTCTTTTATCACGACAAATTATTTGAAAGACTAAAATAATGTGATTGATGATTGTAGGTACAAATAAAAATTAAGTTTCTAAACCAAAGCGAGTTTAGCTTAGTAATATTTGTATGTATTTCATCCTTAAAAGTCGGAGGTTCAATCTCCAACCCCACAACTGTTGTACTAAAAAAAAATTAAGTTTTTAATATTACAAATTTTTGTTTTACCAACTCTATTTATTCTTTGGCATGACCACAACATTTAGGAGCTGTTTGGGAGATTGAAATGTAATCAAGATTATTTGAAATCAGAG
The DNA here is from genome assembly GCA_002890555.2 of Lagenaria siceraria. Lineage (NCBI taxonomy): Eukaryota > Viridiplantae > Streptophyta > Magnoliopsida > Cucurbitales > Cucurbitaceae > Lagenaria > Lagenaria siceraria. The sequence continues at coordinate 7,690,956 of CM016491.1, read as the reverse complement.
GAGTGTTGGAACGCGTGAGGTATCGAGGGATCGTGAAACGTGAAAATGGTGGAAAAGAGGATTTGGCTAAAAACTGTTGAAACGGAATGAGTTTAATATTACAAATCGGGCCCAAAACGTTCAATTCAAACATGAGATTTCGATTACATTACAATCCTTGGACCCTCAAACAGCTCCTTAAGAGAATAATATAGGGCTCATAAAAATAACTTTAAATTACTAGTTTTAGTCTCTAAACTTTTATATATTTTTTTGTTTAATAGATTTTAAACATATTTTAATACTTTTGTACCTAAGAGAACATTAAACAACTGTATACTCCCTGTTTAAATGAGTTATGAAATAGTATTTTAAGAATCTTGAATACATTAAGAAACCAAAAGGTCATAAACTTAAGTGTTACACATTAGGATACACAAATTGAAAGTTAAGGTATCTATTAAGACATAAAGTTTAATTTTATACAAAATCTACGAGTTCAAAACAATATATCATTAAATAACGTGTCAAAATTGTGAATGGAATGAATATGCAACACTAACATTTTAGACTCTCATGAGAGAGAATTCGAAATTTGTATATTGAATGATAGAAATATATATATTTTACTCGTGTTTTTATAGTGATTGTATGACAGCTATATTATATTATGATGGTCACATCGAATAATTTATATTTGGATAAGGTACAAGAGAGTTGATGGAGAGTTGAAAGGTAAACAAAAACGCACTATGACCTTTTCTCAAACACTTTTATCATCTTTTGTCAGACCCTCCATTTCCAATACCTTCTCCCCACTTTCATGGGTTTTTTAAAAATTTATATTCAATCAAACCTTCAATAAAATAATTATATTAAAAAAAAAAATTGAAGTTTTGGAGGTTTTTTGTAGTGAAATTTCATTCATGGATACCTTGTTCAGGTTGGTCAATGATCTTGAATCCTCTGATCAATATTCTTACAACAATTCTAGCAGCAGCTCAAAGAATTCTAGTGATCAAAACCATTATTACTATCTTCAAAAGCCACAATCTCAAGAATGCTTCAACAATTTGTTCATGGAGGAAGAAGAAGATCATTTCTCTGCATCTTCTTCTTCAAATCATCATCATCAACATTACCAACTTCAACAGTTTCAATGTTCTACCACCACGGCTAGTACTACATCCACCGGTACGATGTTAAACTATTACCACTGAATTCTTTCTGTTAACGAAATCGAGAAGTTTTAGCTGATAGATTACGGTATAAATTTTTTTATAAACCCTGTTTTAGGGTTAAAACCATTTTATCGATGGATTTACGACGAAACATTATTCTCATTAATTGGATTTACTTTTGCCCAACATCTAATGTTAAAATATGAGTTTTTCTTTGATGTACTTGGTTTTTGTGGTATGGTTAAAATATTTTCAGGGTGGATTTGGATAATTAGTCTAAGAAAATTTAAACTTTTGTCTCTATTAATTATTATTTTTCTTTATAATCTTAACGCTTCTCTTTGGGTTAGAAAATTGAAATGAATTTTATAGAGAAAATTGATACGATAAGAGAATGTTTGAACATAAGATGATGTACGTTTAGTTGATAATCTAAAAGGGTAAACAAACGAACTGTTCTGAATATGTTGAAGATCTCCCATTTGAAAGATAGAGAGATGTCACAATTTTTATAAGAGTCATGAGAGTTATTACTTATTTCATTAATCAAGAGATATAATTTTATATTTATTAATATATTTCAGATCCTACTGCTCCAAGAGATCAATGGTTATCTCCTTTTACTGGAGAGTTGAACTTTGAATTCTCTAACGATTGGGCTTCTACAATACTCCACCAAATAGCCATCGCCATTGTCAACAACAACACTAGCCAAATCAAACAACTCATGTGGATGTTGAACGAACTCGGTTCTCCGTACGGTGACATTGATCAAAAGCTAGCATTCTACTTCCTTCAAGGCATGTTTAGTCGTGTCACCGACTCCGGTGCCAAGTGGTACGGGACCTTGGCAGCGGCGTCGGAGAAACGGTCGTGTTTCGAGTCAATGAGAAGAATGGTGCTGAAGTTTGAAGAGGTGAGTCCATGGATGACATTTGGTCATGTTGCTTCAAATGGTTCCATTATGGAAGCTTTACAAGGTGAAAAGAAGTTGCATATAATTGATATAGCCGGAAACTCCTCATTTTGCACTCAATGGCCCACTTTTATTGAAGCTCTCGCAACACAATCGGACCAAACTCCGAACCTTACCCTCACAATGTTGGTTGCAGCCAAATCCGACAGAACCATACGAGCTCATAAGGTACTCTAATTTCACCCTCACACCATATATTTTAGAGAAATTACTATCAACAAAAAAAAAAAAAAAAAAATCAAACTATTTATAAAAATGGAAAAATTTTATTGTCTATCCTATATTTTAATTTAATAATAACTACTTTTACTTTTTTTTTGTTTTGTTGTACAAATATAGCATAAAATTTGAAATATGTTTTTAGGGTTTGTCGTATGGATGTCTCTATTTTGAAGGCTAAAATGAAAATGGTCCTACTTTCTAAATTTCAAGATTTTTATTCTTTTTGAAGTTTCACAAAATACAAAAGTCAAGCATAATGTTGTAACATGATAAACGGATAAACAAAATAACTTAATATCAAACAATAACAACAAAGATAATAGAGAGACGCAGAAATTGGTAACTCAGTTCGGTGCAATATCACCTACTTTAGGGTTGTACGTCTGGTGGAAAGAAACTTCACTATATAAAGAGTTAAATGATTACAACGAAATACTTATGACTCCCTCTTCAAGTGACTCATGTAAAAGCCTTCTCTTCAATTTCAACTTAGGCTCTCCCTAACTTTGAGCTCTTCTCACTTCCACAATAAAACTTCTCCCAAACTTTGTATGAGATCCCCTCAATACAACGTACTTAGGCTTCTTTAAGCAGGAGCTCCCCTCACCTTTATTAAATAGCTTCTCCCAAGCTAAGCATGAGATCCTCACAATACAATGGAACTTAAGCTCTCCCTAAATATGAGATAATCCCTTTTCACTCACAGTGACAACCAACATATGAACACACTTCAGCTAGACGACTACAGGCAATACCCTCAACAACGAGGAACACAAAGACTAAAAACAATGAGTACGTGGATTTTTCTTGAATAATCTTCAAAACACTTAACACATCCTCTTTCCTCATTCAAATGGGCTAACCCTAAATAATAAATAAGACCACAATATATATGACTCAGACTTGAGAAAATCTTCAAGGAAGGAGAAATATTCTCGACAAAAAAAAGGAAAAAAAATTTGCAAATATGCGCTACACATATCAACATATAAGGAAAAAAAATCTTCTATCAAAATCTGCACTACACATAACACGATGTTTGACATAATACAAGATGTGTTTCAAAACATGTTGTCCTAGTTTTGTTTGTAATTAAATCAACCAATCATACTGCAATAACAAACTCCCATTTAACTAAGGGTATATTGATAATGTTGGTTGATGATGCTATAAACAAAATGGCAAAATTCTTAAATTTTACAAAGCATAGAAATCCATTTTGATTTTTTTTTTTTCCTTCAATACAATGGTTTTCTCTTCCATGGAATTTGATCGAATATTGTTTTTTTTTTTTTTTTTATAATATGTGGGATGGGGGAATATTCTAAAATTATTTTTACTCGGTTTGAAAAGAAAATACAAATACTTACACTAATCTTTTTGACATAAATGCATTTTTCAGAAATTGATGAAAGAAATAAGTAGAAGACTAGAGAAATTCGCAAGGCTTATGGGAGTTTCCTTCAAATTCAAACCCATTTTCCACTCCGGCGACGTTTCACAGTTCGATTTAACAAACTTAGGCATCAAACACGACGAGGCCGTCGCCGTCAACTGCGCCGGCGCCTTACGCTCCGTCGCCCCCCTCCACAACCGCCGCGATTTTCTCATATCCTTGTTTCGATCTTTGCGGCCCAGAATTATCACCGTCGTAGAGGAGGAGGCCGATCTCCACGCCGACGGCGGCGTTGACTTTGTCAAACACCTTCAGGAGTGTTTACGCTGGTTTAGGCTTTACTTTGATTCGTTGGACGGAAGTTTTCCGACAGCCACCGACGAGCAGTTCATGCTTGAACGGGCAGCTGGACGCGCCGTCGTGGACTTGCTTGCACGCGTGCCGGCGGAATCGGTGGAGAGGCGCGAGACCGCGGCGCGTTGGGCGCGTCGTTTGTATGACGGTGGCTTCAAACCGGTGTCGTTTAGCGAGGATGTAAATGACGATGTACGCTCGCTTTTGAGGAGGTACAAGGATGGGTGGACGATGACGGACGGTGACGGCGCCGGTGCCGGTGCCGGAATATTTTTGGCTTGGAAGGGGCAGCCGGTTGTTTGGGCCTCCGCGTGGGCTCCTGTACAGCAAGACGGAGAGAAGACACACGTGTGACACTTGGCCTTCGCACGTGCTTTAGATTTTTTTTTTTTTTTTTGAAGACAAAATTTGATCCGAGATTTAAATAGAAATTAATTAAAATGTGTTACAATACGTTAATTATTCTCTTTTATTGCTTCAAAAATTAAAAATAATAATATTCTCTCTTCTTTTTGCAAATTTAGCCATGATAAACTTTAGAAGAAATATAAATTTATATCCCTAATCTTTAAAGTTATATCAATTTAAACTTTGGACTAATAATTATATCAATTTAAATATTAAACTTTTGTAAATGTATCAATTTACACCGTCTATTTTGTAAAACTAAAATTTGAAGAAGGCTACACAAGTTTGAGAATTAATACACATCACACATGGATGGTTTTGAAATGTAATCTTAATAAATGACCTAAATTTATTGACTTTTAAAAATTTAGGAGTTTAATTTACTTAAATTATAATTTTCATATGATATTGATGAAATAAAATTTTGAGGAGTGTGTAAATTGATACACTTACAAAAATTCTAGATTTGAATTAATATAATTATTAGTTTATGATTTTAATTGATACAACTCTCAAATTTAGAGATATAAATTGATATTTGCCCTAAATTCTAAGTTAATATCAATTTACATCTGTTTCTAAAACATTGAGCAACTGGTTGAAATGTTTTATATAAATTCAGAAAGTCTTTTTTCTCCAAATGGATACATTCTTTTAGAAGAAAAAAAATGGTTGTTGTTATTCCATTGTTAAGGCTTGTTTGGTAGTATGATCTTTTTATAATTAAATTATAAGAAATCTCCTTAATTGTATTTTGTGTTAAAAATACTTTTAAACTTTCAAAAGTTTTAAAAAGAGTTCAAAAATACCTTTACGTCAAATTTGGATGGAAACCATTAGTGTTTTATTTCAAAAATATTCTTGAACTTTCAAAAGTTTCAAAAATACCCTTATACTTAGAAGAAAAGTTCAAAAATACTCATATTGTTAATATATGAACAGAAACTGATAATACCTTGTTGCAAAAATACCTCTAAATTTTCAAAAGTTGCATTAGTATCCGATCCTTACCTTAAAAGGAAAAAAAAAGTTTAAAATGTTCTTATCATTTATCTAAATATTTTTCTATTTTCTCTATTTTTTTTTCCTTCTCTCTTACTCTTTTTTTTTTTGTTAATTGTTTGATCTTTGTTTATTTCATGTAATAGAAAAAATTAATTGTCTCTTCAGTTAATGTATATAGATTATAACAAAAATAATAATAATAATGGAAGCACCAACACCAAGGGGATATTAAGGTTTATATGTTTTAACAAATTTGTACGTTAGTAATTGAGTGTGTGTAATAGCCAAAAGCATCCTTCTTGTACTTTGGCTATTTATTATTTTAGTAACTTTCAAGAAAAGATTTTGATTTTGGAATTTTGTTAAATTTTGTTAGATTTTGTGAGATTTTATGCGTTAACGCTTAAAATTTTGGTTTATATTTTGTTGTGAGAAATTTTGTGTAAGAATTAGACAAATGGGAGAAAAATGAGAGTATCTATATGATAGTCAATGATAGATGTCTATCATCTGTCTTGTTTATGAGTGATAGACAATGATAGATGTTTATTAGTGTCTATCATTGTCTATCACTAATTGATCGTGACATTTTGTCATATTTTAAAATATTTTCATTAGTTTTTCCATTTAAAATAATTACTTATTTTTAATTATAAATTATTGAAATTTTAAATATTTATAATTCAAATTGTTATTTATTCTTAATTAATTAATTTTCATCAATATATTGAATGATATTTATTGTTTAATTAATTGATCTATTAAAATTATATAAAATTGTCATGCTTAATTTTATAAATTAAATACAACATAATTTTTGTTTATAAAATTCTGATAGCGTTTTCCATACACGAAGAAACACATTCATCTTTAATTCTCATACATCTTATTCTTAGGCATCCTATCTCCAAACATCTTTTATTCCTAGACATTTATAAAACCTTAAACCAAACAACTTCAAAGGGTATTTTTGAAATTTTTTTAAAATGATGCTACACACTTGGTTATCATTCTTAAAATTGCTACTCATTACAATTATTCTAACACAAAATTAGAAGTTTATGACCTAAACTTCTAACATTATATACAATTGTGCCTCCCTCCACTTGAAGTTCTAGATCTGCCACCGAGTGTAGGCTTAGGAAGTCTGAGAATGAATTGCGGATTTATAAATCTTGAGTTTGTGAAATATTTTCTTGTATTTAATAAGTGGTTAGATTTTATATTAGTTTGAATTTGTCATCTTAATTGTTTTAATATAGTTAAGTTTAAAATAAAAAAAAATATAAGAATATATATTTTTTAAATTTTGAAAATAGGAATTTCGACTAAAATAAAAATTATAGTTTTATTTAGTTTATTGATTTAATAATTTGATATTTTAATTTTACTAGGTTTTGAAATAAAACTTCGTAGACTTTTGTCACTTTAACTAATTTGAAAAGAATCGATTTGTTTTACCATAATACGATTACTTAAAATTGAAATAAACTAGTATTTTAATATTAAATTCAATTATTGAAAAATTATATATTTTTTTTTATCAAATTTCATTTGAGGAAGAAAAAAATCATAATATTTTAGTTTTAATTTTTATTTCGCGCTAGTTGTTTCCAACATCTTAAATCTTTACATTTAAAAAATTATTCTAAGTCTTCGAGCGAGTTAAATTGACTAACAAAAAAAAATGAAAATGTTATTTAATTAAATTAGAGTTTTCTACACATGTATTATAAATAAATATACCTAATTATACAAGTGCAGCCTAATAGCCTGTTTGGAATGACTTAGGAAAAAAAATGTTTTTCAAAAATTCATTTTTATTTAAACACTTTTAATAAAAAGAAAATTTTTTAAAATAAAAAAAATGTCAAACTATTTACAAAAAATAAAAAAAAATACTGATAGACATTGATAGACTTCTATCAGCATCTATCATTGATAGTCTTTTATAATTTCTATCAGCATCTATCATTGATAGTCTTCTATAATTTGTATCACTGATAGACTTCTATCAGCGTCTATCACAACTATCTAAAAGTTTTGCTATTTTGTGTAAATAGTTTTCCTTATTTTTCTATTTTTAAAAATTTCCCTAATAAAAACATACATGTATTTGACAACTCTTTCTTAAAAGTGTTTTTTTATATATAAGTTTGTTTCATTTGTTATATACTAAAAATGTTTTTATTAATGTTGTTTTTTATATATAAGTTTGTTTCATTTGTTATATACTAAAAATGTTTTTATTAATGTTTTTCTTGGTTGCTAGTGGCAATCGCTGGACGTGGAGGTTGGCCAATGGAATTGGTGGTTGAAAGGTTGCCCGAGGGGAAGAGTGTCGCTAGAGGTTGGCCAAAGTTGGCTTGCGGCGGTCGCTTGAAGTGGCGGCCGGAGTTGACCGACAAACTTCCTAGATTAAATTAAATTAAAAAAAAAAAAAAAAAAAAAAAACTCATACTATTCAAATCCATAGAAAAAAGTGAAGGAAGCAAAGTCTTCCTAAATTCTTGCCTCAAATAAGTTGAGCTTAGGATGCCTAACCCATCCAATCCCGACCCTTGAAACAAATACCCTCTTAATTATTAGCCTTAAAGTGGTACCCATTGCAAATACCCCATATTTTATTATGTAATTCGATCATATGAATAGAAAAGGGAAAGAGAAGGGGTAAAATTGAAATCCTAATATCATCATTATTAATTAAAAGGTAAAAAAACATATAAATTCTCTCAAGGGATGAATATTCTATATGCCTATAATATGAACAAGTGAACATTATTGAATTTGTGGTGAAAAACTGCAGGACACCGAAAGAATCAAAGACTTTCTTATATGTACAACTTGAGAACAATTTGCATCATTTCAATGGATTCCAGCCTCGAGGAAGCCTCCATTTCCTATGCCAATATATAGACACTCTTGACCACAAAGGGAACCCAAAATTGTTGTCAAGGGGTCGATCCACAAGTCCTCCAACCATCAATGGCAACCAAATGTACCTCGAGTCTCTAAGGTCGGCGGGATTCCATCGATCTGCCATGAAAATAAATAAGTTGGGATGTGAAGGTAGGGGAAGAACAAATGTGCTCTGAGACAAGAATGTAGCCAGTCGAAACATCTTGTTTCCTCCTATACACGGGTTTCCCATTGTCTCCCATGGACCCATTATCGACCCTGCTGCGTGTGCCAGTGCCTCGTTCGGTGCCCATCCCGTGCACCCCGATGTGATCATATAGTAAGTTCCCTGGTGTTTGAACAAAGCCGGTGCTTCTCGGTGTTGGCCAATGAGAATCCTTCTCGCTACATTGGTCACGTCGAGATAATCTTTTGAGAGAGGTCCTATATGAAGCTCACTATTGTCTTCGGATGAGTAAATGAGATAGGCTGTACCATCATCATCTTTGAAGATTGTCATGTCTCTACTGTCAAATCCATGGGGTCTTTTGCTGTAAAGATAATTGAATGGACCGGTTGGGTAATCACTGATGGCAACACCAACAGAAGCCTTCGTATAGTTCACACCATCAATATGCATCCACATTACATATTTTCTAGTCCTTGAATTGTAGATTACTTTCGGTCTCATCTGTTTCTTCCGCTGTCAAAACTATGCCTTCATTTTTCCAGGTCCACAAGTCTTTGGAAGAGTAGCAACCGACTCCTATAATGTCAACCTAATCATAAGAATGCCAAGATGTTATAACGTACAAAGGCTATGTTGCTCATACAGAGAACAGGTTATTCTAGTGCAAAAGAAGAGAAGATAGCAAAAGTTAATAGCAATATATTAAACCAGAGAACCTGAATCACATGATGAACAAAAGACGGTGGAAAATGTGATAAATTTAAAGTTGGTGGCACAGGACTAAAGGACTGCGAAGAACACGGGAATATCTTCCTCCCAGTATTTCTATGATAACTCAAAAGGACTGAACAATAGAGTTCAACGATTACAATGGAAATCAATGCAAACATCAAAACAAGCACAAAACACAGAGAAAACAAAGAAAACCATAAGTTTCGGCGATTCGAGATAGCCACCTCTCCTCTAGTGCTTTTTTACTCCCAAAACATTTTCCTTTTTTTCCACAGATCCCCAAAACCCTACTATAACCCCTCCAAGGGTACCACACGTTGCTCATGCAGCTGCTGAAGTTCGCTTCTTACCCTTCCTCACATAAACTTGCTTAATAGGAGGTCTCATAGATTCATCCAAAAAACCAAAACCCAACAAGACAACCTAGGGGACAAAGGGATAAGGCATCCCTTTTCCCAAAAGAAGGATTACACAAACACCTTCCAGTCTAAATTAAAATGATGGACCCTGTGGAGAAATTCCTAAAAAGCCTATGATAAGCACTCCAATTAGACGCAGTAAGCTGTACAAAATAACAAAAGAAAGAGAAAAGAAGACTTCTTATCTGAAAAAGAAAACAGAATTGACATTGGAAGTTGCCATAATACGATCATAGAGAAGATACTGTTATTAATAATAGAACATGAGGGAAAAAGACTGAAGTACTAATCAAAGTCTGTTATTTCCATACAAATTCATAGAGATGCACGCCAAGAGTTTATGCAATAGGAAATTTTTTACCATGGAAGCGTTAGACTAGCATTAGAAAATGGAGGTCCAGAAAGGCAGAGTATAGCATTTACCCGTGCAGCTCCCTTTTTGTGAGCATGGTAGGTGGGACCATCTTTACACTCTCCATACCAATAGTATGTTTCAGATCTTTCATCGAATAACACTCCACCTCCGTGAGCTTGAATGGGATTCCCTTCAGTATCCAGCCAAACTCTCCCTGGATAATAGAACATACTATCATTTCCTGTCATCATTGGATCAACGGAAGTTTTATGATCAGGAAAGAATTTGTGCCTAAGCTGTGAATCTTCATCAAGAAATTTCCTGTCATCATTGGATCAACGGAAGTTTTATGATCAGGAAAGAATTTGTGCCTAAGCTGTGAATCTTCATCAAGAAATTCATCAATCAGTGAGGTTGTTCTCTTTGGTTTTCGCTTCAATGCACGTGGAGATCTCTTACGGGGAGGAGGAATTTGAATGTTTTCTTCTTCCACCTCTTCCAGTTCTCGGAAGTGAAGGTGATGACTTGTTCGAATTTGGATACCTTGACCTATCTCATCCTTGCGGCTTATAGGAGAATATAAATTCAACAGCAGAATACACCCCATTAGACTCCCAATTACCACAGATATCAAACATCTGCTCCTTGCATCGCAATGTAAAGTAGTTGACTTCCTGTATTTGTTCCTCATCTTCTCCCTCTCGTCTTTTTTATGTCCAAGATAATTTAGCATTTAAGAAAATGAAACCTATGGGATTCAGTAAATTCAAGCAAACATAAGTCACAGGAGTTCTTCTATTGTGTAGAGGGGAATACCCCAATCTCGAAAGCTTACCAACTATTGTAGTTAATATTTTGGTAAAAAAAACTACACTAGATAAAGATGATACATACAAATATGAAAATCTTGACAGAATATAAATGAAGTAAATACACATTAAAGAAAAAGGAATAAACAAACAATGTAAGACAAGGACACATCGATGAGTAAATTACAAACCTAAAAGACAAGAAGGACACATCAAGGAATATAGTTTAGCATGAAGTCACTGCATAATCTGATTACCTAACATGCACCAAAAGATAGGACAGTAACAGCTGAAGAATTTAGATAATGTAAAACTAAATCCAACAGCAATGGCCACATATAACAGCTGAAGTATAGCATCAAGAGACAGAAAAATGGAAAAGTAGGGTAAAACAAAATCTTGTTCAAACTCTTTTTTTTTTTTTTTTTTTTTTTTGGATAAGAAACATTTCATTGATGAATGAAATAATCCAAAGAGTACAATATGGAGAAACATCAAAAAATACATATGAAGCCCAAACAAGAGAGAAACGATTACATCCAAAAAGGATACATGAACAAGAGAAGAAAAGATGAAGATGTACAACAAAATGAAGGGTAAATAATAAAGCAGAGGGCCCCCATACAAAAGCAGCAAGGATTTCTAAGATGACACACATCCAAAATGAATAGGCCAAGCTCCAATCAGATCAAACTGAAAAAAGATGGCCATATAAAAAACTTGTTCAAATTCCTTCGCCTCAACAAAAACCCAGCAACATTTCAGATAGTCATTGGCTAATAGATCCAAAGAGGCATCTCTACCATAGAAGTTCGAAAACATTTGCCAGAGAAAATCCATGAAACAAGGGCCAAATATTCATCCAATTCGAAACGAAAACAATATAATTGCACAATTTTCACAATTATCCTAGAAAAATGGAAAAAGTAGAACAAATGAAAAAGCCAAGTGTAGCATTATTACCACTCCAGCATCGCTGTAAGTTGAGACAGAGAATTTCTGATCAGAAATGTAGTCCTCCCTGATCACAAGATCTGAGAAATGGAAAAGACTAACGATGAAACAAGGGCCAAATATGAACCAAAAATTAAATTAACTTTTAAGGCCTAATTCCAAACATGAATTCATTCATAAAATCTCCAAACAACTTACCAAAGTGTGGTTTGATCCAAAATCACTTCAAAACCTCACACAAAAACCCCAACCTAAACACAAACCAAAAATAAGGGTTATAAACCCAACTTTCAGCAATCAAAACAGAATCCATAAGGTCTTGGAGCCTTGATACTTACCAAAAATGTCCAAGAATTCCGCTTCCCATGCTGAACAGCCGCTCTGATCACCTCAAAACTTCTATGGGTAAAACAATACTTAGGCCAAATATCCAATGGCTAAATAAGATCCAACCATAAACAATCCAAAATATCCAAAACCTTACCCAAAACCACGATCCCGGCAACGGCGGAGAAACACAGGCGAACATCTCTGGCGAGGCACACTACCTTCGTCGGACTGCTGCGGCGCGCGACGGTGTCCGGAAGGCGGCGCGACTGCAGACAACCGGCGGAGAGAGAGATCGCGAGACGGAGAGAAAATCGTGAGTTGACGTGGGGTGTCTAGTTCTTGAGACTGTGAGAGTTCTCTGCTGTCTTCCTTAAAAGAATATATGTATATATATATCTGATATTAATATTGAAACATGAGCTAAGTCTTGACTTTGACATAGGGTCGGGTTCAAACTTCCCATTTTGCTTCTTCAATTATTTATTATAAACCTATTGAATTTTCCAAATTAATTCCACCCAAAGAAAAATATCTTCCCAAATCATCTTAATCGGGCTAAAACAATCCAAATTAAAAGGGAAATAAAATTAGAAAATTTTTAAAAATTAAAAAATAAGGAAAACTATTTATATAAAATAGCAAAATTTTTAGATAGTTGTGATAGACGCTGATAGAAATCTATCAAGTCTATCAGTGATATAAATGATATTAGTATTTTTTTTTATTTTCTATAAATAGTTTGACATTTTTTCTAGAGAAATTTTATAATAAAATTTAATAATTTAAATTTACTTGGAGCGAGATATTACAATATTGGCTCCAATGGCAGAGATGGGTAATGGAAGAGAATGATTGGAGGGAAAAGGAAAAAATGAAGGAAGAATACCTTTAGCCTTCTTCTAAAAGAAGAATAGTGAAGGGGCATCACTTTAACCACGAGTTAGGCGATTTTTTTTGGCCTTTTGATGGTCCGGGTCCACTAGTAATCTCTCTTTACTATAACAATGTATGTTTTCTACGAGTAGGGTTTTTTCTTTAGATTTATTTAAAATTCAAAACAATACTAAAGGGTGGGGTAGATAATCAAACCATGTTTATTCGTTGAACAAGCTCGAATGGATTCTACCAATAGATTAAGAGAATTAAAATTGATTCACACAAGACATTAATAAGATTGAGAAGTTTGTTTAATTCTTGAATTTTTAAAATTTTTAAATAGGTCTTCTTAAAACAAAGAATATAACCCATAAGTTTAACAGTTTCATTGTAAAAGTTGATTTGATATATTATTTTAATTAATTTTATTATACTAATGATTTTCAAGTAGCCTAAAAAAGTAAATTCATATTTCAATTAAGGACAGTTGCAAATATAACAATCAAATTTAAAGTATTAACATATGTAGCAAAAAAAAAAATTAAAAATTGTAAATATAACAAAGTCTATCAATGATAAATTTCTATGGCTGATAGATTTTCATGGTCTAGGTGATCTATTACTGACCATAAGAGTCTATCAACGATAGAAGTTTATCACTGATAGACTGCTATATTTGCAATTTTTTAAAAATGTTACACACTTGGTTATTATTCCTAAAATTGCTATCCATTATCATTACCCTTTCGATATTATGCTAACATGGGAGGAAAAAAAAACCCAAATAAATCAAATTTCTTCTTCATCCTACTTAACTTCTTCTCCAGCCCAAAAAAAATGTTATAACAAAGAATATAATAAGAGTTTCCTGGGCAAGAAAACAACAATCTTCATTCTCCCCAATAAACATTATGATTAGGTTTCAATCTAAAAATAAAAAGGTTTCTAATTGCTATCTAAACCCCATACATCAATGTTGAAATTGTAACTTCATTACCCTAGCAATTGATGGTAACCATTTCTCTCCTCTTACCTTTTTCATTTCTGCTACCCTTTCTTCCTCTCTTTTGGCAGCTGCTTTCACTGCTGCTTCTTTAGCTTCAAGCCTAGCAATCGATTTCTCACAGGCACGTTTTGCAGCAGTTATTATGTCTTCTCCTTCAACGGCCACGGATCGGAGCTGCTGCTTGAACTTTATGGTGATAGGAAAATAAAACACTAATATTAACAAAATGTGGATGAATGATAAACAAGAGAATTTGGATCAAAGTGATGGCAACCTTCTTTGATTTCTCGTTGATTTCTTTCCCTGGAAGAATTTTAGGTCTCTTTGTGGGACGTTGAAGCTCATCTGAAGGCATTGTACATATAACAATCAGAGAACCTCATTTGGAATTCGTTATATCAAAGAAATGAACATTGAATCTCGTCAGAGATATACGCTTGTATACTTGATGTTCTGATTAGAATAGAGCAAATATAACATTCACAAAGGTCATTATGAATACGAAATTTCCCTACTCAAAATGTGGCAAGCTTTTCGATAGAGCAGATTCATAAGGTATGTGGCTCTCTGTTGCAAATGCATTCTTTTTTTCGTTATAAGTTGTTCCATGTTACATGATAGCTTGTCATCAGTTTTTTTCCTTTTTAAAAAAACTTATTTTGTTCAGATGCAAAAAGGTAGGTATGCTATCGACTCAAAGAACAAAGAGTGATTACAAAACGGACAGCAATTGGCTCAAGAAAAAGCAAAAATATACAGTTTAAACTGGAAGCACCCAGTTTGGGAAACCACAGAGCAAATTAAACAACCAAAAAGTAAGACCCCAAATCGATTTGGACTTTAAGAATTCCTGACAGCCAAAAAAATAAAGCAATCATCATTAAACTTAACACCTGGAGATCGAGAAAGAATTGCCCGCATCTAAAGACCACAAATCTCAACAATAGGAGAATTTGGCAGCAACTTAAGGAGAATACACTGATGCTGTTACTGCATTAGGCTCTGTTTCAAATGACTCATTGGCTTCACTTTGAAATAGATGCAGTTTCTTTAACACAATCTTCATCCCCTTTTCTTATCTACAAAAATCTTCATCCCCCTTTAGAACGGAAAGCTATAACATCAAATTTTCTATCACCATTAATGAAGAAGATCCATGTCCCTATTCAAATAAATAATTTTGATTGAACCCAAATATATGGGAAGATAAATGATAACCAAATATAAGATAAACCAAGAGTTCGAAGTACACCCTCCCTATCTTGAGATCTCTCTCAAGCCTAAATATCTCACCAAAATATTGTTTATCCTCCTTCCACTTCCCTCTATTTATGAATTCCTATAAGGTGTCTTGCTCACTAATCTTTATTGATCAAGAACAACCTTGCCATAAGGCAATTAGGGTGACATCCAAACCTATTTTAGAAGGTGGAGATCTCTCTCGTCTCACTCTCAAGAAATTCTCCAAAAACAAGCTATCCTCTCTCATCACTCCCCCCAACATTATATATTCCTCTCCCCACAATCACGTAACCAATTGTGGTTCCCTCCTTCATGTCATCATGTAGCACTCCCTTCCCCTATTCATTGGTCTCTTTCAAAACGCCTTTCTTACCCCTTTCTATGATACTAGAATATGATTGAGGTCTAACGATTTCATAACAAACTCCAACTTGAGGTCTAACGATTTCATAACAAACTCCCAACTAATTACTATTATATCGCTAATAATGATCCTCTTAGAATGAACTCCTTGGAACTATTTCTTTCTAAGAGCCATAATCAAATGAAGAACTTCATATTATTTGGGAATTTCATTATTTCAGTGTCCACATGAAAGCAAAAGCAAAGTTAAAGTTTCGTCTCTAGTATTCTGTATGCGGCCATAATTGATAATAAGAGAGGAGAAAAGAGAAAAGAGAGTTTTTCCATAAGCCCCTTTATGTCTATATTTTCTTATTCTCAATGAACTGTTGTTTCTCATAAATAAATATTTTTGTTTTTTTTTAAGGAAAAAAAAAGGACAAGATAGATGACTTCAAACTCTCCTATAGCCATCTCTGACTATCCCCTGCGAAAAAGGAGAGTTATTTTCCAAAAACTTCGACAAGAGATCCCATCCCAGAAGTTCAACTTCTAGAAGTTTCCTTTTAAAAAAATTAAGTTCCACCCAGTTATAAAAAAATTTATATATGTATACATGTAAGTTTCAACATCATCAAATCCAACTGGGTACAGTAAACTCCTTGGACAGTGGCAACCGAAAGATCATGGGGAATCTGGTGCTAACTAGTTAACTAACCACAAAATTTAAAATAAATTATGGTTTAAATTTTCCTGCAGCAGCCTATAAAAATAAGAAGTATTTTGGTTAGGTTCAGATAAGAGTAGTGGTTTTTCTTTCACTTTTCTGAATGAAAGCTTGGTTAAACCAATGACCTACGATCATTGAAGTACACATCCTGGAAATATTTGTTGATTTCTTCTTATTGAAAATACTACTTCCAGCTTCGGATTCAATTTCACTAACGAGGAACTTCTACCAGACAAAATATTATTGGTTCTCTATTTTATCTCTGCTCTATATTCATAAATCAATTAATCATTAAAGGGAGATGTCAAGATATATTCAAACAGGTAGGTAGATAGTTCTTGGTTAGTCAAATCAACCAATATGATATACATTAGTTCCATATTTTTGAAACAAGAAATGAAACTTATCACTGAATCAATGAAAGGAGAGAGAACACCAAGATAAAGTCTTCAATCCAGCTGATTCGAAACAATCAAATTAAGGAAGATGCTTATTTTCGAATGTTCGTTTATACTAGTTTCATATTCGTTTAAGCTTTAAGATATCCAAATTAGGGGTCTTAAGTATATGCATCAAACTATCACTAAGTCTGTCTTCTAGCTTCTTCAAATAAGAAAACATAGTTAAAGTACTTCCCCACGTGATCAAACACAACCCCCATTGGAGCATTTTTAAACACACGAATTCCACCTTCACTGGATTTGGAATCATCATCACAAGGAACAACATTGGGATGTTCCACCACCTCTAGAGTAGTTTCCAAAATATTATCCAATAGCTTCTGTGCCTGCAAGTGCCAAGGAGTCCATCAGTTACTGAAAAGAAATGACAATGTAGATATTATCTTAATGGAGGCAAAAAGAGGGGGAGGGGGAGGAGACAATAAGTAACATCCTGTAAGACCTCCTATTATACATACTTATAGTCGGAGGGGCAAGAAGGGAAAATCAGAAAAGAATATTCAAGGAGTGGAAGTTAGTTAGAAGAGAGAGGGGGACCAAGCTGGGAGGAAGGATGGGGCCCAGGAGAGGGAAGGGGCTTAAGAAAGGGTTTTGGCAGGGTAAGGGATATTGGGTAGTTTTTGGCAAGAGTGCTTGCAGGGAGAGGATTACCAGCCCTCTACAATGTGCTGGGAATATGGTTCCATTGAGTTTCTTTCCGTTGTTATTTCCATCTTTTACTGGTGTACTCTTTTCCTAAGACGTTCATAAATAAAATTATCCAGAGACTACTCTGTTCTTGGGAACTTGTTGGGATTTATCTGATTGCAAGTTGAAGAATCCTAACAAATTGGTATCAGAGCTTTCTTTAATCCTGGGAAGAACGCGGAGCGAAACGAAACGAGAGATGGAGGAAAAGGTCGAGAGTCATTCAAAGAGTATCGTTGAACTGAAAGAATGGGTGATTGAAATGGCCAAGACGGTCCAACTCATCGCCGATTGGAGGGAGAAAGAATGTTCGACGTTAACCACGAGTTCAGTGAAAACAAAGACAGAAAAAGAAGGAGGAGAAATCGAGAACTCACCGTCAAAAGAGCAATCGGGAGGTTCTGATCGGAGTAAATACAAGCGGTTGGAGATGCCGATATTCACTGGGGAACATCCGGATTTGTGGGTCTATAGAGCAAAGCATTTTTTTGAAATCCATGAACTATCTGACTCCGAGAAAATCAAAGTAGCAGTAATAGCGTTCACCCCGGAGGTCGTCGACTGGTTCCGATGGACTCACCAAAGGAAACCGATCAAGATGT
The DNA here is from genome assembly GCA_002890555.2 of Lagenaria siceraria. NCBI lineage: Eukaryota > Viridiplantae > Streptophyta > Magnoliopsida > Cucurbitales > Cucurbitaceae > Lagenaria > Lagenaria siceraria. The sequence continues at coordinate 7,672,802 of CM016491.1, read as the reverse complement.
GGGATCTTCCGGTGCAACGGATGTTCGAAAGGTTCCGACCAACACAAGAGGGCACCCTTTTGTCAAGGTTGATGAGGATCAAACAGGAGGGGACGTACGAAGATTACCGGAAGAAGTTTGAAACGTTTGCAGCGCCTATACCTAACACGGCTGAAGACGTTCTGCAAGAGGCATTCATGAATGGTCTCTCGCCGGAGATCAAGGCGGAAGTGACGAGCCGCCATCCCGTGGGCCTGGAGGATTGCATGAGGGAGGCCCAATCCGTTAGTGATCGAAATATAGCCCTGAAAATAGCTGAGGAGGAGTTGGGCTTGGGTAAAACGGCGGCCCAATCTACTGGCTCAAAACAAATAAACGCTAGTGGGTCAAAGGAACAGGGAAAAGGCCAAATGGGCGTAACAACGAAAAACATCATGCTGCCTGAGAAAGGAGGCACGCAAAGAAGAGAGCAACCATATCATAAATTATCCGATTCGGAAATTCGAGAAAAAAGGGAAAAAGGATTGTGTTTCCGCTGCGATGATCGATATTTTCATGGTCACAAATGCAAAGCCAAGGAGAAACGGGAATTGAATTTGTTGATTGTGCAAGATGAAGACAATGAAGAAAGGCAGGGGAGATCGAAATCGATGGAAACCCAGAAGCCAGAGTGATAGAAGCCACGGACAACGTTGAAATAGCGCTTCGATCTATTCTTTTCTGGAAAAGGAACCATGAAATTCAAAGGGTTGATAGCGGGAAGAGAGGTAGTAGTCATGATAGACTCTGGGGCTACCCACAATTTCATTCATCAAAAGCTTGTGAAGGAACTCGAATTACCCTTAACTCAGACAGCAAACTATGGCATTGTGGTAGGGAATGGGAATGCCTTCTGCGGGAAAGGAATTTGCAAGGCAGTCGTGGTTGTGCTACCAGAATTAACAAGTACGGAAGAATTCCTACCGTTTGAATTGGGCAGAGTGGATGTAATTTTGGGAATGGGATGGCTCTGTAAAATGGGATATATGGAGGTATACTGGCCAACCTTGACCATGACCTTCAATTCGGGAGAAAAGAAAATAACTCTCAAGGGAGACGCATCCTTGACGGCAACAGAAATCTCATTGAAAATGCTAACACAGACTTGGGATGAATCCGACATGGGGTTTATGATCGAAATTCAACAAGTAGAGTCTGAGAAGCAGAAATCGAACTGCAAGACAAGGAAGAGCAAGTGATACCCGTGGCTCGTGGGAGTCCAGGGAATTATCGAGGAATTTAGGGATGTTTTTGAAACACCCAAGACGTTACCACCAAAAAGGGTTGTTGATCATCGGATTAAAATGGCAGAAGGGACAAAGCCGGTAAACGTAAGGCCCTATCGTTACAGCCGTTATCAGAAGAATGAAATCGAACGTCTAGTAAGGGAGATTTTGGAAGCAGAGATAATACGGCCAAGCAACAGTCCATACTCAAGGCCCGTGTTACTGGTGAAGAAAAAAGATGGGGGCTGGCGGTTTTGTGTGGATTATCGAAAGTTGAATCAATCAACTGTATCCGATAAATTTCTCATTCCGGTAATAGAAGAGTTGATCGACGAGCTTCATGGATCGGTGATCTTTTCGAAATTGGATCTCAAGTCTGGATATCATCAGATTCGGATGCACGAAACGGACGTGGAAAAGACAGCTTTTAGAACACATGAAGGACATTACGAATTCTTGGTAATGCCATTCGGTTTGACTAATGCTCCAGCTACGTTCCAATCCTTGATGAACCAGGTATTTCGACCCTTCTTGCGTAGATGCGTGTTAGTGTTTTTTTACGATATATTGATATACAGCCCGGATGAGGACACCCACAACAAACATTTGGGTATGGTATTGAATGTGCTGAGAGACAATCAACTGTACGCCAACAAAAAAAAGTGTCAATTCGGGCAAAAGAGGATCCATTATTTGGGCCATTGGGTTTCAGAACAAGGTGTGGAAGCGGATGGGGAGAAAGTTCAAGCGATGCTCCAGTGGCCAACTCCAAAAAATATTTCTGAATTGAGAGGATTTTTGGGGTTAACCGGATATTATCGTCGATTTGTGAGGGAATATGGGTCCATAGCAGCACCATTGACACAATTATTAAGGAAGGATGCTTATAAATGGAATGATTCCGCGGAAGCCGCTTTTCAAGCATTGAAACAAGCCATGGTGACTCTTCCGGTGTTGGCTCTACCTAATTTTGATCTTCCTTTCACCGTGGAGACAGATGCCTCGGGTTTCGGTTTGGGAGCGGTCTTAATGCAAGATCAGAGGTCGATTGCCTATTTCAGTCAAAACTTATCAGCCCGAGCTCAAGCAAAGTCTATCTATGAGAGGGAGTTAATGGCAGTAGTGTTATCCGTCCAAAAGTGGAGGCCTTATCTGTTGGGAAGAAAGTTCATGGTGATATCCGATCAAAAAGCTCTCAAATTTTTACTAGAACGGGAGATCCAACCTCAATTTCAGAAGTGGTTGACGAAATTATTGGGGTATGATTTTGAGATATTATATCAACCAGGGCTGAATAACAAGGCTGCAGACGCATTATCAAGGAGACCGACACAAACAGAATTATTGGCCATAACTGATGTATCTTTGATTGATGTGGCAACAGTGCAGCAAGAAGTTCTAGATGATGCCGAGCTACAGAAAATAAAACAACGATTAGAAGAGGACCCCTCGTGTATGTCCAAATTCACCGTGGAACAGGGAACACTCTTATACAAAGGAAGATTGGTATTATCCAAAACTTCAACGTTCATTCCAACATTGTTAGAAACTTTCCATGACTCGGTACTGGGTGGCCACTCGAGATTTCTCAGAACCTACAAAAGAATGTCGGGGGAGCTCTATTGGAAGGGGATGAAAGAGGAAGTCAAGAAATACGTAGCCGCATGTCTGATTTGTCAAAAGAACAAAAGTGAAGCAGTACTTCCTGCAGGCCTCCTACAACCTTTACCCATTACCAAATCGAGTTTGGGAAGATATCTCGATGGATTTTATTGAAGGGTTGCCGTCTTCACAAGGTCACAACTCTATCATGGTAATGGTGGATAGATTGAGTAAATATGGACATTTCGTTCCTTTGAAACACCCCTATACCGCAAAGATTGTTGCTGATAAATTCATTTGGGAGATAGTTAGACATCATGGATTTCCTAAGTCCATAGTTTCTGACCGTGACAAAATTTTAATATGGACATTTCGTTCCTTTGAAACACCCCTATACCGCAAAGATTGTTGCTGATAAATTCATTTGGGAGATAGTTAGACATCATGGATTTCCCAAGTCCATAGTTTCTGACCGTGACAAAATTTTTGTCAGCAGCTTCTGGGTAGAATTGTGTGCGGTTCATGGCACCGCCCTTAAACGTAGTACGACTTTTCATCCACAGACAGATGGTCAGACCGAGAGGGTGAACCGATGTCTGGAGACATATCTGCGTTTGTTTTTGGATGAGCAACCTAAGAGTTGGTATAAGTGGGTTCCTTGGGCAGAGTATTGGTACAATACCACATTCCAAAGCTCCATCAACTCCACTCCATATTAGGCATTATATGGAAGGCCAATTCCCACCTTAGTGTCATACGGAGACAGGAGGACGACCAATGACACCTTGGAACAACAACTCATAGACAGAGATAGGGCGCTGGTAGCCTTAAAGGAGCATTTATCCCAAGCTCAAAGCAAGATGAAGAAATATGCGGATCAAAAAAGGAGGGAGGTGCAATTCGAGATGGATGACAGGGTGTTTTTGAAACTCCGACCTTACCGACAACGAACGTTAGCAAGGAGGAGATGTGAAAAATTGGCACCTCGATTCTATGGCCCTTTTAAAATCCTGGAGAAAGTTGGGGACGTTGCATACAAACTGGAACTACCGAGCGATGCAAAGATACATAATGTCTTTCATGTGTCCTAACTAAAAAAATATATTGGGTCTTCCAGCAAGATCCAAGTTACACCACCTGATCTGTCTGATGAGTTTGAACTCCAAATGGTACCAGAAAAGGTATTGGGAATTAGGTGGAATAATGAGATGATCAAGGAAGAATGGCTAGTCAAATGGCAGAGACAACCAGAGAGTGAAGCAACTTGGGAGATCGCGGATTGGTTGAAGCAACAATTCCCTACATTTCACCTTGAGGACAAGGTGACTGACAAACCCGAGGGTATTGTAAGACCTCCTATTATACATACTTATAGTCGGAGGGCAGAAGGAAAATCAGAAAAGAATATTCAAGGAGTGGAAGTTATTTAGAAGAGAGAGGGGGACCAAGCTGGAGAAGGATGCGGCCCAGGAGAGGGGGGCTAAGAAAGGTTTTGGCAGGGTAAGGGATATTGGGTAGTTTTTTGGCAAGAGTGCTTGCAGGGAGAGGATTACCAGCCCTCTACATGTGCTGGAATAGTTCCATTGAGTTTCTTTCCGTTGTTATTTCCTCTTTTACTGGTGTACTCTTTTCCTAAGAAGTTCATAAATAAAATTATCCAGAGACTACTCTGTTCTTGGGAACTTGTTGGGATTTATCTGATTGCAGGTTGAAGAATCCTAACACATCCATATTTACACCAAATAGCTTCTGTGCCTGCAAGGACCAAAAAGTGTTGTGTTCGTGGTAAACATGTATACTAAGAAGCACGGACATGGACACGAACACGATACGACGATACGCCAATTTTAAAAAAAACTAGGACACGGACACGTTGGGGATACATTTTTTTATTAATTTTTTGCTTTTTTTAATTCTAGTTTAACATATAATTGATTCGGGCTTTAAATTTGGGTCAACATTAAAGGTTGGACCATTTTCTCTCAAAAAAAAAAAAAGTGTCGAACGTGTCCAGGAAGTGTCCTACACATGTCCCCATGTGTCTGAAATTAACAATAAATAAATAAAAATAGGACATGTAAATTTGCGTGTCGGACACGTGTCCGGATCGTGTCTGTGTCCGACACGGACACTCTGCCTAAAATGGAGTGTCCGTGCTTCATAGCTGCATGTTAGAAGTGTTGTGTTTCTACGATTAACGGAGTGTCTTGCCAGACATCTATCCAAGTGGATGAGACATGCCTAGTTACGGGCATAAAGTTATAGTGTCGAATGTTTTAGCCACCATATTTGCATGATTGTGAATGATCAAGATTCAAGAGATCTAAAATTACAACACTTGATAAGCCGTATTATTAGTTTTGCTACTTCTTCTCCATTTTCACTAAATACTTGCAATAAATCATCAAATGGAGATGATCTCTAATATGAATAGTCAACTTTGATGTATTAGCTATTTGTTAAGTTTTCAAGTTTTTAAGTTTATCATTTGTAATGTGTTAAGATTTCTCTGTATTTCTCTTTACTTATTGTTTTCTTTTTCATTCCTTTTGGAGTGTTTACCCTTTGAGTAATGAAAGGTACAGACGGCTTCAGATTTGCAGTATCGACCAATCTGCAAAAGTTCATTGTCATGAAGTAATAAAATAATGGCATTCCAGATAGCTCACAGCCTTCACAGCAAAACAAAAATCATATTAATCACAACTAAATGAACACGTTATTCTAGCTTCACTCAAAATTCGATCATGTAAACAACATTATATCCCAATCATTTCCCGTTCCAAGAGCTTCAACTCAAAAGAGCCGCAAATGTAATCCAAAGTAAGTAAAAGAATGAGAAAAACTATGCAAAGATCATTGATGCTCGGAAAGGCAAGATGATGCTACCGACCTTGATTTGATATTGCTTGGGCGCCTGAGCACCGAGATTAAGCTCAGAATCATCATCCGAGTTTGAAGCCGTGGTTGTCGAAGTAGCCGGAAGGCCATTAGTTAAGGACGAGATAAACACAGACGAGACAGCAACAGAATCGATGGCGGCTCTCCATTGAGCGTCGCCGTCTTCCTCTCCGCTGCTGCTGTCGCCACCATAGCCGCCGTTTCTCCGACCACCCATCGGTTTCTGGCGCCTGTAAACGTAACAAATATTTGGTTGCCTAAATCGGATTATTGGGCTTTGCTTTGAAAAAGCCCATAAAAGAACCTCTCATTTGAGATTGGACTATTAACTTGGATAGTCTAAGGGAAAGGGTGAACAACAAAAGTAGTATTGGGATGTTTTCAAATATAGAAAAATAAACTAAAATATTTATAAATATTGTAAAATTTTACTATCAATCAGCGATAGATTGCGATAGATTACTATCGATATCTATCTGTAGTCTATCATGATACAGATAGTAGTCTATCTATCGTTGATAGACAGTGAAATTTTGCTATATTTGTAAATATTTTCAGCATTTTATCATTTAAAATAATTTTCCTTAATAATTAGGGATATTAACCCAATAAATAGTAGCTATATTTCAAAAATACCTAAAACAATGTTTCTTTATAAAAATGTTTAAATCTATATTTCAAGAGGATTTTTGAGATTTTTTGTCACAAAAATACCCTCATCTAAGATTTTACTATTGTTTTCCCAACTATCCTAATTCTGGTAAATAAAGACAACTAATAATCAAAATCTAAGTAAATATAATATCATTGGTCATACATAAATTAAATATATATATACAAATTTGAAAGTTTAGGAACTTATTAGACACGTTGTTTAAAATTTAAGGACTAAATTTATAATTTAATATTCAAATAAATGTAATTTTAAAATATATCACTTTAGATTAGATTAGGTAGTATTAATTACAAAATTATTATAAACTAATTGACTTGAACATTGTTTCTTGTGACAAATGTGATTGTCATATTTCAAAAGTTATCTTAAAACAACCTTCCTAAGGGTAAATAAATAAAATTTACTTTGATATATTGTGTTTAGAAATACTTGGTAATTCAATTCACGATTTGAAATAAAAGATAATATTATCCTAGCTTTTCAAGTTAAAATTTGTGATGTCTTCATTAAGATAACGTCAAACGAGAAAACACCTTGGTTTGGAAAAGGTGGCATAGAGTGCTTACAAACTCTATTCTTATGATCAAATATAGAGTTGATGGTTAACCGTTAGGAAAATGAATCCAAAATTAATTAAATTTGATTCTACCGAAAAACATAGTTGTTATTTTATATTCTTCTCTTGTCGATCATATTGTTGGATAACACAAGACTCACATTGTCTATCCATGACACCTTCACTATATTCTATAATCGAAGTATCATATGTTCAAAAATCTCTACATTTATCATCTTGATTATTAAAAAGTTAAAATCTCATTTTGGTCCCTGAAATTACAGAAAAAATGTTCATTTTAGTTTTTGATGATGTTAATATTATGTTAAAGATTAAAAAAAACAAAAAACGATGTGGCCTTTATTTATTTATTTACTTCTATGAATATGCATATATATGGGTGATTAAATGCCAATTAAGTAGGTTAAATATGGTAATTTTCGAGTGGGTAACAACCAAACACATCTAAAGTTTATAGTAAAATGTTAGTAGAAAAGAAATGAGTTGTTTTCAAATATAGAAAAATGAGTAAAAATATTTATAAATATAACAAATTTTACTTCTATCAGCTATCATTAGGTGATAGATCGCAATAGACTTCTAATCGCTCAGTGATCGAAGTTTATCGTGATCTATCGCTGATAGACAGTACAATTTTTTCATATTTATAAATAGTTTGATATTTTTTCTATTTATAATAATTTTTCGAAATAAATCTTTAACCCACTATCTAAAGTATGAGTGAATATTATCATATGAATAGAAAAGGGAAAGAGAAGGGTAAAATTGGAAGCCTACTATCATCATTATTAATTAAAAAGAAAAAATATATATAAATTCTCTTAAGGGTTGAGATTCTGTGCCTATAATATGAACTAGTGAACATTATTGAATTAGTAAGAAAAACTGTGGGACACCGAAAGAATCAAACAAAGACCTTTCTTATATGTTACATTGAGGGGGAGATCTGAGAACAATTTATATCATTTCAATGGATTCCAGCCTTGAGGAAGCCTCCATTTCCTATGCCAATATATAGACACTCTTGACCACAAAGGGAACCCAAAATTATAGTCAAGGGGTTCATCCACAAGTCCTCCAACCATCAATGGCAACCAAATGTACCTCGAGTCTCTAAGATCGGCAGGGTTCCATCGGTCAGCCATGAAAATAAACAAGCTAGGATATGAAGGTAGGGGAAGAACAAATGTGCTCTGAGAAAAGAATGTAGCCAGACGAAACATCTTGTTTCCTCCTATACATGGGTTTCCCATTGTCTCCCATGGACCCATTATCGTCTCTGCTGCGTGTGCCAGTGCCTCGTTCGGTGCCCATCCCGTGCAACCTGATGTGATCATATAGTAAGTTCCCTGGTATTTAAACAAAGCTGGTGCTTCTCGGTGTTGGCCAATGAGAATCCTTCTCGCTACATTGGTCACGTCGAGATAATCTTCCGAGAGAGGCCCTATATGAAGCTCACTATTGTCTTCGGACGAGTAAATGAGATAGGCTGTACCATCATCATCTTTGAAGATTGTCATGTCTCTACTGTCAAATCCATGGGGTCTTTTGCTGTAGAGATAATTGAATGGACCGGTTGGGTAATCACTCATGGCAACACCAAAAGAAGCCTTCGTATAGTTTACATCATCAATATGCATCCACATTACATATTTTCCAGTCCTTGAATTGTAGATTACTTTCGGCCTCTCAAGTACATTGGATTTGTGAAGATCATGGGTCTCATCTGTTTCTTCCGCTGTCAAAACAATGCCTTCATTTTTCCAAGTCCACAGGTCTTTGGAAGAGTAGCAACCGACTCCTATAATGTCAACCTAATCATACGAATGCCAAAATGTCAATAGCGTAGTTCCAAAGGCTAATTTGTCGCTCATGTAGAGAATAAATTAATCTAGTGAAAAAGAAGAGAAGGCAACAAAAGTTAATAGTGAAATATTAAAACAAAACCTGAATCACATGATGAGCAAAAGACAGTGGAAAATGTGATAAATTTAAAGCTAGTAGCACAGGACTAAAGAATATCCTATCTGAAAGGAAGTCACAATAAAACAATCGTTGGTTTTAAAAATCATTAGATGAATATTACATCCTATGAACTGCCTAGTATGAACAATTCTAACAACACTCCAAAAGAGCAAGCCAAAGGCTTGTTGGCATTTACTTCCAGTATAAAGGAGAGGGGACGTGGTAACTAAGGCAAGAGATTAAAGTTTGAAAGGCGGCTTTGGTTGACTTTCTGGACAAATGGATCCTAAAGAAATGCTTGGCTCTGAAAGGAGTTATACAATTTTGAAGAGAAATTAAATTGGCTAATCATTTTGGTTTAGGTTGGAGGTGGGACTAAAGAAGCATTTCGTTTGGATGAAGAGATTTCAGTAGATGGTGCATGGTGGTGACATTCAAGGAGAGGACTAGGAGAGCAGATTGTTAAGGAAACCGACAAGTTCCAACATTTTGGCTTCGTTCGTTTTGTAGAACAACTAAAGATAAAAAGGAAGGGTCAACATTTATTTATCCATTGGGTAAATGGAGTCGCAATCCTCAAAAAGATCCTACAAATGCAGCAATAGACATCAGAGAGCTCCTGACTCTGTTGTGGGCAAAAAAGGCTTACCTTCCCCATATTTAGTTTGATTTCATCTGCCATAAAGGCATAAAAGTTATACTGAGATTTAATACAAGCTTCCATACGTTCTAAGAGGATAACAGTGTCGATGCTTTAAAATCTCGGTGGTCCACCAACTCAAGGGAAGGTTGTGGTTTCTTGTCCATCCCCCAAAAGAGTAGCTAACACTATTTACTATGAATTTTCACGTTCCACTTCTCAGACCTTAAAGAAGAAGCTACAACCGTGCACCACAAGCTGTTGGAGCATAGAGTGTTAGCCTTAAAATTAGAAGGATAAAGGAGGAGGTACTCTTTCTGGTTGAAAAGGATTGATGGAGCAATTAGAGTTGGTGGATTCTCTGATAACATATACAATCTTGCTCCTTAACAGGCTGAACGTAGAATAATGTGATTGGATTTAAGTTAATCATTAACACCAGTGATAGAATCCATAGTAGAATCCAAATTTCTCTCTCTTCTCGTACTCCTGCAGTTTGTGTAGACAAAATGGTGAAAAATGTCTCACATTTCTTTTTGAAGAAGAATACTTAACACCCCCAAGAGGCCTTGTGTTGCACCATTAGTTAAAAGGACTCTGAAGAAGAATACTTGTCTTTAAAAACCCGACTATTCCTTTCCTTCCGAAGGCCCTAACGGAGGGAAGGCATAGCACATCCAAAGGACTTTCCACTTGCTGCAAAGCATCCTGCCATTGGGCACTTCCATAAGCTAATCATAAATTGTTGGAATGCCTAACATAAATCTTCTTAGGGAAGCCAGTAATCCATCCCAAACACATTGAAGAAGGACTATGACCCTTTAGCCAGAAAAGGACAATGCAAGAACAAGTGATCGTGGGATTCCTCCTCTTGTAAGCAAAGGTGACACATAGAAGGAGAGATCATCCAATTTTGAAAGTTGAAACTTCCTTTGAAGCTTCTTGTGGGTATTCAAACTTCTATAGGCTAATGGCTATAAAAGAACTTTAAGTTCTTTTGGAATCTTGAATTTCCAAATTAGGCTCACCATATGGTAGTTCAGTCTTGTCACCCCATTGGTTAGATTCAAAAGTTAGATTGGTGTTTCTCTAATCACCAAGGACACTTGTCCTAATCTCTATGGGTTCATCAAAAAAAAAGTTTTCATAAAAAAAAAAAGAAAAAAAAGTTGAGCAGTCGGGTTAATGCCATGTTGGCCCTGTTTTTGGTTAATTCAGCGTAAAAGGAATCAAATATAATTTTAAAAGGGAAGGTCTAGGAATTTAGACAAACTATGTCAATTTCATCTTTCCTTGCCCCAAAACAAGGTTCATTGTTGGTAATTATTTCCTCGTAATATCTTCATGTGTCATGTAAAGTCTCAGCTGTGTTAAGATTTCCCAAAGGCAACCAGATTAGGAAATTTTCATTTAGTAAACTCTTTGATTTCCACAAATCACTCACAGCAACTTTAGAAAGAGAGGGAACATCAACTGACCTTTTAACTGGACATTTAACAAAGAAAATTCCTGCTTTTATCTAAATTCCTTTTTCTTAACCTCCCATCTCAAAATCAGCATACTCACAGTCAGCTCCAAAAGAGGACAAAGTGTACTCACTTCCTCTGCCTTAAAACTTCTTCTCATTGTTATCCTCCCAAGATATTAAAGTAATAAGATTCATAAGTTAGAGGCTCCCAAGCATCACATACAATCTAAAAACTAATGAGATTCAAGTTGGACGTGAACCTTATCAAGAGTGGAATATGGTAAAAAATGACAAACTAGAAGGAATTCAACATAAAACAGTCACTTGAGCTGATACTACATATTTAAGAAGATAAAGACAAAAAGTCAATAAAACCACGATGGAACAATAATTAACTTTTTTTAATGATAAGAGACGAAGAAATTCATTCAAAGAGCCAAAGGCAAAGAAGAAAACCTAGGGGACAAAGAGTTAAGGCATCCCTTTTCCTAAAAGAAGGATTACAGAAAGACCTGCCAGTCTAAACTAAAATGATGGAGTCTGTGGAGTAATTACTAAAAAGCCTATGCTGAGCACTCCAAGTAGAAGTAGTAAGCTGTGAAAAATAACAAAGGAAAGAAAAAGAAGACTTCTTATCTGAAAAAGAACAAATAATTGACATTGGAAGTTGCCATAAATATAATAGAGAAGACACTATCGTTAATAATGGAAAAGGAGGGAAAAAGACTGAAGTACTAATTACAGTCTGTTGTTTCCACACAAATTCATAGAGATGCACGCCAACAGTTTATTCAATAGTTTACCTATGGAAGCATTAGACTAGCATTATAGAAAATGGAGGTCTAGAAAGGCAGAGTATAGCTTTTACCCGTGCAGCTCCCTTTTTGTGAGCATGGTAAGTGGGGCCATCTTTATACTCTCCATACCAATAGTATGTTTCAGATCTTTCATCGAATAACACTCCACCTCCGTGAGCTTGAATGGGATTCCCTTCAGTATCCAACCAAACTCTCCCTGGATAATAGAACATACTATCATTTCCTGCCATCATTGGATCAACAGAAGTTTTATGATCAGGAAAGAATTTGTGCCTAAGCTGTGAATCTTCATCAAGAAATTCATCAATCAGTGTGGTCGTTCTCTTTGGTCTTCGCTTTGATGCACGTGGAGATCTCTTACGGGGAGGGGGAATTTGAATGTTTTCTTCTTCCACCTCTTCAAGCTCATGGAAGTGAAGGTGATGACTTGTTCGAAGCTGAATACCCTGACCTATCTCATCCTTTCGACTTATAGCAGAATATAAATTCAGCAGAAGAATACACCCCATTAGACTCCCAATTACCACAGATATCAAACATCTGCTCCCTGTATCGCAACGTAAAGTAGTTGACTTCCTGTATTTGTTCCTCATCTTCATTCTCTCGTCCTTTTTATCTCCAAGATAATTCAGCATTTAAGAAAATGAAACCTATGAGATTCAACAAATTCAAATAAACATAAGTCACATGATTTCAAATATTATAGAGGGGAAACCGAAACCCCCAATCTCGAAATTTCATCAACTATTGTCGTTTAAAAAAAAAACTACACTAAATAAAGATGAAACATACAAATATGAAAATCTTGACAGAATATATACGAAGTAAATACACATTTAAGAAAAAGGGATAAACACATCGATGAGTAAATTTAAAAACCCCAAACATCCATTGGATAGCAGAGTATATCCAATTAGCTGATGAACGAGAAACAAAATCAAAGGCAATTAAGCAATCGTGAACCACATCTCAGAAATCAAACCCATCAGAAAAGAGAACACTTCCAGTAACAGAAGTAAGACACACCTGAAAACCCACAAACTAAAAATGAGGCAAAATTCCGAGACATAGGATTCGGATCGTAAAGGAAAATCAAAAAATTGAGGCAATTCGGAAAGTGAGTCCCGGCGGCAGAAATTGGACTCCAAACCTCAAAATGATTCTTCAAAAGGTCTGGAAATGTAGTCGGTTTCAGAAATTCAGTGAGTAATTGAGTTGCAGAAGGAAGAAGAAGAAGAAGTTGAGACGTCGGATTTGAGTTTGGTAAGAATGTCGATGGATTTGGATAGTGACCTCGACTTGTGAACAAAGATCTTGTGTGTGTCCTGCAGTCATTTTTAAGAAATGTCTCTAAGACTTCTACATATACACCTAAAATTCCACTACTCTTCTTACGCCTATGACCTAGGGTTTTTTTTTTTTATTTAAATTAATTACTATTATTATTACAAATATTCCATCTTTATTTTTCAATAAAATTGGAACTTTTATTCATCAACATTAATGTTTACTCCTATATTTGGTAGAATCACCAAATTTTTTTACTCTAGACTTTCTATATTTTCAATATAGGCGTTACATTTAAATTTAATGTTTGTTATTTTTATTTATTAGGAAGATTTCATTTGAGTCCAATGAATATAACCTACTTCATAAAAGTACTGTATTTTTTATACAACCGATGAAAATAGTTATTGTCTTTTATGAGATTGAATGTTAGATCTTCCAATTCTATATTTGGATTTTTTTTAAGTACAAGAAAAATAAAATGACAAAAAAACAAATTTACACTAAAACTTGTTCTGCATAAAAAAAAAAAAAAGGCTAAAAGGGCCAAGGAGTCAGAGTTCAATCCATAGTGGTTACCTACCTAGGATTTAATATCTTACGGGTTTTCTTGACACCCAAATGTTGTAGGGTCAAGCGGGATGTCCTGTAAGATTAGTCGAAGTGCGCGTAAGTTGATCCGGATACTCACGAATATAAAAATAAAAAATAAAAAAAATTGTTGTGTCACAATGTCCATATAGGATTAGAGGCAACAACCTATTTACTATAAGCCCGAGTCTCCCTCAACTTCAATGCATTTTTTTATTAGTATAAAACAAAGTCATTTTAGTTATCAAACTGCCTATCTGGCATAGTGATAGAATAGCCCTTTCTCAATAGGATCAAATTTGAATCCTTATGAATGTAATTCCTTTAAATTATTATTTCTTTTGTTATACTATTATATTGACCATGAAACTATATATAAATATGCAGTAAATTGAAAAAAAAAATTATATGAATTGCCATATAATGGTGCAATAAATAAAAAAAATATTATTAAATTAAAAATAATTATATACATTACCATATATTGGTGCATTAAATTAAAATATATTGAACAAAAAGTACTTTTTAGGATTAAATTAAGTATAATATTTAAATTTTAAAACTTGTATTTATTTGGCCATAATAACTTTAAAGTATAAACGTCTCTTAAACTTTTAATTTTGTTTTTATACATTTAGATATTTTTTTAAAAAAAATTGTTTTTGTAAAAAAAAAAAATTATGATCTATTACTTCAAAAACACTTTATTAAAAAAAACATTAAAAACGCTCTTCACCTTGGTAAACTAAAAAAGATTATTTAATTAACATTTTAAAAGTTTTAATTTTTAAAAATTAACATGGATTGATTTCATCAAATTTGAACATGTTTAAAGAGGTTGAAGAATTTTTCCTAGTTTTTTTTAATTAAATTTAATTCTTAACTAAAAAATATGCTATTTAAAAGTCTCGAGGATAAAAAGTAAATAATGTAAAAAGTGTCCACTTCTTTTTCATCTAACATTTGAAATATATTTGGTTTAACCATCACAACCATTTCTTGTAGTTGTACTCCATGTTTAGAATATTGATGTGGATGGAAATATCAAAATCTTAATTTTAGGAAAATTTCGATGGAAATATCGATAAATATCGATTTTGATGGATATTTCTGAAAAAAATTTAAAAATAAATTTAAATTAGTAAATAAACATTTTATTATTTTGAAATAAGTAAACATGTCTATTATTTATATTATATTTATATTAGTGGCATTTTGATGTTTATTTTTTTGTATTTCGTAGATTTTTCTACGATATAATGAAAATATCGATTCACTCCTCATATCGATATCGAACCCATGAAAACGTGAAAATATCGATGGAAATATTGACATATCGATGGAAATTTAATACTATGGTTGTACTCATCCAAATCTGATTGAAATTAGAGTTAAATCATTCACTTAACAAGCTAATCCAACCATATCAAAATAATTATCAAAAGAGCTAAGTTCTTTCATTGCAAGTGAGAGATTTGAAACTGAATAATACACCATATATTTACAACCAACAAGCAAAAAGCAAATCACTCTCATGTTTCAAAGACTTGTTGAATAGCTGCCACTACTCTATCAGCTATTTCCTGTCCAAACAATCTTGGCAAACTAGAACCTAAGTCTATGTCAATAGTTTTCTTCTTAACCAACTCATCTCTTTTCTCAAGTTCAACTCTTTCCACCATTCCAACCTCTCTCTCCTTGCAAGCACATTCATCTAGCCATACTCGAAGCACGTATCTCGCGACGTGACCGACATGGTTCTTTATAATCTCCTCCATGCGTTCAGGTCCACCTGATTCCGTATCGACACGAGAAATTATGGAAGTTGGAGAAACCAGGGAGCGAAAGAAAAGCGAGGACATGACGTACGGTCGAGTCTCGGGAAGTTCTTCGATCGTTTTGCGATAAGTGTCTAATCTCGTGTCTTCGTAGAACGATTGGAGGTAGTCGGGATTGAGGACGGGATCCTTTCGAGGAGGCAGATCAAGAATGAGAATGAGGGAGGTTGGAGAGCTTTGGATGAACTCTATGAGGAAATTTGGAGCATCCGTTGAAGGCCTCAAGTAGGCAGAAAGGCTTGCTATGTTTAATGAAGCTCCTGTTGGTAGCTGACTATGCAACCAACTTGCCAGTATGAAATTTATCTGAGACAGAAGTTTAGAAGTTAAACAAAATAAGCAATTTTTGTTCAATTGCTTAACAAAACTTAAAGAATTAGC
Organism: Lagenaria siceraria; assembly: GCA_002890555.2. Classification (NCBI taxonomy): domain Eukaryota; kingdom Viridiplantae; phylum Streptophyta; class Magnoliopsida; order Cucurbitales; family Cucurbitaceae; genus Lagenaria; species Lagenaria siceraria. The sequence goes on along the minus strand of CM016491.1, from coordinate 7,656,814 downwards.
AGTAGAAATGGAATTTATAAAGCATTAGAAATTTTGATAGTGTTGATTGAGTATATAAATTTAGTCCATGAATTTTGAGGTTTGTGTCAATTTAGTCTCTGAACTTTCAAAATTACAAATATAGTTTTTAAACTTTGATATTTTGATACTTTTAAAAATTTACAATTCTACTGGACACAAAACTGAAAGTTTAATGACCTATTAGACACAAAATTGAAGGTTCGATTACTTAATTGAAAGTTTAGAAACATATTAGACACTTTTAGAAGTTCAAGGATCAAATAGACACAAACTTCAAAGTTTAAGGACTAAATTTGTAGTTCAATCTATATTTTCATACAAACTTTTCGGTCAAGATGGTATACCCTTTCATTTATCTAATCTGCTAACAAAATAGATTCAATAGTCTATCATGCTAACTGAGCATTACTCGGTGGTAATTGACATATATACTCTTTTCTTTGAGATTGAAAATTCAAGTTCTTCATACCTCATATTAGTTATGCTTAAAAAAATAGTCCATTATGCCACGGTCTCATAAGAGATAAATTTGTAAGGTTCTATATAGTATCAATTGAGAATTTCAAGTTTGTATCTAATAGATCCCTCAATTTTAAAAATGTCTAATAAGTCAATCTTAAATTTTGTGCCGAATAGATTATTGACATATTTTAAAATTCCAAAAATTGACTAATCTATTAAATTTCCATTTGAATTTGAATTTTATGTTAAAGAATACCCAAAACATTCAATTTTGTATATTGTACATACATGATTTTTTTTTTTTTTTTTAATATTGAATAGGAGGTTTCCAAGATGTTACACTTTTAGTTTTTAAGTTTTGAGTTTGATTTCTAATTTAGTCTCTAAGTTTCAAAATGTTGCAATTTTACCCTTAAGATTTAAATTTTGTTTCAATTTAGTGGTTAAGTTTCGAGATTTACACTTTTAATTTTGATTTTTCACTAAATACTTTTCTTCGATCTTTGATGTTATGTTTATTAATTAATGTAAAAGAACAGAAAAGATTATAATTAATTAAGTTTAACTAATTTTTTCATCACTACTAACATCAATTTTAAAATTTCAGCTTACAATTATTTTAAATTAATTAAGAGACATTATCGTCAATGACTAAAAATGAATATTTAGAGAAGAATCAAGATTAAAAATGTAAAATCTTAAAACTTAGGAATTAAATTGAAATAAAACTCAAGCCTTAAGTGTAAAATTGTAACATTTTAAAACTTATGGACTAAATTGCAATCAAACTCAAAATAAAACATTTTGAAACTGACCAAATGAAAACCAAAACCCAAAATCCGACGAAAAAAAAAAATATTTTTCTCCTATAATTTAATTAATTTGTAATTAAACCTTAATTTTGTTCCTCATATTCCCATCCATTGAGAAGCATTGAGCCTTCCTATTTTCACATCTTTCTTCTAAAATTTCTTTACGCAATTCCTCGAAAGAAAGGTTGATTAATCTCCCGTTCTATCCCTTTCTTCCAGCTCGAAATTTCCCTCATCATCGTTCAAAAATTGCAAAAACAGAATTCAAACCAAAAACCCCAAAATCCAGAAACCCTAAAATGGGAACTCGGAAGCAGATCAGAGCACAAATTCCTTCAAGGGAGAGAGAGAGAGAGAGACATACAGAAGAGTCCGGCGAGCCAGATCTGATGAGAAGAGCGCCTTCCGAAGTCCCGTTCTGATTCTGGTAGTACTCAACATCAGGAGGAAGCGCACAAGGAAGAAGACGATCCTCCAAGCGATCTTCAATGGCGCCGATTAGATCGGCCATCAGAGCTCTGTGAGAACTCGACAGATGCGGAAACTCCTTCAGCTTCGATGACGATCCCTCCGCCATGTTCGACGCCGCGCTCCTTATTACTGTCGCCGGTTTCCTTGCTCTGAAACAGGATTGTACCGGTAACGGCGGCGGAAGACTAAAAGGTTTTGCAGATGCATAAACCATCGACGCCATTGGTAGCAAGCTTCATCTGTCTTTGTACGAAGGGTAATGTTTGTTAGGCATCGGACAAAAACTTGGATTAGATTAGGGATAGAGAAAATATCTGCTTAGTCAGGTTTCTTTGGCTTTGGCGGGAATTTTCTAGTCCTACTGAAGTATCTTACTCTATTCATACTATAAATCTGTCTCTATAAATATTGGTAGACCTCATATTAATATAAGTGAATCTCATCTTATTCTTAAAATTAAGTTGACCCAACACACAATAAATAGAAGGAGTATGGAATGGAAAATCTTCCATACCCGTAGTATAAGAAATTTTCTCGACTTTGGCCCACTCTGAAAACGGAACGAAAAATCTCCGAATAGGATGGTTGATGGAAAAAATTTAATTAATTTTTCATTACAAGCTTGTATGAAACTAATAATTTAGTCTCCAATAGAATATAGCTCAATTAGTTCACATGAAAAAAAATAACTTTGTTGGTTATTACCATAGTATTAAATGTTCATCGACATGTCGATATATCATTGATATTTCTATATTTTTATGGGTACAACATCAATATAAGGAGTGAATTAATATTTTTATTATATTGTTAAAAATCCACGAAACATAAAGAACAAGCAACAAAATGTCATTAGACTTTCAAAAATCATAAAAGATTTATTTACTAATTTAAAATTATTTTTTTAATTTTCAATTTTTTTATTTTTTGAAAAATATCTATCGAAATCGATATTTCACCGTTATTTCAATTCTGTAAAATTAAAGCATCGATATTTTCGTCGACATTGACATTGACATTGACATCGACATTTTAGATTTTGGTTATTACTTCTATAAAAAAAATTAAGGATATTTTGATAATGTTGATTGATATGATGATGTAAGAAAGACGGCAAAAAGTGGGATAAAATGCATCTTGGACTTGTTTTTTTTTTTTTTGGACTTCTATACAATTATCTCTACTTTTATTCCCTTCCTAATAGCATATTTCAATTTAAAATAACAAACTATTTATAAATATAGAAAATTTTTACTGTCTATCAGCGATAGACTGCAATAGAATTCTATCGCTCTATTGTTGATAGACAGTGAAATTTTTCTATATTTATAAATAGTTTGGCTCATTTTTCTATATTTGAAAACAACCCTTATAATTATTTATTATTATTGGAGTAAACGTTACTTTCTACAACACTCTCTCTAAACGACATTTATCTCTGTGTATTAAACAAACTCTCACCGCATCTTCCAATGGACAAAATAAAGACATTTGAAAAATCTTATAATGTTAAAAACTAATTTTAATACATCATCTTTGGAAGATATTATTGGTAATGTATAAATGTGAGATTGATTAATAGAATTGCTATATATATATTTTTAAACAATATAAAACTTGAAAATAAAGTGGTCTTATAGAGAAATAAAGTCACATATTATTTATGCGTATTATAGAAAAATACATTTCTTCTAATTTATGACCTATGCATATGGAATCAGATAAGGGACAAGGAATGGATAAATTTTCCATTCAATCTTCAAGGAGTTGTATTTTCTTCCCCCAAATATTCAGGAAATACTTTATTGAGAAATTTCTTTTCAGATGCTGGGTGACAAAAACATAGGTTGAGCTTGCAATCACAATCCCATGGATCAGAACAATTGATACGACTTTTGCATGGAATGTTTACAACATTTCTCGCATTAGACACGAACAATGTTTCTGAAATATTTTTAATTGTTAATCGTCATAATTATTGCAAAAAGAGAAAAAAAATAATAAATATACTTAATGAAAATTGATTTATATACCAGAAGCAATGAAGAACATCAGGAACAAGAGAGCCAACTTTGTGGAAGACTTCTCCATATCCAATCTCTAGCGAGTGAGTATTATATGATTTGAAGCTTTTGTATTAGTTTGTGTGTTTTTGCATGAATCGTAGACCGTAATTTATAGTAAAATAGTGTAGCTTAAAATAGTAGGAATATTTCATGTATTAAAACATGAATTTAATTACATATTACAAATTTGTTGTTGACTTAATATGATAGTAAATTTAATGTATATGCATTTGGAGATCAAATGCTATATATGTTATAAAAGTTTTTCCTATAATTTTATCTTCTTTATTGACATTTTAGTATTTATAGAAAATAAAAACCTAACTGGTTGGAATATTTCTTTTAGGTAGTATGTTGATTTGAAATTTTATATATTTTATTATAAATGTAATATAAATATAGATATCCATAACCTATATAGGTCACAAAATATCATAAAGTTCCCATTGAATTTTATGTTGTAACATACCCCTCATTGAATTCAATCTTGTAACATATACCATCCCATATTCTTATAAATAGTGGTATATGGTGCCTTTGTAATACACGCCACAATTGAGTTCAGTTGTTATCTCTACTTTCTAATTCTCTCTACTTTGTTCTTTTGTTCTTTCTTTGTTCTTCCTTTGTTCTTGTTTTGTTCATATTTTACAACACGTTATCAGATTGAGTGTCTTAACCGAAAGAGCCTATAGTATACGCATAAGATTAGGTGTCTTATCCTGCTAATACTATGTATACGACCCACATTGTAATTGTTATAAGCAGTTTCATTTAAATCGTTCATGTGGAGACATGTGAGTGGGTGTATCCTATACAAAGAGTGTGTATAAGACTGTACGGAATATTTAATTTCTCTTTGTAAATCCGTTAATTGAAGAGATTAATATTTCACGAGATGTTCATATATGACTCGATCATGATCCTGAGTAAGTTATGAACTTCTGCTTGTGAGTGCCAGTTCTTTGATTTACATGGGTGAGAGTGGCCCAGTTGTCGACTCAATACGCCTACTATCTTGGGGACTAGACCAACTAGGTAATTGGGAACATAATTTGATAAGATAGAATTCACTCATTCTCGTATATAGAAACTTCTTCCCGTATAGGGAAACTAAATGAGTAGTTTCCTTAAGTGTTGATTACGGGACTTGAACAATGGGGCTTCACCCTCCCACTCGCCCGAAAGGGGCTTGGTTTATGGTTGGATCATAAACAAATTGATCATTAGAGGATCAATGGTACTTAAGGATAGAGAGGTAATTACATGGGTAAAACAGACTTGTGACTCAAAATAATTACGAACAACTCGTGAAGTCCTACAGTGGATACGAGGCAACTATGGGTTTATAGTGGTTTGCTCTATAGTTAATGAATTAATGTTAATTAATTAAAGAATTTAGTTAATTAATCTTGTATCATTGGGGTTTCTAATCTGTAGGTTCATAAGGTCTCATTGTTAGCTCGTAAACAGATCAACAAGGATCAAAAGTATTGAAAGAATAATTTGAAATGTTCATATTTATGTAAACTAAGGAATCATATGTTTATTGTATTAGATACAATTAATATAAGTGCTAATATATATAGATACATTATTATTATTATATAGTTAATTTGAATGAGATTTAAATTAAAATTGTAATCATTCGAATATAAGATATTAAAATGATTAATTAAATAATTAGGTCTTAACCTAATAAGGTCTTAGAAATAATACATATAAGGGGAAAAAAAAACTTTAACGCAGTTTTACGTACAGTTTTTTTCTTCTCCATTTCAAATGAAAATTTCAGAGAAGTGTTCTCTGCGTTTTTCCCTTTCCCACAAGCCAGGTCTGATTTAGGTAGATCGTAAATTTGAAAATCTATATATTTGTGGTCGAGGTGACTGCTTTTAGATGAGTTCGGAAACTTTACTAATTTTATATTTTATTTTTTAATGTTACATGTCTTTTTTATCATCTTATTTGTCTCCCTTGTCCTTTCTCTCCTTCCTCTCTTCCTTCCATTCGCCTTCTTCTTACTCTTCTTCATCATGAGACCATTGTTCGTTGCTAAAATTTATTGAAAGTATAAAGATTAAATTGGACATTTAAAGTATATGGACTAAAACTGAACATACTTTAAAACACAAGGACGAGAATGGTAATTTAACATTCATTCCACGTGTATCAACATTAAATCAAATAGCAATCGACTTTCAATCAACAATCACACATTTTAACCGTGAGCAAATTTTGGACCCTCGATTATTTTGTTCAATTCTAATAATACATCTAAAAAAATACACATTCACTTAATATCTTTCAAATGTATATCACTTCATTAAATGATATACTTAAAAGAAAATAAAAATTAAAAGTGTATTGAAAGAGAAATTCTACTTTTGCGTCTGCCTATATTTTCAAGTGCTTCTTGGACTTTTCTAATTTTGGGTTGCGCCAACTCCTTTTGGTTTTGCCACCTTTACAAAACTTAAAAACGGTAGATAGGAACTAAATTTTAGTAATTTGTTTTGTTTTTGTTGCAACTATCCCATATATTTTCTACTATTTTAAACTACACTATTTAACTATAAATTATGGTCTTATTACTCATGCGAACGCACACAAACAAATACCAAAGCTTCCAAACCTTAATACTCTCACGCAGCGGCACTAGAGATTGGATATGGAGAAGTCCTCGACAAAGTTTGCTCTCTTGCTCTTGATGTTCTTTATTGCCTCTGGTATATAAATCAATTTTAATTAATTATATCCAATATTTCTTCTCTTTTTGTAATAGTTATTTTATTGTATGACAACTAACAATTAAAATGTTTCAGAAACATTATTCGTGTCAGATGCCAGAAATGTTGTAAACATTCCATGCAAAAGTCGTATTGATTGTTCTGATCCATGGGACTGTGATTGCAAGCTCAACCTTTGTTTTTGTCACCCGACATCTGAAAAGAAATTTCTTGACAAAGCATTTCCAAAATATTTAGGAGAAGAAAAGACAACTCCTTGAAGATTATTCAATGGAAAGTTTCACATTCCCTGCCCCTTATCTAATTCCATATACATAACTTATTAAATGGAAGAAGTGTATTTTACTATAATACACATAAATAATATATGACTTTATTTCTCTACAAGACCACTTTATTTCCAAGTTTATGTTGTTTAGCGTAAATGTCAATCGTTGTGGCGCCGTAGAAAATCTACTACCTCGAACGCAAAATTTGGCTCGACCTTGGTGCTAAATCGCGTATGCAGTTGCTCTCCAAGGTTTACACAACATCCAAACTCAAGCATGCACTCGCTGGAGAATGGAATGGAATCGTCGAAAATTATGCCCACACCACAAAAGAGATAAATAGAGAAGAAAGGGGATCAATTTTTATTTCTCTTTTTCCAATAATTGAGAACTTTAAAGGAAAGATAAGATTTGTTATTTAAAAGAAAAAAACGTTTTGAAATTAATTTCAAAAACTATTTTAAAATTAATTGAGATTAATTCTTGGAATTAATCACAAACAATTAATTCTTGAAATGAATCACAAACGGTAATAAAACAGCTAAAACTCCTTTTTCATTTTTTTTTACTAAGCACAAAGGAACCAAAGTTATTTCCAACAATCTCCACAAATGACTGGTATAGCAAACAAAATAAAACAACATTTTGTAAAGCATGTTTTTTCTGGGAAAAATTAGGAAAAAATCCTTAAATATCAATACCTTGACGATTTTGATTGATGCATAGTATAATATTATCACATAATACTAAATGCGGTGAAATTCACTACTTTATTAAATAATAAAATATTCAGTAAAATAAGTCACTCAAAAAACTATGATGGTTGGACTCTTGATAGTAAACTAATCTAATCTCTACCAATCTGAAATCTCAATAGTCAGATGAGTAATCATTCTCCCACAGAGCAATCAGAAAATGAAACACCATGTAGACGTCAATTAAACAAATTTCCGATCTTGTTCATTTTATCCCAACTTCAAATTTCATATTGTCTCTTCATTTACACTGCATTTTGTCTTTTTCCTCAATTAAACAGTATTTCTCCCTTTTCTTTTAAATTTTCTTTTCCACAATAATAATAAAAATAGTCTTCCTTTTACAGCCCATTTGGCTATTTTCATTAAAACATTTTATACTATTTCACTCCCTCCCAATATTCTTCTCAACTTTGTTTTTTTCGGTTTTATGCCCTAGAGGTGGTAGTATTGTAATAAACTATTTGTTCATATTTAATAAAATAAATTGTTATTTTATTTTGTGTTATATCTTTCGTAAAAATAATTCAGTATTGTAAAAATCCAAGGTTATTATATATAATCTTTAACAATATGTGGCTGACATACAAGTGAATCATGTTCAAGTAATAACCTAAAGATCCTATAGTATATGCATAAGATTGAGTGTCTTATCCTGGTAATACTATGGATACGACCCACACTGTAATTGTTATAAACGGTTTGATCCAAATCGTTCATGTGGAGACATGAGAGTGGGGTATCCTATACAAATAGTGTGTATAAGACTGGACTACGAAATATTTAATTTCTCTTTGTAAATCCGTTAATAGAAGAAATTAATATTTCACGAGATGATCATATATGACTAGATTATGATCCTGAGTAAATTATGCACTCCTACTTGTGAGGGCCAGTTCTTTGATTTACATGGGCGAGAGTGACCCGAGTTGCCGACTCAATACGCCTACCATTTTTACCATTTTGGGAAATTGACAAAATAGGTAGCTGGGAACATAATTTGATAAGATGAAATATACTCCTTCCTGTATATGGAAACTTCTTCCTGTATAGGAAAAGTAGATGAGTAGTTCCCTTAAGTGTTGATTACGAGACTTGAACAATGGGGCTCACCTTCTCACTCGCCTGAGAGAGGCTTGGTTAATGGTTGGACCACAAAGAAATTGCTCATTAGAAGATCAGTGGTATTTAAGGATATAGAGGTAATTAGATGAGTAAAACGAACTTGTGACTAAGGGGCTGTTTGGGGCGCTGAGTTGAGATATGATGTCTGGATATATGATGTCTGTGGAGTTCATATGTCTGTGTTTAGGGTGCAGAGTTGTTTTACCCTGAATTCATATGTCTGTGTTTGGGGTGCAAAGTTAAGTTTATATGTCAGTGGTATCTGGTACAGTTTTTTAAAATCTAAATAAACAGATGTTATGATGATTATTTTTGTTTAGAAAATTTTTTATTCAATAATTCTACACATCTTTTGCTTGGATAAATATGGATTGTAATTTATTTTTCATTTTTTTAAAATACACATCTATGATTGATGATCTTGAAATATGGTCAATGTTGTAATTTTAGACCATTAATTCCTAATATTATTTTTATACAAAACCAATCATTCTAAAATTTTAATTTCCTATTAATTGGTTTGTTTAGTGGACAAAATTATTTGGATTAATTTGGTGAAGATAACTGTTGACTTAAATATTATGTGGAATACATCACCAAAATGTGTTCATAATAAGATGCCTATATTGACATCATACATGCTTTATACAAAATTATACAATACCTTATCAACGAGCCACATTTTACCGCTCGTTTACATGCACACAAAAAATATATATATGGTCAACAAATTACCAAGTTCACTCACAAAAAAAAAACAACACAATCATCCATACATCATTCAGATCAGTTCGTCTTGTCCAACATATGTAGGCAATATCCTCTTCTCGCATGGGAGGGAATTGCTAGGAAACAATCTGTTTTTTGAATATCAGTCACTATCATATCGATAAGGGCCAACCGATCAGCTTCCTCCAAACCATCAACTTGATATATCTGATCGATGACTTCCTTTCGTCTTCTGAATTCCATTTCATATTTCTCCTTCTGCCATGATACGAGCTTGTCCAACTTTTGTTCATTAATGTCCATTGCTGTTCGTACTAGGTCAAACATTTCAGATTGGAAGGCAGTCCTCTTTCGCTTGTTGCCTCTCAAACCACTACTAGGTCCCACACGCCTATTTGTCGGTGTATCTGAGAAAACCTCATCCATACCGTCAACCATCGGTATGTTCTCAGACAATCCATGGTCAGGCTGCTCTTTGTCCTGTGATACCAACCTAACATCCTCCAAATGATCATCAGTTTCAGATGCTTGATCCAAAGGGGTTTGACAACCATCACCAGTAGCCCTGTCTTTTCCAAACACGATGGAAAGTTCATCATAGTGAAGGAATGGTTTATGAGACGGGAATGGTTTATGTCTCATACCCTTCGCGTTGGGATGAGACTACAAGTGAATATATAATATGTTAGTAAAAAATATAATAACTGTGGTAATATATTGTAATGTCTTGTCTTACCCGAACCCATAGATCAAAAACGTCCTGCTCTACGTCTACACACTTGAACTCCTCGTTCCAACCGAATCCGCTACATGCGTTACTCAACATCTCAGCAATCGCTGTATACTGTCGCTTTAAAAACCTAACCTTCTACTCTACTGTGGCTATCCCTATGCCACAGTTAGGAACTTTCTCATGCAGCAGACGGTGAAGTTGTTGTAAATAGCCAGGCTTGAAAGTACCATTATCAGCTCTCCACCCACTCTCAACCAATTGTAGTAACGACTCGACCAACTTTGCATCTTCAACCTTATACCAAATGTGTTTTTTGATTCTCTCACGTCCTGCCATTAAGCTACATACATGCGTATATCTAACTCAATTAAAATTTTTGGGAACATATAGATAAACAAATTTATAAGTACGATATACGAAAGACAATTTTCTAACTCAAACCAACAAACAAGCACAATATCGGGTAATTGAAAGTAGTACATTGTTTGAGCTTAAAAAAACATGAACTAAATCAAAGGAAGTTTCAATTCAAAGTAAAGCAATTCGAACAATAAAATATTTTTTCATGATGCTTGTTCCCATGCATTGAACATTTGGGTCGCCAAGTCATCCCTAAAGCTAGTCCATTCGTCCGATATTTCAATAAATTGAATGTTTTCATCACCCAGTTGAGAAGATGAAGAGTCTGAATCCTCTGGTGCATCAAACATTGCAGTTGGGCCCATCTCCCTAATGATAAGGTTGTGAAGCAGGCAACATGCCGTAATTGTTCGACACTGGACCTTGACTGGGTAGAATGACTTCCCACGAAGTGTTGCCCACCGACCCTTAAGTACGCCAAATGCTCTTTCTATGCAGTTTCTAGCATATGAGTGTTTCATGTTGAAAAATTTTGTTGGATTAGTCGGTGCATTTCCAACACCACGCCATTCTGAAAGGTGATAACGTTCTCCCCTATATCGTGCCAAGAATCCCTCGACATTAGGATATCCAGCATCACATAAGTAGTAATAACCTAGACACGGTATACATAGTTAATTGACAAGCTATTTGCTTTTGAACATAGAAAATGTAGTTACGAAAGCCAATACCCTTGGGAACCTTCAATCCAGTAGGTCGAGAAATTGCATCTCTAAGCACTCTAGAATCGGCTGCGGACCCTTCCCATCCTAGCATCACGAATATGAACTCTCCATCCGGAGAACAGACTGCAAGCACATTTGTGGCAATCTCACCCTTTTTGGTACGATATCGGGGTCGATCAATCGCACGTACATTCACCTTAATGTATGTGCCATCCAATGCACCCAGACAATTCTGTTTGAGTTCATACATCGGAGAAAAAGTCAACAAATTTGTTTTCCTTGAAAAACAAATACCTAGTACTTGACCGTGAACGAAGATACAATCGTTGTAATACCTCAAACCATTTCCACCTATTGTCAGTGCATTCGTTTGTGATAGGCTCTGGTTTTTTTAGCAGTACCTCATGAAGTTGTAGCACTGCAGTGAGGATTGACTTGAAATGCCTTGAAACAGTTTCACCAGACCGTGCAAACTGTCGTCGAACTACACGATTTTTAACGTCATGCGCTAGTATGTGGATGAACATTGCCACCATCTCCTCGACATCAACACACTGGGTTGGCGTCAGACGACTAGTCGTCCTAAGCATATTACAAAGGATTGTGAACGTCCTTCTATCCATCTGAGTGCTTTCGCGACAACATATGTCATTCTCATAAATAAGTCGAAAGAAGTTCAGCTGCCTAATCCGATTTCTAATGTATGACGGTTGGTTCTCTATTCTACGATGGTCATTCAATAATAAGGTTAAAGATAGCAAGAGTTGGTACTGGGAGGTGGTAATGATTGAGAGGATGGTAAATAGTTCTTCGTTTTCCATATTAAGGATAGGAAAGACGTCAAACTGTTCCTGAAACCATAAGAGATAATTTTAATTTAAAAATTCTCAAAAGATACATCTAGTGTTGTGCACAACATGCACATCACTTCAACTCTAGTAGACTAATTCCTACATACATAACGACCATTCCAATGATAAACCTTAGTATTAGATATTTTGTATTATTTAATTGTCGTCCTTCATTCTCACTAATTGGAGAAGTGTGACGTCCAACTTCACTAGGTGGAACAGTTAGTGACTGGTCAACAGTTGACAATCTAAACTGGATATATGCATACTCTGCTTCCTCAACAGTTTCGTATGACCGCTGAAGTGCTCCCCTAAACTCATTGACTTGTCGATAGCATTCGTGCCACGATATGTAAATCCCTGGCTTACGACCAACGAATACAACATAAAACTTCGTTTTCCCCATACTCCTAAACAATACCAAAATCAACAGTTAACTATGCTTTCAACAATACAAAAAACTATAGTCATGTTGTAAAAAGTAAGGGTTAGGTATAGTGTTTTATTTGGGTTAGGCCTCATTTCAAATATATTAAATCGAGATATAGATATTGGGCGTCGATTTGTATGAAAGTCTAAGCCTACTTTATCCAAGTTGTCCAATTAATTAAATCAAGTATCATACCTAAAAAAATTATCTAATATATATGTTTAGTATTTTGAAATACATAAACAAATTTAATATTTAGCAAATATAATAATTACATTAAATTGACTTAGAAACACTATTATGTCCCTGTAATTTAAATCATCTTAAATTTAGTCATTCGAAGTTAATTCACTTTTAACTTGGCTAAATAATTATACTAGTTTTAATGCAATAAAGTACAATATATGAATAAATTTTTAAATTTATAGTGAAAATGCTAATAACAAAAAACCTTTTGAGTAGTTTGTGTAATTTGCTGTTAAAAATTGAACTTAGCATCTTTATTTAATAAATTAATTCCCACAAAGTAGAAAAATTTACTAGTTTTAATGCAATAAAGCACAATATATGAATAAATTTTTAAATTTATAGTGAAAATACTGATAACAAAAAACCGTTTGAGTAGTTTGTGTAATTCGCGGTTAAAAATTGAACTTAGCATCTTTATTTAATAAATTAATTCCCACAAAGTAGAAAATTTTAATAGTTTTAATGCAATAAAGCACAATATATGAATAAATGTTTAAATTTATAGTGAAAATACTAATAACAAAAAACCGTTTGAGTAGTTTGTGTAATTCGCTGTTAAAAATTGAAATTAACATCTTTATTAATAAATGAATTCACACAAAGTAGTAAATTTTGGGTTGGGTTAAAATTTCTCTTCAACTTTGTTTTCTAAATCATACATAAACTAATTAGTCAATATCAATATATTTTTTTAAATCATACAAATTTTCTGTTGATATATGTTTTGTTTCTAATGTAGCAAATTTTTGTCAGACAAATACAAAATGAGTCAAAGAATGTTTGAAAAATACCCTAAACAAATCCTAAGAGAATAAACATGAGAAATGTCCAACAAAAGTCATAGACATCAAAGTATTATACGAAGGTCATAAACATCAAAATAATTTAAATAAAAAAAAATTACACAAATGTCCAACAAAAATCAAACATCAAATTAGTGAACAAAAGTCATAAACCTTATAGCAGCAAAAAAAAAAAAAAAATTACAAGAATGTCCAAGAATTATCCAACATAAGTAGAATGAACAAAATAATTAAATACAGCATATTGATGTAACTAACTACAAAGGAAAAACACATTCCACCAACCTCAAACTAATTTGTGCGGAATGTATTAGTTTGGGGCCTGCATATAATAGAAAATAATGTATTAAGATCAAACGAAAATCTTTGCAAAAAATGCAAGAGGAGTTAATTTTGTGTGTGTGTGTGTTGGGGGGGGGGGGGGGGGAAGTTGAGTATATCTAATACAAATTACATTCTTTCGTTCAAATGGTCAAGAAGGAGATCTACACGATGGACCAACTGAAAACCAAAATATAGAACATTAGTACTCAAAGTTGGGTAAGAAACCTAAAAATACAGAATGAAAAAAAAAAAAAAAAGCCAAGGATGGCTATTAGGAATAACTCACCAGACTACAATGAAGATCAGTAGGCAATGGAGATTTCTCAAGAGTATAAAAACGTGGTGGTTACCACCTATCTTATTAATTGATGGTGTGGGAAGTAATGTTGTGCAATAAACACAACCATCTAACCCAATAAAGCATTAAAAAGAGGATAAGACAACACTAATAACCGGCCTCAGACATCAATTTTGGGTGTATTTCATGTTAAAAAAATTGTGGTTCAGCAGGTGAACAAGAGACATAATAAATGAAGGTTGGCTGCAGTAAGTGTTATACTAATGAGACAGCCAGAATGCATTCACTATAGCAATAGTACATATCGAAAACAGAGATTAAAATTCATGAAAATAACAAGATGAGAGGCATCACACATCCATGAGTGATCAACATTACCAAAATTCTATATAATTGGAATGAGTTGAAGAAAAAAATTTAGATAAAAAATACCAGAGAATTTCATCCATCAAGACGAAGTAATAAAAAAAAATAGAGAAATCAATTGGCAAATTTTAACATCCACATATTTACAGTCGCTATGCATGAAAAAAATGACATAAATCATGAAAGAAAAATTTAGATTTAGTTCATACCAAACCAAAAAAAAAAAAATTAAATCATGAAGAAATCAAATGCAAATAAAAAAATGGAGAAATCAAGATGCAAATAAAAGAAGTGAGAAGGAAGCATCGAACAAAACAAATAAAAAAAATAAACAGAGGGATCATATCCAGCAAAAAGATCTAATAAAAAATAGAGAAATCAAGATGCAAATAAGAACATCCAACATATTCATAGATTGAAATCGACATGTATGAAGAAAATAACATAGATTGTGAAAGAAAAATTAGATCTAGATCATTAAAAAAAATCAATCTTGAAAATCAATCCTCCAAAAGATTTTACCTAATATGTAAACCAAGAGGTGGGAGTTGAATCATCATTGGCCGATGTGGGTTTAGAAAGCATACCTCTTCCCCCTCCCCCCACCTAACTTTGATTTGGAACCCATGGACCCCTACCATGTATTTCCTTCCGCAAATCGAACATGCATTTGATCCCACAAACCCAAACAAGGAGCGAACAATGAATGACCAGGGGAATATCAAATCCATGAGGAAACGAAGGAACCAGCAAGGATTTGTCATGGGTCATGGTTGAAGTGGCAAGGGGAGTGAGATCTAAGCACGATCGAGAGAAAAAAATCCTTCTCCATAAAAGAATCATGAATCTGAGAAGAAGTTTCAGAGAAAAAACCCTTCGCCATGGAAGAATTAAGAAATATGAGATGAGGTTTGTGAGGGTTTCAATCAGAGAACCAAATCGGAGAAGAAAAATCCTTCTCCATGGAAGAATCAAACAAATCTAAGATGAAGATTGCAAGGGTTTCGAAGCGTCGAGAGTAATGAGTGAGAGAACCAAAGCGTCTGAAGAGAGTAATGAGTGAGAGAATCAAAGCATCTGAAGAGAGAGGAGAGAGATCACATATCACCGTGTACTGTGCAGATACCATTTTACTGAAGAGTTATCATCTCAGTGGGCCAAACGGTGAGTGGGGTTAAAAACCCATCTCATCTCATCTCATATCAGTGGGTCAAACAGGCCCTAAGTGTAATTACGAACAACTCGTGAAGAATCGACTTTTATGTAATGATTATATCCAATGGACGCAGCAAGTTCTACAATTGACATGAGTGCAACTATGGGTCTATAGTGGTTTGCTCTATACTTAATAATGATTAATTAATCTGGTTTCATTGGAGTTTATAATCTGTAGGTTCATAAGGTCTCATTGCTAGCTCGTAAACAGATCAACAAGGATAAAAAGTAACAAGGATAAAAAGTATGAAAGAATAATTGAAATCTTCATATTTATGTAAAGTAAGGAATCGGATGTTTATTGTATAGATACAATTAATATAAGTTTAAGATATAGATACATTATTATTATGATATAGTTAATTTGAATGGATTTTAAATAAAACTATGTAACAAGGGAGAATTATGTATTGAATATGATTCAAATTATTTAACATTTTAATATAAGACATTAAAATGATTAATTAAATAATTAGGTTAACCTAATTAAGGTCCTTTAATAGTACCTTATCAAGGAAAAAAAAACTTTAACGCGCTGTTTTCGGTACAATTTTTTTCCTCCCATTCAAATGAAATTATAGAGAAGTGTTCCTGGGTTTTTCCCTCTCCACAAGCCAGATCTGATTTAGGTAGGTCGTAAATTTGAAAATCTATATATTTGTGGTTGAGGACTACTTTTAGATGCGGTGGGAAACTTTACTAATTTATTTTTATTTTTTAATATTACAGTCTTTTTTATCATCTTATTTCTCCCCCTTTCCTTTCTCCCTCTTCTTCGTCATGAGACCCTTGGTCGTTACTAAAATTTATTTAAAGTTAGGATTAAATTGGACATTTAAAGTACATGGACTAAAACTAAATAAACGTTAAGCACAAGTATGAGACTGATAATTTAACATTCATTCCACGTGTATGTATCAACAATAAATCAAATAGCAATCAACGTTTAATCAACAATCACGCATTTAATCGTGGAGAAATTTAGACCTTGTTATTTTTAGATATATAATCTTTTTAGTATATTCAGAAGTATAGCAACAATGAATAAAATATAATTATTTCAAGTATTTAAGTAATATATCTAAAAAAATACACTTCACTTAATCTTCAAATGTATATCACTTAATTAAATGATATACTAAAGAAAATAAAAATTAAAGTGTATTGAAAGAGAATTCTAGTTTGCGTTGCCCATATTTTTTAGTGCTTATTGGACTTCTCTAATTTTGGGTTTCGCCAACTCTTTTTGGTTTTGCCACGTTTACAATACTTAAACGGTAGACATGACTAAATTTTAGTAATTTGTTTTGTTTTTGTTGCAACTATCCCATATATTTTCTACCATTTTAAGCTACACTATTTAGCTATAAATTAAGATCTTATTACTCATGCGAACGCACACAAACAAATACCAAAGCTTCCAAACCTTAATACCCTCACGCAGCGGCACTAGAGATTGGATATGGAGAAGTCATCGACAAAGTTGCTTTCTTGCTCCTGATGTTCTTATTGCCTCGGGTACATAAATCAATTTAATTAATTATTGCTTTCTTGCTCCTGATGTTCTTTATTGCCTCGGGTACATAAATCAATTTTAATTAATTATAATCCAATTTTTTTTCTCTTTTTGCAATAGTTATCTTATTGTATGACGATTAACAATTGAAATATTTCAGAAACATTGTTCGTGTCAAATGCCAGAAATGTTGTAAACATTCCATGCAAAAGTCGTATTGATTGTTCTGATCCCTGGGACTGTGATTGCAAGCTCAACCTATGTTTTTGTCACCCAACATCTGAAAAGAAATTTCTTGACAAAACATTTCCTAAATATTTGGGAGAAAAAACGACAACTCCTTGAAGATTGAATGGAAATTTACCCATATACATAGCTTATTAAATAGAAGAAGTGTATTTTCCTATAATACACATAAATAATATATGACTTTATTTCTCTATAAGACCACTTTATTTCCAAGTTTATGTTGTTCATTATATTGTTAAAAATCTACGAAACATAAAAATAAGCAACAAAATATCATTAATGTAAATATAATAAATAATAGACTTTTAAAAATCATAAAATGTTTATTTATTAATCTAAATTTATTTTGAAAATTTTAAATTTTTTAATTTTTTCAGAAACATCCCTTAAAATTGATATTTTATCGATATTTCCATCGAAATTTTATTAAAATTAAAGCGTTGATATTTCCATCGACATCGATATTTTAGATCTTGGTTATTACTTTTGAAAAAAAATTAAGGATATTTTGATAATGTTTATTGATGTGATGATGTAATAAAGACGGTAAAAATTGGACAAAATGCATCTTGGACTTATTTTTTTGGGCTTCTATACAATTATCTCTACTTTTATTCCCTTCCTAATAGCACATTTCAATTTACATTATTCACTTGTCCGAGCTAGTTACTGTGTCCCATCGTCTTTCGGTGGGATTTATATTTTAATTTTGCCCTTAGACTTTATATATTTTTTTTTTCATTTTAACCCTTCAACTTTGAAATTATTTCTTGATATTTTGTCATAAATAAATGTCCTTGAACTTTGTCATGTATTTCAAATCATCTCTATACTTTCAAAAGTAGCAATAATATCTCTAAACTTTGACATATATTTCAAAAAGATACTTTTGGAGTAGAAAATCTTAACAATTTTATACAAAAAGTGAGATATGAAATGGTGTAACAGAGACCCAGAAAGAAATTTAGATCACCGCATTTTATAGGGCATCACTACACAGTTTTAAGTCTCAAGTTTTGTTCAAAAGTCTAAAGAATTTCAATTGCAATGGTTGTTTTGAAATATATTTTGTGAAAGTCGAGGCGTAATTGCAACTTTTGAAAGTATAATGACATTCTTGAAACAATGAGCAAAGTTTAAAGGTATTTGTTATAATTTAGTATAAAAATTGACATGATTATTTATGTGTAGAAATTGAAAAACATATATTACATCATTTACAACATTATTCTTGCAAATTGATGTATAAAATTTTATTTTATGAATGATAATTACCTCAAACTTTTATATTATTAGAAAAGAGTTTTACATAATTATTTTACAATTGTTTACCTCATTTACATTTCGTTGATTATAAAGGAGACTCATAATATTTTTATATTAATTATTTTAATTTATTACCTCTTATTTATTTCCTTTTTTCTCATATTATAGGTAAACTTTTTATAAAATTGAAGTATTTAATTTTGATTTGTAATGATTTATTATTCAAAGTATATGACTAAAAACCATTTTTAGACAAACAACTTTGGGTATAGATTTGATGGTAAACATGATATCATTTACAACTCTATTCTCGTAAATTGACATGATAATTAATATGTAATATTTGATACAGATTCTAGTATAAATTTCATGTCAGTTGAGTAATACACATGTTGGCTTGGTTACAGTGATCTTAAATTTCTATATAATTGTAAATAATATCATATTACATTTTCTAATTTTTACACCTTAGCTACCTCGCCCATTTTCATAATTTGATTCAATGATATTTTGTTTGGAACAATTTTAAAATTCAATGGAACAAATTATTTATCATGATTTAAATGACACACAAAACTTAAATAAAGGGTCGAAATTTATTAAACTTAAACTTCATAAAATATTGCAATTAGTACCCTCAAATAAGTTTTCATATGAGAATTTGTTAAAAAAAAAAAAAAAAAACACTTTCAATTATTATAAAACATATGCATTGAACGCATATTTCATAGAAAATGACATTGGATCATTTTTTTTCTTTTTCTTTTTTGGTTAACATTTATGAGTTTTTAGACTACATTATTCAATGGTTAATGAACTAATCAAGCTCCAATTTGTGCAAATTTGATAATATTTAAATTATTATTATATATTAATATTGCATAGAGTAAACGTTAGTTTATCCAACGTAACTCTCTCTCTAAACGACCTTTATCTCTGTTTCTTACACAAACTCACAACCATAGTATTAAATTTTTATCGATATGTCGATATTCCCATCGATATTTCTACGTTTCCATGGGTTCGATATCGATATGGGGGATGAATCGATATTTCCATTATATCGTAGAAAAATCCACGAAACACAAAAAATAAGCATCAAATTGTCACTAATATAAATATAATATAAATAATAGACATATTTACATATTTGAAAATAATAAATTATTTATTTATGTATTTAATTTAATTTTTATAATTTATGTTTTTATAATTTTTTCCAGAAATATCCATCGAAATTGATATTTTATCGATATTTCCATCGAAATTTCCGTAAAATTAAGACCTTGATATTTCCATCGACATCGATATTTTAAACCTTGCTCTCAACACATCTTCCAATGGACAAAATAAAGGCATTTGAAAAATCTGATAATGTTAAAAACTAATTTTAATACACCACCTTTGGAAGTTATTAGTGGTAATGGAAGTTGGAAATATCGATATCGAAGAAAATATTGAGGACTCGATTTTATGTAAATATTGATATTGATGGAAAGTTTGGGAAAAATTATGGAAATTGATGGAAATTTATAGAAAATGTTATAATTAATTAATGAAAAATTGATTGTGGCTTAATTAGACCATAACTAACCATTTTTAATCACAATTTCTATAAAGTAAGACAATACTTAGATGTCTATTGTAAATGTATGTGTAAATGTTGATGCGAGAGTAGAAATTTAAAAAAGAAATGGAAAAATAATTACAAATATAAAAAGTTTAGTAATAATTTGAGGTGAAATGATGTGAAAATTGTGAAAGTTTTGGATGGTAAAAGAAAAAAACTCACATCAATTCAATTTTAGTGAAATGATGTGAAAAGTTAATGAATTTTTTTTATTGAGGTTAAAAATAAATATAGGTTTTTTTGTGGTTTTTTCAAATTTAATTTCTTTATAAATGAAAGTTTTGAGCAGAAAATAAAGTTAAAAATTGAGAAAAGTTGGAAATGAGAAAAAGTAGCACATAAAAAAGATTAATCATTTGTTAAAAATGACATTGGCGTGTGAAACTATAGAATTGTGTGTAATCAGGACCATAAAATTGAAATTTTTTAACCGAGCTAACATAGTTAATTCAGGATAAAAAAATTGAAATCTTCTCGAAATGTCGAAATTTCTCAAAATTTTCTAGAAATCTCGAAATTTCATCGAAATGGAGGGAGTCGAATTATTCGTGAAACTTTCTTGAAATTTCGTCGAAATTGAGAGAAAAAAGTAAAATTTCTCCCAATCAAGATTTCGAGACCCTTGAAATCTCAAAATTTTGATCGAAATTTAGAGATTTCAATAGAAATTTTCCATTATAGTGGTAATGTATAGATGTGAGATTGATTAATAAAATTGTTTAGTTTTTTCTTTTTCTTTTTTTCTTTTGTAAACAACATAAAACTTGGAAATAAAATGCTCTTATAGAGAAATAAAGTCATATATTATTTATGTGTATTATAAGAAAATACATTTCTTCTAATTTATGAGCTATGTATATGGAATCAGATAAGGGGTAGGGAATGGGTAAATTTTTTCCATTCAATCTTCAAGGACTTGTCTTTTCTTCCCCCAAATATTCAGGAAAGACTTTGTTGAGAAATTTCTTTTCAGATTCTGGGTGACAAAAACATAGGTTGAGCTTGCAATCACAATCCCATGGATCAGAACAATCGATACGACTTTTGCATGGAATGTTTACAACATTTCTGGCATCTGACACGAACAATGTTTCTGAAATTTTTAATTGTTAATTATCATAATTATTGCAAAAAGAGAAAAAAAAAATAAATATACTTAATGAAAATTGATTTATATACCAGAAGCAATGAAAAACATCAGGAGCAAAAGAGCCAACTTTGTGGAGGACTTATCCATATCCAATCTCTAGCGAGTGGGTATTATATGATTTGAAACTTTTGTATTGGTTTGTGTGTTTTTGCATGAATCGTAGACTGTAATTTATAGTAAAATAATGTAGTTTAAAATAGTAGGAATATCATGCATTAAAACATGAATTTAATTGCACATTACAAATTTATTGTTGACCTAATATGATAGTAAATTTAATGTATATGCATTATGGAGATCAAATGCTATATATGTATATATATGTTATAAAAAAATTTCCTATAATTTTATTTTCTTTATTGACATTTTAGTATTTATAGAAAATAAAAACCTAACCGGTTGGAATATTTCTTTTAGGTAGTTTGTTGTTTTGAAATTTTATATATTTTATTATAAATGTAATATAAATATAGATATCCATAACCTATATAGGTTACAAAATATCATAAAGCTCCCATTGAATTTCATGTTGTAACATACCCCTCATTGAATTCAATCTTGTAACATATACCATCCCATATTCTTATAAATAGTGGTATATGGTGCCTTTGTAATACACGCCACAATTGAGTTCAGTTGTTATCTCTACTTTCTCATTCTCTCTACTTTGTTCTTTTGTTCTTTCTTTGTTCTTCCTTTGTTCTTGTTTTGTTCATATTTTACAACACGTTATCAGCACGAGTCTCTACCATTTTGAAGCTTTTGTAGAGATTGGACTCGATTCATTTGAATATCAAGAACGCTAAAGACCCGCTAGAATTTTCTCCATATTTTTTAAGGTATTTAGAATTTCGTTCAAATACGGTGAGTATTTTGATTTTGGTGATTTGATCTTGTTTGATTTAGAGGAAACAAAATTATACATATGTGTTTGATTTATATTTATATGAGAATTTCATATTTCAAATGTGATGCAAAAGAGACAATGATCTTGTACCTGTCGTACATTAAGAGTCTTTTTGAACAATTAAAATCCTTAATAATGAAAAGGAAGACGATGTGTGTTATAGCAAATTTGAGAATTTATTTGAATCTCTTGAAGAGATCATAACTTATCATTTTAACCCCTAAATATGATGATATTTTGATGTTACAAGTTTTTAGAATCTCCTGAAGAGATGATTATTCTTTTTTACCCACTTGTATATGAGATATTTGGTTTTCTTTTGAATCTCCTGAAGAGAAAAGAATAATTAATAATATTTATGTTTTGCATATAGTACATCTATGCATATGATACTTAGAAGTGGACAATACATTTTCCAAAATTCAAATGCTTGAAGCGAAAAATCAAATATGATATATATTAAGTCCTGTAGACTTGATTAAATATTTTGGAAAAGAAAATATTATTTTGCTCAGAGGAGCAAAATTTACAATTGATATACCACATTCTCTTGTAAATCAAAGAGAAATTTAGTAAATTTAGAAGGTATTTATTGTAATAAATATCATCTAGAGAAATTGATAATCTATTGTCTCCTACGGAAAATGCATATAGAAAAGTTGTATGCTTTTTCTTCTAAATTGTATTACACATATTCGTGTAATTGAAATATATGCAACAATAGACCCGAAGTTCATTGATCCAAATATTTTTATTTAACATGATGAGTCATTTTGGGTCAATAGTGAAAATAATTATTGAAAATATACATTCACATCCACGGAAGAACTAGAAGATTCTTCCATCTAATAAATTGGCATATGTGGCTTTGTTCTCAAGAGATTAATTATCAAACTCTCACTAATTAAAATTGAAACTTAACCTCTCCGGTGAATCATTTAAATATTTTATGGTTTTGTTGGCACATCCAATCGATGGTCACATATATATTTATTATCTTCAAAACCTTACATCTGCAAGGTTAGTTGCTCAAATAGTTAAGAGTACAATTTCATGATTTTGAAATTAAAAATTTTGTTATGATAATTCTAGTGAGTTTGAATCCCAACATTTGATAATTAATTGGGATAAGTGTTGAACATCCTGTAGCTTATGTTCAAATAGCAAAACTTCTAAATCTGTATGAGATCACATTGTGGTGTATGCTTTAAGCCAATGGCTTATGAGCTTATGGCCAGAAGCCAAATATATTTCATGTGTGCAAATGTGCAGTAAATGATTAAAATTGTTACACAACAACAATTAAGATAATGAAGTAATTAAAATGAATCCTCAAAAGAGGTTATAAATCTATATTGAAATTGATTTCACGTGAACTAATAAATACTATGAATCCCTGATGGGTGATATATTTATTACACAATTTGCTATTTTTCATTAATGAGACAAAATTTCCAACATTAGGGGGAGGAATTAAGAAAGTTGGAAAAAGAAATTGAATAAAATGCATATGCATTGTCTCATTTTGATCATCATACAGATCACTTTGAACTAGAAGTTCAAAAGATAACTAATTTAAATATTACAAATCAAATGCTAGATGTATTTACAGAACTTTTATAGTTGTAAGAAAATTAGTAAATTATATATATTGGTTGTAAATACAACATCTAAAAGTGATATCCCAATGCAAGAAGTTGTCACTATTAATGAGTCTACATCATGCCTGAAGCTTGATAGACAAATGGGTTCCAAAGATAAAGATCCTCGAAATGTAGTCAATAATAAAAAATGACTTAGTTAAGAATATGGATATTCCAAACGAAATCCTAAATATGAGTACTCATAAGAATCTTTAAGTAAATAAGGATTATAAAGAGATCTCGAGAAATTATATGTCATGACAAGAAAAAGGATGAAACCATACTTATATAAGTTGACAATTTTTTTGCATACAATATTGCTCACGGTATTATTTATGAAAATGAGTATTATGTATTGAAAAATGTCGACATAAAAGGGATTGACTTATGTGGAAAGAAACAATCCAATAGAAATAAACTCATTTTTCAAATCGTGAGGACTAGTAGTCCAGACTTCAGATAATGTCAAACATGTGGGATACAAGTAAGTATTTGTAAGAAAAACAAATAGAGTGAAGTCACATGATATAAAGCGAGACAGATTCCACAATAATTCTCGCAATGAATTGGTATTGACTATGATAGAACATATCCTCTAATGGTGGATATACAATACCATAAGATATATAAATTATTTGACTGTGCATGAAAAGTTTAATATACATCTTATGGATGCAGTCATACGACATTTAATGAATCTCTTAATAATGATAATCCCTGAAGGATTAAAGACACCAAAATCATATAATTCAAATATTAGAGAATTATATTTATCATAGAGATTCTTATAAAAAAAAAAAAAAAACTCCTGACGAATGTGATATAGTGATTATCTTATTAAAGATTTATTGAAATAAGGGTATAAAATGACCATGTTTGTCAATATGATATTATAAAGAAATCATAGTCAATATTTACTATATACGTATATGTTGATGATCTGAATATATAATGGAAACTCCTGAAGAGATTTCAAAGGCAATAAAGTTTCTTAAAAAAGAAATTGAAATGAAAGTTCTAATAAACAAAGTTTTGCCTTAGCTTGCAAATAAAACATAAAGCGCACGTATGTGATTACATCAATTTGTATAGAAAAGATCTTATATGAACTAGTTACAACATTGAATGGTTCATTCACCTGATGTGAAAAGATATACCATTCAATTTCAGGAAGATAATAATAAAAAAAAAAATTAGGGTCTTGAAGAACCATAATTTTGGGAAATAAGTGCACTTATATATCCTTACTAGTTATACACTACATGTTGTAGTAATTTTGTTACATAGATATAATATTTCTATAAAAGAAAGATATTAGAGTAAAGTTAAACCTATGTTATATTTTATATGAGAATTAGCTTACATGGATTTATTTTATTATGATAAATCTAATTATAATTTAAATGGTTGTGAAGATGCAGATTATTTATCTAACCCATGCGATCTAGATCCTAAACATGTTACTTAGTACATGGAGAAGCATTTTTATGACAGCCTATGGAGCAGATCATAACAACAATCACTTTAAATCATATTGAAATCGTGATGATTCATGTTCGCTCCAATAGTGCTCTTACATGAAAACAATAAAGCATAAAATGACAACATCAATATTCAACATATTTCTTCAAAAGATGACTTGGAGGACTTATTGACGAATGTGTTACCTACAACAACACTGGAGAAGTTAAGTCACAACATTTGCATGTGACAACCAAGAGTTATCAAGTGATGCTTTTATGAGGGGGAGTTATATGTGCTGCACTCTTTTTTCTGTGACCATGGTTTTATCCCACTGGGTTTTCCTAGTAAAGTTTTTAATAAGGCAGTTGTTAAAATATATGAATATTGTACTCTTTTTCCTTCACTAAGTTTTTTATCCCATTGGGTTTTTCCTAGTAAGGTTTTAACGAGACATATATTCTATATAATATGGATATCTAAGGGGGAGTATTATAAATGTAATATAAATATAGATATCCATAACCTATATAGGTTACAAAATATCATAAATCTCCCATTGAATTTCATGTTGTAACATACCCCTCATTGAATTCAATCTTGTAACATACACCATCCCATATCCTATAAATAGTGGTATATGGTGCCTTTGTAATACACACCACAATTGAGTTCAATTGTTATCTCTACTTTCTAATTCTCTCTACTTGGTTCTTTTGTTCTTGTTTTGTTCATATTTTACAACATATTTTTCATTTTCCCAATTTCTTCTTCATTCACTTTTTCTTCTTTTTCTTATTTCTTATCTTTTTCCTCTTTCTTCTTTTTTATTTGAGAGGAACGAAGGAGAGGGAATGAGGTAGACCAAAAACATTTTAATTTACTTTTCAAAATACTTTTTTTGTTAACATTTTTTTTTAATTTTTTATTTTACTTTTACCTTTTTATTTTTAATATTTTAAGAAAACTAAAGAAAATTCTCATTTTTATTTTTATTTTAAAAAATCTGTTAAATTTTGAATTTTATCCATAATAATAATAATAATAATTGAGCTGGACCAAATACGGTGAGTTTATGCAATTTTGGAAGGGATTCATCTGGCTAGAAGAAGGGAGATCCAGGATTGCCATCTTCTGTCCGATTCGCAACTTATGGTGCATATGCTATGTGGCTAGCTGGATGGTTTCTCTAAAGTGGATTCAACTGACAATGATAATGATACATGTA
Source organism: Lagenaria siceraria (assembly GCA_002890555.2). Taxonomy (NCBI): domain Eukaryota; kingdom Viridiplantae; phylum Streptophyta; class Magnoliopsida; order Cucurbitales; family Cucurbitaceae; genus Lagenaria; species Lagenaria siceraria. The sequence continues at coordinate 7,629,950 of CM016491.1, read as the reverse complement.
ATATCAAACCTATTTACACTTATGTTATTATTTTAATTTAAACAATTATTAATACATTAATGATTAATCTAAATTTCCACCTTTATTTGCATCCCACGTCCATGAATCAAGAGTTTAAAAAATATAATATTAAAATTATAGTTTTTTTTTTGGAGCAAATATTAAAAACAATATTTTGCAACCGAACTAATTAATTACTTTTGTAATGAATTTCCACGCTTTTTTTTTAATAGAATCTCCATTCTTTGTTGGTTACAAATTGAAATTATTAATTTAAGTTCTGTTTGTTAACCATTTGATTTTTAGTTTTTAGTTTTTGAAAACTAAGCCTATAGACACTACTTCCATCTCCAAATTTTTCCTTTTGTTATCTACTCAATGGTTTAAAAAACCAAGCCAAAATCTGAAAACATAAAAAAGTAGCTTTTTTAAAAACTTGTTTTTATTTTTGGAATCTGGTTAAGAATTCAACAATTATATTTAAGAAAGATGCAACTCATTGTAAGTATTGGGGAGGAAATATGCATAATTTTCAAAAACCAAAAATAAAAAACGAAATGATTACCAAACGGCGCCTCAAATTCTCACCACTAACAACCGTACGTGCTAACAAAAATATCAAACTATTTAGAAATATAGAAAAATTTTGATTTGAAAGCAAACAGAGTAAGGATCATGGTTTTTCAAAGAAAAAACAATTTATTGAAACTAATTCATTAGTTTGGTTTGATTTTTTAGTCTATATACCTTTGATTTTGATTTATTTTGGTTATTATATTTTTAACTTTGGTTCATATATTTTTAAAATGTTTATTTTTGTGTATATTTTTAAAATGTTTATTTTTGTTTATGTGCTTTCAACTTTTGTTCATTTTGGAACCTATGCTCTCAAAATGGTTTGTACTTTTAAAAACTTATTAGTTTGGTCTTGACATGTTTGGGAGTGATTTTAAAATCATTAAAACTACTTTTGTCATTTTTAAAATTACTCAAAAACACACTTTAATCCATTAAAATTAATTTAATTTTCAATTTTACACTTTTAAATGCAATTTTTCAATCATCAAAATTAGTTTTGAAGAATTAGAAACATATTTCACGGTGATTTTGAAAATGACAAATATGATTTTAGCCATTTTAATTTTCACTATCATTTTATTTTTAATGAACCAAAATATTCACTTTTGCGTCTGCCCATATTTTTAAGTGCTTCTTGGACTTTTCTAATTTTGGGTTGCGCCAATTCTTTTTGGTTTTGCTAAGCTTACAAAACTTAAAAACCGTAGACACGAACTGAATGTTAGTAATTTGTTTTTTTTTTTTTTTTTTGTTGCAACTATGCCGTATATTTTCTACCATTTTAAGCTACACTATTTAACTATAAATTATGGTCTTATTATTCATGTAAAAGCACACAAACAAATACAAAAGCTTCCAAACCGTAATACTCTCACACACCGGCACTAGAGATTGGATATGGAGAAGTCATCGACAAAGTTTGCTTTCTTGCTCCTGATGTTCTTTATTGCCTCGGGTACATAAATCCATTTTAATTAATTATATCCAATATTTTTTCTCTTTTTGCAATAGTTATCTTATTGTATGACGATTAACAATTGAAATATTTCAAAAACATTGTTCGTGTCAAATGCCAGAAATGTTGTAAACATTCCATGCAAAAGTCGTATTGATTGTTCTGATCCATGGGACTGTGATTGCAAGCTCAACCTATGTTTTTGTCACCCATCATCTGAAAAGAAATTTGTTGACAAAGCATTTCCTAAATATTTGGGAGAAGAAAAGATAACTCCTTGAATATTGAATGGAAAATTTACCCATTTCGTGCCCCTTATTTGATTCCATAAACATAGCTTATTAAATGAAAGAAGTGTATTTTATTATAATACACATAAATAATATATGACTTTATTTCTCTATAAGACCACTTTATTTCCAAGTTTATGTTGTTTACTGTAATTTTAAATGTCGATCGTTGTGGTATCGTAGAAAATCTACTACCTTGAAAGAAAAATTCAGTGCGACCTCGGTGCTAAATCGCGTATGCAGTTGCTCTCCATGGTTTACACAACATCCAAACTAAAGCATGCACTCGCTGGAGAATGGAGTGGAATCGTTGAAAATTATGCCTAGACCAGAGAAGAAAGAAATAGAGAAGAGAGGGGATCGATTTTCATTCCTCTTTTTCCAATAACTGAGAGCTTTAAAGGAAAGATAAGATATGCTATTTAAAAAAAATCGTTTTGAAATTAATTTTAAATACTGTTTTAGAATTAATCACGAACAATTAATTCTTGGAATGAATCATAAACAGTAATAAAACGGCTAAAACTCCTTTTTTGTTTTTTTCTATTGGTCCAAAGTCATTCCCAACAATCCCCACGAGTGATTGGTATAACAAACAAAACAAAAAGACATTTCGTAAAACATGTTTTTTCTGGAAAAAATTAGAAGAACAAACTTACACATCAATATCTTGAAGATTTGAATTAATGCATAGTGTATTATTATCAGATAATAGTAAATGTCGGGAAATTCAGTACTTTATTAAATAATAAAATATTCAATAAAATAAGTCACTCAATAAACTATCATGGTTGAACTCTTGATAGTAAACTAATCTAATTTCTACCAATCTGAAATTTCAATAGCCATATGAATAATCATTCTCCCACAGAGCAATTAGAAAATTAAACACCAACTAGACATCAATTAAACAAATTTTCAGTCTCGTTCATTTTATCCCAACTTCAAATTACACATTGTCTCTTCATTTACCAAACTACATTTTGTCTTTTTCCTCAATTAAACAATATTTCTCCCTTCTCTTTTAAGTTTTCTTTTCCACAAATAATAATAAAAATAATCTTCCTTTTACAACCAATTTGGCTATCTTCATTAAAACAATTTATACTATTTCACTATTTTCCAATATTCTTCTCAACTTTCTTTTTGTTGGGTTTTATGTCCTAAAGGTGGTAGTATTGTAATAAACTATTTATTCATATCTAATAAAATAAATTGTTATATTATTTTTTGTTAATCTTTCATAAAAAATTGAGTATTGTAAAAATTCAAGGTTTTTATATGCAATCTTGAACAATATTGGGTGACATACAAGTGAATCATGTTCAAGTAATAACCGAAAGAGCCTATAGTATACGCATAAGATTGGGTGTCTTATCCTGCTAATACTATGTATACGACCCACATTGTAATTGTTATAAGCAGTTTCATTTAAATCGTTCATGTGGAGACATGTGAGTGGGTGTATCCTATACAAAGAGTGTGTATAAGACCGGGCTACGAAATATTTAATTTCTCTTTGTAAATCCGTTAATTGAAGAGATTAATATTTCACGAGATGTTCATATATGACTCGAACATGATCCTGAGTAAGTTATGAACTCCTGCTTGTGAGTGCCAGTTCTTTGATTTACATGGGTGAGAGTGGCCCAGTTGTCGACTCAATACGCCTACTATCTTGGGGACTAGACCAAATAGGTAATTGGGAACATAATTTGATAAGATAGAATTCACTCATCCCCGTATAGGAAAACTAAATGAATAGTTTCCTTAAGTGTTAATTACGGGACTTGAACAATGGGGCCCCACCCTCCCACTCGCCTGAGAGGGGCTTGGTTTATGGTTGGATGATAAACAAATTGATCATTAGAGGATCAATGGTACTTAAGGATAGAGAGGTAATTACATGGGTAAAACAGACTTGTGACTCAAAATAATTACGAACAACTCGTGAAGTCCTACAGTGGATACGAGGGCAACTACGGGTCTATAGTGGTTTGCTCTATAGTTAATGAATTTTTGTTAATTAATTAAAGAATTTAGTTAATTAATCTTGTATCATTGGGGTTTCTAATCTGTAGGTTCATAAGGTCTGATTGTTAGCTCGTAAACAGATCAACAAGGATCAAAAGTATTGAAAGAATAATTTGAAATGTTCATATTTATGTAAACTAAGGAATCATATGTTTATTGTATTAGATACAATTAATATAAGTGCTAATATATATAGATACATTATTATTATTATATAGTTAATTTGAATGGGATTTAAATTAAAAATGTAATAATTTGAATATAAGATATTAAAATGATTAATTAAATAATTAAGTCTTAACCTAATAAGGTTTTATAAACAATACCTTATAAAGGGAAAAAAAAAACTTTAACACAGTTTTAGGTACAATTTTTTTCCTCTCCATTTCAAATGAAAATTACAGAGAAGTGTTCTCCGCGTTTTTCCCTCTCCCACAAGCCAGATCTAATTTAGGTAGACCGTAAATTTGAAAATCTATATACTTGTGGTCGAGGTGACTTCTTTTAGATGAGTTGGGAAACTTTACTAATTTTATATTTTATTTGTTAATATTACATGTCTTTTTTATCATCTTATTTCTCTCCCTTGTCCTTTCTCCTTCCTCTCTTCCTTCCATTCGCCTTCTTCTTACTCTTCTTCGTCATGAGACCATTGTTCGTTGCTAAAATTTATTGAAAGTATAAAGATTAAATTGGACATTTAAAAGTATATGGACTAAAACTCAATAAACTTTAAAGCACAAGGACGAGAATGGTAATTTAAAATTCATTCCACGTGTATCAACAATAAATCAAATAGCAATCAACAATCACACATTTTAACCGTGGAGAAATTTTGGACCCTCGATTATTTTGTTCAATTCTAATAATACATCTAAAAAAATACACATTCACTTGATATCTTTCAAATGTATATCACTTCATTAAATGATATACTTAAAAGAAAATAAAAATTAAAAGTGTATTGAAAGAGAAATTCTACTTTTGCGTCTGCCTATATTTTCAAGTGCTTCTTGGACTTTTCTAATTTTGGGTTGCGCCAACTCCTTTTGGTTTTGCCACCTTTACAAAACTTAAAAACGGTAGATAGGAACTAAATTTTAGTAATTTGTTTTGTTTTTGTTGCAACTATCCCATATATTTTCTACCATTTTAAGCTACACTATTTAACTATAAATTATGGTCTTATTACTCATGCGAACGCACACAAACAAATACCAAAGCTTCCAAACCTTAATACTCTCACGCAGCGGCACTAAAGATTGGATATGGAGAAGTCCTCGACAAAGTTTGCTCTCTTGCTCTTGATGTTCTTTATTGCCTCTGGTATATAAATCAATTTTAATTAATTATATCCAATATTTGTTCTCTTTTTGTAATAGTTATTTTATTGTATGACAACTAACAATTAAAATGTTTCAGAAACATTATTCGTGTCAGATGCCAGAAATGTTGTAAACATTCCATGCAAAAGTCGTATTGATTGTTCTGATCCATGGGACTGTGATTGCAAGCTCAACCTTTGTTTTTGTCACCCGACATCTGAAAAGAAATTTCTTGACAAAGCATTTCCAAAATATTTAGGAGAAGAAAAGACAACTCCTTGAAGATTATTCAATGGAAAGTTTCACATTCCCTGCCCCTTATCTAATTCCATATACATAACTTATTAAATGGAAGAAGTGTATTTTACTATAATACACATAAATAATATATGACTTTATTTCTCTACAAGACCACTTTATTTCCAAGTTTATGTTGTTTAGCGTAAATGTCAATCGTTGTGGCGCCGTAGAAAATCTACTACCTCGAACGCAAAATTTGGCTCGACCTTGGTGCTAAATCGCGTATGCAGTTGCTCTCCAAGGTTTACACAACATCCAAACTCAAGCATGCACTCGCTGGAGAATGGAATGGAATCGTCGAAAATTATGCCCACACCACAAAAGAGATAAATAGAGAAGAAAGGGGATCAATTTTTATTTCTCTTTTTCCAATAACTGAGAACTTTAAAGGAAAGATAAGATTTGTTATTTAAAAGAAAAAAACGTTTTGAAATTAATTTCAAAAACTATTTTAAAATTAATTGAGATTAATTCTTGGAATTAATCACAAACAATTAATTCTTGAAATGAATCACAAACGGTAATAAAACAGCTAAAACTCCTTTTTCATTTTTTTTACTAAGCACAAAGGAACCAAAGTTATTTCCAACAATCCCCACAAATGACTGGTATAGCAAACAAAATAAAACAACATTTTGTAAAGCATGTTTTTTCTGGGAAAAATTATGAAAAAATCCTTAAATATCAATACCTTGACGATTTTGATTGATGCATAGTATAATATTATCACATAATACTAAATGCGGTGAAATTCACTACTTTATTAAATAATAAAATATTCAGTAAAATAAGTCACTCAAAAAACTATCATGGTTGAACTCTTGATAGTAAACTAATCTAATCTCTACCAATCTGAAATCTCAATAGTCAGATGAGTAATCATTCTCCCACAGAGCAATCAGAAAATGAAACACCATGTAGACGTCAATTAAACAAATTTCCAATCTCGTTCATTTTATCCCAACTTCAAATTTCATATTGTCTCTTCATTTACACTGCAGTTTGTCTTTTTCCTCAATTAAACAGTATTTCTCCCTTTTCTTTTAAATTTTCTTTTCCACAATAATAATAAAAAGAGTCTTCCTTTTACAGCCCATTTGGCTATCTTCATTAAAACATTTTATACTATTTCACTCCCTCCCAATATTCTTCTCAACTTTGTTTTTTTTGGTTTTATGCCCTAGAGGTGGTAGTATTGTAATAAACTATTTGTTCATATTTAATAAAATAAATTGTTATTTTATTTTGTGTTATATCTTTCGTAAAAATAATTCAGTATTGTAAAAATCCAAGGTTATTATATATAATCTTTAACAATATGTGGCTGACATACAAGTGAATCATGTTCAAGTAATAACCTAAAGATCCTATAGTATATGCATAAGATTGAGTGTCTTTTCCTAGTAATACTATGGATACGACCCACACTGTAATTGTTATAAACGGTTTGATCCAAATCGTTCATGTGGAGATATGAGAGTGGGGTATCCTATACAAATAGTGTGTATAAGGCTGGACTACGAAATATTTAATTTCTCTTTGTAAATCCGTTAATAGAAGAAATTAATATTTCACGAGATGATCATATATGACTAGATTATGATCCTGAGTACATTATGCACTCCTACTTGTGAGGGCCTGTTCTTTGATTTACATGGGCGAGAGTGACCCGAGTTGCCGACTCAATACGCCTACCATTTTTACCATTTTGGGAAATTGACAAAATAGGTAGCTGGGAACATAATTTGATAAGATGAAATATACTCCTTCCTGTATATGGAAACTTCTTCCTGTATAGGAAAAGTAGATGAGTAGTTCCCTTAAGTGTTGATTACGAGACTTGAACAATGGGGCTCACCTTCTCACTCGCCTGAGAGGGGCTTGGTTAATGGTTGGACCACAAAGAAATTGCTCATTAGAAGATCAGTGGTATTTAAGGATACAGAGGTAATTACATGAGTAAAACGAACTTGTGACTAAGGGGCTGTTTGGGGCGCTGAGTTGAGATATGATGTCTGGATATATGATGTCTGTGGAGTTCATATGTCTGTGTTTGGGGTGCAGAGTTGTTTTACCCTGAATTCATATGTCTGTGTTTGGGGTGCAAAGTTAAGTTTATATGTCAGTGGTATCTGGTACAGTTTTTTAAAATCTAAATAAACAGATGTTATGATGATTATTTTTGTTTAGAAAATTTTTTATTCAATAATTCTACACATCTTTTGCTTGGATAAATATGGATTGTAATTTATTTTTCATTTTTTTTAAAATACACATCTATGATTGATGATCTTGAAATATGGTCAATGTTGTAATTTTAGACCATTAATTCCTAATATTATTTTTATACAAAACCAATCATTCTAAAATTTTAATTTCCTATTAATTGGTTTGTTTAGTGGACAAAATTATTTGGATTAATTTGGTGAAGATAACTGTTGACTTAAATATTATGTGGAATACATCACCAAAATGTGTTCATAATAAGATGCCTATATTGACATCATACATGCTTTATACAAAATTATACAATACCTTATCAACGAGCCATATTTTACCGCTCGTTTACATGCACACAAAAAATATATATATGGTCAACAAATTACCAAATTCACCCACAAAAAAAAAAAAAAAACACTATCATCCATACATCATTCAGATCAGTTCGTCTTGCCCAACATATGTAGGCAATATCCTCTTCTCGCATGGGAGGGAATTGCTAGGAAACAAACTGTTTTTTGAATATCAGTCACTATCATATCGATAAGGGCCAACCGATCAACTTCCTCCAAACCATCAACTTGATATATCTGGTCGATGACTTCCTTTCGTCTTCCGAATTCCATTTCATATTTCTCCTTCTGCCATGATACGAGCTTGTCCAACTTTTGTTCATTAATGTCCATTGCTGTTCGTACTAGGTCAAACATTTCAGATTGGAAGGCAGTCCTCTTTCGCTTGCTGCCTCTCAAACCACTACTAGGTCCCACACGCCTATTTGTCGGTGTATATGAGAAAACCTCATCCATACCGTCAACCGTTGGTATGTTCTCAGACAATCCATGGTCAGGCTGCTCATTATCCTGTGATCCCAACCTAACATCCTCCAAATGATCATCTGTTTCAGATGCTTGATCCAAAGGGGTTTGACAACCGTCACCAGTAGCCCTGTCTTTTCCAAACACGATGGAAAGTTCATCATAGTGAGGGAATGGTTTATGTCTCATACCCTTCGCGTTAGGATGAGACTACAAGTGAATATATAATATGTTAGTAAAAAATATAATAACTGTAGTAATATATTGTAATGTCTTGTCTTACCCGAACCCATAGATCAAAAACGTCCTGCTCTACGTCTACACACTTGAACTCCTCGTTCCAACCGAATCCGCTACATGCGTTACTCAACATCTCAGCAATCGCTGTATACTGTCGCTTTAAAAACCTAACCTTCTACTCTACTGTGGCTATCCCTATGCCACAGTTAGGAACTTTCTCATGCAGCAGACGGTGAAGTTGTTGTAAATAGCCAGGCTTGAAAGTACCATTATCAGCTCTCCACCCACTCTCAACCAATTGTAGTAACGCTCGACCAACTTTGCATCTTCAACCTTATACCAAATGTGTTTTTTGATTCTCTCACGTCCTGCCATTAAGCTACATACATGCGTATATCTAACTCAATTAAAATTTTTGGGAACATATAGATAAACAAATTTATAAGTACGATATACGAAAGACAATTTTCTAACTCAAACCAACAAACAAGCACAATATCGGGTAATTGAAAGTAGTACATTGTTTGAGCTTAAAAAAACATGAACTAAATCAAAGGAAGTTTCAATTCAAAGTAAAGCAATTCGAACAATAAAATATTTTTTCATGATGCTTGTTCCCATGCATTGAACATTTGGGTCGCCAAGTCATCCCTAAAGCTAGTCCATTCGTCCGATATTTCAATAAATTGAATGTTTTCATCACCCAGTTGAGAAGATGAAGAGTCTGAATCCTCTGGTGCATCAAACATTGCAGTTGGGCCCATCTCCCTAATGATAAGGTTGTGAAGCAGGCAACATGCCGTAATTGTTCGACACTGGACCTTGACTGGGTAGAATGACTTCCCACGAAGTGTTGCTCACCGACCCTTAAGTACGCCAAATGCTCTTTCTATGCAGTTTCTAGCATATGAGTGTTTCATGTTGAAAAATTCTGTTGGATTAGTCGGTGCATTTCCAACACCACGCCATTCTGAAAGGTGATAACGTTCTCCCCTATATCGTGCCAAGAATCCCTCGACATTGGGATATTCAGCATCACATAAGTAGTAATAACCTAGACACGGTATACATAGTTAATTGACAAGCTATTTGCTTTTGAACATAGAAAATGTAGTTACGAAAGCCAATACCCTTGGGAACCTTCAATCCAGTAGGTCGAGAAATTGCATCTCTAAGCACTCTAGAATCGGCTGCGGACCCTTCCCATCCTAGCATCACGAATATGAACTCTCCATCCGGAGAACAGACTGCAAGCACATTTGTGGCAATCTCACCCTTTCTGGTACGATATCGGGGTCGATCAATCGCACGTACATTCACCTTAATGTATGTGCCATCCAATGCACCCAGACAATTCTGTTTGAGTTCATACATCGGAGAAAAAGTCAACAAATTTGTTTTCCTTGAAAAACAAATACCTAGTACTTGACCGTGAACGAAGATACAATCGTTGTAATACCTCAAACCATTTCCACCTATTGTCAGTGCATTCGTTTGTGATAGGCTTTGGTTTTTTTAGCAGTACCTCATGAAGTTGTAGCACTGCAGTGAGGACTGACTTGAAATGCCTTGAAACAGTTTCACCAGACCGTGCAAACTGTCGTCGAACTACACGATTTTTAACGTCATGCGCTAGTATGTGGATGAACATTGCCACCATCTCCTCGACATCAACACACTGGGTTGGCGTCAGACGACTAGTCGTCCTAAGCATATTACAAAGGATTGTGAACGTCCTTCTATCCATCCGAGTGCTTTCGCGACAACATATGTCATTCTCATAAATAAGTCGAAAGAAGTTCAGCTGCCTAATCCGATTTCTAATGTATGACGGTTGGTTCTCTATTCTACGATGGTCATTCAATAATAAGGTTAAAGATAGCAAGAGTTGGTACTGGGAGGTGGTAATGATTGAGAGGATGGTAAATAGTTCTTCGTTTTCCATATTAAGGATAGGAAAGACGTCAAACTGTTCCTGAAACCATAAGAGATAATTTTAATTTAAAAATTCTCAAAAGATACATCTAGTGTTGTGCACAACATGCACATCACTTCAACTCTAGTAGACTAATTCCTACATACATAACGACCATTCCAATGATAAACCCTAGTATTAGATATTTTGTATTATTTAATTGTCGTCCTTCATTCTCACTAATTGGAGAAGTGTGACGTCCAACTTCACTAGGTGGAACAGTTAGTGACTGGTCAACAGTTGACAATCTAAACTGGATATATGCATACTCTGCTTCCTCAACAGTTTCGTATGACCGCTGAAGTGCTCCCCTAAACTCATTGACTTGTCGATAGCATTCGTGCCACGATATGTAAATCCCTGGCTTACGACCAACGAATACAACATAAAACTTCGTTTTCCCATACTCCTAAACAATACCAAAATCAACAGTTAACTATGCTTTCAACAATACAAAAAACTATAGTCATGTTGTAAAAAGTAAGGGTTAGGTATAGTGTTTTATTTGGGTTAGGCCTCATTTCAAATATATTAAATCGAGATATAGATATTGGGCGTCGGTTTGTATGAAAGTCTAAGCCTACTTTATCCAAGTTGTCCAATTAATTAAATCAAGTATCATACCCTAATATATATGTTTAGTATTTTGAAATACATAAACAAATTTAATATTTAGCAAATATAATAATTACATTAAATTGACTTAGAAACACTATTATGTCCCTGTAATTTAAATCATCTTAAATTTAGTCATTCGAAGTTAATTCACTTTTAACTTGGCTAAATAATTATACTAGTTTTAATGCAATAAAGTACAATATATGAATAAATTTTTAAATTTATAGTGAAAATGCTAATAACAAAAAACCTTTTGAGTAGTTTGTGTAATTTGCTGTTAAAAATTGAACTTAGCATCTTTATTTAATAAATTAATTCCCACAAAGTAGAAAAATTTACTAGTTTTAATGCAATAAAGCACAATATATGAATAAATTTTTAAATTTATAGTGAAAATACTGATAACAAAAAACCGTTTGAGTAGTTTGTGTAATTCGCGGTTAAAAATTGAACTTAGCATCTTTATTTAATAAATTAATTCCCACAAAGTAGAAAATTTTAATAGTTTTAATGCAATAAAGCACAATATATGAATAAATGTTTAAATTTATAATGAAAATACTAATAACAAAAAACCGTTTGAGTAGTTTGTGTAATTCGCTGTTAAAAATTGAAATTAACATCTTTATTTAATAAATGAATTCACACAAAGTAGTAAATTTTGGGTTGGGTTAAAATTTCTCTTCAACTTTGTTTTCTAAATCATACATAAACTAATTAGTCAATATCAATATATTTTTTAAATCATACAAATTTTCTGTTGATATATGTTTTGTTTCTAATGTAGCAAATTTTTGTCAGACAAATACAAAATGAGTCAAAGAATGTTTGAAAAATACCCTAAACAAATCCTAAGAGAATAAACATGAGAAAATGTCCAACAAAAGTCATAGACATCAAAGTATTATACGAAGGTCATAAACATCAAAATAATTTAAATAAAAAAAAATTACACAAATGTCCAACAAAATCAAACATCAAATTAGTGAACAAAAGTCATAAACCTTATAGCACAAAAAAAAAAAAAAAAAAAAAATTACAAGAATGTCCAAGAATTATCCAACATAAGTAGAATGATCAAAATAATTAAATACAGCATATTGATGTAACTAACTACAAAGGAAAAAACACATTCCACCAACCTCAAACTAATTTGTGCGGAATGTATTAGTTTGGGGCCTGCATATAATAGAAAATAATGTATTAAGATCAAACGAAAAATCTTTGCAAAAAAATGCAAGAGGAGTTAATTTGTGTGTGTGTGAGGGGGGGGGGAAGTTGAGTATATCTAATACAAATTACATTCTTTCGTTCAAATGGTCAAGAAGGAGATCTACACGATGGACCAACTGAAAACCAAATATAGAACATTAGTACTCAAAGTTGGGTAAGAAACCATAAAAATACAGAATGAACAAAAAAAAAAGCCAAGGATGGCTATTAGGAATAACTCACCAGACTACAATGAAGATCAGTAGGCAATGGAGATTTCTCAAGAGTATAAAACGTGGGATACAAGTGATTTATAGAAGAATAAAGGTGGTGGTTACCACCTAATCTTATTAATTGATGGTGTGGGAAGTAATGTTGTGCAATGAACACAACCATCTAACCCAATAAAGCATTAAAAAGAGGATAAGACAACACTAATAGCCAGCCTCAGACATCAATTTTGGGTGTATTTCATGTTAAAAAAACTGTGGTTCAGCAGGTGAACAAGAGACATAATAAATGAAGGTTGGCTGCAGTAAGCGTTATACTAATGAGACAGCCAGAATGCATTCACTATAGCAATAGTACATATCGAAAACAGAGATTAAAATTCATGAAAATAACAAGATGAGAGGCATCACACATCCATGAGTGATCAACATTACCAAAAATTCTATATAATTGGAATGAGTTGAAGAAAAAAATTTAGATAAAAAATACCAGAGAATTTCATCCATCAAGACGAAGTAATAAAAAAAAATAGAGAAATCAATTGGCAAATTTTAACATCCACATATTTACAGTCGCTATGCATGAAAAAAATGACATAAATCATGAAAGAAAAATTTAGATTTAGTCCATACCAAAACCAAAAAAAAAAAAATTAAATCATGAAGAAATCAAGATGCAAATAAAAAAATGGAGAAATCAAGATGCAAATAAAAGAAGTGAGAATGGAAGCATCGAACAAAACAAATAAAAAAAATAAACAGAGGGATCATATCCAGCAAAAAGATCTAATAAAAAATAGAGAAATCAAGATGCAAATAAGAACATCCAACATATTCATAGATTGAAAATCGACATGTATGAAGAAATAACATAGATTGTGAAAGAAAAATTAGATCTAGATCATTAAAAAAAATCAATCTTGAAAATCAATCCTCCAAAAGATTTTACCTAATATGTAAACCAAGAGGTGGGAGTTGAATCATCATTGGCCGATGTGGGTTTAGAAAGCATACCTCTTCCCCCTCCCCCCACCTAACTTCGATTTGGAACCCATGGACCCCTACCATGTATTTCCTTCCGCAAATCGAACATGCATTTGATCCCACAAACCCAAACAAGGAGCGAACAATGAATGAACCAGGGGAATATCAAATCCATGAGGGAAACGAAGGAACCGGCAAGGATTTGTCATGGGTCATGGTTGAAGTGGCGAGGGGAGTGAGATCTGAGCAACGATCGAGAGAAAAAAATCTTTCTCCATAAAAGAATCATGAAATCTGAGAAGAAGTTTCGGAGAAAAAACCCTTCGCCATGGAAGAATTAAGAAATATGAGATGAGGTTTGTGAGGGTTTCAATCAGAGAACCAAATCGGAGAAGAAAAATCCTTCTCCATGGAAGAATCAAACAAATCTAAGATGAAGATTGCAAGGGTTTCGAAGCGTCGAGAGTAATGAGTGAGAGAACCAAAGCGTCTGAAGAGAGTAATGAGTGAGAGAACCAAAGCGTCTGAAGAGATAGGAGAGAGATCACATATCACCGTGTACTGTGCAGATACCATTTTACCTGATGTGGAGAGTTATCATCTCAGTGGGCCAAACGATGAGTTGGGTTAAAAACCCATCTCATCTCATCTCATATCAGTGGGTCAAACAGGCCCTAAGTGTAATTACGAACAACTCGTGAAGGATCGATTTTTATGTAATGATTATATCAAATGGACGCAGCAAGTTCTACAATTGACATGAGTGCAACTATGGGTCTATAGTGGTTTGCTCTATACTTAATGAATTAATTAAAGAATTTAGTTAATTAATCTTGTTTCATTGGAGTTTATAATCTGTAGGTTCATAAGGTCTCATTGCTAGCTTGTAAACAGATCAACAAGGATAAAAAGTAATGAAAGAATAATTTGAAATGTTCATATTTATGTAAAGTAAGGAATCGTATGTTTATTGTATTAGATACAATTAATATAAGTATTAATATATATAGATATACATAAAAGAAAATAAAAATTAAAAGTGTATTGAAAGAGAAATTCTAGTTTTGCGTTTGCCCATATTTTTAAGTGCTTATTGGACTTCTCTAATTTTGGGTTGCGCCAACTCTTTTTGGTTTTGCCACGTTTACAATACTTAAACGGTAGACATGAACTAAATTTTAGTAATTTGTTTTGTTTTTGTTGCAACTATCCCATATATTTTCTACCATTTTAAGCTACACTATTTAGCTATAAATTAAGATCTTATTACTCATGCGAACGCACACAAACAAATACCAAAGCTTCCAAACCTTAATACCCTCACGCAGCGGCACTAGAGATTGGATATGGAGAAGTCATCGACAAAGTTTGCTTTCTTGCTCCTGATGTTCTTTATTGCCTCGGGTACATAAATCAATTTTAATTAATTATATCCAATTTTTTTTTTCTCTTTTTGCAATAGTTATCTTATTGTATGACGATTAACAATTGAAATATTTCAGAAACATTGTTCGTGTCAAATGCCAGAAATGTTGTAAACATTCCATGCAAAAGTCGTATTGATTGTTCTGATCCCTGGGACTGTGATTGCAAGCTCAACCTATGTTTTTGTCACCCAACATCTGAAAAGAAATTTCTTGACAAAACATTTCCTAAATATTTGGGAGAAAAAACGACAACTCCTTGAAGATTGAATGGAAAATTTACCCATATACATAGCTTATTAAATAGAAGAAGTGTATTTTCCTATAATACACATAAATAATATATGACTTTATTTCTCTATAAGACCACTTTATTTCCAAGTTTATGTTGTTCATTATATTGTTAAAAATCTACGAAACATAAAAAATAAGCAACAAAATATCATTAATGTAAATATAATATAAATAATAGACTTTTAAAAATCATAAAATGTTTATTTATTAATCTAAATTTATTTTGAAAATTTTAAAATTTTTTAATTTTTTCAGAAACATCCCTTAAAATTGATATTTTATCGATATTTCCATCGAAATTTTATTAAAATTAAAGCGTTGATATTTCCATCGACATCGATATTTTAGATCTTGGTTATTACTTTTGAAAAAAAAATTAAGGATATTTTGATAATGTTTATTGATGTGATGATGTAATAAAGACGGTAAAAATTGGGACAAAATGCATCTTGGACTTATTTTTTTGGGCTTCTATACAATTATCTCTACTTTTATTCCCTTCCTAATAGCACATTTCAATTTACATTATTCACTTTGTCCGAGCTAGTTACTGTGTCCCATCGTCTTTCGGTGGGATTTATATTTTAATTTTGCCCTTAGACTTTATATATTTTTTTTTCATTTTAACCCTTCAACTTTGAAATTATTTCTTGATATTTTGTCATAAATAAAATGTCCTTGAACTTTGTCATGTATTTCAAATCATCTCTATACTTTCAAAAGTAGCAATAATATCTCTAAACTTTGACATATATTTCAAAAAGATACTTTTGGAGTAGAAAATCTTAACAATTTTATACAAAAAGTGAGATATGAAATGGTGTAACAGAGACCCAGAAAGAAATTTAGATCACCGCATTTTATAGGGCATCACTACACAGTTTTAAGTCTCAAGTTTTGTTCAAAAGTCTAAAGAATTTCAATTGCAATGGTTGTTTTGAAATATATTTTGTGAAAGTCGAGGCGTAATTGCAACTTTTGAAAGTATAATGACATTCTTGAAACAATGAGCAAAGTTTAAAGGTATTTGTTATAATTTAGTATAAAAATTGACATGATTATTTATGTGTAGAAATTGAAAACATATATTACATCATTTACAACATTATTCTTGCAAATTGATGTATAAAATTTTATTTTATGAATGATAATTACCTCAAACTTTTATATTATTAGAAAAGAGTTTTACATAATTATTTTACAATTGTTTACCTCATTTACATTTCGTTGATTATAAAGGAGACTCATAATATTTTATATTAATTATTTTAATTTATTACCTCTTATTTATTTCCTTTTTTCTCATATTATAGGTAAACTTTTATAAAATTGAAGTATTTAATTTTGATTTGTAATGATTTATTATTCAAAGTATATGACTAAAAACCATTTTTAGACAAACAACTTTGGGTATAGATTTGATGGTAAACATGATATCATTTACAACTCTATTCTCGTAAATTGACATGATAATTAATATGTAATATTTGATACAGATTCTAGTATAAATTTCATGTCAGTTGAGTAATACACATGTTGGCTTGGTTACAGTGATCTTAAATTTCTATATAATTGTAAATAATATCATATTACATTTTCTAATTTTTACACCTTAGCTACCTCGCCCATTTTCATAATTTGATTCAATGATATTTTGTTTGGAACAATTTTAAAATTCAATGGAACAAATTATTTATCATGATTTAAATGACACACAAAACTTAAATAAAGGGTCGAAATTTATTAAACTTAAACTTCATAAAATATTGCAATTAGTACCCTCAAATAAGTTTTCATATGAGAATTTGTTAAAAAAAAAAAAAAAAAAAACACTTTCAATTAATTATAAAACATATGCATTGAACGCATATTTCATAGAAAATGACATTGGATCATTTTTTTTCTTTTTCTTTTTTGGTTAACATTTATGAGTTTTTAGACTACATTATTCAATGGTTAATGAACTAATCAAGCTCCAATTTGTGCAAATTTTGATAATATTTAAATTATTATTATATATTAATATTGCATAGAGTAAACGTTAGTTTATCCAACGTAACTCTCTCTCTAAACGACCTTTATCTCTGTTTCTTACACAAACTCACAACCATAGTATTAAATTTTTATCGATATGTCGATATTCCCATCGATATTTCTACGTTTCCATGGGTTCGATATCGATATGGGGGATGAATCGATATTTCCATTATATCGTAGAAAAATCCACGAAACACAAAAAATAAGCATCAAATTGTCACTAATATAAATATAATATAAATAATAGACATATTTACATATTTGAAAATAATAAATTATTTATTTATGTATTTAATTTAATTTTTATAATTTTATGTTTTTATAATTTTTCCAGAAATATCCATCGAAATTGATATTTTATCGATATTTCCATCGAAATTTCCGTAAAATTAAGACCTTGATATTTCCATCGACATCGATATTTTAAACCTTGCTCTCAACACATCTTCCAATGGACAAAATAAAGGCATTTGAAAAATCTGATAATGTTAAAAACTAATTTTAATACACCACCTTTGGAAGTTATTAGTGGTAATGGAAGTTGGAAATATCGATATCGAAGAAAATATTGAGGACTCGATTTTATGTAAATATTGATATTGATGGAAAGTTTGGGAAAAATTATGGAAATTGATGGAAATTTATAGAAAATGTTATAATTAATTAATGAAAAATTGATTGTGGCTTAATTAGACCATAACTAACCATTTTTAATCACAATTTCTATAAAGTAAGACAATACTTAGATGTCTATTGTAAATGTATGTGTAAATGTTGATGCGAGAGTAGAAATTTAAAAAAGAAATGGAAAAATAATTACAAAATAATAAAAAGTTTAGTAATAATTTGAGGTGAAATGATGTGAAAATTGTGAAAGTTTTGGATGGTAAAAGAAAAAAACTCACATCAATTCAATTTTAGTGAAATGATGTGAAAAGTTAATGAATTTTTTTTATTGAGGTTAAAAATAAATATAGGTTTTTTTGTGGTTTTTTCAAATTTAATTTCTTTATAAATGAAAGTTTTGAGCAGAAAATAAAGTTAAAAATTGAGAAAAGTTGGAAATGAGAAAAAGTAGCACATAAAAAAGATTAATCATTTGTTAAAAATGACATTGGCGTGTGAAACTATAGAATTGTGTGTAATCAGGACCATAAAATTGAAATTTTTTAACCGAGCTAACATAGTTAATTCAGGATAAAAAAATTGAAATCTTCTCGAAATGTCGAAATTTCTCAAAATTTTCTAGAAATCTCGAAATTTCATCGAAATGGAGGGAGTCGAATTATTCGTGAAACTTTCTTGAAATTTCGTCGAAATTGAGAGAAAAAAGTAAAATTTCTCCCAATCAAGATTTCGAGACCCTTGAAATCTCAAAATTTTGATCGAAATTTAGAGATTTCAATAGAAATTTTCCATTATAGTGGTAATGTATAGATGTGAGATTGATTAATAAAATTGTTTAGTTTTTTCTTTTTCTTTTTTTCTTTTGTAAACAACATAAAACTTGGAAATAAAATGCTCTTATAGAGAAATAAAGTCATATATTATTTATGTGTATTATAAGAAAATACATTTCTTCTAATTTATGAGCTATGTATATGGAATCAGATAAGGGGTAGGGAATGGGTAAATTTTTTCCATTCAATCTTCAAGGACTTGTCTTTTCTTCCCCCAAATATTCAGGAAAGACTTTGTTGAGAAATTTCTTTTCAGATTCTGGGTGACAAAAACATAGGTTGAGCTTGCAATCACAATCCCATGGATCAGAACAATCGATACGACTTTTGCATGGAATGTTTACAACATTTCTGGCATCTGACACGAACAATGTTTCTGAAATATTTTTAATTGTTAATTATCATAATTATTGCAAAAAGAGAAAAAAAAAATAAATATACTTAATGAAAATTGATTTATATACCAGAAGCAATGAAAAACATCAGGAGCAAAAGAGCCAACTTTGTGGAGGACTTATCCATATCCAATCTCTAGCGAGTGGGTATTATATGATTTGAAACTTTTGTATTGGTTTGTGTGTTTTTGCATGAATCGTAGACTGTAATTTATAGTAAAATAATGTAGTTTAAAATAGTAGGAATATATCATGCATTAAAACATGAATTTAATTGCACATTACAAATTTATTGTTGACCTAATATGATAGTAAATTTAATGTATATGCATTATGGAGATCAAATGCTATATATGTATATATATGTTATAAAAAAATTTCCTATAATTTTATTTTCTTTATTGACATTTTAGTATTTATAGAAAATAAAAACCTAACCGGTTGGAATATTTCTTTTAGGTAGTTTGTTGTTTTGAAATTTTATATATTTTATTATAAATGTAATATAATATAGATATCCATAACCTATATAGGTTACAAAATATCATAAAGCTCCCATTGAATTTCATGTTGTAACATACCCCTCATTGAATTCAATCTTGTAACATATACCATCCCATATTCTTATAAATAGTGGTATATGGTGCCTTTGTAATACACGCCACAATTGAGTTCAGTTGTTATCTCTACTTTCTCATTCTCTCTACTTTGTTCTTTTGTTCTTTCTTTGTTCTTCCTTTGTTCTTGTTTTGTTCATATTTTACAACACGTTATCAGCACGAGTCTCTACCATTTTGAAGCTTTTGTAGAGATTGGACTCGATTCATTTGAATATCAAGAACGCTAAAGACCCGCTAGAATTTTCTCCATATTTTTTAAGGTATTTAGAATTTCGTTCAAATACGGTGAGTATTTTGATTTTGGTGATTTGATCTTGTTTGATTTAGAGGAAACAAAATTATACATATGTGTTTGATTTATATTTATATGAGAATTTCATATTTCAAATGTGATGCAAAAGAGACAATGATCTTGTACCTGTCGTACATTAAGAGTCTTTTTGAACAATTAAAATCCTTAATAATGAAAAGGAAGACGATGTGTGTTATAGCAAATTTTGAGAATTTATTTGAATCTCTTGAAGAGATCATAACTTATCATTTTAACCCCTAAATATGATGATATTTTGATGTTACAAGTTTTTAGAATCTCCTGAAGAGATGATTATTCTTTTTTACCCACTTGTATATGAGATATTTGGTTTTCTTTTGAATCTCCTGAAGAGAAAAGAATAATTAATAATATTTATGTTTTGCATATAGTACATCTATGCATATGATACTTAGAAGTGGACAATACATTTTCCAAAATTCAAATGCTTGAAGCGAAAAATCAAATATGATATATATTAAGTCCTGTAGACTTGATTAAATATTTTGGAAAAGAAAATATTATTTTGCTCAGAGGAGCAAAATTTACAATTGATATACCACATTCTCTTGTAAATCAAAGAGAAATTTAGTAAATTTAGAAGGTATTTATTGTAATAAATATCATCTAGAGAAATTGATAATCTATTGTCTCCTACGGAAAATGCATATAGAAAAGTTGTATGCTTTTTCTTCTAAATTGTATTACACATATTCGTGTAATTGAAATATATGCAACAATAGACCCGAAGTTCATTGATCCAAATATATTTTTATTTAACATGATGAGTCATTTTGGGTCAATAGTGAAAATAATTATTGAAAATATACATTCACATCCACGGAAGAACTAGAAGATTCTTCCATCTAATAAATTGGCATATGTGGCTTTGTTCTCAAGAGATTAATTATCAAACTCTCACTAATTAAAATTGAAACTTAACCTCTCCGGTGAATCATTTAAATATTTTATGGTTTTGTTGGCACATCCAATCGATGGTCACATATATATTTATTATCTTCAAAACCTTACATCTGCAAGGTTAGTTGCTCAAATAGTTAAGAGTACAATTTCATGATTTTGAAATTAAAAATTTTGTTATGATAATTCTAGTGAGTTTGAATCCCAACATTTGATAATTAATTGGGATAAGTGTTGAACATCCTGTAGCTTATGTTCAAATAGCAAAACTTCTAAATCTGTATGAGATCACATTGTGGTGTATGCTTTAAGCCAATGGCTTATGAGCTTATGGCCAGAAGCCAAATATATTTCATGTGTGCAAATGTGCAGTAAATGATTAAAATTGTTACACAACAACAATTAAGATAATGAAGTAATTAAAATGAATCCTCAAAAGAGGTTATAAATCTATATTGAAATTGATTTCACGTGAACTAATAAATACTATGAATCCCTGATGGGTGATATATTTATTACACAATTTGCTATTTTTCATTAATGAGACAAAATTTCCAACATTAGGGGGAGGAATTAAGAAAGTTGGAAAAAGAAATTGAATAAAATGCATATGCATTGTCTCATTTTGATCATCATACAGATCACTTTGAACTAGAAGTTCAAAAGATAACTAATTTAAATATTACAAATCAAATGCTAGATGTATTTACAGAACTTTTATAGTTGTAAGAAAATTAGTAAATTATATATATTGGTTGTAAATACAACATCTAAAAGTGATATCCCAATGCAAGAAGTTGTCACTATTAATGAGTCTACATCATGCCTGAAGCTTGATAGACAAATGGGTTCCAAAGATAAAGATCCTCGAAATGTAGTCAATAATAAAAAATGACTTAGTTAAGAATATGGATATTCCAAACGAAATCCTAAATATGAGTACTCATAAGAATCTTTAAGTAAATAAGGATTATAAAGAGATCTCGAGAAATTATATGTCATGACAAGAAAAAGGATGAAACCATACTTATATAAGTTGACAATTTTTTTGCATACAATATTGCTCACGGTATTATTTATGAAAATGAGTATTATGTATTGAAAAATGTCGACATAAAAGGGATTGACTTATGTGGAAAGAAACAATCCAATAGAAATAAACTCATTTTTCAAATCGTGAGGACTAGTAGTCCAGACTTCAGATAATGTCAAACATGTGGGATACAAGTAAGTATTTGTAAGAAAAACAAATAGAGTGAAGTCACATGATATAAAGCGAGACAGATTCCACAATAATTCTCGCAATGAATTGGTATTGACTATGATAGAACATATCCTCTAATGGTGGATATACAATACCATAAGATATATAAATTATTTGACTGTGCATGAAAAGTTTAATATACATCTTATGGATGCAGTCATACGACATTTAATGAATCTCTTAATAATGATAATCCCTGAAGGATTAAAGACACCAAAATCATATAATTCAAATATTAGAGAATTATATTTATCATAGAGATTCTTATAAAAAAAAAAAAAAAACTCCTGACGAATGTGATATAGTGATTATCTTATTAAAGATTTATTGAAATAAGGGTATAAAATGACCATGTTTGTCAATATGATATTATAAAGAAATCATAGTCAATATTTACTATATACGTATATGTTGATGATCTGAATATATAATGGAAACTCCTGAAGAGATTTCAAAGGCAATAAAGTTTCTTAAAAAAGAAATTGAAATGAAAGTTCTAATAAACAAAGTTTTGCCTTAGCTTGCAAATAAAACATAAAGCGCACGTATGTGATTACATCAATTTGTATAGAAAAGATCTTATATGAACTAGTTACAACATTGAATGGTTCATTCACCTGATGTGAAAAGATATACCATTCAATTTCAGGAAGATAATAATAAAAAAAAAAAATTAGGGTCTTGAAGAACCATAATTTTGGGAAATAAGTGCACTTATATATCCTTACTAGTTATACACTACATGTTGTAGTAATTTTGTTACATAGATATAATATTCTATAAAAGAAAGATATTAGAGTAAAGTTAAACCTATGTTATATTTTATATGAGAATTAGCTTACATGGATTTATTTTATTATGATAAATCTAATTATAATTTAAATGGTTGTGAAGATGCAGATTATTTATCTAACCCATGCGATCTAGATCCTAAACATGTTACTTAGTACATGGAGAAGCATTTTTATGACAGCCTATGGAGCAGATCATAACAACAATCACTTTAAATCATATGAAATCGTGATGATTCATGTTCGCTCCAATAGTGCTCTTACATGAAAACAATAAAGCATAAAATGACAACATCAATATTCAACATATTTCTTCAAAAGATGACTTGGAGGACTTATTGACGAATGTGTTACCTACAACAACACTGGAGAAGTTAAGTCACAACATTTGCATGTGACAACCAAGAGTTATCAAGTGATGCTTTATGAGGGGGAGTTATATGTGCTGCACTCTTTTTTCTGTGACCATGGTTTATCCCACTGGGTTTTCCTAGTAAAGTTTTTAATAAGGCAGTGTTAAAATATATGAATATTGTACTCTTTTTCCTTCACTAAGTTTTTTATCCCATTGGGTTTTCCTAGTAAGGTTTTAACGAGACATATATTCTATATAATATGGATATCTAAGGGGGAGTATTATAAATGTAATATAAATATAGATATCCATAACCTATATAGGTTACAAAATATCATAAATCTCCCATTGAATTTCATGTTGTAACATACCCCTCATTGAATTCAATCTTGTAACATACACCATCCCATATCCTATAAATAGTGGTATATGGTGCCTTTGTAATACACACCACAATTGAGTTCAATTGTTATCTCTACTTTCTAATTCTCTCTACTTGGTTCTTTGTTCTTGTTTTGTTCATATTTACAAACTATTTTCATTTTCCCAATTCTTCTTCATTCACTTTTTCTTCTTTTCTTATTTCTTATCTTTTTCCTCTTCTTCTTTTTTATTTGAGAGAACGAAGGAGAGGGAATGAGGTAGACCAAAAACATTTTAATTTACTTTTCAAAAACTTTTTTGTTAACATTTTTTTTTAATTTTTAATTTTACTTTTACCTTTTTATTTTAATATTTTAGAAAACTAAAGAAATTCTCATTTTATTTTTATTTTAAAAATCTGTTAAATTTTGAATTTATCCATAATAATAATAATAATAATTGAGCTGGACCAAATACGGTGAGTTTATGCAATTTTGGAAGGGTCATCTGGCTAGAAGAAGGGAGATCCAGGATTGCCATCTTCTGTCCGATTCGCAACTTATGGTGCATATGCTATGTGGCTAGCTGGATGGTTTCTCTAAAGTGGATTCAACTGACAATGATAATGATACATGTAATATCAAACCTATTTACACTTATGTTAATTTTAATTTAAACAATTATTAATACATTAATGATTAATCTAAATTTCCACCTTTATTTGCATCCCACGTCCATGAATCAAGAGTTTAAAAAATATAATATTAAAATTATAGTTTTTTTTTTGGAGCAAATATTAAAAACAATATTTTGCAACCGAACTAATTAATTACTTTTGTAATGAATTTCCACGCTTTTTTTTAATAGAATCTCCATTCTTTGTTGGTTACAAATTGAAATTATTAATTTAAGTTCTGTTTGTTAACCATTTGATTTTTAGTTTTTAGTTTTTGAAAACTAAGCCTATAGACACTACTTCCATCTCCAAATTTTTCCTTTTGTTATCTACTCAATGGTTTAAAAAACCAAGCCAAAATCTGAAAACATAAAAAAGTAGCTTTTTTAAAAACTTGTTTTTATTTTTGGAATCTGGTTAAGAATTCAACAATTATATTTAAGAAAGATGCAACTCATTGTAAGTATTGGGGAGGAAATATGCATAATTTTCAAAAACCAAAAATAAAAAACGAAATGATTACCAAACGGCGCCTCAAATTCTCACCACTAACAACCGTACGTGCTAACAAAAATATCAAACTATTTAGAAATATAGAAAAATTTTGATTTGAAAGCAAACAGAGTAAGGATCATGGTTTTTCAAAGAAAAAACAATTTATTGAAACTAATTCATTAGTTTGGTTTGATTTTTTAGTCTATATACCTTTGATTTTGATTTATTTTGGTTATTATATTTTTAACTTTGGTTCATATATTTTTAAAATGTTTATTTTTGTGTATATTTTTAAAATGTTTATTTTTGTTTATGTGCTTTCAACTTTTGTTCATTTTGGAACCTATGCTCTCAAATGGTTTGTACTTTTAAAAACTTATTAGTTTGGTCTTGACATGTTTGGGAGTGATTTTAAAATCATTAAAACTACTTTTGTCATTTTTAAAATTACTCAAAACACACTTTAATCCATTAAAATTAATTTAATTTTCAATTTTACACTTTTAAATGCAATTTTTCAATCATCAAAATTAGTTTTGAAGAATTAGAAACATATTTCACGGTGATTTTGAAAATGACAAATATGATTTTAGCCATTTTAATTTTCACTATCATTTTATTTTAATGAACCAAAATATTCACTTTTGCGTCTGCCCATATTTTTAAGTGCTTCTTGGACTTTTCTAATTTTGGGTTGCGCCAATTCTTTTTGGTTTTGCTAAGCTTACAAAACTTAAAAACCGTAGACACGAACTGAATGTTAGTAATTTGTTTTTTTTTTTTTTTTTTGTTGCAACTATGCCGTATATTTTCTACCATTTTAAGCTACACTATTTAACTATAAATTATGGTCTTATTATTCATGTAAAAGCACACAAACAAATACAAAAGCTTCCAAACCGTAATACTCTCACACACCGGCACTAGAGATTGGATATGGAGAAGTCATCGACAAAGTTTGCTTTCTTGCTCCTGATGTTCTTTATTGCCTCGGGTACATAAATCCATTTTAATTAATTATATCCAATATTTTTCTCTTTTGCAATAGTTATCTTATTGTATGACGATTAACAATTGAAATATTTCAAAAACATTGTTCGTGTCAAATGCCAGAAATGTTGTAAACATTCCATGCAAAAGTCGTATTGATTGTTCTGATCCATGGGACTGTGATTGCAAGCTCAACCTATGTTTTTGTCACCCATCATCTGAAAAGAAATTTGTTGACAAAGCATTTCCTAAATATTTGGGAGAAGAAAAGATAACTCCTTGAATATTGAATGGAAAATTTACCCATTTCGTGCCCCTTATTTGATTCCATAAACATAGCTTATTAAATGAAAGAAGTGTATTTTATTATAATACACATAAATAATATATGACTTTATTTCTCTATAAGACCACTTTATTTCCAAGTTTATGTTGTTTACTGTAATTTTAAATGTCGATCGTTGTGGTATCGTAGAAAATCTACTACCTTGAAAGAAAAATTCAGTGCGACCTCGGTGCTAAATCGCGTATGCAGTTGCTCTCCATGGTTTACACAACATCCAAACTAAAGCATGCACTCGCTGGAGAATGGAGTGGAATCGTTGAAAATTATGCCTAGACCAGAGAAGAAAGAAATAGAGAAGAGAGGGGATCGATTTTCATTCCTCTTTTTCCAATAACTGAGAGCTTTAAAGGAAAGATAAGATATGCTATTTAAAAAAAATCGTTTTGAAATTAATTTTAAATACTGTTTTAGAATTAATCACGAACAATTAATTCTTGGAATGAATCATAAACAGTAATAAAACGGCTAAAACTCCTTTTTTGTTTTTTTCTATTGGTCCAAAGTCATTCCCAACAATCCCCACGAGTGATTGGTATAACAAACAAAACAAAAAGACATTTCGTAAAACATGTTTTTTCTAGAAAAAATTAGAAGAACAAACTTACACATCAATATCTTGAAGATTTGAATTAATGCATAGTGTATTATTATCAGATAATAGTAAATGTCGGGAAATTCAGTACTTTATTAAATAATAAAATATTCAATAAAATAAGTCACTCAATAAACTATCATGGTTGAACTCTTGATAGTAAACTAATCTAATTTCTACCAATCTGAAATTTCAATAGCCATATGAATAATCATTCTCCCACAGAGCAATTAGAAAATTAAACACCAACTAGACATCAATTAAACAAATTTTCAGTCTCGTTCATTTTATCCCAACTTCAAATTACACATTGTCTCTTCATTTACCAAACTACATTTTGTCTTTTTCCTCAATTAAACAGTATTTCTCCCTTCTCTTTTAAGTTTTCTTTTCCACAAATAATAATAAAAATAATCTTCCTTTTACAACCAATTTGGCTATCTTCATTAAAACAATTTATACTATTTCACTATTTTCCAATATTCTTCTCAACTTTCTTTTTGTTGGGTTTTATGCCCTAAAGGTGGTAGTATTGTAATAAACTATTTATTCATATTTAATAAAATAAATTGTTATATTATTTTTTGTTAATCTTTCATAAAAACTTGAGTATTGTAAAAATTCAAGGTTTTTATATGCAATCTTGAACAATATGTGGGTGACATACAAGTGAATCATGTTCAAGTAATAACCGAAAGAGCCTATAGTATACGCATAAGATTGGGTGTCTTATCCTGCTAATACTATGTATACGACCCACATTGTAATTGTTATAAGCAGTTTCATTTAAATCGTTCATGTGGAGACATGTGAGTGGGTGTATCCTATACAAAGAGTGTGTATAAGACTGGGCTACGAAATATTTAATTTCTCTTTGTAAATCCGTTAATTGAAGAGATTAATATTTTACGAGATGTTCATATATGACTCGATCATGATCCTGAGTAAGTTATGAACTCCTGCTTGTGAGTGCCAGTTCTTTGATTTACATGGGTGAGAGTGGCCCAGTTGTCGACTCAATACGCCTACTATCTTGGGGACTAGACCAAATAGGTAATTGGGAACATAATTTGATAAGATAGAATTCACTCCTTCCCGTATATGGAAACTTCTTCCCGTATAGGAAAACTAAATGAGTAGTTTCCTTAAGTGTTGATTACGGGACTTGAACAATGGGGCCCCACCCTCCCATTCGCCCGAGAGGGGCTTGGTTTATGGTTGGATCATAAACAAATTGATTATTAGAGGATCAATGGTACTTAAGGATAGAGAGGTAATTACATGGGTAAAACAGACTTGTGACTCAAAATAATTACGAACAACTCGTGAAGTCCTACAGTGGATACGAGGGCAACTACGGGTCTATAGTGGTTTGCTCTATAGTTAATGAATTTTTGTTAATTAATTAAAAAATTTAGTTAATTAATCTTGTATCATTGGGGTTTCTAATATGTAGGTTCATAAGGTCTCATTGTTAGCTCGTAAACAGATCAACAAGGATCAAAAGTATTGAAAGAATAATTTGAAATGTTTATATTTATGTAAAGTGAGGAATCATATGTTTATTGTATTAGATACAATTAATATAAGTATTAATATATATAGATACATTATTATTATGATATAATTAATTTGAATTGGATTTAAATTAAAACTATGTAATAAGGGAGAATTAATGTATTTGAATATGATTCAAATAATTAATCATTTTAATAATAATTAAACATTTTAATATAAGATTAATTAAATAATTAGGTCTTAACCTAATTAAGGTCCTATAAATAGTACCTTATAAAGGAAAAAAAAACTTTAACGTTGTTTTAGGTACAGTATTTTTTCTCTCCCATTCAAATGAAAACTATAGAGAAGTGTTCTCTGGGTTTTTCCCTCTCCGACAAGCCATTCTCGGCCCCTTATCGGGTTCCATATACATAGCTTATTAAATGGAAGAAGTGTATTTTCCTATAATACACATAAATAATATATGACTTTATTTCTCTATAAAACCATTTTATTTTCAAGTTTATGTTGTTCATTATATCGTTAAAAATCTACGAAACATAAAAAACAAGCAACAAAATGTCATTAATGTAAATATAATATAAATAATAGACTTTTAAAAATCATAAAATGTTTATTTACTAATTTAAATTTATTTTTAAAATTTTAAATTTATTTAATTTTTCCATAAACATCCATTAAAATCGATATTTCTATCAAAATTTTATTAAAATTAAAGTGTTGATATTTAATTTCCATCAACATCGATATTTTAAATCGTGGTTATTTCTTTTGAAAAAAAATTAAGGATATTTTGATAATGTTTATTGATGTGATGATATAAGAAAGACGGTAAAAAGTAGGGCAAAATACATCTTGGACTTAGTTTTTTGGCTTGTATACACTTATCTCTACTTTTATTTCCTTCCTAATAGCATATTTCAATTTACATTATTCACTTTGTTCGAGCTAGTTATTGTGTCCCACCGTTCGTCTTTCGGTGAGATTTATATTTTAATTTTGCCCTTGAGACTTTATATTTTTTTTTTTCATTTTAACCCTTAAACTTTGAAATTATTTCTTGATATTTTGTCATAAATAAAAATTAGGTTAACTTATTAAAAAAATGCCCTTGAACTTTGTCATGTATTTCAAAATCATCTCTATACTTTCAAAAGTAGCAATAATATCCCTAAACTTTCACATATATTTCAAAATGATACTCTTGGAGTAGAAAATGTTAAAAATTTTATACAAAAAGTGAGATATGAAATGGTGTAACAGAAACCCAGAAAGAAATTTAGATCACTACATTTTGTAGGGCATCACTACACAGTTTTAAGTCTCAATTTTTGTTCAAAATTCTAAAGAATTTCAATTGCAATGGTAGTTTTGAAATATATTTTGTGAAAGTCGAGGCGTAATTGCAACTTTTGAAAGTATAATGACATTCTTGAAACAATGAGCAAAGTTTAAAGGTATTTATTATGATTTAGCATAAAAATTGACATGATTATTCATGTGTAGAAATTGAAAAACATATATTACTTCATTTACAACATTATTCTTGCAAATTGATATATAAAATTTTATTTTATGAATGATAACCTCAAACTTTTATATTATTAGAAAAGAGTTTTACATAATTATTTTACAATTGTTTACCTCATTTACATTTCCTTGATTATAAAGGAGACTCATAATATTTTTTATATTAATTATTTTAATTTATTACCTCTTATTTATTTCCTTTTTTCTCATATTATAGGTAAACTTTTTATAAAATTGAAGTATTTAATTTTGATTTGTAATGATTTATTATCCGAAGTATGGGACTAAAAACCATTTTTAGACAAACAACTTTAGGTATAGATTCAATGGTAAACATGATATCCTTTACAACTTTATTCTCATAAATTGACATGGTAATTAATATGTAATATTTGATGCAGATTCTAGTATAAATTTAATGCCAGTTGAATTATACACTTGTTGACTTGGTTACAAATTTACAACCATCTTAATTTTCTATATAGTTGCAAATAATATCGTTGATAGACAATAAAAAATTTCTATATTTATAAATAGTTATTCATTTTTCTATATTTGAAAACATTAATAAAACATATGCATTGAACGCATATTTCATAAAAAATGACATTAGATCATTATTTTTTCTTTTTCTTTTCTGGTTAACCTTTCTGAGTTTGGACTACATTATTCAATGGTAAATGAACTAATCCAGCTCCCGTTTGTGCAAATTTTGATGGTATTTAAATTATTATTATTTATTAATATCGCATAGAGTAAACATTAGTTTATACTAGGGATTGAAAAATTGCGATACCTCGCCGATATATCACTAAAATAGGAGTTTCGATAGATACAACGGGGTGAACATCTTTTTTAAAGAAAAATCGAGAAAAATCGACTATATCGGCCATATATCAAGGATATATCGTTTTATGAGATTTTATCTTTATCAAAATTGGCAGACGTGGATATATCGCGAACTATCGTAGATTTATCGGCGAAATATGGGAGAAATTTTGGTTAAATATGGCCGATATTCTAAGGATTTTTCGCGGATATATCACCAAATATTGATTTTATTTCATTTTTTAAATACATCAATTTTCACTTCAAATTTCCAATTAAAATTGTGGATCAAATTTTTTCCAAAAATCAAGATATTTCAATTTATTAAATTGAAGATTTATTAAGTTTCAAAATCCAAACAAAATATCAACATATTCCAAAATCATTATTACCTTTATTTTAAAAAATTGAATATCAACATATTCTAAATTCTTCACTCAATTTCTAATCCAAAATTTACCTTTATTAAATTGAATTTCAAAAAACAAATAACATATATTAACTCTAAACATAATTCAAACTATTTCTATTGAATTTTCACATCATTTAAAAAAAAACATATATTAATCCCAAACATAATTCAACATGTATTAATTTTTAATCTAATTCAAATTTTTTTCATTGAGTTTTCACATCATTCCACCATTCAAATTTTCATTTTCAATAAAAAAAAATTTGAAAAAATAACATGTATTAATTTCTAACCCAATTCAAACTTTTTTCATTGAGTTTTCACATCAATCCATCGTTTAATTCTTCATTTCCAATAAAAATAATTTGAAAAATTCAGTTCATAATCAATTTTCCAGTCTTTGCTATTATCAATTATTTTATTATCAATCATAGTTGGCTTCTAATTATTGATTTATATGCTTAAATTTATGATTTATTATTTAAATAAGTTTGTCCTAGAACTTCACTAAAAATATTCACAATATTTTTACAAATTTCCATGATATCCATAATTTTTACTAAAATATTCGTCGATATCTAAATATATGTTGATATATCCGTAAATTTAAGTTATCGATATTTGTATCGATAACGATTTTCGTCCTTGGTTTATACAACTCTGTCTCTCTAAACGACATTTATCTCTGTTTTTTACACAAACTCTCAGCACATCTTCCAATGAAAAAAATAAAGGCATTTGAAAAATCTTATAATGTTAAAAACTAATTTTAATACACCACCTTTGGAAGATATTAATGGTAATGTATAGATGTGAGATTGATTAATAGAAATGTTAATTTTTTTTTTTTTGTAAAGAACAAAAAAAGCTTGGAAATAAAGTCATATATTATTTATATGTATTATAAGAAAATACATTTCTTCCAATTAATGACCTATGCATATAAAATGAGATAAGGGGTAGGGAATGGGTAAATTTTCCATTCAATCTTCAAGGAATTGTCTTTTCTTCTCCTAAATATTCTGGAAATGCTTTGTTAAGAAATTTCTTTTCAGATGCTGGATGACAAAAACATAGGTTGAGCTTGCAATCACAATCCCAAGGATCAGAACAATCAATACGACTTTTGCATGGAATGTTTACAACATTTCTGGCATCTGACACGAACAATGTTTCTGAAATATTTTTAATTGTTAATTATCATAATTATTGCAAAAAGAGAAAAAGAAACAATAAATATACTTAATGAAAATTGATTTATATACCAGAAGCAATGAAGAACATCAGGAGCAAGAGAGCCAACTTTGTGGAGGACTTCTCCATATCCAATCTCTAGCGAGTGAGTATTATATGATTTGAAACTTTTGTATTAGTTTGTGTGTTTTTGCATGAATCGTAGACCGTAATTTATAGTAAAATAGTGTGGCTTAAAATAGTAAGAATATATCATGCATTAAAACATGAATTTAATTGCATATTACAAATTTATTGTTGACCTAATATGATAGTAAATTTAATGTATATGCATTATGGAGATCAAATGCTATATATGTTATAAAAGTTTTTCCTTTATTGATATTTTAGTATTTATAGAAAATAAAAAGCTAACCGTTTGGAATATTTCTTTTAGGTAGTTTGTTGATTTGAAATTTTATATATTTTTCATTTTCATATTAGAAAATGACATTGGATCGTTTTTTTTCCTTTTATTGATTAATATTTATGAGTTTGGATTACGTTATTCACTAGTTAATGAATTAATAAAGCTCCAATTTGTGCAAAATTTGATAATAATATTTAAATTATTATTATTATTTTGCATTTGTTAATGATGAAATACACTTTATGGTCAATCACTTGGCTCAACATTTATGGAATCAAAATATATGCATTTGAAAAATCAAATAATGTTAAAAACTAATAATTATATACCACTCTAGGAAGATATTAGTGTTTATGTATAGATATG
Organism: Lagenaria siceraria; assembly: GCA_002890555.2. NCBI lineage: Eukaryota > Viridiplantae > Streptophyta > Magnoliopsida > Cucurbitales > Cucurbitaceae > Lagenaria > Lagenaria siceraria. Next base: position 7,596,577 of record CM016491.1, on the reverse strand, counting down.
AGATTAATGAATTGATTTGCTATATATAAATTTTATAAACAACACAAACTTGGAAACGAAGTGCTTTATAGAGCAATAAAGTCATTTGCCAAAATTGAAAAACTCCAAATTGAAATGATACTAAAATGAAATTAAAAACTTAAATTAAAAATAAATCAAATTTTAATTTGAAATTCTAAATTAGGTATCACCTATGAATTTATTTTCCAAAATTAAACGGAGACTCCACTAATTAAATTCAATTAAATCTTTAATTAGAACCAATTTAAGATTCATTTAGAAAAATCCAATTGAATTTAATTAGCTAATGCAAATTTTAAAGTAATATTAAATTAGATTTTAAAATAATGAAAAAGAATTTTGAAGAATAAATGAATAGATAATAAAATGAATAAGTGATGATTTCTCTAAAGTGGATTTGATTGTTAAAGACATCATGTCCTCTTGTTTAGATTTTTATAGTGTTAAGTTTAGTTATGCTCCTAAAGGAATGTAACTATATCGATGATGTTCTACTTAAAAGAGGTAAAAGTGATAATATAGCTTTGTGGACTGTTCCTTTTCGCCTTGGCTTAGCAGCTTGTTCGTTTAGAGGGATCTCGATGTTGTAGTCAGTACGACTTGTAGTTAATCTTTTTAGTGGATTTTGGGTAAAAAAAAAATGCTCATATGAAGAAAAACTTCAACTTCAATCCACAATGATACATGTAATATCAAACTTATCTACACTTATTTTAATTTAAACAATTATTAATACATTAATGATTAATCTAAATTTCCACATTTATTTGCATCCCACGGCCATGAATCAAGAGTTCAAAAAATATACATTAAAATTACAAGTTTTTCTTGATCAAATATTAAAAACAATATTTTGCAACCGAACTAATTCATTACTTTTGCAATGAATTTTCACTTTTTTTTTAATAGAATCTCCATTCTTTGTTGGTTACAAATTGAAATTATTAATGTAATTATGATTAAAATGAAACATTTAAGTCCCGTTTGATAACCATTTGATTTTTAGTTTTTTGTTTTTGAAAACTAAGCCTATAGACACTACTTCCATCTCCAAATTTCTTCCTTTTGTTATCTACTTTTTATCAATGGTTTAAAAAACCAAGCCATAATCTGAAAACATAAAAAAGTAGCTCTTAAAAACTTATTTTTATTTTTGGAATTTGGTTAAGAATTCAACAATTATATTTAAAAAAGATGCAACTCATTGTAAGAATTGGAGAGGAAATAGACATAATTTTCAAAAACCAAAACCAAAAAACGAAATGGTTACCAAACGGCGCCACTAACAACCGCAGGTGCTAAAAAAAATATCAAACTATTTAGAAATATAGAAAAATTTTGATTTGAAAGCAAACTGAGTAAGGATCATGGTTTTTCAAAGAAAAAACAATTTATTGAAACTAAATTCATTAGTTTGGTTTGATTTTTTTTTTTGAAAAAAGATACTTTGGGTCAGGGGGTGCACCCGATCATCTCCACTAGGTGGACACCATCTTAGCACCCTCATCATATCCCATTCATTGATATTCAATAAGCGCAGATAGGGAGTACAAGGGAGGGCTAGAGGAAAGCCCAATGCAAATTAATTGTTACAAAAAGCCTGAATATTTAAAGCAATAGTTGATGGGCTGTAATTTTTGAGGAGAGTGGCTCTGTAGGACCAGCATCCCGTAAGAGAGCAAATATCTTCCCAAAGATTTGTTATGTTCCTGCTGGTATCGGATACGATTGTTTCTTTCAGTCCATATGGTCCATAAAGTAGCTGTCATTATATTGAAGAGAATTATCCATTTCTGGGAGTTTTGCTTGATATTGAAGATATAATGACACATCTCATTGATGGCGTTGAAAGATCCAAGGCTTCCGAAGAAATATTATAAGTACCATCGGTGGATAGCTTCCAGATGATTCCGTCTCTTCCTCTGCTGTTGCAAGGGGGAGTTAAATTTCTCTTGACAGAATTCCACAGCTCGATTTCTCTATCACGAAGAGGTCTTCTCAGGCGAAAGTCCCAATCAGAGTCATTTGTATTCCAAACATCTTTGACAGATCCATTTGGTATTTGTGAGAGAGCAAATAATCTGAGAAAGCGGACAGCTAACGGGCTCTGAGAGAACCACCTACTCCTCCAGAACGATAACATTTCACCATCGTTAACTTTCCAATTCACGTTAGCCAAAAACCAATCATACCCTTTTATAATTGATCTCCATGGGGATTTTATGCTGCTGTATTTGCTGACAGTTGGTATGTCCGCATATTCTGTGGTTTGGTATTTAGCCTGGATTACCTTTTTCCAAAGGGGATTATCTTCTGCGAAGAAACGCCAAAGCCATTTACAAAGAAGAGAGAAATTAGTTGTTTCCATACTGTTAATTCCCAAACCGCCTTGATTTTTGGGGGCCGTGACAATTGACCACTTAACAAGATGAGCACAGAAGGCACCATTTTTGTCCTTCCACAGATAATTTCTCCACTGTCTCTCAACTTTTTTGTATGTAGATTTGGGGGCTTTGAAAACAGTTAACATGTAGGTAGGGGTGCTAGTCAGAGAAGCTTGTAGAGTATACCTTTCCCCTTTGGATATGTGAGAGTATTTCCAGCTGTTGAGTTTCTTTTGGATTTTTTCCGTGGTTTGGTCCTAGAAAGCAGTCGAATTTGGCCTGCCACCGAGTGGAACACCCAAGTAGCTAATAGGAAGGAAGTGGTGATTTATACCCCATCTATGAGCGACTTCTTGAGCTCTGTTTTGACTTACATTTATGGCAGATATCGTGGATTTGTGAAGATTTATGTTGAGCCCTGTTGCAATTTCAAACATCTTGATAATGTTCATGATATTCCCCATGTTTTCGTCGATGTCTTCCACAAATAACATAATATCATCGGCAAACAATAAGTGGGATAAGTGACAGTCTCTGGAGAAGAGAACTCCCTTTATACTCCCGTTGTGTTCAAGCTTTTGGATAAGCCTGCTTAAATAATCCATGGCAATGACAATAATGAAAGGAGAAAGAGGGTCACCTTGTCTTATTCCTCTACTCGGCTTTATACGGCCTCTAGGCTTGCCATTGATAAGAATCGAGTAATGTACGCTGTTTATGCAGGCTTTAATCCAGTCTCTCCATTTGTCTGGAAAACCCTTTTTCATCATCATAAAGTCAATAAATTTCCAACTGATTTTGTTAAAAGCCTTTTCAATATCAAGTTTGACAACAAATCCTTTGACTTTTTTAGTGCGCCAAAAGTCAATTGCCTCATTAGCCAATAAAATGGCATCAGTAATTTGTCTTCCTTTCACAAAAGCTAATTGATTTTCAGAAATAGTGGTTGGCAGAGTTTGTTTGAGTCTTTCAGCAAGAGTTTTTGCAATAATCTTGTACAGGGAGGTGGTGAGGCTTATAGGTCTATAATCAGCAGCTTTCTGGCATACATCCTTCTTTGCAATGAGAGCAATATAAGTATTGTTGATGTTGTTGTTCACAACACTGTTTTGAAAAAAGTCTTGGAACACATCCATAATGCTGGGCTTGAATATGTTCCAGAACTTTTTAAAAAATTCTATGGTGAACCCATCCGGGCCAGAAGCCTTATTTGTGCCAATTGAATTCAGCGCTGATTTAATCTCTGATTCAGTGAAAAGGGAGCAAAGGAGTCTCTGTTGGGCCTGACTTATGGGGTGCCACTCAAGATGATCTACAAACCATTGCTCTCTGTTTTGTGCTTAGTATATGTTTTGAAAATGTTTGACAAAGACATTTTCGATGGAGGAATTTGTTACGCAGCTGGTACCGTCTTCATCAAGAATCTCAGCAATAAAGTTGCGGCGTTGTCTAGCCGTGCAGGCTTTGTAGAAGAAGGCAGAATTTTCATCCCCCTCGAGAAGCCAATTACGTTTGTATCGTTGAGCCCAGTGTTGTGATTCTCTGAAAGCTTCAGTGTTAAGGTCCATCTTTGAAGAAGTTCGAAGTGAGCTCTCTTCCTCACTTATAGGTTTCTGGCTTTCAAGCAAATCAATTCTTTCAATATTTTTAATCCACTCTTTTTTGTCTTCCTCTGTCACCTTTTTCTGTCTGTTCTGCCAGTTCTTAATGTGCTTCGTTAGTTGTCTCAGTCTTCTTATAAAGGTGTAACCCGGGAACCCTTGTTCATTGGTGTAGTTCCACCAGTCCTTGACATTTTTATTGAAATTGTTCTGCTCCAGATTAGTGTTGTTAAAATGAAAAGGGCTTGGGCCCCATCTTAGATTAGAATTTTCAAACGCCAGAGGGAAATGGTCTAAGGTTGTTCGAGTCAGAATCCTGGAGATGAGCAGAGAATTTAGACTCCCATTGGTCAGAGTATAAGAAACGATCTAACCTGGATAAAACTGCTTGATTACAAAGGTTAGACCATGTGTAGGTTCCGTTTGTCAAGGGGGGGGGGGTCTAAAAGACCCAGTTGCTGTATCATTTTGTTGAATTTTTCATACTCAGCTTTGCAGGATTCTGAGCCGAAGTCTCTGAGGCCCATCTGACCACGTTGAAATCGCCCCCTACGAGCCAATTTGGAGAGCAAGATGAATGGAGGTTCACAAGTTCTGCCCAAAATCGGTTTCTGTCTTTCCTCTTAGTCGGACCGTAAACAGCAGTAATCCACCAACAGAAGCCATCCGCCATTGATACATAAGCAGAAATAGAAAAATCCTTTTCGATTGTGTTTGTGACAGAGTGTTTAAGATCATCCCATAAGATAAGAATGCCGCCAGATCTTTCGTTTGCTTTTAAAGTAATCCATTTAATGTTGATAGAGCTCCAAATTGATTTGATAATCTTTTTTGTAACCAAAGATAATTTGGTTTCAGTCAAAAGAACAAAATCAGGGCAGTAGCTAAAAATAGTACATTTTATTAGGGCTCTTTTTGAGGGGAAGCCTAACCCTCTTACATTCCATGTTACTATCTTCATGTAAGTTCCACATTCCCCAAAGACAAAACGTCTGTGATAGCCCTATTACTATTTGGGATGTTATTTTTTCTAACACTTGGTTCTTCCTGGTTTTCCATGGTTGTCAGCCTGAGGTTGTTTTTTTGAAGCCATAATCTTAGCTCTTTTTTGAAAGCCTCTTCTGGGATGCCTTTATCTGCTTCAATTGACTTTTTATCCTCTTCATTTGTTCTTGTTTCTTTACTCTCCATCAGAATATATGAAGCTGTGGGGGATAGTTGGGTATCTGTGTCCATGACAACATCTGGGCTTGAGATCACCATGTCAGATAACGGCGAAAGTGGTCCAAGATCAACTGTGAGGACTATCTCTTGGTCTTTTGGGCTTTCAACGATGATTTCTTGTTGGGCCTTCTCTCCTGCCTTCTCTTGTGGTGGACTTTTAATTCTGTAAATTTTCTTTTTTTCTTTCTGGTTGTAAAAGGCCCGTGGGCCCATTGGGCTTCTTTGTTTCAATGTGTGAGCTGGAGCATGATCTCTCTTGAAATAATATGTTTTATTTTGAGGAGATGGAAAGGAGACTTTTCTCCTTGTGATTGGACGATCCCCTTCCTCAGCAACCAGAATTTTTTGTTTTCCTTTTTCGTTTGTTGTTGGGATTTTTCTCTTCCCCATAATCTTCTCAGTCACCGTCTTTTCACTTCTTCTGTCACTGTCAAAATTTGAAGTTGATGCTGACCCAATGTTGGGGTTTGCATCACCGTCAATTTTTCTCTTCGTCTGTGCCAGAATTTTTTCACCGGAATCCGTCTGGTTCTGGTATTGTTGAACAGTAATATTCCCGACGAAGTTGTACTGTTCCGCCTCAGGGTCGTATTCATCAAACTCCATTGCTGCTTTTCTATCAAAAGTACCATGGATCTTTGGATTTCTTTCAACTAGCCATCTTCCTTCGTATTTCGTAGTGATTTGAACTGTAAATCTGTTTCCTTTTTCGTCGTATATACCCACCATTGCTGGAATGAAACCAGAGTAATTGTTTCTGATTTTGATTTTTGCTTTGGTAAAATCAGTTTTTTCCCAAGTTTCTTTGGAAATTTCAATAAATCCTCCACAAGCATCTCCAATTTGTCTGAAGGTGTTCTAGGCATGTACTGGAATACCTCTAAAAGTTGTCCATCCCCTATAGCTAGGCAAAAGCTTTGGTGTTGCATGGATCGAAATTATCCATTTTTCAAATTTAACATAAAAGTGTCCCACTGTGACCCATTCTCTGTTTTTACAGAGGCTGTTAACCTGCCATTTGTCTTTCGCAAAAGCAATGGCTTTTTCAGCATGATATGGCTTATATTTGAAATTTGTTTCAGTCTGGGCTTTGAGCTTCTTGAAAAATTTTGTCCAGTCATCATGAAAACACCGTCGTGTAACAATGAATGCATGTTCCCAGTCTATGTCTTCCTCCGCTTCAACTTTTAGGAATTCATTGTTGTAGTGGATGCTTTCTTTTCCGGGGCTGAACTTAATAGGATCTGCTTCGGGGGAGCTTTTTGGAGAAAGAACTTCTGCATAGGATCGTCTTGGGCTGTCTTCATCAGATGAAGAGGGTCGATAGTCGTATCTTGATCTGTTGCTTGTTTGACCTTTATATAAGGTTCTCCTGTCTTCGCTTTCTGTCTTCAAGGAGATCATAGACAGAAAGGACACCCATCCACTCTTGTCTGTGTCTTCTCGAATCAGGATGCAGCATTTTCTTCCCCTGTCATCAACTCGGAATATTTCAGCAATGTATCCCTTTCGGTTATAGGTTTTTTCCACCCAAAGACAAAATTCTGAGTAGCGCTTTTCCAGGAAAAAGCGGTTTGTTCTGGGGGTTGCTATCAAAGTCTTGAATGTATCTCTCAGCCATTCCATAGAAGTATGAGTGATAGAGATTGAGAAGGACTTGTAAGGACCCACTTCAACCAAGCATAGTCATGATCCTCTGGAATGTTTGTCTAAAGAAAGGACAAATTCCTTTTTTTCAACGATGCATGAACGGGGATATTGACTTTGGTAACTCATTGTAAAGAAGAATAGAAGTGTCTGAGAAAGTGAGTTGTAATCAGCAGATGTTGGATTTGAAGACGGTGAAGTTATCTGAAATGAATGTTGTCTCTCGTCGGTTGGTTAAGCTTCAGGCGATTAATTTTGGTTGGTGGAGAAAGAAGGCGAGAGAAAGCGAAAAAACACTGTAGCAGATTCTCATTGAAAATCTTTGGTTTGATTTTTTAGTCTGTATACTTTTGATTTTGATTTATTTTGGTTCTTACATTTTTAACTTTGGTTCATATATTTTTAAAATGTTTATTTTTGTTTATGTGCTTTCAACTTTGGTTCATTTTGGAACCATGCTCTCAAAATGGTTTGTACTTCTAAAAAGTGATTATTTTCGTCTTGACATGTTTGTTTGTCATTTTTAAAATCACTCAAAAACACACTTTAATCCATTAAAATTAATTTAATTTTCAATTTTACACTTTTAAATGCAGTTTTTCAATCATCAAAATTAGTTTTGAAGAATTAAAAACATATTTCACGGTGATTTTGAAAATGACAAAAATGATTTTAGCCATTTTAATTTTCACTACCATTTTATTTTTAAAGAACCAAAATATTCACTTTTAAAAGTATAAAAACTAAAATAAAACTTGAAAATTAACCTAGATGAACTAAAACCGAAAGTAATCTAATTTCTCCTCAATCTAAAATTTCAATAGCTATATGAGTAATCTTTCTCCCATAAAGCAATTAGAAAATTAAACACCAACTAGACATCAATCAAACAAATTTATCATCTCTTTCATTTTATCGCAACTTCAAATTACACCTTGTCTCTACATTAATAAAATATTAATCCTTTCAAGTGGTTTATATATTGTTCAATTCTAGTAATACATTAAAAAAAAAAAAAATACACAATCACTTAATATCTATCAAATGTATATCACTCAATTAAATGATATACTTGAAAGAAAATGAAAATTAAAAGTGTATTAAAAGAGAAATTCTATTTTTGCGTCTGCCCATATTTTTAAGTGCTTCTTGGACTTTTCCAATTTTGGGTTGCACCAACTTTTTTTGGTTTTGCTAAGTTTACAAAACTTAAAAACGGTAGACACGAACTGAATTTTAGTAATTTGTTTTGTTTTTGTTGCAACTATCCCATATATTTTCTACCATTAAGCTACACTATTTAACTATAAATTATGGTTCTATTATTCATGCAAAAGCACACAAACAAATACCAAAGCTTCCAAACCGTAATACTCTCACGCACCGACACTAGAGATTGGATATGGAGAAGTCCTCGACAAAGTTTGCTCTCTTGCTCTTGATGTTCTTTATTGCCTCTGGTACATAAATCAATTTTAATTAATTATATCCAATAAAAATTTTCATTACTACAATAGTTATCTTATTGTACGACAATTAACAATTAAAATGTTTCAGAAACATTGTTCGTGTCAGATGCCAGAAATGTTGTAAACATTCCATGCAAAAGTCGTATTGATTGTTCTGACCCTTGGGACTGTGATTGCAAGCTCAACCTATGTTTTTGTCACCCAATATCTGAAAAGAAATTTCTTGACAAAGCATTTCCTAAATATTTGGGAGAAGAAAAGACAACTCATTGACTATTGAATAGAAAATTTACCCATTCCCTGCCCCTTATCTGATTCCATAAACATAACTTATTAAATGGAAGAATTGTATTTTACTATAATACACATAAATAATATATGACTCTATTTCTCTATAAGACCACTTTATTTCCAAGTTTATGTTGTTTACTGTAATTTTAAATGTCGATCGTTGTGATACCGTAGAAAATCTACTACCTTGAAAGCAAAGTTCGGTTCGACCTTGGTGCTAAATCGCGTATGCAGTTGCTCTCCAAGGTTTACACAACATCCAAACTCAAGCATGCACTCGCTGGAGAATGGAACGGAATCGTCGAAAATTATGCCCAGACCACAGAAGAGAGAAATAGAGAAGAGAGGGGATCATTTTTTATTCCTCTTTTTGCAATAACTGAGAGCTTTAAAGGAAAGATAAGATCTGTTATTTAAAAAAAAATCGTTTTGAAATTAATTTTACAACTGTTTTAGAATTAATCACGAACAATTAATTCTTGGAATGAATCACAAACGGTAATAAAATGGCTAAAACTCTTTTTTCGTTTTTATCTTTTGGTCCAAAGTCATTCCCAACAATCCTCAAGAATGACTGGTATAGCAAACAAAACAAAAGAACATTCTTCTCAACATCAATATCTTGACGATTTGAATTGATGCATAGTGTATTATTATTAGATAATAGTAAATGTCGTGAAATTCACTACTTTATTAAATAATAAAATATTCAGTAAAATAAGTCACTCAATAAACTATCATGGTTGAACTCCTGATAGTAAACTAATCTAATTTCTACCAATCTGAAATTTCAATAGCCATATGAGTAATCATTCTCCCATAGAGCAATTAGAAAATTAAACACCAACTAATCATCAATTAAACAAATTTTCAGTCTCGTTCATTTTATCCCAACTTCAAAATTACACATTATCTCTTCATTTACCAAACTGCATTTTGTCTTTTTCCTTAATTAAGCAGTATTTCTCCCTTCTCTTTTAAGTTTTCTTTTCCACAAATAATAACAAAAATAATCTTCCTTTTACAACCAATTTGGCTATTTTTATTAAAACAGTTTATACTATTTCACTATTTCCCAATATTCTTCTCAACTTTCTTTTTGTTGGGTTTTATGCCCTAAAGGTGGCTATATTGTAATAAACTATTTATTCATATTTAATAAAATAAATTGTTATATTATTTTTTGTTTTTATCTTTCATAAAAAATTCAGTATTGTAAAAATCCAAGGGTTTTATATCCAATCTTGAACATAATATGTGGTTGACATACAAGTGAATCATGTTCAAGTAATAACCTAAAGAGCCTATAATATATGCATAAGATTGGGTGCATTTTCCTGGTAATACTATGTATACGACCTACATTGTAATTGTTATAAACAGTTTGATCTAAGTCTTTCATGTGGAGACATGTGAGTGGGGGTATCCTATACAAAGAGAGTGTATAAGACTGGACTACGAAATATTTAATTTCTCCTTGTAAATCCGTTAATTGAAGAGATTAATATTTCATGAGATGTTCATATATCACTCGATCATAATCCTGAGTAAGTTATGAACTCCTACTTGTGAGTGCCCGTTCTTTGATTTGCATGGGTGAGAGTGGCCAGAGTTGCTGACTCAATACGCCTACCATCTTGGGGACTAGACCAAATAGGTAGATGGGAACATAATTTGATTAAGATAGAATTAAGTTATTCCCATATATGGAAACTTCTTCCCGTATAGGAAAAGTAAATGAATAGTTACCTTAAGTGTTGATTACGGGACTTGAACAAATGGGTCCCACCCTCCCACTTGCCTGAGAGGGACTTGGTTTATGGTTGGACCATAAACAAATTGATCATTAGAGGATCAATGGTACTTAAGGATATAGAGGTAATTGCATGGGTAAAACGGACTTGTGACTCAAAATAATTACGAACAACTCGTGAAGGACCGACTTTTGGTAATGGTTATATAAAATGGACGCCGCAAGTCCTACATGGATACGACTGCAACTATGGGTCTATAGTGGTTTGCTCTATAGTTAATGAATTAATGTTAATTAATTAAAAATTTAGTTAATTAATCTTGTATCATTGGGGTTTATAATCTGTAGGTTCATAAGGTCTCATTGCTAGATCGTAAACAGATCAACAAGGATCAAAAGTATTGAAAGAATAATTGGAAATGTTCATATTTATGTAAAGTAAGGAATCATGTGTTTATTGTACTAATTAGATACAATTAATATAAGTGTTAATATATATAGACACATTATTATTATGATATAGTTAATTTGAATGGGATTTAAATTAAACTATATAATAAGGGAGAATTAATGTATTTGAATATGATTCAAATAATTAAACATTTGAATATAAGATATTAAAATGATTAATTAAATAATTAGGTCTTAACCTAATTAAGGTCCTATAAACAGTACCTTATAAAAGAAAAAAAAAACTTTAACGCTGTTTTAGGTACAGTTTTTTTCCTCTCCCATTCAAATAAAAATTATAGAGAAGTGTTCTCTGGGGTTTTCCCTCTCCCACAAGCCAGATCTGTTTTAGGTAGGTCGTAAGTTTGAAAATCTATATATTTATGGTTGAGGTGACTACTTTTAGATGAGTTCGGAAACTTTACTCATTTTATATATTATTTTTTAATATTACACGTGTTTTTTATCATCTTATTTCTCTCCCTTTTCCTTTCTCCTTCCTCTCTTCCCTCCCTTCGCCTTCTTCTTATCTTCTTCATCATGAGACCCTTGTTCGTTACCAAAATTTATTGAAAGTATAGGGATTAAATTAGACATTTAAAAGTACATGGACTAAAACTGAATAAACGTTAAAGCACAAGGACGAGAATGATAATTTAACATTCATTCCACGTGTATCAACAATAAATCAAATAGCAATCAACGTTCAATCAACAATCACACATTTTAACCATGGGGAAATTTTGGACCCTCGATTATTTTAGTATTTTTTTTTTAGTATTTCAGAAATATAATAACAATGAATAAAATACAAATCCTTTCTAGTAGTTTATATATTGTTCAATTCTAATAATACATCTAAAAAAAATACACATTCACTTAATATCTTTCAAATGTATATCACTTAATTAAATGATATACTTAAAAGAAAATAAAAATTAAAAGTGTATTGAAAGAGAAATTCTACTTTTGCGTCTGCCTATATTTTCAAGTGCTTCTTGGACTTTTCTAATTTTGGGTTGCGCCAACTCCTTTTGGTTTTGCCACGTTTACAAAACTTAAAAACGGTAGACACGAACTAAATTTTAGTAATTTGTTTTGTTTTTGTTGGAACTATCCCATATATTTTCTACCATTTTAAACTACACTATTTAACTAGAAATTATGGTCTTATTACTCATGCGAAAGCACACAAACAAATACCAAAGCTTTCAAACCTTAATACCTCACGCAGCGGCGCTAGAGATTGGATATGGAGAAGTCCTCGACAAAGTTTGCTCTCTGGCTCTTGATATTCTTTATTGCCTCTGGTACATAAATCAATTTTAATTAATTATATCCAATAAAAATTTTAATTATTACAATAGTTATCTTATTGTATGACAATTAACAATTAAAATGTTTCAGAAACATTGTTCGTGTCAGATGCCAGAAATGTTGTAAACATTCCATGCAAAAGTCGTATTGATTGTTCTGATCCATGGGACTGTGATTGCAAGCTTAACCTTTGTTTTTGCCACCCAGCATCTGAAAAGAAATTTCTTGACAAAGCATTTCCTAAATATTTAGGAGAAGAAAAGACAACTCCTTGAAGTTTATTGAATGGGAAATTTCTCATTCCTGCCTCTTATCTAATTCCATATACATAGCTTATTAAATGGAAGAAATGTATTTTCCTATAATACACATAAATAATATATGACTTTATTTCTCTACAAGACCACTTTATTTCCAAGTTCATGTTGCTTACCGTAATTTCAAATGAAAATCGTTGTGGCGCCGTAGAAAATCTACTACCTTGAAAGCAAAATTCGGCGCGACCTTGGTGCTAAATTGCATATGCAGTTGCTCAAGGAATTTTGAACTTCGTCCCAAAAAAAATTGAGGAGAGATGACCCAGACTCTGTTTTTTTTCCTAGGTACAAGATGGTCGTCCAACGGTTTCTTTTATTTTTTTTGTGTGGTACACCTTTATAATCCAGTGATTCTGTGCTAAATTTTTTTAATTAATATGTCTTGACAAGTGCCTGCCACTACCAAATAAATTTAGATCACTATGGTTGCTCCTTAGGGGAAGAAAAAGGCACGTCCCAAAACGGTCCAAAACTTGCCATTAGTAGCCCATGCAAAAAATGACCAAAATTTGAGCTGTGTTAGAAACTTGTAAAAATTCTTTTTTAGGAAGTACATGGGTCCATTTCAAGGAATTTTAAACTTCGTGCCAAAAAAACGGAAGAGCAATGACCCAGACTCAGTTTTCTTCCTAGGTACAAGATGGTCATTCAACGGTTTTTTTATTTATTTTTTTTGTGTGGTACACCTTTATAATCCAGGGATTCTGGGCTAAAAAATTTAAATTAATATGACTTGACAAGTCCCTGCAACGCCCAAATAAATTCTAGATCACAATAGTTGCTCCTTACTGCCCATGTCAAATATGACAAAAATTTGAGCTATGTCAGAAACTTGTGGAATTTCATTTTTAGGCAGTACATGGGTCCATTTGAAGGAATTTTTAAATTCGTCCGAAAAAAATTGAGGAGCGATGATCCAGACTCAGTTTTCTTCCTAGATACAAAATGGTCGTCCAACGTTTTGTTTTTATTTTTCTTGTGTGGTACACCTTTATAATCCAGGGATTCTAGGCTCAAAATTTTAAATTAATATGCCTTGACAAGTCCCTAAAACGCCCAAATAAATTTTAGATCGCGATGGTTGCTCCTTAGGGAAGAAAAAGGCACGTCCCAAAACGGACCAGAAATTGCCATTAGTAGCCCATGCAAAATATGACCAAAATTTGAGTTGTGTCAGAAACTAGTGAAATTTCATTTTTAGCAAGCACATAGGTCCATTTGAAGGAAGTTTGAACTTCGTCCCAAAAAAATTGAGGAGCGATGACCCAGACTTGGTTTTCTTCCTAGGTACAAGATGGTCGTCCAACGATTTCTTTTATTATTTTTTTTTTGTGTGGTACACCTTTATAATCCAGGGATTCTAGGTTAAAAAATTTGAGTTAATATGAATTGACAAGTCCCTGCCACGCCAAAATAAATGTTAGATCGTGATGGTTGCTCCTTAGGGGAAGAAAAAGGCACAACATAAAACGGACCAAAAATTGCCATTAGTAGCCCATGCCAAAAATGACAAAATTTTGATATGTGTCAGAAACTTGTGAAATTTCTTTTTTAGGAAGTACATGGGTCCATTTGAAGGAATTTTGAACTTCAACCTAAAAATAATTGAGGAGCGATGACCCAGACTCAGTTTTCTTCCAAGGTACAAGACGGGCCTCCAACGGTTTTTTTTTTTTTTTTTGTGGTACACCTTCATAATCCAGGGATTCTGGGCTAAAATTTTTAATTAATATGCCTTGACAAGTCCCTTAAACGCAAAAATAAATTTTCGATCACGATGGTTGCTCCTTAGGGGAAGAAAAATGCACGTCCCAAAACGGACCAAAATTTCCATTAGTAGAACATGACAAAAATGACCAAAGTTTGAGCTGTGTCAGAAACTTGTGAAATTTCATTTTTAGGAAGTACATGGGTCTATTTGAAGGAATTTTGACGTTCGTCCAAAAAAAATTTGAAGAGCGATGACCCAGAATCAGTTTTCTTCCAAGGTACAAAACGGTCGTCCAACGGTTTCTTTTATTTTTTTTTTTGTGTGGTACACCTTTATAATCCAGAGATTCTTGGCACAAAAATTTGAATTAATGCCTTGACAAGTCCCTGCCATGCCCAAATAAATTTTCGATCGCGATGGTTGCTCCTTAGGGGAAGAAAAATGCACGTCCCAAAACGGACCAAAATTGTCATTAGTAGCCCACACAAAAAATGACCAAAATTTGAGCTGTGTTAGAAACTTGTGCATGTTCATTTTTAGCAAGTACATGGGTCTATTTGAAGGAATTTTGAACTTTGTCCCAAAAAGAATCAAGGAGCGATGACCCAGACTCAGTTCTTTTCCTAGGTACAAGATGGTCGTCCAACGGTTTCTTTTATTTTTTTTTGTGTGGTACACCTTTATAATCCAGGGACTCTGGGCTAAAAAATTTAAACTAATATGCCTTGACAAGTCCCTGCTGCGCCCAAATAAATTTTCGATCGCGATGGTTGCTCCATAGAAGAAGAAAAAGGCACGTACCAAAATGGACCAAAATTGCCATTAGTAGTCCATGCAAAAAATGACCAAAATTTGAGCTGTGTCAGAAACTTGAAGAGCGATGACCCAGACGTTTTCTTCCTGGGTACAAGATGGTCGTCCAACGATTTTTTTTTTGTGTGGTATACCTTTATAATCCAGGGATTCTGGGCTCAAAATTTTGAATTAATATGCCTTGATAAGTCCCTGACACGCCCAAATGAATTTTAGATCGCGATGGTTGCTCCTTAGGGGAAGAAAAATCCATGTCTCAAAATGGACCAAAAATTGCCATTAGTGCCCATGCAAAAAATGACCAAAATTTGAGCTGTGTCAGAAACTTGTGAAATTTTAGTTTTAGCAAGTACATCTGTCAATTTGAAGGAATTTTGAACTTCATCCCGAAACAAATTGACGAGCGATGACCCAGACTCAATTTTCTTCCTAGGTACAAGATGGTCGTCCAACGGTTTCTTTTTTTTTTTATGTGGTACACCTTTATAATCCAGGGATTATGGGCTCAAAAATTTGAATTAATATGCCTTGACAAGTCCCTAACATGCCCAAATATATTTTAGATCGCGATGGTTGCTCCTTCAGGGAGGAAAAAAGCACGTCCCAAAACGGACCAAAAATTGTCATTAGTAGCCCATGCCAAAAATGACCAAACTTGGAGTTGTGTCAGAAACTTTTGAAATTTCATTTTTAGCAAGAACATGGGTCCATTTGAAGGAATTTTTAACTTCGTCTCAAAACAAATTGACGAAATATGACCCAGACTCAGGTTTTTTCATAGGTTTTAAGATGTGATACTATAAACTACTTGAAAGTATAGGGACTTAAAACTGATTAAACGTTAAAGCACAAGGACGAGAATGATAATTTAACATTCATTCCACGTGTATGAACAATAAATCAAATAGCAATCAATGTTCAATCAACAATCACGCATTTTAATCCTGGGGAAATTTTGGACCCTCGATTATTTTAGCAATTTTTTTTAGTATTTCAGAAGTATAACAACAATGAATAAAATATTAATTCTTTCCAGTAGTTTATAGTGATACATCTTAAGAAAATACACATTCACTTAATATCTATCAAATGTATATCACTTTATTAAATGATATACTTAAAAGAAAATAAAAATTAAAAGTGTATTGAAAGAGAAATTCTAGTTTTGCGTCTGCCCATATTTTTAAGTGCTTATTGGACATCTCTAATTTTTGGTTGCGCCAACTCTTTTTGGTTTTCCCACGTTTACAATATTTAAATGGTAGACACCAACTGAATTTTAGTAATTTGTTTTTTTTTTGTTGCAACTATCTCATATATTTTCTACCATTTTAAGCTACACTATTTAACTATAAAGTATGGTTTTATTATTCATGCAAAAGCATACAAACAAATACCAAAGCTTCCAAACCGTAATACTCTCACGCACCGACACTAGAGATTGGATATGGAGAAGTCCTCGACAAAGTTTGCTCTTTTGCTCTTGATGTTCTTTATTACCTCTGGTATATAAATCGATTTTAATTAATTATATCTAATATTTTTTCTCTCTTTGCAATAGTTATCTTATTGTATGACAATTAACAATTAAAATGTTTCAGAAACATTGTTCGTGTCAGATGCCAGAAATGTTGTAAACATTCCATGCAAAAGTCGTATTGATTGTTCTGATCCATGGGACTGTGATTGCAAGCTCAACCTATGTTTTTGTCACCCAGCATCTGAAAAGAAATTTCTTGACAAAGCATTTCCTAAATATTTGGGAGAAGAAAAGATAACTCCTTGAAAATTGAATGGAAAATTTACCCATTCCCGGCCCCTTATCTGATTCCATAAACATAGCTTATTAAATGGAAGAAGTATATTTTACTATAATATAATACACATAAATAATATAGGACTTTATTTCTCAATAAGACCACTTTTATTTCCAAGTATATTTTACTATAATATAATACACATAAATTGCCATTAGTATCCCATGCCAAAAATGGCAAAAAATTTTGCTTTGTCAGAAACTTGTGAAATTTAATTTTTAGCAAGTTCGTGGGTTCATTTGAAATAATTTTGAAATTCGTCCGAAAAAAATTGAGGAGCGATGACACAGACACAGTTTTCTTCCTAGGTACAAGATGGTCGTCCAACGGTTTCCTTTTATTTTTATTTTTTTGTGTGGTACACCTTTATAATCCAGAGATTCTGGGCTCAAAAATTTGAATTAATATGCCTTGACAAGTCCCTGCCATGCCCAAATAAATTTTAGATCGCGATGGTTTCTCCTTAGGGGAAGAAAAAGGCACGTCCCAAAACGGACCAAAAATTGCCACTAGTAGCCCATACAAAAAATGACCAAAACAGCTAAAACTCTTTTTGTTTGTTTTTTCTTTTACTATGGACAAAATGTCCAAAGTAAATTTCCAACAATCCCCACGAATGACTGGCATAGCAAACAAAATAAAACAAAATTTTGTAAAGCATGTTTTTTCTAGGCAAAATTAGGAAAAAATACTTAAACATCAATGCCTTGACGATTTTAATTGATGCATAGTGTAATATTATCACATAATACTAAATGCAGTGAAATTCACTACTTTATAAAATAATAAAATATTCAGTAAAATAAGTCACTCAATAAACTATCATGGTTGAACTCCTGATAGTAAATTAATCTAATTTCTACCAATCTAAAATTTCAATAGTCATATGAGTAATCATTCTCCCACAGAGCAATCGAAAAATGAAACACCAAGTAGACATCAATTAAACAAATTTCCAATCTCTTTCATTTTATCCCAACTTCAAATTTCATATTGTCTCTTCATTTACCAAACTGCATTTTGTCTTTTTCCTCAATTAAACAATATTTCTCCCTTCCCTTTTAAATTTTCTTTTCCACAATAATAATAAAAATAGTCTTCCTTTTACAGCATATTTGGCTGTCTTCATTAAAACATTTTATACTACTTCACTCCTCCCCAATATTCTTCTCAACTTTGTTTTTGTTGGGTTTTATGCCCTAGAGGTAGTAGTATTGTAATAAACTATTTGTTCATATTTAATAAAATAAATTGTTATTTTATTTTGTGTTATATCTTTCATAAAAATAATTCAATATTGTAAAAATCCAAGGTTATTATAGATAATCTTTAACAATATATGTGGTTGACATACAAGTTAATCCTGAATGTATAGTGGTTTGCTCTATAGTTAATGAATTAATTAAAGAATTTATTTAATTAATCTTGTTTCATTGGGGTTTATAATATGTAGGTTTATAAGGTCTCATTGCTAGTTCGTAAACAGATCAACAAGGATCAAAAGTATTGAAAGAATAATTTGAAATGTTCATATTTCTGTAAAGTAAGAAATCATATGTTTATTGTATTAGATACAATTAATATAAGTATTAATATATATATATAGATACATTATTATTATGATATAATTAATTTGAATTCGATTTAATTTAAAACTATGTAATAAGGGAGAATTAATGTATTTGAATATGATTCAAATAATTAATCATTTTAATAATAATTAAACATTTGAATATAAGATATTAAAATGATTAATTAAACAATTAGGTCTTAACCTAATTAAGGTCCCGTAAATAGTACCTTATAAAGGAAAAAAAAAAACTTTAACGTTGTTTTAGGTAGAGCTTTTTTTCTCTCCCATTCAAATGAAAATTATAAAGAAGTGTTCTCTAGTTTTCCCTCCCCGACAAGCCAGATCTGATTTAGGTAGATCGTAAATTTGAAAATCTATATATTTATGGTTGAGGTGACTATTTTTAGATGAGTTGGGAAACTTTAATAATTCTATATATTATTTTTTAATATTACATGTCTTTTTTATCATCTTATTTCTCTCTCTTTTCCTTTCTCCTTCCTCTCTTCCCTCCCTTTGCCTTCTTCTTACCCTTCTTCGTCATGAGACCCTTGTTCGTTACTAAAATTTATTGAAAGTATAGGGATTAAATTGAACATTTAAAAGTACATGGACTAAAACTGAATAAACGTTAAAGCACAAGAACAAGAATGATAATTTAACATTCATTCCACGTGTATCAACAATAAATCAAATAGCAATCAACGTTCAATCAACAATCACGCATTTTAATCGCGGGGAAATTTTGGACCTTCGATTATTTTAGCAAATTTTTTTTTTTTAGTATTTCATAAGTATAACAACAATGAATAAAATATTAATTCTTTGAAGTAGTTTATAGTAATACATCTAAAAAAAATTCACCTTCACTTAATATCTATCAAACGTATATCACTTAAATAAATGATAAACTTAAAAGAAAATAAAAACTAAAAGTGTATTGAAATAGAAATTCTAGTTTTGCGTCTGCCCATATTTTTAAGTGCTTATTGGACTTCTCTAATTTTGGGTTGTGCCAACTCCTTTTGGTTTTGTTTTTGTTGCAACTATCCCATATATTTTCTACCATTTTAAGCTACACTATTTAGCTATAAATTATGATCTATTATTCATGCAAAAGCACACAAACAAATACCAAAGCTTCCAAACCATAATACTCTCACGCACCGACACTAGAGATTGGATATGGAGAAGTCCTCGACAAAGTTTGCTCTCTTGCTCATGATGTTCTTTATTGCCTCTGGTATATAAATCAATTTTAATTAATTATATCCAATATTTTTTCTCTTTCGGAAATAATTATCTTATTGTATGACAATTAACAATTAAAATGTTTCAGAAACATTGTTCGTGTCAGATGCCAAAAATGTTGTAAACATTCCATGCAAAAGTCGTATTGATTGAATGGAATATTTGGGAGAAAAAAAGACAACTCTTTCAAGATTGAATGGAAAATTTACCCATTTTCGGCCCCTTATCTGATTCCATATACATAGCTTATTAAATGGGAGAAGTGTATTTTCCTGTAATATACATAAATAATATATGACTTTATTTCTCTATAAGACCACTTTTATTTTCATGTTTATGTTGTTTATTCTATCGTTAAAAATCCACGAAACATAAAAGAACAAGCAACAAAATGTCATTAATGTAAATATAATATAAATAATAGACTTTTAAATATCATAAAATGTTTATTTATTAATTTAAATTTATCTTTTAAATTTTAAATTTTTTTAATTTTTCCTGAAACATCCATTAAAATCGATATTTTATCGATATTTTCATCAAAATTTTATTAAAATTAAAATGTTGATATTTAATTTCCATCGACATTGATATTTTCAATCTTGGTTATTACTTTTGAAAAAAAAAATTAAGGATATTTTGATAATGTTTATTGATGTGATGATATAAGAAAGACGATAAAAAGTGGGACAAAATGCATCTTGGACTTATTTTTTTGGGCTTCTATACAATTATCTCTACTTTTATTCCCTTCCTAATAGCATATTTCAATTTACATTATTCACTTTGTTCGAGCTAGTTATTGTGTCCCACCGTTGGTCTTTCGGTGGGATTTATATTTTAATTTTGCCCTTAGACTTTATATTTTTTTTTCATTTTAACCCTTCAACTTTGAAATTATTTCTTGAGATTTTGTCATAAATAAAAATTGGGTTAACTTATTAAAAAAAATACCCTTGAACTTTGTCATGTATTTCAAAATCATCTCTATACTTTCAAAAGTAGCAATAATATCCCTAAACTTTCACATATATTTCAAAAAGATACTCTTGGAGTAGAAAATCTTAAAAATTTTATACAAAAAATGAGATATGAAATGGTGTAACAGAGACCCAGAAAGAAATTTAGATCACCGCATTTTGTAGGTCATCATTACACAGTTTTAAGTCTCAATTTTTGTTCAAAATTTTAAATAATTTCAATTGCAATGGTTGTTTTGAAATATATTTTGTGAAAGTTGAGGCGTAATTGCAACTTTTGAAAGTACAATGACATTCTTGAAACAATGAGCCAAGTTTAAAGATATTTGTTATAATTTAGCATAAAAATTGACCTGATTATTCATGTGTAGAAATTGAAAAACATATATTACATCATTTACAACATTATTCTTGCAAATTGATGTATAAAATTTTATTTTATGAATGATAACCTCAAACTTTTATATTATTAGAAAAGAGTTTTACATAATTATTTTATAACTGTTTACCTCATTTACATTTTCTTGATTATAAAGGAGACTTATAACCTTTTTTATATTAATTATTTTAATTTTTTTACCTCTTATTTATTTCAATTTTCTCAGATTATAGGTAAACTTTTTATAAAATTGAAGTATTTAATTTTGGTTTGTAATGATTTATTATTCAAAGGAATATGACTAAAAACCATTTTTAGACAACCAACTTTGGGTATAGATTCGATCGTAAACATGATATCATTTACAACTTTATTCTCGTAAATTGACATGATAATTAATATGTAATATTTGATACAGATTCTAGTATAAATTTAATGTCAGTTGAGTTATACACATGTTGACTTAGTTACAGTGATCTTAATTTTCTATATAGTTATAAATAATATCATATTACATTTTCTAATTTTTACACGTTAGCTACCTCACCCATTTTCATAATTTGATTCAATGATATTTTGTTTAGAACAATTTTAAAATTCAATGAAACAAATTATCTATTATACCACCTTAAACTTTGATTTAAATGACACACAAAACTTAAATAAGAGCTGAAAATTATTAAACTTAGACTTCATAAAATAGTGCAATTAGTACTCTCTGTTCATATGAGAATTTGTTAAAAAAAAAAACACTTCCAATTAATTATAAAACATATGCATTGAACGCATATTTCATAGAAAATGACATTGGATCATTTTTTTTTCTTTTTTGGTTAACATTTATGAGTTTTAGACTACATTATTCAATGGTTAATGAACTAATCAAGCACCAATTTGTGCAAAATTTGATAATATCTAAATTAATTTATTAGAGAAATTACTATAAACAAAAAAATATCAAATTATTTACAAATATAAAAAAAATATTACTATCTATCAACGATAGACCGCGATAGAATTCTATCACTTGAGCAATAGATTTCAATCGCTGATAGACAGTAAGTTTTTTTATATTTGTAAATAGTTTGAATCATTTTTCTATATTTGGAAATAAAGGGCTCTTATAGAGAAATAAAGTCATATATTATTCATATGTATTATAGGAAAATACATTCCTTCCAATTTATGAGTTATGTATATGGAATGAGATAAGGGGCAGGAAATGGGTAAATTTTCCATTCAATCTTCAAGGAGTTGTCTTTTCTTTTCCTAAATATTTAGGAAATGCTTTGTCAAGAAATTTCTTTTCAGATGCTGGATGACAAAAACATAAGTTGAGCTTGCAATCACAATCCCATGGATCAGAACAATCAATACGACTTTTGCATGGAATGTTTACAACATTTCTGGCATCGGACACGAACAATGTTTCTGAAATATTTTTAACTGTTAATCGTCATAATTATTGCAAAAAGAGAAAAAATTAATAAATATACTTAATGAAAATTAATTTATATACCAGAAGCAATGAAGAACATCAGGAGCAAGAGAGCCAACTTTGTGGAGGATTTCTCCATATCTAATCTCTAGTGAGTGAGTATTATATGATTTGAAGCTTTTGTATTAGTTTGTGTGTTTTTGCATGAATCGTAGACGGTAATTTATAGTAAAATAGTGTGGCTTAAAATAGTAGGAATATATCATGCATTAAAACATGAATTTAATTGCATATTACAAATTTGTTGTTTATCTATTATGATAGTAAATTTAATGTATATGCATTATAGAGATCAAATGCTATATATATATATATATATATATATATATATATATATATATATAAAAGCTTTTCGTATAATTTTATTTTCTTTATTGACATTTTAGTATTTATAGAAAATAAAAACCTAACCGTTTGGAATATTTCTTTTAGGTAGTTTGTTGATTTGATTGGATTTTTTTTTTTTTTCGAAAATGGCATTGGATTGTTTTTTTTTCGAAAATGGCATTGGATTGTTTTTTTTTTCTTTTATTGATTAATATTTATGAGCTTGGATTACGTTTATTCATTAGTTAATGAATTAATAAAGCTCCAATTGTTCAAACTTTGATCATAATATTTAAATTATTATTATTTTTCATTTGTTAATGATGAAATACACTTTGGTCAATCACTTTGCGCAACATTTATGGAATCAAAATAAATGCATTTGAAAAATCAAATAATGTTAAAAACTAATAATTATATACCACTCTAGGAAGATATTAGGTGTTTAGGTATATATATGAGATTAATGAATTGAATTTAAACTTCCTATGACGAAAGATTTAAGGGATAGAAAAAATATTTAACTATTTATAAAAAATAGCAAAAAACAATATTGATAGATATTGATATACTTCTATCATTCCTATTATTAATACACCCTAATAGACTTTTATCAGCATCTATTACAATTATCTAAAAATTTTTGTTATTTTGTGTAAATAATTTCTCTTATTTTTCTATTATTAAAAATTTCCCAAGATTTAAAACTAGCATTACATATCATCAATACTGACCTTTGCAGTCAAATATTCAAACTTAAAAACAATTTGATTTTTGTTTTAGGAAAAATGATCTAACAAACAACAAGAATAAGAATAATGAGATGAAAAAATTAAATTAGAAACAAGTTTAAGCCAATAATCATAATCATTGATTCACCATCTTTAAATTTTAATACCTAACTCAAAGAATATGGAGAAAATTCTGGTAAGTTTTGTTCTTGATGTAACGTTGAGAATTGATTCCAATCTCCAAAGAATTTTTAAAGTGGTAAAAACTAGTATTCTTGGTGTTCTAATAAATCAAGCCCACACTTCAAAGTGGTAGATGTTCGGAATGACTTTGGGCCTTTGGCCCATAGTAAATGGAAAGGAAAAAAGGTATTAACATTGTCCTACATTAAAAGATTTTGAACTGGAAAAGAGGTTTAAATACTGAAACGGAGTTTCCAAATCGTTGTTGTTCCTTCTCCAATCGGGCGGGTTCGGTAATTGCGCTCGTGCAAAAAAGGAATTAACTTTAAAACTATTTTATTCAAAATTAATTCCAAGTATTAATCAATGTTACGTTTTTCCTTAAAAATAAATTTGAAATCTTTTTCAGTATAGCTCCTCTCCCGGCGGGATGGATAGCGATCAATAGATACGATGGGAAAGTTCTCGATTAGTGGAAACAATACACACAATTGAATTTTCTTCATCTTTATTCTTCCTCTGTTTTTCACTGTTTTCTGGGCAGTTTTCATTTATTCCAGTTCGTTCTCTGGCAAGTGCACGTCAGAGATTGAAAGTTATGTTAATCTTGGGGAGCAACCGATTTTGACACGATCGTCATTTAGTACTAACAATAGAGACTCGTGTTGATAACGTGTTATGAAGCAAAGGCAAACTGAAACAAAGTAGAGAGAATAGAAAGTATATCTTACAAATTCTAATAACTACTATTTATAAAATTTATAAGATATGAAAAAGATAAACCTAAATATAAGATAATGGAAAAGATAATTAAATATCAAGCCGTTTTAAAAGCACTTCTAATAATTCGAAGAACTCTATTTGCAACTTCTTCTCCAAATTGTAGAGGCATGGTTTTGCTCAGATCCATCTCAATGGCTTCATAAGGTCTCTCTTCTCCATCAAACTCCTTTCATCTTCTTCAACATCTCTTCCTCCATTCAAGCACAATTCCATCCATATCCTCATTACCTTCTTCAAGATCGGACCGATCTCTTCCCAAACAATCTCTTCCACGCACTTTGACTCATTCTTCTCGCACTTCACACTCACCAAAATTCCCATTTTGACGAAACGACTTTACGAAAGTAGAGCGATGACGAGAAGTAAGGGCTCACTTCTGGCAAGGCAGCAAGTCTTTGTCGGTGCTTCTCGAGCCTGGTGTCCTCATAGTAGGTGACGAGATAGGGGTGGAGAACGATATCGGTTCGGGGAAGTAAGTCGAGAAAGAAGATGAGAAAAGTAGGGCTTCATTGAACCAACTCGAATTGGAAATGAGGAATGTCGTTTGAGGGTTTCATGTAGCCTGCAATGTTGGTTATGTTGAACGCACCGCCTTGTGGTTGCTTTAAGTGCAGCCCCTAAAAGTGTTCATTTTTAAACTTTAGGGATCAAATATACACCTAGTCTAAACCTCAAAGACCAAAAGTATATTTTGTTCAAAAGAAAAATAGTTGGAGCAGTATGGGTTGCACTCATCTCTTGTGCAGCTCAAACAACACTTAATGAATGTTTGCCACGTGTCAAAATTTTTTTTTATTAAATAGAATTTTTTATTTTATTTTTACTACATAAAGGCAAAGGAAGCATAAGTTATACCTAATCATTGCTCGTATCTTGAAATGCACAGAAGTATACTTTTGTGATGCCATTTTGACTATTGGTAGGGACACAAATTATGCAAGCGATCCCAAATCTAAAAGGGTGGTGTGAGACCTCTATCACTAAGCGGGTGTTTGAAACAAAGAGTAAAGTTGTAAACTTCTGTAGCCCAATTCCTACTTCACGACTCTATGGCCTAAACATTCTCTAAAGAGGTGGTATCGTTGTTGGTGGATCTGAAGTATGAACTCCTAACGATATAAACTAAAATTAAAAATTAAAAGAAAATGTACGAGGAGAGCAAGTACAGATAAAAGAAATTGTAAACTCTTTTTTTTTTTATTTCTCACTCTTACTTCCACATTTTTCTTTCCTTTTTCTTTCGGATAAACAACCAACGGTTGCCAATTAGGTCACGCAAAGTTTCTTTTCATTTTCATTTGGTGTTGGTTGGACTACACCTATTTTTCGTAAACTAGTAAAAGTACGAAAAGCAAAAAAACAAAAAAACAATTTATTGAAACTAATTCATTAGTTTGGTTTGATTTTTTAGTCTATATACTTTTGATTTTGATTTATTTTTGTTCTTATATTTTTAACTTTGGTTCATATATATTTTTAAAATGTTTATTTTTGTTTATGTGCTTTCAACTTTTGTTCATTTTGGAACCTATGCTCTCAAAATGGTTTGTACTTCTAAAAAGTGTTTATTTTGGTCTTGACATGTTTGGGAGTGATTTTAAAATCACTAAAATTACTTTTGTCATTTTTAAAATTACTCAAAAACACACTTTAATCCCTTAAAATTTATTTGATTTTCAATTTTACACTTCTAAATGCAATTTTCAATCATCAAAATTAGTTTTGAAGAATTAAAAACATATTTCACTGTGATTTTGAAAATGACAAAAATGATTTTAGCCATTTTAATTTTTACTTTCATTTTATTTTTAAAGAACCAAAATATTCACCTTTAAAAGTATAAAAACTAAACTAAAACTTAATCTAATTTCTTCCCAATCTAAAATTTTAATATCTATATGAGTAATCTTTCTCCCATAAAGCAATTAGAAAGATAAACACCAACTAGACATCAATCAAACAAATTTATCATCTCTTTCATTTTATCGCAACTTCAAATTACTCCTTGTCTCTACATTAATAAAATATTAATCCTTTCAAGTGGTTTATATATTGTTCAATTCTAGTAACACATCTAAAAAAAAATTATACAATCATTTAATATCTACCAAATGTATATCACTTAATTAAATGATATACTTAAAAGAAAATAAAAATTAAAAGTGTATTGAAAGAGAAATTCTACTTTTGCGTCTGCCCATATTTTTAAGTGCCTCTTGGAGTAGACACCAACTGAATTTTAGTAATTTGTTTTGTTTTTGTTGCAACTATCTCATATATTTTCTACCATTTTAAGCTACACTATTTAACTATAAATTATGGTTTTATTATTCATGCAAAAGCATACAAACAAATACCAAAGCTTCCAAATTGTAATACTCTCACGCACCGACACTAGAGATTGGATATGGAGAAGTCCTCGACAAAGTTTGCTCTTTTGCTCTTGATGTTCTTTATTGCCTCTGGTATATAAATCGATTTTAATTAATTATATCTAATATTTTTTCTCTTTTTGCAATAGTTATCTTATTGTATGACAATTAACAATTGAAATGTTTTAGAAACATTGTTCGTGTCAGATGCCAGAAATGTTGTAAACATTCCATGCAAAAGTCGTATTGATTGTTCCGATCCATGGGACTGTGATTGCAAGCTCAACCTATGTTTTTGTCACCCAGCATCTGAAAAGAAATTTCTTGACAAAGCATTTCCTAAATATTTGGGAGAAGAAAAGATAACTCCTTGAATATTGAATGGAAAATTTACCCATTCCCGGCCCCTTATCTGATTCCATAAACATAGCTTATTAAATGGAAGAAGTATATTTTACTATAATATAATACACATAAATAATATAGGACTTTATTTCTCAATAAGACCACTTTTATTTCCTAGTTTATGTTGTTTACCATAATTTCAAAAATTGCCATTAGTATCACATGCCAAAAATGGCCAAAATTTTTACTCTGTCAGAAACTTGTGAAATTTAATTTTTAGCAAGTTCGTGGGTTCATTTGAAGTAATTTTGAACTTCGTCCGAAAAAAATTGAGGAGCGATGACACAGACTCAGTTTTCTTCCTAGGTACAAGTGGTTGTCGAACGGTTTCCTTTTATTTTTTTGTGTGGTACACCTTTATAATCCAGAGATTCTGGGCTCAAAAATTTGAATTAATATGCCTTGACAAGTCCCTGCCACGCCCAAATAAATTTTAGATCGCGATGGTTTCTCCTTAGGTGAAGAAAAAGGCACATCCCAAAACGGACCAAAAATTGTCACTAGTAGCCCATACAAAAAATGACCAAAACAGCTAAAACTCCTTTTGTTTGTTTTTTCTTTTACTATGGACAAAATGCCCAAAGTCATTTCCAACAATCCCCACGAATGACTTGCATAACAAACAAAATAAAACAAAATTTGTAAAGCATGTTTTTTCTGGGCAAAATTAGGAAAAAATACTTAAACATCAATACCTTGACGATTTTAATTTATGCATAGTGTAATATTATCACATAATACTAAATGCAGTGAAATTCACTACTTTATAAAATAATAAAATATTCAGTAAAATAAGTCACTCAATAAACTATCATGGTTGAACCCCTGATAGTAAATTAATGTAATTTCTACCAATCTGAAATTTCAATAGTCATATGAGTAATCATTCTCCCACAGAGCAATCAGAAAAGTAACACCAAGTAGACATCAATTAAACAAATTTCCAATCTCGTTCATTTTATCCCAACTTCAAATTTCAGATTCTCTTCATTTACCAAACTGCATTTTGTCTTTTTCCTCAATTAAACAGTATTTCTCTTTTCTCCTTTCTCAAGTAAACTGCATTGTGTTATATCTTTCATAAAAGTAATTCAATATTGTAAAAATCTAAGGTTATTATATATAATCTTTAACAATATGTGGTTGACATACAAGTGAATCATGTTCAAGTAATAACCTAAAGAGCCTATAGTATATGCATAAGATTGGGTGTCTTATCCTGGTAATACTATGGATGCGACCCACATTGTAATTGTTATAAACGATTTGATCCAAATCGTTCATGTGGAGACATGAGAGTGGGGGTATTGTATACAAATAGTGTGTATAAGACTGGACTACGAAATATTTAATTTCTTTTTGTAAATTCGTTAATAGAATAAATTAATATTTCACGAGATGATCATATATGACTAGGTCATGATCCTGAGTAAATTATGAACTCCTACTTGTGAGGGCCCGTTCTTTGATTTACATGGGTGAGAGTGGCCCGAGTTGCCGACTCAATATGCCTAGCATTTTTACCATTTTAGGGAATTGACAAAATAGGTAGCTGGGAACATATAATTTGATAAGATGAAATTCACTTCTTCCTGTATATATATGGAAACTTCTTCCTGTATAGGGAAAGTAGATGACAAAATAGGTAGCTGATGAGTAGTTCCCTTAAGTGTTGATTACGAGATTTGAACAATGGAGCTCACCTTCTCACTCGCGCGAGAGGGACTTGGTTAATGGTTGGAACATAAAGAAATTGCTCACTAGAAGATCAGTGGTACTTAAGGATATAGAGGTAATTACATGGGTAAAATGGACTTGTGACTAAGTGTAATTACGGACAACTCGTGAAGGATCGACTTTTATGTAATGATTATAACCAATGGACGCAACAAGTCTTACAATTGATATAAGTGCAACTACGGGTCTATAGTGGTTTTCTCTATAGTTAATGAATTAATTTAAGAGTTTAGTTAATTAATCTTGTTTCATTGGAGTTTATAATATGTGGGTTCATAAGGTCTCATTGCTAGCTCGTAAACAGATCAACAAGGATCAAAAGTATTGAAAGAATAATTTGAAATGTTCATATTTATGTAAAGTAAGGAATCATATGTTTATTGTATTAGATACAATTAATATAAGTATTAATATATATAGATACATTATTATTATGATATAGTTAATTTGAATGGGATTTAAATTAAAACTATGTAATAAGGGAGAATTAATGTATTTGAATATAATTCAAACAATTAAATATTTTAATATAAGATATTAAAATGATTAATTAAATAATTAGGTCTTAACCTAATTAAGGTCCTATAAATAGTACCTTATAAAGGAAAAAAAAACTTTAACGCTGTTTTAGGTACAGTTTTTTTCATCTCCCATTCAAATGAAATTTATAGAGAAGTGTTCTCTGGGTTTTTCCATCTCCCACAAGCCAGATCTGATTTAGGTAGGTCGTAAATTTGAAAATCTATATATTTGTGGTTCAGGTGACTACTTTTAGATGAGTTGGGAAACTTTACTAATTTTATATTTTATTTTTTAATATTACATGTCTTTTTTATCATCTTATTTCTCTCCCTTGTCCTTTCTCCTTCCTCTCTTCCCTCCCTTGGCCTTTTTGTTACTCTTCTTCGTCATGAGACCCTTGTTCGTTACAAAAATTTATTGAAAGTATAGGGATTAAATTGGACATTTAAAAGTACATGGACTAAAACTAAATAAAGCACAAGGACAAGAATGATAATTTAACATTCATTCCACGTGTATCAACAATAAATCAAATAGCAATCAACAATCACGCATTTTAATCGTGGGAAAATTTTGGACCTTCGATTATTTTAACAATTTTTTTTTAGTATTTCAGAAGTATAACAACAATGAATAAAATATTAATTCTTTAAAGTAGTTTATAGTAATAAATCTAAAAAAAAAAAAAATACACATTCACTTAATATCTATCAAACGTATATCACTTAATTAAATGATATATTTAAAAGAAAATAAAAATTAAATTGTATTGAAATAGAAATTATAGTTTTGCGTTTGCCCATATTTTTAAGTGCTTATTGGAGTTCTCTAATTTTGGGTTGCGCCAACTCTTTTTGGTTTTGCCACGTTTACAATACTTAAACGGTAGACATGAATTGAGATTTAGTAATTTGTTTTGTTTTTGTTGCAACTATCCCATATATTTTCTACCATTTTAAGCTACACTACTTAGCTATAAATTATGATCTATTATTCATGCAAAAGCACACAAACAAATACCAAAGCTTCCAAACCATAATAATTTCACGCACCGACACCAGAGATTGGATATGGAGAAGTCCTCGACAAAGTTTGCTCTCTTGCTCCTGATGTTCTTTATTGCCTCTGGTATATAAATCAATTTTAATTAATTATATCCAATATTTTTTCTCTTTTGGAAATAGTTATCTCATTGTATGACAATTAACAATTAAAATATTTCAGAAACATTGTTCGTGTCACATGCCAGAAATGTTGTAAACATTCCATGCAAAAGTCGTATTGATTGTTCTGATCCATGGGACTGTGATTGCAAGCTTAACCTATGTTTTTGTCACCCAGCATCTGAAAAGAAATTTCTTGACAAAACATGTCTTAAATATTTGGGAGAAAAAAAGACAAATCCTTGAAGATTGAATAGAAAATTTACTCATTCCCTGCCCCTTATTTGATTCCATATACATAGCTTATTAAATGGAAGAAGTGTATTTTCCTATAATACACATAAATAATATATGACTTTATTTCTCTATAAGACCACTTTATTTCCAAGTTTATGTTGTTCATTATATTGTTAAAAATCTACGAAACATAAAAAATAAGCAACAAAATGTCATTAATGTAAGTATAATACAAATAATAGACTTTTAAAAATCATAAAATGTTTATTTATTATTTTAAATTTATTTTTTTAATTTTTTCAGAAACATCCATTAAAATTGATATTTTATCGATATTTCCATCAAAATTTTATTAAAATTAAAGCATTGATATTTCTATCGACATCCATATTTTAAATCTTGGTTATTACTTTTGACAAAAATATTAAGGATATTTTGATAATGTTTATTGAGGTGATGATGTAAGAAAGACGGTAAAAAGTGGGACAAAATGCATCTTGGACTTATTTTTTTGGGCTTCTATTTAATTATCTCTACTTTTATTCCCTTCCTAATAGCATATTTCAATTTACATTATTCACTTTGTTCGCGCTAGTTATTGTGTCCCACTGTTCGTCTTTCGGTGAGATTTATATTTTAATTTTGCCCTTGAGACTTTATATTTTTTTTTTCATTTTAACCCTTAAACTTTGAAATTGTTTCTTGATATTTTGTCATAAATAAAAATTGGGTTAACTTAATAAAAAAATGCCCTTGAACTTTGTCATGTATTTCAAAATCATCTCTATACTTTCAAAAGTAGCAATAATATCCCTAAACTTTCACATATATTTCAAAATGATACTCTTGGAGTAGAAAATGTTAAAAATTTTATACAAAAAGTGAGATATGAAATGGTGTAACAGAAACCCAGAAAGAAATTTAGATCACTACATTTTGTAGGGCATCACTACACAGTTTTAAGTCTCAATTTTTGTTCAAAATTCTAAAGAATTTCAATTGCAATGGTAGTTTTGAAATATATTTTGTGAAAGTCGAGGCGTAATTGCAACTTTTGAAAGTATAATGACATTCTTGAAACAATGAGCAAAGTTTAAACGTATTTATTATGATTTAGCATAAAAATTGACATGATTATTCATGTGTAGAAATTGAAAAACATATATTACTTCATTTACAACATTATTCTTGCAAATTGATGTATAAAATTTTATTTTATGAATGATAACCTCAAACTTTTATATTATTAGAAAAGAGTTTTACATAATTATTTTACAATTGTTTACCTCATTTACATTTCCTTGATTATAAAGGAGACTCATAATATTTTTTATATTAATTATTTTAATTTATTACCTCTTATTTATTTCCTTTTTTCTCATATTATAGGTAAACTTTTTATAAAATTGAAGTATTTAATTTTGATTTGTAATGATTTATTATCCGAAGTATAGGACTAAAAACCATTTTTAGACAAACAACTTTAGGTATAGATTCAATGGTAAACATGATATCCTTTACAACTTTATTCTCATAAATTGACATGGTAATTAATATGTAATATTTGATGCAGATTCTAGTATAAATTTTAATGCCAGTTGAATTATACACTTGTTGACTTGGTTACAAATTTACAACGATCTTAATTTTCTATATAGTTGCAAATAATATCGTTGATAGACAATAAAAAATTTCTATATTTATAAATAGTTTGATTCATTTTTCTATATTTGAAAACATTAATAAAACATATGCATTGAACGCATATTTAATAAAAAATGACATTCGATCATTATTTTTCCTTTTTCTTTTCTGGTTAACCTTTCTGAGTTTGGACTACATTATTCAATGGTAAATGAACTAAT
This sequence comes from Lagenaria siceraria, assembly GCA_002890555.2. Lineage (NCBI taxonomy): Eukaryota > Viridiplantae > Streptophyta > Magnoliopsida > Cucurbitales > Cucurbitaceae > Lagenaria > Lagenaria siceraria. The sequence goes on along the minus strand of CM016491.1, from coordinate 7,563,756 downwards.
CCAGCTCCCATTTGTGCAAATTTTGATGATATTTAAATTATTATTATTTATTAATATCGCATAGAGTAAACATTAGTTTATACTACGGATTGAAAAATTGCGATACCTCGCCGATATATCACTAAAATAGGAGTTTCGATAGATACAACGGGGTGAACATCTTTTTTAAAGAAAAATCGAGAAAAATCGACTATATCGGCCATATATCAAGGATATATCGTTTTATGAGATTTTATCTTTATCAAAATTGGCAGACGTGGATATATCGCGAACTATCGTAGATTTATCGGCGAAATATGGGAGAAATTTTGGTTAAATATGGCCGATATTCTAAGGATTTTTTGCGGATATATCACCAAATATTGATTTTATTTCATTTTTTAAATACATCAATTTTCACTTCAAATTTCCAATTAAAATTGTGGATCAAATTTTTTCCAAAAATCAAGATATTTCAATTTATTAAATTGAAGATTTATTAAGTTTCAAAATCCAAACAAAATATCAACATATTCCAAAATCATTATTACCTTTATTTTCAAAAATTGAATATCAACATATTCTAAATTCTTCACTCAATTTCTAATCCAAAATTTACCTTTATTAAATTGAATTTCAAAAAACAAATAACATATATTAACTCTAAACATAATTCAAACTATTTCTATTGAATTTTCACATCATTTAAAAAAAAACATATATTAATCCCAAACATAATTCAACATGTATTAATTTTTAATCTAATTCAAATTTTTTTCATTGAGTTTTCACATCATTCCACCATTCAAATTTTCATTTTCAGTAAAAAAAAATTTGAAAAAATAACATGTATTAATTTCTAACCCAATTCAAACTTTTTTCATTGAGTTTTCACATCAATCCATCGTTTAATTCTTCATTTCCAATAAAAATAATTTGAAAAATTCAGTTCATAATCAATTTTCCAGTCTTTGCTATTATCAATTATTTTATTATCAATCATAGTTGGCTTCTAATTATTGATTTATATGCTTAAATTTATGATTTATTATTTAAATAAGTTTGTCCTAGAACTTCACTAAAAATATTCACAATATTTTTACAAATTTCCATGATATCCATAATTTTTACTAAAATATTCGTCGATATCTAAATATATGTTGATATATCCGTAAATTTAAGTTATCGATATTTGTATCGATAACGATTTTCGTCCTTGGTTTATACAACTCTGTCTCTCTAAACGACATTTATCTCTGTTTTTTACACAAACTCTCAGCACATCTTCCAATGAAAAAATAAAGGCATTTGAAAAATCTTATAATGTTAAAAACTAATTTTAATACACCACCTTTGGAAGATATTAATGGTAATGTATAGATGTGAGATTGATTAATAGAAATGTTAATTTTTATTTTTTTTTTTGTAAAGAACAAAAAAAGCTTGGAAATAAAGTGCAAGTAATATATTATTTATATGTATTATAAGAAAATACATTTCTTCCAATTAATGACCTATGCATATAAAATGAGATAAGGGGTAGGGAATGGGTAAATTTTCCATTCAATCTTCAAGGAATTGTCTTTTCTTCTCCTAAATATTCTGGAAATGCTTTGTTAAGAATTTCTTTTCAGATGCTGGATGACAAAAACATAGGTTGAGCTTGCAATCACAATCCCAAGGATCAGAACAATCAATACGACTTTTGCATGGAATGTTTACAACATTTCTGGCATCTGACACGAACAATGTTTCTGAAATATTTTTAATTGTTAATTATCATAATTATTGCAAAAAGAGAAAAAGAAACAATAAATATACTTAATGAAAATTGATTTATATACCAGAAGCAATGAAGAACATCAGGAGCAAGAGAGCCAACTTTGTGGAGGACTTCTCCATATCCAATCTCTAGCGAGTGAGTATTATATGATTTGAAACTTTTGTATTAGTTTGTGTGTTTTTGCATGAATCGTAGACCGTAATTTATAGTAAAATAGTGTGGCTTAAAATAGTAAGAATATATCATGCATTAAAACATGAATTTAATTGCACATTACAAATTTATTGTTGACCTAATATGATAGTAAATTTAATGTATATGCATTATGGAGATCAAATGCTATATATGTTATAAAAGTTTTTCCTTTATTGATATTTTAGTATTTATAGAAAATAAAAACCTAACCGTTTGGAATATTTCTTTTAGGTAGTTTGTTGATTTGAAATTTTATATATTTTTCATTTTCGTATTAGAAAATGACATTGGATCGTTTTTTTTTCTTTTAATTGATTAATATTTATGAGTTTGGATTACGTTATTCACTGGTTAATGAATATATAAAGCTCCAATTTGTGCAAAATTTGATAATAATATTTAAATTATTATTATTATTTTGCATTTGTTAATGATGAAAGTACACTTTATGGTCAATCACTTGGCTCAACATTTATGGAATCAAAATAAATGCATTTGAAAAATCAAATAATGTTAAAAACTAATAATTATATACCACTCTAGGAAGATATTAGTGTTTATGTATAGATATGAGATTAATGAATTGATTTTCTATTTATAAATTTTATAAACAACACAAACTTGGAAACAAAGTGCTTTATAGAGCAATAAAGTCATTTGCCAAAATTGAAAAACTCCAAATTGAAATGAGACTAAAATGAAATTTGGAAATATTCCTAATTAAAAACTCAAATTAAAAATAAATCAAATTTTAATTTGAAATTTTAAATTAGGTATCTTATATGAATTCATTTGCCAAAATTAAACGGACACTCCACTAATTAAATTCAGTTAAATCTTTAATTAGAACCAATTTAAGATTCGTTTAGAAAAATCCAATTGAAGTTAATTAGCTAATGAAAATTTTAAAGTAATATTAAATTAGATTTTAAAATAATGAAATTTTTTTTTGAAGAATAAATGAATAGATATTAAAATGAATAAGTGGTGAGACCTACCAATTTTACCAATTCTTGTTCTGCAATTTCTTCTTCAATTCTCTTTTTCTTATTTATTATCTTTTTCCTCTTTCTTCTTTTTTATTTGAGAGGATCCAAGGAGAGGGAATGAGGTAGACCAAAAAAATTTTAATTTACTTTTCGAAATACTTTTTTTTGTTAACATTTTTTAAATTTTTAATTTTACTTTTACCTTTTTATTTTTAATATTTTAAGAAAACTAAAGGAAATTCTCATTTTTTTAATTTTTATTTTGAATTTTATCTATAATAATAATAATAATTATTATTATTGAATTGGACCAAATACGGTGTCTACAGGAACTTCTGCAATTTTGGAAGGGATTCATTTGGCTAGGAAAAGGGAGATCTAGGATTGCCATCTTCTGTCCGATTCGCAAGTTATGGTGCATATGCTATGTGGCTAGCTGGATGGTTTCTCTAAAGTGAATTCGATTGTTAAAGACATCATGTCCTCTAGTTTAGATTTTCATAGTGTTAAGTTTAGCTATGTTCCTATGGAATGTAACTATATCTAGTGATAATATAGCTTTGTGGACTACCCTTTTCCGCCTTGGCTTAGCAGCTTGTTCGTTTAGAGAGTTCTTGATGTTGTAGTCATTGGGACTTGTACTTAATCTTTTTAGTGAATTTTGGGTAAAAAAAATGTTCATATTAAGAAAAACTTCAACTTCAATTGACAATGATACATGTAATATCAAACTTATCTACACTTATGTTATTATTTTAATTTAAACAATTATTAATACATTAATGATTAATCTAAATTTCCACATTTATTTGCATCCCACGTCCATGAATCAAGAGTTCAAAAAATATACATTAATTACAAGTTTTTTTTTTTGAGCAAATATTAAAAACAATATTTTGCAACCGAACTAATTAATTACTTTTGCAATGAATTTTCACCTTTTTAATAGAATCTTTATTCTTTGTTGGTTACAAATTGAAATTATTAATGTAATTATGATTAAAATGAAACATTTAAGCCCTGTTTGGTAATCATTTGATTTTTGTTTTTTTGTTTTTAAAAACTAAGCCTATAGACACTACTTCTATCTCCAAATTTCTTCCTTTGTTATTAACTTTTTATCAATTATTTAAAAAATGAAAACATAAAAAAGTAGTTTTTAAAAACTTGTTTTTATTTTTGGAATTTGGTTAAGAATTCAACAATTATATTTAAGAAAGATGCAACTCATTGCAAGAATTGGAGAGGAAATAGGCATAATTTTCAAAAACCAAAAATAAAAAACGAAATGATTACCAAACGGGGCCTCAAATTCTCACCACTAACAACCGTAGGTGCTAAAAAAAATATCAAACTATTTAGAAATATAGAAAAATTTTGATTTGAAAGAAAACGGAGTAAGGATCATGGTTTTTCAAAGAAAAAACAATTTATTGAAACTAATTTATTAGTTTGGTTTGATTTTTTAGTCTATACACTTTTGATTTTGATTTATTTTGGTTCTTATATTTTTAACTTTGGTTCGTATATTTTTAAAATGTTTATTTTTGTTTATGTGCTTTCAACTTTGGTTCATTTTGGAACATATGCTCTCAAAATGGTTTGTACTTCTAAAAAGTGATTATTTTGGTCTTGACATGTTTGTTTGTCATTTTTAACATCACTCAAAAACACACTTTAATCCCTTAAAATTAATTTAATTTTCAATTTTACACTTTTAAATAGAATTTTCAATCATCAAAATTAGTTTTGAAGAATTAAAATATATTTCACGGTGATTTTGAAAATAATAAAAATGATTTTAGCTATTTTAATTTTCACTTGTAACCACCTATTTTTGTCGGGCCTTATTTAAAATATAGTTATTTATTAATTTAATTTTGCTTTTCTTTTAATTTTGTGTTTATCCATCTTTTTGGGCTCATTTACATTTAAGGAAGCTTTTCAAATTCATATTTTTAGGGCAAATAATTTTCATGTGCATAAATGGCAAATTTATACATTTATAAGTAAGGCTACATTTGAGAGGAAATAGAGGGAGAGCACAAGGGAGGATACGGAGGGAAAAAACCCTAGAGAGACCGAGGAAGGGGATAAAAAAAAAAAAAACCTAGAAACAAACACACAGAGAGGAAACCCTAGAGAGAAAAAATCATAGAGTTTCTAACATCCTCCCAACATTTTCGAAATTTTGGAACCAAGAGAAGTCCAAGCTTTAGTTGGAGGTTGTTGGTAGGGCTTTTTGTCCAAAGATCCGCACCTCATACAACGACCGACTTCTTGTTTCGGATCTAACCTTCAATCTTCTTCTTTTCTCTTGCAGATCTAAAAAAAAAGAGAGAGAAAAAAGGTTATAAGGAAAAGTTTTTTTATTGCTATTTTTTTTCTTCCGGTTTTATTTTTATTTTTTATTATAATGTGATATTTATGTATTTCTATTAAATCTATTATTATTGTTCTTTTTTTTATTTTTATTTTTATTATTATTATTATTATTATTATTATTATTATTATTATTTTTGTTCATCTTCTTCCTTTTCCATGTTTATCTCTTCATTACTGTTTTATTTTTAAATAAGGTAAAGTGTAAACAAAAGAAGAAAAAAAAAAAGAAACTTACCTCAAGACAGAGAATTCCGTTTCTTGGTAGTCTTGAGAGATTCGTAGCCCTCATTTTTTTTTTCTTGAGTGTGAAATTGGGGAGTTTATTTTCAAAGTAAAAAAAAAAGCATAAGAGAAGTTTTGTTGAAAAAAAGAAACTAGGGGAGAAGAAGAACAAAGAGAGAGTAAGGGAAGAGAAAGATGGAGAAGAAAGTAGTTTTGAAAAAGAAAGAGATATGGGGATTAAATGTGAAAAAAAAAAAGGTTTTTTAAAAAAAAAGAATTTAATTAGAGTTTTTAAAAATAAAAATAAAAAAAAGTTTAAAATTATTATTATTATTTTTTTTTTTTTAAATGTGGGATGGGCGCCCATCCCATCGTTTTAAAAAGAAATTTTGAATTTTTTTTATGTGTTGCGTCAGTGGCAGCGTGAATGGTTTTTTTTTTCTTTTTTTTTATTATTTTGGTTTACTAATTTTTCTTTTACAATCGTTGTTAATATTTTTTCTTATTTAATTTTAAATTATTATTACATTGTATGTCTTTTTTAATATTTTCTAATTTATTTTTTTAGACCATCTATTTATTTTACTTGGTATATTCATATGTTCTCAATTTAGTTTATACTTGCTAATTTTGTTTGTTCATCTTTTAAAATTTATTTTTTTAAAACAAATAATCCGACGATGGAATTTAGAAAATTTGGGAGTCCAATTTTCTAAAATTCTTGAGGTGAGAAATTGATTCTCTGGGAGTCCGAGGTCGATCTTCGATATATTTTTATTAAATTTTCAATATGCCCCTTTTATGTTTATTTAATATTATGCTTCTTAAATTATACTTGTTTATTTAATAATCACATTTAAATTAATTTTAATTTCTAGCTAACATTTCTTTAAGTTTTTTTTAAATAGTTTATTATTAAAACTCTTTTAAAGGCATTTAAATATATGCTTTTTAAAATACATTTTTTAAACCTTTAAAAAATTAATATATTATTTCAAAAGGTTTCCTAATAAGTTTTTCTAAGAACTTGACACCGTTTTTCTTAAAAAAAATTCCTAAGACGGAATCTAGGAAATTTGGGAGCCCGATTTCCTAGAATTCTTGAGGTGAGGGATCACATCGGAGTTCGAGATTTGATCAAAAAAAAAATAAATTTAATTAATGTTTTAAAATTTTTATTAAAAAGACTATTCCTATGACGGATTTTGAGAAATTGAAATAATTTCTCAAATTCTTGAGGTGAGGAATTTTTCCTCAAATTTTAATATAGTCAAATTGATGGAAGATTTTTCACTTATTTTATGGGATCATTACTTCAAATATTAGAGTAATGAGGGATCAAATAAGACATTTGTTTTAAAACTTTTTTTCTCAAATGATTTTCTTTAAAGAATATATTTAATTCAAGATAAAATGATTTGGCCACCGTTTTCTAAACGGGTGTTGTGGTGTGCTAACACCTTCCCCATACACAAATTACTCCCGAACCCAACACTAGTTTTCGCAGACTATTTTTATTGATTTTTACTAAAAAAAATATTTACTTTATTTCGGTGTCCAATCACACCGTAAAAAAGATTGGTGGCGACTCTTTTTTATTTTCTTTTTAAAATAAACCCTTTTTAAGGACGTCGGCCGCTTCGTGTCGTCTCGGGCACGTGGCGACATCACTTTCATTTTATTTTTAAAGAACCAAAATATTCACTAAAATAAAACTTAAAAATTAACCTAAATGAACTAAAATCGAAAGTAATCTAATTCCTCCCCAATCTAAAATTTCAATAGCTATATGAGAAATCTTTCTCCCATAAAGCAATTAGAAAAATAAACACCAACTAGACATCAATCAAACAAATTTATCATCTCTTTCATTTTATCGCAACTTCAAATTACACCTTATCTCTACATTAATAAAATATTAATCCTTTCAAGTGGTTTATATATTGTTCAATTCTAGTAATACATCTAAAAAAAAATAAAATACACAATCACTTAATATCTATCAAATGTATATCAATTAATTAAATGATATACTTAACAGTGTATTGAAAGAGAAATTCTACTTTTGTGTCTGCCCATATTTTTAAGTGCTTTTTTAGACTTTTCTAATTTTGGATTGCGCCAACTCTTTTTGGTTTTGCTAAGTTTACAAAACTTAAAAATGGTAGACACCAACTGAATTTTAGTAATTTGTTTTATTTTTTTGTTGCAACTATTCCATATATTTTCTATCATTTTAAGCTACACTATTTAATTATAAATTATGGTCTTATTATTCATGCAAAAGCACACAAACAAATACGAAAGCTTCCAAACTGTAATACTCTCACGCACCGACACTAGAGATTGGATATGGAGAAGTCCTCCACAAAGTTTGCTCTCTTGCTCCTGATGTTCTTTATTGCCTCTGGTATATAAATCAATTTTAATTAATTATATAAATATTTTTTCTCTTTTGGAAATAGTTATCTTATTGTATGAAAATTAACAATTAAAATGTTTCAGAAACATTGTTCGTGTCAGATGCCAGAAATGTTGTAAACATTCCATGCAAAAGTCGTATTGATTGTTCTGATCCATGGGACTGTGATTGCAAGCTCAACCTTTGTTTTTGTCACCCAGCATTTGAAAAGAAATTTCTTGACAAAACATTTCCTAAATATTTGGGAGAAAAAAAGACAACTCCTTGAAGATTGAATCGAAAATTTACCCATTCCCTGCTCCTTATCTGATTCTATATACATAGGTTATTAAATGGAAGAAGTGTATTTTCCTATAATACACATAAATAATATATGACTTTATTTCTCTATAAGACCACTTTATTTCCAAGTTTATGTTGTTTACTGTAATTTCAAATGTCGATCGTTTTGGTACCGTAGAAAATCTACTACCCTAAAAGCAAAATTCGATGCGACCTCGGTGCTAAATCGCGTATGCAGTTGCTCTCCAAGGTTTACACAACATCCAAACTCAAGCATGCACTCGCTGGAGAATGGAATGAAATCGTCGAAAATTATGTCCAGACCACAGAAGAGAGAAATAGAGAAAAGAGGGGATTGATTTTCATTCCTCTTTTACCAATAACTGAGAGCTTTAAAGGAAAGATAAGATCTGTTATTTAAAAAAAAATCGTTTTGAAATTAATTTTAAAAACTGTTTTAGAATTAATCGCGAACAATTAATTCTTGGAATGAATCACAAACGGTAATAAAACAGCTAAAACTCCTTTCTCGTTTTTCTCTTTTGGTCCAAAGTCATTCCCAACAATCCCCACGAATGACTGGTATAGCAAACAAAACAAAAGGACATTTTGTAAAGCATGTTTTTTCTGAAAAAAATTAGGAGAACAAACTTAAACATCAATATCTTGACGATTTGAATTGATGCATAGTGTATTATTATTAGATAATAGTAAATGTCGTGAAATTCACTACTTTATTAAATAATAAAATATTTAGTAAAATAAGTCACTCAATAAACTATCATGGTTGAACTCCTGATAGTAAACTAATCAAATTTCTACCAATCTGAAATTTCAATAGCGATATTAGTAATCATTCTCCCACAGAGCAATTAGAAAATTAAACACCAACTAGACATCAATTAAACAAATTTCCAGTCTCGTTCATTTGATCCCAAAACTTCAAATTACACATTGTCCATTTACCAAACTGCATTTTGTCTTTCTCCTCAATTAAACAGTATTTCTCCCTTCTCTTTTAAGTTCTCTTTTCCACAAATAATAATAAAAATAATTTTCCTTTTACAACCAATTTGACTATCTTCATTAAAACAGTTTATACTATTTCACTAGTTTTCAATATTCTTCTCAACTTTCTTTTTGTTGGGTTTTATGCCCTAAAGGTGGTAGTATTATAATAAACTATTTATTCATATTTAAAAAAATAAACTATTATATTATTTTTTGTTTTTATCTTTCATAAAAAATTCGGTATTGTAAAAATTCAAGGTTTTTATATGCAATCTTGAACAATATGTGGTTGACATACAAGTGAATCATGTTCAAGTAATAACCTAAAGAGTCTATAGTATATGCATAGGATTGGATATCTTATCCTGGTAATACTATGTATACGATCCACATTGTAATTGTTATAAACAGTTTGATCTAAATCGTTCATGTGGAGACATGTGAGTGGTGGTATCCTATACAAAGAGTGTGTATAAGACTGGACTACGAAATATTTAATTTTTCTTTGTAAATCCGTTAATTGAAGAGATTAATATTTCACGAGATGTTCATATATGACTCGATCATGATCCTGAGTAAGTTATGAACTCCTGCTTGTGAGTGCCCGTTCTTTGATTTGCATGGGTGAGAGTGGTCCAGTTGCCGACTCAATACGCCTACCATCTTGGGGACTAGACCAAATAGGTAGTTGGGAACATAATTTGATAGGATAGAATTCACTCATTCCCATATATGGAAACTTCTTCCCGTGTAGGGAAAGTAAATGAGTAGTTCCCTTAAGTGTTGATTACGGGACTTGAACAATAGAGCCCCACCCTCCCACTCGCCCGAGAGGGGCTTGGTTTATGGTTGGACCATAAACAAATTGATCATTAGAGGATAAATGGTACTTAAGGATATAGAGGTAATTACATGGGTAAAACAGACTTGTGACTCAAAATAATTACGAACAACTCGTGAAGTCCTACAGTGGATACAAGTGCAACTATGGGTCTGTAGTGGTTTGCTCTATAGTTAATGAATTAATGTTAATTAATTAAAGAATCTAGTTAATTAATCTTGAATCATTAGAGTTTATAATTTGTAGGTTCATAAGGTCTCATTGCTAGCACGTAAATAGATCAACAAGGATCAAAAGTATTGAAAGAATAATTTGAAATGTTCATATTTATGTAAAGTAAAGAATCATATGTTTATTGTATTAGATATAATTAATATAAGTGCTAATATATATAGTTACATTATTATTATTATATAGTTAATTTGAATCGAATTTAAAATAAAATTGTAATCATTTGAATATAAGATATTAAAATGATTAATTAAATAATTAGGTCTTAACCTAATTAAGGTCTTATAAACAATACCTTATAAAGGGAAAAAAAACTTTAACACTGTTTTAGGTACATTTTTTTTCCTCTCCCTTTCAAATGAAAATTATAGAGAAGTGTTCTCCACGTTTTTCCCTCTCCCACAAGCCAGATTGGTTTTAGGTAGGTCGTAAATTTGAAAATCTATATATTTGTGGTCGAGGTGACTACTTTTAGACGAGTTGGGAAACTTTACTAATTTTATATTTTATTTTTTAATATTACATGTCTTTTTTATCATCTTATTTCTCTCCCTTGTCCTTTCTCCTTCCTCTCTTCCCTCCATTCGCCTTCTTCTTACTCTTCTTCGTCATGAGACCATTGTTCGTTGCTAAAATTTATTGAAAGTATAAAGATTAAATTGGACATTTAAAAGTATATGGACTAAAACTCAACAAACTTTAAAGCACAAGGACGAGAATGGTAATTTAACATTCATTCCACGTGTATCAACCATAAATCAAATAGCAATCAACTTTCAATCAACAATCACACATTTTAACCGTGGGGAAATTTTGGACCCTCGATTATTTTGTTCAATTCTAATAATACATCTAAAAAAATACACATTCACTTAATATATTTCAAATGTATATCACTTCATTAAATGATATACATAAAAGAAAATAAAAATTAGAAGTGTATTGAAAGAGAAATTCTAGTTTTGCATTTGCCCATATTTTTAAGTGCTTATTGGACTTCTCTAATTTTGGGTTGCGCCAACTCTTTTTGGTTTTGCCAAGTTTACGATACTTAAACGATAGACAGGAACTAAATTTTAGTAATTTGTTTTGTTTTTGTTGCAACTATCCCATATATTTTCTACCATTTTAAGCTACACTATTTAGCTATAAATTATGATCTTATTACTCATGCGAACGCACACAAACAAATACCAAAGCTTCCAAACCTTAATATTCTCAGCAGCGGCACTAGAGATTGGATATGGAGAAGTCCTCGACAAAGTTTGCTCTTTTGCTCCTGATGTTTTTTATTGCCTCTGGTATATAAATCAATTTTAATTAATTATATAAAATATTTTTTCTCTTTTGGAAATAATTATCTTATTGTATGACAATTAACAATTAAAATGTTTCAGATACATTGTTCGTGTCAGATGCCAGAAATGTTGTAAACATTCCATGCAAAAGTCGTATTGATTGTTCTGATCCATGGGACTGTGATTGCAAGCTCAACCTATGTTTTTGTCACCCAGCATCTGAAAAGAAATTTCTTGACAAAACATTTCCTAAATATTTAGGAGAAGAAAAGACAACTCCTTGAAGATTATTGAATGAAAAATTTCCCATTCCCTGTCCCTTATCTAATTCCATATACATAGCTTATTAAATGGAAGAAGGGTATTTTCCTATAATACACATAAATAATATATGACTTTATTTCTCTATAAGACCACTTTATTTCCAAGTTTATGTTGTTCATTATATTGTTAAAAATCCACGAAACATAAAAAACAAGCAACAAAATATCATTAATGTAAATATAATATAAATAATAGACTTTTAAAAATCATAAAATGTTTATTTATTAATCTAAATTTATTTTTAAAATTTTAAATTTTTTTAATTTTTTCCAGAAACATCCCTTAAAATTGATATTTTATCGATATTTTCATGGAAAATTTATTAAAATTAAAGCATCGATATTTCCATCGACATCGATATTTTAAATCTTGGTTATTACTTTTGAAAAAAAAATAAGAATATTTTGATAATGTTGTTCATTATAAGAAAGACGATAAAATTTGGGACAAAATGCATCTTGGACTTATTTTTTTGGGCTTCTATACAATTATCCCTACTTTTATTCCTTTCCTAATACCACATTTCAATTTACATTATTCACTTTGTTCGAGCTAGTTATTGTGTCCCACTGTTCGTCTTTCGGTTTGATTTATATTTTAATTTTGCCCTTAGACTTTATATATATATTTTTTTCATTTTAACCCTTCAACTTTGAAATTATTTCTTGATATTTTGTCATAAATAAAAATTGGGTTAACTTATTAAAAAATGCCCTTGAACTTTGTCATGTATTTCAAATCATCTCTATACTTTCACAAGTAGCAATAATATCTCGAAACTTTCACATATATTTCAAAAAGATACTTTTGGAGTAGAAAATCTTAAAAAATTTATACCAAAAGTGAGATATGAAATGGTGTAACAGAGACCCAGAAAGAAATTTAGATCACCGCATTTTGTAGGGCATCACTACACAGTTTTAAGTCTCAATTTTTGTTCAAAATTCTGAAAAATTTCAATTGCAATGGTAGTTTTGAAATATATTTTGTGAAAGTCGAGGCGTAATTGCAACTTTTGAAAGTATAATGACATTCTTGAAACAATTGAGTAAAGTTTAAAGGTATTGTTATAATTTAGCATAAAAATTGACATCATTATTCATGTGTGGAAATTGAAAAACATATATTACATCATTTACAACATTATTCTTGCAAATTGATATATAAAATTTTATTTTATGAATGATAACCTCAAACTTTTATATTATTAGAAAAGAGTTTTACATAATTATTTTACAATTGTTTACCTCATTTACATTTCCTTGATTATAGGAGACTCATAATATTTTTTATATTAATTATTTTAATTTATTACCTCTTATTTATTTCTTTTTTTCTCATATTATAGGTAAACTTTTTTAAAATTGAAGTATTTAATTTTGATTTGTAATGATTTATTATTCAAAGTATATGACTAAAAACCATTTTTAGACAAACAACTTTGGGTATAGATTCGATGGTAAACCTGATATCATTTACAACTTTATTCTCGTAAATTGACATGATAATTAATATGTAATATTTGATACAGATTCTAGTATAAATTTCATATCAGTTGAGTTATACACATGTTGGCTTGGTTACAGTGATCTTAAATTTCTATATAATTGTAAATAATATCATATTACATTTTCTAATTTTTACACCTTAGCTACCTCACCAATTTTCATAATTTGATTCAATGATATTTTGTTTGGATCAATTTTAAAATTCAATGGAACAAATTATTTATCATGATTTAAATGACACACAAAACTTAAATAAAGGGTTGAAATTTATTAAACTTAAACTTCATAAAATACTGCAATTAGTACCCTCAAATAAGTTTTCATATGAGAATTTGTTAAAAAAAAACACTTTCAATTAATTATAAAACATATGCATTGAACGCATATTTCATAGAAAATGACATTGGATCATTTTCTTTCTTTTTCTTTTTTTTGGTTAACATTTATGAGTTTTAGACTACATTATTCAATGGTTAATGAACTAATCAAGCTCCAATTTGTGCAAAATTTGATTATTATTATTTATTAATATCGCATAGAGTAAACGTTAGTTTATACAACGTAACTCTCTCTCTAAACAACCTTTGTCTCTGTTTCTTACACAAACTCACAACCATAGTATTAAATTTCCATCGATATTTCCACGTTTCTATGGGTTCGATATCAATATGGGGGATGAATCGATATTTCCATTATATCGTAGAAAAATCCACAAAACACAAAAAATAAGCATCAAATTGTCACTAATATAAATATAATATAAATAATAGACATTTACATATTTGAAAATGATAAATTATTTATTTATGTATTTAATTTATTTTTTATAATTTTTCCAGAAATATCCATCGAAATCGATATTTTATCGATATTTCCATCCAAATTTCCGTAAAATTAATACCTTGATATTTTCATCGAGATCGATATTTTAAACGTTGCTCTCAACACATCTTCCAATGGACAAAATAAAGGCATTTGAAAAATCTGATAATGTTAAAAACTAATTTTAATACACCACCTTTGGAAGATATTAGTGGTAATGAAAGTTGGAAATATCGATATCGAAGAAAATATTGAGGACTCGATTTTATGTAAATATTGATATTGATGGAAAGTTTGGGAAAAATTATGGAAATTTATAGAAAATGTTATAATTAATTAATGAAAATTTGATTGTGGCTTAATTAGACCATAACTAACCATTTTTAATCACAATTTCTATAAAGTAAGACAATACTTTGATGTCTATTGTAAATGTATGTGTAAATGTTGATGCAAGAGTAGAAATTTAAAAAAAAAATGGAAAAAATAATTACAAAATAATAAAAAGTTTAGTAATAATTTGAGGTGAAATGATGTGAAAATTGTGAAAGTTTTGGATGGTAAAAGAAAAAAACTCACATCAATTCAATTTTAGTGAAATGATGTGAAAATTTAATGAATTTTTTTTATTGAGGTTAAAAATAAATATAGGTTTTTTTGTGGTTTTTTCAAATTTAATTTCTTTATAAATGAAAGTTTTGAGCCAAAAATAAAGTTAAAAATTGGGAAAACTTAGAAATTAGAAAAAGTAGCACATAAAAAAGATTAATCCTTTGTTAAAAACGACATTGGCGTGTGAAGCTATAGAATTGTGTGTAATCAGGACCATAAAATTGAAATTTTTTAACCGAGCTAACATAGTTAATTCAAGAAAAAAAATTAAAATCTTCTCAAAATGTCGAAACTTCTCAAAATTTTCTGGAAATCTCGAAATTTCATCGAAATGGAGGGAGTCGAATTAGCTTGAAACTTTCTTGAAATTTCGTCGAAATTGAGAGAAAATAAAAATTTTTCCAATCAAGATTTCGAGACCATTGAAATCTCGAAATTTTGATAGAAATTTAGAGATTTCAATAGAAATTTTCCATTATAGTGGTAATGTATAGATGTGAGATTGATTAATAAAATTGTTTAGTTTTTTTTTTCTTTTGTAAAGAACATAAAACTTGGAAATAGAATGCTCTTATAGAGAAATAAAGTCATATATTATTTATGTGTATTATAAGAAAATACATTTCTTCTAATTTATGAGCTATGTATATGGAATCAGATAAGGGGTAGGGAATGGGTAAATTTTTTCCATTCAATCTTCAAGGACTTGTCTTTTCTTCCCCCAAATATTCAGGAAAGACTTTGTTGAGAAATTTCTTTTCAGATGCTGGGTGACAAAAACATAGATTGAGCTTGCAATCACAATCCCATGGATCAGAACAATCGATACGACTTTTGCATGGAATGTTTACAACAGTTCTGGCATCTGACACGAACAATGTTTCTAAAATATTTTTAATTATTAATTATCATAATTATTGCAAAAAGAGAAAAAAATAATAATTATACTTAGTGAAAATTGATTTATATACTAGAAGCAATGAAGAACATCAGGAGCAAAAGAGCCAACTTTGTGGAGGACTTCTCCATATCCAATCTCTAGCGAGTAGGTATTATATGATTTGAAACTTTTGTATTGGTTTGTGTGTTTTTGCATGAATCGTAGACCGTAATTTATAGTAAAATAATGTAGTTTAAAATAGTAGGAATATATCATGCATTAAAACATGAATTTAATTGCACATTACAAATTTATTGTTGACCTAATATGATAGTAAATTTAATGTATATGCATTCACTAGTACAAAACTGGGCTTTAATGTCGGTTTAAAACAGACATTGTAGGGGTACAATGTCGGTTGACAACCGACATTGAAGATCGTGTTATTAAAGGTGTTCAATGTCGGTTGTCTTTAATGTTAGTTTTAAACCGACATTAAAGACATTAAGGATAACCGACATTGAACACCTTTAATAACATCTTCTTCAATGTCGGTTGCCTTTGATGTCGGACAACAAACATTAAAGGAGCCTGTCCGACACTAAATGTATGTCATTGTTTATTTATTGAAAAAAAAAAATTCATATGCACATGCACAATACTATGTAGAAAAAATAAAAATCAATGGAACATATTATGAAAATTACAAAATTTTATCAGCTTAGATGACCAAGTTACACAACGAAAATGGAAATGACTTTTATTCTAAATAGTTCAAAGAATGCTAATGCTAAACAAAATTTAGTCAAACACTTCAAAACTAACCCAAATATAACAAATGAGAATTTCAATGGTTTACAATAACATTTGAACACTTACATCCAATTCCCAAGGAAAATAAAAGCAACTATCCTTACTGAAACTTAACCAAAAATCTCCAAACCTATTAGTTGTTCAAAAACGTTCAAACTTACAAATCTAAACTTTAAACATTATGGTAGTATTACTTGGAATATATATAAGTCTTGGCCATGAGATGAAAAATCTATAAGCATCAAGTTCAATATCCCTTCTCTTTTTAGAAGCAGCCATATCCCTCATTTGCTTTAACTCCTAGTCTTCACTGTCACTGCATTTTGATAAAACAAAATGTCTACTATCAAACTTAATTTATTTGTTAAACTAAAATTTAGGCATATTGAGTAAAATAATTCAACCTCGTCATCTGAAAACACTTCATCTTCAGATTCCTTTGATTTTGTTTTCATGCCATCAACACCGTCGTTACTGCAACTTCCTCCCAAGACTTTTGGACCTATGTAACATTTATTGACATAATTAAAAACACCTTATGGCACAGAAGTTTTCATTATCACATGCCCCTCATTTCCAACTGAAAAAGAAAGAAGAGATAAAAGCAAGAAAAGAAAAACAGAGAAAGAGAGATAAATTTAACTTTAAAGAGAACCCAAAGAATAACTTTTTAGCTTTATAGAGAAAGAAAATAAATGTCAATTGGGTCGAACAAAACGAACACGTAAAAAGCCAAATCTCAAACGAACTGAGACAGAGATCTCGAACGAACCTGCGCGCCAAAATTGATCTGAGCTTTCTTCATGCTCTACAAATCTCGAACGTCGAAGTGTTAGCTTGATACCGAAAATAATTTTTCTCGAGTCAATTGAAAAATCACCATTAAAATTGCCATCACATCAATGAAGCCCAAATTCAAGGACGAGTTGATTCCAAATCAACTCACAAACTTTCCTTCTATAATCTTTAGGCACACGTAACAATGTATAAACACAAAATATTGTGTAAGTTGAGCAAAGAAAGTTTTTTTTAAGATTTTTGAATTTTAAATTCAAATCAATATAATTTAAATTGTCTTCAATTTCTCCAAATTGTAAATTATCATATATGTTTAAAAATACTTGATATTTTGCGTAAAGTATGTCATTTAGAATAAGGTTGTAAATTATGGTCAATTCAATTGAGATGTCTCCTAATTAATTTATATTTTCTATATATTTGAATAGGAAAATTGAATTAGGATGTGTTTATCTCTCATATTTCTAACCATTGGAAATTTTCTAATAAGGATTATTATGATTCTCTCCTACACATATTATCTTTTATATGTTAAAATTATCTTCTATTAATATTATCTTTTATTTTTCAAATATGAGAATAAATATCCAAGACTATCTTTAAATTTATTTTGAACGGTTTAAGATTTAAAATATTAAAGATTATTCCTTGAGTGAATTAGTTTTTATAAGATGAAAAATAAACCTTAATAACTCTTTAGATTCATTAATTTATTGATTAATTCTTAATTAAAATATTAATGAATTAGAAATAAAAAATTTGACTATAAGATAACTCTGTCTAAGGATGGTTCTGGCTAGGATGAGGTATTTAAGCTGACTATAAGGGAACACCTCTACCTGGGAACTAACCTGGGAGTTGAATTAGTCAAATTTTTGTTTGCCTATTGAAATTTATTTGATTGTTGAATATTTAAATTATTCTCATGTGGATTTTGTAAACTTTAAAAATTTATATATAGTGATAATATATATTTGAATGAATTCTCTCATGGTAAAGTTTGAAAGTAATGCTTAATAGTTTATTACTCTTCCTAAAACTAATTTTGATTCAATGCACCAGAAGTTGCAGAAATCAAAATGAGCCGATGAGTTATGCAAAATAATGAATTTCGACTATTTAATATCATTCCTTGAAGTGAATGTTTCAATATTTAATAATTGTGATTGAAATCATCTTAATTTGAAGAAGTAATTATTCTATTAAAACCACTCATATTTATATGAGAATTTCATATTTCAAATGTGATGCAAAAGAGACAATGATCTTGTACCTGTCGTACATTAAGAGCCTTTTTGAAAAATTAAAATCCTTAATAATGAAAAGGAAGACGATGTGTGGTATAGCAAATTTTGAGAATTTATTTGAATCTCTTGAAGAGATCATAACTTATCATTTTAACCCCTAAATATGATGATATTTTGATGTTACAAGTTTTTAGAATCTCCTGAAGAGATGATTATTCTTTTTGACCCACTTGTATATGAGATATTTGGTTTTCTTTTGAATCTCCTTAAGAGAAAAGAATAATTAATAATATTTATGTTTTGCATATAGTACATCTATGCATATGATACTTAGAAGTGAACAATACATTTTCCAAAATTCAAATGCTTGAAGCAAAAAATCAAATATGATATATATTAAGTCCTGTAGACTTGATTAAATATTTTGGAAAAGAAAATATTATTTTGCTCAGAGGAGCAAAATTTACAATTAATATACCACATTCTCTTGTAAATCAAAGAGAAGTTTAGTAAAATTGGAAGGTATATATTGTAATAAATATCATCTAGAGAAATTGATAATCTATTGTCTCCTACAGGAAATGCATATAGAAAAGTTGTATGCTTTTTTCTTCTAAATTGTATTACACATATTCATGTAATTGAAATATATGCAACAATGGACCCGAAGTTCATTGATCCAAATATATTTTTATTTAACATGATGAGTCATTTTGGGTCAATAGTGAAAATAATTATTGAAAATATACATTCACATCCACGGAAGAACTAGAAGATTCTTCCATCTAATAAATTGTCATATGTGGCTTTGTTCTCAAGAGATTAATTATCAAACTCTCACTAGTTAAAATTGAAACTTAACCTCTCGGGTGAACCATTTAAATATTTTATGGTTTTGTTGGCACATCCAGTCGATGGTCACATATATATTTATTATCTTCAAAACCTTACATCTGCAAGGTTAGTTGCTCAAATAGTTAAGAGTACAATTTCATGATTTTGAAATTAAAAAGTTTGTTCTGATAATTCTAGTGAGTTTGAATCCCAACATTTGATAATTGATTGGGATAAGTGTTGAACATCCTGTAGCTTATGTTCAAATAGCAAAACTTCTAAATCTGTATGAGATCACATTGTGGTGTATGCTTTAAGCCAATAGCTTATGAGCTTATGGCCAAAAGCCAAATATATTTCATGTGTGCAAATGTGCAGTAAATGATTAAAATTGTTACACAACAACAATTAAGATAATGAAGTAATTAAAATGAATCCTAAAAAGAGGTTATAAATCTATATTGAAATTGATTTCACATCAATTAATAAATACTATGAACCCTTGATGGGTGATATTTTACTACACAATTTGCTGTTTTTCATTAATGAGACAAAATTTCCAACATTAACGGGAGAAATTAAGAAAATTGGAAAAAGAAATTGAATAAAATGCACATGCATTGTCTCATTTTGATCATCATACAGATCACTTTGAACTAGAAGTTCAAAAGATAACTAATTTAAATATTACAAATCAAATGCTAGATGTATTTACAGAACTTTTATAGTTGTAAGAAAGTTAGTAAATTATATATATTGGTTGTAAATACAACATCTAAAAGTTATATCTCAATGCAAGAAGTTGTCACTATTAATGAGTCTACATCATGCCTGAAGCTTGATAGACAAATGGGTTCCAAAGATAAAGATCCTCGAAATGTAGTCAATAATAAAAAATGACTTAGTTAAGAATATGGATATTCCAAACGAAATCCTAAATATGAGTACTCATAAGAATCTTTAAGTAAATAAGGATTATAAAGAGATCTCGAGAAATTATATGTCATGACAAGAAAAAGGATGGAACCATACTTATATAAGTTGCCAATTTTTTTGCACACAATATTGCTCACGGTATTATTTATGAAAATGAGTATTATGTATTGAAAAATGTCGACATAAAAGGGATTGACTTATGTGGAAAGAAATAATCCAATAGAAATAGACTCATTTTTCAAATCGTGAGGACTAGTAGTCCAGACTTCAGATAATGTCAAACATGTGGGATACAAGTAAGTATTTGTAAGAAAAACAAATAGAGTGAAGCCACATGATATAAAGCGAGACAGATTCCACAATAATTCTCGCAATGAATTGGTATTGACTATGATAGAACATATCCTCTAATGGTGGATATACAATACCATAAGATATATAATTTATTTGACTGTGCATGAAAAGTTTAATATACATCTTATGGATGCAGTCATACCACATTTAATGAATCTCTTAATAATGATAATCCCTGAAAGATTAAAGAACCAAAATCATATAATTCAAATATTAGAGAATTATACTTATCATAGATATTCTTATAAAAAAAAAAAAAAAAAAAAAAAAAAACACTCCTGACGAATGTGATATAGTGATTATCTTATTAAAGATTTATTGAAATAAGGGTATAAAATAACCATGTTTGTCAATATGATATTATAAAGAAATCATAGTCAAGATTTACTATATACGTATATGTTGATGATCTGAATATATAATGGAAACTCCTGAAGAGATTTCAAAGGCAATAAAATTTCTTAAAAAAGAAATTGAAATGAAAGTTCTAATAAACAAAGTTTTGCCTTAGCTTGCAAATAAAACATAAAGCGCGCAGATGTGATTACATCAATTTGTATAGAAAAGATCTTATATGAACTAGTTACAACATTGAATGGTTCATTCACCTGATGTGAAAAGATATACCATTCAATTTCAGGAAGATAATAAAAAAAAAAAAAATTAGGGTCTTGAAGAACCATAATTTTGGGAAATAAGTGCACTTATATATCCTTACTAGTTATACACTACATGTTGTAGTATTGTAGTAATTTTGTTACATAGATATAGTATTTCTATAAAAGAAAAATATTGGAGTAAAGTTAAACCTATGTTATATTTTATATGAGAATTAGCTTACATGAATTTATTTTATTATGATAAATCTAATTATAATTTAAATGGTTGTGAAGATGCAGATTATTTATCTAACCCATGCGATATAGATCCTAAACAGGTTACTTAGTACACGGAGAAGCATTTTTGTGACAGCCTGTGGAGCAGATCATAACAACAACCACTTTAAATCATATTGAAATCGTGATGATTCATGTTGGCTCCAATAGTGCTCTTACATGAAGACAATAAAGCATAAAATGACAACATCAATATTCAACATATTTCTTCAAAAGATACTTATTGACGAATGTGTTACCTACAACAACACTTGAGAAGTTAAGTCACAACATTTGCATGTGACAACAAAGAGTTATCTCAAGTGATGCTTTTATGAGGGGGAGTTATATGTGCTGCACTCTTTTTTCTTTGACTACGATTTTATCCCACTGGGTTTTCCTAGTAAAGTTTTTAATGAGACAGTTGTTAAAATATATGAATATTGTACTCTTTTTCCTTCACTAAGTTTTTTATCCCATTAGGTTTTTCCTAGTAAGGTTTTAACGAGTCATATATTCTATATAATATGAATATCTAAGGGGGAGTATTATAAATGTAATGTAAATATAGATATCCATAACCTATATAGGTTACAAAATATCATAAATCTCCCATTGAATTTCATGTTGTAACATACCCCTCATTGAATTCAATCTTGTAACATACACCATCCCATATCCTATAAATAGTGGTATATGGTGCCTTTGTAATGCACACCACAATTGAGTTCAATTGTTATCTCTACTTTTTAATTCTCTCTACTTTGTTCTTTTGTTCTTTTGTTCTTGTTTTCTTCATATTTTACAACATATTTTTCATTTTCCCAATTTCTTCTTTTTTATTTGAGAGGAACGAAGGAGAGGGAATGAGGTAGACCAAAAAGAAATATTAACTAAATTTTTATTTTTTAAAAAAAAAAATCCATTAAATTTTGAATTTCATCCATAATAATAATAATAATAATTGAGCTGGACCAAATACGGTGAGTTTATGCAATTTTGGAAGGGATTCATCTGGCTAGAAGAAGGGAGATCCAGGATTGCCATCTTGTGTCCGATTCGCAACTTATGGTGCATATGCTATGTGGCTAGCTGGATGGTTTCACTAAAGTGGATTCGATTGTTAAAAACATCATGTCCTCTTTTTTAGATTTTCATAGTGTTAAGTTTAGTTATGTTCTTAAGGAATGTAACTATATCGATGATGTTCTTGTTAAAAGAGGTAAAAGTGATAATATGGCTTTGTGGATTGCCCCTTTCCGCCTTGGCTTAGTAGCTTGTTCGTTTAGAAAGGTCTTGCTGTTGTAGTCAGTACAACTTGTACTTAATCTTTTTAGTAGATTTTGGGTAGAAACAAATGCTCATATTAAGAAAAAATTTAACTTCAACCGACAATGATACATGTAATATCAAACCTATCTACACTTATGTTATTATTTTAATTTAAACAATTATTAATACATTAATGATTAATCTAAATTTCCACCTTTATTTGCATCCCACGTCCATGAATCAAGAGTTTAAAAAATATAATATTAAAATTATAATTTTTTTTTGGAGCAAATATTAAAAACAATATTTTGCAACCGAACTAATTAATTACTTTTGCAATGAATTTCCACGCTTTTTTTTAATAGAATCTCCATTCTTTGTTGGTTACAAATTGAAATTATTAATGTAATTATGATTAAAATGAAACATTTAAGCCCCCTTTCGTAACCATTTGATTTTTAGTTTTTAGTTTTTGAAAACTAAGCCAATAGACACTACTTCCATCTCCAAATTTCTTCCTTTTGTTATCTACTTTTTATCAATGGTTTAAAAAACCAAGTCAAAATCTGAAAACATAAAAAAATAGCTTTTAAAAACTTGTTTTTATTTTTGGAATTTGGTTAAGAATTCAACAATTATATTTAAGAAAGATGCAACTCATTGTAAGTATTGGAGAGGAAATATGCATAATTTTCAAAAACCAAAAATAAAAAACGAAATCATTACCAAACGACGCCTCAAATTCTCAACACTAACAACCGTAGCTGCTAAAAAAAATATCAAACTATTTAGAAATATAGAAAAAATTTGATTTGAAAGCAAACAGAGTAAGGATCATGGTTTTTCAAAGAAAAAACAATTTATTGAAACTAATTCATTAGTTGGTTTGATTTTTTAGTCTATATACTTTTGATTTTGATTTATTTTGGTTATTATATTTTTAACTTTGGTTCGTATATTTTTAAAATGTTTATTTTTGTGTATATTTTTAAAATGTTTATTTTTGTTTATGTGCTTTCAACTTTTGTTCATTTTGGAACCTATGCTCTCAAAATGGTTTGTACTTTTAAAAAGTTATTATTTTGGTCTTGACATGTTTGGGAGTGATTTTAAAATCATTAAAACTACTTTTGTCATTTTTAAAATTACTCAAAAACACACTTTAATCCATTAAAATTAATTTAATTTTTAATTTTACACTTTTAAATGCAGTTTTTCAATCATCAAAATTAGTTTTGAAGATATAGAAACATATTTCACGGTGATATTGAAAATGACAAAAATGATTTCATTTTATTTTTAAAGAACCAAAATATTCACTTTTGCGTCTGCCCATATTTTTAAGTGCTTCTTGGACTTTTCTAATTTTGGGTTGCGCCAATTCTTTTTTGTTTTGCTAAGCTTACAAAACTTAAAAACGGTAGACACGAACTGAATGTTAGTAATTTGTTTTTTGTTTTTTTTGTTGCAACTATGCCATATATTTTCTTCCATTTTAAGATACACTATTTAACTATAAATTATGGTCTTATTATTCATGTAAAAGCACACAAACAAATACAAAAGCTTCCAAACCGTAATACTCTCACACACCGGCACTAGAGATTGGATATGGAGAAGTCATCGACAAAGTTTGCTTTCTTGCTCCTGATGCTCTTTATTGCCTCGGGTACATAAATCAATTTTAATTAATTATATCCAATATTTTTTCTTTTTTTTCAATAGTTATCTTATTGTATGACGATTAACAATTGAAATATTTCAGAAACATTGTTCGTGTCAAATGCCAGAAATGTTGTCAACATTCCATGCAAAAGTTGTATTGATTGTTCTGATCCATGGGACTGTGATTGCAAGCTCAACCTATGTTTTTGTCACCCATCATCTGAAAAGAAATTTCTTGACAAAGCATTTCCTAAATATTTGGGAGAAGAAAAGATAACTCCTTGAATATTGAATGGAAAATTTACCCATTTCTTGCCCCTTATTTGATTCCATAAGCATAGCTTATTAAATGAAAGAAGTGTATTTTATTATAATACACATAAATAATATATGACTTTATTTCTCTATAAGACCACTTTATTTCCAAGTTTATGTTGTTTACTGTAATTTTAAATGTCGATCGTTGTGGTATCGTAGAAAATCTACTACCTTGAAAGAAAAGTTCAGTGCGACCTCGGTGCTAAATCGCGTATGCAGTTGCTCTCCAAGGTTTACACAACATCCAAACTAAAGCATGCACTCGCTGGAGAATGGAGTGGAATCGTTGAAAATTATTCCTAGACCAGAGAAGAAAGAAATAGAGAAGAGAGGGGATCGATTTTCATTCCTCTTTTTCCAATAACTGAGAGCTTTAAAGGAAAGATAAGATATGCTATTTAAAAAAAATCGTTTTGAAATTAATTTTAAATACTGTTTTAGAATTAATCACAAACAATTAATTCGTGGAATGAATCATAAACAGTAATAAAACGGCTAAAACTCCTTTTTTGTTTTTTTCTATTGGTCCAAAGTCATTCCCAACAATCCCCACGAGTGACTGGTATAACAAACAAAACAAAAAGACATTTCGTAAAACATGTTTGTTCTGGAAAAAATTAGAAGAACAAACTTACACATCAATATCTTGACGATTTGAATTAATGCATAGTGTATTATTATCAGATAATAGTAAATGTCGTGAAATTCAGTACTTTATTAAATAATAAAATATTCAATAAAATAAGTCGCTCAATAAACTATCATGGTTGAACTCTTGATAGTAAACTAATCTAATTTCTGCCAATCTGAAATTTCAATAGCCATATGAATAATCATTCTCCCACAGAGCAATTAGAAAATTAAACACCAACTAGACATCAATTAAACAAATTTTCAGTCTCGTTCATTTTATCCCAACTTCAAATTACGCATTGTCTCTCCATTTACCAAACTACGTTTTGTCTTTTTCCTCAATTAAACAATATTTCTCCCTTGTCTTTTAAGTTTTCTTTTCCACAAATAATAATAAAAATAATCTTCCTTTTACAACCAATTTGGCTATCTTCATTAAAACAATTTATACTATTTCACTATTTTCCAATATTCTTCTCAACTTTCTTTTTGTTGGGTTTTATGCCCTAAAGGTGGTAGTATTGTAATAAACTATTTATTCATATTTAATAAAATAAATTGTTATATTATTTTTTTGTTAATCTTTCATAAAAAATTGAGTATTGTAAAAATTCAAGGTTTTTATATGCAATCTTGAACAATATGTGGGTGACATACAAGTGAATCATGTTCAAGTAATAAACGAAAGAGCCTATAGTATACGCATAAGATTGGGTGTCTTATCCTGCTAATACTATGTATACGACCCACATTGTAATTGTTATAAGCAGTTTCATTTAAATCGTTCATGTGGAGACATGTGAGTGGGTGTATCCTATACAAAGAGTGTGTATAAGACTGGGCTACGAAATATTTAATTTCTCTTTGTAAATCCGTTAATTGAAGAGATTAATATTTCACGAGATGTTCATATATAACTCGATCATGATCCTGAGTAAGTTATGAACTCCTGCTTGTGAGTGCCAGTTCTTTGATTTACATGGGTGAGAGTGGCCCAGTTGTCGACTCAATACGCCTACTATCTTGGGGACTAGATCAAATAGGTAATTGGGAACATAATTTGATAAGATAGAATTCACTTATTCCCGTATATGGAAACGAAATGAGTAGTTTCCTTAAGTGTTAATTACAGGACTTGAACAATGAGGCCCCACCCTCCCACTCGCCCGAGAGGGGCTTGGTTTATGGTTGGATCATAAACAAATTGATCAATAGAGGATCAATGGTACTTAAGGATAGAGAGGTAATTACATGGGTAAAACAGACTTGTGACTCAAAATAATTACGAACAACTCGTGAAGTCCTACAGTGGATACGGGGGCAACTATGGGTCTATAGTGGTTTGCTCTATAGTTAATGAATTAATGTTAATTAATTAAAGAATTTAGTTAATTAGTCTTGTATCATTGGGGTTTCTAATCTGTAGGTTCATAAGGTCTCATTGTTAGCTCGTAAACAGATCAACAAGGATCAAAAGTATTGAAAGAATAATTTGAAATGTTCATATTTATGTAAAGTAAGGAATCATATGTTTATTGTATTAGATACAATTAATATAAGTGCTAATATATATAGATACATTATTATTATTATATAGTTAATTTGAATGAGATTTAAATTAAAATTGTAATCATTTGAATATAAGATATTAAAATGATTAATTAAATAATTAAGTCTTAACCTAATAACGTCTTATAAACAATACCTTATAAAGGGGAAAAAAAACTTTAACATAGTTTTAGGTACAGTTTTCTTCCTCTCTATTTCAAATGAAAATTACAGAGAAGTGTTCTCCGCGTTTTTCCCTCTCCCACAAGCCAGATCTGATTTAGGTAGACCGTAAATTTGAAA
This sequence comes from Lagenaria siceraria, assembly GCA_002890555.2. Lineage (NCBI taxonomy): Eukaryota > Viridiplantae > Streptophyta > Magnoliopsida > Cucurbitales > Cucurbitaceae > Lagenaria > Lagenaria siceraria. The sequence goes on along the minus strand of CM016491.1, from coordinate 7,536,376 downwards.
ATCGATATATTTGTGGTCGAGGTGACTGCTTTTAGATGAGTTGGGAAACTTTACTAATTTTATATTTTATTTTTTAATATTACATGTCTTTTTTATCATCTTATTTCTCTCCCTTGTCCTTTCTCCTTCCTCTCTTCCTTCCATTCGCCTTCTTCTTACTCTTCTTCGTCATGAGACCATTGTTCGTTGCTAAAATTTATTGAAAGTATAAAGATTAAATTGGACATTTAAAAGTATATGGACTAAAACTCAACAAACTTTAAAGCACAAGGACGAGAATGGTAATTTAACATTCATTCCACGTGTATCAACAATAAATCAAATAGCAATCAACATTCAATCAACAATCACACATTTTAACCGTGGGGAAATTTTGGACCCTCGATTATTTTGTTCAATTCTAATAATACATCTAAAAAAAAATACACATTCACTTAATATCTTTCAAATGTATATCACTTCATTAAATGATATACTTAAAAGAAAATAAAAATTAAAAGTGTATTGAAAGAGAAATTCTACTTTTGCGTCTGCCTATATTTTCAAGTGCTTCTTGGACTTTTATAATTTTGGGTTGCGCCAACTCCTTTTGGTTTTGCCACCTTTACAAAACTTAAAAACGGTAGACACGAACTAAATTTTAGTAATTTGTTTTGTTTTTGTTGCAACTATCCTATATATTTTCTACCATTTTAAGCTACACTATTTAACTATAAATTATGGTCTTATTACTCATGCGAACGCACACAAATAAATACCAAAGGTTCCAAACCTTAATCTCACGCAGCGGCACTAGAGATTGGATATGGAGAAGTCCTCGACAAAGTTTGCTCTCTTGCTCTTGATGTTCTTTATTACCTCTGGTATATAAATCAATTTTAATTAATTATATCCAATATTTTTTCTCTTTTTGCAATAGTTATTTTATTGTATGAGAATTAACAATTAAAATGTTTCAGAAACATTGTTCGTGTCAGATGCCAGAAATGTTGTAAACATTCCATGCAAAAGTCGTATTGATTGTTCTAATCTATGGGACTGTGATTGCAAGCTCAACCTTTGTTTTTGTCACCCGACATCTGAAAAGAAATTTCTTGACAAAGCATTTCCAAAATATTTAGGAGAAGAAAAGACAACTCCTTGAAGATTATTCAATGGAAAGTTTCACATTCGCTGCCCCTTATCTAATTCCATATACATAGCTTATTAAATGGAAGAAGTGTATTTTACTATAATACACATAAATAATATATGACTTTATTTCTCTACAAGACCACTTTATTTCCAAGTTTATGTTGTTTACCGTAAATGTCGATCGTTGTGGCGCCGTAGAAAATCTACTATCTCGAAAGCAAAATTCGGCGCGACCTTGGTGCTAAATCGTGTATGCAGTTGCTCTCCAAGGTTTACACAACATCCAAACTCAAGCATGCACTCGCTCGAGAATGGAATGGAATCATCGAAAATTATGCCCACACCACAAAATAAATAGAGAAGAAAGGGGATCAATTTTTATTTCTCTTTTTCCAATAACTGAGAACGTTAAAGGAAAGATAAGATTTGTTATTTAAAAGAAAAAATCGTTTTGAAATTAATTTCAAAAACTATTTTAAAATTAATTGAGATTAATTCTTGGAATTAATCACAAACAATTGATTCTAGAAATGAATCACAAACGGTAATAAAACAGCTAAAACTCCTTTTTCATTTTTTTTTAATATGGACAAAGAAACCAAAGTCATTTCCAACAATCCCCACAAAGAACTGGTATAGCAAACAAAATAAAACAACATTTTGTAAAGCATGTTTTTTCTGGGAAAAATTAGGAAAAAATCCTTAAATATCAATACCTTGACGATTTTAATTGATGCATAGTATAATATTATCACATAATACTAAATGCAGTGAAATTCACTACTTTATTAAATAATAAAATATTCAGTAAAATAAGTAACTCAAAAAACTATCATGGTTGAACTCTTGATAGTAAACTAATCTAATTTCTACCAATCTGAAATCTCAATAGTCATATGAGTAATCATTCTCCCACAGAGCAATCAGAAAATGAAACACCATGTAGACGTCAATTAAACAAATTTCCAATCTCGTTCATTTTATCCCAACTTCAAATTTCATATTGTCTCTTCATTTACCAAACTGCATTTTGTCTTTTTCCTCAATTAAACAGTATTTCTCCCTTTTCTTTTAAATTTTCTTTTCCACAATAATAATAAAAATAATTTCTCCCTTTTCTTTTAAATTTTCTTTTCCACAATAATAATAAAAATAGTCTTCCTTTTACAGCCCATTTGGCTATCTTCATTAAAACATTTTATACTATTTCACTCCCTCCCAATATTCTTCTCAACTTTGTTTTTTTTTTTTTTTGGTTTTATGCCCTAGAGGTGGTAGTATTGTAATAAACTATTTGTTCATATTTAATAAAATAAATTGTTATTTTATTTTGTGTTATATCTTTCGTAAAAATAATTCAATATTGTAAAAATCCAAGGTTATTATATATAATTTTTAATAATATGTGGTTGACATGCAAGTGAATCATGTTCAAGTAATAACCTAAAGATCCTATAGTATATGCATAAGATTGAGTGTCTTATCCTAGTAATACTATGGATACGACCCACACTGTAATTGTTATAAACGGTTTGATCCAAATCGTTCATGTGGAGACATGAGAGTGGGGTATCCTATATAAATACTGTGTATAAGACTGGACTACGAAATATTTAATTTCTCTTTTTAAATCCGTTAATAGAAGAAATTAATATTTCACGAGATGATCATATATGACTAGATTATGATCCTGAGTAAATTATGCACTCCTACTTGTGAGGGCCCGTTCTTTGATTTACATGGGCGAGAGTGACCCGAGTTGCCGACTCAATACGCCTACCATTTTTACCATTTTGGGGAATTGACAAAATAGGTAGCTGGGAACATAATTTGATAAGATGAAATATACTCCTTCCTGTATATGGAAACTTCTTCCTGTATAGGAAAAGTAGATGAGTAGTTCCCTTAAGTGTTGATTACGAGACTTGAACAATGGGGCTCACCTTCTCACTCGCCTGAGAGGGGCTTGGTTAATGGTTGGACCACAAAGAAATTGCTCATTAGAAGATCAGTGGTATTTAAGGATATAGAGGTAATTACATGAGTAAAACAGACTTGTGACTAAGGGGCTGTTTGGGGCGCTGAGTTGAGATATGATGTCTGGATATATGATGTTTGTGGAGTTTATATGTCTGTGGAGTTCATATGTCTGTGTTTCGGGTGCAGAGTTAAGTTTATATGTCAGTGGTATCTAGTACAGTTTTTTAAAATCTAAATAAACAGATGTTATGATGATTATTTTTGTTCAGAAATTTTTTTATTCAATAATTCTACACATCTTTTGCTTGGATAAATATGGATTGTAATTTATTTTTCATTTTTTTTAAATACACATCTATGATTGATGATCTTGAAATATGGTCAATGTTGTAATTTTCGACCATTAATTCCTAATATTATTTTTATACAAAACCAATCATTCTAAAATTTTGATTTCCTATTAATTGGTTTGTTTAGTGGACAAAATTATTTGGATTAATTTGGTGAAGATAACTGTTGACTTAAATATTATGTGGAGTACATCACCAAAATGTGTTCATAATAAAATGCCTATATTGAATGTCATACATGCTTTATATAAAATTATGCAATACCTTATCAACGAGCCACATTTTACCGCTCGTTTACATGCACACAAAATATATATATATCTGGTCAACAAATTACCAAGTTCACTCAAAAAAAAAAAAAAACAACACAATCATCCATACATCATTCAGATCAGTTCGTCTTGCCCAACATATGTAGGCAATATCCTCTTCTCGCATGGGAGGGAATTGCTAGGAAACAATCTCTTTTTTGAATATCAGTCACTATCATATCGATAAGGGCCAACCGATCAACTTCCTCCAAACCATCAACCTGATATATCTAATCGATGACTTCCTTTCGTCTTCCGAATTCCATTTCATATTTCTCCTTCTGCCATGATACGAGCTTGTCCAACTTTTGTTCATTAATGTTCATTGTTGTTCGTACTACGTCAAACATTTTAGATTGGAAGACAGTCCTCTTTCGCTTGCTGCCTCTCAAACCACTACTAGGTCCAGCACGCCTATTTGTCAGTGTATCTGAGAAAACCTCATCCATACCGTCAACCGCCAGTATGTTCTCAGACAATCCATGGTCAAGCTGCTCATTATCCTGTGATCCCAACCTAACATCCTCCAAATGATCATCTGTTTCAGATGCTTGATCCAAAGGGGTTTGACAACCGTCACCAGTAGCCCTGTCTTTTCCAAACACGATGGAAAGTTCATCATAGTGAGGGAATGGTTTATGTCTCATACCCTTCGCGTTGGGATGAGACTACAAGTGAATATATAATATGTTAGTAAAAAATACAATAACTGTGGTAATATATTGTAATGTCTTATCTTACCCGAACCCATAGATAAAAAATGTCCTGCTCTACGTCTACACACTTGAACTCCTCGTTCCAACCAAATCCGCAACATGCGTTACTCAACATCTTAGCAATCGTTGTATACTGTCGCTTTAAAAACCTAACCTCGCACTCCACAGTTAGGAACTTTCTCATGCAGCAGACGGTGAAGTTGTTGTAAATACAGGCTGAAAGTACCATTATCAGCTCTCCACCCACTCTCAACCAGTTGTAGTAACGACTCGACCAACTTTGCATCTTCAACCTTAGACCAAATGTGTTTTTTGATTCTCTCATGTCCTGCCATTAAGCTACATACATGCGTATATCTAACTCAATAAAAATTTTTGGGAACATATAGATAAACGAATTTATAAGTACGATATACGAAAGACAAATTTCTAACTCAAACCAACAAACAAGCACAATATCACGTAATTGAAAGTAGTACATTGTTTGAGCTTAAAAAAAACATGAACTAAATCAAAGGAAGTTTCAATTCAAAGTAAAGCAATTCGAACAATAAAATATTTTTTCATGATGCTTGTTCCCATGCATTGAACATTCGGGTCGCCAAGTCATCCCTAAAGCTAGTTCATTCGTTAGATGTTTCAATAAATTGAATGTTTTCATCACCCAGTTGAGAAGATGAAGAGTCTGAATCCTCTGGTGCATCAAACATTGCAGTTGAGCCCATCTCCCTAATGATAAGGTTGTGAAGCAGGCAACATGCCGTAGTTGTTCGACATTGGACCTTCACTGGGTAGAATGACTTCCCACGAAGTATTGCCCAAATGCTCTTTCTATGCAGTTTCTAGCAGATGAGTGTTTCATGTTGAAAAATTCCCTTGGATTAGTCGGTGCATTTCCAGCACCACGTCATTCTGAAAGGTGATAACGGTCTCCCCTATATCGTGCCAAGAATCCCTCGGCATTGGGATATCCAGCATCACATAAGTAGTAATAATCAAGACACGGTATACATAGTTAATTGACAAGCTATTTGCTTTTGAACATAGAAATGTAGTTACGAAAGCCTATACCCTTGGGAACCTTCAATCCAGTAGGTCGAGAAATTGCATCTCTAAGCACTCTAGAATCGACTGCGGACCCTTCCCATCCTAGCATCACGAATATGAACTCTCCATCTGGAGAACAGACTGCAAGCACATTTGTGGCAATCTCACCCTTTCTGGTACGATATCGGGGTCGATCAATCGCACTTACATTCACCTTAATGTATGTGCCATCCAATGCACCCAGACAATTCTGTTTGAGTTCATACATCGGAAAAAAAGTCAACAAATTTGTTTTCCTTGAAAAACAAATACCTAGTACTTGACCGTGAACGAAGATACAATCGTTGTAATACCTCAAACCATTTCCACCTATTGTCAGTGCATTCGTTTGTGATAGGCTCTGGTTTTTTTAGCAGTACCTCATGAAGTTGTAGCATTGCAGTGAGGATTGACTTGAAATGCCTTGAAACAGTTTCACCAGACCGTGCAAACTGTCGTCGAACTACACGATTTTTAACGTCATGCGCTAGTATGTGGATGAACATTGCCACCATCTCCTCGACATCAACACACTGGGTTGGCGTCAGACGACTAGTCGTCCTAAGCATATTACAAAGGATTGTGAACGTCCTTCTATCCATCTGAGTGCTTTCGCGACAACATATGTCATTCTCATAAATAAGTCGAAAGAAGTTCAGCTGCCTAATCCGATTTCTAATGTATGACGGTTGGTTCTCTATTCTACGATGGTCATTCAATAATAAGGTTAAAGATAGCAAGAGTTGGTACTGGGAGGTGGTAATGATTGAGAGGATGGTAAATAGTTCTTCGTTTTCCATATTAAGGATAGGAAAGACGTCAAACTGTTCCTGAAACCATAAGAGATAATTTTAATTTAAAAATTCTCAAAAGATACATCTAGTGTTGTGCACAACATGCACATCACTTCAACTCTAGTAGACTAATTCCTACATACATAACGACCATTCCAATGATAAACCCTAGTATTAGATATTTTGTATTATTTAATTGTCGTCCTTCATTCTCACTAATTGGAGAAGTGTGACGTCCAACTTCACTAGGTGGAACAGTTAGTGACTAGTCAACAGTTGACAATCTAAACTGGATATATGCATACTCTGCTTCCTCAACAGTTTCGTATGACTGCTGAAGTGCTCCCCTAAACTCATTGGCTTGTCGATAGCATTCGTGCCACGATATGTAAATCCCTGGCTTACGACCAACGAATACAACATAAAACTTCGTTTTCCCCATACTCCTAAACAATACCAAAATCAACAGTTAACTATGCTTTCAACAATACAAAAAACTATAGTCATGTTGTAAAAAGTAAGGGTTAGGTATAGTGTTTTATTTGGGTTAGGCCTCATTTCAAATATATTAAATCGAGATATAGATATTGGGCGTCGGTTTGTATGAAAGTCTAAGCCTACTTTATCCAAGTTGTCCAATTAATTAAATCAAGTATCATACCTAAAAAAATTATCTAATATATATGTTTAGTATTTTGAAATACATAAACAAATTTAATATTTAGCAAATATAATAATTACATTAAATTGACTTAGAAACACTATTATGTCCCTGTAATTTAAATCATCTTAAATTTAGTCATTCGAAGTTAATTCACTTTTAACTTGGCTAAATAATTATACTAGTTTTAATGCAATAAAGTACAATATATGAATAAATTTTTAAATTTATAGTGAAAATGCTAATAACAAAAAACCTTTTGAGTAGTTTGTGTAATTTGCTGTTAAAAATTGAACTTAGCATCTTTATTTAATAAATTAATTCCCACAAAGTAGAAAAATTTACTAGTTTTAATGCAATAAAGCACAATATATGAATAAATTTTTAAATTTATAGTGAAAATACTGATAACAAAAAACCGTTTGAGTAGTTTGTGTAATTCGCGGTTAAAAATTGAACTTAGCATCTTTATTTAATAAATTAATTCCCACAAAGTAGAAAATTTTAATAGTTTTAATGCAATAAAGCACAATATATGAATAAATGTTTAAATTTATAGTGAAAATACTAATAACAAAAAACCGTTTGAGTAGTTTGTGTAATTCGCTGTTAAAAATTGAAATTAACATCTTTATTTAATAAATGAACTCACACAAAGTAGTAAATTTTGGGTTGGGTTAAAATTTCTCTTCAACTTTGTTTTCTAAATCATACATAAACTAATTAGTCAATATCAATATATTTTTTTAAATCATACAAATTTTCTGTTGATATATGTTTTGTTTCTAATGTAGCAAATTTTTGTCAGACAAATACAAAATGAGTCAAAGAATGTTTGAAAAATACCCTAAACAAATCCTAAGAGAATAAACATGAGAAAATGTCCAACAAAAGTCATAGACATCAAAGTATTATACGAAGGTCATAAACATCAAAATAATTTAAATAAAAAAAAAATTACACAAATGTCCAACAAAAATCAAACATCAAATTAGTGAACAAAAGTCATAAACCTTATAGCAGCAAAAAAAAAAAAAAAAAATTACAAGAATGTCCAAGAATTATCCAACATAAGTAGAATGAACAAAATAATTAAATACAGCATATTGATGTAACTAACTACAAAGGAAAAAACACATTCCACCAACCTCAAACTAATTTGTGCGGAATGTATTAGTTTGGGGCCTGCATATAATAGAAAATAATGTATTAAGATCAAACGAAAAATCTTTGCAAAAAAATGCAAGAGGAGTTAATTTTGTGTGTGTGTGTGTTGGGGGGGGGGGGGGAAGTTGAGTATATCTAATACAAATTACATTCTTTCGTTCAAATGGTCAAGAAGGAGATCTACACGATGGACCAACTGAAAACCAAAATATAGAACATTAGTACTCAAAGTTGGGTAAGAAACCATAAAAATACAGAATGAAAAAAAAAAAAAAAAAAGCCAAGGATGGCTATTAGGAATAACTCACCAGACTACAATGAAGATCAGTAGGCAATGGAGATTTCTCAAGAGTATAAAACGTGGGATACAAGTGATTTATAGAAGAATAAAGGTGGTGGTTACCACCTAATCTTATTAATTGATGGTGTGGGAAGTAATGTTGTGCAATAAACACAACCATCTAACCCAATAAAGCATTAAAAAGAGGATAAGACAACACTAATAACCGGCCTCAGACATCAATTTTGGGTGTATTTCATGTTAAAAAAATTGTGGTTCAGCAGGTGAACAAGAGACATAATAAATGAAGGTTGGCTGCAGTAAGTGTTATACTAATGAGACAGCCAGAATGCATTCACTATAGCAATAGTACATATCGAAAACAGAGATTAAAATTCATGAAAATAACAAGATGAGAGGCATCACACATCCATGAGTGATTAACATTACCAAAAATTCTATATAATTGGAATGAGTTGAAGAAAAAAATTTAGATAAAAAATACCAGAGAATTTCATCCATCAAGACGAAGTAATAAAAAAAAATAGAGAAATCAATTGGCAAATTTTAACATCCACATATTTACAGTCGCTATGCATGAAAAAAATGACATAAATCATGAAAGAAAAATTTAGATTTAGTTCATACCAAACCAAAAAAAAAAAAATTAAATCATGAAGAAATCAAGATGCAAATAAAAAAATGGAGAAATCAATATGCAAATAAAAGAAGTGAGAATGGAAGCATCGAACAAAACAAATAAAAAAAATAAACAGAGGGATCATATTCAGCAAAAAGATCTAATAAAAAATAGAGAAATCAAGATGCAAATAAGAACATCCAACATATTCATAGATTGAAAATCGACATGTATGAAGAAAATAACATAGATTGTGAAAGAAAAATTAGATCTAGATCATTAAAAAAAATCAATCTTGAAAATCAATCCTCCAAAAGATTTTACCTAATATGTAAACCAAGAGGTGGGAGTTGAATCATCATTGGCCGATGTGGGTTTAGAAAGCATACCTCTTCCCCCTCCCCCCACCTAACTTTGATTTGGAACCCATGGACCCCTACCATGTATTTCCTTCCGCAAATCGAACATGCATTTGATCCCACAAACCCAAACAAGGAGCGAACAATGAATGAACCAGGGGAATATCAAATCCATGAGGGAAACGAAGGAACCAGCAAGGATTTGTCATGGGTCATGGTTGAAGTGGCAAGGGGAGTGAGATCTGAGCAACGATCGAGAGAAAAAAATCCTTCTCCATAAAAGAATCATGAAATCTGAGAAGAAGTTTCAGAGAAAAAACCCTTCGCCATGGAAGAATTAAGAAATATGAGATGAGGTTTGTGAGGGTTTCAATCAGAGAACCAAATCGGAGAAGAAAAATCCTTCTCCATGGAAGAATCAAACAAATCTAAGATGAAGATTGCAAGGGTTTCGAAGCGTCGAGAGTAATGAGTGAGAGAACCAAAGCGTCTGAAGAGAGTAATGAGTGAGAGAATCAAAGCATCTGAAGAGAGAGGAGAGAGATCACATATCACCGTGTACTGTGCAGATACCATTTTACCTGATGTGGAGAGTTATCATCTCAGTGGGCCAAACGATGAGTTGGGTTAAAAACCCATCTCATCTCATCTCATATCAGTGGGTCAAACAGGCCCTAAGTGTAATTACGAACAACTCGTGAAGAATCGACTTTTATGTAATGATTATATCCAATGGACGCAGCAAGTTCTACAATTGACATGAGTGCAACTATGGGTCTATAGTGGTTTGCTCTATACTTAATGAATTAATTAATCTTGTTTCATTGGAGTTTATAATCTGTAGGTTCATAAGGTCTCATTGCTAGCTCGTAAACAGATCAACAAGGATAAAAAGTATTGAAAGAATAATTTGAAATCTTCATATTTATGTAAAGTAAGGAATCGTATGTTTATTGTATTAGATACAATTAATATAAGTATTAATATATATAGATACATTATTATTATGATATAGTTAATTTGAATGGGATTTAAATTAAAACTATGTAACAAGGGAGAATTAATGTATTTGAATATGATTCAAATAATTTAACATTTTAATATAAGACATTAAAATGATTAATTAAATAATTAGGTCTTAACCTAATTAAGGTCCTTTAAATAGTACCTTATCAAGGAAAAAAAAACTTTAACGCGCTGTTTTCGGTACAATTTTTTTCCTCTCCCATTCAAATGAAAATTATAGAGAAGTGTTCTCTGGGTTTTTCCCTCTCCCACAAGCCAGATCTGATTTAGGTAGGTCGTAAATTTGAAAATCTATATATTTGTGGTTGAGGTGACTACTTTTAGATGCATTGGGAAACTTTACTAATTTTATATTTTATTTTTTAATATTACATGTCTTTTTTATCATCTTATTTCTCCCCCTTTTCCTTTCTCCTTCCTCCCTTCTCTCCTTTCGCCTTCTTCTTACTCTTCTTCGTCATGAGACCCTTGGTCGTTACTAAAATTTATTTAAAGTATAGGGATTAAATTGGACATTTAAAAGTACATGGACTAAAACTAAATAAACGTTAAAGCACAAGGATGAGAATGATAATTTAACATTCATTCCACGTGTATCAACAATAAATCAAATAGCAATCAACGTTTAATCAACAATCACGCATTTTAATCGTGGAGAAATTTTAGACCTTTGATTATTTTAGATATATATTCTTTTTTTAGTATTTCAGAAGTATAGCAACAATGAATAAAATATTAATTATTTCAAGTAGTTTATAGTAATATATCTAAAAAAAATACACATTCACTTAATATCTATCAAATGTATATCACTTAATTAAATGATATACTTAAAAGAAAATAAAAATTAAAAGTGTATTGAAAGAGAAATTCTAGTTTTGCGTTTGCCTATATTTTTAAGTGCTTATTGGACTTCTCTAATTTTAGGTTGCGCCAACTCTTTTTGGTTTTGCCACATTTACAATACTTAAACGGTAGACATGAACTAAATTTTAGTAATTTGTTTTGTTTTTGTTGAAACTATCCCATATATTTTCTACCATTTTAAGCTACACTATTTAGCTATAAATTAAGATCTTATTACTCATGCGAACGCACACAAACAAATACCAAAGCTTCCAAACCTTAATACTCTCACGCAGCAGCACTAGAGATTGGATATGGAGAAGTCATCGACAAAGTTTGCTTTCTTGCTCCTGATGTTCTTTATTGCCTCGGGTACATAAATCAATTTTAATTAATTATATCCAATATTTTTTCTCTTTTTGCAATAGTTATCTTATTGTATGACGATTAACAATTGAAATATTTCAGAAACATTGTTCGTGTCAAATGCCAGAAATGTTGTAAACATTCCATGCAAAAGTCGTATTGATTGTTCTGATCCCTGGGACTGTGATTGCAAGCTCAACCTATGTTTTTGTCACCCAACATCTGAAAAGAAATTTCTTGACAAAACATTTCCTAAATATTTGGGAGAAAAAAAGACAACTCCTTGAAGATTGAATGGAAAATTTACCCATATACATAGCTTATTAAATAGAAGAAGTGTATTTTCCTATAATACACATAAATAATATATGACTTTATTTCTCTATAAAACCACTTTATTTCCAAGTTTATGTTGTTCATTATATTGTTAAAAATCTACGAAACATAAAAAACAAGCAACAAAATATCATTAATGTAAATATAATATAAATAATAGACTTTTAAAAATCATAAAATGTTTATTTATTAATCTAAATTTATTTTGAAAATTTTAAATTTTTTTAATTTTTTCAGAAACATCCCTTAAAATTGATATTTTATCGATATTTCTATCGAAATTTTATTAAAATTAAAGCGTTGATATTTCCATCGACATTGATATTTTAGATCTTGGTTATTACTTTTGAAAAAAAAATTAAGGATATTTTGATAATGTTTATTGATGTGATGATGTAATAAAGACGGTAAAAATTGGGACAAAATGCATCTTGGACTTATTTTTTTGGGCTTCTATACAATTATCTCTACTTTTATTCCCTTCCTAATAGCACATTTCAATTTACATTATTCACTTTGTTCGAGTTACTGTGTCCCATCGTCTTTCGGTGGGATTTATATTTTAATTTTGCCCTTAGACTTTATATATTTTTTTTTCATTTTAACCCTTCAACTTTGAAATTATTTCTTGATATTTTGTCATAAATAAAATGTCCTTGAACTTTGTCATGTATTTCAAATCATCTCTATACTTTCAAAAGTAGCAATAATATCTCTAAACTTTCACATATATTTCAAAAAGATACTTTTGGAGTAGAAAATCTTAACAATTTTATACAAAAAGTGAGATATGAAATGGTGTAACAGAGACCCAGAAAGAAATTTAGATCACCGCATTTTATAGGGCATCACTACACAGTTTTAAGTCTCAAGTTTTGTTCAAAAGTCTAAAGAATTTCAATTGCAATGGTTGTTTTGAAATATATTTTGTGAAAGTCGAGGCGTAATTGCAACTTTTGAAAGTATAATGACATTCTTGAAACAATGAGCAAAGTTTAAAGGTATTTGTTATAATTTAGTATAAAAATTGACATGATTATTTATGTGTAGAAATTGAAAAACATATATTACATCATTTACAACATTATTCTTGCAAATTGATGTATAAAATTTTATTTTATGAATGATAATTACCTCAAACTTTTATATTATTAGAAAAGAGTTTTACATAATTATTTTACAATTGTTTACCTCATTTACATTTCGTTGATTATAAAGGAGACTCATAATATTTTTATATTAATTATTTTAATTTATTACCTCTTATTTATTTCCTTTTTTCTCATATTATAGGTAAACTTTTTATAAAATTGAAGTATTTAATTTTGATTTGTAATGATTTATTATTCAAAGTATATGACTAAAAACCATTTTTAGACAAACAACTTTGGGTATAGATTTGATGGTAAACATGATATCATTTACAACTCTATTCTCGTAAATTGACATGATAATTAATATGTAATATTTGATACAGATTCTAGTATAAATTTCATGTCAGTTGAGTAATACACATGTTGGCTTGGTTACAGTGATCTTAAATTTCTATATAATTGTAAATAATATCATATTACATTTTCTAATTTTTACACCTTAGCTACCTCGCCCATTTTCATAATTTGATTCAATGATATTTTGTTTGGAACAATTTTAAAATTCAATGGAACAAATTATTTATCATGATTTAAATGACACACAAAACTTAAATAAAGGGTCGAAATTTATTAAACTTAAACTTCATAAAATATTGCAATTAGTACCCTCAAATAAGTTTTCATATGAGAATTTGTTAAAAAAAAAAAAAAAAAAAAAACACTTTCAATTAATTATAAAACATATGCATTGAACGCATATTTCATAGAAAATGACATTGGATCATTTTTTTTCTTTTTCTTTTTTGGTTAACATTTATGAGTTTTAGACTACATTATTCAATGGTTATTATTATATATTAATATTGCATAGAGTAAACGTTAGTTTATCCAACGTAACTCTCTCTCTAAACGACCTTTATCTCTGTTTCTTACACAAACTCACAACCATAATATTAAATTTTCATCGATATGTCGATATTCCCATCGATATTTCTACGTTTCTATGGGTTCGATATCGATGGATGAATCGATATTTCCATTATATCGTAGAAAAATCAACGAAACACAAAAAATAAGCATCAAATTGTCACTGATATAAGTATAATATAAATAATAGACATATTTACATATTTGAAAATAATAAATTATTTATTTATGTATTTAATTTAATTTTTATAATTTTATGTTATTATAATTTTTCCAGAAATATCCATCGAAATTGATATTTTATAGATATTTCCATCGAAATTTCTGTAAAATTAAGACCTTGATATTTCCATCGACATCGATATTTTAAACCTTGCTCTCAACACATCTTCCAATGGACAAAATAAAGGCATTTGAAAAATCTGATAATGTTAAAAACTAATTTTAATACACCACCTTTGGAAGATATTAGTGGTAATGGAAGTTGGAAATATCGATATCGAAGAAAATATTGAGTACTCGATTTTATGTAAATATTGATATTGATGGAAATTTTGGGAAAAATTATGGAAATTGATGGAAATTTATAGAAAATGTTATAATTAATTAATGAAATTTTGATTGTGGCTTAATTAGACCATAACTAACCATTTTTAATCACAATTTCTATAAAGTAAGACAATACTTAGATGTCTATTGTAAATGTATGTGTAAATGTTGATGCGAGAGTAGAAATTTAAAAAAGAAATGGAAAACTAATTACAAAATAATAAAAAGTTTAGTAATAATTTGAGGTGAAATGATGTGAAAATTGTGAAAGTTTTGGATGGTAAAAGAAAAAAGCTCACATCAATTCAATTTTAATGAAATGATGTGAAAATTTAATGATTTTTTTTTTTTATTGAGGTTAAAAATAAATATAGGTTTTTTTGGAGTTTTTTCAAATTTAATTTCTTTATAAATGAAAGTTTTGAGCCAAAAATAAAGTTAAAAATTGAGAAAAGTTGGAAATGAGAAAAAGTAGCACATAAAAAAAATTAATCCTTTGTTAAAAATGACATTGGCGTGTGAAACTATAGAATTGTGTGTAATCAGGATTATAAAATTGAAATTTTTGAACCGAGCTAACATAGTTAATTCAGGATTAAAAAAATTGAAATCTTTTCGAAATGTCGAAATTTCTCAAATTTTTCTGGAAACCTCGAAATTTCATCGAAATGGAGGGAGTCGAATTATTCGTGAAACTTTCTTGAAATTTGGTCGAAATTGAGAGAAAAAAGTAAAATTTCTCCCAATCAAGATTTCGGGACCCTTGAAATCTCGAAATTTTGATAGAAATTTAGAGATTTCAATAGAAATTTTCCATTATAGTGGTAATGTATAGATGTGAGATTGATTAATAAAATTGTTTAGTTTTTTTTTTCTTTTGTAAAGAACATAAAACTTGGAAATAGAATGCTCTTATAGAGAAATAAAGTCATATATTATTTATGTGTATTATAAGAAAATACATTTCTTCTAATTTATGAGCTATGTATATGGAATCAGATAAGGGGTAGGGAATGGGTAAATTTTTTCCATTCAATCTTCAAGGACTTGTCTTTTCTTCCCCCAAATATTTAGGAAAGACTTTGTTGAGAAATTTCTTTTCAGATGCTGGGTGACAAAAACATAGGTTGAGCTTGCAATCACAATCCTATGGATCAGAATAATCGATACGACTTTTGCATGGAATGTTTACAACATTTCGGGCATCTGACACGAACAATGTTTCTGAAATATTTTTAATTATTAATTATCATAATTATTGCAAAAAGAGAAAAAAATAATAAATATACTTAATGAAAATTGATTTATATATCAGAAGCAATGAAGAACATCAGGAGCAAAAGAGCCAACTTTGTGGAGGACTTCTCCATATACAATCTCTAGCGAGTGGGTATTATATGATTTGAAACTTTTGTATTGGTTTGTGTGTTTTTGCATGAATCGTAGACTATAATTTATAGTAAAATAATGTAGTTTAAAATAGTAGGAATATATCATGCATTAAAACATGAATTTAATTGCACATTACAAATTTATTGTTGACCTAATATGATAGTAAATTTAATGTATATGCATTATGGAGATCAAATGCTATATATGTATATATATGTTATAAAAAAATTTCCTATAATTTTATTTTCTTTATTGACATTTTAGTATTTATAGAAAATAAAAACCTATTCGGTTGGAATATTTCTTTTAGGTAGTTTGTTGATTTGAAATTTTATATATTTTATTATAAATGTAATATAAATATAGATATCCATAACCTATATAGGTTACAAAATATCATAAAGCTCCCCTTGAATTTCATGTTGTAACATACCCTCATTGAATTCAATCTTGTAACATATACCATCCCATATTCTTATAAATAGTGGTATATGGTGCCTTTGTAATACACGCCACAATTGAGTTCAATTGTTATCTCTACTTTCTAATTCTCTCTACTTTGTTCTTTTGTTCTTTTTTTGTTCTTCCTTTGTTCTTGTTTTGTTCATATTTTACAACACGTTATCAGCACGAGTCTCTACCATTTTGAAGCTTTTGTAGAGATTGGACTTGATTCATTTGAATATCAAGAACGCTAAAGACCCGCTAGTATTTTCTCCATATTTTTTAAGGTATTTAGAATTTCGTTCAAATACGGTGAGTATTTTGATTTTGGTGATTTGATCTTGTTTGATTTAGAGGAAACAAAATTATACATATGTGTTTGATTTATATTTACATGAGAATTTCATATTTGAAATGTGATGCAAAAGAGACAATGATCATATACCTGTCGTACATTAAGAGTCTTTTTGAACAATTAAAATCCTTAATAGTGAAAAGGAAGACAATGTGTGGTATAGCAAATTTTGAGAATTTATTTGAATCTCTTGAAGAGATCATAACATATCTCTACTTTTATTTCCTTCCTAATAGCATATTTCAATTTACATTATTCACTTTGTTCGAGCTAGTTATTGTGTCCCACCGTTCGTCGGTGGGATTTATATTTAATTTTGCCCTTAGACTTTATATATATATATTTTTTTATTTTAACCTTTCAACTTTGAAATTATTTCTTGATATTTTGTCATAAATAAAAATTGGGTTAACTTATTAAAAAAAAAATACCCTTGAACTTTGTCATGTATTTCAAATCATCTCTATACTTTCAAAAGTAGCAATAATATCCCTAAACTTTCACATATATTTCAAAAAGATACTCTTAGAGTAGAAAATCTTAAAAATTTTATACAAAAAGTGAGATATGAAATGGTGTAACAGAGATCCAGAAAGAAATTTAGATCACCGCATTTTGTAGGGCATCACTACACAGTTTTAAGTCTCAATTTTTGTTCAAAATTTTAAAGAATTTCAATTGCAATGGTTGTTTTGAATTATATTTTGTGAAAGTTGAGGCGTAATTGCAACTTTTGAAAGTATAATGACATTCTTGAAACAATGAACAAAGTTTAAAGGTATTTGTTATAATTTAGCATAAAAATTGACATGATTATTCATGTGTAGAAATTGAAAAACATATATTACATCATTTACAACATTATTCTTGCAAATTGATGTATAAAATTTTATTTTATGAATGATAACCTCAAACTTTTATATTATTAGAAAAGAGTTTTACATAATTATTTTACAATTGTTTACCTCATTTACATTTTCTTGATTATAAAGGAGACTCATAACCTTTTTTATAGAGAAATTTTCATATATAGAAAAAATGTCAAACTATTTACAGAAAATAGCAAAAAAAATACTGATAGACATTGATAGACTTCTATCAGCATCTATCAGTGATAGACTTATATCATTTCTATCACCGATAGATTCTGATAGACTTCTATCAGTGTCTATCACAACGATCTAAAAATTTTGCTATTTTATGTAAATAGTTTCCCTTATTTTTTTATTTTTAAAAACTCTCCTTTTTTATATTAATTATTTTAATTTTTACCTCTTATTTATTTCAATTTTCTCATATTATAGGTAAATTTTTTATAAAATTGAAGTATTTAATTTTGATTTGTATTGATTTATTATTCAAAGTAATAAAAACCATTTTTAGACCAACAACTTTGGGTACATATTCGAAGGTAAACATGATATCATTTATAACTTTATTTTCGTAAATTGACATGATAATTAATATGTAATATTTGATACAGATTCTAGTATAAATTTCATGTCAGTTGAGTTATATACATGTTGGCTTGGTTATAGTGATCTTAAATTACTTAAATTTCTATATAATTGTAAATAATATCATATTACATTTTCTAATTTTTACACCTTAGCTACCTCACCAACTTTCATAATTTGATTCAATGATATTTTGTTTGGAACAATTTTAAAATTTAATGGAACAAATTATTTATCATGATTTAAATGACACACAAAACTTAAATAAAGGATTGAAATTTATTAAACTTAAACTTCATAAAATATTGCAATTAGTACCCTCAAATAAGTTTTTATATGAGAATTTGTTAAAAAAAAAACACTTTCAATTAATTATAAAACATATGCATTGAACACATATTTCATAGAAAATGACATTGGATATTCTAATGATATTTCCATCGAAATTTTCGTAAAATTAAGACCTTGATATTTCCATCGACATCGATATTTTAAACCTTGCTCTCAACACATCTTCCAATGGACAAAATAAAGGCATTTGAAAAATCTGATAATGTTAAAAACTAATTTTAATACACCACCTTTGGAAGATATTAGTGGTAATGAAAGTTGGAAATATCGATATCGAAGAAAATATTGAGGACTCGACTTTATGTAAATATTGATATTGATGGAAAGTTTGGGAAAAATTATGGAAATTGATGGAAATTTATAGAAAATGTTATAATTAATTAAGGGTAAAATACACTTTTGGTCCCTGAAGTTTCAAATAAGTATCTAATGGTCCCTAGTTTTATAATAGACACTTTAAGTCCCTGAAGTTTGAATAATAGTTTTAAATGGTCCCTATACTCATTTGACTGTTAGTTGACTTAACGGATTGATGAATAGACCGTCAAATGGTGAGATGGACCTTTAAAAGAGTGAGATATACTTGCTTACTTGTCAATTTTTAGTCTAAAATTAGATGATTGGAAAATTTTATTAAGTTAAAATTTGAGATATTTAGAAAGATAAATAAATAAATAAAAATAAAACAAATCTTTTATTTTTGGGTATGTTGGTTTCTTCGTCTTTCATGAAGGTGACGATTTCGGAGAATCTCCTAGGAAAAATTTGCAACGCCTTCAACAACCGCTAGCCTGCAACGACAACTCCCAACCTGAGATCAGTGAGACCATAATAATATAAAGAATATCCATCTTCAAGAAGGACAGGTTCAAGTTCAAATTAACAAAGCCCCTCTTATGCAGCTAACATTATTCTCCCAATGGCATTTATAACCTGTTGTTCTTAAAATGATCACTGACATTTGATTCTCCAGATTGATCTCTCTCATGGCCACATTGCCCAAACAGAGTTCATCGCTTTTTGCTGTAGCAAAACAACCTCCCACATTCTTATGCCTTGCCCTACGCCCTCCAAGAGTTTGATGCGACCCACACACTTTTTACAACTTGAGCACTCGAATCGACAATCGGAAACGCTCTAAAAATCAAATTAGGGCCATTGGCAAAAGCATTAGCGATGTCTTGATCTTCTTCGATAATTGAAGATTCGTCCATCGCCCAATCTTGATTTTAAATATTTAAGATTCACCGAAAGTTGCCTGGCCATTGTCGAAAACCGTCACAAATTTTTTTGTAGTTGAGATTCTCCAAGCTTATGGTCTTCAGGAAAGAGACGAAGAGACGCAAGATACTAAAAAAGTAAAAGATTTGTTTTATTTTTATTTATTTATTATTGTTTTTATCTTTTTAAATATCTCAAATCTTAATCCAATAAATTTTTCATTCATCTAATTTTAGAGTACAAATTGACAACTAAACAATACATTCTAACATTTAACTGTCCAGTCACCAATCTGTTAAGTCAACTCACGGTCAAATGGGTCTAGGGACCATTTAGAACTATTATTCAAACTTTAGGGACTAAAAGTGACCATTATAAAACTTCAGGGACCAAATAGACACTTACTTG
Source organism: Lagenaria siceraria (assembly GCA_002890555.2). Lineage (NCBI taxonomy): Eukaryota > Viridiplantae > Streptophyta > Magnoliopsida > Cucurbitales > Cucurbitaceae > Lagenaria > Lagenaria siceraria. The sequence goes on along the minus strand of CM016491.1, from coordinate 7,516,126 downwards.
AAACCTTAGGGACCAAAAGTGTATTTTGCCCATTAATTAATGAAAATTTGATTGTGGCTTAATTAGACTATAACTAACCATTTTTAATCACAATTTCTATAAAGTAAGACAATACTTAGATGTCTATTGTAAATGTATGTGTAAATGTTGATGCGAGAGTAGAAATTTAAAAAAGAAATGAAAAAATAATGACAAAATAATAAAAAGTTTAGGAATATTTTGAGGTGAAATGATGTGAAAATTGTGAAAGTTTTGGATGGTAAAAGAAAAAAACTCACATCAATTCAATTTTAAGGAGAAATGATGTGAAAATTTAATGAATTTTTTTTATTGAGATTAAAAATAAATATAGGTTTTTTTGTGGTTTTTTCAAATTTAATTTCTTTATAAATGAAAGTTTTAGGCCGAAAATAAAGTTAAAAATTGAGAAAAGTTGGAAATTGGAAAAAGTAGCACATAAAAAAAATTAATCCTTTGTTAAAAATGACATTGGTGTGTGAAACTATAGAATTGTGTGTAATCAAGACCATAAAATTGAAATTTTTGAACCGAGCTAACACAGTTAATTCAGGAAAAAAAAATTAAAATTTTCTCGAAATGTCGAAATTTCTCAAAATTTTCTGGAAATCTCGAAATTTCGTCGAAATGGAGGGAATCGAAATATTCTCGAAACTTTCTTGAAATTTCATCGAGATTGAGGAGAAAAACGAAATTTCTCCCAAACAAGATTTCAAGACCCTTAAAATCTCGAAATTTTGATCCAAATTTAGAGATTTCGATAGAAATTTTCTACTATAATGGTATAGATGTGAGATGGATTAATAAAATTGCTATAGTTCTTTCTTTCTTTTTTTTCGTTTTTTTTTTTTTTTGTAAACAAATAAAACTTGAAAATAAAATGCTCTTATAGAGAAATAAAGTCATATTATTTATGTGTATTATAGGAAAATACATTTCTTCTAATTTATGAGCTATGTATATGGAATCAGATAAGGGGTAGGGAATGGATAAATTTTCCATTCAATCTTCAAGGAGTTATTTTTTCTTCCCCCAAATATTCAGGAAAGACTTTGTTGAGAAATTTATTTTCAGATGCTGGGTGACAAAAACATAGGTTGAGCTTGCAATCACAATCCCATGGATCAGAACAATCGATACGACTTTTGCATGGAATGTTTACAACATTTCTGGCATTTGACACGAACAATGTTTCTGAAATATTTTAATTGTTAATCGTTATACTTATTGCAAAAAGATAAAAAAAAATAATAGACACAATTAATGAAAATTGATTTATATACTAGAAGCAATGAAGAACATCAGGAGCAAGAGAGCCAACTTTGTGGAGGACTTCTCCATATCCAATCTCTAGCGAGTGAGTATTATATGATTTGAAGGTTTTGTATTGGTTTGTGTGTTTTTGCATGAATCGTAGACCGTAATTTATCGTAAAATAGTGTGGCTTAAAATAGTAGGAATATATCATGCATTAAAACATGAATTTAATTGCATATTACAAATTTGCTGTTGACCTAATATGATAGTAAATTTAATGTATATGCATTATAGAGATCAAATGCTATATATGTATATATATGTTATAAAAGTTTTTCCTATAATTTTATCTTCTTTAGTATTTATAGAAAATAAAAACCTAACGGTTTGGAATATTTCTTTTAGGTAGTTTGTTGATTTGAAATTTTATATATTTTTCATTTTCATATTAGAAAAAGACATTTAATCGTTTTTTTTTTCTTTTATTGATTAATATTTATGAGTTTGGATTACCTTATTCACTAGTTAATGAATTAATAAAGCTCCAGTTTGTGCAAAATTTGATCATAATATTTAAATTATTATTACTATTTTGCATTTGTTAATGATGAAATACACTTTAGTCAATCACTTGGCTCAACATTTATGGAATCAAAATAAATGCATTTGAAAAATCAAATAATGTTAAAAACTAATAATTATATACCACTCTAGGAAGATATTAGTGTTTATGTATAGATATGAGATTAATGAATCGATTTGCTATATATAAATTTGATAAACAACACAAACTTGGAAACAAAGTGCTTTATAGAGCAATAAAGTCATTTGCCAAAATTGAAAAACTCCAAATTGAAAATAAATCAAATTTTAATTTGAAATTCTAAATTAGGTATCACATATGAATTTATTTGCCAAAATTAAACGGAGACTCCACTAATTAAATTCAATTAAATCTTTAATTAGAACCAATTTAAGATTCATTTAGAAAAATCCAATTGAAGTTAATTAGCTAATGGAAATTTTAAAGTAATATTAAATTAGATTTTAAAATAATGAAAAAGAATTTTGAAGAATAAATGAATAGATAATAAAATGAATAAGTGATGATTTATCTAAAGTGGATTTGATTGTTAAAGACATCAGGTCCTCTTGTTTAGATTTTCATAGTGTTAAGTTTAGTTATGCTCCTAAAGGAATGTAACTATATCGATGATGTTCTAGTTAAAAGAGGTAAAAGTGATAATATAGCTTTGTGGACTGTCCCTTTCCACCTTGGCTTAGCAGCTTGTTCGTTTAGAGAGATCTCGATGTTGTAGTCAGTACGACTTGTAGTTAATCTTTTTAGTGGATTTTGGGTAAAAAAAAATGCTCATATGAAGAAAAACTTCAACTTCAATCCACAATGATACATGTAATATCAAACTTATCTACACTTATTTTAATTTAAACAATTATTAATACATTAATGATTAATCTAAATTTCCACATTTATTTGCATCCCACGGCCATGAATCAAGAGTTCAAAAAATATACATTAAAATTACAAGTTTTTCTTGATCAAATATTAAAAACAATATTTTGCAACCGAACTAATTCATTACTTTTGCAATGAATTTTCACTTTTTTTTTTAATAGAATCTCCATTCTTTGTTGGTTACAAATTGAAATTATTAATGTAATTATGATTAAAATGAAACATTTAAGTCCCGTTTGATAACCATTTGATTTTTAGTTTTTTGTTTTTGAAAACTAAGCCTATAGACACTACTTCCATCTCCAAATTTCTTCCTTTTGTTATCTACTTTTTATCAATGGTTTAAAAAACCAAGCCATAATCTGAAAACATAAAAAAGTAGCTCTTAAAAACTTATTTTTATTTTTGGAATTTGGTTAAGAATTCAACAATTATATTTAAAAAAGATGCAACTCAATGTAAGAATTGGAGAGGAAATAGACATAATTTTCAAAAACCAAAAACAAAAAACGAAATGGTTACCAAACGGCGCCACTAACAACCGCAGGTGCTAAAAAAAATATCAAACTATTTAGAAATATAGAAAAATTTTGATTTGAAAGCAAACTGAGTAAGGATCATGGTTTTTCAAAGAAAAAACAATTTATTGAAACTAATTCATTAGTTTGGTTTGATTTTTTTTTTAAAAAAAAGATACTTTGGGTCAGGGGATGCACCCGATCATCTCCACTTGGTGGACACCATCTTAGCACCCTCATCATATCCCATTCATTGATATTCAATAAGCGCAGATAGGGAGTACAAGGGAGGGCTAGAGGAAAGCCCAATGCAAATTAATTGTTACAAAAAGCCTGAATATTTAAAGCAATAGTGGATGGGCTGTAATTTTTTAAGAGAGTGGCTCTGTGGGACCAGCATCCCGTAAGGGAGCAAATATCTTCCCAAAGATTTGTTATGTTCCTGCTGGTATCGTTGAAGATACGATTGTTTCTTTCAGTCCATATGGTCCATAAAGTAGCTGTCATTATATTGAAGAGAATTATCCATTTATGGGAGTTTTGCTTGATATTGAAGATATAATGACACATCTCATTGATGGAGTTGAAAGATCCAAGGCTTCCAATTTTTGTTGTCAGCAGATTCCATAAGGCAGTAGCTGTATTACATGTAGTGAATAGGTGTTCCATATTTTCGCCCTATATTTTGCAAAGGGGGCACCAGTTTGGATTGAGCGCGAGTTTAGGCATCTTCCTTTGAAGAGTATCCACAATATTTAAGCTTTGATGAGATAAAGTCCAGAGAAAAAACTTACATTTTTTTGGAATGTAAGCTTTCCATAATCTTCTATACATGGCCTATTCATATCTGGGAGCATCATTAACCGATTGATCACATAAGGCCTCTTTTACCGAAGAAATATTATAAGTATCATCTGTGGATAGCTTCCAGATGATTCTGTCTCTTCCTCTACTGTTGCAAGGGGGAGTTAAATTTCTCTTGACAGAATTCCACAGCTCGATTTCTCTATCACGAAGAGGTCTTCTCGGGCGAAAGTCCCAATCAGAGTCATTTGTATTCCAAACATCTTTGACAGATCCATTTGGTATTTGTGAGAGAGCAAATAATATGGGAAAGCGGACAGCTAACGGGCCCTGAGAGAACCACCTACTCCTCCAGAACGATAACATTTCACCATCGTTAACTTTCCAATTCACGTTAGCCAAAAACCAGTCATACCCTTTTATAATTGATCTCCATGGGGATTTTGTGCTGCTGTATTTGCTGACAGTTGGTATGTCCCCATATTCTGTGGTTTGGTATTTAGCCTGGATTACCTTTTTCCAAAGGGGATTATCTTCTGCGAAGAAGCGCCAAAGCCATTTACAAAGAAGAGAGAAATTAGTTGTTTCCATACTGTTAATTCTCAAACCGCCTTGATTTTTGGGGGCCGTGACAATTGACCACTTAACAAGATGAGCACAGAAGCCACCATTTTTGTCCTTCCACAGATAATTTCTCCACTGTCTCTCAACTTTTTTGTATGTAGATTTGGGGGCTTTGAAAACAGATAACATGTAGGTAGGGGTGCTAGTCAGAGAAGCTTGTATAAGAGTATACCTTCCCCCTTTGGATATGTGAGAGTATTTCCAGCTGTTGAGTTTCTTTTGGATTTTTTCCGTGGTTTGGTCCTAGAAAGCAGTCGAATTTGGCCTGCCTACAAATGGAACACCCAAGTAGCTAATAGGAAGGAAGTGGTGATTTATACCCCATCTATGAGCGACTTCTTGAGCTCTGTTTTGACTTACATTTATGGCAGATATCGTGGATTTGTGAAGATTTATGTTGAGCCCAGTTGCAATTTCAAACGTCTTGATAATGTTCATGATATTCCCCATGTTTTCGTCCATGTCTTCCACAAATAACATAATATCATCGGCAAACAATAAGTGCGATAAGTGACAGTCTCCGGAGAAGAAAACTCCCTTTATACTCCCGTTGTGTTCAAGCTTTTGGATAAGCCTGCTTAAATAATCCATGGCAATGACAAAAATGAAAGGAGAAAGAGGGTCACCTTGTCTTATTCCTCAACTCGGCTTTATACGGCCTCTAGGCTTGCCATTGATAAGAATCGAGTAATGTACGTTGTTTATGCAGGCTTTAATCCAGCCTCTCCATTTGTCCGGAAAACCCTTTTTCATCATCATAAAGTCAATAAATTTCCAGCTGATTTTGTCAAAAGTCTTTTCAATATCAAGTTTGACAACAAATCCTTTGACTTTTTTAGTGCGCCAGAAGTCAATTGCCTCATTAGCCATTAAAATGGCATCAGTAATTTGTCTTCCTTTCACAAAAGCTAATTGATTTTCAGAAATAGTGGTTGGCAGAGTTTGTTTGAGTCTTTCAGCAAGAGTCTTTGCAATAATCTTGTACAGGGAAGTGGTGAGGCTTATAGGTCTGTAATCAGCAGCTTTCTGGCATACATCCTTCTTTGCAATGAGAGCAATATAAGTATTGTTGACGTTGTTGTTCACAACACTGTTTTGAAAAAAGTCTTGGAACACATCCATAATGCTGGGCTTGAATATGTTCCAGAACTTTTTAAAAAATTCTATGGTGAACCCATCCGGGCCAGAAGCCTTATTTGTGCCAATTGAATTCAGCGCTGATTTAATCTCTGATTCAGTGAAAGGGGAGCAAAGGAGTCTCTGTTGGGCCTGACTTATGGGGTGCCACTCAAGATTATCTACAAACCACTGCTCTCTGTTTTGTGCTTTGTATATGTTTTGAAAATGTTTGACAAAGACATTTTCGATGGAGGAATTTGTTAGGCAGCTGGTACCGTCTTCATCAAGAATCTCAGCAATAAAGTTGCGGTGTTGTCTAGCCGTGCAGGCTTTGTAGAAGAAGGCAGAATTTTCATCCCCCTCGAGAAGCCAATTACGTTTGTATCGTTGAGCCCAGTGTTGTGATTCTCTGAAAGCTTCAGTGTTAAGGTCCACCTTTGAAGAAGTTCGAAGTGAGCTCTCTTCCTCACTTATAGGTTGCTGGCTTTCAAGCAAATCAATTCTTTCAATATTTTTAATCCACTCTTTTTTGTCTTCCTCTGCCGCCTTTTTCTGTCTGTTCTGCCAGTTCTTAATGTGCTTCGTTAGTTGTCTCAGTCTTCTTATAAAGGTGTAACCCGGGAACCCTTGTTCATTGGCGTAGTTCCACCAGTCCTTGACATTTTTATTGAAATTGTTCTGCTCCAGATTAGTGTTGTTAAAACGAAAAGGGCTTGGGCCCCATCTTAGATTAGAATTTTCAAACGCCAGAGGGAAATGGTCTGAGGTTGTTCGAGTCAGAATCTTGGAGAAATGAGCAGAGAATTTAGACTCCCATTGGTCAGAGTATAAGAAACGATCTAACCTGGATAAAACTGCTTGATTACGAAGGTTAGACCATGTGTAGGTTCCGTTTGTCAAGGGGGGGTCTAAAAAACCCAGTTGCTGTATCATTTTGTTGAATTTTTTCATACTCAGCTTTGCAGGATTTTGAGCCGAAGTCTCTGAGGCCCATCTTACCACGTTGAAATCGCCCCTACTAGCCAATTTGGACAGCAAGATGAATGGAGGTTCACAAGTTTTGCCCAAAATCGGTTTCTGTCTTTCCTCTTAGTCGGACCGTAAACAGCAGTAATCCACCAACAGAAGCCATCCGCCATTGATACATAAGCAGAAATAGAAAAATCCTTTTCGATTGTGTTTGTGACAAAGTGTTTAAGATCATCCCATAAGATAAGAATGCCGCCAGATCTTCTGTTTGCTTTTAAAGTAATCCATTTAATGCTGATAGAGCTCCAAACTGATTTGATAATCGTTTTTGTAACCAAAGATAATTTGTTTTCAGTCAAAAGAACAAAATCAGAGCAGTAGCTAAAAATAGTACATTTTATTAGGGCTCTTTTTGAGGGGGAGCCTAGCCCTCTTACATTCCATGTTAATATCTTCATGTAAGTTCCACATTCCCCAGACTCGGTTTTCTTCCTAGGTACAAGATGGTCGTCCAACGATTTCTTTTATTTTTTTTGTGTGGTACACCTTTATAATCCAGGGATTCTAGGCTCAAAAATTTGAGTTAATATGAATTGACAAGTCCCTGCCACACGGAAATAAATGTTAGATCGCGATGGTTGCTCCTTAGGGGAAGAAAAAGGCACATCATAAAACAGACCAAAAATTGCCATTAGTCCATACTAAAAATGACAAAAATTTGATCTGTGTCAGAAACTTGTGAAATTTCATTTTTAGGAAGTACATTGGTCCATTTGAAGGAATTTTGAAATTTGCCCTAAAAATAATTGAGGAGCGATGACCCAAACTCAGTTTTCTTCCAAGGTACAAGACGGGCCTCCAACGGTTTCTTTTATTTTTTTTTTTTTGTGTGGTACACCTTTATAATCCAGGGATTCTAGGCTAAATATTTTAATTAATATGCCTTGACAAGTCCCTTAAACACAAAAATAAATTTTCAATCACGATGGTTGCTCCTTAGGGGTAGAAAAATGCACGTCCCAAAACGGACCAAAATTTCCATTCGTAGAACGTGACAAAAATCACCAAAGTTACTGTGTCAGAAACTTGTGAAATTTCATTTTTAGGAAGTACATGGGTCTATTTGAAGGAATTTTGACGTTCGTCCAAAAAAAATTTGAAGAGCGATGACCCAGACTCAGTTTTCTTCCAAGGCACAAAACGGTCGTCCAACGGTTTCTTTTTTTTTTTTTTTGTGTGGTACACCTTTATAATCCAGAGATTCTTGGCACAAAAATTTGAATTAATATGCCTTGACAAGTCCCTGCCATGCCCAAATAAATTTTCGATCGCGATGGTTGCTCCTTAGGGGAAGAAAAATGCACGTCCCAAAACGGACAAAATTGTCATTAGTAGCCCATGCCAAAAATGACCAAAATTTGAGCTGTGTTAGAAACTTGTGCATGTTCATTTTTAGCAAGTACATGGGTCTATTTGAAGGAATTTTGAACTTTGTCCCGAAAAGAATCAAGGAGCGATGACCAAGACTCAGTTATTTTCCTAGGTACAAGATGGTCGTCCAACGGTTTCTTTTATTTTTTTTGTGTGGTACACCTTTATAATCCAGGGACTCTGGGCTAAAAAATTTAAACTAATATGCCTTGACAAGTCCCTGCTGCGCCCAAATAAATTTTAGACTGTAATGGTTGCTCCTTAGGGGAAGAAAAAGGCACATCCCAAAATGGACCAAAAATTGCCATTAGTAGACCATGCCAAAAATGATCAAAATTTGAGATGTGTCAGAAACTTGTGAAATTTCATTTTTAGCAAGTACATGGGTCCATTTGAAGGAATTTTGAACTTCGTCCCAAAACAAATTGACGAGCAATGACCCAGACTCAGTTTTCTTCCTAGGTACAAGATGGTCGTCTAACTGTTTTTTTTTTTTTTGTGGTATACCTTTATAATCCAGAGATTCTAGGCTAAAAAATTTGAATTAATATGCCTTGACAAGTCCCTGACACGCCCAAATGAATTTTAGATCTCGATGGTTGCTCCTTAGGGGAAGAAATAGCCACGCCCCAAAACGGACAAAAATTGCATTAGTAGCCCATCCAAAAAATGACCAAATATTGAGTTGTGTCAGAAACTTGTGAAATTTCATTTTTAGTAAGTACATGGGTCCATTTGAAGCAATTTTAAACTTTGTCCCAAAACAAATTGACTAGTGATGACCCAGACGTTTTCTTCCTGGGTACAAGATGGTCGTCCAACGAATTTTTTTGTGTGTGTGGGATACCTTTATAGTCCAGGGATTTTGGGCTCAAAATTTTGAATTAATATGCCTTGACAAGTCCCTGACACGCCCAAATGAATTTTAGATCGCGATGGTTGCTCCTTAGGGGAAGAAATAGCCACGTCTCCAAATGGACCAAAAATTGCCATTAGTAGCCCATGCAAAAAATGACCAAAATTTGAGTTGTGTCAGAAACTTGTGAAATTTCAGTTTTAGCAAGTACATCGGTCAATTTGAAGGAATTTTGAACTTCAACCCGGAACAAATTGAAGAGCGATGACCCAGACTCAATTTTCTTCCTAGGTACAAGATGGTCGTCCAACGGTTTCTTTTTTTTTTTTTTTTGTGTGGTACACCTTTATAATCCAGGGATTATGGGCTCAAAAATTTGAATTAATATGCCTTGACAAGTCCCTAACATGCCCAAATATATTTTAGATCGCGATGGTTGCTCCTTCGGGGAGGAAAAAAGCACGTCCCAAAACGGACCAAAAATTGTCATTAGTAGCCCATGCCAAAAATGACCAAACTTGGAGTTGTGTCAGAAACTTGTGAAATTTCATTTTTAGCAAGAATATGGGCCCATTTGAAGGAATTTTTAACTTTGTCTCAAAACGAATTGACGAAATATGACTCAGACTCAGGTTTTTTCCTAGGTTTTAAGATGTATTACTATAAACTACTAGAAAGTATTGGGACTAAAACTGATTAAACATTAAAGCACAAGGACGAGAATGATAATTTAGCATTCATTCCACGTGTATCAACAATAAATCAAATAGCAATCAACGTTCAATCAACAATCACGCATTTTAATCGTGGGAAAATTTTGGACCCTCGATTATTTTAGCAATTTTTTTTAGTATTTCAGAAGTATAACAATAATGAATAAAATATTAATTCTTTCAAGTAGTTTATAGTAATACATCTTAAGAAAATACACATTCACTTAATATCTATCAAATGTATATCACTTTATTAAATGATATACTTAAAAGAAATAAAAATTAAAAGTGTATTGAAAGAGAAATTCTAGTTTTACATCTGCCCATATTTTTAAGTGTTTATTGGACTTCTCTAATTTTTGGTTGCGCCAACTCTTTTTGGTTTTCCCACGTTTACAATATTTAAATGGTAGGCACGAAAGGAAATTTAGTAATTTGTTTTTTTTTAGTTGTAAATATCCCATATATTTTCTACCATTTTAAGCTACACTAGTTAGCTATAAATTATGATCTATTATTCATACAAAAGCACACAAATAAATACCAAAGCTTCCAAACCATAATACTCTCACGCACTGGCACTAGAGATTGGATATGGAGAAGTCCTCGACAAAATTTGCTCTCTTGCTCCTGATGTTCTTTATTGCCTCTGGTAGAAATCAATTTGAATTAATTATATCCAATATTTTTTCTCTTTTCGAAATAGTTATCTTACTGTATGACAATTAACAATTAAAATGTTTCAGAAACATTGTTCGTGTCGGATGCCAGAAATGTTGTAAACATTCCATGCAAAAGTCGTATTGATTGTTCTGATCCATGGGACTGTGATTGCAAGCTCAACCTATGTTTTTGTCACCCAGCATCTGAAAAGAAATTTCTTGACAAAACATTTCCTAAATATTTGGGAGAAAAAAAGACAACTCCTTGAAGATTGAATGAAAAATTTACCATTCTTGGCCCCTTATCTGATTCCATATACATAGCTTATTAAATGGAAGAAGTGTATTTTCCTATAATACACATACCTTTTGATGACGGTTCAAAACTGCCCTTGTTATTAACCGTCATTATTGAATAATATTTTTTACACGCGTTTTTAAAATTCTTTTCGCACAATTTTTCACTTTCAATGGCAGTAGAAAACTACCATTAGAACTTACTCTTTGGTGACGGGTTTCAATCGTCATCGTATATGAAATTTAAGTAAATTTCAGAAAAAGTGGCGTGTTTTTCCAAAATCGACATCAAAAAATCAATTTGTCATCTTTTATAAAATGCAAACTAACATCAAAAGCCAAAATTATTGTAGTGAAAATTGAATATCAACATATTCTAAATTCTTCTCTCAATTTCTAATCCAAGATTTACCTTTATTAAATTGAATTTCAAAAAACAAATAACATATATTAACTCTAAACATAATTCAAACTATTTCCATTGAATTTTCACATCATTGAAAAAAAACATATATTAATCCCAAACAGAATTCAACATGTATTAATTTTTAATCTAATTCAAACTTTTTTCATTGAGTTTTCACATCATTCCACCATTCAAATTTTCATTTCCAATAAAAAAAAAATTTGAAAAAATAACATGTATTAATTTCTAACCCAATTCAAACTTTTTTCATTGAGTTTTCACATCAATCCATCGTTCAATTCTTCATTTTTAATAAAAATAATTTGAAAAATTCTATTCATAATCAATTTTTTGGTCTTTGCTATTATCAATTATTCAATTATCAATCATAGTTGGCTTCTAATTATTGATTTATATGCTTAAATTTATGATTTATTACTTAAATAGGTTCGTCCTAAAATTTCACTAAAAATATTCACAATATTTTTACAAATTTTCGTGATAACCATAATTTTTCCCAAAATATTCGTCGATATCTAAATATCTGTTGATATATCCGTAAATTTGAGTTACCGATATTTATACCGATAACGATTTTCATCCTTGGTTTATACAACTCTGTCTCCCTAAACGACATTTATCTCTGTTTCTTAGACAAACTCTTAGCACATCTTCCAATGGACAAAATAAAGGCATTTGAAAAATCTTATAATGTTAAAAAGTAATATTAATACGGAAGATGTTAATGATAATGTATAGATGTGAGATTGATTAATAGAAATGTTTTTTTTGTAAACAACAAAAAAAAGCTTGGAAATAAAGTGCTTTTATAGAGAAATAAAGTCATATATTATTTATATGTATTATAAGAAAATACATTTCTTCCAATTCATGACCTATGCATATAAAATCAGATAAGGGGTAGGGAATGAGTAAATTTTCCATTCAATCTTCAAGGAGTTGTCTTTTCTTCTCCTAAATATTCAGGAAATGCTTTGTCAAGAAATTTCTTTTCAGATGCTGGATGACAAAAACATAGGTTGAGCTTGCAATCACAATCCCATGGATCAGAACAATTGATACGACTTTTGCATGGAATGTTTACAACATTTTTGGCATCTGACACGAACAATGTTTCTGAAATATTTTAATTGTTAATCGTCATACTTATTGCAAAAAGTGAAAAAAAATAATAAATACAATTAATCAAAATTGATTTATATATCAAAAGCAATGAAGAACTTTAGGAGCAAGAGAGCCAACTTTGTGGAAGACTTCTCAATATCAAATCTCTAGCGAGTGAGTATTATATGATTTGAAGCTTTTGTATTGGTTTGTGTGTTTTTGCATGAATCGTAGACTGTAATTTATAGTAAAATAGTGTACCTTAAAATAGTAGGAATATATCATGCATTAAAACATGAATTTAATTACATATTACAAATTTTCTGTTGACCTAATATGACAGTAAATTTAATGTATATGCATTTGGAGATCAAATGCTATATATGTTATAAAAGTTTTTCCTATAATTTTACCTTCTTTATTGAAATTTTAGTATTTATATAAAATAAAAACCTAACCGTTTGGAATATTTCTTTTAGGTAGTTTGTTGATATGAAATTTTAAATATTTTTCATTTTCATATTAGAAAATGACATTGGATTGTTTTTTTTTCTTTTTTCTTTTATTGATTAATATTTAACCTAGATGAACTAAAGCCGAAACTAATCTAATTTCTCCCCAATCTAAAATTTCAATAGCTATATGAGTAATCTTTCTCCCATAAAGCAATTAGAAAATTAAACACCAACCAGACATCAATCAAACAAATTTATCATCTCCTTCATTTTATCGCAACTTCAAGTTACACCTTATCTCTACATTAATAAAATATTAATCCTTTCAAGTGGTTTATATATTGTTCAATACTAGTAATACAACTAAAAAAAAATACACAATCACTTAATATCTACCAAATGTATATCACTTAATTAAATGATATACTTAAATGAAAATAAAAATTAAAACGGTATTGAAAGAGAAATTCTACTTTTGCGTCTGCCCATATTTTTAAGTGCCTCTTGGACTTTTCTAATTTTTGATTGCGCCAACTCTTTTTGGTTTTGCTAAGTTTACAAAACTTAAAAACGGTAGACACAAACTGAATTTTAGTATTTTTTATTTTTTTTTATTTTTTTTTTTTTTTTTTTTTGCAACTATGCCATATATTTTCTACAATTTTAAGCTACACTATTTAACTATAAAGTATGGTTTTATTATTCATGCAAAAGCATACAAACAAATACCAAAGCTTCCAAACCGTAATACTCTCACGCACCGACACTAGAGATTGGATATGGAGAAGTCCTCGACAAAGTTTGCTCTTTTGCTCTTGATGTTCTTTATTACCTCTGGTATATAAATCGATTTTAATTAATTATATCTAATATTTTTTTCTCTTTTTGCAATAGTTATCTTATTGTATGACAATTAACAATTAAAATGTTTCAGAAACATTGTTCGTGTCAGATGCCAGAAATGTTGTAAACATTCCATGCAAAAGTCGTATTGATTGTTCTGATCCATGGGACTGTGATTGCAAGCTCAACCTATGTTTTTGTCACCCAGCATCTGAAAAGAAATTTCTTGACAAAGCATTTCCTAAATATTTGGGAGAAGAAAAGATAACTCCTTGAATATTGAATGGAAAATTTACCCATTCCCGGCCCCTTATCTGATTCCATAAACATAGCTTATTAAATGGAAGAAGTATATTTTACTATAATATAATACACATAAATAATATAGGACTTTATTTCTCAATAAGACCACTTTTATTTCCAAGTATATTTTACTATAATATAATACACATAAATTTCCATTAGTATCCCATGCCAAAAATGGCAAAAAATTTTGCTTTGTCAGAAACTTGTGAAATTTAATTTTTAGCAAGTTCGTGGGTTCATTTGAAATAATTTTGAAATTCGTCCGAAAAAAATTGAGGAGCGATGACACAGACACAGTTTTCTTCCTAGGTACAAGATGGTCGTCCAACGGTTTCCTTTTTTTTTTTTTGTGTGTGGTACACCTTTATAATCCAGAGATTCTGGGCTCAAAAATTTGAATTAATATGCCTTGACAAGTCCCTGCCATGCCCAAATAAATTTTAGATCGCGATGGTTTCTCCTTAAGGGAAGAAAAAGGCACGTCCCAAAACGGACCAAAAATTGCCACTAGTAGCCCATACAAAAAATGACCAAAACAGCTAAAACTCTTTTTGTTTGTTTTTTCTTTTACTATGGACAAAATGTCCAAAGTCATTTCCAACAATCCCCACGAATGATTGGCATAGCAAACAAAATAAAACAAAATTTTGTAAAGCATGTTTTTTCTAGGCAAAATTAGAAAAAAATACTTAAACATCAATGCCTTGACGATTTTAATTGATGCATAGTGTAATATTATCACATAATACTAAATGCAGTGAAATTCACTACTTTATAAAATAATAAAATATTCAGTAAAATAAGTCACTCAATAAACTATCATGGTTGAACTCCTGATAGTAAATTAATCTAATTTCTACCAATCTAAAATTTCAGTAGTCATATGAGTAATCATTCTCCCACAGAGCAATCGAAAAATGAAACACCAAGTAGACATCAATTAAACAAATTTCCAATCTCGTTCATTTTATCCCAACTTCAAATTTCATATTGTCTCTTCAGTTACCAAACTGCATTTTGTCTTTTTCCTCAATTAAACAATATTTCTCCCTTCCCTTTTAAATTTTCTTTTCCACAATAATAATAAAACACTACAAGAAAAACCATTTTTAGTGGCGCACAAAAAGCGTTGCTAAATGTCAAAAAGCGCCACTAAAGGTATTAGCAACGAAGAGAGCCGCGTCGCTAGGGGTGGTAGTATTTTAAAATAGTCTTCCTTTTACAGCCCATTTGGCTGTCTTCATTAAAAATTATAGTCTATTATTCATGCAAAAGAACACAAACAAATACCAAAGCTTCCAAACCATAATACTCTCACGCACCGACACTAGAGATTGGATATGGAGAAGTCCTCGACAAAGTTTGCTCTCTTGCTCCTGATGTTCTTTATTGCCTCTGGTATATAAATCAATTTTAATTAATTATATCCAATATTTTTTCTCTTTCGAAAATAGTTATCTTATTGTATGACAATTAACAATTAAAATGTTTCAAAAACATTGTTCGTGTCAGATGCCAAAAATGTTGTAAACATTTCATGCAAAAGTCGTATTGATTGTTCCGATCCATGGGACTGTGATTGCAAGCTCAACCTATGTTTTTGTCACCCAGCATCTGAAAAGAAATTTCTTGACAAAGCATTTCCTAAATATTTGAGAGAAGAAAAGATAACTCCTTGAATATTGAATGGAAAATTTACCCATCCCCTGGCCCTTATCTGATTCCATAAACATAGCTTATTAAATGGAAGAAGTATATTTTACTATAATATAATACACATAAATAATATAGGACTTTATTTCTCAATAAGACCATTTTTATTTCCAAGTTTATGTTGTTTACCATAATTTCAAATGTCGATCGGTGCTAAATCGCGTATGCAATTGCTCTCCAAGGTTTACACAACATCCAAACTCAAGCATGCATTCACTGGAGAATGGAATGGAATCGTCGAAAATTATACCCAGACCACAGAAGAGAGAAATAGAGAAGAGAGGGGATCGATTTCCATTCCTCTTTTTCCAATAACTGAGAGCTTTAAAGAAAAGATAAGATATGTTATTTAAAAAAAAGTCGTTTTGAAATTAATTTTAAAAACTGTTTTAGAATTAATCACGAACAATTAATTCCTGGAATGAATCACAAATGGTAATAAAACGGCTAAAACTCCTTTTTCGTTTTTTTCTTTTGGTCTAAAGTCATTTCCAACAATCCCCACGAATGACTGGTATAACAAACAAAACAAAAGGACATTTTGTAAAGCATGTTTTTTCTGGAAAAATTAGGAGAACAAACTTAAACATTAATATTTTGACGATTTGAATTGATGCAATGTATTATTATCAGATAATAGTACATGTCGTGAAATTCACTACTTTATTAAATAATAAAATATTCAGTAAAATAAGTCACTCAATAAACTATCATGGTTGAACTCCTGATAGTAAACTAATCAAATTTCTACCAATCTGAAATTTCAATAGCCATATGAGTAATCATTATCCCACAGAACAATTAGAAAATTAAACACCAACTAAACATCAATTAAACAAATTTTCAGTCTCGTTCATTTTATCCAAACTTCAAAATTACACATTATCTCTTCATTTACCACACTGCATTTTGTCTTTTTCCTTAATTAAACAGTATTTCTCCCTTCTCTTTTAAGTTTTCTTTTCCACAAATAATAACAAAAATAATCTTCCTTTTACAACCAATTTGGCTATCTTTATTAAAACAGTTTATACTATTTCACTATTTCCCAATATTCTGCTCAACTTTCTTTTTGTTGGGTTTTATGCCCTCAAGGTGGTAGTATTGTAATAAACTATTTATTCATATTTAATAAAATAAATTGTTATATATTTTTGTTTTTTATCTTTCATAAAAAATTCAGTATGGTAAAAATTCAAGGTTTTTATATGCAATCTTGAACAATATGTGGTTGACATACAAGTGAATCATGTTCAAGTAATAACCTAAAGAGTCTATAGTATATGCATAAGATGGGGTGCCTTATCCTGGTAATACTATGCATACGACCCACATTGTAATTGCTAAAAACAATTTGATCTAAATCGTTCATGTGGAGACATGTGAGTGGGGGTATCCTATACAAAGAGTGTGTATAAGACTGGACTACGAAATATTTAATTTCTCTTTGTGAATCCGTTAATTGAAGATATTAATATTTCACGAGATGTTCATATATGACTCGATCATGATCCTGAGTAAGTTATGAACTCCTGCTTGTGAGTTTCCGTTCTTTGATTTGCATGGGTAAGAGTGGTCCAGTTGCCGACTCAGTTTTCTTCCTAGGTAAAAGATTGTCGTCCAATGGTTTTTTTTTTTTTTTTTTTGTGTGTGGTACACCTTTATAATCCAGGGATTCTGGGCTAAAAAATTTGAATTAATATGCCTTGAAAAGTCCCTGACACTCCCAAATAAATTTTAGATTGTAATGGTTGCTCCTTACAGGAAGAAAAAGATACATCCCAAAACGGACCAAAAATTGCCATTAGTAGCCCATGCCAAAAATGACCAAAATTTGAGCTGTGTTAGAAACTTGTGAAATTTTATTTTTAGCAAGTACATGGATCCATTTGAAGGAATTTTGAATTCATCCCAAAAAAATTGAGGAGCGATGACCCAGACTCGATTTTCTTCCTAGGTACAAGTTGGTCGTCCAACGGTTTCTTTTATTTTTTTGTGTGGTACACCTTTATAATCTAGGGATTCTAGGTTCAAAATTTTGAATTAATATGCCTTGAAAAGCCCCTAACACGCCCAAATAAATTTTTGATCGCGATGGTTGCTCTTTAGGGGAAGAAAAAGGAACGTCCCAAAATGGACCAAAAATTGCCATTAGTAGCCCATGCCAAAAATGATCAAAATTTGAGCTGTGTCGGGAACATGTGAAATTTCATTTTTAACAAGTACATGGGTCCATTTGAAGGAATTTCAAACTTTGTCCCAAAAATATTGAGGAGCGATGGCCCAGACTCAGTTTTCTTCCTAGGAAGAAGATGGTCGTCCAACAGTTTTTTTTTCTTTTTTTTTTTTTGTGTGGTACACCTTTATAATCTAGGGATTCTGGGCTCAAAAGTTTTAATTAATATGCCTTGACAAGTCCTGACACGCCAAAATAAATTTTAGATCGCGATGATTGGTGCTTAGGGGAAGAACAAGACACGTCCCAAAATGGAACAAAAATTGTCATTAGTAGCCAATGCCAAAAATGACCAAATATTGAGATGTGTCAGAAACTTATGAAATTTAATTTTTAGCAAGTACGTGGGCCCATTTGAATGAATTTTGAACTTCGTCCCAAAACAAATTGACGAGCGATGACCCGGACTCAGTTTTCTTCCTATGTACAAGATGGTTGTCCAACGGTTTCTTTTATTTATTTTTTTTTTTGTGTGGTACACCTTTATAATCTAGAGATGTTGGGCTAAAAAAATTTGAATTAATATGCCGTGACAAGTCCCTGACACGCCCAAATAAATTTTAGATCGCGATGGTTGCTCCTTAGGGGAAGAAAAAGTCACGTCCCAAAACGGACCAAAAATTGACATTAGTAGCCCACGCAAAAAATGAACAAAATTTCAGTTGTGTAATAAACTTGTGAAATTTCATTTTTAGCAAGTACATGGATCCATTTGGAGGAATGTTGAACTTCGTCCCAGAAAAACTGAGGAGCGATGACCCAGACTTAGTTTTCCTTCAGGTACAAGATGGTCGTCTAACGGTTTCTTTTATTTTTTTTTGTGTGGTACACCTTTATAATCCAGGAATTTTTGGCTCAAAAATTTGAATTAATATGCCTTGACAAGTCCCTGACACGCCCAAACAAATTTGAGATCGCGATGGTTGCTCCTTAGGGGAAGAAAAAGGCACGTCCCAAAACGGTCCAATATTCAATAAAATAAATTACTCAATAAACTATCATGGTTGAACTAATCTAATTTCTACCAATATGAAATTTCAATAGTCATATGAGTAATCATTCTCCCACAGAGCAATCAGAAAAGTAACACCAAGTAGACATCAATTAAACAAATTTCCAATCTCGTTCATTTTATCCCAACTTCAAATTTCAGATTGTCTCTTCATTTACCAAACTGCATTTTGTCTTTTTCCTCAATTAAACAGTATTTCTCCCTTCTCTTTTAAGTTTTCTTTTCCACAAATAATAATAAAAATAATCTTCCTTTTACAACCAATTTGGCTATCTTCATTAAAACAATTTATACTATTTCACTATTTCCCAATATTCTTCTTAACTTTCTTTTTGTTGGGTTTTAAGCCCTAAAGGTGGTAGTATTGTAATGAACTATTTATTCATATTTAATAAAATAAATTGTTATATTATTTTTTGTTTTTATCTTTCATAAAAAATTGAGTATTGTAAAAATTCAAGGTTTTTATATGCAATTTATGATTTATTACTTAAAGGTGGTAGTATTGTAATAAATTATTTATTCATAGTTTATATATTGTTCAATTCTAATAATACATCTAAGAAGAATACACATTCACTTAATATCTTTCAAATGTATATCACTTAATTAAATGATATACTTAAAAGAAAATAAAAATTAAAAGTGTATTATATAGAAATTCTAGTTTTGCGTTGCCCATATTTTTAAGTACTTATTGGACTTCTCTAATTTTAGGTTGTGCCAACTCTTTTTGGTTTTGCCACATTTACAATACTTAAACAGTAGACACGAACTGAAATTTAGTAATTTGTTTTATTTTTGTTGCTAACTATCCCATATATTTTCTACCATTTTAAGCTACATTACTTAGCTATAAATTATGATTTATTATTCATGCAAAAGCACACAAACAAATACCAAAGCTTCCAAACCATAATACTTTCACGCACCGACACTAGAGATTGGATATGGAGAAGTCCTTGACAAAGTTTGCTCTCTTGCTCCTGATGTTCTTTATTGCCTCTGGTATATAAATCAATTTTAATTAATTATATCCAATATTTTTTCTCTTTTGGAAATAGTTATCTTATTGTATGACAATTAACAATTAAAATGTTTCAGAAACATTGTTTGTGTCAGATGCCAGAAATGTTGTAAACATTCCATGCAAAAGTCGTATTGATTGTTCTGATTCTTGGGACTGTGATTGTAAGCTCAACCTATGTTTTTGTCACCCAGAATCTGAAAAGAAATTTCTTGACAAAACATTTCCTAAATATTTGGGAGAAAAAAAGACAACCCCTTGAAGATTGAATGGAAATACCCATTCTCGGCCTCTTATCTGATTCCATATACATAACTTATTAAATGGAAGAAGTGTATTTTCCTATAATACACATAAATAATATATGACTTTAAAAACTTGTTTTTATTTTTGGAATTTGGTTAAGAATTTAACAATTATATTTAAGAAAGATGCAACTCATTGTAAGAATTGGAGAGGAAATAGGCATAATTTTCAAAAATCAAAAACAAAAAACGAAATGGTTACCAAACAACGCCTTAACTATAAAAAAAATATCAAACTATTTAGGAATATAGAAAAATTTTGATTTGAAAGCAAACTGAGTAAGGATCATGGTTTTTCAAAGTTACTATGGAGGATGTTAAAGTTTGATAAAAATGGTGTCATGTAAAAAGTTCTGGCTACTCCTTGACAATTTTGAAAGAGGTAGCATTGGCCTCTTTTTTTTTTTTTTTTGTCGATTTTAAAGGAGTACCAAAGGTCAATTCAAAAGTGCTTCCTTCCCTTGTTAATTTTTTTTTTTTTTAATTCGATCAAAGATTGTTCTAGAGCTAAGATTCAAGATTATGACCTTAAACAAAAAATCCAAAGCACCAAAAAAGAGAAAAAAGAAAAAAAAAAAAAAAAACTGGAAATCAATTTAGGGTTTAGAAACCCTAAATTATATGCTAACCTTTGTTTTTAAATTAAGCGTCGACAACAACTCAAAAAATTGATTTAGAATGCATATTACCACATAACACCCCCAAAAAAAAAATTACAAGTTCTCAAATCAGAAAAGTATGAAATTAATTTTTTTTTTCTCATTAAACTTTCTATGACCAAAGATTTAAACTAAAAGCCACATTACATATCATCAGTACTGACCTTTGCAGTCAAATATTCAAACTTAAAAACAATTTCATTTTTGTTTTAGGAAAAATGATCTAACAAACAACAAGAATAAGAATAATGAGATGAAAAAATTAAATTAGAAACAATTTTAAGCCAATAATCATAATCATTGAGTCACCATCTTTAAATTTTAACACCTAACTCAAAGAATATGGAAAAAATTCTGGTAAGTTTTGTTTTGGATGTAACGTTGAGAATTTATTCCAATCTCCAAAGAATTTTTAAAGTGGTAGAAACTAGTATTCTTGGTGTTCTAATAAATCAACCCCACACTTCAAAGTGGTAGATGTTCGGAATGACTTTGGGCCTTTGGCCCATAGTGAATGGAAAGGGAAAAAGCTGGTATTAACATTGTCCCACGTTAGAAAATTTGGAACTAGAAAAGAGGTTTAAATACTAAAACGGAGTTTCCAAATTGTTGTTGTTCCTTATCCGATCGGGTAGGTTGGGTAATTGCGTTTGTGCAAAAAAAGGAATTAACTTTAAAACTATTTTATTTAAAATTAATTTCAAGAATTAATCAGTGTTATTCCTTAAAAAAGTTCTCGATTTTTGGAAAAAATACACAAAATTGTTTTTTTTTTTCATCTTTATTCTTCCTATGTTTTTCACTATTTTTTAGGTAGCTTTCCATTGATTTCAATTCGTTCTCTCACAAGTGCACGTCAAAGATTGGGAGTTATGTTAATTTTGGGGAGCAACCGACTTTGATATGATCGTCATTTGGTACTAACAGTAGAGACTCGTGTTGATAACGTGTTATAAAACAAAAACAAACCAAAATAAAGTAGAGAGAATAGAAAGTATATTGTACGAGTTCTAATGACTACTATTTATAAAATTTATAAGATATGAAAAAGATAAACCTAATGGAAAAAATAATAAAATATCAAGCCGTTTTAAAAGCACTTCTAATAACTCGAAGAACTCTATTTGCAACTTCTTCTCCAAATTGCAAAGGCATGGTTTTGCTCAGATCCATCTCAATAGCCTTCTTCTTAATCATAAGGTCTCTCTTCTCCATCAAACTCCTTTCATCTTCTTCAACATCTCTTCCTCCATTCAAGCACAATTCCATCCATATCCTCATTACCTCCTTCGAGATTGGACCGATCTCTTCCCGAACAATCTCTTCCACGCGCTCCGACTCGTTCTCTTCGCACTTCACACTCACCAAAATTCCCGTTGACGAAACGACTTTACGAAAGTAGAGCGATGACGAGAAGTAAGGGCTCACTTCTGGCAAGGCAGCGAGTCGTTGTCGGTGCTTCTCGAGCCCGGTGTCCTCGTAGTAGGTGACGAGATAGTCAGGGCGGAGAATGATATCGGTTCGGGGAAGTAAATCGAGAAAGAAGATGAGAAAAGTAGGGCTGCATTGAACCAACTCGAATTGGAAATGAGGAATGTCGTTTAAGGGTTTCAAGTAGCCTGCAATGTTGGTTATGTTGAACGCGCCGCCTTGTGGTTGCTTTAAGTGCAGCCAACTTGCTATCATAAAATCAATCTGAAAATAAAATATATAATAAAATAAAATTTAAATCATATCATAAACTTTATAAGAGTTATTTTCAAGTTGAATAAAAGAGTTTACCATGTTGTAAACTTACATAAGAAAGAAAAAAAAAACACTTAATTTATTTGTCAAAATATGCCTTCGACGTAGAGATCAAAGATTTGAATCCTCTACTTTATTAGGTTTTTAAAATTAGTCTTTCTCGACACCAAATAAACATCCTAAAATGAATTAAGTGTCCAAAAAAAAACTTTCCTAATGCCATTTTGATCGTTGGCAAAGACATGAATTATGCAAGCGTCAGAAAAAGTTTGTTTTTCCGATCCCAAATCTAAACAGGTGGTGTGAGACCTCTGTCACTAAGAAGATGTTTAAAGCAAGGAGTGGAGTTATAAACTCTCTGAATTTGTGAAATCTAGGGAGTTATAAACTCCTGGGACCCCGTGTAGGGAGTTAATAAGGTATAAAATTGATATTTTTTAGTCATAGGTCCTACGAAGTCCTTAGGCCAAATAAGAGCAGAGTTCACAACTCCACACTTTCTAACTCCTACTCTCTAAGGGCGTGTTTGGGGTGAAGAGTGAAATAGCGAAGAGTAAAGAGTTAAGAAATCTAAGGAGTCGTAAACCCTGTGGCCCACAGTGTAAGAAGTTGACAAGAGATAAAGTTATGTCTTTTAATAGTGGGACCCACCAACTCTTTGGGCCAACACAAGGAGTGGAGATAAATGCTTCTACATTCCAACTCCGACTTCCCAACTCCTTGAGTTAAACACACTCTAACTCTTTGGCCCAAATATCCCCTAAAGCAGTGGTGTCATGGATCTGAAGTTGGAATTCCTAACTATGTGAACTAAAAGCAAATTTATACGAGGAGAGCAAATACAGATCAAAGATTCTAAACTTGCCCTCCTCGTAATATCGATATCAAAATGTCGTGAACTAAAAAATAAAAACTTTTGTCAATTGATTGACATACAATTCCCCAGTTTACTACCCCAAACTTTTAGTTCAAAAAACACAAGTTTTAGAGAGGAAAAAGTTACTGGAGAAGATTGAAGGGCAGATCGAATGAGAAGAGTGCCCTGTGAACTGCCGCTTTGGTTCTCATAATACTCTACATCTGGAGGAACCGTCGATGGAAGAAGATGCTCTCCCAACCCATTTTCAACGGCTTGGATTAGATCCACCATCAGATCTCTATGCGCAGCCGTCAGATGCGGAAACTCCATCAGCTTCGACTCCGGCGCCGCCGGCCCATCACTCCTCATCTTCTCCGACGACGGCAGCTCCGCCTTAAGTACTCGTCGGCTACTTCTTTTTGCTTGGAAACGCAGCGGCAGCGGTGGGAGAGGAACAAAATTACAAGTCCTCGAAACAAGGGTCATAACCAATAAACTCATTTTTTTTTAATTTCTCACTTCACATTTTTCTTTCCTTTTTCTTTCGGATAAGCAACCAACGGTTGCCAATTACGCCACGCAAAGTTTGTTTTCATTTGATGTTGGTTGGACTATACCTATTATTATCTGAACTATTAGAAGTGGAACGAAAAATTGAAAAATCAAACCATTTGATTTTTTAGTATAAAATTAGATATTTTAATTTGTATTTGGAGAAAAAAAATTGGTTTGGATCAATTTTCTATTGGTAAAACCAATCAAAACTAGACCGAACGGAAGAGAGGGTATATATATCCCTTAAAAATAAACTAACACATAATTATGGTGGATATATATTTGTTGTTTAAAAAAATATCAATTATTATGGAGTTTATATGTTTTTTATTTAAAAAAGTGCAAAAGAAAAAAAAAACAAACAAAAATATCCAATTTCAATCTATAAAAAATGAGTAGACACAATTTTAATTTAAAAATAGGAAAAAGGATCCATTCAAAATAAAAGTGGAAATAAAAATAAAAATTTGGAAGAAAAAAAAAATGTTAAAAGCCAAGAACCAAACTGATAATAAATCGAACCAAATAAAAACTAATCCATTGGTCTTATTCTTTATTGGACATCAGTTTGGATCCATTCTTATAAAATCGATTGGTTTTTATTTGGTTCTTAGTTAATCCCAAATCGATAAAATTAATTTGACTATCACTTTGATAAACTACCTAGTTGTCCAATTAAAATATGGATAGCATTTTTTGTTTTTTAATTTAACTTTTTTTACCATGTAATAAAAGAATGTTGTGCCTAAATCATTGCTTTTTGTATTATAATGCACGCGGAATTATTAATTTGGAGAGACCACATATATATACATATAATATAAATAATATTCTAGTCTATATACTTTTGATTTTTATTTATTCTGATTCTAATAATTTTAATTTTGGTTCATATACTTTTAAAATGTTTATTTTTGTTTATGTGCTTTCAACTTTCATTCATTTTGGAACTTATGCTCTCAAAATGATTTGTACTTCTAAAAACTAATTATTTTGGTCTCTTAATTTTCATTTTCATTTTATTTTTAAAGAACCAAAGTGCTCGCTTTTAAAAGTATAAAAAACTAAAATGAAGTTGCAAATTAACCCAGATGAACCAAAATTGAAACTATAAAAAATAAACGGGTATTTAAACCTATTTTTTTAAATTAGAATTATTCTACTTTGGAAAACAAAAGGGAATGTAATGTTGGAAAAAAAAAACATCACACTACTGTGGAAATAATTGAGAAATTAAAAGAAAACAACAAAATTAGGAATCACACAAAAATTTACGTGGAACTATGGAAAAACCACGACCCACAAAAAAGAAATCCACTATGTAAGAAATTATTACAATCACATAGAATAATTTTCTTCCCGATCCCAATTATAAGAACTTTCTCTCAAACCTCAAAGTTTTTGTATTACTCACAACCTTTAGCTCCACTCTTAAACTAGATAATACAAAGAGAATTTATTTACATTTAGCCGACTCAAGCTTAAAGTGTTTCTAATTAGGACACTTTGAAATAAAAGATATAGGCATCTTTTATAATGTTTGAAGCTCATTATTAAACCTTTTCGAATAGGACAACTACTATTTTAATATTTTGCATAAACCCAAATGAATCCAACACGTAAGTACTTAAAAAAAAAAAAAGGTCTAATTTGCTAGGATAATGACAACCATTCTTTTCCTTCCTTTATTGTCTGATGTTTCGATATGATATAATGTTTAGAATTACCCTAGAATGATGAGGTATGGATTCTTAATGATTTACGAAGTATGACACTACAAGAAAAACCATTTTTAGTGGCGCATAAAATGTGTTGCTAAATGTCAAAAAGCGTCACTAAAGGTATTAGTAACGCAGAGACCCGCGTCACTAGGACTGCCGCTGTAGCCGCGTCGCTAAAAGTTTTAGTGACGTATTTATTTCACGCCGCTAAATGTCTACTTTTACTGACACATACATGTCACTAAATGCGTACTTTTAGCAACACATTATTTGTTACTATTGCTATTATACAGCGACGTTTAAAAATGCGTCTCTGAAAGTTGAATTTGTGGTCATTACAGGTATCTTTGCAACATATTTAAGCGTTAGTGAAAGTCATATATTGTGTCACTATAAATTCAGATATTGTCAAAACTTGGATTTACTGACATTATAGAAAACGTCGGTAAAAATATTTTATTAATTAAAAAAATAATATTCAATTTAATATATAAACCTGTTATAAAATTTAATATATTATAATCTTTTGAACAAATTAAGACTCAACTAATCAATTTATATTTAAACCAAAAATTACTAGTGAGATATACATTTCCAACACTATCATTGAAACAAAATAAAATAATATCAACTAATTGGCCACAAACATGATAAGTTATATAGAAAACTTTAATAATTTTGTAATAATTAAGTTTGAGTAATATCAACCTAAGTTATAGGTATCAAGTAATTACATCGAGTAGACGATGAACAAAATTAGTACCAACACTAGGTATCACTAGTTTGTTGACCAAATTTTCCTAACAAATGAAGCATGAAACTTCATTTTGAAACAAAAGTATAAAATACCTACCCAAACTCTTTCCATTTCCATCTAAATTCAACTTTAAAATCTTGTATTGAAGACCATCGAGCCATCGTATCTGACAAATAAAGAAGTGAAATATGTAAGCGCATGAAGATAAAGAATTGAACAAAACCCAAATTCTATGACAAATACCAAAAGTATGCTAAACATAATTTGGAACTCAAGAAAACTCATCAACATCTTAATGACCTCAAACCAAACAACACAAAACTCTTGAACAAAAAACATATCAAGTCAACTCAAACCAAGCGAAACCTTGAGCAACGACCCAAATACAATGACGAGGAGGGGGGAGTCAAAAGCACAACCAAATTCTATGACAAATACCAAAAGTATGCTAGACATAATTTGGAACTCAAGAAAACTCATCAACATCTCAATGACCTCAAACCAAACAACACAAAACTCTTGAACAAAAAACATATCAAGTCAACTCAAACCAAGCAAAACCTTGAGCAACAACCCAAATACAATGAGGAGGAGTTGGGGAGGGGGGGAGGGGGGGAGGGGGGGAGTCAAGGTAGTTCTAAAAATTACAATGTTCATAAGCTTAAATATTCATATAAACATTTCTAGATAGTGAATTAATCGTAAAATAATTTTCAATTATCAATAATTTTAGCTAAAAATGTTAAATTGCTTAAATTCATAAATAATTTATGGAAATCTCATACGACTTTCTTCAAAACAATACATAACCATAAATTATGTCAAAACCATATATAATCATAAATGTCATGAAATTTACTACTTTATTAATATAATGAAAATATTTAATAAAATCAGAAGTCACTCACACAAAACTATCATTGTTGAACTTTTGATCATAAACTAATCTAATTTCTACCCAATCTGAAATTTCAATAGTCATATGAGTAATCATTTTCCCACAAAGCAATTGAAAAATTAAACACTGACTAGACATCAATTAAACAAATTCCTCATCTCTTTCATTTTATCCCAACGTCAAATTACACCTTGTCCCGATATTAGTAACACGTTAATCCTTTCAAGTAGTTTATATATTGTTCAATTCTAGTAATACATCTAAAAAAATAAAAATTCACTTAATATCTACCAAATGTATATCACTTAATTAAATGATATACTTAAAAGAAAATTAAAATTAAAATTGTATTGAAAGAGAAATTCTAGTTTTGTGTGTGCCCCTATTTTTAAGTGCTTCTTGGACTTTTCTAATTTTGGGTTGCGCCAACTCTATTTGGTTTTGGCACCTTTACAACTCTATTTGGTTTTCTACCATATGGACAAGAAAAAACAACTCCTTGAAGATTGAATGGAAAATTTACCCATTCTCTGCCCCTTATCTGATTCCATATACATAGCTTATTAAATGGGAGAAGTTTATTTTCCTATAACACACATAAATAATATATGACTTTATTTCTCTACAAGACCACTTTGTTTCCAAGTTTATGTTGTTTACTGTAATTTCAAACGTCGATCGTTGTGGTGCCATAGAAGATCCACTACCTTAAAAGCAAAATCTAGCGTGACCTCGATACTAAATTGGGTATGTGAGTTGCTCCCCAAGGTTTACACAATGTCCAAACTCAAGCATGCACTCGTTGGAGAATGGAATGAAATCGCCAAAAATTATGCCCAGACCACATAAGAGAGAAATAGAGAAGAGAAGGGATCGATTTTCATTCCTCTTTTTTCAATAACCGAGAGCTTTAAAGAAAAGATAAGATCTGTTATCTAAAACAAAAAATCGTTTTGAAATTAATTTTAAAAATTATTTTAGAATTCATTGAGATTAATTCTTTGAATTAATCACGAACAATTAATTCTTGGAATGAATCACAAACGGTAATAAAGCGGCCAAAACTTCTTTTTTGTTTTTCTCTTTTGCTATGGACCAAAGACCCAAAGTCATTCCCAACTAGGAAAACAAAACAAAACAAAACGACATTTTGTAAGCATGTTTTTTCTGGGCAAAATTAGGAAAAAAAAGTTAAACATCAATATCTTGATAATTTGAATTGATGCATAGTGTATTATTATCACATAATACGAAATGCTGTAAAATTCACTACTTTATTAAATAATAAAATATTCAGTAAAATAAGTCACTAAAAAAACTATCATGGTTTAACTTCTTATAGTAAACTAATCTAATTTCTACCAATCTGAAATTTCAATAGCCATATGAGTAATTATTCTCCGATAGAGCAATTAGAAAATTAAACACCAAGTAGACATCAATTAAACAAATTTCCAATCTCGTTCAATTTATCCCAACTTCAAATTACACATTGTCTCTACATTTACCAAACTGCATTTTGTCTTTTTCCTCAATTAAACAGTATTTCTCCCTTCTCTTTTAAGTTTTCTTTTCCACAATAATAATAAAAATAATCTTCCTTTTACAACCAATTTGGCTATCTTCATTGAAACATTTTTTACTATTTCACTATTTCCCAATATTCTTCTCAATTTTATTTTTGTTGGGTTTTATTCCCTATAGGTGGTAGTATGTAATAAACTATTTGTTCATATTTAATAAAATAACTTGTTATTTTATTTTGTATTTTATCTTTCATAAAAAATTCAATATTGTACAAATTCAAGGGTATTATATGTAATCTTGAACAATATGTGGCTGACATACAAGTAAATCATGTTCAAGTAATTACCTAAAGAGCCTATAGTATATGCATAAGGTTGAGTGCCTTATCCTTGTTCTTTGGATACGACTCGCATTCTAATTCTTATAAACGGTTTGATCCAAATCATTCATGTGGAGAATGTGAGTGTGTGTATCATATGCAAAGAGGGTGTATAAGACTGGACTACGAAATATTTAATTTTTCTTTGTAAATCTGTTAATTGAAGAGATTAAAATTTCACGAGATGATCATATATGACTCGATCATGATCCTGAGTAAGTTATGAACTCCTGCTTCTGAGGGTTCATTCTTTGATTTACATGAGTGAGAGTGGCTCAAGTTGTCAACTCAATACATCTACCATCTTGGGTATTTGACCAAATAGGTAGCTGGTTACATAATTTGATAAGATGGAATTCACTCCTTCCCGTATATGGAAACTTCTAACCGTATAGGAAAAGTAGATGAGTAGTTCCCTTAAGTGTTGATTACCAGACTTGAACAATGGGGCCCCACCCTCTCACTCGCCCGAGAGGGACTTGGTTTATGGTTGAATCTTTAACAAATTGCTCATTAGATGATCAATGATACTTAAGGATATAGAGGTAATTACAAGGGTAAAACGGACTTGTAACTCAGGTGTAATAACGAACAACTCATGAATGATCGACTTTTATGTAATAGTTAAATCCAATGGACACAACAAGTCTTATAGTGGATACGAGTGCAACTATGGGTCTATAGTGGCTTGCTTTATAGTTAATGAATTAATGTTAATTAATTAAAGAATTTAGTTCATTAAGCTTGTATCATTGGAGTTTATAATATGTAGGTTGATAAGGTCTCATTGCTAGCTCATAAACAGATCAAACAAGGATCAAAAGTGTTAAAAGAATAATTTGAAATATTCATATTTATGTAAAGTAAGGAATCATATGTTTATTGTATTAGATATAATTAATATAAGTGCTAATATATATAGATACATTATTATTCTTATATAGTTAATTTGAATGAGATTTAAATTAAAACTGTATATTAAGGGATAATTAATGTATTTGAATATGATTCAAATGATTAAGCATTTTAGTATAAGATATTAAAATGATTAATAAAATAATTAGGTCTTAACCTAATTAAGGTCCTATAAACAGTACCTTATAAAGGTAAGAAAAAAACTTTAATGCAGTTTTAGGTCTAGTTTTTTTCCTCTCCCTTTCAAATGAAAATTGCAGACAACTGTTCTCTGGGTTTTTCCCTCTCCAACAAGCCAAATCATTTTTAGGTAGGTCGTAAATTTGAAAATCTATATATTTGTGGTTGACGTGACTACTTTTAGATGCGTTGGGAAACTTTACTAATTTTATATTCTAATTAAGTATTTCAGAATTATAACAACAATGAATAAAATATTAATCCTTTCAAGTGGTTTATATATGGTGAAATTCTAGTAATACATCAAAAAAAAAATACACATTCACTTAATATCTACCAAATGTATATCACTTAATTAAATGATATACTTAAAAGAAAATTAAAATTAAAATTGTATTGAAAGAGAAATTCTAGTTTTGTGTGTGCCCATATTTTTAATGGCTTCTTGGACTTTTCTAATTTTGGGTTGCGCCAACTCTATTTGATTTTGGCACCTTTACAAAACTTAAAAACGGTAGACAAGAACTAAATTTTAGTATTTTGTTTTGTTTTTGTTGCAACTATCCCATATATTTGCAACTATCCAATTTAAGCTACACTATTTAACTATAAATTATGATCTATTATTCATGCAAAAGAACACAAAAAAATACCAAAGCTTCAAAACCATAATACTCTGACGCATCGGCACTAGAGATTTGATATGGAGAAGTCCTCGACAAAGTTTGCTCTCTTGTTCTTGATGTTCTTTATTGCCTCTGGTATATAAATCAATATTAATTAATTATATCCAATATTTTTTTCTCTTTTTGCAATAGTTATCTTATTGTATGACAATTAACAATTAAAATGTTTCAGAAATATTGTTCGTGACAGATGCCAGAAATGTTGTAAACATTCCATGCAAAAGTCGTATTGATTGCTCTGATCCATGGGACTGTGATTGCAAGCTCAACCTATGTTTTTGTCATCCAACATCTGAAAAGAAATTTCTTGACAAAGCATTTCCTAAATATTTGGGAGAAGAAAAGACAACTCCTTGAAGATTATTGAATGGAAAATTTCTCATTCCCTGCCCCCTATCTAATTCCATATACATAGCTTATTAAATAGAAGAAGTGTATTTTCCTATAATACACATAAATAATATATGTCTTTATTTCTCTATAAGACCAATTTATTACCAAGTTTATGTTATTTACTGTAATTTCAAATGTCAATCGTTGTGGTGCCGTAAAAAATCCACTACCTTGAAAGCAAAATTTAGCGCAATCTCGCTGCTAAATCGTGTATGCCAGTTGCTCCCCAAGGTTTATACAACGTCCAAACTCAATCGTGCACTCGCTGGAGAATGGAATGGATCGTAAAAAATTATACCCATACCACAGAAGAGAGAAAGAGAGAAGTGAGGGGATCGATTTTCATTCCTCTTTTTCCAATAACTGAGAGCTTTAAAGGAAAGATAAGATATGTTATTTAAAACAAAAAATTGTTTTCAAATTAATTTTAAAAATTGTTTTAGAATTAATTGAGATTAATTCTTGGAATTAATCATGAACAATTAATTCTTGGAATGAATCACAAACAGTAATAAAACTGTTAAAACTCCTTTTTAGTTTTTTTCTTTTGCTATGGACCAAAGGCCCGTAGTCATTCCCAACAATCCCTCATGACTGACTGGTATAACAAACAAAACAAAACGACATTTTGTAAGCATGTTTTCTCTGGGCAAAATTAGGAAGAAAAAAACTTAAACATCAATATCTTGACGATTTGAATTGATGCATAGTGTATTGTTATCACGTAATACTAAAGGTTGTGAAATTCACTACTTTATTAAATAATAAAATATTCAGTAAAATAAGTCACTCAAAAAACTATCATGGTTTAACTTCTTATAGTAAACTTATCTAATTTCTACCAATCTTAAATTTCAATAGCCATAGAGTAATCATTCTCCCACAGAGCAATTAGAAAATTAAACACTAAACTTCAAACTACATATTGTCTCTACATTTACCAAACTGCATTTTGTCTTTTTCCTCAATTAAA
Organism: Lagenaria siceraria; assembly: GCA_002890555.2. Taxonomy (NCBI): domain Eukaryota; kingdom Viridiplantae; phylum Streptophyta; class Magnoliopsida; order Cucurbitales; family Cucurbitaceae; genus Lagenaria; species Lagenaria siceraria. The sequence continues at coordinate 7,483,705 of CM016491.1, read as the reverse complement.
TAGTATTTCTCCCTTCTCTTTTAAGTTTTCTATTCTAGAATAATAATAAAAATAATCTTCCTTTTACGATCAATTTGGTTATCTTCATTAAAACATTTTATAATATTTCATTATTTCCCAATATTCTTCTCAACTTTTTTTTGGTTGGGTTTTATGCCCTATAGGTGGTAGTATTGTAAACTATTTGTTCATATTTAATAAAATAAATTGTTATTTTATTTTGTGTTTTATCTTTCAAGAAAAAAAATTCAGTATTGTAAAAATCCAAGGTAAATATGTAATCTTGAACAATATGTGGTTGACATACAAGTGAATCATGTTTAGGTAATAACCTAAAGAACCTATAGTATATGCATAAGATTGGGTGTCTTTATCCAAGTAATATTATGGATACAACCCACATTGTAATTCTTATAAATGATTTGATTCAAATTGGTTCATGTGGGACATGTGAGTGGAGGTATCCTATACAAAGAGTGTGTATAAGACTGGACTACGAAATATTTAATTTCTCTTTGTAAATCTGTTAATTGAAGAGATTAATATTTCACGAGATGATCATATATGACTCGATCATCATCCTAAGTAAGTTATGAACTCTTGCTTTTGAGGGCCCGTTCTTTGATGTACATGGATGAGAGTGGCCCAAGTTTCCGACACAATACGTCTACCATCTAGGGGACTTGACTAAATAGGTAGCTGGGAATATAATTTGATAAGATGGAATGCACTCCTTTCCATATATGAAAACTTCTTACTGTATAGGGAAAGTTGATGAGTAGTTCCCGTAAGTGTTGATTACGGTATTTGAACAATGGGACCCACCCTCACACTTGCCCGATAGAGACTTGGTTTATGGTTGGGCCCTTAACAAATTGCTTATTAGAGGATCAGTGGTACTTAATAATATAGAGGTAATTACAAGGGTAAAAATGACTTGTAACTCAGGTGTAATTACGAACAACTCGTGAAGGATCGATTTTTCTGTAATGGTTATATCTAATGGACGCAACAAGTCCAACAGTGGATACGAGTGCAACTATGGGGCCTATAATGGTCTGCTCTATAGTTAATGATTTAATGATTAATTAATTAAATAATTTAGTTAATTAATCTTGTATCATTGGAGTTTATAATTTGTAGATTTATAAGGTCTCATTACTAGCTCATAAACAGATCAACAAGGACCAAGAGTACTGAAATAATAATTTGAAATGTTCATATTTATGCATATGTTTATTTTATTAGATACAATTAATATAAGTGTTAATATATGTAGATACATTATTATTATTATTATTATATAGTTAATTTGAATGATATTTAAATTAAAATTGTGTATTAAGGGAGAATTAAAATTGTGAATTAAGGGAGAATTAATGTATTTGAATATGATTCAAATGATTAAGCATTTTAATATAAGATATTAAAATGATTAATTAAATAATTAGGTCTTAACCTAATTAAGGTCCTATATAAATAGTACCCTATAAAAGGGAAAAAAAACTTTAACGCAGTTGTAGGTACAGTTTTTTCCCTTTCCCTTTCAAATGAGAATTACAAAGAAGTGTTCTCCGGTTTTTCGCTCTCCCACAAGCCAGATATACTTTAGGTAAGTCGTAAATTTGAAAATCTATATATTTGTGGTTGAGTTGACTACTTTTAGATGAGTTGGGAAACTTTACTAATTTTATATTTTATTTTTTAATATTACATGTCTTTTTTATCATCTTATTTCTCTCCCTTGTCCTTTCTCCTTCCTCTCTTCCCTCCCTTCATCTTCTTCTTAGTCTTTTTCGTCATTTGTTCGTTGCTAAAACTTATTGAAAGTATAGGGATTAAAATTGGACATTTAAAAGTACATAGACTAAAACTGAATAAACTTTAAAGCACAAGACAAGAATGGTAATTTAACATTCATTCCACGTATATCAACAATAAATCAAATAGCAATCAAAGTTCAATCAATAATCACGCATTTTAACCGCGGGGAAATTTTGGACTCTCGATTATTTTTTTATTTTTTTTTAGTATTTCAGAAGTATAACAACAATGAATAAAATATTAATCCTTTCAAGTGGTTTATATATTGTTCAATTCTACTAATACATCTAAAAAAACACACATTCACTAATATGTATCAAATGTATATTACTTAATTAAATGATATACTTAAAAGAAATCAAAATTAAAAGTGTATTAAAGAGAAATTCTACTTTTGCGTGTGCCATATTTTTAAGTGCTTCTTGGACTTTTTTAATTTTGGGTTGCGCCAACTCCTTTTGGTTTTGCCACGTTTACAAAACTTAAAAACGCTAGACACGAACTGAATTTTAGTAATTTGTTTTGTTTTTGTTGCAACTATCCCATATATTTTCTACCATTTTAAGCCACACTATTTAACTATAAATTATGATCTATTATTCATGCAAAAGCACATAAACAAATACCAAAGATTCCAAACCATAATACTCTCACGCACCGGCACTAGAAATTTGATATGGAGAAGTCCTCGACAAAGTTTGCTCTCTTGCTCCTGATGTTCTTTATTGCCTCTGGTATATAAATGAATTTTAATTAAGTATATCCAATATTTTTTCTCTTTTTGCAATAGTTATCTTATTGTATGACAATTAACAAATTAAAATGTTTTAGAAACATTGTTCGTGTCAGATGCCAGAAATGTTGTAAACATTCCATGCAAAAGTCGTATTGATTGTTCTGATCCATGGGATTGTGATTGCAAGCTCAACCTATGTTTTTGTCACCCAGTATCTGAAAAGAAATTTCTTGACAAAGCATTTCCTAAATATTTGGGAGAAGAAAAGACAACTCCTTGAAGATTATTGAATGGAAAATTTCTCATTCCCTGCCCCTTATCTAATTCCATATACATAGCTTATTAAATGGAAGAAGTGTATTTTCCTATAATACACATAAATAATATATGACTTTATTTCTCTATAAGACCACTTTATTTCCAAGTTTATGTTGTTTACAAAAGAACTATAGCAATTCAATTCAATTCATCGATCTCACATCTATACGCTAACATTAATATCTTCTTTCGACGGATGTATATTATTATTAGATGAATTTAAACTTGAAGAGAGGCCAGAAATTTAGGAAAGATCTTGATTTCCATATTTAAATCTACCAGGGAGAAATATAATTACACTGAATCTGTAAAGACTGATAAGTGTATTTTGGGATTAATCAAATTCTGGGTCACATAGATGAGAGTATATTTGCTATTTTTTTTATGAAACTTAGTATTTGTTATTCTCTCAAATAAAACCTCTAAACTTGATATCAGCCACAATTTCCCAAATGTAAATTTGAAAATGAAAATATACTGCAATTAAACCTTCTAGAAAGATCGATGCTAAGCAGCAAATGAAAAACCTACTGACAAATTGATAAGATAAGAATAAGTGGACCTAATTTCATTATATTGAATCACAAACGATAATAAAACAGCTAAAACTCCTTTTTTTTCTTTTTTTTCTTTTTTTTTTTTTTTTTTTTTTTTTTGCTATGAACCAAAGACCCAAAGTCATTCCCAACAACCCCCACGAATGACTGGTATAGCAAACAAAACAAAAATACATTTTCTAAAGCATGTTTTTTCTAAGCAAAGTTAGGAGAACGAACTTTAACATCAATATCTTGATGATATGAACTGATGCATAATGTATTATTATCATAAAATAGTAAATGCTGTGAAATTCACTATTTTATTATATAATAAAATATTTAGTAAAATAACTCACTCAAAAAAACTATCATGGTTGAACTCTTGATAGTAAACTAATCAAATTTCTACCAAACTGAAATTTCAATAACCATATGAGTAATCATTCTCCCACAGAGCAATTAGAAAATTAAACACCAACTAAAGATCAATTAAACAAATTTTTTGTCTCGTTCATTTATCCCAACTTCAAATTACACATTGTCTCTTAATTTGCCAAACTACATTTTGTTTTTTTTTCCCTCAATTAAAAAGTATTTCTCCCTTCTCTTTTAAGTTTTCTTTTACACAATAATAATAAAAATAATCCTCCTTTTACAACCAATTTGGCTATCTTCATTAAAACAGTTTATACTATTTCACTATTTTCCAATATTCTTCTTAACTTTCTTTTTGTTGGGTTTTATGCCCTAAATGTGGTAGTATTGTAATAAACTAAAATAAATTGTTGTTTTATTTTGTGTTTTATTTTTCATAAAAAAAATTCAGTATTGTAAAAAACCAAGGTTATTATATGTAATCTTGAACAATATATGGTTTACATACAAGTGAATCATGTTCAAGTAATAACCTAAAAAGCCTATGGTATATGCATAAAATTGGGTGTCTTATCCTGGTAATACTATGGATACGACCCACATTGTAATTGTAATAAACGGTTTGATCCAAATCGTTCATGTAGAGACATGAGAGTGGGGGTATCATGTACAAAGAGTGTGTATAAGACTAGACTACGAAATATTTAATTTCACTTTGTAAATCAGTTAGTAAGAGATTAATATTTTCCAAGATGATCATATATGACTCGATCATGATCCTAAGTAAGTTATGAATTAATGCTTGTGAGGGCCCGTTCTTTGATTTACATGGGTGCGAGTGGCCCGAGTTGCCCACTCAATACGCCTACCATTTTGGAGACCTGACCAAGCTGGGAACATAATTTGATAAGATGGAACTCACTCATTTCTATATATGAAAACTTCTTCCATATAGGGAAAGTTGATGAGTAGTTCCCTTAAATGTTAATTAATTACGGGACTTGAACAATAGGGTCCCACCCTCTCACTCGCCCGAGAGAGACTTGGTTTATGGTTGGACTAGAAAGAAATTACTCATTAGAGTATGAGTGGTACTTAAGGATATAAAAATAATTACATGGGTAAAATGGGCTTGTGACTCAAGTGTAATTACGAACAACTTGTGAAGGATCGACTTTCATGTAATGTTATATCCAATGGACGCATGGTCTATAGTGGTTTGCTCTATAGTTAATGAATTAATGTTAATTACTTAAAGAATTGAGTTAATTAATTTTGTATCATTGGGGTTTATAATTTTTAGGTTCATAAGGTCTCATTGCTAGCTCGTAAACATATCAACAATGATCAAAAGTATTGAAAGAATAATTTAAAATGTTCAGATTTATGTAAAGTAAGGAATCATATGTTGATTATCTTAGATACAAGTAACATAAGTGTTAATAACTTTACTAATTTTATATTTCATATTTTTAATATTACATGTCTTTTATCATCTTATTTCTCTCCCTTGTCCTTTCTCCTTTCTCTCTTCCCTCCCTTCGTCTTCTTCTTAGTCTTCTTCATCATTTATTCGTTGCTAAAATTTATTGAAAGTATAAGAATTAAAATTGGACATTTAAAAGTACATGGACTAAAACTGAACAAACTTTAAAGCACAAGGATGAGAATGGTAATTTAACATTCATTCCACATGTATCAACAATAAATCAAATAGCAATCAAAGTTCAATCAATAATCACGCATTTTAACCGTGGGAAAATTTTGGACCCTCGATTATTTTAGTTTTTTTTTTTTTTTTAGTATTTCAGAAGTACAACAACAATGAATAAAATATTAATCCTTTCAAGTGGTTTACATATTGTTCAATTCTAGTAATACATCTAAAAAAACACATACATTCACTTAATATGTTTCAAATATATATTACTTAATTAAATGATATACTTAAAAAAATAAAAATTAAAAGTGTATTGAAAGAAAAATTCTACTTTTGCGTGTGCCATATTTTTAAGTGCTTCTTAGACTTTTCTAATTTTGGGTTGCGCCAACTCCTTCTGGTTTTGCCACGTTTACAAAACTTAAAAACGGTAGACACGAACTGAATTTTAGTAATTTGTTTTATTTTTGTTGCAACTATCCCATATATTTTCTACCATTTTAAGCTACATTATTTAACTATAAATTGTGATCTATTATTCATGCAAAAGCACATAAACAAATACCAAAGATTCCAAACCATAATACTCTCACGCACCGGCACTAGAAATTTGATATGGAGAAGTCCTCGACAAAGTTTGCTCTCTTGCTCCTGATGTTCTTTATTGCCTCTGGTATATAAATCAATTTAATTAATTATATCCAATATTTTTTTCTCTTTTTGCAATAGTTATCTTATTGTATGACAATTAACAATTAAAATGTTTCAGAAACATTGTTCGTGTCAGATGCCAGAAATGTTGTAAACATTCCATGCAAAAGTCGTATTGATTGTTCTGATCCATGGGACTGTGATTGCAAGCTCAACCTATGTTTTTGTCACCCAGCATCTGAAAAGAAATTTCTTGACAAAGCATTTCCTAAATATTTGGGAGAAGAAAAGACAACTCCTTGAAGATTATTGAATGGAAAATTTCTCATTCCCTGCCCCTTATCTAATTCCATATACATAGCTTATTAAATGGAAGAAGTGTATTTTCCTATAATACACATAAATAATATATGACTTTATTTCTCTATAAGACCACTTTATTTTCAAGTTTATGTTGTTTACTGTAATTTCAAATGTCGATCGTTGTGGTGGCGTAGAAAATCCACTACCTTGAAAGCAAAATTCGTCACGACCTTGGTACTAAATTGCGTATGCCAGTTGCTCCCCAAGGTTTACGCAACGACCAAACTCAAGCGTGCAATCGCTGGAGAATGGAATGGAATCATTGAAAATTATGCCCAGACAATAGAAGAAAGAAATAGAGAAGAGAGGGGATCGATTTTCATTTCTATTTTTCCAATAACTGAGAGCTTTAAAGGAAAGATAAGATTTGTTATTTAAAAGAAAAAATCGTTTTGAGATTAATTTTAAAAATTGTTTAGAATTAATTAAGATTGATTCTTTGAATTAATCACGAACAATTAATTCTTAGAATGAATCACAAACGGTCATAAAACGGCTAAAACTCCTTTTTTTTATGAACCAAAGGCTCAAAGTCATTCCCAACAATCACCCACGAATGACTGGTATAGCAAACAAAACAAAAAGACATTTTCTAAAGCATGTTTTTTCTGGGCAAAATTAGGAAAAAAAACTTAATCATCAATATCTTGACGATTTTAATTGATGCATAGTGTAATATTATCACATAATACTAAATGTCGTGAAATTCACTACTATATTAAATAATAAAATATTCAGTAAAATAAGTCACTCAAAAAACTATCATGGTTGAACTCCTGATAGTAAACTAATCTAATTTCTACCAATATGAAATTTCAATAGCAATATGAGTAATCATTCTCCCACAAAGCAATTAGAAAATTAAACATCAAGTAGACATCAATTAAACAAATTTCCATTCTCGTTTATTTTATCCCAACTTCAAATTACACATTGTCTCTTCATTTACGAAAGTGCATTTTTTCTTTTTCCTCAATTAAACAGTATTTCTCCTTTCTCTTTTAAGTTTTCTTTTCCACAATAATAATAAAAATAATCTTCCTTTTACAACCAATTTGGCTATCTTCATTAAAACATTTTATACTATTTCACTCCTTCCCAATATTCTTCTCAACTTTCTTTTTGTTTGGTTTTATGCCCTAGAGGTGGCAGTGTTGTAATAAACTATTTGTTCATATGTAATAAAATAAATTGTTATTTTATTTTGTGTTTTATCTTTCATAAAAAAAATTGAGTATTGTAAAAATCTAGAATTATTATATGCAAACTTGAACAATATGTGGTTGACATACAAGTGAATCATGTTCAAGTAATAACATAAAAAGCCTATAGTATATGCATAATTTCTAGATTGGTAATACTATGATTACATAAGTTCATAATTTCTTATTCTGGTAATACTATGGATACGACCCACATTGTAATTGTAATAAACGGTTTGATCCAAACCGTTCTTGTGGAGATATGAGAGTGGGGGTATCCTATACAAAGAGTGTGTATAAGACTGGAATACAAAATATTTAATTTCTCTTTGTAAATCCGTTAATAGAAGAAATTAATATTTTAGGAAATGATCATATATGACTAGATCATGATCCTGAGTAAGTTATGAAGTCTTATTTTTTAGGGTCTGTTCTTTGATTTACATGGGTGAGAGTGACCCGAGTTGCCAACTCAATACACCTACCATTTTGGAGACTTGACCAAATAGGTAGCTGGGAACATAATTTGATAAGATGGAATTCACTCATTTCTGTACATGGAAACTTCTTCCCGTATAGGAAAAATAGATGAGTAGTTCCCTTAAGTGTTGATTACCAGACTTGAACAATGGGGCCCCACCCTCTCACTAGCCCGAGAGAGACTTGGTTTATGGTTGTACCATAAAGAAATTACTCATTAAAGGATCAGTGGTACTTAAGGATATAGAAGTAATTACATGGGTAAAATAGACTTGTGACTCAATTGTAATTACGAACAACTTGTGAAGGATCGACTTTTATGTAATGATTATATCCAATAGACACAACAAGTCCTATAGTGGATACGAGTTCAACTATGAGTCTATAGTGGTTTGCTCTATGGTTAATGAATTAATGTTAATTAATTAAAGAATTTAGTTAATTAATTTTGTATCATTGGGGTTTATAATATGTATGTTCATAAAGTCTCATTGCTAGCTCGTATATAAATCAACAAGGATGAAAAGTATTGAAAGAATAATTGGAAATGTTTATATTTATGTAAAGTAAGGAATCATATGTTTATTGTATTAGATACAATTAATATAAGTGTTAATATATATATATATATATAGTTAATTTGAATGTGATTTAAATTAAAACTATGTAATAAGGGAGAATTAATGTATTTGAATATGATTCAAATGATTAAGCATTTTAATATAAGATATTAAAATGATTAATTAAATAATTAGGCCTTAACCTAATTAAGGTCCTATAAACAGTATCTTATAAATGGAAAAAAAACAAAAAAAAAACTTTAACGCAGTTTTAGGTACAGTTTTTTTCCTCTCCCTTTCAAATGAAAATTATAGGGAAGTATTCTCGGTTTTTCCCTCTCCCACAAGCCAGATTTGTTTTAGGTAGGTCGTAAATTTGAAAATCTATATATTTGTAGTTGAGGTGACTATTTTAGATGAGTTGGAAAACTTTTTACTAATTTTATATTTTATTTTTTAATATTACATGTCTTTTTTATCATCTTATTTCTCTCCATTTTCCTTTCTCCTTCCTCTCTTCCCTCGCTTTGCCTTCTTCTTACTCTTCTTCGTCATGAGACCATTGTTCGTTGCTAAAATTTATTGAAAGTATATGAATTAAATTGAATATTTAAAAATACATGGACTAAAATTGAACAAACTTTAAAGCACAAGGACGAGAATGATAATTTAACATTTATTCCACGTGTATCAAACAATAAATCAAATAGCAATCAACGTTCAATCAACAATCACATATTTTAACTATGGGGAAATTTTGGACCCTCGATTATTTTAGTATTTTTTTTATAGTATTTTCGAAATATAACAACAATAAATAAAATATTAATCATTTCTAGTAGTTTATATATTGTTAATACATCTAAAAAAGACACACATTCACTTAATATCTATCAAATGTATTCACTTAATTAAAGATATACTTAAAAGAAAATAAAAATTAAAAGTATATTGAAAGAGAAATTCTACTTTTGCATCTGCCCATATTTTTAAGTACTTCTTGGACTTTTCTAATTTTGGGTTGCGCCAACTCTTTTTGAATTTGCCACGTTTACAAAACTTAAAAACGGTAGACACGAACTGAATTTTAGTAATTTGTTTTGTTTTTGTTGCAACTATATCATTTGTTTTTTACCATTTTAAGCTACACTATTTTACTATAAATTATGGTCTTATTATTCATGCAAAAGTACACAAACAAATACCAAAGCTTCCAAACCGTAATACTCTCCGGCACCGGCACTAGAGATTGGATATGGAGAAGTCCTCGACAAAGTTTGCTCTTTTGCTCCTGATGTTCTTTATTGCCTCTGGTATATAAATCAATTTAATTAATTATATCCAATATTTTTTCTCTTTTTGCAATAGTTATCTTATTGTATGACAATTAACAATTAAAATGTTTCAGAAACATTGTTCTTGTCAGATGCCAGAAATGTTGTAAACATTCCATGCAAAAGTCGTATTGATTGTTCTGATCCATGGGACTGTGATTGCAAGCTCAACCTATGTTTTTGTCACCCAACATCTGAAAAGAAATTTTTTGACAAAGCATTTCCTAAATATTTGGGAGAAGAAAAGAAAACTCCTTGAAGAGTGAATGGAAAATTTACTCATTCCCTGCCTGTTATCTGATTCCATAAACATAGCTTATTAAATGGAAGAAGTGTATTTTCTTATGATACACATAAATAATATATGACTTTATTTCTCTATAAGACCATTTTATTTCTAAGTTTATGTTGTTTACAAAAGAACTATAGCAATTCAATTCAATTCATCAATCTCACATCTACACACTAACATTAATATCTTCTTCCGAAGGATGTGTATTATTATTAGATGAATTTAAAATTGAAGAGGGCCCAGAAATTTAGGAAAGATCTTGATTTCCATATTTAAATCTACCAGGGAGAAATATAATTACATTGAATCTGTAAAGACTGATGTGTGTATTTATTGATTAACAAATTTGGGTCACATAGGTGAGAGTATATTTGCTCATATGATGAAACTTAGTTTTTGCTATTCTCTCAAATGAAACCTCAAAACTTGATATCAGCCACAATTTCCCAAATGTAAACCTGAAAATGAAAATATATTGTAGTTAAACCTTCTAGAAAGATCGACACTAAGCTGCAAATGAAAAACCTACTGACAAATTGATAAGATGAAAATAAGTAAACCTAACTTGATTAGATTGAAATTATTAAAACCTTAAACATGCATTAACAAAACGCACGTACACGCAAGCGCACGAGCACCTATCATTTCACAAGAAATCCCTATTTAAATAGAAAAAATATAGGATTTTGGAATCTCACCATTTTGATCCTTCATTATCCCTACCAAATGATTTGGTTTTTTTTTTTTTTTTCTGAAAGGTTCAAATCATCCTAAAATATGGACTTGCAAACAAAAATACATTGTAATTAAACCTTGCAAAAGGTTGACACTAAGCTGTGAATAGAAAACCTAAATGAGAGAACTAATGACAAATTGATAACACAAGAACCAGAACCAATAATCCTAGCAGATAACTTTATGTAGCCCACAATAGGTGAACCACTATAAATTGAGTGTTATCTCTCTTTTCTTAACTTAATTTATTATTGCTCTTGTTGCTTAGAAGCTTAAGTTGGTTAATATATTCTAGATTGTGAGTTTAAATTTGTTTATTTTTCTTTATTCACAACTCAAATCTAATCTAAAATTGTTAGATAATTTATATTATCTAAATTAGATTGATTAACTTAATTTATTATCGCTCTTATTACTTAGAAGTTTATGTTGTTTCTTCTATTTAAAGCACTCCATCTTGTAATTGAACCTCGCGGCATGACAAAAGCTCTTTGGTTTATATCATACGGCAAGTTGTAATGAATAGTATTTAAATAAACTATTGATAACATTTTCTTTATTGTTTATTTCATGTCGGATACATTTGTTTAAAAGAATCTGTTTGTTCACAAATACCCTAAAACTGTTTTAATTAACATTCAAATATTTATTCAATAAAATAATTATAGAAAAAACTTGGTAGACAATCTATTAGAAATATTTTATTTATTTTTGCAATAATGAAAGTTCTTAAATCTATTATCAAATAATTAAGATATAAATTATTTATTATTTATTGCAAATTGCAAATTGCAAATTACCAACCGTATACATTTTGAATAAATTCGTACTTAAAAGCACTTAGCTGCCAAAGTGATCTTAATTAGTTCAACAATAATTGGTATTGCTTTCCTCTCTAGAAGTTGAAGGTTCGATCCATCATCCCCACAGTTGTTGTAAAAAAAAAAAAAAAAAAAACTTAAGCACTTAGTTCCATTTAGTAACTATTTGGTTTTTGGTTTTTAGTTTTTGAAATTTAAGCCTATAAAAGCACTCTTTCCACCCCTAAATTTTTTGTTTGTTGTCTACTTTTTACCAATATTTTCAAAAACGATGTAAGTTTTAAAAACTAAAATAATGTAGCCGTTGTATAGTAACCATTTGATTTTTAATTTTTAAAATTAATTTTATTTTCTCCTCAATTTCTTACAATGGTTTTCATCTTTTTTAAGTAAAAAAGTTGAATTAGTAGTCAAATTCTATAAGAAAAAAAAAAAAAAAACAAAACTACTTTTTTTAGTTTGAAAATTTTCTACTTTTTTTTTGTTTGAAAATTTGACTTAGTTTTGTTAAAACTAAATTATAAAAAATGTCATTGAACTTTGTACTTTGTATAAAAATTACCCATGAACTTCAAAAGTTTCAAAATTACCTTTAAATTAAGAAGAGTTCAAAAGTACCATTACTGTTAGCTTTGGTTCGAAACCGTCAACGTCCTGTTTCAAAAAATACCTTTAATTAAACTTTTAAAAGTTTCAAAAATATCCTTAAACTTAAAAGAAAAGTTCAAAAATACCCTTACTATTAATATATGAATAGAAACTGTTAATATCACGTTACAAAAATACCTCTAAACTATACAAACGTTGCATTAGTACTACTCTTACCTTTAAAAAAAAGTGCAAAATACGTTTTTAGTCTCTAAAGTTTGGAGCTGATGTTTATTCCATCCCTGAAATTTTAAAAGAGACATTTTAGTCCCTAAAGTTTTGAAAATAGTTCTAAATGGTATCTGTGTTAAAAGTCTCTCTGGACTCCTTTCTCTTTCAATTAGTTGTGGATTATAGATATTTCTTTGTCCTTATAAATAAAGATTGTAAGAATCCAAAAAAGTTGTTTGTGCTCCCAAAAACAAAGCACAAGCATGGATTTGAATGAACACAACCAACTTTTAATTAATCGAAGAAGGAGAAATATCATCAATTGTCTTTCTCTCTCTCTGTAAAATCCACATAAATCCTCAATACCTCAAATCAAATGGTTTCCTCTTCCAACCCCACCTCCATTTAAGAACAAGAAGAAGAAAGAAGTTCCTTCCCCCCCCCCCATTTTGCAATTCCTTCCACCGTCGAGCCCATTTCTAGGTCCATATTCGAATTATCGACAATCTTGATCTGGTCTTCAACCCTTTATCTAGCTTCAGAGATCTGAGTTTGAGGATAAATATTTTCAGGTCATTTAAATTTGTCACCTCGACAATGCCACATTACTTTTTCGTTAGTCAACTAACGGTTAAATTTAACATAGGAACCATTTAGAACTATTTTCCAAATCTTAGGGACTAAAGTGTCTATTTTGAAACCTTAGGAATTAAATAGACATCAACTCCAAACCTGAAAGACTAAAATTGTATTTTGCCAAAAAAAAAAAAAAAAAGTTAAAAATGTTCTTACAATTTATCTACATCCTATCAACTCCCTCTTCTACTCTCTCTCTCTCTCTCCTTTACTTCAACTCTAATTTTTTTCTCCCATCTTACTCTCATTTTTGTTAACTATTTGACATTTGTTTATCTCATTAAAAAAATGTCTCATTCAGTTAAGGTATATAGATTATAACAAAGAGGTATATAGATTATAACAAAGAAATAGAATAATGGAAGCATAAAATGAACTTTAGGACTTAAATATTTTTAACAAGATTGTATATTAGTAGTTGAGTTTATATTAATAATCAAACATATCATTTTTGTATTTGACTATTTACTATTTTGGTAAGTTTTAAAAGGAGATTTTTTATTTTGAAATTTTGTGAGATTATTAAAGGTTTTTGGTAAGTTCAAAGATATTTTTTAAACAAGTATTAAAAGTTTGTGTTCATATACTAACATTAAGAAGTTTTTTTTAAAAAAAAGTTCAAGAGTATTTATGGAACTTTTGAACATTCAGGGGTATTTTTTTAAACGAAATACTAACGGTTTCCATCCAAAACTAACAGTAAGGGTATTTTTAATTTTTTTTTTTTTAAGTTTAAGTGTATTTGTTAAACTTTTGAAAGTTACATGTATTTTTTACTCAAAAAACAAAGTCTAGGGACATTTTGTATAATTTAGCATTTTTTGAAGTATTGGTAGAAAGTAGATTAACAACGTAAGAAACTTAGAGGTAGAAGAAATGAGTGTTTGTAAGCTTAATTTTCAAAAACTAAAAACCAAAAACCAAATATTACCGTGGTTTTTTAAAACCTTGTTTTTTGTTTTCGAGAATTCTTTTACTTAAAAAAGATGCTAATTATTGTGTGAAATTGAGAAGAAATATGCTTAATTTTCAAAAATCCATAAATTAAATAGCTTTAACAAATCTATTTCATATATAATAATATTTCCAAATTCCAAACATACACATGATAAATCCAAACTTCACAACTCCAAAATTAATAAATGTAAACTCAAAATCCCTAATTATTTCAAACAAAACAATTACCCAAAATCATACTAATAATTTAAAGGTGAATGGGTACAAAGAGTAATGATAATAGGTGGTGGTGGGTGGATAGTGACTGATTTTTTTTTTTTTTTTTTTTTTTTTTTGCCCATTTGCAAATTTGAAACTATGGTTTAGTTTAGATTAACCATGGTGGTTAATAATTAAAGATATTTATTATTTAGGTTGAGGAGTTCTTCACCGAACAAGCAACCACTTGAGCCCACTGTCTCAGCTTTGTCTTCACCGTCTTTGGATTTTCCCCTATTATTAGGTTACAAGAAAAAAAAAAAAAAAACAATTAACCATCCAAATAAACAAGTAATTCCACATATGTTTATACAAAACTTCAAAATTGTCGTCCATTAATTACTATTCTTTTGCTATTACTACTTGCCTTTTAACTTTTTCCTATGAAGGTTCTTGTAAGTAACTCCATGAGTTTATAGATAACTTAAAAACACACACCCATAGTTGTATAATTACACTTAAAATCTTAGTTGAATTATAAGTTTAGTCGTTAAATCTTTGAAGTCATATTTGTTTGGTTCTCTAAAGTTTAAAATGTTGAGTAGATTTTTGTATTTTTAGGTTTGTATTTATTTGATATTGAACTTTAAGAAGTATGTTTAAGTAAGACTACTTTGGTTCATGTACTTTCCATTTCGGTTCATTTTGGTGTTTATATTTTCAACTTTAGTTCATTTTAGTCTTGTACTTTTAAAAAGTAGTCATTTTGATCTCCTTAAAAATAAAATGGAAATGAAAATGAAGAGGTCATAATGATCACTTTTTAAAAATAAAGAAAGCAAAATGGATATCTTAATGTATACGGACTAAAATGAACCAAAGTTGAAAGTACATATACCATAGTATTTAAACCTAAAAAACATCTAATAAGTCTTTAGACATTCAATTTTTTTTTGTCCTAGACTCATTCAATTGGTCATTCAATTATGTTCCCATACATCTTTTGACCTATTCTAACTTTTATAAAATGCAAATGTGTAATAAGATTATTTAATGTTCTATAAAAAATTCAATACCTAAGATCTATTAAACACAAAATTAAAAATTTAAGGTAAAATTGTAAAAATTACCCCTGAAATATGATAGTAGTTGCAATTATAGCCTTAAACTTTCAATTGTAAAAATTAAGCCCTCAAACTTATACAACTATTAAAATTAGATACTCAAACTTACAAGAAATTAGACCTTCAAATGATATTGAACCCACAAATTTATTTATTGGTTGTAATTTTTACAATTATTTAAGTTTAAGAGTCTAATTTTAACTCTTATATAAGTTTGATGACTCAATTTTTGCAATTGGCGAAACTTTTTTTTTAGATATTTTTTAAAATGTAGGCATTCATGAGACAAAATTGAGAAGTAATCAAACCACAGTTATAAGCTAAAATATATAATATAAAGTAAAAAAAATGGAAAAAAAATGGAAAAAAAAAAAAGGGAAATTGAGGGAAAGAATTGAATACCAGAGGAACCAAAAATGGCGAGAGGGCTGCCGAGAGGAGAAGGAGAGTTGAGGGAATCGCGATCAGGGGATGAAAACGCCGTCGTATTAGAAGACTTGGAGATAGAATCGCTGTAGTTTTTATTCACGGCGTGATACAGTCCTAAAGCCGGCAACGTATTGGAAAGCCGGCTGTCCAGCTCCGGCGACTCGAATCCGAAACCCAACTCCAGACAGGCCTTCAATTCCTCAAGATCCTCCGCCGTCACACTCTGGTTCCGCTCTTTCTTGCTCCTCCCCTTCCGCCGCTGCCACGCCTCCTCCCTCGACGCGTCCGGCGACCAAGATCTCTGCTTGTACAGACCCGTCGGAATCAACCCCGCCTTTTGCGGCGGTGGCGGCGGCGGCGCGTAGTGTTCCGACATGGTGGATGTGGGTTTTGATGGGACACCCGACACAGCCCCGCCGTTGGGGATGGCCGGATGGCCGGTGACCTTGCCGGAGGGCTCTATGGCTTTTTTTTTTTTGGATTTTTCTTTTTTTCCGTTAATAAGAGGGGTTTATAAGGGAAAGGATGATAGGTTATAAAGCTAGATGTTTTGGTGGTGGCGGTAGTGGTGGGGTGGGCCCGGGAAGACTTTGATTTTGGTTGGTCCACGTCTTTTTTTCTTTGATGACCTGTCTTCAATTAACTTTTCTTTATCTCATTTTATTTATTATTTTAGTTTCTTTGTTTGAATCTTTCTTACGTAGTTTGGTTTGCAAATGTATTGAATTACAATAAAAACAAAAATAAAAATGATCTCTTAAATAGAAATTCCAAGTGACTTAGAACAACATAAAAATTAGAAACAGACTTATGTTACTAGAATTTTCATAAAACTATTTAGTTTTTAACTTTAGTGGATAATAGTTTAATCTTTAAGTTTAATATGAAAAATCCATTAAAATTATGTGTGGATTTTTATTAGAGGTAACAACTAAGTATTTATCATATAGATTATTATCATTTTTGTTCACATTTATCCAATTTTTACACCAATTTTATCTGCAATCAAAGAAAACTTCATGTTAAAGCATAAAATACCATAAAATTTCACAAAAGTACCAAAATCAAAATATCTCCTTCAAACTCAGATCATGAGAAACTTCTTAACTGATCACAACAAAAAAACTAATTTAAACTGCAAAAATAATCAATAAAGTCTTCGTCGCTACAGGTAGTAATTCATTATTCTCTTTTTTTTTCTTACTATAGCATATATACTTAATTGAAGGGGTAGTTTTAGAGATCCTTGAATGTAGAAGAAAGGGAGTAAGAGGGTATTGAAGAAAAGTAAGAGAAAAAAGAGAGAGAGATAAAAAAAAGAAAATGTTAGGCTATAGACGGAATCGGGGGAGAGAGAGATAAATGGAAGATAGAAGTGATGAGGTGTAGATAAACAATTTATGTCTATATATTAAAGGTAAAGACATTTTTAAACTTTTTTTTTTACCAGTTAAGAGTATATTAATGTAACTTTTGAAAGTTTAAAGGTATATTTTAAACAAAAAAAATAATGGTTTCAATCCATATACTAACGTTAATTGTATCTTTGATTTTTTAAAAAAAAAGTTTAAAGGTATTATTGAAAACTTTTGACCACCTAAAAGTATTTTTGAAAGAAAGTACAAATTTCAGGATTTTTTTTTTTTTTTTTTTTTTTAATTTAGCCCTTTTGGAATCAAGTGGATACTCACGTCTTTTCATTAATATGAGAGAGCGGTTTTTTTAAATCTTCTCGGATTCCTCTATTTTGTACTACTAAATTAGGAATAATTGCATGATAAATTTTCTTACTACTTTAATTTGGTAGAATTTTGAGAGAATAATTTTTTAAAATGATTTTGAGTTGATTCGAAAGGAAATTAAGTGAAAATAGTTTTAAATCATTAGTCAATGATCTAAATTAATTCACTAATAAAAGTTAGTTTCAATTAATATAATTATTAGTTTAAAATTTAAATTGATACATCTAAATATAAGAATACTCTTCTCCCGAAATCCAACCAAATTATAAAAAAAATTATTATATAATTCTTTTTAAATTAGTAAAGGAAAATAGAAAAAAATGAGAACGCTGAAAAACTAATCATATTAAATAAAAAGTTACTACTATTCATTCGATTTCGACGTTTCTCTCTAGTATTATAGTTAATCTCTACATTTAAAGGAACCATATATTTATATATATGAAAATTATGCATTAATAGTTTTAAAACGAAATTCTAACACTATTAATGCATAATTCTAATGAATGATCTAAATTAATTCACTATTGAAAATTTTAAATGATACGACTACCAAAGTATAAGGATTCAAATTGATTTTCTTTTTTATAGATTCATTAAACGATTAATGTTAAAGATTAAGGGTATATTTGGATTTACTTTCTAAATGTTTCTAAATATTTTTTTTTTTTTTTTTGCACTTATAAACACTTAGAAAACTAATCAAAAAGAGTCCTAAATTGAGTAAGATTGCACATAAGGATTGAAATAATTTCTATGTAAAGTTCAAAAAATAAATAAAAAGAATAAAAAATAGAAAAAATTTTATGGATAGAAAAAATGTCAAACTATTTATAGAAAATAGCAAAAAAAAAACACTGATAGACATTAATAAACTTACATCAGCATCTATCAGTGATAGACTTCTATCATTTCTGTCACTGATAGACTTTGATAGACTTCTATCAGCGTCTATCACAACTATCTAAAAAATTTGTTATTTTGTGTAAGTAGTTTTTCTTATTTTTCTAATTTTAAAAATTCTCCTAAAAAATAAATAAAAACATTTAAAATATTATTTTAGCAAACTGGCTCCAAGAAAAGTGAAATACTTTTCTTTTTCTAATTAGTTATGATAATGAACAAAAATAGTTTAATAATATATCAAAATCGCAAGGGAATATTGATATATATATTAATTGAGCAAACTAATGGATTAACATATATTTTAAATAGATTTCAACCAAATTTTAGCAGGCCTAAGAATAAATTAATCCGGTTGAATTTTAGAGTCGGTGTGGTTCAACTTAATCAGAACAAATTTGTAGTGGTGGGAGTTGTATAAAATAAAATATTTTAGTCATGAAATAACAATTCATTTTTTTTAAAGTATTATATGAAATGTATTATTGGAAAATGACGCTGACTTTGTAAACTTTCTGGAATAAAGTTGATAAATAATCAATGGAAATGGAGATGAGCTATATTCTAAGATAAGAAGGCTTTTTTTTTAAGACTTTAACTTCACGAACACTCACGTGTTCGACGTTAGAATAAAATATACTTTAAAAGAATATTTTGATTATTTGTCTTTAAATTCTCTCTAAAATTTAAGTGAATTGTTGTAACTTTTAAAATAATTGTTCAGTAAAAAATAGATGATAAAAAGATGAGATAAAATGTAAATTATAGGTTAAGATATCATTTTGACCTATATACTCTGAAATTTCGTTTAATTTTATTCCTACTTTCAAATATTCCATTTTGGTCCATGTTAATTTTTATCGAAATTGGTTAAATAATAATATAATTTTCATGGAATGAAGTATAATATGTGAATATAATTGATAATGAAAGAGTTTTTGAAAATAGCTAAATTTAAGATTTATTAAAAGTAGAAGAATTAAAATTAGCGAAATTTCAAATTATTGGAATCAAAATGATATTTACATCATTATAATTTCAATCCCTTCAATAAAAATTATAATTAATTTTTTTTAAAAAAAAATTATAGTTAGAATTTTAAATTAGGTTGTGAAAGTAAAGTTACAATTAATAAATTATTCGTAAGAAAGTTTAAATATTGAAATTTAAAATTTAAAAAAACTTTTGCACCAACCAGGAATCAAATCCGGGTCTGTACCGTGGCAGGGTACTATTCTACCACTAGACAACTGGTGCTTTCTGACATCTATTGTTTTTCCTTTTAAACTAATTCTTATTAACGCGTTATAAACACTAATATTAACTATCATCAACACATAATTCAATTGTATAATAGGCTATACGCTTAAATAAAATATAAAATAAAAATCATTAACCTTTAATAATGTGTCTAATAGAACATTAGAATATTTAATATCTTTTTTTTTTAAAAAAAAAGTGAAAGAATAGATCAAATTTTGAGTTGAGTTGAATTGAGTTGATAATAATTGTTTGTACTTGAGATGAGCTAAATTGGTAATGATTGTTTGTGTTTTGAGTGCAAAGTTGAGGTGAGTAGAGTTATGAGTATTTGGTGTAGTTTTTTTAACCTAAAAATTATGAATTTCTTATAGCGTTTCTTTTCTTAACTTTTTGTTCTACCATTTAGCTGCACATATATTTTTTCAAATTTTCAAATATATCTTATAGTTTTCTATATGTAACTAGTGCACTTGATGTATACAAACTATTGTTTTTTATATAATCAACAACTTACTTCATATTTAAATAAAAATTCATTAAATAATAATCATCTTCATGTAAGAAAAAACATCATGTAAATACATTTATGAGATTTATCAATGTAATGCTTCTATGATTTATTAATGTAATAATGTATTATAAATACTTTTGTTGTTTTGAAAAAAAAATCAACAATAAACTAACAGTAGTGACATTTTTAAAATTTATTGAAAGTATATGAATTATAATGAATGAACTCAAGTAGAAGGATTAAAATGATATGTTAATCTAAATTGTTTTTTTTTAAGTGATACATTTTGCTAGCTTTAGGACGAAAAATTGAAATTTCTCTTTTTCTTTGATTTTAGGTTAAGAGTATAAGTCACTGCCAATTATGGTCATGTAAGGGTTTTTAACTTTACTAGGCCTCAAGTATTTTAGTACAACTTTAGTACATATTTTCAACCTCTATTTCTTTTTTTCTTTTTCTTTTTCTATATGAGGATATATGCCTTAAATAATCATGTTATTAAATATTTAGCATGTTGTTTCAATTATTTTTTTATTCCAATAATTTCCATTTAACTCTGTTAGTGTGCGCACCCTTAAAATATTAGTGTATGACTAAAATAATATTTTGCTATAATTTTATTAAGAAATTTACTAAATTTCAATGAATCTCTATGATTTACAATATATTTATAAATTTGAGATATCATTGATATCGACGTCAATGTTGACATCGATAATTTCAGCCATAGTATTTACTCTTTGACATATATTCAAATACGAAAGAAACTGATATATATAGTTTTGAAAGAAAAAAATTGATACATATGGAGATGATTGATGGAATTGGTGGTTGGAATTGGTTGCCTAAGGTGATTGTTGAAGTTGGCCACTAGAGGTTTTCCTCATCGGAGTCGTTGATCATCGGAAGTGTTGGTGAAAAAAGGTTGAAAAAAAGAGTTTTTAAAACAAAAGAAAAAATGAGTTTTTTGGAAAAGTGAGAATCCCACATTGCTTAGTTTAGCATTGAGATCTCACTTTATTTATCATTCCCTTTAGTGATGGGCTTAGGCCCCAAGGGGTACCCATATCTTGAAAAGGGTGAGGAGATAGGCAATGGTGGGCTTGTTGGATTCTCCAGACGCGCGCCGTCATTGGCGAGGTGACAATAAAGATGATTTTTTGTTATTATTTTATTTTATTTTTTTAAAATAATAAAATATTTTTTTAAAAAAATTACGATCTTGCCCCTCACCGCATGGTTCGCGTAGTCTTCGCGTCTGTGCCGTCTTTTTCGGCGCACGTGGTGTGGACGAGCATTCACCGCGCGACGCACGTTCTGTGGCCGAGCGCTCGTCCCTCATGCGACCGTTCAGCTTCGCGCACTATAAATTCCTACCATCTTCAGTTGAAAGAATATAGCAAAATATTTTCCTCTCTGAATACCGAGCAATCTAGAAAGAGTGTGAGTACCGATCGATTCTTGTGCGAGTTTCGATCGAGACAGTATTATCTGGGTTGTTTTATCCTAGGGACGGCGTAACATTAAGTCAGAACTGCACCTTGGGCAGAGCCGCGAAACGTCTTAAAGAGAGCGAGCTCTGCGACTCAGCCATAACGAGCTTTTATTTTGCAAGTTCACCGCATAGTAGGCATCCAGTTCACCGCATAGTAAGCATCCAGGTCACTGCATAGTAAGGCATCCAGTTCACCGCATAGTACCCGTCCAGTTCACCGCATAGTATCAGTTCAGTTCACCGCATAGTACCAGTCCAGTTCATCGCACATCAGGCGTTGAGTTGACCATCAGGCGTTCACCACCTTGCGTTGAACGCATAGCGCACAAGGTCTCCAACAATTTTAAGACGTTATCCATCTGCCGCAGTAGTAATGGCCCAAACCGACATCATGGTCTCCGATCTCAACCGACCGTTCCGCTTCGAAGGAGCGAACTTCAAGCGGTAGAAACAGAAGACGATGTTCTTCCTCACCGTCAAGAAGGTTGCTGATACCTGCAACACGAAAAAACCAGAAGTCCCGGAGAAAAATTCGACCGATGAGCAGATCAACGCAACCGCTGACTGGGAAAAAAAGGATTTATTGTGTAAGAATTTTATATTAAATGGTTTTACTGATGATATGTATGATTATTACAGTTCTATGAAGACGGCGAAAGATATTTGGGAGGCACTACAGAAAAAGTACAACACTGAGGAGGCCGGGTCGAAGAAATATGTTGCGTTACCTGAAATTTCAGATGACGGACGACAAGTCTGTGGAGGCCTAGTCCCATGAACTGCAGAAAATCGCTCATGAAATAATCAGCGAAGGTATGCCTCTGAACGAGCAATTTCAAATTGCTGTTATTATTGACAAATTGCCCCCTCTGTGGAAGGATTTTAAAAATACGTTGAGGCACAAGACCAAGGAATTCTCATTGGAGAGCCTGATCATCCGTCTGAGGATCGAGGAGGAGGCCCGGAAGCAGGACCAAAAGGAGGAGGTAAACGCCCTGTCGAGGAAACCCGTTCCAGCCGCCGTGAAACCTGACCAGAAGCAGAAAGGAACTAAGAGGAAAGGTCAGAATCGCGGATCCAGCAACCAACAGAACCAGAAGAAATAGAGACCCCCCTCAGGAGAAACGATACAGTTCCTCTGTTTTAACTGTAATAAACCTGGACATATGGCTAGGAACTGTAGGAACATGCGTCGTCCTGCTGGGCAGGCGAACCTGACGGAAGAGCCGTTAGTAGCCATGATCATAGAAGTAAATGTGATCGGTGGTTCTGAGGGATGGTGGATAGATACAGGCGCCACGCGTCATGTCTGCCACGACCTTAGTCAGTTTAAAACATACACTGAAACTAAGGATAAAAATGTTCTGTTGGGGGATCACCACTCGTCAAGAGTTGTTGGAACAGGCGAGGTGGAGCTGAAGTTTACCTCCGGAAAGACGCTCGCTCTAAGGGATGTCCTGCACACTCCAAAGATAAGAAAGAACCTGGTCACGGGCTACCTCCTCAACAAGGCTGGCTTCACACAAACAATAGGGGCAGATTTGTACACATTAACTAAAAACAACATGTTTATAGGAAAATGATATGCAACAGATGGCATGTTTAAATTAAATGTTGAAATTAATAAAACAAATTCTTCTGCGTATATGTTGTCTTCATTTAATGTTTGGCATGCTAGGTTTTGTTATGTTAATAATCGCATAATTAGTAACATGAGTAGGCTAGATATGATTCCTAAGTTATCTTCAATTGAATTTGAGAAATGCGAATTTTATAGTCAGGCTAAAATAACAAAAACCTCGCATAAATCTGTACTTAGGGAATCTGAGCCTCTAGATTTAATTCATTCGGATATATGTGAATTTGATGGTGTTTTGACTAGAAATAGAAAACCTTATTTTATCACGTTTATAGATAATTGCTCTGATTTCACTTTTGTTTATTTGTTGAAAAATAAAAGTGATGCGTTTGATGCTTTCAAGCTTTTTGTAGTTGAAATAGAAAACCAGTATAATAGAAAGGTTAAAAGACTTCGTAGTGATAGGGGAATTGAGTATGACTCAGACAGTTTTAATCTTCTATAACTCACATGGAATAATACATGAAAAGACTGCGCCTTATTCTCCTGAAATGAACGGTAAAGCTGAAAGGAAGAATAGAACTTTAGCCGAGCTAGTAGTTGCTATTCGCCTTAATTCAGGAGCAACGTCTTATTGGTGGGGAGAAATTCTTCTTACCGTGTGTTATGTCCTAAATAGAATTCCAAAATCTAAAAACACAACTTCACCATACGAAGTCCTTAAGAATAAAAGACCAAACTTGACCTATTTTAGAACGTGAGGGTGCTTAGCCTACGTTAGATTCCTGACCCAAAAAGGAAAAAACTTGCTAGTAGGGCCTACGAGTGCGTCTTTATAGGTTATGCCGTGAATAGTAAAGCCTATAGGTTCTATGATCTTACAAACCAAGTAGTCATTGAATCGTTAGATGCCGACTTCTTTGAGGATAGGTTTCCCTTTAAATCTAGTAATAGTGGGGGCGCGAGCTCCAGTAGTCTACCTCCCGTTAGAAGTCTTCCCTCTTCTGAGGAAGCCGTTTCTGAGCCTAGAAGGAGCAAACGGACAAGAACAGTCAAAGACTTTGGAGACGACTTCCAGACCTACAATGTAGAAGAAGATCCTAGAGACCTTAAGGAAGCCATGTCCTCTATAGACGCCAACTTATGGCAAGAAGCTATAAATGATGAAATGGACTCTCTAGAGTCAAATAGAACTTGGCACTTAGTAGACCTACCCCAGGTTGCAAAACCATAGGGTGTAAGTGGATCCTGAAGAAGAAACTTAAACCTAATGGAACTATAGACAAGTTTAAAGCTAGGTTAGTAGCCAAGGACTTCAGACAGAGAGAAAACATAGACTTTTTTGACACGTTTTCACCTGTCACTAGAATCACTTCCATTCGAGTACTGTTTTCTCTCGCCGCTTTAAACAACCTCGTAGTACATCAGATGGATGTAAAGACTGCCTTCCTAAACAGTGATTTGGAAGAAGAGATTTATATGGAACAACCAGAAGGCTTTGTAGTCTATGGTCAGGAAAACAAAGTCTGTAAGTTAGATAAATCTCTCTATGGCCTGAAACAAGCTCCTAAGCAATGGCATGAGAAATTTGACAACCTTATTCTCTCTGAAGGTTTCAAAGTTAATGAAAGTGACAAATGCATCTACTATAAGTTTGAAAATAATCTTAGCACAATCCTTTGCTTATATGCAGATGATTTGTTAATATTTGGTTCAAATTTGCACGTCGTTAATAAAGTAAAATCTATGTTGAGTGCAAACTTTGATATGAAAGACTTAGGAGAAGCAAGTGTAATCTTAGGCATAAAAGTCACTAGGTCGGAAAAGGGACTTTCCTTAGATCAATCTCACTATGTGGAAAAGATTCTTAGGAAATACAATTACTTTGATTGTAAACCTTCCTGTACTCTTTATGATCCTAGTGTAAAGTTGTTCAAGAACACTGGCGACAGTGTTAATCAATCCGAGTATGCGAGCATCATAGGCAGTCTTAGATATGCTGCTGATTGCACTAGACCGGACATAGCTTATGCCGTAGGTTTACTATGTAGGTTTACAAGCAGACCTAGTATAGAGCATTGAAATGCCATAGAAAGGGTTATGAGGTATTTAAAGAAAACCCAGAACCTAGGATTACACTATCAAACGTTTTCCGCTGTCCTGGAAGGCTACAACGATGCTGATTGGAACTCCCTCTCGGATGACTCAAAGGCTACCAGCGGCTATATCTTCAATATAGTTGGTGGAGCTGTCTCCTGGAAGTCTAAGAAACGGATTATATTAGCCCAGTCAACGATGGAGTCAGAAATGATAGCACTGGCAACAGCCAGTGAAGAAGCAGGCTGGCTTAGAAGTCTGCTATCAGAGATTTCCTTATGGGAAAAGTCGGTACCAACCATTTTGATCCATTGTGATAGTACTGCAGCTATCGCAAAAGTTCATAACCGTTATTATAATGGAAAGAGACGACAAATACGTCGTAAGCACAGCACCATTAGAGAGTTCCTTACTACTGGTGCCGTCAGAGTGGATCATATTCGGACTGATGAGAACTTGGCAGATCCTTTGACGAAAGGACTGGCTAGAGAAAAGGTTTTCAAAACCTCAGAAAGGATGGGACTCCTGCCTATAGAAAGATGAATCACGAGTGAGGAAAACCCAACCTGTAGACTGGAGATCCCAAGAAACAGGTTCAAAGGGTAATAACTGATCACAAGTGATAGGTAGTGAATCATGCAAATAAACATAGAGTTCCCTTCCTAGGACCTAGAGTCTTGGCATGATATCTTGAAGTGAATGATAGGTTGAACTTAGTTCTTAATTAGATCTATACTTGATGTCAAGTGGAGTACCTAGCTACAGGAGTACCCCTGATAGACTCACCTATGTGAATGTGGAAGTGTAGGCCGCTTCCTATGGAATTTTAGGCAAATTCTCTAGAGCGTTCACTAGACTGGGATACACGTGCATGGCCTCAAAGCACGAGATTTTTGAACTACACTCTAGTAATGCTGTGTGTGAGATGTTGTCAGAGATAGAGTTCAAAACCAAGAGTTACTCTAGTAAAATCTGAATCATCAAACACTACATAAAGGTTCAAGTCATAAGACACCTTTGCTTATGCACAGTGTTATACATTCTGAAATTGCTCGATGAACAAAATTGTTTTTCTGTTTTCAAAAATTTTTCAAGTGGGGGATTGTTGGTGAAAAAATGTTGAAAAAATGAGTTTTTTTTGGAAAAGTGAGAATCCCACATTGCTTAGTTTAGCATTGGGATCTCACTTTATTTATTATTCCCTTAGTGATGGGCTTGCGCCCCAAGGGGTACCCATATCTTGGAAAGGGTGAGAAGATAAGCAATGGTGGGCTTGTTGGATTCTCCACACGCTCGCCACCATCGGGCGAGCGTGGCGAGGTGAGGTGAGGTGGCAATAAAGATGATTTTTTGTTATTATTTTATTTTATTTTTTTAAATAATAAAATATTTTTTAAAAAAAATTACGGTCTTGCCCCTCACCGCATGGTTCACGTAGTCTTCGGTCGTCGTGTAGTCTTCGCGTCCACGCCGTCTTTTTCGGCGCACGTGGTGTGGATGAGCGCTCACCGCGCGGCGCACGTTCTGTGGCCGAGCGCTCGTCCCTCATGCGACCGTTCAGCTTCGTGCACTATAAATTCCTGTCATCTTCAGTTGAAAGAATATAGCAAAATATTTTCCTCTCTGAATACCGAGCAATCTAGAAAGAGTGTGAGTACCGATTGATTCTTGTGCGAGTTTCGATCGAAACAATATTATCTGGGCTGTTTTATCCTGGGGACGGCGTGACATTAAGTCAGAACTGCAAGCACCTTGGGCAGAGCCGCGAAACGTCTTAAAGAGAGCGAGCTCCGCGACTCAGCCATAACGAGCTTTTATTTTGCAGGTTCACCGCATAGTAGGCATCCAGTTCACCGCATAGTAGGCATCTAGTTCACCGCATAGTAAGGCATCCAGTTCACCGCATAGTACCCGTCCAGTTCACCGCATAGTACCAGTCCAGTTCATCGCGCATCAGGCGTTGAGTTGACCATCAGGCGTTCACCACCTTGCGTTGAACGCATAGCGCACAAGGTCTCCAACAGGAAGTGGTCTTTGCCGAATTGCCAAAGGTAGCTCGTTCGAGCTGATCATCCGGGTGGTGCCCGAGTGAGACAATGGTAGTCGCCGGCGAGTGAAGTCATTGAAAACATTTGAAGGAGAGAGAGTTGAGTTTGCGTGAGTTGGGTAATTAAGTTGATTAAAATAATTAACCAACTCAACTTCATCAATATTTCAAGTTAGTGGGCCAAACATTGAGTAGGTAATTTCTGCCAACTTACCTACTCAATCTAACTTATGATGATGAGCCAAATACCCCCTAAGATATGAGAGTCAACGGATTCTAATTTTGTTGACCTCTTAATCAATGGAGATATGTTTAATTAATTAGTTTAATCATGCTCAAATTTACCTCACATAATTAATTACGAATAATTTGCCAACTTTAATATATATATACTAATCAAGAAGTCAAAGATTCAGATTCTTCCATCTCATATATATGTAGTTGATTTTTTTTTCAAAAAAAAATGTATGAATAATTTTGTCAATTTTGAGGCTATACTTTTGTTAAGAAGTTGCAAGTTCAAATCAACCATTTCCATTGATTGTGAGATGCTCGAAGAAAAGAAAAGAAAAGGAAAAAAAATTTCGGCAAACCCCAGTCATGTATGAATGCAAATGATGGGTTGACATTTAAAATAAAAACATTTGTAAAGATTTAATTGATGTACTATAATTTTTTTTTAAAGTATAATAAAGGTGGAGAGATTTGAACCACAAATCTTTTGGTCATTAACACATCCATATGTTAGTTGAGTTATGATCAGTTTCACAATTATTTTTTTTGGACTTTAATGTTAGACCGAATGTGTTTAGGAATTCGTTTTTTTTTTTAATATGAACATAATGAGTAGATAAGGCACTAACTATTACCATCTTAAAAGTCAATGATTCAATCTCTGTCCTTTTAACTTTTAAAATTAAAAAAGAAAAAAGAATATATATATATATTATGAATGATTTTGATAACTTGATCTATACATATTAATCTCTTTTTTTTTAAAAAAGAAATACACTTTTAGTCCTGGAGAGATATTGCTTTAATAGCATTTTCGTCTATGGGTTTTTCAAATTGACACTTAATCGATGGTGTTTGAATTTGATAGTATTTTGATCGTTGTCAATTTTATTGATGGTAGCTAATGGAATACGATGTTACACTTATTCAAAATAATAAATTTTCATTTGTTGTCAATTTTATCGATTTGGCTTTGGGCCAAGTCAGCCAAATCGACCCTTCTCTCCAAGACCACTCTATCGTCTTTGAGGCATCTCCGACCGCTGCCCTAGTTCTTGTCATTTTCTTGGTCCCAATTATATTGTCTAGGTTGATTATACTTTTTGGTCCAAAATCACTCATAACAATAACAATAATAATAAAATACAAAATGCCTCCCCGTCTCTCAAATTTGATGTTCTTATTAATTATACATTAATATTTAAGTTCAAATTAGTGATATATTTTAGTATTGTTGTCAAATATAGCAAAATGAACTAACTTATTTACAAATATAGTAAAATGTCATTATCTACCAATGAAGATACAGATAGACACTGATAAACTGCTATCATCTATCAATGATAGACACTATAGTCTTTTAGTGTCTATTACTATCTAAATGTCTATCACTATCTGTGATATTTTCCTATGTTTAATAGATTGTCTATTACTGATAGACAGTGATATTTTCCTATGTTTGAAAATATTTCGAACAATTTTGACATTTAAAATAAGTATGACATTTTATCTATGTTTATAAGATATATATACCAATTGATCCCTAACATCAATGTAAGAACTTTCAAATCTTAGTTAGGAAAATGTGGACATAATAATGTACATTTTATATGATATGTTTTCAAACCTTGTCACACATTTAAACATACATGCTCAACACAAGCCCAACCAGCATGGTGGCGA
Organism: Lagenaria siceraria; assembly: GCA_002890555.2. Classification (NCBI taxonomy): domain Eukaryota; kingdom Viridiplantae; phylum Streptophyta; class Magnoliopsida; order Cucurbitales; family Cucurbitaceae; genus Lagenaria; species Lagenaria siceraria. Next base: position 7,454,098 of record CM016491.1, on the reverse strand, counting down.
CGAAACCGACAATGTTCACCATCGTCAACCGCTGTCCGACGCTAACGACCTGGATGGGGAACAAGCAGTTGCCAACAGAGGCATTTTTTGTTACAATCTCAGCAGATCCATCAAAAACACAAGCTTCAACACTTTGATCTTGCATTTGGTAATACATATTATAAGCAAAAGAAATGTTGCCTCTAGGGTTCAAGTTGTTGCAAGAAGATCCATAGACCAAGCTTGTGCAGTCCGACATGGAGCAGGCATAGTCGATTTGACTTGCTATTGTTCTTAAATCCTTCACGCTGTTCTTAACCACACACCATTTGTGTTCCAAGTATTGAACTCCCTTTGCCGCCACCGGCATCTTGTCGTTCCCTTTGCCTGTGAAGTCCATCGGAAACTTCGGTTTTCCATCGTACCTGTTAAGAAAACACGTGAAGAATGCATAAAATATTTCAATTATGTCTCTGAACTACTCTTAAATTTTCATTCGAGTGAAAGTTGCTATACTCAATTGTTAGCTATGACAGTTTGATGGTATCAATATAATTGTGGCATAATCAATTGGCAATGAGATGAGTAATTAACGTCTCATCTATCTTAATAAAAATTTATGTGAAGTCCTTTGATTTTTTCTATTGTGGGATTCTCAACATGCCCTCTCAAGAATATGGTGCCTCTTTGGATTCACAATTCTTGAATCGGATCCCAAATTTTTTTGGATCAAATGTTCGTTTGGGCTTTTGATGAGCTCTAATACCATATTAGATAACATGAGTTCTATCTCAAAACTAATTAGCTATGAGATGGAACCTCATGTTATCTAATATGATATCTTTAATTTTTTCAATGTGGTATCCTCGATAAGGTTGAATAGGTCAAAATTTCCACCTTCCACCATCGTGTATCAATTTGTTTGATTATCGATTTTCGTCTTATCCAACTAGCTTGTTATCTTTTTGTGTCATGTGATGCTAAAATAAGTTTTTTTCTACATCAACATTTAAAGTAACAAGGTTGATAATAAATTGCATTATAACTTTGACTTCATTTGATAATCGTTAAATTTTTAATCTATTAAATCTATAAACCCTAATTTCACCTATTGGCTCTTTTAGATGAACCATATAGTCAAGAGAAAAAACATTCACTATAATAGAAGAACTTGTGCTTTGTTATCAATTTTTTCTATTAACATATATTCAAAAGTTGAGCCAAGTTTGAAAATTTAATAAATTAATTTTTAAAAAATTTACTTCTTTTTTTTTTTAATTTTACTTAAGAATTGAAATATTTATATAAAGAAGGATGAAAACTAAGAAACTAGTACAATTTTCAAAAATAAAAAATTAAATGATTATCAAATTAAACTTGTACCTGAAAATACCCCAATGACGCTCAAACAAGCCAGGGAGAATGCTCTTCATATCCTCATCTAAAAGGCCAAACAAATACACTTCAAGCTTCTCATTTGGCCTCATGGGAGTCCCCTTCTTGCTAGCCAACTTCTTAAACAACCCATCATAAAACCTCTTTGCCAACTCCACATTAGCAAACTTATTAGCATCCGTCGGCCACCCAACTTCCCCGATTATGATCTTCAAATCCCCAACACCGTTCTTCTTCAACGACCAAACTAGCGTGTCGTAGTTCGCATCGAACACGTTTGTATACGTCTTTCCCTTGTCGTTTATCGACTTCCCGATCTCGTCTAAGAAGGCGAAGTCGAGTGGAAAGTCAGGATTCTGGTAGAGACTAAGGAAAGGGTAGATGTTCACCATGAAGGGAGCGTCGTTGCGGCTCAAGAAGTTGACTATATCTTTCATTGGGTCATGGATATCCGATCGGAATTGCCCGTCGGAGGGCTGGTTCGATGCGGACTCGTAGACGTCGGCATTCAGTGGGGTTGTTACTTTGATCTTGTTGCCGTAGCCAGCTTCATTGAGAGCCTTTTGTATGTTTTCCATGGCTGGAAATGTTAGCTTTATGTAGCTGCCGTTGTAGGCAGTTAAAAATGGTTCGTTTCCCACAGCTACGTACCTATGGATGATTTTATTTGGAGAAATGGTTAAATTAGTTAAATTAGGGTAATTTTCATCTATATTTCAAGTTAAATTTTTTTTATATTTGTCAATGGTTTAACTCATTTTTCTATATTTGAAAAGAGTTTTAATTTTACTAAATATAATAGCTTGTTTAACTATTTAATTTTGTGCTAGGCTAAACTTTACTGCAGTAAAAAAAATTTATATTTATAAATAGTTTGATATTTTTTCTGTTTATAGTAATTTTCTTAAAATTTAATTTGTCCACACCAATTTTTTAGAAAATATACACAACATGACTAGAAGGATCCACAAGAATGACTAACCATAAAAATAATGATCTTCTCCATCTCTTAATTACCCTCATAATAAAAAGTATCAATTTAATTATACCCCTAAACTTTAGTGATTATATGAATTTTAAATTCGAAACTAATAATTATATCAATTTAAATCATAAACTTTCATAAGTATATCAATTTACATCCTTTATTATCTCTCCTTTAAGATTTCTTTTGAAAATTAACCATGCTTAAATTCTAATCATCTATTTTGTTAATCTGACATTTGAAGTAGTGTACGTGTAAAAATTGAATGCATAGACGATTTCTAATGTAATCTTAATAAATGGTCTAAATTGATTCACATATAACAATTTAGAAGATAAATTGAAACTCATATGCCTCACACAATATTAATTTTTTTGAACAAAATCTAAAATAGTATGTTATAAATTGATACAGATTTAAAGTGATACAACTCCTAAAATACAAAGGTGTAAATTATAAAAAAAAAATCAAAAGAAAAAAAAAACTAACTATAAGAATAAAATTGACTTGATATATTTTCATTAGGCTTTCATAACCATTTCATTTAGACATTTCAAGATAAAATTAGCTTATTTGACATAACATGTTTGACAAAATGGTGGAAGGAAAATAAGGGAAGGGGGAAACTAATAACTTTTTTTCTTTTTTTTTCCTTCATTTTCGTGGTCGATCAATCGACATCTTTTCGATCAACATATTATGTCATTGTTTAATAATCAAATAGACACAATCTTAAGGTATGTTTGAAATACATTTTTAAGTGTTTAATTTAAAAAATAAGACATTTTGAAAAAAAATTAAAATGTTTGGTAACCGCTCAAAATAGATTTTGAGCGATATTTTAAATAGTTTTTGTTCAAAAAAATTTAAATAAAAATGAGTGGTTTGAAAAACATTAATCCAAACCGACCCTTAAACATTCATAATAATCAAAGAAAAAGAAGGAAAAGAAACCTGATATGGACGCCGCCTTCATAGATATGAGTGGTAATATTTTCCTTAACCCAATCCTTGGCATTGTTATAATCAGAAGCAAAGCTCTCAAGTTGGTCATTAGGAATGGCAACAATGGTTTCAATTTTGGAACCAGCCAATGCACTCACAGTCCAAGAATCAGAATCAAACAACTTCACCTTCTTGATCCCATTATCCTTGAGCAAGTTCACCACAATGTTTGGGTTCAATGGGTGGGATGCCATTGTACCCCAATTCACACCCAAGTTCGCCTGTACCACACCGGTGACCATCGCAGTTATGACCATTAGAGCGGCCCATGCAACCGCGATGGCAAATGTGGCTCTGACCATGGCTCGAGCCTGCTCGTTCAAGACGAATATGGGTGTGGGGGTTTGGGAAAAGATGGGAATCCAAGAAGGCTTTTATGATGATTGCTTGTTTGGGGTTTTGAAAGATATGGGATGGTTGGTAAGAAGAGAGAGAATGAGAGGTTTCTGTTTCTTGATTATATGGTTTTTGTTTCTTTGCTGTTTATAGGATTGAAGGTTGGTAATGCCTATATTTAAGGGCTTTTTTTTAATTTTGGTTTTTTTAGTTTGAAGATGTACAAGAATTTTAACTGTCACTTTTAAAGATAGATACATAATGCTTTGAAAAATAGTTAGGTGCATTTTGGGTGGCATTTATTTTTGTGTATCCCACCAAATTGTCTCATCATAATTTGACATGTGACAAATTCTTTTTGTTTTTTTTTTTAAAATGTTTTAATGATTTTTTTATGTGAGTGATGAGAGTGGGATGCATCAAGATTGATGTTACCCAAGATGCACCCAAATATTACTCTAATGCTTTAAACTTGATTATGTTTGGATTCACATTCAACATTAAGGGCAATGATTAGGTGGTAGGTAGAGCCTATTCTATACAACCCTTTTCGTTAGCATGGTAAAAAAAATAAATAATTTATGAATTGTTTGGGAGGCTGGAATGTAATCAGGATTACTGAGAATCAGAGGAGTGTTGGAATGCGTGAGGTATTAAGTGTATAATGGAAATAAGATTGTGAAATGTGAAAACAGTGAGATAGAAGGTTTGGTTAAAAACTGTAGGAACAGAATGAGTTTAATATTGGGACAGTTGCAAATATATCAATCAGATTTAAAGTATTAGTATGTATAGCAATATTTTAAAAAAATTACAAATATAGCAAAGTTTATCAATGATAGACATCTATCGTTGATAGATGTTGATGGTCTAGGTGGTCTATCACTTATAGACCATAAGAGTCTATCAGGGATAGAAGTATATCATTGATAAACTTTGCTATATTTGCAAATTTTTTAAAATGTTTTTGTACACTTATTATCCCTAAAATTGCTACTCATTACAATTACCTTTACAAATCATGCCTAAAACACTCAGTCAAAATATGGGTTTTGGATTACATTACAATTTAAACCTATTCCATTATGACCCCAAATAACCTTTTAGTTGTTATATATATATATATATATATATATATATATATATATATATATATATATATATATATAATTTTAAAAATAGAAAAATAAGGGAAACTATTTACATAAAATAGCAAAATTTGTAGATAGTTATGATAGACGCTGATAAAAGTCTATCAGGGTCTATCAGTGATAGAAATGATAGAAGTCTATCACTGATAGATACTGATAGAAGTCTATCAATGTCTATCAGTACATAACAATTTTTTATTAGATAGCTTCAATCAACCTAGATATTTTTCTAGCATTAACTACGAGAAAAGAGGGTTTCCGAGAAACTTTTGGTTAGAAGCTGAACGGTAGCCATTTTTGCAGCCCATACATATGAGTCAATCAGATAAAGGGCCACATTTCACCACATTTTGATTTTTTTTAAAAAAAATAACCATTTATACTTATAAACTACTTTAGAAGTTGTATCAATTAATTTTACTTTATTTTATCATTTATGTTGTCACAATATGCTAACCTAATAGACTCTTATTTAATAAACATGTCACGTCATCATTTAGCTAACCGAGTTAAAAATAAGAAAATAAAAATTAGAATCAAAGTTCTAAAAAAAAAAATGAAACTTTGGAATTAAATAGACACTAAAATTGTATATATATTTTTTCCAATAAAGTTTGTGCTCAATTTTTTTCCCAATAAAAATAAGTCAAAGTGAAAAAAAAAAAAAAAAGAAAAGAAAAGAAAAGAGAAAAATGATATAAAACTACCCAACCCAAGCAAAAAGCCCAAACTAGTAAGAGCCCGAAAGAAAAGAGCCAATCTCAGTCCAAAGACCGAACCTTCTCTATGCCATTGAAGCACAGTAGACCGTCTTCGTCATCGAGAACTTGGTAGTTCCATGAGGAGAGAAGGGGATTAGGGTTTTTCCATCTTCCCGATTCGATCGAAATCGCTTGGAATTCGCATTGTTCCTTTCCAGAGATGTGGCACGAGGCGAGGAGATCCGAAAGGAAGGTCCACGACATGATGGACGCTGCTCGAAAGCGAGCTCAAAGACGTGCTGTTTTTCTCGCCAAGCGCCGTGGCGATCCTCAGCAATCCATCCAGGTTGTTGGAACTCGGTGCCGCGTCTACCGTGACGATGGTCTCTATCAAGCAACTGAGGACCAGCAAGGCCTGTAAGAATTTTATATTTCATCTCTCTGCATTAGATATAAAAAAAAAACTGGGTATATTACGAATTGGGGTTTTTTTTCGGTGTTATAGATATTGGAGCTGGCTGATGTTGTCAGCTTCTTTTTTACTTCAGTATAAAATTCTTAAATTATTCGAATTGCTGCAATTTGTATGCCTTTTGGGAATTCGCCAGTTGGGCTTAACTGCATCACTATATCCTGAAACTTGTTTCTTCTTCGCTTTGTTCATTGCGTAGATTAAAACGAAAGACGATGTATTTGTTTGCGGATGAATAGAAATTTAGGATTTAATTGCAGGAGGTTCTTTAAAATTTTAACCCTCCAGCCCATGATTGATACACGCAAATTTTTTGTTATATTAGATCATTTGTGGACAAATTTGTCAATTGTTAGAACTTGTTTTATTAGTTCGGTGGCATTGTTGTTTTTGAGCATCCAGACATCCACTTCATCTTAATTCTTGACCCTTTTGGGATTTTTGTTGCAACTTCTGTCTACAGGATTCCTTGGAATGGAAAGCAGGATGTTATGATTGATAGGTTCATTTCTTTTAATCATCTGACGACTGTTTGATTTTAAGTTTGTTGCTTGGTTAAATATTTATGATTTGAGGTGAGGAGTAGGTTTTCATTTCTTGAGCAGATTTGATGGACGTGCCCTGCTTGATTTCATTCGAGAACCTGGATCCCGACATATTCGAACACAAGAAAAATCTGAGGAAGAAGAGGAGTTAGAAGAGTTTGTTAATTTTCAGCGTTATCGAGATTTAATTAAGCATCGGCGTCGAGGATGTGGGTACTTCTTTTTACTTTTATCGACCTCTTAAACCTTTAACAGTTCAATGCACAAACCCACTAGCTTTCCTTATTTGATGAGCAATAAGGGCAAAGGTTATTTTTATTTGTATATATATTTTTTACACCGATGTAAATATTTAACAGAGCTCTCTACAATTCTATGTCAACAGTTAATGATGAGGATGGTTTACAACATGTAAATCAAGAAATGGAGGCCAAGGTGTCTGCTCCATTTGTATCTGATAGGTTTCTCTCTTCTGCTCTCTCTCTCTCTCTATACACACACACACACACTTATATACATATAGGACGGACATGGAAAAATATGTTGTCCTAATTTTCCTAGTTCACATCTTTCTAATTGTCTAGAAGTTGTCTCTCTCAGTCACTCTAAACTGTGAGGTGGTTTGGGTTTTGGAAATTTAATATCCATACCTTTATCCTCCTTTTGTAGAATTAAATTTCTGTTCAATTTTTTTCCTTTTACAAAATCATCACCTGCATTTAGCATTTCAACCAAACAAGAAGTCATTTACATTATATTATTGGAAGGCGGTGGGGTTGTAGAGGGAAAAAAAACAATGAAGTATGTCTACTTTTTAATTAACAAGCTGTTGGAAAATGGTGCCACCACCACCTTCATCATCATTCTTAATTCTTCTCCTGAAATTTCTACTACACTTGGAATACCCATAATCATATTTTCACGTCAATACATGCGTTTATTTAAACTTCTAAGTTCTAAGTCAATAGCCCTTTAATTTTATCTAATCTATCCAACATTACTAGGAACCATGACCACCTCAGCTTCCCAAATGCTCCTTCAAGTTCCATCTTTTCAATTTCGACGAAGTCTCCAATTCCTAATCACCTCACTTACAAAGTGTGGACAACTCGATAGGACCACATAAGTATGGAAAATATTCATATTCAATGTACACCGATTCCTTACATGTTCTTCAAAGCCCTCCCAAATCTTGTACTAATCATCACGGAAACATTGTTTAGTGATGACTACTGTTCTCTTTCACCTTATTTTATTTTTATTAAACCTAAGTTTCACCTTGACATTACTATTCAACCCCTCTAACAATTCCCCATCACCGATTTGCCTCTTGAGGTCTCCCAAGCACAAACCACCAACTGCCGTTCAAATGATTTTACTCATATTGGTGTGTTTTCATGTTGAGACATTGTACCTGTCAGAGTGAATTATTTTTTAGATCATTACAATTTTTTGGGGTGTCCATTTCTACTTTGCTCTAAATTCTTGTTCTACTTTTCATTTTCTTTTGTTCTCTATAATTTTCTTTTTATTTCACGTTAGTTTTATGGGTGGAATTGCTGCTGTTGAATTTTATTTAGTTTTTTATGGTATTTCTTGTGCGTACATGAAGATCTCAGCAACCACAGCCTCCTGCAAGCAAGGGATCATACTCGCAAGTGGGGTTTTCTTATGAGGCGGATGGGAAGGAGGAATCAAATTCAGATGCTGATGATAATGCTAGTGATGATGAAGATGATGAGGACGATGAGGATGAGGATTTTCACAGTGATGACAGTAATGATGAAGGAATGGAGGTAATAGCAAAAGAGTTCGGAGTGAAAAGATACGGATGGCTTGTTTACATGGATAAAAAGGCTAAGGAGGAAGAGAAGAGGCAAAAAGAAATAATCAAAGGTGATCCTGCAATTGTAAGTCACTTCCATCATTGCCTCAGAAAAATACCACGTTTGTTTCAGCTCTCTGATAGTCAAATGTCTCATAAATGTAAAATCTGAAACTATTAGAGGAAGCTAAGTCGCAAGGAAAGAAGGAAAGCATCTCAAATGGAACGGGAAAGGGAAAGAGAAGCTGCACGAATTACTGGTACCAGAGTCCTTCATCATGATCCTTACCGGTATAAAGATAAAATTTTCTTTGCATGATATGAAGAGGATAAGAATTCACTTTTTTTTTCTCATTGAAAAAAAAGGATAAGAATTCTGTTTTTTGTTCACTGGTATGATATGGCAGTTGATTTTATGAGCAATAATCATGTATTCTATTTTCACATGTAGAGAATCTAGACGAAGTCCAACTTATGATGCTTATCCACGTTCTAGAAGGTAAGTCTATTGAGTTATGATCGAACTCAAGACTTCCTAGCGGGGTTTGTGGATCCTATGGACAAAACTGGATTTTTTAAATTACTATTCTTTTTTTTGGAGGATTTTTATATTACTATTATATCCTGTTATTCTACAGATCAAGGTCCAGATCACATTCCCCATCACATTCAAGGCATCATTCTCGTGGTCATTTTGATGATGTTCATCGGAGCAAACCAAGGACTCCAAAAATTGAATTCATCACTGAATTTGGGGGATCTGGTGATAGCAAGGAACCGAGGCTAGAAGGACTATCTCCACCACAATCTCCTCCATCTCAGCCTGATATGATAAACCGGTCGGAGCACTCGACCTTTCATTATTGTGAAGATAGATTGGACAATCTTTACTGTGCTGCAGCTTTCTCCCATTTTGTTACCTGAGGGTGTGGTTTAGTATAGATCAGGCCTAGGATTTTCAGCGTAACTGCCCACGGCAAGATGGAAGGAGGCTTCCTTTTTGAAGCTCAGATATTCCCTAAAATGGATTTAATATAATCACTAGCAAATGTGCATGGAACTTTTATAATGGGCATCTCTTACCCTTGTGCTTTCATGCAGGCCATCATCTGGTCGGATCCTTGAGGCATTGCATATTGATCCAGCATCTGGCGTGACACTTGATAAAGAAAAGAGCAGCAGAGCAGTAAAACCATCAGTAAGGTATATATGAAGTCTGAATTTACTTTAGTGTCAAGTCCTGTGAACTGATGCTGATTAGTGTTTTAAAAAGTCATCTGTGCAGGTTTAACACCTTGCCTTGGAAAGGGGCGCGCCTTTTGTGAAGCCCTAGGCTCAAAGTTATGAGCCTTGGGGTTTTTTCATTATTTTTGAAAATTAGTAATAATTAGGGCTTTTCCTTCTTTATTACCCAAGAAAAATGAAATTTGCTAAGCCTAAATGAAAATTTCTTGTGTTTAAGGGTCTTTTTCATATTTCCACTTCAACTATGCTTTCTCTTCTTTATGTAGTACCTGTATAGTGTGCCTAAAAAAAAGCCATGTTTTTTTTTCCGCCTTGCGCTTAAGCTCTAAAACACTATTGCACTTTATTGCGCTTGAGCTTTAAAAAACACTGATGCTAAGACATTTCCAATACTAATGTTTGGTGCCTTATGCATGTGAAGTTCATAAAATGAATTATGGGCATTCAAGTCCTTTTATGGGTTTTTGAGTCCTCGTACAATATTTATGGGTTTTTTAGTCCTTGTACTATAATTATGGACATTTTGAGTCGTAGTACAATAATTATGAGTATTTGAATCCAAGTACAATGATTATGGGCGTTTAAGTCCTTCAGCAATAATTATGGACATTTATTTCCTTGAACAGTACGTCGTCAGCACTTGCAAAGTTAACGAAGGCAAGTTCTTCCGGAGGGCCTTTAAAGCAGGGGGAAAAGAAAGAAACTCCACAGGAACGACTTAAGAGGATCATGAGTCAACAGCTTAATAAACAAAGTATGTGTGCATTTTTCATTATGAAGGGTCTTCTCTAAGACCTAAGAAGTACAGACATGCATTGAACAATTTTTTAGGAGTACTAAATAGAAATAGACACGTAATAATATATGACAAAAATAGTAAACTTGGGCACGGAATACGTCAAACTCATTTTTAAGCATATCAATCCATAAAAATTATTCACTATCAATTTTAATATAGTAAAGAAATGATGTATGTTTTTAAAAATGCATATTTTAATAGATGTCCCTATTGTGTCCATGTCCTAGATTTGTAAAAGAAACGTGGCACCACGTTCGAGTTTGTATCATGCCTATCAATGAAGAACTTATGCCTTCTGACCTTATGAATGTTTTGTATGGGAGCCATTTTTATTTCAAGATCTTTTAATATCTTCTCTGGCATATATGGTTGAACAATGGGATGAACCATGCAGTTAAGAAAGATACAGCTGCAGAAATGGCTAAAAAGAGGGAGCAGGAGCGCCAGAGACTGGAAAAGCTGGCGGAAACTAGCCGATTAAATAGTCATAGGCATCGGAGCCGCAGCAGAAGCTACAGCCGTTCTCCGAGAAGGTACTTTTATTTTTTGTTTTGAAGTTTTAACTAAATGATTTATGATCTCAAACTTGGGAGGATTCTTTTTTTTTTTTTTTAAGACAAGTGGGAGTAGTAATTAACTATACTTTGTTGATTGTTCTGACACCTTATGTCTGTTTAAAGTCTTAAGACTCAACAAATGATTTGATTGATTGCTTCTGCAGAAGATACTGCCGTAGTAGGAGTAGAAGTAGAGGGTCACGAAAATATTATTCTCATTCTCGGTCTCGATCTCGCTCTCGCTCTCGTTCTCAAAGCCGTTCTCGTTCACATTCCCGTTCACCTTCTTACTCTCACTCACCAAGGTATGTATTATTGTCAGTCGTGCTAACACTTTCATCGTGATTGGATAACTTGATGATAAGATGAACCACATATTGCAGGGTTAGGAGCCGTACGAGATATTAAAAAAGGAATGCTGAATCTTTTTCCGGACATTATTTCATTTGACTCTATTTCGCTGAAAATATATATCTATATATGTTATGTTTCTAATCTCGGATGGATGTATTATAATGTGAGCTCCGAATCGGTTCCTTCCTGGAGTTTGGATTAGTCTATATAAAAAATTTCAATGGTCTTAATGTCTGGTGGAAAACTTGTTTATTGTACAAGTTAAGCATAGGGCGGTAATAATAAAAAACAGATCTGTTTTTTTTTTTTTTTATCCTTTTGTCCCGAGGAGTTGGAGGTTCAACTCTCATCCCGCAGTTATACTCAAATAACTATAATAAATTAGGTAAATCTCTCAATTTACATTCACACATTCAAGGGAATTGAACAAAAAAAAAGAAAATTTAGAGTACACGTTGTGAAACATTTTATGCCATTGATTCATTGAGTTAAATTCATTTTAGCTTCATTAATGGAAGATTAAAGACTATTATACTTTATATTCTCTAATATTCCTCTCAAGTACATTTCTCTTTTTAAACGGTTTAAAATTAAAAGTTACAAATTTAGATGCACTTTGATAAATTTGCTTTATATAACGTATCTTTAAACACTTTCGATTACATTGGTATGATTCTCAATTTTGAAAGTAATGTCTTTGCGAACCTTATCATTGGCAATGTAAACACGCCTCGGTCAATTTAAATATTGATGGTTCATATTTTTTATTCTTGCATTGAGAAAAATTGTTTAAAATGATCCAAAAAGCTAAAAATTTTCTATGACTAACATCTTTCTAAAACTTGTTTGTTATTGACTCTTTTGGTATGTGAAATACCACTTTTACCCTAAATATTAAATACTTCACTTTCTCTATTTCACTGTCATTTAAAGTGAAGATATTTTAACATTTGTTCAATTTCTAAACATAGTTGGAAAGAACACGAAAAAACGTATAAAAATGAAGTTGTATCAACAAAGATATGATAAAAACAAAATTATACCGAAAATGTGCACGGTCGTGAACATCATGGTACACGATTATTGATGTCACGGTGCGTGATTGCTGACCTAATAGTACGTGATCTCATGATGCACGTTCATATATTAATATTTCATATTTCAAATATGATACTATTAAATAATATATCATATTTCAAGTCTCAAATATGATAACTCCAATTTTTTTGTCTTTCAAAAGACCACAGGAAGATATAGTTACCAATATGGTCGGCCAATTCATAGGACTTATGTGAAAATGAATTATGAATGGTGGGAAGTAGGAGATATTCATATAGGCAATTTATTATTTTTTTATTTTTTTTTATTTTTAGACAGAATTCATATAGGTCATTGGGTTAGTGCAAAAATGAATTTATGGTACACATCTCAAGGGTTGCGAAAGTAAGAGACGAAATAATAAAACGAAATTAATAGTCTTTTCCAAAAAAAAAAAAAAAGGAAAAAAATAATAATAAATACGGCTAAACTTTTATGTTTGTGTTTATTTGATCTATAAACTTTCAAAAGTATTCAATAGATCTTTAAAACTTAAAATTTTGTATCTATTAAATCCTGACTTATAATTTTGTGTTTAATATGTCTCTAAAGTTTCAATTTTTTTATTTAGTACACTCCCAATATATTTAATTTTTTTTAAAAAAAATAAATTAACAACGATATTAGATATAAAATTGAATTTATATATAATTCTATATTTAGCAAATACTTTGTTTTTTTCTTTAAAAAATGTTGAATAAAAAATAATTATGGTCCATGGAGATTTAATATATTTTTCTTAGCACCCAAATATTGGAGGTCACGTCAAATTGTCCTACAAAATTAGTCAAAATGAGACCTATTAAATACAAAATTAAAAATTTTAAGAATTCATTGCACACATGAGATTCATGAATATTTGTTTTTAATGATACCCCTGTATTTTTTAAAGCATTCTTTTGTGACAAATATTAAATAGAAATAATATGAAAAAAAATTATACTACCGACCGTAGTACTAAAATTTTTCCTAAGAATACTCAAAAACCTCCGTCCTTTTGACGTGTGAGCTCGGTAGAAATTAAAAAGGGTAACTATAATAAGTAGTAATTTTATAATAATAACTAAGTATATAGCAACATTTTTAAAAAATTGTAAATATAGCAAAACCTATTAGTGATAGACTTCTATCCCTGATACCTGATAGACCAGCTAGACCATAAAAGTCTATTAGACTTCTATCATTGATAGGCTTTGCTATATTTGCAAATTTTTTAAAATGTTGGTATATATGCTAATACTTTGAATCTGATTTTGCTATATTTACAACTGTCTCAAATTAAAAGACTACAACAATAATAATAATAATAATAAAAAAAAAAAAAAAAAAAAAAAAAAAAAAAAAAAACATCGCAAAAGAAAGCACGGCTAATAATCTAATATATCATGTAAAATAAGGAACAACGAAGGCACTAACCATGGCGTGTTACAGTTTCTGTCTTTTTAAAAGGAAAACAAATCGGCTCATTACAATAACAAGGGCCTCTATAATGGATTGCAATTACCATATTAACAAAACATTAATTCTACAAACAGAACCAAGGCTAACCAAGAGAAAAAAAAAAAATCCACAACCTTTTATATATTCAAAAAGGAAGAGGGTAAAAAAAAAAATTGAAACTTAAAGTTGCGATAGAACTGGTCTCTTTTCTACCATCTCGTAGTGAAGAACGAAATTATCCTGAAGCCAATGGACGTAACATGAACAATAAGAATCAGTCGACAATGGTATAGAAAATGTCAAATGAGAAATATTGACAAGTTCACAAACCTTGCGGACAGTTTCAAAAGTGTGGGGGTCGAAACAGAGATATGATCCTCTTTCGTACGTGCTAGTCTTCACAAGTGGTTCCATGTTCGAGACCCGAATGAACCAGAACCGATGTTCTTTGTGATAAAACCAGCCTCTATTATAACTAACAAAAATAAAATGAAATATTGGCAACAGCCCTTGGGGAAAATTCTACCTAGTTTTAAGACTTTAGTGACAGTAAGTCAATAATAGGATGAGCTAGCTTACAGTTCATTCGCAGCATACAACTGAGCTTCATCTTTTGGCATGCTGCAAACATCAAGACACAGTAGAATTATATATAACGAAATTGAAAGTTAAAAGAGGAAAAAGAAGAGTGTAAAATGATTTAAATTTACCACACCTGAAAAATATATAAAACAGTGTCTCCAGAGTAAATTTTGAGAAGTACCCTCGCTGCAGTTATCAAAAAATTAATCAGTTACAGATGAAACTGTAGGAAGTTTCACAGATGAACTAGGAGAGGGATATGAAAGGTGAAGAACCTCACATGTAGTGAAGGTGGTGGTTTAATAAGATAGCATTGCGGTACATTGAAATCTGGATCACCCTTGGCAGGCTCATCAGACCAAGGGGAGCCAAAAGTCTTGTGAAGGTTATCTGCTGAATTCAAATTTAATCCTAACGTGGTCAAATCAATTCCGAGTGCAAGGGATGCAAGATCGGGATCACTCAACCTTATCACACTTAACAAACCAAGTAAACCAAACGGATCAGGAGAAGATTGTGCTGCCTGCATAGATTTCATGCCCTGATCTCTAAATGACTGGCTAACACCAGCCATATGTTGCAATCGAAACTGAGATTGACTGGGATGCTGCTGATATTGCGGGATAAGTTGGTCATAACCCATTCCAGAAGCTGAATTGGGAGAGCTCTGAGGTCTTAAACCAATACCAGGAGGCCCACTAGACTGAACATGAACAAATAAACATCGATATTGAAAACTATCAATGGAGAAGACATTTAAGACATATAGGCTACTGATCTACAAAAACATTTAATCATTGAATTTTTTTAATACATGAGAATGATTGACGTCAAAAGGTTGAAACTTGAAACTGTATTTCAGTTAAGAAAAACCAAGAGTGGAAATATTTGAAAAAAGAAACAGTTCGATTCCTTATGTATGCAACCTAAAAGCTTAGGTCCCGTTTGGTAACCATTTCGTTTTGGTTTTTGAAAATTAAGTCTATTTTCTCTCAATTTCTTACGATGATTTTGCATCTCTTACATACCAGAGTTGAATTCTTAGCCAAATTTTAAAAACGACTTTTTTTAGTTTTCCAAATTTGGCTTGGTTTTTTAAAACATTGGTAAAAAAATAGAAAACTAAATTTAGAGGTGAAAAGAGTGTTTATAGACTAAATTTTCAAAAACAATAAACTAAAAACCAAATGGTTACCAAACAGGGCCTTAAATACAAGGGGTAAAATTTTTTACTTCCTTTAGACTAGACTCTAGAGCAATAGAATCGCACACCTGCTGGTGATAGGATACAGCATGTGAAGATGGGAATATATCTGATCCGTGTAAATGGAGGAGATCCTGATTATTTGCAGGTGGAAAGGAGACCGTGCTGTTACTGACGGCTGGAGAATGCTGTTGCTGCTGCTGGGGTCGATGTGAATAGCTGCCCCCTAGGTTAAATCCAGCAGACCTTCCAATCTGAAGATCAAAACAAAGGAAAAGTTGATAAGCACCCCATTGCCAAATGATGATAGTTAGCAAAAGACTGAGTAAAACGTGTTCCCACAGAGAACTGCTGAGACGGCATCATAGGTACAGAATTTTCATGTTGATCTTTCTGATGAATGTCCATACCATAATCAGCATTGCCACCTGCACAAGATCTAGAACTAAAATCAATGATAGAAAGTGTCCTAACTTATAATCAAAGTAAGCAAGAGATTAACTTGTGCCATACTATAAATTTACAATCCAATGAGAAAACAGAAACAATTCTAACTCTCTATGAAGAAGTACCTGAGCTTAATAATTGCGATGACCTACTGGAAAAACGAAATCTGAAATTTTACTCCATCTATTCAGCAATTAGTCTAGGTCAACTAGGATATTTCCAAATAATAGTTCTCTCACATTATTGTATTTTAATCTTTTAAAAAAAACATGGGGTAGAGTACAACAAACAAAGTTTTGGCTTATGATTTACATGAATGAAACCTACTAGGTAATGCAAAAAAGGGATTTGCACCTTTAAATCTAGGTAATGCTGGAAAGTCTTCATTCTGAATGCTGAACTCTTGGTTTTGTTGAACAATAGGACTAAGGCCCTGCTTTCTCAGCGAACCTGAAACAATTGCATGACACTCCCTATAGGTCAAAAGTGGCACAGGGAAAAATAATAATAATTAAAAAAATGCCCAACAATATCTAGCTACTAACTTAATTGTCCTTGAGGCCCTCCTGCTGAACTTGGACGACTTGATAACTGAGGAAAATCATTAATATCAAAAGGAGAATTGTCATTGGTGTTCACATCATTCAACATCCCCAAAGAATTCAAACTATTCACACTCTGCATGTGGTTTTGGGAAAGGGGACCTCCAGCACTAGGATAAGAATTACTCAACATAGAAATGACCTGTTGAGATCCTGAAGCAAGAACATGTCATCAACGACAACATAGAACATAACATTTTCAACTAAAATATAGCATGGATACAGATGTGAGCATAAATATAACAGCATAGTAATGAATGCATTTCCATTTTCCGGTCAATATAGCCTTTGAAATAAGATATTTGTAGGAAAAATGTAAAAAAGCATATCCATGGAAACATAATGTGCATAATGCGCACACTTCACAACATAACAAACTAAATCATAAATAGCAAATACATAACACATAAATAACAGTATAGAATAAAATAGTACTATGTAATCAGGTAAAATGAGTAAATAGTTTCCAAGGCTGCACACAACTCTTTCAAACAGAACAAAATGATTCATTTTAATAATGCTAACATCTAATATGATCTTTACATCTTTGAGCAAAAGGTGTATAAAAGGGAGGATATGACGTTCTCGCACTAGCTAATGTCTAGTTTGAATTAAATTATTAATGAAAGAAATAGTAAAATTCCAAGATATCGGCTCAGTAGCTACAAAATCTCAAAATACATTTGCAAAGAATACCACCAGTGGTTAGAGAACCAAGTACAGAATAAAAATATTCCTATGAGATGCTGGACAATGTACATAAATGTTCGTCCACAAATTCAAGGGATCATACCTTGTGGTAGCACACCACTCATTAGACGGTTTTGTCCTTGCACAGTTAAGCTTCCGGATCCACTATTTGCACTAAGGTTTAGACGAGAAGCGAGACCAGGTAACGAAAATCCCCCACCCGCAGTTATACTCCTTCCTATGTTGCCTCCACTGACCATATTTCCCACTGAACTTGTGATTCGAGGACCTGCATTTCCCAAAATTGGGGATACACCCAATCCTGGAACAGCATTTCGATTACCAATAGCAGCAGAAGTAGACAGAATCCCAGGAATAGAACCGCCAACAGCATTTGTGCTACTACTAAATCCAGGGTTTCCAACAACACTTATACCTCCTCTACTTGCGACTCCTGAATGCCCATGGGAGCTACCGTGAGACAACTACAGAAGAGAACAAAACAGTTAAAATGGAGTGGAAGCACACAATTACGAGGGTTAGTGGAGGATAAGATTAGAGTTCCACCTTCACTACTTCTAGATCTCTTAAAAGATGTCATTTTATCGACTTCAATGATCAGAAATCCTATAACAAGTCTAATTATGAACATTATGATCTGGTATCTGATTTATAAAGCAGCTCTCCATCATTTCTTCAACAAATTTGTTAGATAGTAAATGTCTGTACAAAAAAATTTCAAAATTATAAACGAGTGTATTTTCCTTCACTAAGCAAAGTGATCATATCTAAACTATGTTATCATTCGACAACTAATCATTCGTGACCACCATAAATGCAACTCAAAGAAACTACAGGAAACCTGATACCAAGGATGGATCTCAATCAATAAACATGGCAATCAATGATGGATAAATAGCCTGAGTCCCTGACTATGAAAGATACCTGAGAAAGAGCAACGGGAAGGTTGTTTGATGCAAAACGCCCACTGGAAAGTGTTCCAGTAGGTTGTTGCACCCCACCAGATGGAACATTATTTATCGTTGAATTTCTTGAAGTTAGTGCACCTGACATGTTCTGAATACTGAAGTTTCCATGAATGTTATGCAATCCTCCTCCTGGAAATTGAGACCTCTAAGTTTCATAAATTTGAAAGAAAACTACATAAACTCTAGGAACGTGCACCTACCGGAGTGATGAAAAACAGGGGAGGCTGCACCAGACTGACCAGAAAATGAGGTAGCAAAGGATCGTCCAGTACCATCTGGAAGATTTGAAGCTGATCCATTAAGAGATGACTGCAAAGAACAAGAGCTTTGGAAATTTAGTAATTAAGTTTTCATGTAAAATTTTACACTTATCACAAAATTTTGCAGTAGAATCATAATGCATCAACATAAAAGGGAGAAGAAGATAAATTATTTGTCACAAAGAATGAATCCATGTGTAACCACCACCAACTTCTACAGAAATGGACAAGACTGTCAAAATAAGTTAACACAACAAAGGCACGTGATTATGTAGTTGTTGATTGTTATGAAAATAAGATTAAATCAACCTAGATCAACTAGAAATTCAGTGAGAAATAGGGAAAGGATTGGAATTGAATTCCTACAATTGAAATAACTACATTCTTACATAACAAAAAAAAAAATTGAACCAATTAAAATTGAAATCCTGACGAGACTATCAAATAAAAATAAAATAAACTAGGCTTAAGATTTATGAATTTCTGAAAACTCCAAGTTCCTTGACCTATTAGGCTTGAACTATTAGGCTTGAACTAATAGGTCAATGACTACCGCAGAGAATCAAGTAACACATGACAGTATCAGTAATAAACTTCAAGAAATAATATGCAAGGCAACACAATACACATGTTCCAATGCAATCTAAGACAAAAATGTAGATAGCTGACAGTACATTAAGTAAACCCGACATGGCATGAGGTGAGAGTAAAATAAACTATGCAAATTTCATTCCTTCGTTGAAAACAGCTGTTCCAGTCTTTGAGGAGCCAAAAGATAGAGAACCTATTTGAAAAGCTTTATTGCTATCAAATTACAGCCTGAAAATAATAGTATAGTGTAAGAGTAAGCCCAGAAATATGATAAAAACACCAAAACTAAACCCCATGTGGCTGCAGAGTCCGTATAACATGAAAAACAAATATATACTTCAAACATGTACAATTCCCAGGACACTTTTAGAACTGAGTCTCGTTTGGTAATCTCACACTGTAGTCTAGGCAGCTTCTAAAACTAAGAAGGTTGAAATCTTATTTTAGTCCCTGAACTTTGAATAATGTTCTATTTTGGTCCCAAAGCTTTTAAAAATGTCTGTTATAGTCCCTTAACTTTGAATATTACTTTATTTTGGTCCCTAAACTTTTAAAAATGTTCATTTTAGTCCCTGAACTTTTAAAAAGTGCTTATTTTGGTCTCTGCTATATTAAGGTTTTGTGTAAGGCCACCAATAATCTTCAAATATACTCGCAGGGGTAAAATAGGGAGTAAGGGGTAAAAGGTTGTTCGGATGAGCAATGGGGACCACAGAATGTTGTGTGTGGGAGTGAGGAGTGGTCGAGTGGTCAGTATATAAATAAGGAGTAGTGAGGAATGAGAGGCAACTTTTTTGGTAATTAAGCAGTAGGGAAGTAGAGGGAACTCAGCCCTCAGTTATCGCAGTGTAGCCTTCGGGCAAGTTGATATTAATACAAATAGTAGTAAGGGAAACCTTACAATTGGTATCAGAGCAACCATCCTGGGAAAAATCGGGAAGATGGCTCAGAAACGGATTGAAGAGAGGCTGGAATCCACAGACCACGAACTGATGAATATCAAGAGCAGTGTGGAAAAGTTACCTGGAATCGAGCAAGGAATAGCGGCTCTTTTGAAGACAGTGACATCGCTAGCAGCAGAGGTGACGCTCCTCCGTAATCAGGCGAGCGGATCGAAGGTAGCCAGCGGGTCTAACTCGAAGAGGACAACGGGGGACGGTGACAAGATCGGAAACGTTGAGGAGGGACAGTCGACAACCAAGATTGGGGAAGAAGGGAGTGATCGGAGCAAGTTTAAGAAGGTGGAAATGCCGATTTTCGGAGGAGAAGACCCCGATTCATGGTTGTTCCGAGCGGAGAGGTATTTTGACATCCATAAACTCACTGAGAGTGAGAAACTCATTGTTTCAGTGATTAGTTTTGAGGGAGTAGCATTAAACTGGTACCGTGGAAAAGAGGAGAGGGAACCATTTCGCGACTAGAAGGACTTGAAGATTTGATTGTTGAATCGTTTCCGATCGGCCAAGGAGGGTACGTTGGTGAGACGATTCTTGAGAATCCAACAAGAATCCACAGTAGACGAGTATTGTGGCCGTTTTGAGAAGATGATGGCGTCGGTATCCCATCTGACGGACGAGGTGATGCTGGAAACGTTCGTTACGGGACTGGATCTGGTCATTAGGGCAGAACTAGAATGCTGGGAGGAAATGTCGTTGGATGCGGTCATGAAGAAAGCTCAACGGATCGAAAATAAAGATGTGGCCCGTGCTGAAAAGAAGAAGAAAAAGAAGGGAGGAGGCCCAGCCCAAGTAGAAACCCTTAAACCAACTTATTTTCATAATAAGGAAAATACTAAAGGCCCAGAACAACACGCCACATGCACGATAACGCTGGCGAGCGGGGCCCCGGTAGCAGCTGGGAAAGAGGGTCCAGGACGAAGAATGTCTAACGTCGATTTTAAAGAACGGAGAGATAAGGGATTGTGCTTCCGATGCGATGAGAAATTTTTTGTAGGCCACCGTTGCAAGGCGAAGGAACTCCGGAGTATGCGGCTGTTTGTGCTTAACAATAAGGACGAAGAAATCGAATTCTTCGACGGGATGAACAAAGGCGAAGAACCAGCAGCGTTGCAGACAACGGAAGTGGTGGCAGCCGCTGAACTATCGCTAAACTCGGTGATGGGGTTTGCGACTCCAGGCACTCACAAGATGAAAGGGTTCATTGATCAGAGGGAGGTCATTGTATTGATCAATTGCGGAGCAACCCACAATTTCCTGGCGCAAAAGGTCGTGGAGGAACTCAAATTGCCGGTAATGGATACAGTGCACTATGGAGTAATTATGGGTACGGGATCAGCTGTTCGAGGCAAAAGGGTTTGTAGAGGCGTCGTACTAACCGTGGGAGAATTGACGATAGTTGAAGACTTCCTTCCATTGGAGTTGGGAGGGGTGGAGGTAGTTCTTGGTATGCAGTGGTTACGAACACTTGGTGTAACGAAAGTGGACTGGAGATCGTTGTCGATGACAGTGGAAAAAGGGGAGACAAGAATCACTCTACGAGGTGATCCATCCTTAACTCGAGCAAAGTTACACTTAAGAGGTTGATGAAATCGTGGGAGGACACCGATCAAGGGTTCTTAGTAGAATGCCGAGCATTATATGGTCAGAATGATCCCGAGGAATGGGTACCAGAACAAACAGAAGGAGAACATTCAAATGATCTTCACGCACTACTGAGTGAATTTGCGAATATCTTTGTGTTGCCTACGGGCGTACCACCTTCGAGAATGGTGGATCACCAAATTCACTTGAAGGAAGGAACACCTCCGGTAAACGTGAGGCCATATCGTTACTCACACCAACAGAAGAATGAAATTGAGAAGATGGTGGACGATATGCTCAATGCGGGAATTATACAACTGAGCGTAAGCCCATACTCGAGTCCAGTACTCTTAGTCAAGAAGAAGGATGGGGGCTGGCGGTTCTGTATTGATTACAGGGCTCTGAACAACGTGACCATCCCAAATCGTTTTCCCATTCCAGTAGTTGAAGAATTACTTGACGAGCTGCACGGATCCAAAATTTTCTCCAAACTCGACCTTAAGTCAGGCTACCACCAGATACGAATGCACACGAATGACATTGAGAAGACCACCTTCCGCACGCACAAAGGACATTATGAATTCTTGGTGATGCCCTTCGGCCTTATGAACGCTCCTTCGACGTTCCAAGCTCTCATGAATGAAATTTTCAAGCCCTACCTTCGTAAGTTTATACTAGTCTTTTTTGACGATATACTCATATACAGTTGTGACTTACCTGAACATGTGAGGCATTTAGATGTGGTGTTTCGAGTTCTGAGGGAAAATGCTCTGTATTTAAACGGTAGCAAGTGCCAATTTGCTCAGGATCGGGTGGAGTACTTGGGGCATGTGATTTCGGCAGAAGGAGTGGATGCTGATCCAGAGAAACTGAGAGTTATGCTTGAGTACCCTGTGCCCACTAACATTCGAGAATTAAGGGGTTTTTTGGGACTCACAGGGTACTATCGTTGGTTTGTGGCGAATTATGGCAGTTTGGCGGCACCATTGACTCAATTGTTACGAACAAGGGGATTCCAATGGAATTATGAAGCAGGGGAAGCTTTTGAGCGTTTGAAAAATGCCATGGTGACACTTCCAGTGCTTGCCCTTCCAGACTTCACTCAGACATTTATCATCGAAT
Source organism: Lagenaria siceraria (assembly GCA_002890555.2). Taxonomy (NCBI): domain Eukaryota; kingdom Viridiplantae; phylum Streptophyta; class Magnoliopsida; order Cucurbitales; family Cucurbitaceae; genus Lagenaria; species Lagenaria siceraria. The sequence continues at coordinate 7,431,184 of CM016491.1, read as the reverse complement.
GCGATGCTTTAGGGATTGGGCTTGGGGCAGTTCTAATGCAAAACCAACGACCAATTGCATATTACAGCCACACATTATCTTCGCAAGCACGACTGAAGTCGGTTTACGAGCGCGAACTCATGGCAGTGGTGTTGGCGTCCAGAGATGGAGACCGTATCTGTTGGGTAAGAGGTTCATTATACGTTCCGACCAGAGTGCCCTGAAATTCTTGCTTGATCAACGTGAAATTCCCCCAGAGTACCAACGATGGGTCACCAAACTATTGGGATATGAATTTGAAATTCAGTATCGACCTGGATCGGAAAACAAAGTGGCCGATGCGCTGTCGAGGCTGCCGGAAGTACCACACTTGGCCACGCCCTCAGTCCCTTGTTTGATAGCCATGGACACAGTGAAGGCAGAAATACGTAAGGACTTGAGGCTGCTGACTATCTGGAATCAACTCCAGGAAGACCCTGATCAAACCTCAAAGTTCTCTATCCAGCAAGGGACTCTGCGATATAAAGGGAGACTGGTCGTATCGCAATCTTCCAAGCTCATTCCAGCCATCTTGCACCTTTACCACGATTCAGTGCTGGGGGCCACTCGGGATACTTAAGAACGTATAAACGGTTGACGGGAGAGCTGTATTGGGAAGGGATGAAGGCTGATACTAAACGCTATGTACAACAATGCGCGATTTGTCAAAAGAATAAAACGGAGGCCGTGAGACCTGCCAGACTGTTACAACCACTTCCGGTGCCGGACAGAGTGTGGGAAGATATCACGATGGACTTTATCGAAGGCCTGCCGAGATCAGGAAGAATGGATACAATTTTGGTGGTAGTAGACCGGTTGAGCAAATTCGCACGATTCTTGGCCCTCAAGCATCCCTTTTCTGCGAAAGAGGTAGCAAATGCCTTTGTTCGTGAAGTAGTCAAGGTCCACGGGTTTCCCCAATCCATAGTTTCCGACCGTGACAAAATCTTCTTAAGTCATTTCTGGACCAAACTCTTTCGGACACAAGGAACCAAGTTGTGTCGTAGCACAGCATATCATCCACAGACGGATGGCCAATCGGAGAGGGTCAATAAGTGTTTAGAGACATATCTACGATGTTTCTGCAGTGAGAGACCCCAGCAGTGGATGGATTGGCTTCATTGGGCAGAGCATTGGTATAATACGACCTTCCACATATCGATCGGTATGTCTCCTTACCAGGTGCTCTTTGGGAGAACACCTCTGCCTCTTATATCTTACGGCATTCAGCAGACAGCGAACGCCACTCTTGACCAACAACTAGTTGAGCGAGACACTGCCCTGGACGCCCTTAAATCACATTTGGTAACAGCCCAGAATAGGATCAAGAAATTTGCTGACCGTCGTCGGCGAGAGATCCAATTTGAACCAGGTGATCGAGTTTATTTGAAAATTAGGCCATATAGGCAATTTTCTTTGGCCAAGAAACAAAATGAGAAGTTATCACCCAAGTTCTTCGGGCCATATCGAGTGGCAGAACGCATCGGAGAAGTCCATATAAACTAGAGTTACCGAGAGAGACGACCATCCATCCGGTATTCCATGTGTCGCAACTGAAGAAGGCGATTGGAGAGCACGCAATCATACAGACAGGCCCTCCAGTATTATCGGATTCCTACGAATGGGTGGCTGAACCAGAGGCAATTATCCATCAACGCCACAGCCCTGGAGGAGAGGAGGAAATCCTTATACGATGGAAGAATTTACCGGATCACGAGGCAACGTGGATGTCACTTACAGAATTTCAACAGCAGTTTCCCGATTTCAACCTTGAGGACAAGGTTCTTCTTGCCCCGGGAGGTGATGTAAGGCCACCAATAATCTTCAAATATACTCGCAGGGGTAAAATAGGGAGTAAGGGGTAAAAGGTTGTTAGGATGAGCAATGGGGACCACAGAATGCTGTGTGTGGGAGTGAGGAGTGGTCGAGTGGTCAGTATATAAATAAGGAGTAGTGAGGAATGAGAGGCAACTTTTTTGGTAATTAAGCAGTAGGGAAGCAGAGGGAACTCAGCCCTCAGTTATCGCAGTGTAGCCTTTGGGCAAGTTGATATTAACACAAATAGTAGTAAGGGAAACCTTACATTTTGTTCACTCTTTAACAAGATGGCAAGGTGCCTTGTATTTTTGGATGACTAGGCTACCAAATAAGTTAGCTACGCTAAAAAAATCTAGAGTTTCAATTTTGAATAAGGTGGCAAAGTGGGAGAATTTAAAAGACATTTTTAGTTCAAAATTTTGGTCGTTCAATATTTTGGCATGTTGGTTGTTGGCATTTTACTTCACCTTAATCTTGCTCAATACATCTAGAGCCTAGTCATCCAAAAATACAAGCTTCCTCACATTTCTGTTGAAGAGTTGACATAATTTTAATAGTAGGGGACTAAAATAAACCCTTTTTAAAAGTGTAGGGACTAAAATGATTGCTTTTGAAAGTTTACGGATAAAAATAGGACAAGATTTAAAGTTTAGGAACTAAAATAGAATTTAAACCAACTAAGAAGTGTGACCCATATGAAAAAAAAAGGTAAAATAAAATCCAAACCTAATCAAGGCCTGTAGAACTACTGAAGTGCGACTAACTTCAAAGCAGAAGGTAGTATCTCCACACGAATTGCATATATATAGAAGCAGCCAATGACACAGATACTCTTGAGAATCTTCCCTGAACAAACACGATATTGCCGTCCATACACAGAAATAGCTAACTATTACTAAAAAGTACTTGCTCAAGAATGCTTCTCCCTCAACTAAACATATAAGATTTAAAAAAAATAAATAAATGAACCGAGAATTGTCGTAGTGTTTCTGAACTGATTCTTCTATACCAAACGCAGTTTCAACTACTTCGAACTAAAAAAAATTCCTTTTTAGAGTACAAACACAAACGACAAGGTCTTGAAAGCTGTCCAGAATTCCTTGGAACGGCTTGGATAGATGAAGAAGGAACAAGAAGATCGGGAATCGAATTCATGGCAAATCGAAATGAGTAAATCTGGATCAGAAAATAAATCAGAGAGATAGGAAAGAATCTGAATAGCAGATCGGAGAGATGTCCGGTTCAGTAACAAAGATCGTGTTTCTGTGCCCTAATTGAGATGAGAGTAGAATTGTGAGAATCGAAAATGGGGAAAAATGGAGAGAATAGTTACATTCCCATTTTACCCCTCATTCTTAAACATATACCTATTACAGCCTTGAATTTTCTTTCATGAAATTAGATTTAGTAGTTAATTATTGATTTAATTCCCACAATAGTTAGTTAATGGTTTGCACGGATTTAGATTGTGTTTAGAAAATTATATATTTTTTTTTTTATTATCAATTTTTATGAGATGGAGATTCAAGTGTAAACGTATGAACTAAATGCTAATTGATTAAAGTCTAACTTTCTTTATACTATAAGAACTAAAGTTTGCAATTTAATCTAAAAGATATTAAAAGTAAGATTATATCCATGTTTGCTCGACTACTATCTTTATGAATCTTTCGGTGTAAATTTTTAAATATATACAAGTACTTTGTATTATATTTTAAAAGATATTATACTTTCTCTATAGCAACGGTTGAATGATAAATTTTGACCAATTACAAATTGTCACGTTATTTCTCAACGAAATTATGAATGATCAAATTTAGGACTAATTAAAAGCCGACATATGTCTTAAGTTGAAATTGAAGACAAAAGTTGGTAAATCTCGATGATGTTGTGTGCTTTCTTCATGGTTGTTGGACCAAATAAATTGATTTGGTCCAATTTGGTACTTGATATTTGAGTTCAAATTTAATTGAGCCCAAAAGCAAGTATAATTTGGCCTGAATGTCAACCAAACCCAAAATCCGATCAGTTGGGTCTAAGGACTAGAACTATGGACAAACCAACCTCAAACCCAAATTGCCCTTAGGAACTCTATAAATACAAGAGTTCCTCTTCATTTTGAATTTGAAAATTCAATACTCAACATAACCTAAAAATATTCTTCAACTATCAGAAGACTTTGAACCATCATGGGTTGGCGTGACCACCTACCTAGGATTTAATATCCTACGGGTAAGTTGGCACCCCACCTGTTGTAAGGTCGGTAAAAAAAAAAAACTATCAGAAGACTTTGTAAGCTCCTGAAGATATCCGAAGTTGATCCATGTACATTAACAAGCTTAAGGTCGATCCAGAGTAGGGATGACAATGAGGCGAGAGCGATAGACAACAATAGAAATCTATCTAGGAAGCGTTTTAGGGGTTTTGGACCAAGCAAAATAATTTTTAGATTGATTCGTCGGGTTAGGTAGAGGCCAAGAAGCTAGGAATGAGCTCTGACTCATTTCTTCTTCTTTCTCTATACTTCCTCTTGGACCTTACGTGTTGTTTAGGCTCTAGTTGTCCTTCCTGCGCTAATTTAATGTCCACCAAACTTTTTGGAAAAATTTTGCCCCTTCGTCCAAAAGTTATCCATAACAGAAATGATTATTATTATTTTGCCAAGTTTTATATAAAAGAAGTAATTTAAAATTTATAAGTGGCAACTTTGAAGATTTAAGAAAAACACATGGTTATATGTTAGTATTTTAATTTTATTTTTATATGAATTTAAATTTATTATAAAAATGAAAAGTCTTGTTATTTAATTTTATGTTGATAAATGAAAATCTTATATTTTCAAGGCAAGTTAATCAGAGATATATAAAAAGTTTAGAAAAAAAAAACGTAAAAATGTTTTTTTTATAATAAAAGATCTAATTTGTTTATCTTGAAAAACAAATAAGATAAAATAAAAATATATGTTTATATATATATATATATATATAAAAGAAAAGTATGTTTATAACTTTTATATTATATAATATATATATTATTTCAAGTTAACGGTACATGTGTCATTGGCCCTTTCATGGATCTGTCTATGATCATCAAATCTTTTCTATTTTTAGAGTAGCCTATTCTTTTTTTTTTAAAAATCCCTTTTAAATACTAAAATTTTTTAGTCGTATCACTTATTATGGTTAACCAGTCGAGCATGATTTGATAACGACCAAGAACTAAGCCTACAAAAAATATAATATATAGTATGATACATTGACTTTCACTTTTAATTTTAAAATTTAAATGGCTCAAAGATTGTTTTATAACAAAAGGTTAATTATCTCTCTTCAAAGCCTCTCAAATATTATATTTTTTTTTTGGCAAAACAATATTAAAACTAAAAAGGAAAAAAAAAAAGTTAATCACTCAAATGGAATAACAAATCATACTTTAATTTTCATATCATGTTTCCCATGAAAACTTTATATTATAATTTATGGAAGCACATGCAATGGTGAGTTTAATATTCATCTCTCAAAAGCTCTCCTTTTTCAAGTAGGGTTTATTGCTTGGTTATAGGATGCTTTACCTTAAAATGAAGATTTAATCATAATTAAGAATTGTAAGCCATCTTCCTTTACTTAATTTAATTGAAAGCTTTTGAGATTATTGTGTTATTGTCATGATTTAATGAACAATTGTGCAAGTTCTAATATATATCTTTCTTTTGATGTGACATCATGGTGTATTAATGTATACGTAATGTAATTAATTAAGTTGAAGGTCATAGAAGCTTTGGAAAAAAGGAAAGATGAGGCAAATATATAATGTGAGGAGTGATGTCTAAAATGACTCGAGAAAAAAGTGTTTTTCAAAAAATTCATTTTTATTTAAACTCTTTTGATAAAAACGGTTTAAAATACACTTCAAAATTTATTTTAAATGGTTGTCAAATACTCCGATTTTTTTCAAAATGACTTATTTTTTAAATTAAATACTTGAAAATGTATTCCAAACACACCCTAAATATCTCAATTCAATCAACTAAATTTAGAGAAGGCTTAGCTTGGGTCACTATAACTAATGCTATTTCTATTTGGATCATAGCAATGGGTAACATTTTTAGGACTAAAAGTATATAGCAACATTTTTAAGGAATTGCACATATAACATAAAATTTATCGGTGATATAGTTTATCACTAATAAATTTCGAGAGCTTGATATAAAATTTGCTATATCTGTAGATTGTTTTGTATTGTACTATATCTATTGATACTTAGGTCTGATTACTATATTTGTAACGGTCTCTAATTAAAGTCGATATAAGCATCTACTCTCAATAGAAAAATTCATGAATAAAATTCAACATCCATATGCATTAAGGTTTGAAAGTAATTATCGCACCAAGGCCACGACTCGAGCCTTGCTTTAAAGAAAATATTGCCCAAATTTTTACAAAATCACAAAATTTACACTTTTAACCTCTGTCACTAAATATTCACTTAAATTCTTGGCAATAATTCCTATTAATTAATTTTATATAGAAAAATTACTATAGATAGAAAAAATATCAAACTATTTACAAATATAGAAAATTTTTACAGTCTATCAGTAATAGACTGCGATAGAATTCTATCGCTTTCTATCGCTCAAACAAATAAATTCTATCACTTGAGCGATAGAAAGCGATAGAATACTATCGCGGTCTATCACTGATAGATGGTAAAGTTTTTCTATATTTGTAAATAGTTTGAATAATCTTTCTATATTTAAAAACAGCCCTTTAAAATAACTATGAAGTGAAAATCTAAAATTAATTTCGATAGTGATAAAACAATAGTAAAACTTAATTAATTATAGTTTTTAAAATTAATTAATAGACATTATCACTAAAATTTGAAAGTGAGTACGTATTTTGTAAAAAAAATAGGGGTTTAAAGGGTAAATCTTGAGACTTAGAGATCAACTAAAACAAAATTCAAACCTGAAAGGTGAAACTGTAACACATTTGAAATTTAGGAACTAATTAAGTTGAGATCAAACTCAAAACGTAAGGACTAAAACTGTAATATTTTGAAATCTAGAGGACTAAGTCGAAATCAAACTCAAAACTTAAGGACTAAAAGTATAACATTTTGGAACTTAAAATAAAATGAAAACTAAACTCAAAATCGAGGGACAAAAAAACATTTTTTTCCTAAACTATATTAATTAAATTTGGCCATCGAAATATATTCTTTAGATCCATCCCTAATGAAAATAATGAATTTTTTTTCAATGTCTTTGAGAGCATGTAAATGAATGCATATTGGTAAATAACTTGTTCAAGAGTCGAACAATGCTAATGGTGGTTTATAATACTTAGTTCATCAACTTAGGACATGTTTGAGAGTGATTTTAAAATCGTTAAAATTACTTTGTCATTTTTAAAATCACTTAAAAATACACTTTAATCACTCAAAATTAATTTAATTTTTAAATTTACACTTTTAAATGCAATTTTCAATCATCAAAATTAGTTTCGAAAGATAAAAAACATATTTTAGAGTGATTTTAAAAATGACAAAAGTGATTTTAGCCTTTTTAAAATCACTCACATACCTTAAATCAAAGAATAAATAACATAGTATTCTTTAAAGTTAGAAAGAAAAAAAAAAGCATGAAAGGACCCACAAAAATGTAGAAATTAATTAAATGAGAATGAAAGGAGATTTCCATTCTCAAATAGTTCAAATTAGCTAATAATTAATATTTTTGGTGTGAAATGTGAATACCACATCGTAAAAAAAATTAATAAATAAAAACAAGAAAAAATGCATTATTCTTTTTTTAGAAAAATATAAATAAAAAAGGGAAGGTGACATGAAATTTTGGATTGCATGTGATGTGTAGCTGAAAGAGCAAGAAAAGTGAGTATGAACACAAAAAGTAAGTCTTCCCCAAGAATTTGATGAAAGTTTGGTTGAAGAAAAAGTTCACATTTAATTATATTAGTCGGACAATGCAAACTTCCATTTTTTTTTTTTTTTTCGAAGGTATCAATACTATGAAATTTATTGGAGATAACATTAATATATGGACTCGAATATAAGATTTCTTATTATAATACTATTTTTTTGTCTTAATATGTGGAGAATCGAATCTCTAATTAATATCTAGATTAATAATAGTACAAATTTTATGTTAGTTAAAGTATGTTTATACGTAGATTATAATGTGTATGATTATTTCTCAATTATTATGAGTTCTAAAGAAAAGAAAAGAAAAAGTCAAAAGATTTAGCTGCCCAATCTAAACTGTTGACTCACAAATGAAAGGTTGTTGGGTTAATTAAATAGACATTGGCTTTTGAAATTTTAACGTTTTTCAAATCAAGATCATGTGTATGTTCAACTCTCCTTTGTACTTCGTAGTGCTCTTTGTTTGTACAATTTCAACATATTTTAAGGGTAAAATAAAGTGATGAAGTTAGGTCATGTTTACACCAAGGTAAAAGTAATAAATAAATTAATGTTAATATCCAATTAATTATTTTTGTTATTGTTTACCTTGTATTCTGTACTTGTATTGACATTTGGGCTCACTGCCCAATCTGTAATAAAAAACGCAAATTGGTTGACAAGCGGAGGGTGATCAATCCATTTGCATTTTGAGATAACGTTATTGTTACCGTTAATGTACTGTTACAGTATGAGAAGTATGAATCTGCAGTCATATTTACTGTTACCGTTATCGTTACTATTATCATTTGACCATAAATAATAACGGTAACAATAAATGTGACAGATTCATAATTTTAAGTAAACACGATCAGAAGCAATCCAATTACATTTGCGATTGTGGCCTATTACGATTGATCTATCAATGGAATTCCATTATAATTGCACCAATTTTCATCACAAGATTGGTAAACATGGTCTTACTGTTTATTTGACTCTTAAAGGTTCAAAATGAACACTTTTGTTCACTAAGATTTTTAAAAAATGTTTTAAATGATCCATGAATATCTTTGACCATTAAACAATATAATGTGACATAATTGAATGATGGTTAGATTTAATGTCGTGAAATTTTTTTAAACTAATTTGGCTAAAAATAATAAATCTTTTATTTTTGTTTAGTTGAGGTGTCATTTTCCCTTTCCTTTCTCTTTCGATGAAATTATGTACTTTTCCATCTTTCCTTTCATCTCCAAGAAAGAAATATCGTTGTTGTCACTATAGCAAGTCATCGCCTAAGATGAACAAGTTGCAGAGACTTCAAGAAAGTTACACTGCTCTTAGTTATGGTGCGGCACGTGTCCAGTGACCTCTTTTTAGATCTGCTCCAAGGAAAGATGTCAACTTTTTTTTAGCACAATTGACTTGTCGTTTCTTCTCTCATATTAATCGTTCTCTTGTAATAGCTTTGTCTCTTTGCAACAGTTCCTCATGGGTTTTGTAATTTTCAACTTTGGCTTTCTCTCTTTAGCTAGTCACCAATGTCTTCTGCTTGGCCTTTTTTGAATTTTAATAATAATTTGTTTCCATTAAAAAAAAAAATGAGAAAATCAAATTAGAATATATTAGTTGAAAAACATCATTATATATTGGAAAATATATTTTTTTGGGTCAAGAAAACAATTGAGATTTAGATAAAAATTGGATTTGAATAAAAAGAAGTGATAAATTAATCAAAATCACATAAGTAAGATATCAAAACTATGATTGGGATTTTGGTGGGGGGGCTGCCACACCATGTGATGGAATCTCCTCATGTTCAAAATTCAAACACAATTAAGCATTTCTAACTTGTTTCTTTAAAGATTAGAGAGAAAAGAATTAAAGACATTTATTTTATTACAAGTTGGTCTCTACTGTATTATATTATCCATAAAAGCATTCATACTTTGTTTCTTGAGAAAGAGAAGGAGAGAGATTTCTTGAGAAAGCTAGAGGGAAAAGAAAATACTTATTTTATTACAACTTGGTTTGTATAAGTATATAAAAAAATGATAACTTTTTATTTTAAGAAAAGAAAAATAGAAGAAAAAACAATTATATGTAGAGTAAGTTTGTTTTAATCATTAGGAAAAAGATCATTTTTCTTCTATTTAATTACTTTTCTCACTAAACTAACTTGAACATTTAGATCTATTTTATTCAATTGCACCAAAAATTTCAATAAGATGAAATATGGTATGAATTTATGCATTTGTAAAGTATGATAAAATGAATATTTCAAATTTTGTTTCTAACTAAATTGATCTCTAATTGTTTGTATGAGCTAACAATGGGACCTTTTGGGCCTATAGGCCATAAGTTTCAATGATACAAAAATAATTAATCAAATTCTTTAATTAATTCATTTTCATTCATTAACTGTCGGTCACTCTACTATAGATCTAAAGTTGCAATCTTATGCACCGTAGGATAAGTTGTGTCCAATGATCTAATCACATTGCATGCAAGTCAAATTTTCATGAGTTGTTCGTAATTACAACTGGGTCAAAAGTCCATTTTACCTTTATAATTACATCTTATGCCTCAAGTACCATCAATCCTCTAATGAACAATTTTTTTATGATCCAATCATAAACCAAGTTCCTCTCGAGCCAATGAGTGAGTAGGGGCCTCATTGTTCAAGTCTCAAAATCAGCACTTAGGAGAACTACCTATGTACTTACCCTATATGTAAATGAGTGAATTTCATCTTATGAAATTACGTGGCACTCATGCAAATCAAAGAACGAGCCCTCACAGGCAAGAGTTCATAACTACATAGTGGGTCGTATCCATAGTATGATCACTAGAATACGGTAAAGAAAAGGTGTTCGGCCTAGACTTTGGCTGAGGCAGACCCTAGCAAAATACTAAATTGGGAGAGCCCAAAACAAGATAAGATCCAAGGACAAAAAAGTGGCATGAGCCTATGCCGGCCATGCCACGATACTCGGCCTCAGCCCATGGCGAGGCCAACACATAGAATCTGTCAAAAAAGGGATGTCACACGGAAGATCTAGTCTAAAAGAGAGATGTCATCAGTGTGCATGTTTTTTTGTTTTGTAGATCGCTCTCTTCTCCTATAAAATAAATTTATTTTTATTGTCACATGAAGGCAAAATATATTTTACTCGGTTTTGAAAATTTTGGCATATTCAATCATTTTTATTAAAATACATATATCCACCATGAAATAAAACTATCCACCTTTTTTAAGATATTATTAATTATATTAAGAAAAAGAAAAATATAAAGGAATTAAACCCAAAAGCACCCACAACCAAATGATGAGATTTTCATTTTGAAGGCAAAGCTATTAATTAGATAGTGGTGCATTTTCAAAGCTTCTCTTTCAACCACCATAAACGTCCCTTTTTGTTGGGAGATTGTATTGCATGTTTAGTCGTGATGATTAACATCAAACTCTTTTTATTCAATTTTTTTTTTTAAATTATTATTTAAGTAACCTCTAGAACCAACGACAGATTCAAAACAAACTTCTAATTTTTTTTGTTCCAATATATGTACAAAAATTAATTGAGTAATACTCATGTTGGCAAATTAAACAAACTTTAAAACATCGTGAATTTGAATGATATCAAAGAAAAAAGAATTAAATTTAATAAAAGTAAAATTTGTGTCGCTTATTTTTGTTTGGTGGGTGATGTATGAACATAATTCATTTCTTTTCTTTCAATCTATATCTTTATTTCTTTCTATTTTTTTTCATGTGTAAAACCCAACTGACATAAAGTTTGTACTGTCAATTTTGAAGTAAAAAATTCGATTCTTCCACTACCCCATATATTATATAAAAAAATGACTATTTATTAATTGAAGTATATTAGTACACATATGTTATGCTTTTAATAGATTGGACAAAAGAAGATTGTGATATTACAATTATGATGGTAGAGATTCAAACCTACCTATGATTTGTAATGACTTAATTACTTTTATTCTCCATAATTTTATTCAAACTTAGCATGTTTTATGTCACAGAAATTGAGTTTGGATCTCACGTTTTTCAATGAATTTGTAGATGTATTTCATTTTAGTCTATAAATTTTATCAAATGTGTGAATCTAAAGTAATTATTTTAGTTTTGAAGTCAACTTTTCCACCCACCCCCAATAATACCTACTTTCTCAATTAGTAAATGCTCGAATGTATAGCATATTAATACACATTTTTTAAGAAGATTACCGTCATTGATAAGGGTAATTGTAATGAGTAGCAATTTTAGGTATAATAACCAAGTGTATAGCAATATTTAAAAAAATGTAAATATAGCGAAGTCTATCAGTGATAGACTTCTATCACTAATAGACTCTTATGGTCTATCAGTGATAGACTTCTATTAGTGATAGACCACCTAGACCATAAAAGTCTATTAGCGATAGAAGTTTATCACTGATAGACCAACTAGACCATAAAAGTCTATTAGCGATAGAAGTTTATCACTGATAGACCAACTAGACCATAAAAGTCTATTAGCGATAGAAGTTTATCACGGATAGACTTTGCTATATTTGCATTTTTTTTAAAATGTTGCTAGATATGCTAATATTTTGAATCTAAATGTTATATTTGCAACTATCTTCATTGATAATAGAATAAGAATAAGAACCAAAATGATTATTTTTTAAGAACAACAAAAAAAAAATTTGCAAACTTAAATAGATATTTAAAAGGTTAACAAAAATTAAGTAAATCTAAAAATTCAAGGACAAAAGGAAAATTTAAATCTTAAATCAATGTTTTTTTTAAAGAAAGGATATATATACAAGAATTTTAGATGTAAGAACTTAATACAAAACTTATAATTACATAGTTAAACTTTAACCACCATTATACAAATACACTTTCTTCTTTAATTGATAAAGAAAATTAAAATTTAAATCTCTTAAAAAATAATTCCTATACTTAAAATTTATTAAATATTAAAATATAACTTCGAGGTCTAAGGTTCGATTCTCCACTTACGTATTAAATCTAATACCTCTGCAAAAAAAAAAAAATGCAACGACATGTGATTTTTCTTTTAAGTATGATGGAATGTCGTTGTGTACTTTTTATGATTAGTCCTTACAAAACTAAATACAATGAATGAAAATTGACTTTGAATTTAAATTTTATTCCATATTCAAAGTCGAACCTAATATTCTATAATTGCCAAGAGACTAACTTGATTTCATTCCTTAGTTAAGCTATCAATGTCATAAATTGGTGACTCTCAAACATTATCATAGACAAATTTTTTAAAATTCAAACATTTTCGTCTTTTCTCACCAAAAAAATGCACAGTAGTCTTTTCTTTTTAAAAAAATACTTATGAATTATTTAGTTTCAATGAAAAACTGTCCTAAATTTTCAAATATTCTAAAATCCAAAAATCTTCATTTTCCCACTATTTTTTTGTTTACTTAAATAAATAAATAATTATAAATAATTAATTCTATTTAATGGCTATTAAAAAGTGTATGGTCACTCTCAAAAACTACCATAGATTTATTGAAATCAATTTTTTTTTAAAAAAAAAAAAAAAAAAAATAAACTGTCTTTTCTGTCCAAAATAGATTTTTTTTTTCTTAATTAAAAATAAGGACAAACTTTAATTTACACTGCTAAACTTTGAGGATTGTATCAATTTAAACTCCAAATTAATTAATAACTGTATCAATATAAACTCTGAACTTTCATAAGTGTATCAATTTAAACTCCAAACTAATAATCGTATCAATTTAAACCGAACTTCATAAGCATATCAATTTAAATTCTAAACTTTTATAAGTGTATTAAAATAAAACATAATTAAAGGCTTAAATTGATTTACTAATGAAAGTTCAAAGTTTAAATTAATAAACTAACGAATGTTTAGAGTTTAAATTGATACAATTAATAGTTTGAGATTTAAATTGATCTACTTTTGAAAGTTAGGGTTTAAATTGATATAACCCCTAAGTTCAGGGTATAAATTCATATTTGCCGTAAAAATAAATATTTATAAATTAATTAGCTTCTATTTAATGACTACTGAGTATAGTAAAGAATTGTTGGTGACTCTAAAAGCCGTCATAAATTTTCGAAAATTTAAAAGTCTCTATATTCTTTTCCTAAAAATGCATTTTTTATTAAAAAAGAATTAATTAGTTTTTGTTTAATGACTCTTACGTTAACCATAATCATAAATTGGTGACTAAAAAACTGTCATAAATTTTTTAAAATGCAAAAGTCTTTTTTTAAGTAAAAAATGGCCAAAAATAAATATATTTTGCTATTTTAAAAAACCTATTTTCTCTCTTCCCTTGATTTAGCATTTTTCTTGTGTGATGGAAATCTAAAATTGTTGTAGTGATTGATTCTTAGATTTTTTTTAATTAACCAAAAGAGCTAGAAAATTTTAAAAAAAAATTGATAAAAGGCAAAAAAAAAAAAAAAAAAAAAAAAAAAAAAAAAAAAACAATGAAATAAGAATGTGTTTGTGATGATTGGGTGTGTTTGCCTTTATTTCATAAGATTTGATTAGTTGTGTGGGTCAAGACTCATTGATTGGTCTCTCAACCTTATAATTAATTATAAGCTAAAAGTTATTAATCTCAAAATTAATTAAGCGTGATTTGTTATAAACAATCCTTTAAATATCTTTTCTACAAATATTGACCACTTTTAATTATCATCTCTTCCAATTTCTTTTACTATTTAGTAACTGCTTTTACTATTTTTTTTTTCTTTTCTAAAACTTTATCACTGGTCAATTTGATGAATATTATTGGGACTTGGGAGCATTATGTATATATCTTAAAGAAGTTAACAAGTCTTAGTCTTAATCAATTTTTGGTCAAAATTGAGTTCATTAGGACATAAAACATTGTTAATTAATAAGATCATTAAAAAATTTAGATATAGAAAATCAAAAGAAAATTCTAAAAGTATAGGAGATAAAATTAACATATTCATCTTTCAAACCACTCATGAATTTATTAACGAGAAATTTTTACAAATAGAAAAAATGTCAAACTATTTATAAAAAATAGCAAAAAAATACTGATAGACATTAATAAACTTCTATCAGCATCTACCAATGATAGCCTTTCTATCATAGACTTCTATCAGCGTCTATCCCAACTAGTTAAAAATTTTGCTATTTTGTATAAATAGTTTCCCTCATTTTTCTATTTTTTAAAATCTCTCTTTATTAATTATACTTTGTGTGATCTTAAAATTTTGGTTGAAAAATATTTTTTATTCCTAAACTTTTATGAAAGTAACGATATAGTCTATGAAAAATTTTACACGTGTAGATCGATAAATTAATTAAAAATTAAATTTATTTATAATTTATAAAAACTAGGTCATCATATAATAAAAGTTAACAGGTAATTTTGATGAGAATTTTAATGAAGGGACTAAATTGTCATACATTTTAAAGTATAGGGACAAAATTAATTATTACTTATTAAACTAAATCATTAAATTTTAGGATTAAATTATTTCCTTCATAAAAATTTTAGGACAAAAAGAGTTTTTTAACTTAAAATTTGAATATCAAAATTATAATAAAAATTATAATAGAATAAACCTTCACATTATTTCTCATATGTTTTGTGCTTTAAAATAGAGTGCATCCCTTTTCATTCATTTAATTTTTTTTTTTTTTTTTCCTTTTTATATAGATGAAACTTGAACCATGAAAATCGAGAAAGTACATGCAAAAGTTAGGGAGATTCGTTTTATTACATAATCATGCATTAATGCAATTATTAGAAGGAATTTATTGGTGTTGATGAACATGCCGAAAAGATCTAAACCTGTAATGATTAACATTCAATTACATTATCTAATTTCAAGATTTTAATAAATAAAAATTTTATTAAATTACTTTTGGTTCAAATTTACTCTTTTGGTTCAAATTTACTTAAAAAAAAAAATAAAAATTAGAAGCTAAATTCAGCCTAACGATAATTAGCATGTCCTTTCTTCTTTGAGATTGGAGGTTCAAATTCTCGTACCCTACGGATATGAAAAAAACTTTAATAATTCTGCAAAACTTTACTACATAAGCTTTTTAGAAGGAAAATCAGCTTCTAACGGCTTGTATATACCGTTGTCAAATAATACTTAGTATTTCTCGATTAACATTCCATAAATACAGTATATAATCACATGTTAGTAAAAATTTTAACAAATGGCAAAGAATGGTAACACTAAAAAAATATAGTGAGTTTGGTATTTGATTGAAAAACAGATATGATGTAGGAGAATGTCCAAACCACCTTGATTCTGAATCCTAATCCTAAGGCATTTATAAATTGAAAAATAGGCGTGATGTTTGGGAGTGATTTTGAAATAGCTAAGGTCACTTTTGTCATGTTTAAAATCATTATAAAACACGTTCTTATTCACTTAAAATTGGTTTAGTTTGATTTTACACTTTTAAATACGATTTTCATACTATCAAAATTGATTTTGAATTATTAATAAACCATATTTCAAATAAATTTGAATGTGACGAAAAATTATTTTAATATTTTTAAAATCACTCTCAAATATACTGTAAACAATTATATTTATATATTTCTATGGACAATTAGAACTGAGATGGATAAACTGCAATAATATTGTCCATACTCTTATAAGCATTGCTCTATGTCTAAATTAATCACTTACGTGATCAGCTTAGACATATAAATTAAATTTAAATTCAATAAAACAAAACTTTTGAGGTAGACAAGCAAACATACAATCACATTTGTTAAGCTAAGTTTATCTTTATAGGACATTGACATGATTGAATTCCAAAAGTAATTTAGCTCATAATCAACAAATTTCATGGAATTAAATGAAAATGATAACATGTTTCCAGATAAATGAAAATGGAATATTAAAAAAACTAGAACTAAATAGGTGCGGCTTTATAAACTAAGCTAGGGATTAATCTTTTCTTTATCAAGGCTAATTCAACCGCTATTACAATTCTAGACTCTTAGTTAAAAGTTCGAATGGAGACAGGAATAGTGGTCGAGTCAACAGAAATTTGTAAGATAACTTAGCTATGAGAACAGTATCTGGGAGTGGAGTGCCTAAATACTCAGTGCAAGTGGGAGCACGTCTTCTCTAAGGATAACATTCTATTGTGTCTCTCGACCTAGAATTACAGATTTTCTCAAACTTCATTTTACTGATTAACTTTTTTATTGTTGATTTGATTAGTTTGAGTATTCCTGAAGAATTAGCTTTTATAATTTTAATATTATTTTTCCAATAATTTATCATTTAACCACCGAATTATTATTAAATAGGACGAAAAAAATCAAATCCAACATGATCATGTATTCATTCATTTCTAATCAATCGGATTCATCGTTTACTTATTCTTTTCTAATCCATTCAATGGGTTATGTATGTGAAATCACATCACTTCATCCAAAAATTAGAGAAATTAAGTAGCACATCTACGTTCCATCAACAAGGAACAAACATAAATCAAAGTTTAACAAAATAATTTGAGACTAGAATCTTGCACATTATTCAAAATACGTGGATGAAATGCAATCAATAATAATTAGGGAAAGTATAAATTTATGTCTCTAAACTTTAGAGGTTGTATCAATTTAAATTCTAAAATAATAATTGTATCAATTTAAACTTAGAAGTTTTGTAAATATATCAATTTACACTCTCAATTACGTTCCATTTGAAAAATGAATCAGTTTAAACTCTTAGTCATAATTTCCTTTGAGAATCATTCATGCATTCATTTTAAACGTCCATATTGTAATATCGACATTTCAAGAAATCTACAACATTTGAAAATTAATGCATTGATGATTTTCAAAAGTAATCGTAATGAATGGTCTAAATTGATTGGGTTATGAAAATTTAAGAGTTTAAATGATGCAAATTATAGGTTTTACACGATATTGATCAAACGAAAATCTTGAAGAATGTGTAAATCGATACACTTACAGAAATTAAGATTTTAATTGATACAACCCTAAAGTTTAGCGGTATAAATTGATATCTATCCAAATAATTAAGGGTAATTGTTTAAAATGGCAAAACTAGCTAGTGAAAATATTTATAAAGATAGCAAAATGTTACTGTCTATCTCTAGATGTATATCAGTATATATCACTAATAGACAGTGATAGATAATAGTAGTCTATCAATATCTATCGTAATATTTTACTATATTTATAAATATTTTGATTTATTTTATTATATTTAAAAATACGATGATTATTGAAAATAAAAAATTCAAAAGAAAGCCACAAAAATGTCCCACCGGAATCCCGTTGGGGAAAAGTGAAGGGGGGCCAACAATTGTACCTCTTCTTTTGACAACAAAGAGCCGTTGCCAAAAGCCACCAAATGCCTCATTCCAAGATTTTCTAAAAGGACACATTTTTTTTTCTTTTTCTTTTCTTTTTTCTTTTTTTCCCAATAGGGAAAAATAATAATAATGCTAATATTTTCATTGCCATGCTTCTGTTAGTGTCCGAGGGAACATTTTAGGAAAAAGAGTATTCTCTCATGCCAAATTCCTTGGATTTAAATTAGTCTTCCATTATTATTTTCCTCCCTAACAATTTATTTTGAACAAAATTTATTTTTTTAGTCTCTTAATTTTAAAAAATATTCGTATTTGGTATTTAAATTTTTAAAATATACCTTTTTAATCTTTAAATTTGTAAAAATAAATTTAAAAAATTTATGTAGTAAATATTTTATATTATTTAAAGATTCCCAAATAGTTTTAACAAAGAATAAAATAGGAATTATTAAAAGATGTAAGAGCAAAATAGAGACAAAATTTTCTTCTTGGAGTTCTTTTAAAAACTCCGATTAATTTTAAGTGATTTTGAATCACATTTTCGTCTTTCAATATTCATTGTTTGTTTTATTTTTATCCTTTCAACTTTCAAAAAAAAAAAACTTATTAGGTCCTTCAATTAAAAAATAATTTTAAAAAAAAAAAAAAACTAATTTGGTATTTAAATTTTAAAATGTCTATTTTAGTCCACTTTTAAGAGAAAAAAAAAAGTGATTTTAGTTATTGCTATTCTTTTGTGACTAAATATTCATCCACCTTATAATTCATGCAACCTAATGTGACTTCTATATATATTCTTCAACATACATATGTTTGAAATTACATTAGATCCATCTACTCATCAAGAAAAATAATAATGAGAACAAAATGGTTATTAAAAAAAAATAATAACTAATTTAAGACTATAAATATGAAAATAGAATGAACTAAAAATATATATTTTGAAAATTCAACGTTAAGAAATGAAATTTGATCCATATCTTTCAAATATGGAATAAATATAATATAATTTTTTAAATGTACAAGTTTGATCATATTCATATATGTAAAATGGTTAATATGTTAGGTTAGATTATACAAAAATACCTTGAAGATTAAGGTAAATTTTCATCGTGCTCCTAAATTTTAAGTTTTATTTTAGTCATTGAACTTTAAAGTTATTTCCAAAAATACCATTACATATTTGTTTTGTTATTATTATTGGTTAGAATGAGGAGCATTAAATTGGCCCAACAACTTATTGTAAGAAGAGCGTACATAATATCATTTGTGGCTCAATTTTAATTATATAGAAGTCTAAAATGGTCAATAAGAACATAGCTTAACTGACATAAATTATATACGCTTGACTTAGAGATTAAACGTTTGAATTTCTATTCCACATATATTGTTGAATTAAAAAAAAAAAAAAAACAGAGATAAGATAATCGTGGTGACCTTTCATTTTAATCAAAAGATATCATTGACATCATTTACAACAGCATTTACAAAATAAATTTTTACACACCAATTATTACGTCAAGATATTATAAAGAAAATCATGTATGCATTTCAATTTGTACATACACACCAGCGATCTTGCCAATTTTCATTTATCGTTTTAATAGAAAAATCTTCAAAATTATTTTTTATAACCATAAATAAAATGAAACTTTTTAAGGATTAGGAGTATAAATAAAATGTGCCCTAATGTTCATAAACATTTTGCGTAATTTAACTACAAATAAAATAATTATTTATAGGAAAATTTTTAAAAATAAAAAAACAAGAGAAATTATTTACACAAAAAAACAAAATTTTTAAATAGTTGTGATAGACGCTGATACTTATAGATAGAAATGATAGAAGTTTATCATTGATACATACTGATAGAAGTCTATCAATGTCTATCGGTATTTTTTTCTATTTTCTGTAAATAGTTTGATATTTTTTTCTATATGAAAATTTTTTCCTTATTTATACAATTTAATTTTTTTTCTTTCGAAAGGATTCGATTTTCGTTGTATTAATTTTATTATACATGTGAAAATTAACCTCTGAAAATATATAGTTCATTGAACTTTGCTAGTGAAGCTTAATTTAGGATGTCATATTTTGTTTGTTAGGTGTGGCAATTATCCGATATTATCGAAAAATAATTATTTAAAATTGTGCTAGTAAAGTAGTACTACATTTCGCTATTTAATATAATTATATTATTATAATATGCTATTTATCTTTTCCAAAAAAAAATTATTTATTAGAGAGCCTTTAATAATTTTAAATTCCAAAAAACTTCGACATTTTATGTCAATTATCATCTTTGAACGATTCTACTATTATCATATGATATAACAAAAATTAATTAATAATATTAAAAACTTGCTAGATTACGTTATTGAGGTAAGCAGTCATCTATGTGTCAATTCAGATATAGCTTAAGGAATAAGACATTAAAGTACTATCTTAAAAATCGATTGTTTGATCTTATACTCTGTAATTGTTGATTAAAAAAAAGATAGTCCAACCAATATGTTAGGAAATTGTGTCGTGTGCATACACTCGGTTCTGACGATATCTAAAAAGTATATATCATCGTGCATATTTTTGTAACGATAAAAATTTTTATTCAAAACATTCCTGATTAATGACATAAACAATAGTCATGATTGACGTAATATTGAATATAAAACATTAAAACTATTAACTCATTTTCATGACGATCAATATTGTCATATATAATTAATATTTTCTTGATGGTAAGATGATTATTATTTAGGTGTTTTTTTAGTAATATTTATTTTTCATTAAAACAATTTATTGTGATGATTAACAAACGTCACTAATATATTCGTTTTATAAGAAACCTAATTATGACATTTTTTTTATAGTGTCACATATAATAAAGTCTTTTAATGGGTAATTAAGGACTTAAAGAAACGTCACAAAATTATAGTTTATGACATGGTTTAATGTCATGAAATCCCAAAATTATAGTACTATTGTTGTGGCATCTAAACTTCTATCATTAGCTCATCACTCATCATATTCACGTGACAAAAGTTAGGTAGAGTCATTCAACATTGTTTATCTTCATCTCCTATGGTAAGTGCCCTATAAAATGAAACGCCTTTTATAATTCTAACTAGTCATTTTAATCTTAACCAATTGTGAAAGGTTTAAATATGGTTGACAATAGATGGGCAAGGTTGGGGGTGCGCTTCTCATCTTCAGGTTGGCATCGAAAATCTTTGTTCGAGGATTGGGTCCCATGAATTTTCTTTTTAAATTAATTAAAATTTAAATTTTATATTGAAATTGAACATATTTTATGTTACAAATTAGTATTATTATATTTTTTATTTAAATGAGTAATTTTAAAAAAAACATTTTACCATTCTTGTATTGTAAATTTAATGCAAAAAGTTATTATATTATGAAATTAAATTTAACAAACACATAAAAACTAATTAAATTAAATTAAATTTTATGTATATGTATATGTATATAAAATGTTGTTATTAATAATGTTAGACAATATATTATGAAAAATTATTATAAATAGAAAAAATATCAAACTATATCACTCAAGCAATAGAAGTCTATTGCAATCTATCGATGATAGATAATAAAATTTTTATATATTTGTAATATTTGAAAACAACTCATATATTATTATAAAAAAAATACAATAAACAAATATTCTGGTAGTTTCATCCCCTCTCTGTCTTCGTCGCGTCTCCAGCTAGGTGCTCGAATTAAACTATCGGATCCCCACACTCGCTCAAACTAGGGATTCTCAGACTCGTTTGAGTTAGGGACTCGAACCCACCGGAAATTTTGTCATCCTAGGTTTAAATACTACTTTGATCCTTCTACTTTCAATTTTTGTTCATTTTGATCTTTGCATTTTCACAATGTTCATTTTGGTCTACGTACCTTCAAAATCTTTGTTTTTAGTCTTGTACTTTTAAAAAGTGACGATCGTGATCTTTTAAAAATGAAAAGGAAAAAAAATGCAATTTTAGTCCCTAAGTTTTTAAGAATATGTTCAATTGGTTTCTGAAGTTTCAAATTAACCATTTTAATCTCTAAGTTTTGAAAAATAGGTTTAAAAGTCTCTCACTTTAATTTTTCTTTACTACAATTTTTTTTTTTTTTTAATTATGACATGACATTTTAAAAAAAAAATAAAAACAAGGATTTTAAATTAAGTTTTGGGTTTGGTTATTTTTGTTTAATTGGAAGGAATTAAAGATCAATAATCCATATTTCTAATGTTAAAATTAATAGCTTCAATTTTTGTTGCCTTTGATTTCATTTCCTGTTGTTTTGACTGTGCTTTTATTTCGATCGGAGGTTGAACTTAAAAGCTAGTTGTTGGAAAATTTGAAAATGTTGAGAAACAATTTTATATTTATATTTCATATCTATTTTGGTATGAATTTTGAGGCACAATTTAAAACTGGCCATGTTAATTTCTCTAAAAACATAATCATAATGGTAATTTAAAAATCAACTCCATTTGATTATATTTGTTATTATTTACATGTGTTCTGTACTCGTAATGAAATGTAAGACCCATTGCCATATTCGTAATCAACAAGTGCAATCTAATTGCAGAATTTAGAGTGATTAATCTGATTGCGTTTAAAAATTACGTGGGATCCACTACTTTTTTTAGATACTTTTGAACGATTTTCCAATTTTTTCCCGCATATATCGTTATCGTTAACGTAGGAGAATTATGAATTTGTCATATTTACCGTTAATATTGTTACCAGTTGACCCTAACGGTAACAATAATGGTAAGATTATGTTATTCATTCAATTACAAGTACATAGTAAATAGCCTTACTCGTAATCAGATTACATCCAATTACGTTTACAATTGAGGCCTATTACAATTGATACATCAATAGAATATTTATTACGATTACACTCATTTTGATTATATATTGGTAAGCATGGTCAAGTGAGATGGAATGAACGTCAGATGAAAGTACATGGCCACCATGGATTGAACTCTCATATTTATCATTAGGCTAATCTATGATGATTAAGGACTAATATGGTTAATTTAAAACGTTGGGGACTCATTGCATTTATTTTAAAAAACTTAGGGACTAAAATTGTTTCTTTTTTTTTTCAAATGAAAATAAAGGGACAAAAATGTTAATTTTTTGAGGTACAAAATCAAACATTTTAAAATTATAGACCAAAATGAAAATATAAAGACAAATAATGAGCCATACTTGAGTATATCTCAAGATGCGCACATATCTATGCATTCCACTCTCATTCTGATTCCATATACACAAAAAGAATTAAAATATTTAAAGAAAGGTATATGGAGAATTTGACATGTAGCAAATTATGATTGGATAATTTGATGGGAGGCACAAACATAAGTGTAGTCTGTGATGCACGTGAGCATTTTTCACCTCATTTTTGTTTTTGAAGTGCAAGTAGGAAATGATTCTAAATTAAAAATATAAAGACTCCAGTAGTACTAAACTTTGGTGTGTAGTGTAGTATATTAGCAATATACTTTGGCAATGATCCGAAAATGTTATATCCTCATATAAAAGGACAAATTTGTCACACATGCAAACTTTTTCAGAGCAAATTTACAAATATGACCATTAGCACCCATTATATGTTTTCCTTTCCTATTATTATTATTTTGAAATCCCATTATACGAAAAAAAAAAAAAAAACACTATAAATTTGCCTAGGCACATAATCAATACACCTAGAAATAAGTTTATAAATATATAAAGACGTGAAAAAGAGTTTATATATATATATAAGAAAATTTTAGGTTAGTTTTTATTTAATTTTTATGTTACACTTTTAGTCATTAAATTTTGAATTTTGATTCAATTTAGTCCATAAATTTTAGTGGCAATTTTATCTTTAAGATTTGAATTTTGTTTCAATTTAATTCGTAGATATTAAATTTTACGCCTTTAATTTTGATTTTTCAATAAATAATCAATTTTCATCATTAGGGTTGATGTCTATTAATTAATATAAAAGAATTACAATTGAGTATCAGTATTAAAATTAATTTTAAATTTTCATTTCATAATTATTTTAAATTATTTATTAATATTAAATAGAATTTAATGAAAAATTGAGGTTGAAAAATGTAAATTTTGAAATTTAGGAAATAAATTAATCAAAACTTAAATTTTAAAAATAAAATTATAATATTTTAAAATTTAGAGATTAAATTAACTTAAATTTAAAAATTAAGGATTAAATGCGTAACACTCCAAAATTTATCAACTAAAAGAAAAACGAGAGGAACTTCTTTTTAAATAAAAAAGAACAAATAAATAAAAATAAAAAAATAAAATGAGACGTGGGCCCTAGTTCCAAAGCATGCTATATATTAATAGGCACAAGATTCATTTTTTGCACATCAAACTTCTCTCTTCTCTTCCTTTCACTTCCTAAAAAAGCACTTCTCGTCTTCTTCCTCTCCCGAAACCGCTTCTCAAAGCCATACCATTAAATAACATTCACAATCCTTATTCTTCTTCTTCTTCTACAATGGTCGACGTCGACCGGAGAATGTCCACCCTCAACCCCGCCCACATTGCCGGCCTCCGCCGTCTCTCCGCCCGCGCCGCCGCCACTTCCTCTGCTCCCCTCCGCAACGGCCTCCTCTCCTTCTCCTCCCTCGCCGATAAAGTCCTCACCCATCTTCGAAACTCCGACGTCGACGTCCAGCCTGGTCTCACTGACGCTGAATTTGCCCGAGCCGAGGCTGAGTTCTGCTTCTCCTTTCCGCCTGATCTCCGGGCGGTCCTTTCCGCCGGCCTCCCTGTCGGCCCCGGCTTCCCGGACTGGCGCTCCGCCGGCGCACGTCTCCATCTCCGATCATCCCTCGACCTACCTATTGCTGCAATTTCCTTCCAAATCGCTAAAAACACACTCTGGTCCTGCTCTTGGGGCCACAAACCGGCCGAACCAGAAAAGGCATTAAGGATCGCGAGAAATTTGCTTAAACGAGCCCCTGTTTTGATCCCCATTTTCGACCATTGCTACATTCCTTGCAACCCGCCCTTGGCCGGAAACCCAATTTTCTTTGTTGATGAGAATCGGGTACTTTGCTGTGGGTTCGATTTGTCTGATTTCTTCGAACGGGAGTCTCTATTTCGGTGCTCTGTTTCGGATTCCGATTCGGATACTCTGTTTCCAAAACAGAGGTCTCTCACAGATAAGTCCATTGGACCATCGGCGAATTTCTCGCGGCGGAGCGTGGATTCAGGGGTTGTAAGAACGCCGAGGTGGGTTGAGTTTTGGAGCGATGCCGCCATGGATCGGCGGCGGAGGAACTCGTCGTCGTCGTCAAATTCTTCCCCAGATCGATTCATCGAGATGCCGAGATCTGAAATCCCGAAGTGGGTCGGGAAGTATATTGGGGAATTGGGATCAGTTTTGAGAACTGGTGGGTGGAGTGAATCAGAGGTGGCGGAGATGGTGGAGGTCTCCGCGGCGGGATTCTTCGACGGCGAGATGGTTATGTTGGACAATCAGGCGGTTTTGGATGCTCTTCTTTTGAAAGTGGACCGCTGTTCCGGTTCGTTGCGGCGGTCCGGTTGGAGCTCCGAGGAGGTTTCTGAGGCGTTCGGGTTCGACTTTCGGCCGGAGAAGGGGAGGAAACTGACTAAGAAGCTATCGGCAGAACTGGTGGAGCGAATTGGGAAACTGGCTGAGTCGGTTTCCCGGTCATGATACGTGACTATATTTTTACTTTTTTTTTTTTTTTTTACTATTGATAAATTTTCGAACTTTAAGGTATTGAATTTTCTTTCCTCGTTTTAGGTAAAAGAGAAAGAAAAGGGAAAAAAAAAGAAGGTATATGGAAATACGAGTTTGTACTATTTGGACAAAGTTTATATAAAAGGATAATACATCAGTTTTGGTTTTTTCTTTTAAGAATTTAAAAGTTACATTTTAGTTCTTAAAATTTAGAATATAATTCTAAACATTTAGTTTGACTATGAGTCTGTGGTTGAAAAGCGATATCAAACTTTTAATCAAGTGTCTAACATTTTAGAGACGGTAAAAAATTAGACATAACGTAATAAATAGATCTTTATATGACACAAATGAAACTTGCATCTCATAACGTAATATATAGGTCTTTATATGACACAAACGAAAATTGCATCCCATGTAATCTCACTCTTTCATATACAATTGTACTCACTTTTCTATTGAATAGAAAAAAATGTGTTTAATAGAAAAAAATGTGTTTACTTGGTAAGTCTTTCCACTATATAAACTATATCGTTGCATGACCTTTAGATGTATTAGACAAATCCACAATAAAGTCCATAGACACGTGTTCTCACTTCCATTATACTACGCTCGATAGTTGTAATAAACATGTTGGTTTCTGTCTTGGGGTCTTAATTTGTTGATAAACCAAACACTTGTTGACAAACTCAACTACTTCTTTCTTCATGTTTTGCTAATAATAGTAACACTTCAAATCTTGATACATCTTAGCACTTTCCCATGTGTATCAAGAATGGAGAATTGTGGGTCTCTACTAATAACTCATTCTTGAGGTTAACATCTTTAGGTACACAAATCTTCAACGATGATGAAGAGAATTTCATTGGTTAATATTTATTTAATACTTTATGAAATTAATATGATATTGTAAATTTTTTTATGGGTAAATTTGGATCTGATAAAATAAGCCAAATGCAAGAAATGATGTCGAAAAATAAGTCCGAACTAAGCTCAAATAAATCAAGAGTTTACTAATCATTGTACTAACCAAATGTAATCATAACTTATTTAGGATTAAGAAAAACTCGTATTCTAATCCTAAAAAATTAAGATGAACCCTAAGTCAATTCCTTATAAATACTAGTTGCATATGAGGTAACTCGAAGTTTAATTTTTTTTCCTTCTACCAATTTTCTCCATCTTGGCATCAAAGTCATTTTCCTTTGTTTTACCATTAAATTATTACTATTAGGAAAATTTTTCCAGATAAAAAAAATGTCAAACTATTTACAGAAAATAGCAAAAAAATACTAATAAACATTGATAGACTTCTATTAGCATTTATCAGTGATAGAATTCTATCATTTCTATCACTGATAGGCCTTAATAGACTTCTATCCGCGTCTATCACAACTATCTAAAAGTTTTGTTATTTTGTATAAATAATTTTCCTTATTTTTCTATTTTTAAAAAACTCCCTTACTATTATCATACATTGGAAGAGAAAACTTCAAATAAGTTCCTTATTTTGGAATTAGTTTCAAAACCACACAATTATTTAAACTAAATTCTTTTTTAAAAGACAAATCATATATATATTGAATCACTAAAAAATGTTATGAATTAGACCATCATTAATCTTTGAGGCATATATATATATATTTCTTTTCTTAAAGTATAAGATCCAAAGGAACAAATGCCAATAGCACATTTATATTTTAATCTAAAACTTTTGTTGTATACTAACATTTTGGTCTTTTAAAAATCACTACAGAAGTGTGGAGTTGTATGCATTTTTACACTCAAAAATTGAGTGAGAATACAAATCAATCTGTATCTGTTGCATTCAAAATCAGCAGATTTAGAGTGCTCCACTGCCTTCAATAATCTGTACATATCTCTAGAATTAAGAATAATTCAATATTAGAGATTTTCCACATTGCTTCATGAGTTCATCTCTACTTTTTCTCTGTCATTTTCAACTGAAGATCTTATCACCTTCACACGAAATGTTGCCTGCATATATACAAAGAAGCAAATAGAATCAGAACATTCAATATTCATCAGAGTAGATTGAGTATTAAACATAAAACACCCAAGTTTTCTGTCATTAATTACCTTCTTGTCAGAACCAAACTCAATAGCGTCGGATTGATGGAAGCGTACTGGAACATTCGGAGGTACGCGGTACCGTCGTCCTTCGTGACTGCAATCATATTTGTAAGGATATGTCATGAGCTTCATATGTCCTTAATGGTGGATATTGGAGCACAAACTTGTATAAACCTGTATACTTACTCAGAGAGCCAGGTACCATGTTCACTCCTCAGATCAGTCAAGAAGAAGGCCCCATCTTTGTAATGAATACGAGCATGCTTTTCGGAAACCTGTGATTCAGAGGGATAACGGAATCAAATTAGTGAGATTGTTTCAACTTTCAAACGCCACTCAAGCATATAAAGTGTAGTCAATTCACCTGAGGCAACGGTATAGCGATCGATAGCCCCGAATCTACTTCTTGCTCCACACTTCTGCAATCATATTTATTAATAAATGAATGCCCTTTGCAAATGTAAACCGATTGTTTGGTTATACTTTAAAGAAACAAGCATGAAAGCATACCCAATAAAGCAGGGCCGGTTCTCGTCTCTGTGTAGGCAAATACGTTGTGAAACGCTAGCTTCGTCTCCTTGTGGTAATAAAAACCAACTAAAAAACAAACAGGTTGGTAATGCAAAGATCAGATTCATGTTGGGTAGAACTGGAGTACTCTTAACAGTAACAAACAATTGAGACCGTGAGCTTACTCTCCGTTAATAGCTCGCTCCAGGGCATCATCATCTTCGAACCATTTCCGTAACTGGTCGTTTGCCTTCAGAGGTAGTTGACGGTAACATTATTTCAAGAAAATAAATTTTCATTGACAAATGAAAAATGGAAAAAAGATCCACACTGGCTTTGAGCAGACTGAACATAAAATTAAGTCTAGATAACGTACTTTGTCTGAGAGTCTGCAAGCTGGTGGCCTCCCTTCTAATTTTGAACTGCAGAAGAAAAATGGCTTCTTATGTTAATTTTGCTCAGATTCATACTACAAGAAAGTTTCTCGATTGTATGTTCATGAATTTTTGTATGATGGTATGCAAGAAGAAAGGATCTTTGTATGTTATTTTAAGTATAAAGCCACTTAAAGAAAGGTCCAGTAGATCTAGGGGCCAAGGGGCACATGCCCCATCGTCATGTTTTACATATATGTATGTTTGTTTTTCATTAATATGAAAAATTTATAGTCAAAACTAGATGTATTACATTGTTGTTCCGGCAACTTGTTTTCTTTTATTATTATATATTGAAATATTTTCCCTTCTCTCTTTTATTTTTCTTTTATTATTTTATTATAATTTCCAACTTAATGTGCTCATACATATTTCATATTTCTATTTTTCAACATATATAAATTGAAATTTTCAACACATGCATTTAATATTATTTTTATTTTTATTTTTTATTTCTAACCTTCAGGTGAATAATTTTGTAAAGATTTATAATAATTTTGTAATTAATATTACGTACTTTAGATATCATACATCAATGCATTTAAAATTATATTTATATGCATATTGACTCAAAAATTTCAATTTAGACTCTAATAAGTCTCTTTAAAATGTCTAAAAGGTCTACAAACTTTCAATTTTATCTTTAATAGATTTTAAATATATAAAAATGTTTAAAAATTAACCAAATTAGACAAAAATATTATGTGCGTCTAATTGAACCTTAAATATTCAATTTTTTTTTTTTTGTTAATAGATACATTAATTTTAAAAAGATATAGAAAACTTTTAAAAATAGAAAAATACGGAAAACTATTTACATAAAATAACAAAAATTTTAAATAGTTGTGATGGACACTGATAGAAGTGTATCAAGGTCTATCAATTATAGAAATTATAGAAGTCTATCAATGTCTATTAGTGTTTTTTTTGCTATTTTCTATAAATAATTTGACATTTTTTCTATTTGTGAAATTTTCCCAAAAAATATCCAATAGTACCTATTAGGCACAAAGTTAAATTTAGTGTCTAATATAACATTTAGGTTTTTAACATTTTTGAATATATTAGGAATCTATTATACACAAAAATCGAGAATTTAAGGACTTATTAGACATTTTTTTAAATTCAGGGACTATATAGGCATGAATCAAAAAGTTCACATGTTATATTTTTATTCCCATATAAATTTGTGCCCCTTGTGATATTAAGTTCTAGATCCGTTACTAGATGTGAACTAACTTGTTTTACAAAACATCATAAAATATATATATAAAAACTACATTGATAAAAATAAAAGATAAAATTATTAAAGATCGAAATGTTATATAAATTCAAATTACATTATATTAATATAGAAACAACAAAAGAAGAAGAAGAAGACGACAAAGAAGAAGAAACCAACAAAATGGTTATCTAAAAGTGTCGGACAACTATATTTTAGTACATCTTTTCAAGCATCTAGATTCCGGCTATCTAGATTTCCAGAAAAC
The DNA here is from genome assembly GCA_002890555.2 of Lagenaria siceraria. Taxonomy (NCBI): domain Eukaryota; kingdom Viridiplantae; phylum Streptophyta; class Magnoliopsida; order Cucurbitales; family Cucurbitaceae; genus Lagenaria; species Lagenaria siceraria. The sequence goes on along the minus strand of CM016491.1, from coordinate 7,400,765 downwards.
AACTCCTCAAGGTTCAAAACTTTTATGAGTAGCCAAAATGGCATGATGGGAAGCTATATAACTTTTCACTAACTAGGTTTTCCTTAAAAGAAGAAAGGCAAAATAGATAGAATTTTAAGAATTTTTACCTATTACCGCCAAGGACCCAATTAAGCATCAAGGGCATTGCCAGATCAATAAAAAACCTTCCACCAAATGTCCCTGGATGTGGTATTCTGAACTGTGTCAAAAACTAGAACAACAATTGAAACTCATTAGATATAATGCGTAGCCTTTGCCACATACAAAAGTTAATGTTAATATTTTTATACAATGATTTCTTACCGAAAGGGGGCCAAGTCCAACTCCCAAATAAGCTTTATAAGTGGAAGCCATTAATGCAGCCATTCTTGCCATTCCATGGATTACAGCAACCCGTATTCTTCTACTACTCTCATAACTAGGATCATCATTTAGAAAACAGTTGATAAAATTAAATTAAAAGGAAAAATATAGCATGGATTTCTATGGTCAAAACTGCAGGTTGCACAGATTAGTTAGTCTAATAATGTTACTTGTTCAGAAAACAGGGCAGAACTATCTTTTCAATCTTTCCTTCCAAAGGATTGCCATATGTGCATGTGTGCTATATTTGGATGGATTTTCGGTTGTATCGAAAAGATATATTGTCTTTTATCACAACCAATATGGAAATAAAGCTTAGTACCTCTTCAATGATGAAACAATGTCAATAGGAGATCCTGTGACTACGCTTTCGTTCCATGCTTTATCCAGCTCAAGTGCAAGTTGGTAACCATCCTGTAGCCACCGGAGAGAAAAGTTAAGCATAACAACACGATAGCCTGGTTTTATAACATTCGAAGTTCCTACTTCAATAGACGAGTGACAGAGCAAAAAACTTCAGTGTGCAGTGTTCAAGAAATGGAGGACAGTTACTAGAACTAATCAGTAACAAGTTTAGTATGGAAGAAAAGATGTAAATCAAGAAAACTTTGAACGAGAAATGAGTACCTCAATAGCCATGCACCCCCCTTGACCCATATTTGGCTGCATGGCATGTACAGAATCCCCAAGCAAAGTTACGCGACCCTTTCCCCATGTGAAAATGGGCGTGCGATCATATATATCACGTCGAAGAACAGAATCTTCATCGGTGGCATGTATCAGATCTATCACATTGTCGCACCAACCTTCAAAAATTTTGAACAGTCTCTCCTTCTTGCCTGCTAGGAAGGCAATCAAACGTTAATCAAGAAAGCATGAGCCTGGGAAACACGTAACATTCTACTACATGGATTTAGAGTTATCCTTATCCTCTTGTATTGCTCCCATTATTAGATAGTTAGCAGAATGGTAAGAACTCATGTGAACTCCATGTGCACGATCATGCATTAAGTATGAGTCAGATAGAATGGACCATAACGCCTTATTGTTAGAAGGCAAAAAGAAGATGGCATTAAAGGGGTGGAAGAGTTGTGTAATTCATTCAAGAATTAGACATTCTAAGTGAGTTCTATGGACCATAGCTTCCTGATTCATTATTGGACGGCCTGAGTTGACAGATCATTTTTTATCTGAGCACCTACAATTTTGTTCGTGTTATTCTTGTTCTCTCTCATTCTTGGCTCCTTCATAAGAATTGTTCTGGTTGTACGTATATTATTTTCAAGGACAGATTCAAGGGAGAACTTCTGATTTATTTATTTTATTTGTTTCTCTATGCTAGAGGCATGATCCTAATCAATTATAAGAGGTTGGTTGGTCATAGACATACCGTTGGTGGGATCAGTGCCACCAGGTGGTTCCTTGTGAAATGCATACCACTGCATCTTTCCTGCACCGACGTCTGAGGAAACAAAGTATTGTTTGTGTCCCAGAAACACGCGGTACCTTCAGAATATAAATCAAAAGACAAGTCTTAAACCAAACACCAGAATGTTTGTCTACATGTATTGCAATAGAAAGTTTAATAATCTTACCCAACAGTTTCGATGTCAGCTGGAATGAAGTCTGCGATACCTGTATAGCAAGTGTAGCCAGAATATACTGCTTCCGAGTGACCAAACAAGTTCTTTCTAACCTGACATTATAAATCACATAGCATCCATATTCATTAATAGAACAATTAAGTACAAGTTAAAGTCAACCAGAAGATGAAGAAATAGTAACATATTGTACCTTTGACCATATACCATCTGCTCCGACCAGGAGATCGCCCTCATGTTGCTGTCCATTTTCAAGAGTCACCTTGACCTAAAGGCACATAATGCAGAAGACAAGATTACATCGTGGAAATGACAAAGGAAAAGATGTATCATGGAACCATAACCCTTATCATGATTCATGAAACTATAGCAAAAGAAACAGGTAACAATGCGATATTACCTTGTCTCCATTATCCTCAAAGTCAACAACATTACTATCATTTATAATCACATTATCACCCACAGCACGAGCAAGAATTTGTTGCAATGCCATTCGACTGATTACCCTAGTGACCGGAAGTCCTCGTTCCGCTGCAGGAGTGAACGTGTCAAACTTGATGTACCTGATAACGAGTTACATATCCTTCATGTAACAAACAAATATCTGACAATTGGCATCTCAAATAATACACAACAATAATCCAAGCAGACCAAATAATACACAACAATAATCCCCCAGCAGACAGAGCAAGAAAGGGAAATTGTCTAATAAAATCCATTTGTTTGAAGATGGTACTCTTCAATTCTTATTGCTTGTTGGTTCATATTCCAAATTTATCTGAATGAACTGTACTGTCTTACTCTACTTCTGCCTCAGATATTAATGTTACCTCATGGATAGTGGCACGGCCTAACAGAAGTTAATAAGAGAGACCACCAGCCTAGAGGCCAGAATAAAGGAAATGCCTACCAAAAACATGGATTACAAAACCACCTTCCGATAAAAATCAATCAAAAAACAGTATTATTCATAAAGCATCAAGAAAAGAATTGTGTAAAACATTATAAGAGGAGGCAGAAAATGTACGATATCACAAAACTATCGTAAGAACTTTCCTTGTTTCCTCGAACTTTTTTGACTTCTTTCTATTTCTATTTTTTTGAGTTCAGGTGGAGATTTGAACCTCTTTAACCTTTTTGGTGGAGAATATGTGCCTTAAGCAGTTGAAGGATTCTGAGTATATATGCCTTAACCAACGATAGTTAGCTTGGCTCCTTTTACAAGAAGTCAAAGATGCCATAAAACTCTAAAGATCCAAACAACGTTAGCCCTTCATTTCATCCACCTACTCTAAGGGTATACTAAGCACACAACAATTCTTACACTGTGCAACATATCATTATCTTCTCAGTTGTTGACAAGATGTTGTTAGCTAAATCCTGCTTTTGAAAAGTAAGTCCAATTTGAGATTCTGAATGGAATCAAAATATTCAAGAGTAATCAGTCAAAACAAATAGAAAAATCTCACAAAAAAAGCAACATACCAATTTCCAGAAACCCCATCAACAAGCCCATTAATCCTATCACCAGTAATACAACCCACTCTCATAACTTCCTCAGCAACCTCCAAATCAATGGCTTCTAAAGCCGCCAAAGCATTGCTCTGTATCTGAATAGGCCCCCTGTACTGCCCCTCTCCTCTAATCGCACTTATATCCTTCTCGAAAACCACCACATCAAACCCTTTCCTCTTTGCCGCCAAAGCAAAAACCAAACCCCCAATTCCACCACCGGCCACAAGTATCCGAACATTCTTCGTCGGCAAGCTCCGGGTGGTTTCTTCAGCTGCCCCTTCCGCCGGTGGCGCCTCTGCGACGGCGGCTTTCACTTGGGTCACTTTCTTCCTCCGCCCACAAGCTGATTTTCCCCCAAAATTACACCCAATCCTTTGACAAGGCGAAATCTCAACTAGGTATTCTCGAAAAGCTGGAACTGGGAAACATGTTCTTGACAAACCGGAGGCGGAAAGATTAAAAGGGTTGTGAAATCTGGTCAAAGCCATGATGGGTTAGTATCAAAAGCCACTTCTCTTGAAGAATCTGCAGAGAAAAAAGGAAGAGGATGATGAACAGTTAAGAAGAAATGGAAACGGTGGGTGTTGTGGTTGATGAATTGGGTCGGTTTATGAAGCTTGTAGCACTGAAATTCTTGGGGAGTGGTGGAGAATTCATGGCCATGTGGCAATACATGGATGATTACAGTGTATTCTTCAACCCCCATTTCCCAAAGGAAGAAAGATCTTCGTTAGTGGTCCGTATTTAGTACACCACTATTATCTTGATTTTGTTTGCGTCCCCACCGAAAGTGATCGCTACTTGCAGCCCACAAATTCAAAATCACTATCCACCACTAATAAATGTTAAAAATTCCTTCTTTTATTGCTGGAGGTAGTAGTAGATTTCGAGTTTGGAACAGCAATGTCGTTGTTAAATGGAAGAGGAAAGTATGCTTGCCACTTTTGTGTAGGGGAAAATGGAAAGTTTTAATTTCATATGTTTATATACCATGTTAGATAGGAAAGTAGGGTTGTAATTTTCTGGTTTTTTAATGTAATTAATCTAAACGGCAACGGGTTTTGGCTATATGATAAATTCGATTTATGCTAGTTATTTAGCTCTAAAATTTGAAAAGTTTTAATTTCATGTATATATATATATATATATATATAGTAGGTTAGCTAACGTTTTTTTATGTAATTGATTCGAACGGGTTTAGGTTATAATGTGATAAATTCAATCTAGGTTAGTTATTTAGCTCTAAAATTTAGAAAGTTTTAATTTCATGTGCATATATAGCATGTTAGATAGAAAACTTTTTTTTTCTTCTGAAATTTAGCTAATAATGCAATTTTTCTACTTATTGATACAAACCATGGTAATAAAATAAAAGGAAATAGACTTAATTTTCAAAAATTAAAAATAAAAAACGAAATAGTTACCAAACGGGACTTTGATTCTTTAATTTCTCAATCAAATCTTAATTATTTTCCACGATGGACCATATCAAGAAGGCATCTGTGCACATTGATTTCGACAGAAACTATAGCCCTATAAGCCTAAAAAATGCAATTTAAGCTTCAAGAACCAATCTCTCAACATCTCCACTGCACAACTTTACACTTTATGCTTCACTTTAGAGTTTTTTTTTTTTTTTTTTTTTTTTGTCAAACTTGTAATTGTCACTCCTAAATTATGAATTTATCGCTCATATGCCCCATTTCAAAGAAGAAAGTATAAGTGCTTTTCACCTTTGAAATAGGTGGTTTAAGCTAGAAGACAGAAGAACTTTTAATTAGAAAGTTTTTTTCAATTGACTTAAGGTTCGTTTGGATTGACTTTTTTAATGTTTATAAATATTTTTTTTACACTTATAACTATTTAGAAAGTCAATTCAAATGAGTTCTTAATTTACTATTTTCGTCGTGTGTTCTGAATTTTTATATTATTCTTTGAACTTTTGGTTGTAATTCATTCTATAATCAGTAAAGTTTTTCTTCAGTATATGATCATATTTATTACTTTTTGCTTTTGTTTATGTTTTCTTTTCATTTACTTATTCTTACAGTCCACCTTCCCAAACAAATTTGTTTTCTTTTTCTTTTACCTCCCAATATATGAATGTCTTTATTTATTCTCTTTTATATTTTTCTTTCTTTTAGTCTGAGCTAAATTTCTTAGAATTTAAAATATGTGGATGCCTTAAAATAAGAGAAAAAGTCTCATAATTATCTTAGGATGTGTTTGAAAATACATTTTCAAGTGTTTAATTTAAAAAACAAGTCATTTTAAAAAGAAGAAAATAGATTATTTGACAACCACTCAAAATAGCTTTAAACAATTTTTGTCAAAATAATTTAAATAAAAGTGAGTTTTTTTTAAAAAAAAAACACTTTTACACCTTGTAGTCTTGTTGTTGGGAAGGTTGATAATATTGTGGTAGCAGACACTATTTTTAGAGAATGGTATAATGAAGTAGTTTATGGGATACAGGTGAGAATGATGTGCAGGTTCTTATTGAACTTGTAAATGACACTCGTTCCCCACTGCCCATACGTGTTGCTGGAAGTGTTTGTAATGTATTGTTGCAATTGAATCGCATGTTCCATGTCCAAAGCATCTCTTAGTTGCAAAAAAAAAGTGTAAAGTTTATTTTTTAAAAAATATGAGTTATTGCATTTGCATGTTTTTCATTTTAATGTTTGACATATTTTGGATAGGCACATAAGAAAAATTCTTGTGAGTGATCTGCTTTGAAAAGAAAGAAACCGAAGATCGTATGTATCGGAATTGCTAATAGCGATAAGTTGCTTTGTGTTAAAGCATGTGGATGAGGAGATCAGAGATGAATGTCTGAATATCCCAATTCCTTATCAGATTTTTAGGTATCACTTTAATTTCTGCATGATGAAGGACAATATTAAACAATTTTGTCAGATAGAGGAATTAGGGCTTTCAATTATAACGTGTTATATCACATACATATAATTAACTAAAGTGGTTTATATTATTAATTTATTTGAACATTTATAATTTTAAAATTTTTTTTGTCTTACTCTTAGTTTTCTATGCGAATCTAACCCAAGTATTCTAGAAGAATATGCATTAATCCACCCACAAGTTTCGAGCAGTTAAAGCACTAAGGAACTACGCTCTCGATTCCTGTGCAATAGATTGATATCGATGAAGAATAAGTTGTTGATATGTCTGTGTAATTCCAAGTCAGTTTAGAAAACGAATATTTTAATAATTTTTATTCGTAAATTCTTTATCTAACTTTATTGAGTTATGTTTTTTTTATGCAGATATCATTGAATAGTATTTATCATCTCCTTACGAGTTAATATGATGTATTCAATTGACTCTATGAGACATGATATTCATGAGGATGTGAAAACTATGGTCGATATGTAACTATTTAATAGTTGTTTCACATTGTATATATTTATTATGTTAAACAGTATGATATTTTTGTGTGTTTGTTTTTTTAAGGTCATAAGAATGTTTTATACTCGAATAATTACACGGGCTCCATCTGTCACTTGGGTTCATGTTAAGGTAAGCATTTCAATTTTAATTTAATGATAATAAATTATATTTTTTACATTTGATTAAAATATTTGTTTTCTTCTAACATGGTTCTATTGGCCATCAACATAAGGTTCTATTGGCCATTATATATATATTATTTTTTTTATTTTTATTTTTTTTTTCCGTCAACAAACGCTAAATTTATAGCAATAAGTAGATCAAAGTGTGGTCGACGTCCCTATCTTATTTTATAGTTGCAATTAATTTGTTGATATATTTCATCCCCTATGTTAGTTGATATAGTTTGTTCTTAACAGTAATCATCATCTTTTTTTTTTATTTTTATTTTAGCAATTACTTTAAATTTGCACATTTATTATCAAAATTTAAATAGAATGTTTGCAATTTTTAATAAATGTCTATTTTGACTTTTTAATTGATGAGACACGACCATTTAAATGCATGTGTGTTTCAAACTATTTGTTATTTGTTGATAGGACACGATTGTTCGAATGTAGATATTTTTTTAAGTCCACAATAGATACAATTGATGTTGATGGGAGCGCTTGTTCAAGAGAAAGGTAGTTACATCGAATTGTTGCATCTATTGACATATGGGAAAAGATTTTTAGAGAGATAAATATTTAGTAAGAAAAAGTTTTTAGAGAGATAACTATTTAGTAAGAAATGAAGAAAGTATTTAGAGAAATAAATAAAGCGAGAAAGAAGAAAAACTAGAGAGAAAATAAGTTTAGAAAAGTTACACAAATTTTAAAGAAAAATGTTAAAATGTGATAATAATAAATTTTAGGGCTCTTTTCAAATATAGAGAAATGAGTCAAACTATTTATAAATATAAAAAATTTTTTACAGTCTATCACTAATAGACCGCAATAGAATTCTATCGCTCGGGCGATAGAAAGCGATAGAATTCTATCGTGGTCTATCGCAGATAGACAGTGAAATTTTTCTATATTTGTAAATAGTTTGATATTTTGTTTGTTTATAGTAATTTTCCTAAATTTTAAGATAAACAATATTATGATATACATATACAATCAATTATATTTTAACATATTTTAAGTGTTGTTTTCAAATATAGAAAAATGAGTCAAACTATTTATAAATATAGAAAAATTTCACTGTCTATCGCCAATAGACTCCTATCACTAGGTCAAGATTTTATCTTACCTTATTTTATTTTATATTTATCTTAATTTTTGGTTTTATTCTATTAGGTCAAGATTCACCCATAAGATTGTTTTTAATATTTTTTTTGGTTTTATTACATAAGAAAATGGAAATTTTTTACAAATAGAAAAAATGTCAAACTATTTACATAAAATAACAAAAAAAACACTGATAGACATTGATAGACTTCTATCAGCGTCTATCACAACTATCTAAATATTTTGCTATTTTGTGTAAATAGTTTTTCTTATTTTTCTATTTTTAAAAGTTTTCCTAAGAAAATAGATTTTTATCAGATTTTAATTTTGACAATTTTAAATTTTACTAAAATTTTAATTATTTGAAAACACCATTTTAAAATGTGTTAAAATAGGAGAGACAATTAGGAATATAACTCTTCATTTAAGACAACCATGATATTAGATTGCAAATCTCTATAGAGTCAAGTTGATGAAATTTAGTATTTTGTATGAACATAGTAACCTTTTTTTTTTTTTCAAATTTTATTCAATTTGATAGAGTAAAAAAAATTAGTTAAAATACCACTTTGACCTCATGCTTTGAAACTTGTTCAATTTTAGTTAATATAATTTAAATTTTCTAATTTTCGTCCTTATACTTTTAATAAATCTAAAATTTAGTCTATACTACTAGTTTATTGTTGAATTTTTTTTAAAAAATTATTATATGTTAACATTTTACTATAAATTCTAAAAACATATTCACATATTATATTTATGTGTATGAAAATTATTATTATTATTATTATTATTTAACCTATTTCAATAAAAATTAATTTAAGATTCACTGAAAATACACGTACTAAATTAAACAACTACAAGTATAAAACTAAAATTAAACAAATTTCAAACTATAGAATCAAAAATATTATTTTAACAAAAAAAAAAACCTTTCATTTATATTTAACTTTGTTAAAAATAAATAAAAAATAAAAAAAAAGCTACAAATTGAAACTAAGAGACATCAACAAATATGAAGTTTCAAAAGTACCTACATTTTTTTTTCCTTTTTTTTTCTTTCCATAAACAATTTAATAAATCTTAAAATAATATATATATATTTGTCATCATTATTTTTGTTGAGAAATATATTTGTCATCATTATTTACCATATATATAATTTCCAAAATATGTATATATATATATTCTTCCATTGACTGAATGTTCAACTTCTGACGGTAACTCCATCTTCCCCGCCCTTCTTTCCACTGCAAAACAAATTGAAAGATGAAGAAAACGTTAGGCCGTCAAAAAATCGAAATCAAGAAGCTAGAGGTGAAGAGTAGGCAACAAGTAACGTTTTCCAAACGCCGTGCCGGACTTTTCAACAAGGCGGCGGAGCTCTCCATTCTCTGCGGTGCTGAAATAGCCATCCTCGTCTTCTCTTCCAGCGGCAAAATCTATACATTCGGCCATCCGAATATTGATTTGCTTCTAGATCGTTTCCTAACCGCTAATTTTGCTCCGCCGAAGCCCGCCGAAGCGTACCTCCCTCTGGCGGAGTTGAATCGCGATTTCGAGAATGCAACGGCCGAGTTCGAAATCGAGAAGCGGCAAGCGGCGGAGGTAGAACAGAGAATGAGGAATAGCGGGCGATTTTGGTGGGATGAGCCAATGGAATGTATGGGAATCGAGGATTTGAAACGATTCCGGTTGTCGTTGATGGAACTCAGGGGAAAAGTTGCAGAGAGAGTGGAGAAATTGGCGGCGGTGAGAAATCGAGGGCTTCTGATGCCTGCGGTTTCGTTTCCGACTCCGCCGTCGTTTAATCTCACCGGAAACCTCCAATGTGGGCCGCTGCCGTCGTTTCATCTCGCTGGGAATAACTCTGTCGCGACGGAGATTGAGGGTTTGGGGTTAGGGTTTCTCTGATTTTTTTATTTTTTATTTTTTATTTTTTAAAGGTTTCATGTCTCATGAAAAGAAATTTGTCAAATAATTGATGTATTTTTGTTGTGAATTATAATTCAAATGACAGTCAGTTGATCAGTTTTGTTACTACAAGGTTGTCTATTACACTTTTTGTTTAATTAATTGGAAAATTAAGGAGGCTCAACTTTTATACTATGGTGTTGATTAATGAGCAAATAATGCCAAACTTTATGAACTATTGCATTGAGATTTGATAAAATTCATCTATAAATTCTAAACAACATGCAAGCAATGCAGGTCTTGTAACGAGAAAATTCTTCGTATGTTATTGTAATTTTTCATGGACGCGTGAAATAAAATAATATATCACTAAATAAAGTATATACTACAAATATAATGCAATATTGATGAAAAATTTTCTTCTCTAAAACAGACTTGTTTGTTCACTATTAGGTAAGATGTATTTTTTAATCTTGTGTGGTGTTAATGTCTAGCTACTTGATTCATAAGATTTCAAAAGATAAATTGCAAAATTATTGACTTAATTTTAAAGTAACGAAATATTAACTAACTGCTAAGTTCATGAGATGACAAGTTATTTCAATTAACTACCTAACTAAATTATTTAATTAGTGGGATAAAATATTAAAAATATTAAAGAGACAACCCTAGATCAGTATTATCCTTCTTTCTTCTACTAGTCGATTGCCCACATATAAACTATTTTATGGGTTAAACTTTTGAAAAATTACTATATAAAAAAATAACAAATTATTTACAAATATAGAAAAATTTTTATTTATAAATAATTTGACTCATTTTTTTTCTATATTTAAAAACCGTCTAAAACTTTTTCCGATTTCTTCAACCGAAATCTTGAAGTTCAAGACCTTGTGCAAAAATATTAAGTATTTTATGTAAAAATTAGTTTCGATGGATTATTATCTTTTATATTAAACAATATATTGAGAAGTAAAGAGTATAATCTTTTACTAAACAGTAGCTTATCGAAGAAAGATAGAAGAAAGTTCAGAAGAAAGAGGATGAAAAAAGCCCAGAAGAAGGATATTGATTTAGGGTTTGCCCTTTTTAATATTTTCAATATTCTTTAGTATCTCAACCAATTTTAATTTTCTCTCGTAATAGTTTATTTTTTCAAAAAATAATATTTTAAATTATTTTACCTACTAATAAAATAATTTTATCAAGTAATTAATTAGAAGGACAATAATGAGGTGTAGCTTACTTCTACAATAAACCCAACCTAATACTTCTATTTTTTTAAATAGTAAAAAAAAAATCAAAAAAAAAAATGGTCACTTAGACACGTTTTTAAGCTGCACCTTGCATTAAAGTTTTTTTTTTAATTAAAATTAACTTGCCATCATAGGTACATCAGCACTTAATTGTACTGTCAATATTCCATTAGTTCAAAGTTAAAACAAGAATTATTTAGAATCATGTTACAAACTTGGATATTAAACTGTATCTTTTGAGACTTTATGACCAAATAAATAATAACTCCAGACATAGATACCAAAAAGTACATTTTGCAATTTTATTTCTATATTTTTAAAAATGAACAAAATTTGAGAAACTACAAACTTATTTATTTTTATTATATTATTTAGTAATTATGTTGTGCTCATAAAGCACAAGGGGAATTTGTACGGATAACCTAAAAATTGGGTCGAAAATGTCAAATGAGTCGGATTTTTTTTTAGAAAAGCCAAATGAATCTTTGCTAACGTCAAGTTTGGATGAAATTATCGAAATGAACTCGCGCATGCAGAAAAGCCCATCTCGTTCTCTCGCTCTCTTCCTTTTATCATTGGTCCTCTCTCACACGTCTCGCCCTCTGATTGTGCGGTGTTGGTCAAGTAGAAGAAGAAGTTTGCCGAAACTGTAGAACTTGCTCGGAGCTGCTGGGTCGTGCAGCTTGGTCGAAGAAGACAAAGAAAATTGGATAGAAGAAAAAAACCATGGGAAAAAGGAAGAAGAAGAGAAGAAGAAAATCAAAGAAAAAAACCATGAGAAGAAGGAAGAAGAAAAGAAAATCGTAGGAAAAGATAAATGATAAATTTGTAACTTTCCTAGTCTATAACATCAACAAAGAGTCATTTGACATTTTCTAACAAATTGAATCATTTGTCATTTTGAGCTTTTAAAATAGTTTTTTTTTTTTTTGCGCAATTATTATTTATTCCAAAGCACAACTGGACATAGGCCAAGGTGGCGTGTACTCGTGTTTGAGGAAGTGCTGGTTCTCGATTTGAATCCTAATGATACATATTGTACTTTTATTTTATTCCTTTACTTTACAATAATGTATATTTACATTCTTTTTCCCAATAGGTAGATTTATATATTTTAATTTATTTCTTAAATTTTTAATTGGTAGATCCATAGTATTAAATTTTTATCGACATTTTCATGTTTCTATGAGTTTAATATCAATATGAGGGATGAATCGATAATTCTATTATATTGTAAAATATCCACGAAACACAAAAAAATAAGCATTAAAATACTACTAATATAAATACAATATAAATAACAGACATGCTAATTTGTTAGAAAATCATAAAATGTTTATTTACTAATTTAAATTTAGAAAAAAATTCACAAATGGAAAAAGTGTCAAACTATTTACAGAAAATAGCAAAAACAAAATGCTGAGTTCTATCAGCATCTATCAATGATAGACTTCTATAATTTATATCAATGATAGATTTTGATAGACTTCTATCATTGTCTATTATAACTATCTAAAAATTTTGCTATTTTGTGTAAATAGTTTCCCTTATTTTTCTATTTTTAAAAATTCCCTTTAAATTTATCTTTTCTGAATATTTTGTTTTTATGATTTTTCTATAAATATTCATTGAAGTTGACATTTTATCGATATTTCCATCGAAATTTTCATAAAATTAAAACCTCAATATTAAACCTTAAATATATCTAGATATTATTTTAATTTTAAAATTTAAAATTCCAATATGTATATTTTTATATTATTTGAATTATAAATTATAAACTTTGCTGGTATATTATTTTGATTTTTTTTCCGATATAAATTTGTGAGGTGGAAAAATATGCTAATTTTTAGGGGTGTTAAAAAATTTTGGTAACTCAAAAAATTCAATCAATCTAATCCAACTCATACGATTTGGATTGAGTTATCAATTAATTTGAGTTGAGTATGGTTCAAATAAATTAACATTTTTTAGGTTCAGTTGATAAAACCTACAATATATTTTTGTTTCTTGGATTTTGGGCTTACTCAAAGTAGTCTTTGGCCGTAAGGTCTATAGTGAAACTATATTAATTATAATTCTTTCTATTTTTTTCCATAAAATATTATTCCATGTCATAAACTGATTTCATTTTCATTAACCTATTTTTCTAAATTACTACATCTTAAATTGATTTCTTATACTAACTGCAGTGAGATGGAGAATCAAACCTCATCTCGATCTTGATAGTACACATTCATATCATTTATTAAAATATAATCTAAGGATTAAATTTATACATTTTTTTTTTAAAAAAAAACGCCTTTGTTACCTCCAAAAAAAAAAAAAAAACATTATAAAAACCATTCGATCGTTCTCAATGAAGTTTGACTTTCCCTCCCAAAATGAATCACCATTCACCAAACTCCAACTGCAATTGTTTATGTTAAATCCATCAGCTCTCACCTTGATTTCGCCTCCGTTCAATCCATTCTCCTTCGTCTTCCTTCTTCGATCTTCCTCCGCCATATCCAATCCCCTCCATTCTTGCCAATGGCTCAAACACCGTATCTACTCGCTGCAATTCTCCTCCATTTCACTCTCTCTTCCGATCCCATCTCCTCCAATCCTCTCCTTACCCCTTCGCATCGCGCCATGGTGTTGCCTCTTTATCTATCTTCCCCTAATTCCTCCAAATTGATCTCCAACCCTCACCGCCGTCTCCGCCAATTCCCCAGTTCGAACAATCGCTCCAACGCTCGAATGCGCCTCTACGACGACCTCCTTCTCAATGGGTATGTTCCATTTGCTTCAAATTTTGGATGCTTATGATCTTTGTTTGATGAAATGTGGTTTTTCTGTTTAGGTATTATACCACGCGGCTTTGGATCGGAACTCCGCCGCAGCAATTCGCGCTTATTGTTGATACAGGGAGTACGGTTACTTATGTTCCTTGCTCAACTTGCGAACAATGTGGGAGGCATCAGGTTAAAATGTCTAGAGATTGATCCTTGCCAGATCATTTATAAGACCTTCATATTCATATTCAATCATCTGCTCTGTTTCTTTTAATTGCTTTTTATGAATATTGATTTGGGAATTGGTAATTTGTCACAATCTGGTAAGGAAATAGATCAAATGATGGATCTGTAAATGATAAAAGTCTCGACAAATTGTTTTCTGGGAATGGAATCTGACTCTGGGGAGCAGAATATTGTTTCCCTCCTATTTAGAGAAATGTGGATAACTAAAAGGCATTAGCAATTTAATGAATGCGACAGAATTGTATTGTCGGTATTCTGTATGGGTCTTGAAGCTTGTCCATATGTTAGTTTTATGGATAAAATTTCTCTAGTCATTTATTACCGTTATATTAAAACATTTCTAGTTTTTTCTTCATAGGTACCTTGCAATTTGCTGTAGTTGCTACTTAAACTTTTATTTCTATCAGGACCCAAAGTTTGAGCCAGAATCGTCAAGCACTTACGAACCTGTTAAATGCAACGTTGATTGCAATTGTGACAATGACGGAGTGCAGTGTGTCTATGAGAGGCAATATGCTGAAATGAGTACTAGCAGTGGTGTCCTTGGTGAGGATGTTATATCCTTTGGCAATCAGAGTGAGCTCATTCCACAGCGTGCTGTGTTTGGTTGTGAGAATGTGGAAACTGGTGATCTTTTCAGTCAACGTGCTGATGGAATTATGGGTTTGGGCACTGGCGATCTTAGTATTGTCGACCAACTAGTTGAAAAAGGTGTGATCAATGATTCTTTCTCATTATGCTATGGTGGTATGGATATTGGTGGTGGTGCTATGGTTCTTGGTGGAATCTCTCCTCCATCAGATATGATTTTTAGCTACTCAGACCCTGTCAGAAGGTGTGTACTAAACTCGTTTAACCTTAAAAAATGTACTTCATGCTCATTCATAACAATTACAATTGATACATCTCACACATTTACTTTAGTTTCGGGATGGCAACAGTCCATATTACAATGTTGATTTGAAGGAGATCCATGTTGCTGGTAAAAAGTTGCTTCTGAGTTCAAGCGTTTTTGATGGAAGATATGGAACTGTCTTGGATAGTGGTACAACTTATGCTTACCTACCAGTGGAAGCCTTTGGAGCTTTCAAGGATGCTGTAAGCTTCTATATCTCTGAACTTAACATTCTCAGTCGGAGTATCTTTACTTATGTCTGAATTTGAAGATTGTTGCATGTTTTTGTAAGGACATAGTAAGATGGTCTAAGACTTACTTTTCCAGGATTATCTTTCTTCTATTTCTGTTGCAATATAATAATTGTTCGCATTGCTTCTTTCTTTTTTCAAACTTGTTCTAGTTGCTCTAATTTAATGCTTTGACATGGCGCAATTTACATTGTTTCCTTGACAACCTTGACAAACGGGACCATTTGTATATTTGCGGATGATTTCAATTCACTGTGAGACAGTGGAATGTCAAGTTCATATGTGATCTGAAGAACTTTATCTATACAATGAAATGGAGAAAGGAACAGAATGAAATGAAGAAAGTTTTGGTTTCTTATTATGAAAAGGAATGATTGATCCCTGTAGTAGTTATATCCCCCCAGGCCTATAACCTGTCTCTCTTTTTGTGCTCCCTCTAATGTTGTTGCCTTGTATGTCTTCTTTGCCATGCTGTGCAAGTAGTCTCTAGATCAAGTGTAATATATTTTCTTCTTTTGCAAGAGGCTTGATTTCAATGTTCCTCGTGTGATCATGAGTTGTTAACTGTTTGGATCCTTTTTTTGACATTTTTGTTTTAGAATGGACAATTAATTTTTTATTTTCTATTTTTTAAAAAATTCCTTCAGATTATGGATGAGCTTCATTCTTTGAAGAAGATTAATGGTCCTGACCCAAATTTTAAAGACATATGTTTTTCTGGTGCTGGGAGGTATGGTTAGCTAATAAGTTGTCAGTTTTTTAAGTGATTTACAACAACGATTAATTAATTCGTTACTTTATGTTAGTGATGCTGCTGAATCATCAAACATATTTCCGACAGTTGACATGGTATTTGATAATGGGCAAAAGTTGTCTCTAGCACCAGAAAATTACTTGTTCCGGGTAAGGAATTACTCTTGATTACTCGTGAGTTTTGGATTTTGCTGTTACTTTGTGAATCCGTGTCTGTTTACATGGGATTATGTGTGGGGTGGGGGTCATATATGCCTCCTTAACAAAAATGAGAGCCTCCAGTTGATTATTTATTTATTTATAAGCCTCCATTAATTTTTATTCAGTTGATACTTGATATAAATGTAATAAAAGTTCGTGGAATTGCTAAGCATAGTAAGTTAACGACTTCTTCTTTACTGTGAATTTTCTGAATCAATAATTCAGCACTCGAAGGTGCATGGCGCATATTGTCTGGGAATTTTTGAGAATGGAAATGATCAAACTACTCTTCTAGGAGGTACGGTTTTTTCATAGTTCATATGATTTTCCCCCAAGCCTATTTCTTTTTTATATAAAAACATATCACATTTTAGCATGACTGTTTTTTTGTTATAGGAATCGTTGTCCGCAACACTTTAGTGATGTATGACAGAGCGCATTCAAAAATTGGATTTTGGAAAACCAACTGTTCTGAGTTATGGGAAAGGCTTCAAATTTCGGATGATAATGCCCATGCTCCTTCAGTTTCAAATACATCACACGATACTGATATGGCACCTGCATCAGCTCCAAGCGAGTCACCACATTATACGATTCCAGGTATAGTTAATTCCAAGGTTTATTTTTGCTTTTATGCTAGTACGGCAGCTTGACAGCATATCAGTTGGTTCTTTAATAATTTTCTTTTCATTATATGTTGATATATTCGTTAGAGCATAATTTATTTGGAAGTTAAAAAAGTAGCTATGGCGTTATGCCATCCGTTCATGTCATGATGATAATTGAGGTTCTACCGGAATTTGTGACACGAGTATTGACTTTTCAACATTTTAGTCTACTTAACGTACACGCTCATGTGTAAGAAAAGTGCTGGGTGAAGAAAATTACGTAACCAGCATTATGGAAATATCATTTGTCAGAATGATTATAAATTGTATAGACCGTTTTGATTTGTTTTTTTATAAGAAACGAAGCTAGTTATCTCCGTTTCATGACCTTTGCTTTTCATGCACATGATGATTTCATTGTATTTTTTATGATGAGATTTCATTGATGAATGGAATAATCCAAAAGATTTACAAAATAGCCCAATCAAAGGGCATAAAAGAAAGATTCCAATTAGCAGCAAGGTAACTTAGGCTATGATTTTTAAGGGGTGGTAAATATTTACACCAAAAAAACGCATTAAAAATAGATGAACCAAGGATGTGATTTTGAGCTGTTGTTGAAGATTCGATCATTTCTTTCCTCCCGATTCTTTGATAAAACCACATAAATGATGCTGGACGAAATCACGGCCTTGTGATCTTTGAAGGGATGATCCATTAGAATCAATCTAATCCAGTCTAAAGATGCAAGAGGGGTAACCAAAGTCTAATTGGAGACACTAAAGATATCAAGCCCAAATGGCCTGTGCAAAAGGACAACGGAAAAAAATGTGATTCAAGAATTCATTAAATGCCTGTTTGTTAAGTGTTTTCTTTTGTATTACGTGCAGGAGAGCTCCAGATTGGACGTATCACATTTGAGATCTTGTTGAACAGAAGCTACACCGATCTGGAGCCTCATATTACAGAATTTTCTGATCATATTGCTCACGAGTTAAATGTTAGTCATTCGCAGGTTAGTCACCTGACCCATCGGGGATTGAAAATTCTTTTGCAGTATTTAATGATAGTTATGGTAATAACAAAGAGGTTATATTATAAATTTAGTCCATTGTTTTGCTTTAGAAGTCATTAAACTTTGAATTATGGTTCTAAATTCATAGGCTAAATTTATAATTTACCCTATCAGATATCTCTCTCATTCTTTTCTTAATCTTAGAGTTTGTGACCATATCTAACTTTTTGCTGCATATCATTTCTAACCTTTGTTTCAGGTCCTTTTATTGAATCTTACCATGAGAGGAAATGATTCACTTATTCAGTTGGCTATACTCCCTAATGGATCTTCAGAAATTTTCTCACATGCGACTGCCACTGTAAGTGAATGTAGCTGCAACTGTAAACTACATAACAACCGAAAATTCACAAGCATGAAGCATCCTTTTTAAATATTATTTTTCTCTGGCAGAGGATAATTTCCCTGATTGTCGAGCATCACATGCAGCTACCTCCTACATTTGAAAGTTACCAGGTCCTTCGATGGAATGTTGAGCCTCTAATGGAAAGGTAAGTATGTAAATATTAATTATAAATTTAGTTATAAATCGTGGTTGTTGTTAGTTGTCTATTTAGTTTTAAACTTCAAAAGTTTTCAAATTTTTTTTTTTATATCCATGAGCGTTCAGGCCAGCTTACGCGCACCTCGACTAATTTCATTGGACAATTTGCCTGACCCTACAACATTTAGGTGCCAAGGAAACCCGTAGGATATTAAACAAAAGTCTTCAATTATGTTCTTAAAATTTTGGTTTTTATTATAAGTTCCTGTAATTAATATCATGGACATGACATAGTGATGCCAAAGTGAGCATAACTCAACTAGCATATAGATCTGTCGGTCTGTGATTCATAGACATGACATAGTCATAAAATTAGTGATAATCAAGTACATCACACAAAGGATTAAGCCAACTAGACAAAATCATGATGAGATTGTTTGGCCCTTGCTTTAGAGCTTTCCCCAATTTAGCTTTTGCTGTTTCAAATGCTTGTTGAGCTTCTTGGGGATGAAATGTCGATATCCTTCCTTCCATCATTTACTAAAATAGCGAGCTCATTATTCTCTATAATAAACTCGGCGAGCAAACATAATAAAATTTAAACTGAATTCTTCTACACTTGATTTTGTTTCATCAAGTAGCCCAGTTGCATTGAAACAATGATATCAATGGTTGGATCTTCTTAACCTTAACCTCAGGAGTGTAATAAAACTTTTTAAACATGGATTAAATAGACACGACCATCACACTTAAGAGACTAAAATGGTAATGTAGCCATACATATGTTACTTTTCATACGACATTCTTAGTTTTGTATTCATGGATTGCTAATTTTGCATAGCATTAATGTAATTCGATCTCTTTTATATGGTTTAGATCATTGTGGAAGAGACTTCATGTTTTGGTGGCTTTAGCTGTTGTTGTCACGCTTATTATTGGGTTGTCAGCATTGGGAGCGTGGTTTATTTTGAGAAGTGGACAACAAGCCTTCAATCCATATAAGCCTGTCAATGCAGCAGTTCCAGAGCAAGAACTCCAGCCACTGTAAAATCCTTACCAACACATTTTTACTTTGTTCATTGGGGGAGAAATTGGAAGAATCATTATTTTTCAGGTTTTGTATTCATTTTATGCTCAAAGGTTCTAACATTAAACAAATTGGAAGTTCCCTTTTTTCACTTGGGTGCAATATTTAAATGTTATGGTGGTAGTATTTTTAAGGAATATATATATATATCTTCATTGAACAATGGTCTGGCTTGTTCTTAATTTGATCATAGGTAGCCAGCCATAAAAAATGGAAGAGGTTCTCGACATATAGAAATGCCGAACACATCAAGTTGCTAAATGTGTAGACTATTTAAATTCAAGTTAAAATACTATTTTGGTTCCTGTAATTTGAGTTTTATTCCATTTTGATGCATACACTTTTAATTTTTCAATTTTGATCCATGTACTTTCAATAAATCTCGAATTAGTCTTTCAAAGTTAATTTTTATCGAAATTGGTTAAATAATAATCATAATTTTTATGCAAGAAAAGATAGTAAATATATTTTCACAATTTATAAAAGGGAGATTCATAGAGACTAAATATTTTAGGAAAAATCAGCAAGAAAATAACTTCATGGACTAATTTTAAAATTTATTAAAAGTATATAGACTAAAATTGGACACTTGAAAGTACAGGACCAAAATAATTTTTTTTAAATAATGATATTGTAGTATAAAATCTAGAGAAATTACTATAAACAGAAAAAATATCAAACTATTTACAAATATACAAAAATTTCACCGTCTATCCGCGATAGATCGTGATAGAATTTTATCTTTTGAGCAATAGACTTCTATCGTTGTCTATCACGGTATATCACTGATAGATAGTAATTTTTTTTTTATATTTGTAAATAGTTTAACTCATTTTTCTATATTTGAAAACAACCCTAAAATCTATGTTTTTAGTCTCACTTACCATATATCTTCATTTTCCAGTTTAGAAGAATTCTTCACTTTTATGTTAATATATAAATTCATTGATATATTGGTAGCAATTGCATAAAGGTCAATGTTCTCATTTTAAGAGTTAGTTGTATTTATACTTCTTTCAAAGTCAAAGGATACCCAGGCGACAAAAAAAAAAAAAAAAGTCAAAGGATAGGATACCCTTTATTGACGGTAGATTGAATAGGCAGGCATTATTGAAAATTCAAAATTGTAGCTTGGTTTAAGACATCCTTGCCAAATTTCTAATATGTTTTCTTTAACAAATATCTATCTTTATTTTTAAAACAGTTAATGAGAGGTTTAACAACATGGATAAAATTAATTATTATTTTAAAATTGCCATTTACGAGAACTCATAATCTTTTATTGAAAATATGGCTTCAGTTGTTCTTAAAAGAAATAGACAGCTCGTAAAAAATATATTAAAGAAAATAATTATTGGAAGTAGTTACTCTTACACGTTTTTAAAAAATGAGATAAATCTCTTTGTCTTTTATTGTAGATGGTTTCATCTATGTCATTTGAGGTATTTACATAAATAGCAAGAAGTTCAAAGGTGAACTCAAACTCAAATGTAATGTAGATTGAGTCATATTTTTGCTATATTGAAAAAAAAATGAAAAATTGTAATATTTTATTGAATATAAATTAAATTTATGAAATAAACATTCTCATACCCTTTTGGTGTACCAGATGTAAAAGTTGTTATATAAGGTGTAACATTTGTTATGGTGGTAGGGATAGTTCGTCATCATTAGTCCAATCTAGAATGAAACCATTAGACCATGCTTAAAATACTATTCTCAAAGTTACTTAGAAGACAAAAAATTGTATGCTTTATAATTAAGAATTGAATTTGATCTTCATATTTATACAAATTCTAACTTGTAAGGAGATAAGAATTTGAAAACATTCACACCAAAGTAAGAACATGAGGGAAGAAAGTAAGGAGGAGGACGGGAGGAACAAAGATACAAATTTGGTTCGACTTAAATTAGTCTACGGCGGTATATAACCTCCCGCTCATATTACCAAAAAGGAAATTTGACCATCGAATAATGTTGAGAGAATGATGACAACCGCCCATTAATGTGAGACCATATTAGTACGGACATACTCAGAAGGAAGAGATTAAGACTCGAGTTAGCAAAATGTTGGAATCGAGGATCATTTGCCCTAGTCAAAGTCTTTTCTCAAGCTCGATTTTGCTCGTTAAGAAGAAAGATGGAGGGTGGTGTTTTTGCGTAGACTACCAAAAAAGTTAATCAAGCCACAATTCTTGACAAATTCTCCACAACTATTATTAAAGAGTTATTAAATGAATTATAATGACTCAAGCTTACCATGGCTCGAGCTTATGACCAAGGCTTGTGGAGTCTCTCGAAAGAAAGAAAATAGGAGAAGCTAGAAAGAATTATCTAATTCTCTCCAGACATGAGAGATATTTCTCAAACCCAAGTGTCCTATGTATAGAGATAGAAAAAATCTTTGCCATAATTAAAATATCATATTTCTATACCTATTATATTTTTTAAAAAAATATTATACATATATTTGAATCTCATTCAAATATCCTACAATATATATTAATCTATTTGAATCTCATCTCAATTTCAAATAAATATCTTTGTTTAATGTATCTAATATACATAAATATTTTAATATTAATGTATCAGATATACGATAAATATATTTTCCTCTAAGTTTAATATATCCTATATATTAAATATTAATTTGAAAACTTCAACTAAAATATATTTTTCTCCTTCACATTTAATTTATCAAAAATATATTAAAATATTAATTTAAACATTTCAAATTTTTCTTTAAACTAACTAATCCTTTAGGAGCTAGCAAAGGGTCCTTGTGGATCATGTTATAAGGTCCAATGATACAAAATTAATTAATTAAACTCTTTAATTAATTAATTATAAGCCACTCCACTATAGACGTAAAGGTTGCACTCTTATGCAATGTGAGACAAGTCGTGACTATGGATCTAATCATTACATGCAAGTTGATTTTTCACGAGTTTCATTATTAAAGTTGAGTCAAATTCATTTTACCCTTATAATTACACATTGCACCTTAACTACCACTAATCATCTAATGGATAATGTTTATGTTCTTACCATAAATTAAGAAAAGTTTGTACGAATGACCTCTTTTTATAGGCCTAACTTAAATTTGACCCAAGAACAAAAAACAAATGAAAAGTGGTCTTTTGGTGATGTCAGCCACATGTGAAAGTACCCATTTGACCTTAAAACGCACGCTAGGGTCTGACTCTCGCTTCTCACTCCTTCCTTTTGTTCCTTATTAGACATGACTGCAATTTTTTTCTTCGATTTTTTTCCTTTGTTCAGATTATTCCTCTTGTTTCTCGCTCCTTCCTCTTGATCCTCATCAAACATGACTGCAATTTTTTTCTTCGATTTTTTCCTTTGTTCGAATTCTTTCTCTTGCTTCTCGCTCATTCTTCTTGTTCCTCATCAAACACAACTGCAGTTTTTTTTTCTCTAAAAAAATTGTAGGATGAAGAATGAAGAGGAAAACAATGTAGAATAAAAAAGAAGAAAAACGCGGAGAAAAAAAGGAAGAAGAATAATAAAAAAACGTAAGAAAAAAGGGAAGAAGAAGAAGAAGAAAACACAGAAAAAAATAGAAGACGATGTAGAACCAACAAGAAACATAAGAAGAAATGCAAAAAGAAAAGAAAAGTTAGAAGACGAAACACGGAAAAAACGGAAACAAAAAACTACAAAATGGAGAAGGAAGAAGGATGCAAGATGCATATGGGGTTAAAGTGGTAGTTTCACATAGTGATGACATAAGCAAAAGGCCAAAATTCATTCATTTTGAAACTTGGGTTAATTTTCATTGAAATAATTGTATAGAAAGCCTAAAATAAGAGGGTCAAATGAAATTTGACCTAGGTTTTAAAAATAAATGTTTGTTGGCCTTTTGCTTAAGTGAAATTACCAAAATCTCCATTCTTCTTTTTTTCAAGGGTCTCAGATTTTTTTTTCTTTTTTTTAAATCTTTCTCATTCTTGCGGGATCTTCTCTTCATTTTTCTCTAACTTCTATGTTTTTTTCCTTTTCATTTCTTAAATCTTCGACGATCTTCTCTCTCTTCTTCTGGTTCTGCAATTTTTTTTTTAAATCTTTGATTTTCAGCGAGATATTCTCCTTATCTTCTCCTACTGACGTGCGGGAGATCGACGAAGTGGATACAAGAGCGAGAACGAGATTCACGAAGTGAAGAGAGCGAGATTCAAGAAGCGAGAGTGAGATTCACGAAGCGAGAGCGAGAGGGAAAATAAAGGAAAAAGTTATGATTTTATGTTGATGAAGATCGAGAGAGAGGAGCGAGAATGAAGAAACGAGGAGCGAGAAGCGAGAGGAATGAGCGAGATTTCGTGGTGGCGAGCGTTATAGAGCCAATCGGGGGACAAATCTGTATTTTCATGCGTGGCTGACATCAGCAAAAGACCATTTCTCGAGCGTTTTTAAATTCTGGACCATTTTTCGTTCGACTCTCTCAAAAGAGGCCATCCGTATGATTTTCCTATTTTCATTTGGGTCTCTATAAGGGGGTCTTCTATATAATTATTCCATAAACTAAGTCTCTCTTTTTCTCAAAAACAAAAAATAACCCCCTCTTAGGCTAGTGAGTGGGTGAAGTTTTATTGATAGTCACTCTCACTCATGCAAATCAAATGACTAGCCTATTTTAGACAGGAGTTCATAGTTTACTTAGGATTAAAAACTAGTCACATATGACATCTTGTGAAATATTAATCTTATCAATTAACAGATTAATAAATTATTCGAGGTTCAATCTTATACAAACTCATAGGTAAAGAGATAGATTTTTCCTTTTGCAAAACTTCATATGAGTTAATACTTCCGTCAAGCAAAATTCAAACAATAATATTAACATTTTCGGGGCTCATCGACTTCCATAATGATTTAAACAATTCAGTGGGCATCAAAGAAGGAGAAGCCAAGTGATTTGTTAGAGACTTAATCGAGAAAAAACCTAAAGCTTCAAGCGTCCAAATGCAAACATGCTCACAACCACCTCCTCATCCTTCAAAGCACATTAGAAAGATAAACTCCATGAAGAGGTTGATGAATCTCAAAAAGAACTAATAACCATGTTTGTTACCATGAGATGATGCATAGCATTTTCAGGTATAATTAATTTTCGTAAATTGAAGTTTAATTTAAGTTTCATCTTAATTATGTAATTTGGGTTAAAATATAATTGTTTATTGGAAATTAATTATTACACTTAATTGAGTTTTTTTTTTTTTGGGCCTTTTTTCAAAATAGAAAAATAAGAGAAACTATTTACACAAAATAGCAAAATTTTTAGATAGTGTTGATAGACTCTCATAGAGTTTCATAAATCAGTTACAAGTTGGTATATTTGTTAAAGATACAGTGTAAAACTAGCCGTTGGAATCATAAATTTCAATTCTCCAACCTTGAATCCAACGCATGCAAACTTCAAAACTTCCAATTTCTGACAATTTTACCCTGTCTCTGGTAGGTTGAAACCTATTAGCTCAAGACATTTTAGGAGTTTGAGTTTTGCAACAGGCTTCGTCAGCATATCAGCATCATTCTCAAAGGTATGAACTTTACAAACTTCAATTTCTCCACTTTCAATCTTTTCTCTCACAAAATGATACTTAATATCAATGTGTTTTGTTCTTGTGTGATATTGTGGATTCTTTGACAAATGGATTGCACTTTGATTATCGTAGTAGATTTTAAGTGTTGTTTGAACCAAGCCAAAATCCTTCATTAGTCCTTTGAGCCACAGTCCCTCCTTTATTGCTTCTGTTAAAGTCATATATTCTGCCTCTGTTGTAGATAGAGCCACTATAGGTTGTAAAGATGCTTTCCAGCTGATGAGATTAAGACCATAGAGAAATATATAGCCTGTTAGAGATCTTCTCTTGTCTAAATCTCTTGCATAGTCTGCATCTACAAACCCATATAATTCCATTTCTGACTCTTGTGATCTCTGATAGGTTAGATTAGAATTTTTTTTGACCAAATCAGATATCTCAGAATCCATTTAGTGGCCTCCCAGTGTCTTTTACCTGGGTGGGACATATATCTACTTACTAGGCTAGCTGAATAGGATCAGGTCTTGTGGAGATCATTAAATACATAAGGCTGCTAACTGCTTGACTATAAGGTATTGTAGACATTTGATTTAGATGTTCTGTGTCAGATTCCTTAGGAGAGTTAGCTGAAGACAACTTAAAGTATTGAGCAATAGGTAGGGTAACAGGTCTAGCATTGCTTAGGTTGAATCTCTTTATTATTTTCTCACAGTAGCTTGACTGATTAATGCTTAAGGAAGATTGATCTTTCTTCCTTAGAATTTATATTCCTAGGATTTTGCTGATAGAAGTCTATCAAAGTCTATCAGTGATAGAAATGATAGAAATCTATCATTGATATATACTGATAGAAGTCTATCAATGTCCATCAGTATTTTTTTGTTGTTGCTATTTTCTGTAAATAGTTTGACATTTTTTATATATATGTGAAAATGTCTATTTTTTTTTTTTTTTTTTTTCTAATTTGGATTTTAGAACCCATTTCCAATTATTACAATTAATCGGTTTAATTTTTGGTAATAGATTGAATTTGGAAAAATGTGAGCTAAAGAGGACTTAAAAAGAGTGGGTTTTGGACTGGTCAAAGTTAGGGTTTGACCAAGATAAATTAAAAAAAGTCAGCTGCAGGTTTTTTTTTTTTTTTTTTTTTTTTTTTTTTAATTTTATTTTATAATATTTTAAAAGCGCCGCAGCCTCCCTTTCATCTTCTTTCTCTCTCTACTTCACGCGCTGAACCCGCCCTCGTTTTCGTTTTCCTCTTCACGCCAAACCGGCCAAGACCCACCTCCGAGCTCCACGCCGCTGTCGCTCACTTCGTTCTCCTTAACGCCGCCGTCGCCCTCAGCTTCGCGCCGATCGCTGCTGGTAGTTGGGTGTGGGAGTTTTTTTCTCTCTCTACTCGTGTTTCTCTCTCTCTTTTAATCTGTGCTATCTCTCTTTCAAGATCAGCGCGGCCGCTCGTGGTGCCCGCCGCCATTGGGTGTCGCCGAGTCGTCGGTCAGCGTTCAATTGGAGTAAATTTCTAGTGATCTATGAGTATTTTCGATCTGATCTTGATTTTTAGTGGTATGGTTTGACTTAAAATAATTTACCCAAGATGTTTTGAGGTTAGATTCAGAGTTTAGTGGAGATTATTGCGGCTTTCCAGTGGATTTAAGGACGTTTGGGTGACGTTTGGGCAAGTGTTAAGCCTTATAGTCCCTTAAATG
Organism: Lagenaria siceraria; assembly: GCA_002890555.2. Taxonomy (NCBI): domain Eukaryota; kingdom Viridiplantae; phylum Streptophyta; class Magnoliopsida; order Cucurbitales; family Cucurbitaceae; genus Lagenaria; species Lagenaria siceraria. The sequence continues at coordinate 7,373,766 of CM016491.1, read as the reverse complement.
TGTTATTGGTTTCTGTAACTCGGGTTATTGGCCCTTAATTTTCGTGTTCTGGATCAAAGACTTTTTGGGTAAGTATTTAAACACTGGCTTTACTCGTCGGATTTGGGTCTTAATCATGGATTTAAGTTGTTTATGTATGTTGAAGGTAGGGATTAATCTTGATGTTTTGTTAGGGTTTTGAAGCGTGGTTTCCGCAAGCCAAAGGGAAATTACCTCGATAGTTTTTGGTTTCAAATTGAGGTAAGTGGTTCTCTGATGATGAATTTAGGATTGTCGATTATGCATGGTATCGCATTGTATGCTGACTTAGTGTCGATATGTTATCTTACTACAATACTGTTATGTATGTTTGATAATTATTTGTAAGCGTGTCATGTACATTGACGGATCTGTGTGACATGAATGTGCATGACACGAGCTTTGTGTAGACTATGAGTTATGTACACTGTATTTTTGTGATTTCTGAGTGATGTGGGTGTCATATCTATGAGTTATGTACACCATATCTATGCGACGTGTCTGAGTGACGTAGGTGTCATATCTCACGAAATATTGTATGCTAAGAGTTATGTACACTGTAACTGTGTGATGCGGGTGTCATAACATATAAACATATAATATGTTTCTTATCTGCACGCCATATGCATTTGAATGTCTACGTGACGTGTCTGTGAGACACAAATGTGCATGGTGGACCTCGCCAGGGGTCACTTACTGAATATTTTTGTAATACTCACCACTTCCACTTTGTTTGTCTCCTAGGTAAGGGCAAGAGCGTTTGAGGCAGTTGACAGGAGATTGCTATACTAGCCATGGGGACAAATTAGTCATGAGCTTCTGCATCATTGAGGTGTTTTATTTATTTATTTATTTTTTAATTTTTATTTTTGTTGAACTATTTAATAATGCAAGGGCTAGCCTTGAATTGAGTCAATTTTCCATTTAAAATTCTGTTTGGTTTAAATTATTGTTTTAAAGGGATCTCAAATAAGTTCTTTGTTTTCCTGTTTAATAAAGCATTGGTGAATTTCTGTGGTTATTTATCAAATTTTGTTAAATTTTATGTTTTTCCAAACCTTGGATACAGAGTAACACTCAAGGTCTGGTATATGAAAGTCGGGTTGTTACAAATTCCAAGCACACTAAAGAAGACATGAGGAGAATAAACATATAATAGATTGGGAGATTGGCCAACACCAATTACATAACGCAAGGGGACCTCCCCTTGAGAGTAACAATTTTTTTTTTGAAAAACACAAGATAAACGATCCCCATCATCCGCATTTAAAATTTCTACCTCCTTTTTATCATCCGAATGTATTTCTTGGTCATCTTCATTGACATCTCTGATGGAAAGGGTCCTTCTTTTGGGGCATTCGTACGAAAGATATCCTCGTTGGCTGTATTGAAAGCGTTTACCAAAAGAGGGACGAGTATAAGGGTTAACAACTCTTTTGGAAGGATTACCTTCGACACCTTTATTTTGAATTGGTTGTTTGGCTTGTGTATTCCTTTTTTTTTTTTTTTTTTGCTGATTGAGTAGCTGAACTAGCATGGGATGTTCTTGCTTGTTGTTCGGTTGTATTCTTCCTTTGCCCCAACTAGTTAGGATCCCAAGTTGTTCTTCTGGCATAGAGACGAACGAGTTTGCACTCTTCTTGTTCTTCCACCTTAGTAGCCAACGTAATTGCATCTTAAAAGTAGGCCAACAGATAAAGATTGACTGTCTTTTTTATATCTTCTTGCAACCCTTTGACAAATCTAGAGATTTGGTGATGTTTAGTTTTCGGAAGGTTGTTTCTTATCCCTAGTCTGTGAAACTCCTCGGTGTAATCCATGATTGTTCGACTACCTTGAGAGCATTCTTGATATTGATTATATAGGATTTGCTAGTAGTTGACAGGGAGAAAACGTTTCTTCATTAACCTAAGCATTTTTGGCCATTTTTTTATTGGTTGTTTTCCATAAAATCGTCTGTTGTTTTGTAGCTGATCCCAACAAGCCGAGGTGCCACTTCGAAGTTTGAATGCTACCAATTTGACCTTTTTGTTATTAGGAGTGTTGGCATAGTTGAAATTTTTTTCCACATTTTTAACCTAGTTGAGGAAATTTTCGACATCCATTTGGCCATTAAAGCTTGGTCGATCTACCTTCATTCAAACTTCTTGATTTTCTCGATAGGCGTAGTGGCTAGCACAGATACAGATACGAGACATGGATACGACATGATACGGACATGGCGACACGTCATTTTTTTAAAATCTAGGACACGACACAGTAATGACACATTTATTAAAATATACATTTTTTAAAAAGATTTATATCATTTTTATACCTAAAGAAAATTTAAAGTAAATGTGTTGATGCATTTATATGCTTACAAAACTTAGTTTGATGTATTTCACACTTAAAAAACTTACTTTTACCTCGATACAACCATCAACATCATCCAACAAAATTTTCATGATGATTGGTATGAGATTCTTAGGGCTTTATGTAGGGAAGTGTTCGACTTTGGCTCCATTAGCCCTCTACAACCCAACAAGGCAATCTTAGTGGTTGAAAATAAGGAACAAGGTTTGATTTTAGGCAAAATTCGTGATTGGTATAAGGTTGGCTCATTCATGGTGAAATTCGAACCATAGAGCATTGAGACTTTCTATAAAGAACAGAAGGTGCCTTCATATGGAGGATGGATAAAAGCTAGAAATTTCTCAATCGATAGATGGTCCATTGAATCCTTCACATTCATTGGAGATCTTTGTGGGGGGGTTTTTGGAAGTAGCAAAGAAGACATCATCCCGTATGGACATGATGGAAGTTTGTTTGAAAGTAAAGAAAAATCGACGAGGGTTTTTTAGTGGTCATTATCCATCTTCCTTCATCTTCCATCGAGGCGATTTCCGTCCAAATTGACCCCTTTTTCGAAGCTTTGCATTACATGGGGTACAGAAGCATTGGATGATTCCTTTGCCGGTGTGTGAACATCAAAGCACGGACTCCCTCTCCGTCCCTCCCCTTGCACAAAGGACAAATTCATTCACCAACACCAAGGACACTATTGATCAACATTACCATCGAGAAGCCAACCAGCTGCCCACATCTGGCCATTTATCATCAGTTGTCCCATCAAAAGTTTCTCCATTAGATTTGCTTATGTCCTCTTCTACACGCTCGACCATTTTGACCACACCTAAGCTATCACCAATCTTGCCTTATACTTAGACTTCTCCTAGAAGTTGTCAACCATCATGAGACCTTTCCCATCTACTGTTCCTTTAGACCCTCTCTCTTCTTCACTATAGACTACTGCCGGAGATGGTGTCCCATCTGAAGCCTCCCTCAAGCAACCTTCTAATTTACATAACTCTCTGTCTCCCTCTGCAAAACCATCTTCCCTTACTCTTTAAGCAACATCTCCACCCATCACAACAACCCCTTTCTCTTCTCCACCATCCAAAAATCCATCTTTTCCCCCACCCATCCCTAATCCTACAACAAGTTCTATCAACAACCTTCCTCCCTCAAACCTACTAAACCCCATCCTTTTCCCCTCCTATCCCTAATCCTACATCAAGTTCTATCAACAACCTTCCTCCCTCTTTTATCCCCTCTTACCAAACCTACTATCTTTCACCCCGACATAAAACATTCCATTGCCATCATTGCTTTCCCATCGGACGCCGACACTGATGCCTACCTTACTAGGCCCATTCCTACTTTGCAGTTTCTCCTCATCACATGGAAGATGGTTGGTACGATTTTTCCCTTCCAACAATTGCTGATTCTTTCAACCCAGCTCCACATTTGATGGCTTTGGCTCCATCGTTTAGAGATATTGGTCCTTGTATAAAGGCAATCCGAACTAAAAAGCATCCCCACAGGTTATCAGCTAAGAGAAAATAAGGCTTGAGATAAATACGGAATCTTGAGAGCTCTATATCATATGACAAAAAAGCTCAAGCAATGCATAGAGAGGAATCTTTATCAGTATGACAACAAACCGTTTTGACTTTGCTTGTTTCATTTGATCTAGGCTGAAGTCTCTGTTTATGATGATTCTCTTTCAGCCCAGTTGGGCTATGAAGTTTGGTCTTTATCAATCTTGATGTGCTTCTTCAACAAGGATCTTTGTGCAGCTTTGTTTTTGGGTCCATTTTGCTTTATTGTTTCTTATCATTTATTGATTGGCTTGTACATTCAATTCTCTCCTTAACTTGATCTCCTATGGATGTCTTTCTTTGTTTTGGGTTATGCTTTTGGTTGTATTTGGGTGTTCTCCCTATTGGATCTATCCCTTCTGTACACTTTGGATATTTCATTTATCATCAAAATGTTTTTGTACACTATGATCGAGGAGTTCCTCAATCTGCCATTTGGGGAGAGAGGTCGTTTTCTTTGGCTTGCTAGCGTGTGTGCGGTTTTGTGGGTTTTCTAGGCGAATAAAATAGTAGGGTGTTGAGAGGGATCCTATGGAGTTATGGTCCCTTGTTTGCTTTCATGTTCCCCAATATCGAAGGTTTTTTGTAATTATAGGCACGATTATGTATTGCTGGAGTCCCTTCTTGTAAAGGGACCCCTTTTTTTGTGGGCTTGGTTTCTTTATCCCCGTGTATTCTTTCATTTTTTCTCAATGAAAGTTGTTCTTATTTATTTATTTATTTATTTATTTTTTTTAAAAAAACTTTTACCCAAAGGTAAAAGATAAAAATAAAAGAAAAGATCTTAACTAAAGAATCTTACAAGAGTTAACCAAGAATTTATCTAACCGAAACAAGATTTTCCAAGAAACAACAAGAAACCCAATCAAGATATTACATCAACTAAATTGATCTAATAGCAAATAAGCATGCAAATGTGGGGTGTTGAGATATGTGGGTCATTTCAACTTTTTGTCTGGGATTAAGATTGTTCCATACTTGCACATTTATTTTTAGCCTAGATTTGGGTTGGATTTACTATTACGATAAATAATTTGCCATCTTTTTAGCTTGTCTTCGATAAAGAATGTTTTAGTGACTAATGTTTTGGCTCACTTTGCCCCCATTTTGGGGTTTTGTCATTTGTTACCTGATCTGGAAACAAGGGTTATTGTTGCTCTTTTATCATTATTGGGGGATTTTCAATATTCTGATGGGAGAAGGGACTTCTGTTTGTGGTTCCCTAATCCTTTGGAGGTGTTTCTTATAATTCCTTTTTTCTTTGTTTGGTTCACCCTTCTCCCTTAAGAGATTCGGTTTATGCCTTGATGTTGGGGATGAATATCCCTAAGGTTAAGTTCTTTATTTGGCAAGTTCTCCATGCTTAAACAGGGTGTCAAGGAGGATGGCTTCCTTGAATGGGATGTGGTGTTGCATTCTTTCTAGGAGAGTTGCAGAAGACTTTGTTTGCATATACTATGTGGACTTGTTTCTTTGATGGGTTAGGTTTTTCCTAGCTAGCAATGTGACTGTAGAGAGATGCTAACAATGTGACTGTAGAGAGATAATTGAGCAGTTCCTTCTCTTCATCCTCCTTGTAGTGAGATTGGAAAGTTATTGTGGTAGGCGGAAGTGTGTGCTATTTTGTGGGGTCTTGTCTTTGAGATGAGAGGAACAATAGAACCTTTAGAGGGCTTGAGCGAATTCATTATGATATTTGGTCCCTCGCCAAGTTCCATGTTTCCTTATGGGCTTCGGTTATGAAGCTCTTTTGTAATTATCTGCTTAGTTTTATCTTGTTTGATTGGGGGCCTTTCCTTTAGTTAGCCTTTGCTTTTTGTGGGCTCTAGTTTTTTGTATGACCTTGTATTCTTCCATTTTTCTCAATGAAAGTATGGTTAATTTATATATATAAAAAAGAGAATAATAATTAAAAATACAATAATAATATGCCACTTATTAAATTATGTCAGATTTTTGTTTCATAATGTAAATCAATGCTAAATGCAATCCTTGAAATTTGAAGGCTCCTACTTAACTTGATAGTCCATTTCTTTGTATGTCCTTACCCTGTAAATAAAGGGAAAGTAATACATGGTGCTTACAGACTCTCTTGTTATGCTTTGCTTCTTGTGATGGTCTATCTACTTACTACTTTGTCGGTACCTTTTTCTTGCTGTTTTCAAATCCATATCTTTCTATTGAACTTCTATTTCTCTTTCTCTTTAATTCTTCTTTATTATTATCTTTTATTGCAAACCTTTAATCATTATTAGACGGTAAATTATGAAGAATAACCTTAATGCAGTTGGGAATAAAAGATTGTCTTGCCATGGAAACCTCTGCGAGTGTGTTTATTAATGTAGAAGAGCAATAGCTGCTATATGTTTATTTACTAGAGAAGCTCTCTACACAGAGGTTTGGTTCTCTGATTTGATTTCTTGTAGCTCTCTTTTAAAGGAATCTCAACCCTTGAGAAGTTCTAGAACTGATTTTTTTTCTTTTTGAAGTAGTTCATCTTTATTTATTTATTACTAAACTTTTTTTTTTTTTTTTTTTGTAGATTTCTACTATACTGCTTTGATTTTATTATGTATTTTTGTGATTTGTCTATTATTTGCCGTCCTTTCCACCCTCCCATTATATATGCATTCCCTCTCTTTCATCTTGATTGAGTATGATATTGACGCAGGTGCAATGGGGGCATCATTACTTAAAGTGCTTCTTAGACATATATCATCATTTCTTCAACTTTCATCTTCTGACTACATAAATTTGCAACCAACTTTGAAGTACTACCATAAAATAGAAGGGGTCTTGAAACTGTTGAGACCAATACTGGATGCGGTTGTCGATTCAGATATAGCTTCTGATGAAGAGCTTACTCAGGCATTTGAAGAACTTGATCATTCAGTGGATGAACTAAGGGTGCTGTTTGAAAATTGGCAACCGTTATTGAGTAAAGTATACTTTGTAAGTTATACATTATCCTTATTTTTCTTTTTTTGATGAATATCTTAACTTTATTATTATTATTATTGTTGTTGTTATTATTATTATTATCATCTTAAAGAGTAAGTTTATCTCTCTCATCAACTAAGGCCACTCTACTGACTGGGAGCATTTAAAAATGGAAATTCTCACGTGTAAGGTTTAGGGCCTAATGGTTTTATTTTGAGTACCTTTTTTTTTTTTAAAAAAAAAACAATCTTGTTTACTAATATGTAATTTTTGTCCTATAATCATGTATTTTTTGTCCTATAATTAACTTTTTCATTTTTTTTAATATTGAAAATATTGTTTGTTTTCTTACAACTTCTTTAATGTGGTTTTCATTCTTTCTAACTAAACATTTGAGTTCTTATTCAAATTCAAAAACCAAAAATAAGTTTTCAAAATCTACTTTTTATCCTTCCTAAATCCTAACTAAACATTTGAATTCTTATCTAAATTTAAAAAACCCATGGTCGCCACCTACCTAGGAATTAACTTCCTATGAGTTTCCAACCATCATGGGTTGGCCTAGTGGTGGTGGGAACATAAAAGGCCAAAGGGCTAAGGAGTCATGGGATCAATCCATGGTGCCACCTACCTAGGATTTTATATTCTACGAGTTTCTTTGATACTCAAATGTTGTAAGGTCCGGCGGATTGTCCCGTGAGATTAATCGAGGTGTGCGTAAGCTCTGCTGGCCCAGACACTCACAGATATAAAAAAAAAATAGTTTGTGTTTAGGGTGTTGACTATTTTAGTCTGTTGACTATTTTAGTCTAGGTTATAATAGTCTGTGGGTATAGACTATTTTAGTTTGGGTTGGAAATAGTAACCACGATAATAAAGAGGGAAAGAGAGAATAAGTAGGAAATAGTAAACATTGTAACAAATAGTGAACGGGGATTGGAAAAGTAAGATTGTGGTTAATTGTAGGTTATAATAGTTGGAAATACCAGCTATTATAATTGGAGCCCCAAACATGGAGTAGCCAGTTGGTGGTCCAAATGCCTTAAGTTTTCAAAGCCTACTTTTTTTTTTTTTTTTTTTTTTTAGTTTCAAAACTTGGATTGATTTTTAAATAAAACGCTCCTAAAAGGTACATAACAAAATAAAGAAATCAATAAGTGAAACTAGTGTTTATAAGCTTAATCTTTAAAAATAAAAAACTAAATGGTTATTAAACGAGGTTTTAACAATTAGGTTTTATGGATTTCAAATATCATTGGATCTAGCAGCTTGTAGAATAGCAAAACGATCCAATATAGCAAAACACTACGAGAGAGTCAATTAGTAGCAAGAGAGTCAAATAGTAGCAGTATGATGTTTTAAATGTGACTTTAACGATCTAAGCCAGATGATATTGGTAAAGGATAGTGAAAATAATAGATTTTTGATATCATGCGAGTGTAGAAATGTATACCTTAAATGGTTTGTGGGCTTCTAGTTTCAGAGATAAGAGTTTGGTTGCTGTGGAAGCATCCTTGATAGTATCTTACAATTAGGACAGAACTCTTGAAGATTTTGAAATGGGGCTGGGACTTGTGAAAGAGTTCCTTGCTTGTAAGAGATTCATTGATGGATTCATCCGTTTGACCGAGTAGATATGCACTGTCAGGCTGTTGTAGGCTGTCTAAATAATAAGAGTGAAGAGTGTTGTTGTATTCATTTGTTTAAAATGGTAAACTCGGATGTGATGAGAGCAAAGATTTCCTTGACAGGATTGGGTGAAAACTTGGCTTGAACACCATCACATGGAGGTCACACAGTTCTTTTTTAAGCTGTTATTTGGTCAACTCAACCAGGCGAATGGGTGAGACGGCCCATATTTTTGTCAAAAATGTGTTATTTGTTTTTGAAATTGGGTCAATGTTAATTTCTTAAACTAAAAGACAAACAAAAATAGTAGATCACCTTTTTTTTTCAATGTAAAAATTGAAAGCAAAATGGTTATCAAGTGCACTTAGCCATATTAATCTGAGAGATTTTTATTCTTGACAATGACGATACATTTTGAAGCATAACCATGGCTTTGTCCGTTTTGCACCTCAGTTGGACTATTATATGGTTTGACATCATGCTCACAAATAGGAACATGGGTTACAGACTCGGCCCTTTTTTTTGTAGTTCAACTCCCTTTTGTAGGCTTATTTTTGTATACCATTGTATTCTTTCATTTTTTTTCCTCAATTATAGTGCGGTTGTTCTTTTTCAAAAAAATTATTCGTTGGCATCTTTTTACTAATCTATCTCTGTCTCCCTCTCTCCTTCCATTTTCGGTGTATGATCCAAGGTATTGCAAACTGAAGCATTGATATCAAAGATTGGGAAATTTAGCTTGGATATATTCCAGCTTCTTCAGTCTTCAAATGAAAATCTTCCGGAGGAATTGAGTTCAACATCTCTTGAGGTAATGACTGATTTAAGATTTATGGTTTCAACTCTTTTCCATGATATTGATAGATCTTATTCATTCACCATTTTCCATTGCTTTTTACAATGGAGTATAAATGTAGTGAAGGTGAAAATCAACATATGGACAGCCTCTATTTTTCCTCTTTCTGTTGGATTAATGTTTTGTGTAATACTGAGCATCAACGACTAATTATTACAGCACTGTGTCCAAAAAATTAAGCATATTGGAAAGGAAGAAATATCTTTTGTTATTAAAGATGCCATAAGGAATCAAGTAGATGGCATTGCTCCCAGCTCAGATGTTTTGGTGAAACTTGCGGATTCCCTAAGTTTGAGATCAAATCAGGAGATCTTAATTGAGGCTGTGGCGCTTGAAAAGTTGAAAGAGAGTGCAGAACAAGCTGAAAATACTGGAGAAGCCGAGGACATTGATCAAATGATCGCTCTTGTAACCCGTATGCATGAACGACTTATTGTGATAAAGCAGTCCCAAAGTTCTAGTCCTGTATCAATACCTGCTGATTTCTGCTGTCCTCTATCTCTCGAGCTAATGACAGATCCAGTTATTGTAGCATCAGGGCAGACCTATGAGAGAGTATTTATTAAAAATTGGATTGATCAGGGACTCAATGTTTGCCCGAAGACTAGACAGACATTGGTCCACACGAATCTTATACCTAATTACACTGTTAAGGCTCTGATTGCAAACTGGTGTGACACAAACAATGTGAAATTGTCTGATCCGACAAAGTCGGTGAACTTAAACCAGCTTTCACCCCTTCTGGTTGGGAGCTTTGAGTCTGATACCCCTCGAGAACCCCGTTTTCCTCATTCCCCTGGCTACCAACCGATGTCTCCTCAGTCAACCAGGTCTGCAGGTTCAGGAAAGAACTTAAACTCACTTGGTGGAACCCATCGAGATGGAAGTTCTTCTTTGCTCTCCCACTCTCTCTCTGAGGATTCCTTGTCAAATGATGCTGGAGATGAACGAGGGATTGATGTTAGTAGATTATTGCTTTCAAGTTCAGAAGATCAAATGGCCAAATTGGAAGAAAATGGTTGCGATTCAGTTGCTAAACCATCTACGTCACCATCTGGAACCAATGTTCCAAATACCAGTGGTGAGGATGAACCGTCTCACAGTCATAACAGGACTTCCTCCACCTCTAGTGCAGTCTCAAATGCTAATCACTCTCGAGGAACTTCAGGGGAAGCCAATGAAGCTACACATTTGTCAACCAATTTGACAGGTTATGGCAGTGATGCTGCTGGGGAGAGTAAATCAGAGCCCTTGGCTGCTGCTTCCTCGACTACCAACCACAGAGAACCAGAGCGAGAGCATCCACCTAGACTAGCTGACCCTAGGTCTCGAGGTAATACGATGTGGCTCCGGCCATCAGAGAGGTTTGCCTCTAGGATAATTACATCATCTGCTAATGAGACAAGGCCGGATCTTTCTGCTATTGAAGCACAAGTTCAGAAGGTGGTAGAGGAATTAAAGAGCAGTTCACTGGACACTTTAAGAAGTGCCACAGCTGAATTGCGGCTGCTGGCTAAACATAATATGGATAACCGGATAGTGATTGCTCAATGTGGGGCCATTGAATATTTGGTTGATTTGCTCCTCTCTGCAGACTCGAAGATCCAGGAGAATGCTGTGACAGCACTTCTAAACTTATCCATTAATGATAATAACAAAAGTGCCATTGCTCAGGCTAATGCCATTGAACCTTTGATTCATGTTCTTAAAACTGGGAGCCCAGAAGCAAAGGAGAACTCAGCAGCAACTCTTTTTAGCCTCTCAGTGATTGAAGAGAACAAGGTCAAAATTGGAAGATCTGGAGCAATAGGACCTCTGGTTGAATTATTGGGCAATGGAACTCCAAGGGGAAAGAAGGATGCAGCTACAGCTCTGTTTAATTTGTCAATATTTCATGAGAACAAAGCTAGAATTGTACAAGCTGGAGCTGTGAGGCATCTTGTGGAGTTGATGGACCCAGCAGCAGGAATGGTTGACAAGGCTGTTGCTGTGTTGGCAAATCTTGCTACTATTCCCGAGGGTAGGTCTGCAATTGGCCAGGAAGGTGGAATTCCGGTTCTGGTTGAGGTCGTCGAGTTGGGTTCTGCGAGAGGAAAGGAAAATGCGGCAGCAGCATTGTTGCAGCTTTGCACAACAAGCAATAGGCATTGCAGTATGGTGCTCCAAGAAGGAGCCGTGCCACCATTAGTGGCATTGTCTCAATCTGGCACCGCTAGAGCCAAAGAAAAGGTACATCAAATCTGTCCTTAATCTTCTGTTTGATATCTTATGGTTAAATTATCAGTTAGTCTTATAACTTTCAAGGTTATATAGATTTAAGCACATTATTTTAAAAAGGTTCTAATGGATTTTTAAGTTACTCGTCTGGTAACTATTTGGTTTTTAGTTTTTAGTTTTTGAAAATTAAGCATATTTACTCTCAATTTCTTAGGATGGTTTTCACTTTTTTTAAGTAAACTACTTTTTTTAGTTTTCAAAACTTGGCTTGGTTTTTAAAAACATTAGTAAAAAGTAAATAACAAAGCATGAAATTTAGAGGTGTTTATTGGCTTAGTTTTCAAAAACTAAAAACCCAAATTCAATAGTTACCAAAGGGGGCCTAAACTCCAAATTTTTGTTTTGTGTAGCTAATTCTTGTACTTTCGAACAGGTCTTTAAACTTTTAATTTTGTGCTCTATAGGTCCTTTGCCATTAATGCTATTAGTATGTTAGACTATTATTTAAGGATTATCTAGTAGGGTAATTGTGGGTCAATTCAAGCATTTTGTAGCACAAACATTGAACGCATTAACAGAGTAATTGGCAGGACCTCCTCGAAACAATAGTAAAGGCTTAGGGCATATTAGAATCTTTTTAGAGGGTAGGGATTACACAGAAAAATGATTAGTGAGTTATTAGAAATTTTTACCAAAACTAACCATACGGCTAATCACAGGCCCAAGCACTTCTAAGCCATTTCAGAAGCCAGAGACATGGCAATTCAGGAAGAGGGTAAATTTTTTTGCATGAAAATCTTATATGCCATCTGAGGTTCTTGGAAGAGAAGAGATATATGAGATATTCATGTACATCTAATGTAACAAATAATGCATGTGAAGGTGTTTCTCGTTCCTTGATTTTTTGCACTGTATGTTTCCCAAAAGTTGGAAGGCAGAGTGAAACATTGGGAAAAAAAAAAGGAAAAATTACTTAAAATTTGATTAGGTTCTGTAAAATATTCCATTCTAGTTGGTGTATCAATTATTATTGGTCTTGAACTTCTTTCTTGGAAAAAAAAAATGTATATACTTGTATTTTGTCTGATCTCGTTCCCTTTTGGTTTATTTTCTTCTTTCTTTTCCAAATGGGAATATTTCATATCTATCCCCACTATCTAACATCTGCTTATAGGTTTCAGGCAGTTGAGGGTTTCTTTTGTTCTTGTATGCTCTTATATTTAGTTTCATTTCTCTCGATGAAAGCTCGGTTTCTTGTTATTATTTTGAAAAAATCTGCTTATCGGTTGTGATCAGTATTGTTAAGTGTAAAATCTCTACTACATGAATGTATAGTATGTTATGTTTAGAGTGTGAAGATTTGATCTTTTAATATTTCATGTATGTTATGTAGGAGTTGCATGTTATCGTTGCATCGTGTTTCGTGTTTTCAAAGTTTTGATGATTCTTACCTTAGATATCATTTAGGTCAAAATAACATTCTTTAAATTTTGAATTTTGTTTTATTTTGATTTCTGTACTTTCAATAAATCTCAACAAAAATTGTTCTTCATTAGCATTTCCTTTGTAATTGTGAAAATATAAGAAAATATTAGTATTAATTTAATAAATTTGAAAAAAAAATTAACTTTGAATGATAAAATTTATGATTTATACAAAATACATGAACCAAATATTAAAAGATGCTGACTAAAATGAAATGGAGTCTAAAGTAGGATTAAAATGGTTCTTTAAGTTTGTGTTTAAAATTTTGGTTAAAATACTATTTTGGTGTCTATAATTTGAGTTTATTATATTTTAGTCGATGAATTTTCAATGTCTATATTTAGTGGTTTCAAAATGTTGTATATACAACTCTTAAGTTTTGAGGATCAATTAGAAATTAGACTAAAAATTTGGAACTAAAAATGTATTTTTTAAAAAAAAATAAATTAATTAAAGCACTCACCTTCTAAAAAAAATGAATTTACCATCCTTCAACCAAAAATAAAAGATAAAAAGTAATAATAAAAAAAATTAACAATTCTTTAACAAATCACCTAATAACTTTTGAAAACTATATCAACAAGATATGCCTGCTCTAAGTAAATAAATGAAATAATTCAAGCTCAATAAAGCATTAAAAAAGTAACTAAAAAATTTGAAATTAACAAAGACTTGATACCAATTGGTTGACTGAAATCAAACAATAAAGGTATCAAGTGAAGTAATAATAATAATAATATCAAATAGATTCTTCTTGATGCGTATCCAACCATTTGGAAGTATTATATGAAGCAAAATAAAGAAAATTTTAAGAGGCTTTCACATTAATCTTCAAAGACGGGCTAAGGCATAAGAAGAGACAAAAACTTTTGAGCCAAAATTTATTTATGGGTTTTCAACATAAAAGGCTTTAAGGTAAGCCTATTTTACGTTATTGTCTAAAACATTCAATTTTTTTATAAAGAAGACCTTCTTGCTTTTATATTTTCACTAATATCACATAATATCAAAAAAAAAATGTTAAATAATATTAAACAATATCAAAGAAATGATTGATACGTGAAAAGAAAAATTTTAAAAAAAATATTAAATACATTTTCTCTCTATAGTTGAGAATTGAAAAAAATATTAAAAAGATTTTCTCTCTAATTGAAAATTAGAAGAAAATCATATTAAATGCATTTTCTCTCTCTATCATAAATTCACTTTCTCTCTCCATCGTTAAGGGAACTTTGAAAATAGGAAAAATAAATATGAAATTCGGAAATAAAAAAATAAAAAGGGTAAATTTGTCCAAAAATAACACTAAAAAGCTTTTCTTGAAAATTTTCAAATTTAAAGATATTTTTGAAATATAAGGCCCAAAGATGATCATTTATATAAAAATCTCTTTATTTATAATGTTAGTAATAAATAAAGCTCTACCAAAGCCCAAGTTTGACCATTGTCTTATGGGGTATGTTTAGGAGTTATTTTAAAATGGCTAAAATCACTTTTCTCATTTTCAAAATCATCATGAAATATATTTTTAATCCTTCAAAACTAATTATGATGATTGAAAATTGCATTTAAAAGTATAAAATTAAAAATTAAATTAATTTTAAGTGATCAAAGTGTGTTTTTGAGTGATTTTAAAAATGACAAAAGTGATTTTAACGATTTTAAAATCACTTCCAAACATACCATGAACCTACTCAATATAGTAGATTTAAATGGAAGAGAATAATTACTTGATGATGAAGATCTTCAAGAGGGAAAATTGTTGAAGAAGTTGAAACAAAATCTCTTTGCTCTTTGTTACAAAACAGTTAAAGGAATATGTTAGTTAAATTCTATTAATTGGTGAACAAATTACAACAATACTCTTTAGTTACATCTTGTAAAACATATCATCATAAAAGAGAAGAATAAGAAAGTATTGAGTGAGAGGGAGAATGTATAAGAGACTTATCTTTCATTTTGTTCTTGGCTTTTGATGCTCTTTTGTAATATTGAAGTAATGAATCTTGAAGAACTTCACAGTGGATGCAGGTAGCTATTACCGAACCACTATAATCACTACAACAAAATGAGGTTTTAATGACTCATAAACAGTGACAAAAATACAGAGGAAAGAGAAAAAACAGTCATAAAAGCTAAATTCACGCGTTTTTGGCGTTGGATTGGATTCAAAGACTAAAAAAAAGAGTCACGAAAAGCGTTTATGACATTTTTCTAGAGTCATGAAAACCCAATTTTGTTGTAGTGAATCAAGTGTGTATCATCTTCTTCCTTTGAGAATCTCAGCTTAATTCATCAAGCTTTTCATCTGCAATTGATCGAGAGACGGAAAGAGTTTTCTTTAGCATTTTCTTGTGATCCGAATGAAAGATTAAAGGACTATTTTTTACTTCTCTTGTCTAATTTGAATTGTGTATCAACATGGAAGTGAGAAGAGTGCAAATGGCCTTATTTTCTAGTTCAATACTCTTAATTCTCAATTCTGACTTCCCAACTCTTTGAGTCAAACACACTCTTAGTAAACTGTTTACTACAAAATTAATTTTATATATAAGTGATAGAGTGCGATAGATTTCCATCACTGGGCAATAGACCACAATAGACTTCTACTGCGGTAGTGAAATTTTTCTATATTTATAAATAGTTTGATATTTTTCTATTTATAATAGTTTTATTTTTAAAAAACTATTTATATAATAAGTACGTGTACGAGTTTATCGATAATTCATTTAAAAAAGATATAGCCATATTTGATTTATTTTATATTCACAAATAAATATTATATATGTTTTAAACAATAATCCACAAAAAATATTAAACTAAAGAATATTATTATAAGAAAATATAAAATTAATCTTAAGCAGTTTTTAAAATATTTTAAAACAAAGTTTACAAAATTTTAAAAATCACATGTGCAAATACTAGTTTTGAGAAGTAAGACAAAGATGATTCAAGAGATCTTTCATATTACATTTTTAAAAGGTTAGCTAATGTACAAGAAAATAAAAAAACTTTTGAACAAAAAAATTATTTATAATATTAGTTCAATGAGTCAAGAAAATAATAAAGTGAAGATGACACAATAAATTGTATTTTTCAAAGATGGCACGTTGAACAAAAAAAAGTGTGCATAAATTGTGAATAGAGAAATTTTTAAAGTGCACTGCTCTTGAATTCGTGATGTCAAACCTTGTCAAATGTGCTCTTCAAGTTTTTACCTTCTAAAGAAGACATTTAAGATAATTTAGAGCGATCCTACCTTTTTATTTCTGTATTTTGACTTCTCCATTGATGTGAAATTGAGTTCTAATTTCCTATGTCTTATTTTTTCTATTTTTAATTTATTTTCTTTTGAAGACTTTTGAGTTGTTGGACCTTTGAACATCTTTTTAAAATGACTTGTAATGTTCTTAAAAAGACAAATTAATGATATCCAAACATGGTATTTCTTCAACCCCTTTTGGTTTTTTTTTCCTCCAAATTTTACTTAAGGTTTAATGATTAAGGGCCTGTTTGGATTGATTTGAGAAAAAAGTATTTTTTTAAAAATTCATTTATATTTAACATCTTTTGATAAAAACAGTTTAAAATACACTTCAAAATCTATTTTAAGTAGTTGCCAAACACTTCAATTTTTCTGAAAATGACTTATTTTTTAAATTAAATAATTGAAAATGTATTCCAAACACACCCTATGTCGATTTATTAAATTAGTTTTCGATTGAACTAATGTTGGAGTTAATTGTCTTAGGATCTGAGAGTGACCATCATATATTTAAGTTAGATCTAAGAGTTATTCATTCTTCTTACTAAGCTATTGGTTAAAATTATTCTTAAATTAGTCTTATTTGTGAGTGCTTGCAACGATTGGCGAAGAATCACTAGATTTGCATAAATCAAATATTTTGGACGCTTTTTACTTTCCCAAATTAATAACAATTAATAATTGAGATTGATTTCTATCATTATGCAAAGAATATTCCACAAAAATAAGATCTATCAAGGCTCCACAATTTTACTCATCAAGACATGTCAAAATTCTGTATATATATATATATATATATATATATAGAACAAGTATTTCAAACAACTTGGTTTTACACAATAATAGCAAGAATTAGTTCAAACTAATTTAAATAATCATCATATTTTACAATATCATTGACTTCAAATTTCAAGCATGCATTTTCCTCGACTAATAACTTATTTTCAATAAGTAAAGTCATTCAGGTCATTTTTCAATTCTAAGTATGAAGATTTTTTTTTTTTTTTTTCATTTTCTTCTTTTATACTACTAAGCTCGTTTAATAACTCAGTATTTTTGTGACTTAATTTCGTATTTTTCTTTTTAAGAGACGAATATTTGGATATATCTTTTCAAATCAACGTGTATTTTCACTTTTTTTAACATAACAATTGCGAGAATGAGAAATCAAAATTTTCAACCTCTAGAAAGGTCATACCAATTACGGTAGACTTAAACTCACTTTGGCATGTATAATTTCACTATTGATACACCAATGTTACACTTAAAATTAAATTTTGAATGAGTGTGTGATATATTTGAATAAATGCATTTTTAAGAAATATTATATATATACTAATGATATACCAATGGTTATACTTAAAATGAATTTTGAATTAATGTCGATATATTATTAATATATCAATATTATACTTGAATTTTTATTTAAAATGACGTATATATACATTAATGATATACTTCACATTAATTTTTAACGACTAAACAATTTTCTTATTGATTAACTAAGTTTATACTTTAAATAAACTTTCAACGAGAGTTGATAATTTAATACTTTTTTCTACCATCTATGATTTTTCTAAAATAAATATGTTGCAATTTTCCTCTTCCTCAATCATGAAATTTTTTTATAAGTACTTAAAGTATTAAACTTTCTTTATTCACCTTAATTATTATTTTTCATTAATATTAGTGGACATATTAATTTGAGTGGTTTTCATCTTATTTTTAAAAACATGTAACGTGCCAAACAAATGAATTAGATAATAAACATATGCATCTAAAATCTTGATAAAATCGAGAAAGATTTGAGGCTATGAAAAAAAATGAAATTAAAATACCTCATATTGCCGATGAATTATTTTATTTTTACTATTTTTGTTTTCATTTGAATTTAAATATAAAATTTAAATTGTGGATTTTTTTCCCTATATGAATAGGGAAGCCAGAAAAAATGAAAGAAGTGGGAGAGTTGTGAACTTGCGAATGAGAGTGGGAGAGAGAGAGGGATCATAGTGGGAACGTGGGGAGAGAAAAATAAATTTTAAATTTTTTTATAGAAAATATGAAAAATATGCTTTTTTTTTTTTTTTTTTTTTTTTTTTTTTTTTACGAAAAAAAATATGCTTATTTGTCTTATATAAGAAGGATAGTCGATTCGAGTTTGTTAATTTCTAAGCCAACCAAAAACCAAACCAAACCAATAGTTTTACAAAGAAAAAATTCAAACCAACGTTCAACGAAGAATAAAACTAATGAATTGGTTTTTATTTGGTTCTGGAGTTTTTTGGTATTTTATTTTTCTTTCAAATTTTTATTTTTATTTCCACTTTTGTTTTGAATTGGTTATTGTTAATTTAAATTAAAATTGGGTCATTTTTTTTATAGATAGAAATTTGATGTTTTTGTATTTTCTTGACACTTTTTTAAATAAAAAACATACAAGTCTCATAATAATCGTTTTTTTTTCTTTCTAAACAACAAATATATATGCACCATAATGATTAAAATACTAAAAGTCCTTAATGTTAGAGTTTATTTTTAAGGGTGTATATATACCATCGGTTCTGTTCGATTTTGATTGGTTTTTTAAATAAAAAACGGATTCAAACCAATACTTTTTGGTTTTCTCCAAATACAAACTAATATGTCTAATTTTATACTAAAAAAATCAAACCAAACTATTGGATCGGTTTGGTTTTTCAATTTTTCAATTTTTGGTTGCACTCCTAGTCCTATAATTGATAAATATTTTTAGAAAGTGAAAAGTTTTATTTATTTATTATCTTATTTAGTGAAAGAAAGTGGGAAGTTAAGAAGGTATGTCGAAGTTTCTCGAAGTAATTTTTAAAATTAAAATAAATTAAATATTAATAATAAGAAAATACAACGTTTCTAAATTTATGGTCAAGATATTAATAAATAATATTTATTTTTTTAAAAAAATTAATAACTAAATTTAAGATTTATGGAATGTAGAACTAAAATTAAGAAAAGTATATTGACTAAAAATAAAATCAAAATATTGGACCAAAAAATGATATTTAAACATAGAAATTTTTAAAAGCTGCTAAATTATCGAAACAGTAATTTTAAAAGCTGCTAAATTATCGGAGTTAAACGTATAGATTTTAAATTTAAAATTCATCCCCACATCCGTGCACAGTACAGCAGTTACTTAGGGAAAAAAATATAATTAATTAATGAAAATCTTTTCCTAATTCTAATTTATTTGGAATTCTTTGCTTCTTCTTTTGTATAAATATGGGGACTGGTGGGGAAAATAGCAGAACCAGTATATTCATTCATCACTCTCCTCCGTCTGTGAACCTCTTCCATGGCGGGAAGCTAGGGTTTTCACTGTCTTCGGTATTTTGCATTTACGTGGGACATTGTTTGTTTATTCACATTACCTTTTCTTTTTACATTTATCGTTCTTGTTCTTTCTTTTGATTCTTCTCTGGTATATTCGTTGCCAGTATTTGTATATAATATCTGTGTTATATGTTCTTCTTGCTAAGAACAGTATCTTTTTCTATATGGAGAAGATTGCTTCGCATATGAAACTTGGGGAATGTAAGCAGAGTAATCTCTGCAAAGCGCACGAGCAGTTACATTCGGAGGCTTCGTCGTTTCTTCTCTTTAGTCTTCAATGGAAAGACTTGGAGTCGCACTTCGATTTCACTCTAGAGATGATTCAGACTCAGTACGAGGAACTTGAGGGACGGGAGAAGGCGATTGCGTTGAAGGAAGAGCGATTGGATGATGTGAAGAAATCTATTGATGAATGCTCGAAAGAGCTTGAGTTGAAGAAGAATGAACTGAGCGAGTTGAATCGTTTGATTGTGAAATATGACGGTGCGGTTAAACTGAAGGAGGCGGAATTGGATTTAGCCCAAGAGAGGCTAGGAGTTTTGTCGAAGGATATTAAATTGAAAGAAGACGAGGTTAATAAAGCATGCATGAGATTTTTGGAACTTGAGAAGGAGTTTGAGGAGAAGGAGAAGGTTTTTGATATGGTTCGAAAGAGGATTGATGATTGTGAGCATGTGATGGAATTAAAAGAACAAAAATTAAATAGCATAATGCTGTTAATTGAAGAGCGATCATTGGAATGTGAGTCCAAGGGGAAGAGTGTTGCGTCGATAAGAGCTTTGATTCAAGAACATGGAGAAGAGCTTGCAATCAAGGAGAAGCAGTATGATGCAATTCAGATGGCAATTAAAGAGAGCAATGGAGAACTCAAACTGAAAGAAAAGGAGCTCGAGACAATTCAAAATATGATTGCCACTAGGTGGAAAAGAAAAAGATTAGACAAGATAGAAAAGACTATAAAAGTGCGGACTGAAGAGCTTGATCTTAAAGAGAAGGAGTTTGGTGTAATGCAGAGCAAGTTGAAGGCTCTTTCTGAAGACTTGTTATCAAAGGAATCAGAATTAGAATCCATCAAAACTTGTATAAAGGAACATAGCAAAGAACTTGATGTGCAGGAAAAGCAACTTGACAGCACCCAACAATCTGTTCGAGATTGCCAAAATGCTGTTATACTGCTTACAAATTATGTTAGTACGATAGAAAAGGCTATCATCGAATGCTCAAAGGAATGGGACTTGAAGGAGAACCACCTTGATTCACTGCAAGAATCAGTGGATGACTACTTTAACGAGTTGCCATCAGTGGTGAAACAACACGATTCCATTTCTTTGACAGTCGGTAAATGCCTTGAAGGCTTAAAAGCTCAAAAAGAGCATTTCAATGTGTTGAGGAAATCAATAGAAGAGCGCTCAAAGAATCTCAAGAACGAAGAAAACAATTTTGAAAGACGGGTAGAAGAGCTCAACAAGAAAGATGAGAAAGTGAGCATGTATCTAAAAGAGATTGAATCTCTGAAAGCAGACATGGCTTCACAGATAATATTGCTGGAAAAAGGCCGTGAAGAACTAAGATTAAAAGAAATACAACATAAGGTGCTGGCTGAGCAACTTGAATCAAAAGAAAAAGATATGAGTCTAGTCAGAGTTTTGATGGAAAAATGTAATGACAAGGTAAAATTGATAGATGATCCAAACAATTTTCATATGAAAGTAAAAACTGAGGATTCTGGCTGCACGGACAGTTCTAATACTTTGAATTTTCATACTGGATCAGCCTTAGATGGAAAGCTTTTGTTAGCTCTCTTATGTGAGCATCTAAAACTGCATGATTTGGTACGCACGGAACTGATTATTACCCTTCAAGCATCTCCTGATCCTGCTAAGTTGGTTCTAGATGCTTTGAGATGGTTCTACCCTCCACATACAGTGTCTGAAGATGCAAAAGTCGATTTGCATAATGTCAAGAGGGGATGCATTTTGCTGTCTGAACTATTATTGAACATCTCACCAAAAATCTCGCCTCCACTGAAAGAAGAAGCTCTAAAGCTGGCAGGCCAGTGGAAGGCTAAGATATTGATGCCAGTTGAGAATCATGTGGAGGTGGTGGCATTCTTGCTACTTGTTGCTAATTTTCGGTTGGCCTCAGATTTTAATGCAGAAGAACTACAGATTCTTCTGAATTCTATTTCACAATATAAACAAGCATTTGAGCTATCCCGAGCACTTGGTATTGGAGATAAATCTTCTGGTAAGCAGTACGTGTCCTTTTCTCACCATCATTTTTATCATTTATTACAAATTGTTGGCAAAATAGTTTACTAGGTATAGTTTTGCTAGTTAATACATGAATATTCTTTTGTTGAAATGCTTTGAATTTGTTATCTAGCGCTATAAGGCTACCCGGTCAACAAGTCGGGCAGCGCTCCTGGTAGTTCCGTAAACTAAATTAATCTCTATGTTGATTTTTTACCGTTTACATTTATTTTTGTGCTTATTTTCATTTGTTTCTCATTTTATTCAGAGGGCAGTGCAACTCCTAGTTTTGTTAAACTGGAGCAACATGAATCTTTGCCAGCCAACCAAGTGCTGGACTCTTCCTTAAAAAATGAGCAGCTTAGCATGGATCCAAAAGAGAAGAGATTATTTCTACTTCTGAACAAGAAGTTGACTGGACCGAAATTGATACCAAGTGTAATCTTATCGATTCTTAAAGGGTCATCAGACCCTGCAAAACTTGTCTTGGATCTTATTCAAGGTTCTTTTCACCAACAATTGAAGAAAGAACAGTTAGGCTTTGAAGAAAGTTTCTTGAGGTGGTCCACACTTCTTTTAAAACAGTTAAAGCAAATCTCACCAATTATTGGTCCAAAGGAAAGAGAAGATGCAATGAAGCTTGCAGTTGACTGGAAATTGAACATGAGAAGTGATACAAATGGGTCTATGGATGCTGTTGGCTTCTTGCAACTTCTAGGGTCATATGGATTGACAACTTCATTCAGCGGGGATGAGATTTTGAAGCTCTTTGAGAACATAGTGCTTCATGATCAGGCATCGGAATTGTGCCTGATGTTCGGGTATAAGAAAAAGATACAAGGTTAGTTTTGTTCTCCGTTCACTTCTTATTCCTGTACTCAACTATGCTGATACTAACTTTGCATTAACATTAGAACTTGTACATTTTCTTTTTGTTAAGAAACTTCCATGATTCATGAATTAGGTTTCTTTGTTAGGACTTATGAATAATGTTAAAATAGAACTATTAACTCAAATTTCTTTATACTTCAGAGATTGTATTGCTGTCTGGTATCAATCATGATCAAAAACTTAAAAACAATAGCTGACAAAAACAAAAAATATTTGTATCTTTTTTTTTTTTTTTTATTTTTTAAAACATTGTGACGAGCGTGTGCTTGTTTCCCATCATAAAGACTTAATTGTAATATGATTAACAAGTTGTTAAGGGGATTCCCCATGTTCCTTGGTTTGTGCAGTCTTTCTTACCTTTTGGATTGAGAAACAGTTTACGCTTTTGATGAATGTTCGTCATTATTTTGTTTTATCAAACCTAAAACCATAATTTGGACGGGGATCAAGCCTATTTGGTGTAACTAGTCTTATTTCTTGTTCCTTATTTTTTATTTATTGTTTTGCTTTCAAAATTGTCTTTACTCATTTTAAGGCTTGTAGGCTCCGTTTGATTAACCATGTCATTGTTGGTAAATTTATGGTTGTTTCCTCACAACTTGTGTGTAGGTAAACTTTTCACCTTCATTTAAGAACATACATATGAATTATAAGTCAAGTTTCAAAAATGAAATCAAGTTTTCAAAAACTATTTGTTTAGATCTTATTGGGTATTTCCTCCCAATTTCTTACCATGGTTTTCATCTTTTTAAGTAAAAGAGCTAAACTTTTAAAAATTGAAGCCCCATTTGTTTTTAAAAACAAGTTTTCAAAAACTATTTGTTTAGATCTCATTTGGTATTTCCTCCCAATTTCTTACTATGGTTTTCATCTTTTTAAGTAAAAGAGCTAAATTTTTAGCCAAATCCCAAAAGAAAAACAAGTTTTTAAAAATAAAGGCCCATTTAGTTTTTGAAAATTGTGTTTGTTTTCTCACAATTTCTTATTCATTATTTTCATATTTCTTATGATGCTTGATTTCTTAGCTAATTCCCAAAAGCAAAAACAAAATACTTTTTTTAGTTTGCAAAAGTTGGCTTTGATTTTGAAAACACTCCTAAAGTGTACACAACAAAACATAGAAGACAATATATGGAAGTGGTGTTTATAGGCTTAATTTTAAAAAATAGAGAACCAAAAACCAAATGGGGTCTAAATTTTTTAGTTTCAAAACTGACTTAGTTTTTAAAAATATTTGTACAAAGTAAATAACAAAGTAAAAAATTTAGAGGTGGATTGTTTGTTTATAGGCTTATTTTCGAAAGTTAATGGTTACTAAATGAGACCTTAGTTTTTAAAATTTCAAAGTTTGACTTGGTTTTGGAAACATGTTTAAAAAGTAGGTATTAAAAAATGAAAATTGTGGGTGGTAGGTAAAACTTTGAATGTTAACTATTTGCTTTTTGTTTCTTGTTTTCTCTCTTTGCTAACTTGTTACTAGTTTTTTTTTCTTTAATTACAAAATTGAATAGCAATTTTTTGGTAAATGTTTTTAATTTTTTTAAGGGAAAAATACCTTTTTGGTTCCTAAGGTTTGAAAAATAGGTGCATTTAGTCCATGATGACCATTTTGGTCCCTAGTTTTCAAAAATAGGATAGGTTTAAAAGGTCCCTCTCTAAAAAATCCTAAACTTAATATTAAAAAATTATAGATGTTGACATGGCAAAATGACATTGAAAAATAATATTTATTTAATCATTCTTATTTCTTTCGCCTTCCTCTCCTTTCTCTTGTTCTCTCTCATTTTCTCTCTCGCTGATGCTGTCTTTCCTCCATCTCCATTACCATTTTTTTAAAGCTACGTCTTCAAAACAACCTACGTTCCATAGAACTCAATTTTGGGAATGCTACCAAAGTCCCACATTGCTCCTCCATCTCCATCACCATTTTTTTAAAGCTACTTCTTCAAAACAACCTACGTTCCATAGAACTCAATGTTGGGAATGCTACCAAAGTCCCACATTGCTTAGATTAATGGATGATCATGGGTTTATAAGGGAGTACAACTATCTCCATTGGTACGAGGCCTTTTGGGTGTAACAAAAACAAAGCCATGAGGATTTATGCTCAAAGTGAGGGTTTATGCTCAAAGTGGACAATATCATACTCTTGCAAGATAGTTGGAGGGTCGTTGTCCCTATTAAGTGGTATCAGAGTCATGTTGGTAGAATCCTTAGGTGTCGAACAAAGATGTAGTGGAGCCTCATAAATAGTTCGTGGTTGAACTCTATTTGATAGGCGGTGTGCTCTGGTGAAGAGGAGTTAGCCTAGAAAAGAGTTAGATAGATGGATGACTATTTGAGAGAAGACTCGGTGGTTCTTTGTTCGAAGGGATGATTGTTGGGAGTGCAGCCAAAGTTCCACATTGCTTAGATAAGGGGATGATCATGGGTTTATAAGGGAGTACAACTATCTCCATTGGTATGAGACCTTTTGGGTGATGTACTTAGCAAAGTCATGAGGGTTTGTGCGCAAAGTGAACAATATCATACCATTGTGGAGATATGAGGAGGTCCGTTATACTTATCACTCAAAGCCATCCATGGTTTCTAGATGATGGCCGTCATGATCTATATTAGCTTTGGAATTCATGTCGATTTTTTGGTTAATCCCAATAGTATTATTTGGGGATTATGAATTTGGTGATGGTAATTTTGTTGTTATTATGCTTTCTCATGAGCTTGTCAATGATGGAGAAAGGAATTACGTAATATTTTTGGCCAGGAAGAAGAAAATCTTTAGAGTAAATGGTAGACTGGTAGGTGCTTGAGTATTTCAAAATGTGTCTCGTATTCTTGTTCTATTCTTGAGTTCATTCAAAATTTTGTGACTCCCTCCTGGGCCTTGAGCAATTTGGGGGATTAGATGAGAGATGGGCACCCCTTAGGATTTCCCATTGAGATTGTTTAAAAATAAATAAAAAAGATTTGGTAATGGAGATGGAGGAGAGACAACGAGAGAGAATGAAGAGGGAGGAGAGAGAACAAGAGAAAGGAGTAGAGAGAGAAAGAAATAAGAATGAATAAAAAATATTATTTTTCATGTCATTTTGTCACGTCAACTCTTTTAAACATATTTTTAACAGCTCAGGGACCAAAATGACCAATTTGAAATGTTAGGGACTAAATGCACATATTCTTCCGAACTAGGGACCAAAAAGGTATTTTTTCTTTTTTTTAATTATCAAATTTATCAAACAGTTATCAAAAGGGGCTAAAAGTTCTACATAAAATTAAAAATCTAAAATAGTATAATCAAAGTTCATATTTATTTTATTATTTTTTTAACCTTCATTAGGCACATTATAAGTAAAAAGTAGAAGTTGCTAATATTTTTGTAAAATTGGAAAAGAGAAGACTAGATTTTGTTTGTTTTGTTTACAATTGTAGGAACAAGTACCAAAAGCTTTTGTTTAGAAAAGAAGATAACAAGAAACTCAAACATTACCGTACCTATCTCACTGTTGAATTTTGATATTAGATAACTAGATGCAAAAACTTCCAATATAATCACCTCCATGACATTCAATTCAAACCGATTCTAATTAGTCTCATGTTCATGCATTTTGCAGAAATTGTACAAAATCTTATTGGAACAAAGCAATTTGTCAAGGCTGTCAGGTTTATATGTGGATACAAGTTGGAATGCTTTCGACCTGTACAGATCTTGAACGAATATTTGCGAGATGCAAGGAATGCCACTGTAAAAGCCAGCAAGAAGAAGAATACAGGTCAGGAAGATGTACGTGCTGCCATGGTTAGTTCTTTCGAGGAATGCTCAAAAGATGAACATTGCCTTCTATTCTATACATAACAAAGGCAAATACATGGAAAATATTTTTTTCCTCTTTGCTAAGATGTAACTCTGACTACTACAGGATGAAGCCATAGATAAAGAGATAGAGGCTGTGAAGTTGGTAATTACATGCGTCACAGATTGTAATGCGTCACAGATTGTAACCTTTGTTTGATCTGTTCTTTCGCTCGCTGCAGGTTGAAATGCAACAGCCGTGGTCAACCAACAAGTTTAACCACTCAACAGCCACATACCACCATTGTTCAACCACAACCACCTAAGGCTAATTTCAAAGCACAACGTAATCCGACTAAGGGTGAAGTGAAACCACCGCAATCGGAGAAGTCCGACATGCAACAACTGCACCCAAACCACAATCAACCACGACAGCAACATCCTCCTCCTACCCATCAACCCCATCACCAACAGGCGCGGAAGAAACGCAAGTTCCAAAATGGTTCAATGAAATACCCTCGAAAGCCTCCTCCATCCACTAGACCTATGTTCTCAAGTTCATCTCCAAGACTACACGATGAAACGTCAACGTTTCAGCAGTACAATTCAGGATTTACTGGAATGCATAGGCTATTTGGTCTCGATGAGGGTGGTCATGAATATACTGAACATGAAAATCATTATACACGCCCGACCAGGCCTAGACCATAACCTATGACGAGGTATGCTTTTCACCTAATTTAATATTTATTGATTTAGTTGGTTGGTTCTACAGTATATGCTTTTAGGAGTAGTGAGTAGATTCTGTGTCATAGATGGCATTATCATAGTTGCCTTCTTTTTAGAAGAGAGTACTCTCTCTGTTGTCCTTAGAAAAGTGATCAACTTGCAAAAATGTGCAGGCATGACATGAAAAATGTTAGTTTTGTAGATTTTCTTAATGGTCGATCAAGATAGAAACATTAATGTTGATATCGAACACTCAAAGTTATAGATATATTGATGTATATTTTAATATCAGTGGATATGTAGGGAAGAAAAAAAAGAATTATAGGTATTGAGAGAATTTGTAGAAATGTTGTGAATTTTTTTTAATGCTTATTTAAGTTACAAACTAACTTTATATGGAAGGTTGCTTAAAAATGAAGCCAAAACACATTATCTTAACCAATTCTACGAACGAGGGATGCAACCAAAACCATGATAAAAATAACATCTTTTGAAATGTGTAGACTCTTCATTGTAAGAGTAAATTGCATGTTGCCCCTAGCTCACATGAACTTAAAAAAGTAACCGTCCATAAACTTAAAAAAACAATAAAAAAAATTTGACTATATTATAACCATAGTTTAAAATTTTCATCGAAATCTCGATTGAGGAAATTTCGATTTTCCCCAAATTTCTCGAAATTTCGATATTTCCATCTAAATTTTGAGTTTTTTTTAAATTTTTTTTTTAACAATTAGCTATGCTAGCTCAATGAGATTTTTTTTCTCTAAAACAATATATTTTCATTTAAGTTTTTTCCATTGAGTTTTCACATTATTCCTCTCATTTTCTCTCAAGTTCTATATGCTTTTAGAGTTTTCTTTTTCTTTTTTCTTTTTCATTATGTGGTGTTATGTTTAATGTTATATTTTTTTTACATCCGTTTTATTTTAATGTTTTGATTTTTCTATCCTTATTGTGTGTTATATTATGTTAGTTTAATAGTATGAATTTTCATTTTTGTATCTATTTCATTTTATAATAAACAATTTACAATTATTTTATATGTAAATATTTCATGTTCTTTAATTTTGTAATTATTTTTCTATTTCTTTTTAAAATTTCTACTATCCCATTGACATTTACACAAATATTTTACAATATACATCTAAATATTGTCTTCCTTTATAGAAATAATGATTAAAAATGGTCAATTATAGTCTAACTTAGTTACAATCATAGTTTTATTAACTAATTACAACAATTTTCATCTATTTCCATTGATATTTTCGTAAGATTGGGGCTTCCATATTTCCTTTGATATCGGTATTTCGAACCTTGATTATAACTTGATTCATTTTAAAATAAAAAGGGTACATATGTAGCTTAAATAAACATTAAGAGGGTGTTTGGCTCATGAGTTTGGTATTAAGAGGGTATGCCATTTGAAGTCAAACCCATGTTTGGGCACTTGGAATAAAATTCCTATGATTAAGAAACCAAACCCATGAGTTTGGAATATGTTTTGTTTATTGAATGTCATAAGTTTGATAAAATTTTCCTTCATCTCTTACCTCTTATCAATGGTCGTTGTTGATTGTTGGCAACAAATGTCGGCTGACTTTATGATCGACGGTCGACGACTGATTGTCTTGACTGTCACTATCACTAGGTGATCGTCTTGATTGCCACGATCGATTGTTGTAATCGTTAACGATTGATCATAGTGATTGACCAAACATCATGACCCTTGGTGATTGATTGTCATGACGGTCAACAATTGACCAATCGTCTTAACCATTGATGACCATTAACTATTCTCACAGGTCGACGGGTGATCATCTTGATTACTGGTAATCGACCATTGTGACTATTAACGATCGATTGTCTTAACTGTCGACATTAATTTTTCTTACTCTAGGATTTTTCTCGTTGAAGCATTGTGTCAATTATGCTAGTCGTGGACCCATGGATAGTCAAATGTTTGTTGTCACCCACTGCCACCCTAGGTCAATAGTGTTTTATTTTTGTGTTTTTTCCGCTTTCTTCTTCCTTTCTCTCCCCTTGTAACTCATTTTCACATGCTCAAAAACAAAAATCTGACCCTTTCATCTAAGAGCCTTAAAGATTGAATTGTTACATCAATCGTGCTGCTCGTGGATCATCAAATTCTCTTCACTGGCCATTACACACTTACAATCGTTGGTGATGGTCATCCACGGGTGGTCACCGAAATTTTTTTTCTTTCCTCCTTTCTCCATTTTCCCCTTCAAATTCTTATTTCCTTCTTCGTTTCTCCACAAAAAAAAAAAAAAAAAAAAAAAAAAAGAAAAGAAAAGAAAAAGAAAACAAATAGATTGATGGATTAAGAATGCTATTAAATGCAAAACTTAAATGTAAATTTCATGATTACGGAATTTTTTTTTTTAGAAATTTAAAGCAAAACTATCTTCATTATAAATGTGTTAGCATACTAAATTTCAAACTTTACTCTTTTGTTATCAAAAGATAAATTTGTTATTTAAAAAAGATAAATGAGAAATTTAAAGGCAAAATGAAGTTGTAATAAAAGCTTAATTTCAAAGCTTTGTTACTAAGAAAAACTATTGTTTTTAATTTTATTTTAAAATGAACAGATTAATTTTTTCTTTCAAAATTATCAAAAAAGAATTAATACAAATTACACTAGAGGTTATACAAGTCAGAATCCCAAGTTTCCAAATCCAACACTCCAAATCCAAGCATTTGTAATTTGGATTCAGAACTCCCTCAAACAAGCCTCCATGCTTTTGATTCCGGACTTGTGCCCCAAACTACCCCCTAAATTTAGGCACTCCCTAAAATTCTAAACTACGTTATGACGTGATTCATTTTTGAACGACCTTGACTATCCTAAATTCCTTTGGAATTAGGGCTTGATCACCCTTCTTCAAAGATGAAACATGGAGGTAAGATGATCATCTTCAATGCATTTGAATTAGTTGGACGACTGCCTTAAAATATCATATGGAAAAGAGATTGACGGTTCTGATGGAGACAAGAAGAATAATCTTGAATTTTATTAGCTTGGATGACCACTTTCATTTGGATTAGGGAGCTTGGAATAGAGGTTAACATCCTATGAAACAAATGGTGTTGAATGGACATTGATAAACCTGAAACAACAACAATAAGAATAATAAGAAAGTAAGGGACCTTGAGTGATTGTTGAATGAGAAATTTTGATCCAAACGGAATGTGAAAACTTAAGAATACAAACTGTATGTTTCTTGTAATCCACATGAACTTAAAAAGTAAATGACCGTAAACTCAATTTCAAATAAAAAAAGATACGTAGACAGTTAAAGGAAACTTTGAGTTCATTCACTCCTTAAAAAAACTCTCTTTTCTTAGAAACGAGTTCATGATGTAATCCATTTATTTAGAATAATAGAGGAAAATATTTTACTTTATTTTATCTCTTTAATTATATTTAAACTTCATGCCTAATATTTACAAAAATTATATTCGTTCAACCTCTTAATTTTTATGTTATATATTTACTATTTAAATTTAACAAAAAAAAAAGTATATATATTTTTTTAAAAAATTATGTTCTAATGATTTTAAACTACATGCATGTGTCCTCTGACTAGTTAAAAACAACAGGTAAAATGTGTATTTAAATATATGATCATTTTATCTCTTTGAAAGAAACTGTTGGGCGTGGACATTAAGTTTAAAATGTTGATATCAACAAAAATGTTGAGGTCTAAATTTTAAAGAAACATTGATGAAAATATCGATGTTGATGGATATTTCTAGAAAAATTATAAGAACAAAAAAACAAAAAAAAAAAAAAGTTAAGATCCTTAATTTTTAGTATTACATTAATGACATTTTGTAACTTTTTTCTTATAATTAATTGAATGTAACGATATAATAAAATTAACAATTCATTCTTCATGTTGTCGTGGAATCTACCGACAATAAAAATGTCGACATGTTGATATAAAAGTTTGATCCCTTTGAAAGAAATTGTTGGGCGTGGATATTAAGTTTAAAATGTTGATATCAACAAAACTGTCGAGGTCCCAATTTTAAAGAAACATCGAAAAATTATAAAAAAAAAAAAAAGAAGTTAAATATCCTTAATTTTTAATATTACATTAGTGATATTTTGTAACTTTTTTTTTCAATTAATTAATCGAATGTAACGATATAATAAAATTATCAATTTATTTTTCATGTTGACGTGGAATCTACCCAATAAAATTTGATATAAAAAGTATTTTTGTTAATACAAATTCCAATACGAAATATGGAAAGGTAAAGTAAAAGATTCTTTCTTAAAAAGCCTCGCCCATTAATTCCCGCCTTTCTACTTCCACTCGCAAGTCAAGTTTTTTTTTTTTTTTTTTTTTTTTTTTTTTTTTTTTTTTCAATACTCCTATTATGTCCCAATTTTCATAGGATCCAATTTTAAGGTA
This sequence comes from Lagenaria siceraria, assembly GCA_002890555.2. NCBI lineage: Eukaryota > Viridiplantae > Streptophyta > Magnoliopsida > Cucurbitales > Cucurbitaceae > Lagenaria > Lagenaria siceraria. The sequence continues at coordinate 7,341,951 of CM016491.1, read as the reverse complement.
TATTTTTAAAGATTTTTCAAAAATAATTATTTTTTATTCCTGGGTTATCATTATTTTTTCCTTATTTTTCTTACCAAAATATCCTCACAGCGGTTTGATTTTTTTTTTTATTAATTTAGAAGTTTTGAATGTTTTTATTATGATTTATTTTGAATTTGAGAGGTTTGAGAAGCAACATGCAAGGTTTTTTTTTTTTTTTAGAAAAAAGAAAATCATTTGGAAAATTTCAAACAAATTATTTCTTTTTTCAAATTTTATTTTTCGGTAGGTATATTACAAAATTATATATATTTTTCCTTTTAGTTAAAATTTTTTATTTTAATTTTTAAAATTAATAAAAATTGGCATGCATTTTTTTTTTTTTTTTGCATAATTTTTATTTTTTTTTGTTTTTCCATATTTTTGAGATTTTGTTTTTAAATCATCAATTGCACACATGATTTCTTTTGTTTTGATTTTTTTTTTAAAAAAATTCGGCAACATTAATTGCGTATATAGATTTTTTTTCAGTATTTTCAATATTATTTTTTAAAATAGTAAAGTACAATATTAGAAGGTTATTTTAGTAATTGACATATTATATAAAAATTTCTAATTGTTTTGTGTAGGATAGATTTGTAAATATTAGAAGCTTTTAACGTTTGTATAATATTGGGTCCCATTTTGAACCATTTATAGAGAAATTGTAAAATGTAATACAATTAAAATGTCAATACGAGTAACTTATTAGATAACATGAAGATCCATATTAAAACCAATTGAAAATGAGAGGAGTAACTCATTTATCATACAGATTATGAGGTCGTTTTATTTTACAAATGTGGGATGGTCAACCTGTCCCCTCAAGTTAGTTTTTCCTTAGGCTCACCATTATTAGATATTGAAGAAAGATTAACACAATTGATCTACTTCACAAGCAATATTTCATAAATGTCCTAAAGTTTTAATTATATTTCAAAACTAGATTTCTGCATAATTTTGGTACAATTTTAACCTTTTGGTGTATTCTCTCTTATATTTAATTGGTGCATTATTTTATAATTAAAATATTAAAAAAAATTGGAATCAAATATTTGTTATTTTTTTTTATAGAAATTTTATTTTTGAATAAACATTAATAACACTATATATATCATCATTAAATTTGTTTTGTTGTCATTTAACGACTTTTTATTTTATTTATTAACTAAAATGGTATATATTCCTAGAATTCAAGAATATGATAGTTACATTCTCTCTCATATTTAATTTTCGTATTATTTTATAATTAAAATATTAAAAAAATTAGTTTTTATTTATGAATTATATTTTTTTTCAATCATTACAAATTTGTCTTTTTTTTTTTTTTTTTTTTTTTTACAATTTTTGGATATTGACCTAAAATTCAGAATTTCAAATTTCGGTGAATTGCATTTAATGTAGAATTATGGTTACAAATCTTCGTTTACATCCATGTTTCATTTTTTATGTATATATACAAGGTTTATTCAAATGTATTTAGAACACGTATAGATATAGATTTAAGGTTGTTATATAATATATACTTCATATTTTGATTTCAGTCTCATTTCTATTGAGATATATTTCACATCTTTTGTCATATATACACATATATATTTAGTTATTTTGTGAATATGTACCTCATATCATATAATAATAATAATGCTAACACGATAAATTAAGGTGTAAACTAAGATAGATGACATATCAAATTATTTGAAATAAACTCATACATATTTGAAATTGAAAATAAAATATAGAAATGAATCTCATATATACTATAGCTCACATGACTATTTTGTGCGAGTTATTTAAAGGCTTGGCGGTGTCCATAGAGTTGAAATTGGGTGGAGGAAACTCCATGAAAGGGAAAAGAATGGGGAAATGGGGTTTTGGGAAAACAACTTGGAAAAAATTGGAGGTGATTCCTTTTTTATGTGAAAAATTCATTTTTTATGGGTTTTGAAAATAAACAATTTTAGAAAAAAAAAAATCAATTTAATGCACATGATTTTCATTTTTATTTCTTCATATTTGTGTCTTTTTTAGTTTCTTTTTTTAAAATAGCTAGAAATTAATGAGGGTGTTATAGACTTCTGACTTGATTTTTATGTAATATTGTAACCTGAAATAGTGAATTTATGACATTCTTGTAATTTAGTTTATTTAATTAGACTATTAATGTAGAAAGCCATAGATTGAATCTAAATTTTTGTTTTTGGACTGAATGTCTATTTGGGCTTTGATATCATATTAGATAACATGATTCATGAATTTGCATCTCAAAATCGATTGAGAATGAAAAGAATAATTCATCTCTCTTATAAAGATTATGAGGTTCTCTATTTTTTTTAATGTCGAATCTTCAACATCCAAAAGACGATGATGAATTAAATTATAAATTTTCAATAATAATAATAAAAAAAAACAATAATAATAACAACAACAATGTTAAAATACGATTATGGTCCTTCTACTCTAAAATTTGTTCAATTTTAGTCATTGTAATTTTAGTAAATTTTAAATTTAATCTCTTAAGTTAATTTTTATCGAATTTGATTAAATAATAATAATAATAATAATAATTATCATGTGAATATATTTTTAAAATTGATAGTAAAATTACTACTGTGAAAAACAAAAAGTAATGAAGAATTTAAGAAATATAAGAAGTAAAATCAAACATTTAAAATATATATAGAGAAATATTAAAATTGGAGTTGATTCACAGGCTAAGTATGAGTAATGAGAACATTGGTTTAAAGATTTTAATAGTGTTGGTGGGTCCCAGCCATGGGATGGAACCGGTGCCTTTCGTAAGAGAGTGGTCTCCCCCGTCCCCAAGCCAAGCGTTTTTTTGCCGTTTTATAGCGTCCGTATAAAGCCTGCAAAATTTACCCTTTTTCATCATCATTGCCATTCCTCAACTTCTTTTGTCTCCCACCTTTTCTTCATCCAACCTTTTCTTTCTTTTTCATCTACATTTATCAAGTATGTGACAAATCGTAATTACATAATTGAGTGAGCCTTACAAACATAAAATGTATATAAGTATTTTACTAATGTATATGAGATTTTTTTAACCAAATAAAAACTCTAAAACCTTGTGATACCTCCCTATCAAAGCTATTTTTTTAGCCTAAATCGAGCTAATTCTTTGGAAGTTAATTTGCTTATATGCACACCATTGAGCTTAGGAGACTTTTGAGACGTTTTGGGTGCAAAACGGATTAAAATGGAGCATTTAGGAGTCTATTAGAGCAATCAAACTCACAAGACAATCAAAAGACCAAAATACCCCTAAAAGCCTTAGCGTCGCGGTGTTAGGCACATCGCTTGAAGGGGTAGTGTCATTGCGTTGCGATGCCACTGAAGAACTTCGCCACATTGGCGTCGCACCGCTGTAGTGTGCGAGGGAAAAATGCCCTAGCGCCGCGACGATGCTATATATTCTACACTTCGATAATTAGATAATAACTTTTGAACTGGATAGCTAGGCGGATGACCATTCATTTTCTTTATTTTTTCGCGCTCTATCCATCTACAATATTAGTTTTTCGCGTTTATTTGGTCTTCTTTTTTCATTTAAGCCAAATGATGATTGGTTTTGGTGATCTCGCCCTTGTGGGTTGCTTAGGTTTGTTTTCTGGCTTAGAAGTAGGGAGAATCCTATGTGAAACTTGTGAGGTTTGAACTTTAGTGCATATATTTGATCTCTTGTATCTTTTATCCTTATTTTAATCCTTTAGTGTGTAGTTTTGAATAGATTGACACCCTAAGCATTAATGTATGTTAATGGCGCTATAGATTGATGCATTAATGTAATCCTCGTGTTTCATTGTATTTTCAATCGCTAAATAGCAAAAATTGAACCCATGTATGTATGAGTTATAGGCTATCCATAACTCACATGTGCATGATCAGTTTGGGATTAAAGAGAAATCAATTAATTAAATTTGGCTATCCAATTGAATAATCATCGCGATGAAAACCTTAATTTAAATACAAATGTTTATAATTATATGGATGCTAACGAACCTAATAAGACGACATTTAGTTTAATAGGACATTAGTCTTAATTAATAATTAGGGTGCTTACTCAGCTTTTCAACCAAGTTGGCAGTCTAAACGCGTTGGTTCGGCTGAGTGAGTCAACCGTGTGCTTGCATGTCAAATTGCATTATTATGATTTCCTAAGATCAAATCACATTGGATTGATCTCTCTTCATCTAACCTGCACATTTATCCTTTACTTTTATGCATTATCCCTATTTGCACCAAACCCCTCATTTATTGCTTTAATTAGGAAATTAACTTAATGAAACAATTATCATGCTTCCATGTGAATCAACCCAATCTTGCTAGTAGTTTGTATAGACCAATAGTTTATAAATTTTATTTGATTGGTTGGAGATAGACCTTCGACAAGTCTCATTTTCCAACGGGTCACCTTAGATACTCTTACTTGGATCCTTTTAAAATACTTATCCGTATAAGGTAAAAATTTTATCACTTATATTATATTCACATTAGTAATATTTTGTCACTTATTTTATTTATATATATATATTTATTTATTTTGGTTTAAATATGATTGGGAGTAAAAAGGGGATTTGAAAAAGAAATGATAGGGTTTTGGTGTGGGACCATTAAGCGAATCAGAACTGTGCAGCCTTCACACTTCCCATGCTTTTCTGCGCTGCGCCTCCCAATGCTACTCAACATTTTCAAAATATCAATCAAATATTTATTTTTATTTTATTTTTATTTTTCTTTTTAAATGGAAATTTATTCAAACAAACTAAGAAACTATCAATCAAACTTTAGAAACAAAAATGATAGAGAATGTAGAGGACCTTGAAGAAGAAGTCAAAACACCTAGGTAGCTTTGTTAGAATATTTTTAAAATATTTAAATAACTAGCAAAGAAAAGTGTCTCCTTCAAAAAAAAAAAAAAAAACATTAATAAAATTAGAATCTTACTGGTCTGAAAGCATGGTGACTTCAATTTTATTAATGTAGTAACCGGACTTCACCACCTCGAAAGGATTACGACTTTTCCAATAATCAATTACTACTTTAGCTTCCAGTAGTTTCACCAGTCGTCTAAATAAGACAAAATTATAACCAACCATAACTGAGTAGTCATTTGAGTATTTATTATCAACTACTTCAACAAGTTTGATAGACTAATTTTATTGACACGCTGTATTAATAACTTATTATTATTATTGGCTTTTTTTGTTATTAATATTAAGTGGGTTACTATTTTTATCTTTTGATATATTATATCAATGATGGACCACATGAGCATTCAAAACAATCACTACAAGAAAGAAAAAATGGTCAAATATTATTGTTGTACCTTTTTTAGTTCTATCGATATGGTGGTTATATAATTAATAGAAAATAATCGTGTTAACTATTACAGGTTAAAAATAAAAGTTAGATGCCTTCAATAGACCATTTTTCTATTGATTTTATATACTATATTTACATTCTATCGATTTGATATATTAATAACACATATGATAACAAACGAGCATACAAATAATCATTGATAGACCTCTGTCATTAATATGCTATCATTGAAAAATCTTAGTTCGTGATATGTAGTAGTAGAAGTTAAAATTGTAACATACTTGAAAATAGTTTTAGATTGTACTAAATTTACTATTATTTTGGGGTAGATTGTCATACATGCAATTATACCTAAAAATTAACGTGGTAAATTTTCAACTGTATGAGGTTAAATCTAGAACTTCAAGGCCCTGTTTGAAAACCACCCGTTGGTTTTTAGTTTAGGATTCTTGAAAATTTTGTTTCTTTTCTAACAACTTCTTTATCATAATTTTTATCTTTCCTAATTAAACTTTTGAATGCTAGGTAAATTCCAATAACAATAATAAGCTTTTTCATTTTTGTTTAAATTTTCTAAACTTCATTTGATTTATGAAAACACTTTTAAAATCAAATGGTGAAAATAGTGTAAATAAACTTAATTTTTAAAAATAAAAAATAAGATAGTTATCAAACGAGATTTTTTGTTTTTTATTTTTTTAGGTACAACAATTGAACTTCAGGTTATTGTTTATATTTTGGCTAAATTATATAGAATATTCCTAAACTTTGTACTTTGTGTAAAAAATACCCTTAAACTTTCAAAAGTTTTAAAATAACCCTTAAACTTCTAAAAAGAGTTAAAAAAAAATACCCTTATCGTAGGTTTTAGATGGAAACTATTAGTGTTTTATGTCAAAAATGCATATGAACTTTCAAAAGTTTTAAAAATATCTTTAAACTTAACAAAACTTAAAACAATACCCTTACTGTCAATATATAAACATAAATCGTTACTACCCTTTTACTTCTTGATTTTTCCTCTTTTTTCTCCTCCCTCTTCTTCAATACTATCTTACTCCCCTTGTTAATAGTTTGACATTTGTGCATCTAAAAATTAATAAATAAATAAAAGAATTTACTTCAGTTAAGGTATATAGACTATAACAAAAAAAAATAAAAATTAATGAAAGCATGAAGCGATCTTAGGACAAAAAGATTTTGACAAGATTATACGTAGTGGTTGGATGTGTGTTCTAATACATTTTTTTCTTTCTATTTGGCTATTTATCGTTTTGGTAGAATTTAAGGAGAGATATTGATTTTCAAATCTTGTAAGATTTTATGTTTTAACTTAAAAATTTTGGTTTCTATTTTGGTTGCAGGTAAGAATTGGACAAATAGTTGAAAAATGAGAGTATCTATATAAAAAAAAAATGCGGATACCTATATAATTTGTTTCAAAATTGGTTCTTCTCAAACTCAATTAAACTTCCGACAAATTGATCACTATACTGACGGTAGGGCGCCAGAGTGAGTATACTTCAACTGTTAGCGATAACGAAGTTTGTGGTTCGAATTCCTCCACCTTTTATTGTACTAAAAAAACGGTAAGAGCATTTTTAAACTTTTTTTTTTGAAATTGTAGAGTTATTTTTGCAACAATGTATTAACAGTTTCGGTTCATATATTAACGGTAAAGATATTTTTGAACTTTTATTTATGTCTTAGATTATTTTTATACTTTTGAAAATTCATGAATTTTTTTTAAAATGAAACACTAACAGTTTTTATTCAAAACAAACAGTAAATATATTTTTGAGTTTTTTTTAAAAGTTGAAAAATATTTTTGAAACTTTTAAAAATGTAGAGATATTTTTATTTAAAATACAAAATTCAAGTGCATTTCTTATTTAGCCTTTTATTTTTAAAGACTTCTAGGTTGGCTATCCTTTTGGCTTATTGATTGTGTGAGTTCAACCATTTTTCCCTTTTAACTCAATTGAGTGCCCTTTTGACATATCTTTTGGAAAAGATTTTTTTTTTAGTAAAATACTTATTATATTTTATTTTTGACGAAAAAAAAAAACTAGTTAGATTATTTCTTCAAAACCTCTTTTAAATACTTTTATTTATTTTTAGAATTTCTCAAAACATTTTTATCTTATTAGACAAAAAAAAAAAAAAAAAAAAAACTCTTGTAATCTGTAAATTTCCCTCTAAGTTTTTTTTTTTTTTTTTTTTTTTTTTTTTTTTTTTTTTTTTTTTTAATAACAAAGCACTACAAATAATAATAAAGAAAAAATTGATCCACGAAAGCAAAGGTAGAATTTCCAAGATGGAAGAATAATATTCAATCCTTTAAAAGAAAGTCTAGTTTGTACTAAATTTTAGGTTTTTCTTTTATAATACAATAAACTTAGCCATAAATAAAAGAATTTCTATCATCATCAGCAAAGTGAGAGTTACAAAAAAGAAAATCCAATAACTTACAATCATAACGAGCCTTAATCTTCGCTCAACGAGTAATCCATCTATAACATTTGTACATTCATTAAAGAAGCTAACCGTAAAACCTCCTTCATGATAGCCTTGACAATAATGTGATTTTCATCAATTTGATTTAAGGTCGTGTGTTATTTCTTTGAAATCGTAATCTAATCTAAAAAGTGGGTCTCATTTGATTACGTTTGTTGTTATTTGTGTGTGTTATGTAATCATAATGAAATGTAGGGCCCACAGTCAAATTCGTAATCAACAAACACAATTCGACTGTAGAGCGGATGGTGATCAATCTGATTGTATTTGAAAATTACGTGGGACCGACTAGCTTTTTTTTCATATACTTTTGAACTGTTTTCTAATTTTTTCCCTTAGATACCGTTCTCGTTACAAATATTATTACTATTACACGAGGAGAATTATGAATTGACACATTTACTGTTTCCGTTACAGATATCGTTACCAAATGACCCTGAATGGTAACAGTAAGAAGAGAATGATACCAGATTAAATAGCCTCAATGGTAATCAAATTACATTTTGCAAAATACCAGTAAATGTGATGAAAAACAATCCAATTACTTTTGCGATTGAAGCTCATTACGATTACACAAATTTTGATTACGGATTAGTAAACATGATCTAAATGGTGAATAAACTTTAAGCAATCAGGTTCAATAAAGAGAAGAGAATCGATAGAAACAAATGATGTCAAACCCGCCTCAATCGCCTTCATTTCCAAATAGGAGAATGGAGTAATTCCCAGTCCCATTATTAATAGATGCCATATGAATTTACAATATATAGAAGCAATTAAAGGTAACTCATACATATAAGATTATTTTTCTTTGAATTTTTTTAATTTTACAAACATTCCCATTTAAGGAAGAAGAAAAATAACATTATTCATCATTACAATTCAGCTTATTAATTTATGCATTGAAAAGTAAAGGTCTCAATACTTCACAAATTAGGATTCCAAGGAGCAGCTTAGTCAGTCTACACTCTAAACAAACTCCATTCCCAAGCAACGGATATATTTTTCCATCTTCTTGTAAATTGGAAGCGACGACTGGTTTTTTCATTAAGCTTTCTCTTACTCTCACTATATAAAGCTTTCCCACAGCCTGCAATGGAGGACATGGGCGGGACTGCTTAAACAACCTCTCCATAGTTCCCCAAATTTCCTTTCTTATTTCTTTCCTTTTTTCATTTTGCAGAGAAGAAAATGTTGAAGATGAAGTTTCTCTTTCCCTTCTTCTTCTTCTTCTTCACTTTCTTTCTGGGTCTTACTAGTAAGCTTCTCTCTCTCTCTCTCTCTCTCTCTCTCTCTTTACATTTCTTTTGCTTCACTTCTTGGGTTTCCTTTCTTGTGGTTTTATTGTTCTGTCATGGCAGCTGCAGGTCAAGAATCCATTCAATTTGTGAAGCTGGATGAGAAAATTTCTTCAGGGGTTTTTCCAGCAATGTCTGGTTCTGATCTCCCTGTTGCTGTTTCTGTCACTGATGCTGAGCTTCCAGAGGTTTCAAGCAGTGTTTTAATGGCGGAAAGTTGGCTCAGAATCTTTGTTCTGGCTCACTACCCTTCCACTAAAATCACTACCATTGTTGTGGGAAACAGTTCTCTATGCAGCAACAAGAATCAGGATACTAACAATTTACATTTCGTGTTGCTTTCTCTGAAGAATTTGTTTTACTCCCTCACAAGATGGGGTTTGGAGAATCAAATCAAAGTTTCAACTCTCTTCTCAAAAGATTGCTTCCACTCTCAAGAGGAATCCATTCAGAATATGGTTAAACTTGTGATTGAGTTTATCAAAAGTACAAACTCCACATTGACTCTCAAACTACCTGAAAATGTAATTTCTCTACATGAAACACAGAGTTTCATCTCCACCCACATGAACGAATTTGGATTTCTAAAGCTAGACAAAGTGAATTTAATAACCAGTGTCACAAAACAGAGAAACCCCATTAGTAGAAAGCTCTCTTCATTCATGGAACTCAACGAATACGAACCTTTCTTTACATCAGAGCCACCACTGCCATCAGACCTCGCCACACCCCCACTTCCACCAGAGTCCCAAATCGCATCTCCACCGCAATGGAGCTTCGCCGCCGCCCCAGAATCGCCTCCGTTCGTGGTACCGGCAAACCCGCCGATGGGATTTGCCCTGCCTCCATGTAATCCAGACCAAAACGCCGGTGCGCCATTTCCACAAACAGGTGGTGTGCAAAAGCAGTGGTGCGTGGCGAAACCGAGTGTGCCGGCGGAGATTCTGCAGCAGGCGATGGACTACGCTTGTGGGGACGGCGGCGCCGACTGCCGGGAGATAACGGCGGACGGTAGCTGCTTTCATCCAGATACTTTGGTGGCACATGCGTCTTACGCCTTCAATAGCTACTGGCAGAAGAACAAGAAAAGTGGAGGAACTTGCAGCTTTGGGGGAACTGCCATGATTATAAGTTCAGATCCAAGTAAGAATCTCTGTGATTTTATGAATTTTTTTCTTCTTTGGTGTGTAAATTGATGAAGAATTTTGATGAATTGATTTTTGTTTGTGTTGTTTTTGCAGGTTTTCATCACTGCCGGTTTGTTCTAAGCTAATTTTTCTCTTCATCTTTAGGGATAATGGCGTTTAGTTTGTTTTTGTTCTGTTCATCTTGTTTCTTTGAATAATATTTTATAGACTGAACTTTGAAGTGACTTTGAAGATCCTGGTCTTGTGGTTATGGTAATTTTTTTTTCAATTTTTATTAAAAGATAGTGTTTGTTACCATTTACCATACCTAGTATTTTTATTTTTTTTTGAAATAACTTCTCCGTCTTTAAGTTTTCGGTTTAGTTTTCTTTTAAATTATAGATTTTGGTTTAGTTTTTACTTAGTTTCTAGGTTTCAAAATGTTACCGTATTCTTATTTTGAGTTTAATTTTAATTTAATTCTTAAATTTCTAAAGGTAACAAACTTGAGTTTTGTTTCAATTTGGTTAATACATTTTAAGATTTACACTTTTAATTTTGATTTCTTTTACTAAATACTCACTTTTCATTTTTACTGTTAATGTCGATCAATTAATTTTAAAAAATTATAATTAATTTTCATTATTTTTTTTATCACTATTAAAATTAAATTTAAAATTTCATTTTATAATTATTTTAAATTAATTAATATACGTTAACGCCAAAAATTGAAAGTGACTATTTTAGTGGGAAATCAACATTAAAATGGTGTAAATCTTGAAACATAGAGACCAAATTGAAGTAAAACTCAAATTTTAAGAGTTAAAATTGTAACTTTTTGAAAACTAAAAGCTAAATTAAAATCAAACTCAAAACTCAAGAGAAGTGTAACAGTTTGAAATTTAGGGATCAAATATAAATTAGACTCAAAACTTAGAACAGAAAAAGTTTTTTTTTTTCTATCATGGGCTATGCATATGCTTTTCTTTAGCAAGCCTTTATCATCGGCTTCCTATGATTTTTTTTTAATATTTTATTTTCGGTTCTTTTTTAACTACTTATATATATTTTAAATATTATATTGTAAATTTGAGAAGCAAAACGAGGCACCAAGAGAATATGAATACCGAAAAATTATAATATTTAAAAATAAATAAATAGAATTTAGAAGTAGAAGTATAAAAAGTTATGAAAATTAAAAGTGAACAAAAATTAGAGATTTCTCTTCTAATTTTTCTCACCTCTCTACAAAATCTATGAAAAGTTATTGTTTATAGACAATTTGACAATTAGGATGTGGAACCACTTTGATTAAATGGCTGTTTAGGGCACTAAGTTGATATAAGATGTTTAGAGTTCATATGTATGGGAAAGTTCATATGTTTGTGGAGTTCATATTGACACATAGACAATATTCACTAAAACACATGAGTCAATCGGAGATAAACATTTTATCTTTTAGGATATTAGAGCATCTATTTTTCATTATAATATTTATAATACATTAAACTTTTTTTTATTATTTTTATAATTTTTTTTTTGTTTATTCTCAATTTTTTAAAACGAAAATAAACAATACCAATAATTAAATACTCTTTTCAATGAACTAGTTGAAAGACAGTGTACGTGTAATCTAATTAATTGGGTACAAAGGTCAAGTCCATGGACCAACTAAACTCTCAAATCTTTAAAATCTATCTAAGAACTAATTAAATTTCAATTTGGGACATATGTCAACTTTTAATTAGTTTCAAATTTAATTATTTGTAATTAGTCATTAATAGAAATAGTGTAGCAATTTGTGATTGGTTTAAATTTTCAATCCTCAATGTATAAAAAAAATATATTTATGTGAAAGTATGCTCAGACCAAAAAAAAAGAAGAAGGAAGTAAGAAGTGTAATTGTTGTTATTTTGTGAAGAGATTTGTTAAATAATGATTATATGATTTTAAATTTTAGTTTTTTTTAATTATTTTAAATTTAAATTTATTAATTTTTTATTAATTAAAAAAACAAAACAAAAAGGCTCTCTATAAAGAAAAAGGAAAAAAAAAAAGAGGAGAGTTACAAGAAAAAAAAAAAGAAAGGATATGTAATTAACATAGGAATTTTTGGAAGGTCTAGTGACCAAAAAAATATAATTAAATGAAGAGAAGAAAAAGAAAATGTATGAAAGGTGCATACAAAACATTATGAGAGGGGTGATTGTAAGAGTAAAATAGACCTTATAAAAAAATTAATGGGTAAATTAGAGCCTCAATTGTTAGAAACTTTGAAAGTTAAAAAGATAAACTTACCGAGTAGACATTCAATGTCAAATAAATAATAAAAATAAAAAATTCAAACTGATAAATTTATTTATTTGTATATAATTATTCTTCAGTTAGTTTGATTTTGATTATCTCGACTTTTATAACAATCAAATAATTTAGTATCAGCGTGATTTTTTAAGAAAAACAAATCAATCTTCACTAAAATAGTGGTTATGGAGTCATTCCAATTCTTCAAAGAAAAAGTGGTTTTCCAATAGTAATCATTGCATGTAAAAACTTCTTCCACATCTAAAATGAATGCTTCGTTATCTACTTTTTTATCAATGTTTTCAAAAAACCTAAGTCAGAATTAAAACTCCGTTTTGTTTTTAGAATTTGGCTAATAATTCAACTTTTTTAATTAAGAAAAGATGGAAAACATGACAAAAAATTGAGAGAAAATAGGCTTAATTCTTAAAAACCAAAACTAGAAGTCCCGAACGCAATTACATTATTGACGTAAGAAGGAAGCGACATGGAGTAGAGTTTTTCCAAACATCTATTCCTAACAAATCATGGATGAAAGAAAATAAAAACAGACTATATACACACAATACAACAATAAAACTAGGCTGCAATGTCATACTTAATATGCTTAAGAAGCACTGGAATCACAATATCAGGGGAGCTAAGCTGAGGCAAGTGCCCGTCCGACTCCATGACCTCGACGATTGAGTCGCCACCGAGGTTACGGTGGAGGTACTCTGAAACCACCACTGGGACTGCCATGTCCTTCATGCTTTGGATGATGTGACAAGGGACTGTAACAAACCTAAGTATGTTTCTCATGTCACTTTGGAAGATGGTTTGCGCCACACTCAACGCTATGTCCGGCCGCATGTTGAATAGTGTTCGACTAAACTCTTGAACTGCCACAGACTCCATGTCGCCGCCCACGGCTAGCGGCGCAAAGCCTGCACACCAAGCCTTGTAGTTCGACTGCATTGCTTCGAATAGTTGCTCTAAATCTTCTTGCTCAAAGCCTCCAAAGTAGTCATCGTCGTTCAAATATCTGAACGAAAATACAAGAATTTATGAAGGAAATGCATTTTGAAAGTTCGTTTCTTTTAATTGAAATTGTTTAAGATGAACTTGTTGAAGGGAAATGTCTGTCCATGTTGCATCAATTCAAAATGTTACAGAACCTTATGCATGTGTATGAATGTATTGTGGTAATGCACAAATATGTTGAGCTTGTAACCAAGGCTCGACCTCACTAAATGGATACAAACTAACCGTTAGCAGAGGTAAAATCTCAACAAAACATAGCATCAAGAAGTTGAACATGAAAAGTTTAAAAAATAAATAACAAAAATTACTGATAGACATTAATAGACTTCTATCAACATCTATCAGTGATAGACTTCTATCATTTCTATCATTGATAGACCTTTCTAGATTTCTATTAGCATTATCACAACTAAAATAATTTGCTATGTTGTGTAAATAGTTTTCCTTATTTTTTCATCTAAAAAAAATTCCAAAAAAAATTCAATTTTTATGGCCAAATAAATAAAGTTTTTCCCGTCTAGGAAGTCCCAAACTTTGGTTTTATGGGGGACCCACCGAAACGTATTCTTTCCTAAATTAGTCGTCATTTATAATAATAAAGTTTTATAAAAGTTATTTGCACTTTTTGAAAAGAAAATACATTTTCTCAAAGCATGGTTGAAATATTGGTCAACCTTTTCAACTTTCCACCGCCTACAAACAAAACTTCCAAAATTATTTCTACAAACTTCCATTCATCAAGTTAAAGGATTTTACTACTATTTTATATATATATATATATATATATATATATATTACTTTGCAATTATATCATTTACCTTGCAATTATTTTTTAGTTCATATATTTTTAAGTATCTAAATTTAATATTCCTTACATAAATTCGGTTAATGTACTTTCAAATCATTAATTTTTTTGCCTTCCAAAATTATTGATTATAAATTAGTTAAATAATAGTAATTATAATATATATGCAAGAAAAGATACCATACAAATATATCTTTAAAATTTATTAAAAAATATTAATGGAAATTATTTTTCTTTTTTTAGAAAAACAACAATAAACTACTATGCATAGACTAACTAACCGTTTTTAATATTTATTAAAGTTACAAAAATTAAAAGTGGATACTAGCTTAATACATGATGTAAAATAACATGAAATTCAAACTACATAGAATAAAATAATTAATCAAAATTTTAAAAATATGAGGTTAAACCACATTACATGAATAAATTTTCAAATATTTATAAAAACATAAAAAAAATCTCAAAAAAACTAAAAAAAAATATTAGAATATCATTTTTGTATATATACTTTAGACTTTGTTCAGTTTTACAATATATACTTTCAAATGACTATTATAGTCTTCGTGATTTCAATAAATATTAAATTTAGTTTAATTATTTTTTTAATTGAAATTAGTTAAGTAATAATAATACTTTACCTGCAATAAAATATAATATGTGAAAAAATCTATCGTAAAATGATTATATATATATATATATATATATATATATACTAAATTTAAGGTTTATTAAACTTAGATTAAAATTAAAATGTGACATTTGAAACAACGGAAGCAAAATTGAATTAACCTCATATTATATGATGAAAAATAATATGTAATAAAAAAACTAAAATAACATTTTTAACTAAAAAAAAAATTAAATTAGGTTAAAATATCATTTTGATTCCTATACTTTTAATTGTTCAATTTTAGTTCGTGTACTTTTAATAAATCTTAAATTTGGTCTCAAATACTAGTTTATTGCTATTTTTCAAAAACTTTTTTATTATCTACAACATTTTTACTATAAATTTTAAGAACATATTCACATATCGTATTTTCTTGCACGAAAATTATTATTATTATTATTTAATCAATTTCAGTAAAAAATTAATTTTGAAGAACTAAATTTAAAACTTAATAAAAATACGAAATTAAAATTGAACAATTAAAAATATAGAAACTAAAATTAAACCAGACGAAAATGATATATATATATTTATATATAATTTATGGGTTGGAATAAGACAGAAAAACCATTTCATTCCAAAACAAAAGTAAAAAAAAAAAAAATTAAAAATATATCCTACGTCATTATTCCCGCGTTCCGTATTAGCTTGACCATAAACCATAAAAATAAAAATAAAAATAATAAAAAATTCATAACGGCGGTTTCAGTTTCATACTACCGGCGGTTAAAAAAAGGGGGGAAAAGGAAGGAAATGAAAGTACCTCGGAGAAGGCGAGACCATAACAATCTTCTGGAAGAGGTCGGGGCGAGTGATGGAGGCGACGGCGCCGATCATTGCGGAAACAGAGTGGCCGACGAAAACACAGGAATGAATGTGAAGTTCCTCTAAAATGGCGAGGAGATCATAAGCGAAGCCTTCGAGAGTTCTGTAGCGGTCGAAATCGAAATAATCAGGATTGGTAGTTCCGGCGCCCATATTATCGTACAAAACCACCTTGTAATCATCTACCAGATGTGGAATCAGGTGTTTCCACACCGATTGATCGGTCCCGAATCCGTGCCCTAGAACCACCGTCTGCTGCCCGCCGCCGATGATCTTCACATTTTGTGCCTCCTCTGCGATTCCCATGCTGGAATTTCTGGAGAAGACGAAGTATTGAGTTTCTGACTTTTTTTTTTCCCTTTCTTTTTATTTATTCCGGTCGACGACGAGGCATCTCCGTAGTCACATATATTATAGATACTTTCTCAATGATAATATCGTTGCGCCCGGGTTTTTATTCCCTGCTCCCGATTCTACTTTATTAACCTTATTCTATTTTCATTATTTAAACTATAAAAATTTATTTTTTAAATCCTTCACATTTTAGAAAATTATTGCTTTTGTCCATTGAGTTTCAAGATGTTACTAATAATAATCCTTTATTTTTTCACTTTTTTATTTTTTTGCTAACTTAGAGTATATATTTTTTTAAAGAAAATATTGGGTATAGTTTTGGTTAAAAATTAGTTTAGTCCTAAACTTTTATAAAAGTGACAATTTAGTCATTGAATCTTGGTTTGTAACGATTTAGTCCTTGTACTTTCAATTTTGTAACAATTTAATTATTGTATTTATTTGTAACAATTTAGTCTATATCATAGAAATTAGTGTTGAGATTTAATAAGATTTCTTGCATAAATAAATGGATAAACTAATTAAAGACTCAATATTTTTATAAAATACAAAGTCTACATCATAAAATAACAAATATTGACATCTAATTTTGATGAATTTTTTACGTTAGGGATTAAGTTATTACAAATTTGAAAGTACAAGGACCAAATTGTTACATACTAAATTGTTACAAAATTGAAAGTACAGGGGCTAAATTGTTACTTTCATGAAAGTTTAAAGACCAAAAATATTTTTTAATCTATAGTTTAATAGGTTAAAGTATTATGATATGTATAAATATTTGTCATAAAATGATAAATCTAAAAAAAGTGTTTACTCAATATTATTGTGTAAATTTATGTAATTTCCATACATACATAGTAATATTCTTTGTTTTTGGTTTTTAATTTTATAAATTAAGTTTATAAACGTTACTTTCAACTATTGTTTTCTATGTTTTGTTGTCTACAATTTAAGATTGTTTTGAAAATTATAGCCAAAATTTAAAAGCTAAAAAAATGTAGTTTTAAAAAATTATTTATGCTTTTAAAAATTGACAAAGAACTCTAATGTTTACATAGGTAAATATGAAAACCACGACTAATAAATTGTGAAAAAACATAAACATAATTTTAAAAAATCGAAAACTAAATAATTACCAAGTGAGGCCTTAGCTTAAAGGGTAGTCAAAGAATAAATGTTATCGACACTCAACCTCACCATTACAATGAACATAAATACTAAGAAGGTGGGAATACCAAACAACTAATTTGTTTTTGTCTCAAGACCTTTTGGTTCTCAGGTTAATAGACTCAATGTTTGAATTCCCATTTTCCTATTATTGACTTATTAAAAAAAAGGAATTAAGGTCATGTTTATGAGAATAAAAAAATAAATGTCGAATTTACTTTATTACAATTGATTGTGTGCATCACACTTTGCGACGAAAATCAACTAGGGCTCCACTCCCAAATTTGTAATTATATATGATAGTCTCATTACACCCAAAATATCCATATCGAGATCTAGAATCATAATTAGATTTCAATATTTTTTTTCTTTTCTCCATTACTTTTAGGCTACATTTACAAAAATGAGAACCAAGTTAGTATTTTTATATTATATGTGTGATTCTGGGTCATTTGTTGCACATTAGCATGAATGTGATAAAAAAAAATCACGAAAGCTTTTAAGTATCACAAAATTCCTATTTTGTTGTAGTGAACTACGATTAATTTTCATTATGATTAGATTGGATTTTCATTACGAGTACATGTACATGAAGTATGAACTAATGGAAACAAAAAGGAATATTACAAAAGATTGAAAGAATAAAATAAAGTGATAGCATGAAAAAAAGATATTAGTAGAAGATATTATTGGATAATGGTGTAGATTTAGGGGCAATATTAGTATTACGTAATGAAAGTGAATTTCTAATTATGGATCGTGAACACTGAACACCATCAAATGAATCACATTCTTTTGTCTTTGTGCCATCCTATTGATACTTCTTCAATGGTCGATTCAACAACTGAAAAAAAACCCACGAAAGATCATTGCAGCGATTCGTAACTATAACGAAATTGATGTCTTTGTTTTAGTGAGTTACGATTGATTTTCATTATGATTAGATTTGATTTTTATTATAGATGCATAAACATGACCTAATAAAAACAAAAAAGAATATTACAAAAGATTGAAGGAGTAAAAAAAGTAATAGAATGAGAAAAAAAAAATAAGAAGAAGATACTATTGGATGGTGGTGTGGATTTAGGGGTAATATTAGTATTATGAAATGACAGTGAATTCTTGATTATGGTTGCAACATGTTTGTTTGTTGTAAACACCATCAAACAAATTTCATTCTTTTGTTTTGTGGCATTCCCTCGATATTTCTTCAATACTCGATTCAACGACGAAAAAAACAACCACGAAAGGTCATTGTAACAGTTCTTAACTATAACGAAAGACATGTCTGGTTATAATGAGCTACGATCGATTTTCATTACGATTAGATTAGATTTTATTGGAACGGCTACACCTTATACACAAAATATGATAGCAACGGACAACACGAACGACAATCATCAGTAATGGAACCTGCAAAACAGACACTCATAAAAGGTTGAGTCGTGGAGCTCATCTCTTTAAGACGTTTTATAGCTCTGCCCAAGTTGCAAGTAATTCATAAAGAAAATGTCAAGCCATCCCCAAGATAAAACAGCCCAAAAAATCACTCTATCTCGATCGAAATTGCACTGGTAACGATCAGAATAGTTACACCGTTCACTTGCTCGAAAAAGGTAAAAACAAAATTGATAAGGAAAAAACCTCGCGATAGAAGAGAAGAATGAAAGAACTTATTCAAGTTGTGTCTGAACTGATGAAATCACTAATAAAATAAAATAATTTTATTTAAACTTCATCTCACCACGCCCGGACAGACGACTCGAGGAGAAACCACCAAGCCCATATTTACCTATCTCCTCACCCTTTCTAAAATATGGGTACTCCTTGGAGCCCAAACCCAAAGTTAAAAGCGAAGTAAATAAGGAGATATCTTATTGTCAACCTAAACAATCTAAGCAACGTGAAATTTTCACATTTTCCAAATTTCTTCTTCTTTTTTTTTTCTTTTAAAACACAATTCCTAATTACATAAACATTTTTCACCAAGTGATTTTCATGACATAATGGAAACAAAAAGGAATATTAGAATGGAAAAAAGAAAATGGGAGAAGATATTATTGGTATGGGGGTAGCATTAGTAAATATGAAATTGACAGGGAAGGGAGACAGGTGGGGAGGATATCGGAATGGACTGTACCGATACGATACCGACTTTTTAATTAATTAATTAATTAATAGCCAATAAGGATATGTTAAGGTCACACTCCATCTAACCACCAGACGGCAACCACGTCGCCAGGTGGGCTAACTCTCATTAATTCGGTTGCTGCCCTGACATGGCCCACTTTACCTCCCTCATTTAATTTTATTTTTTTCATTTATTTTTTTTTAATTCAACCAACCTAATTACGGTTTATAAAAATTATTTCAAAACATCTCATGCTAGTTTTGGCTGCATTGGAATTAATTATTTTATTCCACCTCATCTTTTGATTCCTTTATTAAAATAATAATAATAATAAAATTATAAGTTTTTGTCTCTCCAACCTATTTTGTTTGACGTCAAATTTTCAAATTTATAATTTAAAAAAGAAATGACCTACAAAATAAAAAAATGACTCTGATATTTAAGTCCGTATGAGAATTAAAGAATGGAGAAGAAACTAGATGAAGTTCCCAATCACTGATCAGGTTCAAGATCTATGTCAAGTTTAAGATACCTCATATAGAGTTATGATGATGTATGTCTTTTTTTTTCTACTTATTTTGTTAGATCCATCACCTACAACATATTTGTGTTTGAAAATTTAGTCTATTTTATCTCAAATTTTTACTATAGTTAATTTTTTTTTTAAGTAAAAGAGTTGAATTTTTAGCCAAATTCTAATGATAAAAGTTTTTTTTTTTTTTTTTAGCATAACTTAGTTTTTAAAAATATTAGTAAAAACTAGATAACAAATCATAAATTTAGGATGGAAGGAGTATTTATTTACTTAATTTTCAAAAACTAAAAACTAACCAAATGGGGTTAACTTTGAGAGAATTTCTACACTTTTTTTTACAAAAATGGTACTGTTAAATTACTCACTTCTTATACATATATCTATGAAACGAACGTTTTAGTCCATATATCTATGAAACGAACGTTTTAGTAGACTACAGTGTTGGATTTTTTAATGGGATATACGTATACCATGATTGTTGTCTCTTTATGGATGTTGAATATATAGATAAATACAATGATGGTACAACAATAAATTTTACGTTAGATGATAAGACAATCTTAATACTCAGCTCAAAGATCCAAGCTTTTGTTAAAAAAAGAACCGTTACTACAACAGTTTTTACCTTTTCCGACACAATATTGCGTTAGGAAAATTCCACATAACATCGGCATAACTTTTGCCGACGCAAAATAATGCATCGGTAAAAGTGTTGGCATATCTAGAGAAGTATCTTCAAATACAAAATGTCTTTCATCGGCAGAAATGTACTTAAGATAATATATTAAAAACAAAATTTAATCTTCAAACGAATCAATTGGATACAAATATAAAAAAAATAAGATAATATATTAAAAAGAATACTAATATTCAATACAATTCGTAAAATTCTAAGATTAAAAACAATACATATAATTAAGTTTGAGTATTTCTAGCTTCTTATAAATCTCACAGAAAAAAGTTTAATTACATCTCCTAAACCAAAATAACTAATAATCTCAAAATTTTCTCACAATCTCAAAAACAATGTTCGAAATAGGAAAAACAAATATATTATATGAAAGACAAATGTTTTGATTCTTCCTTTACTTTGGCATTATTAATTTTTTTTTAGCTCATACCAAATTTTAAATTGTAGCTTCCATGTGAGTTCTCCTCACTTTTCATGGAGACAATGTGTGAGGTTTGCTGATTTTACCTTTCCCTTTTTTTTTTCTTTTGCTTTTTCTTTCTTTTTGGGGATATATTCACATTTGTCATCTTTGTATTCTATGATATGATCACTTATTTCTAAAGTGCAAAGCTAATTCTATAATTTCAATCTAAAGAAGCTCATTAATCTATGTCTTATGAGAGGTTAGTAAAAAAGTCTCTGTTTTTATCACTAAAGAAGACTATATATTTAGTACAAATAAGGAAAAGTCGCAAATATAGCAATCAGATTCAAAGTATTAAGATATATAGCAACATTTTAAAAAAAAATTGCAAATATAGTAAATTTTATCCGTGATAGGTTTCTATTGCTGATAGACTCTTATGGTCTGAGTGGTTTATCACTGGTCTATATTTGCAAAATTTTTAAAATGTTGCTATACATTTGGTTATTATTCCAAAAATTGCTACTCAGTACAATTACCCTACAAATAAACTATATATTTAGTATAACTATCCAACAACTTCTTGATAAATGGCTGGTCCATCTTCTTACACTCACTAATTCAATGTAAACAGTGTGTTCTTTCATCTTCTTTTCTAATGCATAATCATTTTAATAACACTTGAAAAAGAGGAGGAAAAAAGTTGGCAGCCTTAGTTGTGGAAATGAGCTAATGTACTATTTAGGAGTTTGAAGGCCCTTATCTTAGTCAATGACACTATAATACCCCACCATTAAACTTTGTCTTTCCAAGAAAAATCAATGTTAATCAACCAAAATGAGTACAATAACATGTCTGAAAAAAAAAATAATTGTTTTAACCATAGTATTAAATTTCCATGTTTTCATGAGTTCGATATTGATATGAGGGATAAATTGATATTTCCATTACATCGTATAAAAATCCATGAAACACAAATAATAAGCATCGAAATGCCACTAATATAAATATATTATAAATAGCAGATATGTTTACTTATTTGAAAATAATAAAATATTTATTTACTAATTTAAATTTATTTTTAAAATTTCTTGTTTTTATAATTTTTCCAGAAATATCCATCGAAATCGATATTTTGTCGATATTTTCATCGAATTTTTGTAAAATTAAGACCTCGATATTTTCATCGTCATCGATATTTTAAACTTTGGCTTTAACTCAATCAAATGTAAACACTTACAAATAGTTTAAATTTTTTGACAACTAGATGTTAGCATTTTAGTAGAGAAATTGCGATGCCCGCAAGGAGGAGGGGGGAGGTGACGCCGGCAAGGAGGAGCGGGGATGGGAAGGAAGCGTGTGATCGTGGGGTGGACCTTCAACCTTGTAAAGGAAAAAAAATTTGAAGGGAGAGGGAGTAGGGGTGTTCGTGGGTTAGATTGGATTGGGTTGAAAAACTTTTTAGACTCAACTCAATGTTTGGGTTCTAAATTTTTTCAACTCAAATAACTCTCATTAGAAAATGAACCCAACCCAACCATGAAACATTTGGGTTGGGTTAGATTGGTTCAGATTTATTCAGGTCATTTATTTAATTTTTTGCTCTAAAAAAAGTAAAATGTTAATATGTAAAAAAATTTATTTAAGGAAAAATTTCACAAATATAAAAAATGTCAAACTATTTACAAAAAATAGCAAAAAAAAAAAAAAAAAAAAAAAACATTGATAAACATTGATAGACTTCTATCAACATTTATTAGTGATAGACTTCTATCATTTCTATCACTTGTAGATTCTGATAGAAAGTCTATCAGAGTCTATCATAACTATCTAAAAATTTTGTTATTTTGTGTAAATAGTTTCTTTTATTTTTCTATTTTTAAAAATTTTTCTTTATTTAATTATTTTCATATATTGAATTAGAATTAACAACTCAATTTCAATTATATAATGAAAATTTTCTTTCCAAATTATTAAAAAATTATTTTTAGGAGTTGCTGGAGAAAAAATTATCAAAAAAACATGAAATTAATAAAAATAAAATAAATATATGTATCTATAATTTTACCATAAGTAAAAAAAAGTATACATTTTAAAATTAATAACAAATTCGGGTTGATTCAAATTATTTTAGATGAATCCATAAAGCAACCCAAACCATAATATTTTTATTTATTTGAATCCAACCCAATTCAAATGAGTTAATAATCCAACCTAAATTATGGGTTGATCGAGTTTTTTTGAGTCATTAAATTTTTTTTTTTTTTTTTTTTTTTTTTTTTTTGAGGGGATGGAAAAGGAAAATGTGGGGAAAGGAAAAACGTGGTAGAAGACAAAGGTGGGGGAAAGGAAAGTAGTCGAAAGAGTAGGAATTTTTTATTATTTTTTTTTATTTTGAAAAAAAAAAAACTTTTTCCCCAAGCACTGTGCCAACGAAAAATGCAAATATGCAGAAGAAACGCATGGGTTGCTCTATTTTGGCCGATGAATTAAATTTTCACCGAGTCTGGAAAAAAAAATGTCGGAACAGGTCAAAATTCTTGTAGTACTTTGAATAAAAAAACTAACACCTCCTTTATACCGGATTTGGATCAACCAAGAGACAAGATTAACTACAATACTTTACATCTTAAGGTCAAAGATCTAGAAGTAAGATTCAAAAATTTTGTGCCAAATTTAGTTACTCCACAATCAAACTTGATCAATGTTAGATCGAATGACTTGGATGCATTCCATCACAAGAATTGCAATAAAACTTAAAAATTGCAATGATTGATGCTCAAATTTCTAAGAAAAAAGTCTCAAACATGATGTTAAAATTTCATTCATAAGAATCTGATTACAGTTTGAAAGGATAGAAGACTTTATATAGTCTTTTAGAGATTTTAATCTATTTAATCTAAAGAACTCAAAAGTCAAAATAAAACATTAAATAAAGAAGTCATCTTCTCAATCTCCATCTTTTCAACCACCATCTTTAATGTACACCATTAAAGAAAGCAACTTCCATCTTCCCAACATTTCAAAAGTCCAAAACTAGAAACAAAAAGACATCTACTTAATTACCAACTTTTGTAACCCCTAACATAAAAATGAGACTTAAATTTAACACTTAAAAAGTTAAAAATTAATTAAAAACAACTAAAGTTTATTAATGGCAACTTAATAATCTTCATCCAAATCATTGAAGAAACAAGAAGCTGAAGAAATAATAAACTCTACCGATATTAACTCGTTGCTTAATAATTTCTTCACTACATGACATAATTTACCCTCTCAATACATTATTGATTATGTTCGAAATAACATTAAAAAAAAAAAAATTGTAACAAAGCTTGGAGAAGAAGAGAGAAAACTCTAAACACGCTATTAGAGCCCTAAGCATACGACACATCGATAACAATGGGTAGAGTTTAATTTTCATTAATTTTGGCTACCAAAAATTCTCTCCTAATTTGCGTCATCCTAATGTAATTAATATATTCTATTAAAATAAATATTTTTATTATAAATGTAATATATGAATATAGATATCCATAACCTATATAGGTTACAAAATATCATAAAGCTTCCATTGAATTTCATGTTGTAACATACCCCTCATTGAATTCAATCTTGTAACATACAACATCCCATATCCTATAAATAATGGTATATGGTGCCTTTGTAATACACACCACAATTGAATACAATTGTTATCTCTACTTTCTAATTCTCTCTACTTTGTTCTTTTGTTATTTCGTTGTTCTTCCTTTGTTTTTGTTTTGTTTATATTTTATAAAACGTTATCAGCACGAGTCTCTACCATTTTGAAGATTTTGTAGAGATTGGATTCGATTCATTGGAATATCAAGAACGCTAAAGACCTGCTAGAATTTCCTCCATAATTCTTAAGGTATTTAGAATTTCGTTCAAATACGGTAAGTATTTTGATTTTGGTGATTTGGTCTTGTTTGATTTAGAAGAAACAAAATCATACATATGTGTTTGATGTATTCATAATTGGTTTTCTCACCACCATCATTTATCTTTATTCTATTAAAATAAAAGTCCAAAATAAGATGAGTACTCTATTTTAATCATATATGTGATTTATGTGTTTGCAAATGGATTTTTAAGGTATATTGGTATTAGTATTTTTTTTTTTTTTTTTTTTGTTAAACTTTTAATTAGATCAAAGGTAAAAAAGTTATATTATGAGATTTATGTAATAAGAAAACCTAAGCAGTAGGTTGCATGGTAATTTTGGTTTCCTAGACCTTATTTATTTTTGATTTTTATTAGAGCTATTCTACTACCAATGATGATATTTCAACCTTTGAAATAAACTTTAATCTCTGTTTTTATAAGTATGTATGTTAAGCGTGCACTTGCCTACATGAACTCTTGAATGCAATTTGGTATAAAGTAATTAAGCATTATTATTGAAAATTCATATAAAGTAATTAAGCATTATTATTGAAAATTCATATAAAGTATTGAGCATTTAGCTTTTTATTTTATGCCTTTGGGGTGCATATGATGCATATTAAATATAGATAATTCGCATTTTGGTTTAAATTTTATTTGAAGTATATACAAATATACATATGTATGTTTACTGTTATTAAACCATAAACAATTTTGAATTTGTGAATTGAATAACTTCTTTAAAACGATTGTGTAAGTTGAGCAAAGAAAGTTTTTTTTTTAAGGTTTTTGAATTCTAAATTTAAATCAATATAATTTAAATTGTTTTCAATTTCTTAAGACTACCAAATTGTAAATTATCATATATGTTTAAAAATACTTGATATTTTGCCTAAAGTATGTCATTTAGAAAAAAGGTTGTAAATTATGGTCAATTTAATTGAGATGTTTCCTAATTAATTTATATTTTCCATATATTTGAATAGAAAAATTGAATTAGGATGTGTTTATCTCTTATATTTCTAACCATTGGAAATTTTGTAATAAGGATTATTATGATTCTCTCCTACACATATTATCTTTTATATGTTAAAATTATCTTCTAATAATATTATCTTTTATTTTTCAAATATGAGAATAAATATCCAAGACTATCTTTAATTTTATTTTGAAAGGTTTAAAATTTAAAATATTAAAGATTATTCCTTAAATGAATTAGTTTTTATAAGATGAAAAATAAACCTTAATAATTCACTTAGATTCATTAATCTATTAATTAACTCTTAATTAAAATATTAATAAATTAGAAATAAAAATTTGACTATAAGATAACTCTGTCTAAGGATGGTTCTGGCTAGGATGAGATATTTAAGCTGACTATAAGGGAGCACCTCTACCTGGGAACTAACCTGGGAGTTGAATTAGTCAAATTTTTGTTTGCCTATTGAAATTTATTGGATTGTTGAATATTTAAATGAATATTTAAATTAATCTCATGTGGATTTTGTAAACTTTAAAATTTATATATAGTGATAATATATTTTTGAATGAATTCTCTCCTGGTAAAATTTGAAAGTTATGCATAATAGTTTATTACTTTCCTAAAGTTAATTGTGATTTAATGCACCTGAAGTTGCATAAATCAAAATAAGCTTATGATTTATGCAGAATAATGAATTTCGACCATTTAATATCATTCCTTGACGTGAATGTTGTAATATTTAATAATTGTGATTGAAATAATCTTAATAGAGGAATAAATAATTATTCTATTAAAACCACACATATTTATATGAGAATTTCATATTTCAAATGTGATGCAAAAGAGACAATGATCTTGTACCTATCGTACATTAAAAGTTTTTTTTATAAATTAAAATCCTTAATAATGAAAAAGAAGACGATGTGTGGTATAACAAATTTTGAGAATTTATTTGAATCTCTTGAAGAGATCGTAACTTATCATTTTAACCCTTAAATATGATGATATTTGGATGTTACAAGTTTTTAGAATCTTCCGAAGAGATGATTATTCTTTTTGACCCACTTGTATATGAGATATTTGGTTTTCTTTTGAATCTCCTGAAGAGAAAAGAATGATTAATAATATTTATGTTTTGCATATAGTACATCTATGCATATGATACTTAGAAGTAGACAATACATTTTCTAAAATTCAAATGTTTGAAGCGAAAAATCAAATATGATATATATTAAGTCCTGTAGACTTGATTAAATATTTTGGAAAAGAAAATATTATTTTGCTCAGAGGAGCAAAATTTACAATTGATATACCACATTCTCTTGTAAATCAAAGAGAAATTTAGTAAATTTGGAATGTATATATTGTAATAAATATCATCTAGAGAAATTGATAGATTATTGTCTCCTACGAGAAATGCATATAGAAAAGTTGTATGCTTTTTCTTCTAAATTGTATTACACATATTCGTGTAATTGAAATATATGGAACAATGAACCCGAAGTTCATTGATCCAAATATATTTTTATTTAACATGATGAGTCATTTTGGGTCAATAGTGAAAATAATTATTGAAAATATACATTCACATCCACGAAAGAACTAGAAGATTCTTTCATCTAATAAATTGTCATATGTGGCTTTATTCTCAAGAGATTAATTATCAACCTCTCACTAGTTAAAATTGAAACTGAACCTCTCGAGTGAACCATTTAAATATTTTATGGTTTTGTTGGCGCATCCAGTTGATGGTCCCATATATGTTTATTATCTTCAAAACCTTACATCTGTAAGGTTAGTTGCTCAAATAGTTAAGAGCACAATTTCATGATTTTGAAATTAAGAAAGTTGGAAAAAGAAATTGAATGAAATGCATATGCATTGTCTCATTTTGATCATCATATAGATCACTTTGAACTAGAAGTTCAAAAGATAACTAATTTAAATATTACAAATCAAATGCTAGATGTATTTACAGAGCTTTTATAGTTGTAAGAAAGTTAGTAAATTATATATATTGGTTGTAAATACAACATCTAAAAGTGATATCCCAATGCAAGTCACTATTAATGAGTCTACATCATGCCTGAAGCTTGATAGACAAATGAGTTCCAAAGATAAAGATCCTCGAAATGTAGTCAATAATAAAAAAAATGACTTAATTAAGAATATGGATATTCCAGAAGAAATCCTAAATATGAGTACTCATAAGAATCTTTAAGTAAATAAGGATAATAAAGAGATCTTGAGAAATTATATGTCATGACAAGAAAAAGGACGGAACCATGCTTATATAAGTTGACAACATTTTATTATTTATGAAAATGAGTATTATGTATTGAAAAATGTCGACATAGAAGAGATTGACTTATGTGGAAAGAAACAATCCAATAGAAATAAACTCATTTTTCAAATCGTGCGGACTAGTAATCCAGACTTCAGATAATGTCAAACATGTGGGATACAAGTAAGTATTTGTAAGAAAAACAAATAGAGTGAAGTCACATGATATAAAGCGAGACAGATTCCACAATAATTCTCGCAATGAATTGGTATTGACTATCATAGAACATATCCTCTAATGGTGGATATACAATACCATAAGATATCTAATTTATTTGACTGTGTATGAAAAGTTTAATATACATCTTATGGATGCAGTCATACCACATTTAATGAATCTCTTAATAATGATAATCCCTGAACGATTAAAGATACCAAAATTATATAATTCAAATATTAGAGAATTGTATTTATCATAGAGATGCTTATAAAAGAAAAAGAAAAAAAACACTTCTGACGAATGTGATATAGTGATCATCTTATTAAAGATTTATTGAAATAAGGGTATAAAATAACCCTGTTTATCAATATGATATTATAAAGAAATCATAGTCAAGATTTACTATATACGTATATGTTGATGATCTAAATATATAATGGAAACTCCTGAAGAGATTTCAATGGCAATAAAGTTTCTTAAAAAAGAAATTGAGATGAAAGTTCTAATAAACAAAGTTTTGCTTTAGTTTGCAAATAAAACATAAAGCGCGCAGATGTGATTACATCAATTTGTATAGAAAAGATCTTATATGAACTAGTTACAACATTGAACATTCCTGTGATGGTTCATTCACCTGATGTGAAAAGATATACCATTCAATTTCAGGAAGATAATAAAAAATTAGGGTCCTGAAGAATCATAATTTTGGGAAATAAATGCACTTATATATCCTTACTAGTTATACATTACATGTCGTAGCATTGTAGTAATTTTGTTACATAGATATAATATTTCTCTAAAAGAAAGATATTGGAGTAAAGTTAAACATATGTTATATTTTATATGATAATTAGCTTACATGGATTTATTTTATTTATGATAAATCTAATTAATTTAAAATGGTTGTGAAGATACAAATTATTTATCTAACCTATGCAATCTAGATCCTAAATAAGTTACTTAGTACATGGAGAAGCATTTTTATGACAGCCTATGGAGAATATCATAACAACCACTTTAAATCATATTGAAATCCTGATGATTCATGTTGGCTCAAATAGTGTTTTTACATGAAAACAATAAAGCATAAAATGACAACATCAATATTCAACATATTTCTTCAAAAGATGACTTGGAGGACTTATTGACGAATGTGTTACCTACAACAACACTTGAGAAGTTAAGTCAAATTTGCATGTGACAACCAAGAGTTATCAAGTGATGCTTTTACGAGGGGGAGTTATATGTGCTGCACTCTTTTTTTCTTAACTACGGTTTTATCCCACTGGGTTTTCCTAGTAAAGTTTTTAATGAGGAAATTGTTAAAATATATGAATAATGTACTCTTTTTCCTTCACTAGGTTTTTTATCCCATTGGGTTTTTCCTAGTAAAGTTTTAATAAGGCATATATTCTATATAATATGGATATCTAAGGGGGAGTATTATAAATGTAATATATGAATATAGATATCCATAACATATATAGGTTACAAAATATCATAAAGCTCCCATTGAATTCATGTGGTAACAACCCTCATTGAATTCAATCTTGTAACATACAACATCCCATATCCTATGAATAGTGGTATATGGTGCATTTGTAATACACACCACAATTGAATACAATTGTTATCTCTACTTTTTAATTCTCTCTACTTTGTTTTTTTGTTCTTTCGTTATTCTTCCTTTATTCTTGTTTTGTTAATATTTTATAAAAGTTTTAAGTCTTTTTTTTAATAGTTGTAGCTATTTTCCAAGAACATATACCATGCAAAAACTCAATGAAGCCCATAGACAGAAGCCCAAAATGATTTGGGCAAGCCCAATGTGTTAATAAATGCAAGGGTAAATGCAATGTGGAAAAAGTAAAAATTTACACCACATTTACCTCAAGTTAAACGTAATTCATCAATGAATATATGAAAAGTGAGTTTCACTTGATTACGTTGTTATTGTTTACTTATGTTTCATAATTGTAATGAACTGTATGACCCATCTCCCAATTTGTAATCAAAATGCATAATCTGATTGAGGAATGGATAGTGTTCAATCTAATTGTGGTTGAAAATTACGTAGACCTTTATCTTTATCTTTACATTTACCATTACCGTTAGGGTCAAGCAGTAATGGTAACAGTAAAATATGACAGATTCATAATTCTAAGTAAACGTGATAAAAAACAATCCAATTACATTTGCAATTCAGGCTCATTAGGATTGATCTATCAATGGAATCTCAATACGACCACACCAATTTTCATTACGAATTGATAAACATGGCCTTACAGAAAAATTTTCCTCAAACATCTCTCAACTTTACCGATGTGGGACAAGAAGAAGCTGCAAGAGTCAACGACTCTAATTATAGTAATTTATTATTATTGAAAGATTTAAGCAATAACTAATTAACTTTATGTTATTTTGTTATTAGGTTAAATTACACGTAGTCTTTATAATTTATTTGATAGAAACAAATAATCTTATTATCCACTTTACTGTTGATTTGGTTATGAAATTTGTCAAATAATATCTGTTGAAAAATTAAAGAAAAAAAAATCATACTTCACATATAAAGTTTGGTTGAGTGAACCAAACTTTCCATATCATTGATGTAGCCATAAGTCAAAATTCCAAGACAAATATTGTCCATTATTGTTACATTCTCTCCATTTTCAAAAGAATAGAGATCAAAATCAAAATTCTTCTCATTTTGGGCCAAACCAATGATAAAATCCTCTTTCTCATCATCTACTTGACTGATTTTCAGCACAAATTGAAGTATAAATGTTGTGGGTAAATTTTGATCCAGCAGAATAAAGTCAAAAAATTAGATAAAGATAAGATAAAATAAGATAAGATAAGATAGGATTCGATCCTAGCTTGCATGGGATTATAAAAATTTGATATCCTAATCCTAGGAGGGTTAAATCTCATATCTTAAGATAAACTTTAGATCAAATCGCCTATAAATAGACTATTATGGATCCATATGAGGTATCTGAAGTTTCTGACTTCTTCTCTATCCTATAATTTTGATTGAAGAACTTCTAACTTCCCCTTCTCCGTTCAATAATTCTCATACTGACTTAGGCATCAAAACTCTTCTTCTTTGTTTGGCAGGTTCTCTCTTCCCTAAATTACAAATTTACCATTGCTATCACGTAAACGTTATGTATATTTTTTCCTAGCCAAAATTTGGCATCAACGATATACATTAGGAATCTTTCCACTGATCCAAGGCTGCTGTCCAATTTGTCTGTTTGCATTTTTAAAGTTTGGTATAATTTGGATTCTTTTGAATCTTCAATTGTCTGTGGGCCATGTTTATTCAAACTCACTTTCTAATGTTAGCTCATTTTAAAACATATTTCATTTAGCCACATATTTGTTGGTGTAATTTATAGTTTTGAGATTTAATTTTTGATACAATGTTGTTGAGATTTATGTAAATCATCACATAATTGTGCAGCAATTATGAGGCCAATGTTGTGTGTGTTGTATATATAATTAGGCTATAAACGTTGACGATACAATTTAAATTAATTATATAGCAATATTTAATGGTTCAACTATAATCCAACTATAATTATAATTATTGGAGCCGATTCCGTTCAATAACTATTTGATTTTTGAGAAATTAAGATATTAATACTACTAACTTCCACCTATAAGTTTTCTTTTTGGTGGCTCGTCGTTTGTATTGAGTTAGAATTATTATTTTTTTAATATGAATTGATATTTTCTCATTTATTTCTTGTCGGTTTGGGTTTGAGTGATATTTTTTGCTTGGTTGAGTTGGTGTAGGAAACTCGCACACTATCCTAGAGTGCTCCTCCAGCTCACTCCTCTGGTTCGAATGCATTGTTGGGACTGACTTGCGTGAAGGTACTCGTATTAGTGTGGTGCCGACATGTACATTTTGATGCCTAAGTTAGTACATACACAAAAAAGGGCTAGCATTGACCGCTTTTTGGTCATTTTTATTTGAAGTAGTAGAATTCACCAATTTTTGTCAATTTTAATGAGGTAACATTGGTCATTTTTAAAGAGTTTCCTTCTTGCGTTTAGTTTTTGTATATATTTAACAATTATTCCAGATATAATAAACAAAATATTTTTATCTATAATCCCTAAATAAAGTACCTACAACACCAAAAAAAAAAATAATAATAATAATAATAATAATAAAAAAAACTCATAAACAGTTTAAAAGTTATGGTTAAAAAAATTGAGTTACAGTCATCATTTGTAAATTTCAATGTGAGGGATATTCGACTTTCATGAAAATGAATCCATATTCTCCGCAAGAAAAACATTTCATTTGTAAATTTCAATGTGAGGGATATTCGACTTTCATGAAAATGAATCCATATTCTCCGCAAGAAAAACATTCTACAAGCTTCTTTTTTTCTCTAGCCATTTTTTGGTCATTTCTTAAAGGGGTAACACTAGTTGTTTTTCGTCCAAACTTGCTTTCACAAGTCATCATGTTTTCATACAACAAGCACAATAATACAAATAATATTAAATAAACAACAAATTAAAAGAAATAGAGAAAAAAAGCAACAGAAACTACCCCAACTTTACCATCAAAGAAAGTAGAAAATATAAACCGTATATAAATCGACACAAAAATTTATTTAGTTCAATGGTAGTGTGTTAGCTACATCAATGGATAGAAGAAGATGTTAAAAATGGAGTGACCTTAATTGTTGTGCTGTAGAAACCACTGTCTTGAAAGCAAAATCGGCGCGACCTCGGTGCTAAATTGCCAAGAGCCGGTTGCTTTTCAAGGTTAACACAACACCCTTCTCAAACGTGCACTCGTCGAAGAAGGATTGGAATTAATTGAAAATTTTGCTCAGAATTAAATCATTAAAATAGAGAGAAATAAGCACAAACTCAAAATTTTCCTCCTTTTCTAAAACAACCATTTTTTTCTTTTTATAAAAATCCAACAAAAACGTCTTTCTAAATTAATATAGAAAACGTTTCAGATCTAAACTAAATACACAAACGTTTCATATCTAAATTAAATACAGAAAACCGTTTTCAAATTTAAATTAAATATAAAAAAACATTTAAAAATCTTCGGCTAAGTTTATGACAAGTCATTCCAACAAATGACTAATTGACTAGTCATTCCTAACAGAAGAGAACAATTTTATTATTAGTGAGAATATCAAATTACAGATTACATAGACATGCACTGCAACTAATGCCAATCTCATCTAAATTTGATGATTTCCAAATCATAAATAACATATTCAAGACATTCTAACAACCAACCGTGTAAAACAGTTAAGATAATGGTTAAAAAAAAAAAAAAAAGTGGTCTAAATTGATGGTTCATGAGACATACTGTAATTTGTTGTCTCTCTGTCTATTGATCGGTGGATATGAAAGGTCTTTTTTGTGCATATAACTTTGATCAAGAGTTTCACTTTTTTTTTTTCCTCAGCTTTTACTTTTTGTCGGTGTAGATAATGACTAGTTTAGCCCTCGTGAGGGTTCACGAAATATGAAGAGAATTCCACTTTGAAAAAACAAAGCCCACCAAAATGTCACACCTTTCATCATGAAACCCACCTCACCACACTTTCCTCTTTTTGTAATTTCCATAATAATAAATATTCTTTTGCCTCTCACCACAACTCAAATTCTCAATCATATTCAAACTCCAAAGTCAACTAATCAATATCTCTAACAAAAACAATCTCTGATCTTTCAAACATAACCATCCATCAAAACTCCATAATAACAATACTATGTACCATTATCTGTAGTGATTTCCCTTATGATCATAAACCATGTGATAAGTTTCAATTCATTATTGATTTAAATATTTATTAATGTTTTTTTTATTCTTGAAATAATGTACGTGCTTCATCATAAGATATCTCTATAGTAATATGATATTGTTAATGTTTATAAGTTTATTTTCAAGAAATTTCATATCGAAATAAAGATATTGTCTCTCTTACTTATATACTCACGATCTTCCTAGTTGTGGAGTCGGAATTTTCGTTTGGACAAATTATCTATGGTTGGAAAAATTACAATATCATAAAAAAAAAAAAAAATTGGAGTAAATATTGAGAAACAAACACCTAAGACCCCGTTTAGTAGTCATTTGATTTTTGGTTTTTAGTTTTTGGTTTTTGAAAACTAAGCCTATAAACTCTCCTTCCACCTCTAAATTTCTTGGTTTTTGTCTACTTTTTATCATTGTTTTAAAAAATCAAGTCACGTATTGAAAACTAAAAAGAATAGTTTTTAAAAACTTGTTTTTATTTTTGAAATTTAGCTAAGATTAAAATTCTTGTATTCAAGTAAGATGTTAATCATCGTAAGAAATTTAGAGAAAATATACTTAATTTTTAAGAACCAAAAACAAAAAATGAAATGGTTACCAAAACGTGACCTAAACAATTAAGTGATATATTTTCAATTTTTATAGCTGCATCCAAAAAGTCATATACCAAAATGAAAATATTTTCTCTCTTACTTATATACTCATGATCTTCTTAATTGTAGAGTTGAGATTTTGTTTGGACAAACCCATTATTGAAACATACAATATAATTAGGTTAAAATACGAGTATCTCGTTATATCTTTATAGAGATTTAAACTTTCTATAGTGTGTATAACATTTTTTTTTTTTTATATTAACTATCAGTGTAACAGATATTCTCTAACATGTCTCCTCAAAATATAACCAATATAAACTGTTGAATGGAATGTTGAGCTCAAAAGCTCCCCGATAAATAACACTCGTCTATTGGTTAATCGCCGTTAATTAATTTAGAGAAAAGAAAAAAGAAAAAAAGTGGAGTGGGAAATGATTAAAAGTAGTACAAGCTAAGGCATGGGGGAGTGGAGAATTGGTGATAAGTCAAATAAACGTAACGGCTAAATATTAATATAATATGATTTATTATTCCTCTCCAAAGGTTGCATGCGAGAGCTGCTTTAGCCATTCAAATGTTCGACGATGTGACACCCTTCTTTCTTTTTCCTTTTCCTTTTCCCTAATTTCAACTTTTTTATTCTTTATATTTTTATTTTTATTATTATTCAAAACATTTTCACTCCTAATATTTTTTGTCGTTGCCGGTACTGTATCAACGGATTTTTTGCAGCTCACCACACCTAGAATTGAGGCTGTTGGTTTATGTGCCGTCGTGACGCTGGTGGTGGTAGTGGTGGTTGTGAGAGTTTTGAGGTCGTGAAGCTCCATTCCGGGCGTTCGAAGAAGACCCAGCCGGAAAAACTCCCACCGGGAGGAACTCCGGCTCCGGTGACTGGAAGTTGAGAAGGATCTGATTTGGGGCGTCGGACTCGGGTGAGAGTGGAAAACGTTGTTCTTTTGTGGTCTTGGCTTTGAGTTCGTCGGATTGGAAATGGAATTATTACTATGACTTGATGACCTGCAATTAATTAAAAATTACTTTATAATATCATTAACTTAAAAAAGAAAATTTTTAAAAATTGAAAAATAACACAAATTAAAATAATAATTTTTTTTTAGATAATTGTGATAGACGCGGATAAAATTCTATCCGGATCTATCAAATTTGTGCTTCAAAATCCTTTATGTCTATTTTACATTAAAATAAATAATTAAATAACAAAACAAAAACTACATTTTTTTTTTTTTTTTTTTTTTTGTTATTTGATCAATTTGTGTTAGGATTTTTAATTTGATATTTTTTTAGTATAATAAATTAAAATATATAGAGAGAGAATATATATTGTTTGAAAAAAAAATTTGTCACATGAAAACTTGTGATTGGACACTCGAGTAGATTACACAAAAATGAATGCAATTCAGAATGTACTTAAGTATTTTATTTTTTATTTTGTAATATTTTAAAATATTATTGTATACATAGTATTAAATTTTCATCAATATGTCAATATTTCTACATTTTCATGAGTTCGATATATATATAAAGGGTGAATCGATATTTTTCATTATATCGTAGAAAAATTTACAGAATACAAAAAATAAGCATCAAAATGCCAGTAATATAAATATAATATAAATAATAGACATGTTTACTTACGTGAAAATAATAAAATATTTATTTACTAATTTAAATTTATTTTTTTATAATTCTTTCATAAATAGCCATCAATATCGTAAAATTAAAACTTTTATGATTTTTTTTTAAAATAAAAGTATCCATCAACATTGGAATTAATGAAAATTTGAATGGAGAAATTGAAAAGGTAAAATTACCTGGAATAATGGCTTCTACTGCTACTGCTACTACTGCTTCCATTTCTAAACCTCATCATATTATGATCCATAGACTCCGATCTGTTCCACAAATTTCCACCAAACAATTGATTAATATTATTACTCTCGCTATTTTCACAGCTGAAGGACACACGAAGAGGGAGCATTTGGCCTTGGAAGAACAGCTCATCCGCCGCCAACATCGGCGGCGCCGGCCGCCACTGCTTGAAATCAAATTCCTCTGTTTCCACCGCGGCTGATGCCGATCTTATCGACTGCTGCTTTTCTTTCACAGGAAGGTCACACAAAGACAATGCTTCTTCTTCTTCTTCTTCTTCCCATCTTTCATCTCCATGGCAGCTTCTTCCCATCATCTTCATTACCTCACTTGCAAATTGTTCTTTAATTTTGCTCTGTTTTTTTTTTCTTTTCCTCTGTCTGTTTTTAGAAAGGAACAGAGGAAGGGATTGAGATTTATATATATGTGTGTGTGAATGAGCAAAAAGAGGATATGGGTTGAGAGAGATAAAGGAAAATTAAAGTATGATGAGAGAGAGAATCTAGTGAGGGGGAGAGAGAGAAACAAAAGGGTATATGAAGTGTCTAATCAAAATCTCTATGGATTATTTTTAATATTATTGTTCAAAGAAATACATTTTAAAGAGAAAAACTTGAATGTAACTATCTATTGTGCAGTCTTGTCTGGTAATATTAGGTGCATTCGGGGTAGAACCTATTTTGATGCATCTAAAAAAAGTTAAAAAATTATTTTGTTGTGTGTAAAAATAAAAATAAGAATAAGATTAGGTGCAATCTAGGCTGCATTTAATTATTGTTCTATTTTAAAATGTTCTAATTTTTTTTTTATTGTTTTAGGTTTTTTTTTCTTAATATAGTTTTACTTTTAATGATGATTTAAAGTTGATAAAGTAAGAGATTATGACCGCAAATTCTTGTATTGTCTAGTGGTGATTTATTAAATAATCTTGACTCGACCCTAAAAGTGAAGGTTCAAATTTAAACTTAGTCCAAGTCTAGTGGACCTAAGATGCTATTTATACTGGATTGTGTCGGACCCAACCTATAACTATTTTCATGTCGAACTTTTAGGTTTGTTTCATTGAACCAAAGTTTGAGTTGAGCTTGCTAGGTCAAGTTTGCGTCAACTTACTTAATTAGTCTATTGAATATCAAATATTTAATTACTTTAATTTTTTATTTTTTAATTAAATGTTATTAAATTTTAATAAGTTTTTATTTTTTATTAATGTCTTATAAAATTTTGGTATCTTATAGTAGTTCTTAACCCTTTACAAAATTTAAATTAATTAAAAATTATGATATCTAAATTATAGAACATATGTTAAAAATCATTAAAAAGTTTTTATCTTATTAATATATAAAATATAATATACTTGAAAACAATTGCAAATAAATGTGTTGAACCAGATGTTTAGTCATACTTTCCTTTGACTTTAAGTCGATCATGGATCAAACCTAAGTTGTGCTTGGACAGAACCTTAGACTTCTAACTCATTGCTAAGGCTAAAAATGCATCTTGTCATACACAAATATATATATATATTTAATTAATTAATTAATTAATATAAAAAGATAATATTTAATTGATTAATATATGATTGTTTTTAAATATAGAAAAATGACTCAAACTATTTACAAATATAGAAAATTTTTACTGTCTATCAGCAATAGACCACGATAGACAATGATATAAGTCTATCGCTAATTTTATCGCGATTTTTCGTTGATAGAGAGTAAAATTTTTACAAAACGGAGAGTTTGAGAAAAGCAATGATAGAAAGTAGGGCATTTAGATAGGAAAGGCAATTTCATTTTTGGTGCTTTTGTGTAGCATGATTAAAGGACTATATTGTTGTGGCAAAAGAGAAAAAGATTGGTTCTCTTTGCTTTTCATTATAAACTTTGTTCTGTGGTTGTGGTTCACTTGATCATTAAATGCTGAGAAAGACAGTAAATATATATATATATATATATATAGAGTGGGTTTGTGAAAAGGCCATGGTGTGTAATTGGACAACTAGGAGGTTGTTTTCAATGGCTCAAGTTTTATTCATTCGGTGGGAGAAATGATAAAAGTGGGGAAAAAAAAAAAGAAAGTTTTGATGAGTTGGTTAGAGATTTTTAATGAAATGATCATTCATGTTCAAATAGGAATAACATTTTGTGTGCTATCGTTTTCGAATATTATATCTAATTTTTCCAATTTTTCATTTTGATTCTATAATAAATTCTTGTCATCAGACTTCTTATTAAGGTTTGGTTTGGTAACCATTTAGTTTTTTAAAATTGTTATGGATGATTTTGGACTGAAGGGTATAATCGACATCAAGCAAAAGCATAAACAACAAAATCAAGAAAATAGCAAAATTTAGACGAAAGTGACAATTTAGGATCAAAATGGGTAGCTTGGCTTGGGCAAGCCAACATGCTCGGCTTCAACTAAGGTAGAGGTCGAGCCTCATAAAATACTTAATGGGGCATGTCTCACGTATGCCCTAACCCAAAGGATCATCTTAGGCCTAAAATATGACTAAGAGAAGGTGTTCGACCTCAGCTTTGGCTGAGGTCGACCTTACCAAAATACCAAACAGAGCACGCTCCAACTCAATGAGTCAAAGGATAACTCCAATGCAACTCTAAACCCTATAGGGAAGAACCTAAGTCAACTACACCTATAAATATATCATGATAACTCTAGGGAGGAGTAAGTCCATTCTTATACTCAAACTTTCTATTAGCTACACAAATATATTTTATGACTTAAGCATTAGAGTCAGTGTGGCAAGCACCACACTGGTATGCAGATCTTTCCATCTTGTAGATCACATTATTTCTCAAATTATAAATTTATCATTGCGGTCACATGAAGATTAGGTACATTTTGTCCCGTCTGAATTTTGGCATTGACAAAAGTTAAGCTTATAAACACCTTTTTCAACTCCAAATTTCTTGCTCTGTTTTCTAATTTTTATCAATATTTTAAAAAATTAAGTCAAATTTTAAAAACTAAAAAAAAATTAGTTTTTAAAAACTTGTTTTTATTTTTGAAACTTTAGCTAAGAATTCAATCATTTTACATTATGACATGTGAGATATTATTAGATTGTGAAAGAAAGTGAAAGATTCGAATAAGATTGTTTTTTCTTGTAGTTTGTGAGGAAAGGTTTCAAATTACTTTCTTTTTCTTTTTAAGCTTGTTATTCTATTTTTTTTTAGCACATAGGTGTTAGGGGATTCTAACACTAAAAATTTTGTGGTTGCTAACACATCCATATGCCAATTGAGATATACTTTGTTACTATTTTTAGTTTATACACTTTTAACTTTTCCTTTTCACTAAATACTCATTTTCACAATCTTTGGCGTTAATGTATATTAATTAATTTGACAGAATTAATAGAATTATAATTAATCTAGTTTCAATATTTTTCATCACTATTAAAATTAAATTTAAAACTTCACTTCATAATTATTTAAATTAATTAATAAACATTAACGTCAAGGACTGAAAGTGAGTATTAAGTATATCAATGATGAAAATATAAATCTTGAAACTTAGATACTAAGTTGAAACAAAACTCAAATCCTTAAAGGTAAAATTATAACATTTTGAAACCTAAAGATTAAATTGAAATCAAATTCACAACTTAAGAATTAATAGTGTAACATTTTGAAATCAAGGAACTAAATGAAATTAAACCCAAGACTTAAGAACCAAAATGAATATATTTTTTCTCTTAAATTTAATATTTACCATTAAAAGGAGAAGGGCAAATTGGGTACTTAATTAAATAATGAAAAGACAAAATTGTCCTTGAAAAAAATGAAGAACAATTTGGATAAAAAGAGTGAGATTATGTCATCCAAATGTGTTTCTTTCAACATTCATACTTTAGTATAGATAATAGATATACACACCCATAATTCTTTTTAAAAGTTTTTTTTTTTTTTTTTTTGAAATAGAAAATATCTCTTACTTGTGGCATATCACTGTTTGATATTTCTGACCACATGGATTGGTGGGACATATTAATAAAAATAATACAAATAGTACTATTTGTATTTATTGATTTTTTTAAGAAAAAAATCTTTTAATTGTGTATCATTGTTTGATATTTCATTTTTCTTGAAGAAAAAAAAAATGCACATGGCTAAATTTAATATGATCTTTCTGGTAGCGCAACAAGCATATATGATCATTTTTCAACTTGACTACAACCAAACAAAGGAAGATATTTCTCTAAGGGCTGTTTGGGAGATTAAGATGCAATCAAGATTACTGAAAATCAGAGGAGTATTAGAATGCGTGAGGTTTCAAGGGCGGAATGGAAATAGGATCATGAAACATGAAAACGATATGATAGAGGGTTTGGTTAACTGTCGGAACGAAATGTGTTTAATATTACAAATCGGACCTAAAACGCTCAATTCAAACATGAGTTTTGGATTATATTACAATCCAAATCCATTATATTACGAGTCCCAAACAACCCCTTAATGTATCACCTTCTGCATTTTATTTCACTTAAGTATTTATTTTCCATTTTGTTTCTAAAGGGTAAAGTTGGAGCATTTAAATTTAGAGAAGTCTTTGTCGTTTGTTGTGTCCAAGGAACTAAGAAGAGGAGGAGACAAACTTTAGAAAGAATATGAGATAACCAAACTTTATGAACATTATAACAAATAATAAAATATAAGACTTACAATTAATTGGCAAAATTATGTAGAATGATACATGAGGATTGTTTTTTTTACTTGAACAGAAACCAAGTTGTTTTATCAACATTACTTCCCCAGCTTTGTATTTACTTGATCAAGTCCTCCCATTTGCAGTATTGTCCCCCAGCTAATGCTCGGTAATACCGATCTCTACAGTAGACTGGCCGTCCATCGGCTGCCTCAGCCGCTGCCGCTGCAAGCTCGTCGTCGGCCATGACCTCAACCGGTAACCGAAGCAACTGATCTTTTCTACAGACATAAAAACTCAAAGTTACAAAAGAAAACATATGGAAAGAACCCCTCTCAATCCATAATCTCATATCATTACCTTAAGTTGTATTTTTTGTTGATATTTGAATCTGGGTCAACGTTGGATGATAACCTTTGGTTTGAGGAAAATGTGGTTTGAAGAAAATCCTCTACTGGTGTAGCAAATATGAACAATAATACAGCTGAGACAAGAACAATCCCTGTTCCAACTAGTGTTTGTTTGA
Source organism: Lagenaria siceraria (assembly GCA_002890555.2). Lineage (NCBI taxonomy): Eukaryota > Viridiplantae > Streptophyta > Magnoliopsida > Cucurbitales > Cucurbitaceae > Lagenaria > Lagenaria siceraria. The sequence goes on along the minus strand of CM016491.1, from coordinate 7,299,839 downwards.
GCATGTTGATCACTGGTTTAACCTGTAGTTTTTTTTTTTTTTTTTCAATTTTTAGTTAAATGAAGACTTAGATAGTATATTTCGTATTAGAATGAATTTTCTCTAAGTTTTATTATATTGGTATTGGAAAATACCTTGTAAGATCCTAACAATCTATCACGAGCCAGAACCTACAACCAACATGAGAAGGTTAAATTATCATTACCAACAAAAGTATGGTAAAATATATATATAGATTTAGCATTTTCTTAAGAATTCCCTCAAAATGCACAAGGCCTAACATATGAGTTACTATTTCTTTTTGGAATGAAGAGAAAATAACATTACAACTGTTTAAACCCAAAAGTTTAGCACGATGATAAGTTACGAGAAGAAAATCAAAGTATGTTAATAATTTACCTCGGGTGGTTTGACCCACATTTGGCCATCATACCATCCACTCTCTTCGTAAGGTATGACTGCTGATAACAGCCTATCTCCCACATAACTCCAACCCTGAAACCACAATCCCATCTATGCTTAAAACAAACAATAACCTTCAAATTTTAAGTTAATAAGTTATGATACGTTTAATTCAGTACATACACATACTCTTTTAACAGATTTCCTTTATTTTTAGGCTTGAAAATTAAGAGGAGCTCCAACAAATGGATCGTTGTATAAAGAGATAAGCAAATGTAAAAAGTTCAAACTTACAATCTCTTATTCTAACATTTTGTTAAACTACTACTAAATCTCAAAGCTAATGCAGATAGGCTAGGCATACTTGCAGTGAGTATAGAGATAATTATGGAAAAGGTACTTTTAAGTGAAATACTTCCCATGGAACACTTTAGTAACAATGAAGTGCTTTTTGTAAAAGCAGCAGTGATCAGCAGTGATTAAGTGCTTCTTCTAATAGTAGTTTTAAGTGTTTTTAGTGGTCTAGAATTTTCAAAATTACTTTGAATTATCTAACCAATGACTATCAAAATTTGGAAGAATTCTCCTTAATGGGGCTAACAGACTTACTACCCCCACAAACTTATCCCAAGCTCATTTTTTAAAAAGCCATTTTGAGTCAGCTAAATACTACAAATTTAGCTAAAATGACTTATTTTCAAAATTAAAGACTTTTTTTTTTTTGATATCCGTGAGTGCCCGGGCCAGCTTACGCGCACCTCGACTAAACTCACGGGACAACCCGCCTGACCCTACAACATTTGGGTGTCAAGAAAACTCGTAGAAATTTATTCTTAGGTAGGTGGCTACCATGGATTGAACCCATAACCTCTTACCTCAAAATTAAAGACTTGAAAAGTCAATCCAAACACACCCTTTGATCTTTTATACATATTTTTAACCTCCATTTCCATTGCTAGTTCAATTCAAATGCCTTCACCAAAACTATAAACTTATCCTAAACTCATGTATTAAAAGGACATTTTGAGTGGTTGCCAAACACTACAAATCTTTCTAAAATGACTTGTTTTCAAAATTAAACAATTAAAACGTCAATCCGAACACACCCTTAATCTTTTAGATGTATTCTTAACCTCCATTTCCATTGCTAGTTCGATGCCTTCACCTAAGCCAAAACTATAAACTTATCCCAAACTTGTTTTTTAAAAGGTTATTTTGAGTGATTGTCGAACACTACAAATCGTTGCTAAAATGACTTATTTTCAAAATTCAACACTTAAAAAAGTAAATCCAAACACGCCTTTAATCTTTTATACATATTCTTAACCTCCACTACTATTCCTAGTTCAAGTCATATGCCTTGACCTAAGCCAGAACTATAATAATGGATAATGAAGAAACTTGCCAGATATATTCTCAAGACAATCAAAGAAACGAGGAGAAGAGTTCCAATTCCAGCAGCAAGCACAAATCGCAGAGGTTCCTGAAACAAACAAAAGGGTAAGCACAGATATTAAAGTTGGGTCACTAAATTAAGAGCTTTCTTCAAATTCAGTACTATTAGTTTGTAAGGTACCCGTGAAGGATTGAAGCTTGCAGCTGCAACGGGGACTCCCAAGACTGTGAAGCTTACTAACCAAAGCCCTCCAAGGCGAACGAAGAAAGGCCCTGCTCCCAGCTCCCCCCATGAATACAATGCCGAGTCTTTTAGAGATGAGTATTCATTCACCTGCATTCCCACAAATATTATGCATCATAAGTCAAAGGGATTGAATTTGGTTCCTTAGGTTTTAAACGTTTTGAGAGTTAAGCTTAGTTTCAATTTGATCTCTATGATTTGGCTGTAGTTTTTATTTGGTCTCTATGATTTAGAAGTTTCGGTTTAGCCCTTCTAGTTTAGTAAATGTAAAACTTCACAAATTGTCCCTGTCATTACCAATATTGACTCTTTTTTTTCTTTTTTACATGACAACAAAGTAGTGTTTTCAATTTGGGTTATATTAAGATTTAGGAAAGAGTAAAAAACAGAAGGAAATAGATGGATTTTTCAACTAGGCAAAACACAACTTATGATAACTTATGAGGTTTAACCAAACTATCACTAGGCCAATATGTAACACAACCGCATTCTGCCAATTAATTTTAATTAATTTTTTTTATTTAAAGGGATTATCACTCACATGCATATGTAACACAACCGCATTCTGCCAATTACACATTAAACAATTTTTCATCATCATGATTGTGAGACACCTCGTCTTTTAGTTTTGGATCCACTATTTTTTTTCATTCTAAGGATTTCAACTTTTACAAACAATTTCCTAGATCTTAGCCCGATTTTAAGAATAAAAAAGAATGGAAGGATGTCGCTAAACTATAATTGCATTTATGCAGTTTGCTATTAAAAAATTATAAATATTAAAATATAGTACTCTTTTTAAAAGTCATTCATCACTTATTTGCTTTAATAATGTCCATTATTTTAATTGATAACAGAATGGATAGTCATGCTTATGCTAGATCAAAATAAACAAGTTATATTGATTATTTTAGCTATTGCTTTTGTAGTACTTAATTCCTATAAAGCTAGACTTGCAACTACCCATAATATAAAAATAAGAACTGAAAACTACTACTTTATCAAGCTTTGAATATAATTAATCAGCAAAGAGAACCTAGTCTGCCTCTAAATCAGTGGTTTTAGTCTACTTTTGGTTGCTCACTCTTACCCATAATCAAAGCTTAGGAGTTTAGAACAATGTTTCATCTCTCTAAAATTGGAAAAGAATAATGAATAATATGCTTATGGAAATACGAAAAAGAGAAAGAGCATGAAATTGAATGATGAATAAATTATAGAAAGTTATCCCATACCGGGCGTTGTTCAAAGGGGACTTCAATTTCCAAGCCAGGGTCCCATTTCTGGCCGGAAAATCTGCCACCGCCGCCGTTAGTCTGATCATCCTTCAAGGCCTTGGACAAAACCCGTGGATTCAGCCTCCGATTTTGCCTCAATTGAAACCGAAAGGATGTCCTTACATCTCTGCTACTGCGAATCAGAGAGCAGCAACTGCTGCAGTACACATTCAGCCTAAGCATCTACTTGTGAGTGTTCTCCGATTGCAGTGAGCTTATCGGAGAAGAAAAATGGGTGCGACCCATTGGAGATTTGGGGTTTTGGAAAAAGATTTGTCGCTGCGTGGATTGTTTTGAGCCTTTCGTGGGATTTTTTTGGAGTCGGATTATCCAAATTGAAGGTTTGAAGGGGTTTTTCTTTAATTTTTGTGGCTGCGAATTGGGGGTTTTGCCTTTGTTTGTTCAGCGTGTGGATGCTGCCCCTTTGCACGCTGCTGCCTGCGTCTTTCCTCAGACTCGCCGCATGGAGTTGGTTTGTTTGGACCAATTGGTTGGTTACGGTTCGATTCGGTTTGGTTCGATTTTTAATTTTATATATAATATAAGTTCGGTTTGGTTTTATTTGATTTTAATTTTATATAATATAAATAGCTCAGTTTGGTTTTCAAATCTATAATCGAGCAAAATTGAAAATTTTGGGTTCCTTATCATTTTAAACCAAATTGAACCGTTGGTTCAATAAAAATTGAATTTTCTGTTTGATTTGGTCAGTTTTAATGTTCACTCCAATTAAAATTTGTTGGGAAGAATACATTTTTGGTGTTCAAATTTTGAGTTTAGTTTTTATTTGGCTCTTAAGTTTCAAATATTACACTTTTAGTCTGACAAGTTTTGAGTTTTAAATTTGATTTCAATTTAGTTCTCAGGTTTTCAAAATGTTACAATTTTACGGTTAAGATTTGAGTTTTGTTTCAATTTAGTCCCTAGTTTTAAGATTTATACTTTTAACCTCGATTTTTTTTATTAAATACTCACTTTCAGTCTTAAACGTTAATGTTTGTAAATTAATTTAAAATAATTATGGAGTAATTAATTTTAATAGTGAAACTTAATTAATTATCATTCTTTTAAATTAATTAGTGGACATTAACACTAAAGACAAAGTGAGCATTTAGTAAAAAATCAAAGATAGAAGTGTAAATCTTCAAACCTAAGGACCAAATTGAAACAAAACTCAAATTTTAATGATAAAATTGTAACATTTTGAAACCTATGAACTAAATTGAAATCAAACTCAAAACTTAAAGACTAGAAGTGTAACATTTTGAATTTAGGGACTATATATGCTAGACCCAAAACTTAAGGACCAAAAAGTTATTTTTCCCAAACTGTTAAATTGGATTTTTTTAAGTTAAACTTTTAAAATGGTATTGGTAACTAATAGTAATAGGGTATGTTTTTATTATATAATGTAGTTGTTGAATGAGAAATTTCGGCCAACCAAATTTCGCCACGTCATCACAATGAAAACCCGAACCCAATGTGAAAATTATAAATTGGATCAAGCCAAGTAATTAAAATCATTCGAGTCCAAAGTCCAATACAGTTCAAGCCCATTGTAAAATTTTGGGCCAAAGAAGTTATTGGGCCCAAGCCTAAGCCCACAAGCAAATGGGCCCAAGCCCACTTAAAACTCATGGAAATCCTCTATAAATGAGGTCATTCTCCTTCATTTAAGAAGGTTGGGAGCATTTGGCAACGAAGTGTTGAAGACTTGAAAACTGAAGCCCTCAAGATCTGAAAACCGAAGCTATCAAGCTCACAAGTTCTGAAGATTAAAGCTTTCAAGTTCCAAAGAACTGAAGATCAAAGTTCTTAACCTCTAAAGTTCTGAAGACTGAAGACTTAGGAGGCTAAAACTCCTAAAAGCTCTTGAAGTCAGAAACAAGCCCAAAGGCCGATCATCTAAGAAGATCAACAAGCCCAAAGGCCGATCATCCAAGAAGATCATTAAGTCTAAAGACCGATCATCTAAGAAGATCAACAAGCTCATAGGCCGATCATCTAAGTACATCAACAAGCCTAAGAATCAAAGTTTACTTTTCGAGAGAAAGAATCAAAGGATGACTTCAAGAGAATCTGTTCGCACTGGGCGTGCCAATCTGTTCGCACGAGATTTCCGAAGAAATTTAATTCGTGGAATTTGAACTTTGTATTTGTATTAATTTCAATGTAGTATAGTGAGTACAATCTCTAGTACATAATCCTTTGATTCTTTCTCTCGAAAAGTAAACTTTGATTCTTAGGCTTGTTGATTTACTTAGATGATTGGCCTATGTGCTTGTTGATCTTCTTAGATGATCGGTCTTTAGACTTAATGATCTTCTTGGATGATCGGCCTTTGGGCTTGTTGATCTTCTTAGATGATCGGCCTTTGGGCTTGTTGATCTTCTTGGAAGGCTTATTGGTCTTCTTGGATGATCGGCCTTTGGGCTTGTTGATCTTCTTGGATGATCGGCCTTTGGGCTTGTTTCTGACTTTAAGAGGTTTCAGGAGTTTTAGCCTCCTAAGTCTTCAGTCTTCAGATCTTTAGAACTTTAGAGGTTGAGAACTTTGATCTTCAGTTCTTTAGAACTTGAGAGCTTAAATCTTCAAGACTTGTGAGATTGAGAGCTTCGATCTTCAGATCTCGAGAGCTTTGATCTTCAGTTGTTTGGAACTTGAGAGCTTCAATCTTCAGAACTTGTGAGCTTGGGAGCTTCGGTCTTCAGATCTTTAGAGCTTTGATCTTCAGTTTTTTGGAACTTGAGAGCTTCAATCTTCAGAACTTGTGAGCTTGGGAGCTTCAGTCTTCAGATCTTGAGAGCTTTGATCTTCGGTTCTTTAGAACTTGAGAGCTTTGATCTTCAGTTCTTTGGAACTTGAGAGCTTCAATCTTCAGAACTTGTGAGCTTGGGAGCTTCGGTCTTCAGATCTTTAGAGCTTTGATCTTCAGTTCTTTGGAACTTGAGAGCTTCAGCATTCAATCATTCCCATCTTGAGGAAGTTGTAAGCTTGAGATCGATTAGAGCTTCAGTCTTCTATCTTGAGGTCGACCAGAGCTTCAGAATCTTGAAATCTTCAGAGTTTCAGTTTTCAAGTCTTCAGCACTTCGTTGCCAAATGCTTTCAACCTTCTTAAATGAAGGAGAATGACCTCTATTTATAGAGGATTTCCATGAGTTTTAGGTGGGCTTGGGCCCATTTGCTTGTGGGCTTGGGCTTGGGCCCAATAACTTTTTTGGCCCAAAATTTTTACAATGGGCTTGAACTGTATTGGACTTTGGACTCGAATGATTTTAATTACTCGGTTCGATCCAATTTATAATTTTCACATTGAGTTCGGGCTTTCATTGTGATGACATGGCAAAATTTGGTTGGCCGAAATTTTTCATTCAACAAATGCCCCTTTTCGAGATTTATGCACGTCTATACGGTGGGTGAATCTCGAAAACGATGAAGTTGGAATCAAAATGCAAGTTATATGTTCTTGATTTGACTCTATTTTTCGTGTCAATTTAATCAAATTATGAATTTGGTACATAAGTTTGTTTGAAATTTGGGATAAATTTTGGAATATGGCCAAATTTTAATTTAAGATAAAGTTGCGATCTCACCCTCAATTTAGTTTGATTGAGGATAAACATCTGTACTTAGATAATTTAAATTTTGGGATAAAATTTGGATTATGCTTCATTCTTGATTCAAAATTTCAGTAGAATTTCACTCCAACTTCGATTTGGAGAATTTTGGAGTGCGCCCATATTTTAATTTGAGGCAACACTTAAATTACACCAAGGTTTTGACATTGGGGTAAATTTTGGATCGTTACCCAAATATTGGCTTGAATTTGGAATAATATTTTTGTTTCATTCTAAATTGAATTTGACATAAAATTTGGAGTATGTCAAATTTTAACTTGAGAAAGATTTGATTTTGAATATGATTTGAATTCAACCCAAAAGTTTGGTTTGGATTTGAATTAAACTATCCATCTAGGAATATACTCAAATTTTTGAGGTAAAATGAAAATTTCACTCCAACTTTGACTTTGATTTAATTTGTACTTTGCTCCAATTTTGATAATTTGGAGTAGAATTTGTGATTACAAAATTTTGAGATGGGATAACTTGAGGTTTCTCCAATTTTAAACATTTGAATTTTACTCAACTTAAACTTGAATTTGGAGATGAATTGGGATTTCAACTCAATTTTGACTTCAATTTCAATTAGAAATCTGATCTTTTTCTCACCATTTGGAGTATTAGAATTTGTGGTCTACTACTAGAGTAATTTAAATTTTGGTTGCACATAACGGATTTTAAATTCTCCTCGAGTATAAAATAAATATCAGGCTTATTTCAATGTTGAGTTGGAGTAAAAGTGAGATTCAAATTGAATTTAGATAAATTTGGAGATTTGATTTTTTTTTCTCACATTCTTATCTTGATTGTCCAAATCTCAACAAATTTTGAGATTTATTAGTCGGTAGGGATTTGATATTTTCCCTATAAATAGAGGGAGGTGGAGTAGCTCTCCATATTCACTTCCACCATTTTTCTTTCTTAATAATCTTTTTCCTTTTTCTCCAAATCTTCATTCTCGGTAGAAAACGGTTGCCATGTGTGGGAAGAGGAGAAAAAAAAATGGGATGGGGCAATTGGATGGAGAAAAAAAAAATCTTCATTTTTTCTTTTCTTTTTTTTTTTACATGTATTTTCTTCTCTTTTTTTATTTTGATTTCTTCTTTTTTTTTTTAACTCTTTTCTTTTAATAATTTTTTTTAAGGTTGAACAATGCGCAACTTGTGCCCCCACAATATTTTGATATTTTGGAGATGAATCGAAGTCATGTTGCCATCACAATATTATAACGTGACAATATTATATTGTGAATCTGCGAAGTCATGTCATCACAATATTTTATTTTTATTTTGGGATGAAGCTGTGAAGTCATGCCATCACAATATTTTATGAACAGCGATGCACAATATTTTATGAACAGCGAAGTCATGCCATCACAATATTTAATATTTTATGAACAGCGAAGCCATGCCATCACAATATTTAATATTTTATGAACAGCGAAGCCATGCCATCACAATATTTAATATTTTATGAACAGCGAAGCCATGCCATCACAATATTTAATATTTTATGAACAGCGAAGCCATGCCATCACAATATTTAATATTTTATGAACAGCGAAGCCATGCCATCACAATATTTAATATTTTATGAACAGCGAAGCCATGCCATCACAATATTTAATATTTTATGAACAGCGAAGCCATGCCACGAAGCCATGCCATCACAATATTTAATACATCACAATATTTAATATTTTATGAACAGCGAAGCCATGCCATCACAATATTTAATATTTTATGAAGCTGCGAAGTCATGCCATCACAATATTTAATATTTTATGAAGCTGCGAAGTCATGCCATCACAATATTTAATATTTTATGAAGCTGCGAAGTCATGCCATCACAATATTTAATATTTTATGAAGCTGCGAAGTCATGCCATCACAATATTTAATATTTTATGAAGCTGCGAAGTCATGCCATCACAATATTTAATATTTTATGAAGCTGCGAAGTCATGCCATCACAATATTTAATATTTTATGAAGCTGCGAAGTCACAATATTTAATATTTTATGAAGCTGCGAAGTTTTTCGAGAGAAAGAATCAAAGAATTATGTAATAGAGATTGTACTCACTATACTACATTGAAATTAATACAAATACAAAGTTCAAATTCCACGAATTAAATTTCTTCGGAAATCTCGTACGAACAGTAGTTTTTTAACAAATAATAATAATAATAAAGTAGATCTAAAACCAATTATATAATTAGAACGATGTGTTTGTTTTGCTTACAAAAGTTGTTCAAGACCTAGATCATGTGCTTTACTCCTATTTCTGGAAAGGAAAGTTGGATAGTGTTGTTGGGGCAAAGGTTGCTTGGTCAGATGTTTGTCTTTCGTATTGTGAGAGTGGTCTTGGTATCTATCATATTCCTTCTTAGAATGTTGTTGTTGTCATGAAGTTGTTATGTTTTATTCTGGTTCGTTATGGTTCTTTATAGGTCACCTAGGTGGAGGCCTATAGCTTGTGTGGTCGGAGTATTTGGGCAATTAGCTCCTCTAGATCTTCATGTTGGTATTGGCGGGCTATTCTTCGTGTTTAAGACAATTTGTGATCTTTGGTTTGATTCTCTATTAGAGATGGTCGTCAATGTTTGGTTTGGTTTGATCCTTAGTTAGAAAGGGGTCCTATTCTGTAGTAGTTTAATATTGTGGTTATATTGGATGTAAATAGTTCCCTTCATGCTAAGGTTGGTGATGTCTTTCATATTGATGGGACTTGAAACTGGTTTTCTAACTCTAGGGAGCTGGTTGGTCTCTTCAAGCAAATTTAATCGGTAGCTGCTGAGTTTAGAAGGGAGGATCACATTACCTGTCTCCCTTGTCGCTCAAAAGTGCTTTCAGTCACTAGTGTTTGGAAGTCTTTGCAGCCTAAGCATCCTATGGTGACTTGGTATAGTCTTCTTTGGTTTGGAGGTAACTTTCTACATTCTTTCATTGCTTGGCTTGTTATTCGAAATCGGTGATAGAAGTGTGATCCTATCAGCAGTTGGTGTTTTGATGTTACTAGTGTATACTGGTGGGGTTGAGACTAGGGACCATATATTATTTGATTACCCTTTAAGCCAGGATGTCTAGAGAGACATGCTCTTATGGAAAATGTATGCTCAATTGGATTTGTCACTTTAGTGTGGGTAATATTTTGAGACATAAGCTAAAGTCTGAAGAGTCTGGTATACTATTATATATTATATTTGGCGCGAACGTAATTTTCATGTCCATGAAAGAACCTTAAAACTCTAAATAAAAATCACAATTATATATAAAAGGACCTCAAAAGTCTAAATAGAAATCAAGGAAAATTACTTCTAAATACCTACATTTTCTCTATTTCTTCCCTTACAAGCCTCATGAGTCTTTGGGCCCTTGATACCATAAGTCTACAATTATACTTTTACTCAATCTTTTAGGTCTCATTTAATAACTATTTAATAAATTTTAGTTTTTTTTTTTAAAAAAATTTGTCTACTTTCTCACAATTTTCTTTATCTAGGATGACATTTGATTTCATAGTCAAAGTTCAAAAACTAAAATTAATCTTTAAAACTCATTACTTTTACTTTGCAAATTTCTACTTGTATTTTGAAAACATCTATTAAATTAAGATGGATAGAAAACTGTAAACACTAAGGTTGGAGAGAATTAGAATAATACCATTCCATTCACTAAAGAGATATATGTATACAAGTGTACGAGTGTTAACCTAAGTAGTAGAAGGTAAAAAGACAACAAAGAACAATATGATAAAAATATGATAAAGATATTTACAATAATAGTACAATAATAATAATATTGGCACTATAACAAAAAAAAAAAAAAATTCATAGAGTGTAAGTAGTGTTTATAAACTTAATTTTCAAAAATAAAAAAAAATTAAATGGTTTAATTCATGGTGACCACTTACCTATTTAATACCCTTAGCACTCAAATATTGTAGGTTCAAACGGATTGTCCCATTAGATTTGTGAAGGTACACGCAAGCTGGTTTTGTCACTCACATATATATAAAAAAAATCAAAAATCAAATAAATAGTTATCAAATAAGGTCTTAATTTTTTTTATATTAATTCTTTTTTATGTTTTTGTAAACACATAAAGATAACATTTTTCAAGTACACGTAATAAGAAGAGAAAGAAACAACATATATAAACCTAAAAAAACGTAATAATTATCAAACAAATGCATAATAATAAACTATTATGTCATCATCCATCTTAGGGATGTTCAAAAAACTTAATGATCTAAAAAATTAAATCTAATCAACCAACCCAACCTGTACGGTTTGGGTTGGGTTATCAACTCATTTTGGTTGGGTTGGGTTCAAATAAATGAAAATTTTATGGGATGAGTTGGTTCATGGGTTCACCTAAAATAACTCAAACCAACTCGAACTTATTATTAATTTTAAAAAGTATGTTTTCTTACCTATGATACAATTATATATACATATACTTATTTTCATTTTCATTTTATTTCATTATTTTTTGAATAATTTATTCTCCAACAACTCCTAAAAACAATTTGTTAGCACTTTGGAAATAAAATTTTCATAATACAAAATTGAAATTGAGTTATTAATCTTAATTCAATATATGAAAATAATTAAATAAAATAATTTGTACATATTAACATTCTACTTATTTTCCAAACAAAAATTTTAATAAATTACCCGAGTAACCCGAACCAATCCAATCCAAATGTTTCATCATTGGGTTGGGTTCATTATTTGATAAAAAGTTATTTGGGTTGAAGAAACTTGCCACCCGAACAAAAAATTTGAGTCTAAAAAGTGCTTCAACCCAACCCAAGTCATAAACACTCTTAGTCTATCTCGTATCAATTATAGTGAATGAACTTACGTGCATTAACCATATGAAATAGGTAAAAAAAAAAAAAAAAATAGTGTATGAGAGTTAAAGTTAAAAGTGAATCATGACCCTCTATCCACAACCCTAATAACAAAAGGGAAAGGGGAATCGAGGTTGGATCTATCATTTAGTGGAGATTAATAGTGGGTTTTTTTGAAGGTTAGGTAAATTAGGAAGCACAAGAATCAAAGTTAGTTAAATTAGGAACTCGAGAGAATGTTAAAGTAATTAAAAGAATTTGAATAAAATATTGATAAGTGTGTTTGTGGGCGTGGGTGAAATTTGAGAAAAAAATGCAGAAACTTGTGGTTGATTGGGAATACAAATTTGTATGCCATCGCATGTGTTGTTGTGTCTCTTTGTGTGTGTGTTTGTGTAAACCAACTCCCAATGAGGGATCTTCATTCCTCTTTTTTGTCCAATTACACTATAATTAATCCTCGTTGTCTTTCAACGTTTAGTTATGTGTTTAGTATATCTCTAACATATTCAACAAATATTCAATTTGTTGGATTTTTGGTAAAATATTAGAAACATCAGTTAAATTAAATAATGGAGATGGACTCCAAGCCTATAAAATGAGTCTATGCCTCTAATTTTAAGACGTCCTAGTTAGAAACACTTTAAGCTTAGTGTGTTAACTCTAGTTAAATTTTGAATTATTTTATGTAATTGTAGCAATTTTTCATATAATGGATTTCTCTAGTTTCGAGTTGGGAGTATTACACGTAAATTCTTGTGTTCTCAGTTTTACTGCTTTCCTTTAATTTCTCTTTTTCCCAACAGAATTTTTTGTTAAGTAAGATTTAAGACTTTTAGTTTCATATTCAGTTATGGGTTTTTGAATTTTAAATAGTTTTGAAAATGGCTAATTGCAAAAGCCACTATCCAAGTATGATGATAGTTGTAATTACACCTTTGAACTTTCGATTGTAAAAATTGGACCCTCAAATTTTTACAGGTATGTTAAAAATGGACCTTTAACTTACAATAATTATAGAAATTAGACACCGGCCAATTGATAAAAGTTGAACTCTCAAATTTATGTAATTGTTACAATTGTTACAATTACGTAAGTTTGAGGGGTCTAATTTTAATATTTGTATAAATTTGAGGGCTCAATTTTTACAATTAAAAGTTTGAGGGTATAATTGTAACTACCATCGTACTTTAAAGGTAGTTTTTGCAATTTGCCCTTTTGAAAATATAACCCATGATCTATTGGACACAAAGTTAAGTTGAAAGTTCAATGATCTGTCAAACATTAAATTGAAAGTTTAGGTCTCGTTTGACAATTATTTAATTTAGTTTTTTAAAATCAAGTCTATTTCCTCTCAATTTCTTACAATATTATGCATCTTTTTTAAGTAAAAGAGTTAGATTTTTAACCAAATTCCAAAAACAAAAACAAATTTTTAAAATTTGGCTTGATTTTTAAAAATACTTACAAAAAGTAGATTACATAACAAAGACACTCTAAAAGTAGTATTTATACGCTTAATTTTTCAAAAATCAAATAGTTGTTAAACGATACTTAAACTTATAATTTATCTTCAAATTTTTTTACCATACAATCCTATTCAATAAGTGGAACAACATTAGATACATTATTATTTATAATTTTTTTTATCATAATTTCGACACAAAACTAAATCTAAGGGGGCTTTTCTTTTCTTATAATAAAATCGAAAAAAAAAAATAATAAACCAAAACAAACGTTTGCAAAATAGAATTAAAACATTTTAGTTTAAAAATTAACAGCAAACCCGATGGGCCCACCGCCCCATACGGCTGCTCCTCCGTTCACCGGCAACGCGTGCTGTTTAAACGAGAGAGATTCCCCCTCCGCCCTCACCTATCAACCATACATTTCTCTTCTACTTTTTTTTTCTTTTTTCTTTTTCTTTTTTTCATTATTATATTCACACACACACACAAGCATGTGATGTTTATAATTACAATCATGCACTACTTAGTCTTTAAATTATATATTACATTCAGCTCTTATTTTATTCTATTTTTTAAATATATATATATTAATAGACTTCTATTAGCATCTATCAGTGATAGACTTCCATCATTTCTATCACTGATAGACTTCTATCAGCGTCTATCATAACTATCTAAAAATTTTGCTATCTTCTGTAAATAGTTTTCCTTATTTTTCTATTTTTAAAAATTTCCTTATATATATATCTGGCTTATTTCTTAATTTTTTTAGGAAAATTTTTAAAAATAGAAAAACAAGAGAAACTATTTACACAAAATAGCAAAAATTTTATGTAGTTATGATAGACATTGATAGAAGTCTATTAGGACCTATCACTGAAAGAAATGATAGAAGTCTATCAATGTCTATAGTGTTTTTTTTTTTTTTTACTATTTTCTGTAAATAGTTTGACATTTTTTCTATCTGTGAAAATTTTCTTTTTTTTTACACCATTCTATTTTGAGTTTGTAAATTTTCTAAATGTTTAGAAATTATTTTCTTTCTTACTACTTGATTTTTTTTTTTTTTAACAAATTCATTGTGCATTCTTCAACTATGTGCACTAGCATGTTGAAGTAAGTATATATTCTCATAACCACATAGATTGTTTGATTATTTTAGTCCCTTATTGTTTTTTAGGTAATCATTTTGGTTTTTACCTATTTTTATTCTTGATAAACGAATCACGTGATTTTAAATAAGTATGTGTTAATATTTTTAACGTGAAAATTGAATTTAAACTATGTAAATTTAAACTTCTTAATGCAATTTCTTATTGTTAGCCGACTTACTTTTTATAATATATAAGACTTAAAAGAAGTTTTAAAGTTATTTTAATTATGTTCAAATTAGTAAAAGAAAATACTTAAAATTTAAGAGTCATATTATGTTTTTTTTTTCCTCTTTAACTATTTTTGGTGTTTGGTTATAGAAAAATCCCCAACAAACAAGGATCTGATTTGTACCTTGTAAGTGCACACCTGGGACCCACTTATTCATTCTCATGGAATATTTTTCAATATTTGCAGTTTGATCCCTTCTCTCCCAATAATTCCCCACAATTTTCCTCACTGTCATTTGTCCCTTTTTTTTTATTCAATCATTTAACAAAATCTTGGATTTATTATCAAACCCTAAACTTTTGTGTCTCTTCAACTTTAATCTATCAATAATATTTCATAATTTTCTAATCTTTAATTTTCTGTTTAATTACTTCTCCTACTTTAATGGTATTTAATATAATAGGTGAAATTTATCAAATTCATACATCTTTTGTATAACAAATTCCATTATGTTTTATATTTTGAAATTCATTGAAGTTAGAAAATATGTGTTTTGACTTATTCAAACGGTATAAAATCTAGTAATAATATTATTATATTTTTAATGTATCTAAATTTTGAATTTTAAATTTTGACATGTATAATTATATTAAAATGATTAAAAAATGTTTAGAAATATATTATTTCGTGTTATAAACTTAGTTCAGTTTTGTAATAAATGTGTTATAAATTATAGGGACAATTGCAAATATAGCAATTAGGGCTCAAAGTATTTAGATTTAAGTGATAGACCATATCGCTAAGAGGTGTCTATTCATTATAGAGTCTATCACTGATAGATTTTGCTATATTTGCAATTATTTTAAAATGCTGCTATACACTTAGTTATTATTCCTAAAAGTGCTACCCATTCAATTATCCTAAATTATATAATATTACAAAATAATAATTATACAAAAAGTGTAGCATAAACTATGTTCATAAATTAATTATTAATAATTTATATTCTATCTAATATTTTGTGGACAACTACAATTAATTTATGGTTTATAAATATAGTATATCAATTATCAAACAAATTTAAAACAATTGTTTGAATTACAATTCAATTTCTAAATGAAAGACATGTCTGAAACAATGAAACATGACTTTGTATTTAAATTTCTATTTTTAGATTGCTTAATTGCTCCAAACTTATCTATAGAAAAATGATTTCGTAGACTACTCAAAAGGGAAATTTTCACCAATAGAAAAAATGTCTAACTATTTACAGAATATAGCAAAAAAAAAAAAAAAACACTTATAGACATTGATAAACTTCTATTAGCATCTATCAGTGATAGACTTCTATCGTTTCTATCATTGATAGACTCTGATAGACATCTATGAGCGTGTATTACAACTATCTAAAATTTTGCTATTTTGTATAAATAGTTTTCCTTATTTTTCTATTTTTAAAAATTCTTTTATTAAAAATTAAAAATTTAAATTTGGCCGTTCATACTAAAGAGAGAAAAAAACATCAAAATTGAAAAAGGAATTTGTAGAAAATAGAAGACAAAATGAGATCATGTGCAAAATTTTTGGGCTGATTGGGAAGTTAAATCAAAATAAATTTAGGGCGGTTTGTTTCTTTTTTTTTTTTGATAAAGTAAATAATAAGAATCTTAAATGTCCGAGATTATAGATATATGAAATTATAGATGTATGATATCTTTAGATTACTATGTTTATTTTGTAGAAATATTTTTGTACATATCTAGAAATATTATGATAACCGTGTTTGTTTTATAGAAATTCTATTCGGGAATTTCTTAAATTTACAAAATGTTCCAAAAACGTCCTTATGACTATTTTTTAATTTATAATTAATTTGATATCATTGAATTTATATAACGTATTTGTTTTATCAATTTGAATTTCTTTTTAAATTAGTACAATTTATATTATTTTTATATGTTATTTTTCTCAACAAAATAATATATCTTAATTTAAGTTTTTTTTTTATAAAATAAATATTAATTTGAATTTGAATATGAATATTTTACTAAAAAATAATAAGAATTACTCTAACAAAAACAAATGATATATATGGTTGTCAATTTTTATTTTAATTCTATAACGCAAATAAGATTAATTATATATATATGTAAAATTTTAAAAACAAAAAAAAAAAAGACAAAAATGTAAAATGGGATACCCTCGACTCGAGAATGTAGAAATCTTTGTTTTAGGAGGACATCCAAAACTCTTGAGATGCCCTCCGTAAAGACACCCTAGGATGCCCAGGAATCTCCATTTACAATACCGCAAAACAAATACGGTAATCTTAGAGGGGGTTGTGTTTGTTTGATTGAAAATTGGAATGGGTTCGTATTTAACTAACTTTATTTTTACTAATAAATATATAAATAAATAAGATTGAATCTAGTTTCTATTTCATCCTTAAGTTTCAAAATATTAAACTATTAATTCTTAAGTTTTGAGTTTGATTTCAATTTAGTTCCTAGATTTTAAAATGTTACAATTTTACTTTGAGATTTAAGTTTTGTTTCAATTTGGTCCCTGGATTTCAAAATTCATATTTTTAATCTTGATTTTTTATTAAATACTCACATCAGTCTTTAGAGTTATTAATGTCTATTAATTAACTTAAAATAACTATGAAGTGGATTTTGAAACTAATTTTAATATTGAGGAAAAATAATGAGAAATTACTAAATATAAATTTTTTTCTATATTTATAAATAGTTTGACTAATTTTTCTATATTTGAAAACAATCCAAAAATAATAATGAAAGTTAATTATAATTCTTTTAATTCTATTAAATCAATTAGTAAACATGAATACAAAATACTAAAAATGAATATTTAGTAAAAAAAATAAGTTAAAAATATAAAATCTTAAAATTTAGAGATTAAATTGAAACAAAACTTAATTTTCAACGATAAAAGTGTAACATTTAAAATTTAGAGATTAAATTGTAATAAATTCAAAATTTAAAAATTAAAAATGTAATATTTTAAAAACTAAAAACCAAATAGAAATCGATCCAAAATCAATTGACCAATTTTTATTATTATTATTATTATTTTATTATTATTATCTCTTGAGGTAATCCAAGAGGTACACAAATCTCGTACGTCATCTTCCATTTGTCGGCGCAGTATCTGTATTCCACTTCTTTTGTTTTTCTTTTTTTCTTTTTTTCGTTTTTTTCTTTTAAATAATAAAACATCCTTTTTAAAAATAAAAAAAAATGTAAACATCTTTTTAATATCTTTATGATCTTCACAAACATTTTAAAGTTGAAAATTTAAGTACTTTAAATCTATTACTTAGGACTTGATAACGACTTTGTCTTTGAAAAATAAAATAAAAAAAAAACGACTGTGTTTTTTGTTTGGTCATTTTTGAATGGTAAGAATCATTCAATCACTATTTTTTTTAATTGAAAAAAATAAGAAATTATCATAAAAAATATGAAAACATAAATTTAAAAACAAGAGATTTAATGAAAACATAGTTGTATCTCATATGATTAAATATATGTTTGATAGTTATTTTAGAAATTGATTCTAATTTAAATAATTGTTTAAAATATATTTGATAATATATCTATAAATCATAAAATTGGTTGTGATTACCTAAGTTAAATATAAACTATTATTATAATTAATTTGTGAACATGAAGTATATTATTATAATTAATTTGTGAATATGAATTATATGAAAAGTTTTGTATATTATTATTTTGTAAATCATATAATTTATAGATTGTATAATGCATATTTTAATTTAACAAAAAAAAATTGAGTTTATAACAAGTACTATATTTATTAACATTTTTTATATATTTTAATATAATTCTACATTCTAAATTTTTTTATATTTTTTAATTAATTAATTCTAAACCCTAAATTCTAAAATGTTATTTTCATAATCTATTATGTGGATCACAATTCAAAAATTGTTTTAAAAAATAAAATCAAATTGTCTACCAAACTCATATATACTGAACTCAGTAAATCTAACAAACAAAATGTTGAAATTTTGAAAGTTTGATTTTTTTCTTTCAGAAAAAAGTAATACATGTTAGTTCAAAAATGCTAAGGGTGCTTTAGTTGTAATTTGAAAATAATTGATTCAATATTTGTTTGGTCGTAGCTACCAACTAAATATTGAGTTGGATCTCAATTCTTTTTTTATATAACAGTCGAATCTCAATTATTAAATTATCATAAATATGTAATATATTATATTCTACTTTTTTTAATTTAATAAAAATAAAAGAATTTTTTCAAATATAGAAAATTGAGTCAACTTATTTATAAATATAGCAAAATGTCACTGTCTATTAGTGATAGACATCGATAAACTACTATCATCTATTATTGTCTATTAGTGATAGACATTGATAGATGTTTATCAGTGTGTCTATCAATGTCTATCACCGATAGACAGTGATATTTTACTATATTTATAAATATTTTTAACATTTTTACCATTTAAAATAATTACCCAAAATAAAATGAGTTTATAATATAAATGGGCTCAACAAGAAAAATGACTAAATATAAAATAGTACCTCATGAAAAATGGCTAAAATTAATATTGCTAAACAAATTTTCAATTCTTACACCAATTTTCTCTCAGCAAATAAATATAAAACAAAATTTCAAATTAAAGCATAAAATCCCACAAAATCTCAAAATCAAAATCTCACCTTAAAGCTCACAAAATAATAAATAGCCTAATACAAAAAAAATGTATTTGACTATTAATACATTCAACTGCTAACGTATATCTTGTTAAAACATTTAAGCCCTAAAGTTCTTCAATGGTTCCAGTATTCTCTTTCTTCTTGTTATAGTCTGTATACCTTAATTGAATGAGGCAATTTACAAGAAGAGGATTAAGAAGACATTGAAGAAGAGGGAGGACAAAAAAGAGAGAAAATAGAGAAGTGTTTTAGGTCATAGTGTGAAGTAAGGGAGAGAGAAAATTGAAGAGGGAGGTAATGGAGCATAGATAATACATGGTAAAGACTTTTTTAACTTTTTTTTTTTTAAAAGTAAGGGTAGTAATGCAATTTTTGAAAGTGTAGAGGCATTTTTACAGCGATGTTTAACGATTTTTGTTCATATGGTATTTTTAACTAAGTCTAAGGTATTTTCTTTTTTTTTTTTACTGTTTCCATCCCAAAACTAATGGTAAGAGTATTTTTTTTTTTTTTAGCTCTTTTTGTAAGTTTAAAGGGTATTTTTAGGATTTTTGAAAGTTCAGGGTATTTTCTACTTAAAGTATAAAGTTCAAGGGCATTTTTTATAATTTAGTTAAAATTAAACCAATACCAATAAAGATATATAATTTAACATCTAAATTTAGAAAAACATTTACAATAAAAAAAATAATTGTAATGAGTAGCAATTTTAAAGATAATAACCAAGTGTGTAGCAATATTTTAAAAGAATTGCAAATGTAGCAAAGTTTATCAATGATAGACTCTTATGGTCTACCAGTGATAGACCATCTAGACAATCAAAATCTATGAGCGATAGAAGTCTATCATTGATAGACTTTCTTATATTTGTAATTTGTTTAAAATGTTACTATATCTACTAATACTTTAAATCTGATTGTTATATTTGCAGTTATCTCTAAGAAAATGTTAATAAAAATTCTAACCGTATATAATTTTTTTTAAAATCTTATTGTGCAACGAAACTTGGATATGCATCAAGATTTCAATCTACTAATTAAAAAAAAAAAAAAAAAAAAAAAAAAAAAAAAAAAAATTACACTTGACAAATATATTTTAAATTCAGTAGCTAGGTAGGTGTGAGACAATTTAAAGAAAAGACAATAAATGCTATATTTACTAAATTGTGCTTAAATTGAGAACAACATATTGAAGTGGATGGAAGGAAAATTCAGAAAATTAGTGTATATGAAGGGACACGACAACTATTAACATGCAATAAATTAAAAAATCACAATAAGAAGACCCATGTGATTCACCTTAAATTAAGGTAAAGGTTAATTAATATGTCTTTAGTTTTAAGTCTCACACACACATATATATTAATACAAAATTCAGTGCAGCTTAGTTTAAAAAAAATAAAATAAAGACAATCATAATAAAAATCTAATAATTAAGACGTGATTGATAACGATTTAGTTTTTAATTTGTTGCTTTTAAAATTTATGCTTATATCTTCTCAATCTTTTAATTATGATCTTTATTTTTTTTTAAAAGAAATACTTGATTTTATAGTCAAATTTTAAAAATAAAAGTTTTTTTTTTTAATTTAGCATGATTTTTTTTTAAAAGAAGAGTATAAAGTAGATAACAAAATATATAAAATTATGGGTGGAAGTAGTGTTTGTAATCTTAATTTTCAAAGACAAAAGACTATACAGTTATTGAACATGCTCTAAATAATTAAGGCCTTGTTTGTAACATTTCGTTTTTATTTTTTGGTTTTTTAAAATTAAACATATTTTCTCTCAATTTCTTACCATGATTTACATTTTACTTAAATACACTAGTTGTATTCTTAGTCAAATTTAAAAAACAAAAACAAGTTCTTAACAACTACTTTTTTTTTTTTTTTTTTTTAAAAAATTTGGCATGATTTTTTAAAATATTGATAAAAAGTAGATTAATAAAAGCAAGATATTTAGAGGTGGAATGAATGTTTATAGGGTTAATTTTCAAAAACTAAAAACTAAAAAATCAAATGGTTACCGAACGGAGCCTAAATAATAGTTAAATTACAAGTTTAGTCTCTATTTTAGTCCATAAATTTTAAGCATGCTAACAAGTCCCTATACTTTTAATTTTGACTCTAATGAGTCTTTGATAAATTAAAAAAAAAATCTCCATGAGATATATATAATACAAATTTAAAATTGGACAAGTATAGCAAAATGAACCAACTTATTTACAAATATAGCAAAATGTCATTGTTTATAAATGATGGAGAAATGATAGACAGAGACATCTATACATGTCTATCACTATGATATAAGTCTATCACTGTCTATTACTATAGACAATAACATTTTGTTATATTTAAAAATATTTTCACCAGTTTTGTCATTTAAAATAAGTACCTTTTAAATTTTATACATGTTTAATAAAACTCTAAACTTTGAATTTTGTTCAAGTAGATGACGAATTTTTTAAAACATTTATAAAATCCAAAAATTAAATTTATAAGTTTGATTCTTCAAGAGCTAAATAGACACAAATTCCGAAATTTGGAGCTACAAATAAATAATATAATGAAAAATAAAGAAATTAAAAAAAAAAATGGTTTGAGTTTGTATGGGAGTGGGGGAAGCCGTGGGTGTGATTTTAAAAGTTTTAGAGAGAGAAAATAGTTTAAGGATTTTAGGGTTTCGATATTTGGTAATGTCTCTCTCTGACTCTCTCTTGGCATGCTTCATATATTCCCCAGACCAAACATCCTTCCCACATTTCCCAATTCTTAATTTACTCAACCAGAATTTAATAATAATCAAAATAAAACATTTATTTTTTAATGTTTTCTTTTTTATTATATAATTATATTATCCAATCTCTGATCAGCTATACCTTCCCCCTCTCTCTCTCTCTCTCTCTCTCTATATATATATATATATATATGTCTGTGTGAATGGAGCAGCTGCTAAGATTTGAGGAAGCTTATGTCCTTAATTTCTCCCTCTCTTGGACCTCAATTTCTGTTTCTTCCAAGAACTTCTGTCTTTCAGGTTTTTCTTTCTTTTTCCCTCTCTCTATAATATTTTTTTGCTGATTTTCCAGAAAAATGTATTGTTATATATATATATATATATATATATATATATGTAGACACTTTATATTATGATTTTGATATACCACTTATGTTAAGTATATGTTTTAGTCTCTATTGTATTTGAGTGTTGATTTTCCTATGTGGAATTTTTTTTCGATTTGTATGTGAGCAATACTTAGTGCATTATAAGTTGCATCTATCTATACGTAAAAATAGATTTTTTTAGAAAAAAAAAAAAGAAAAGAAAAAAGAGTTTGCTACATGCTACTGTTGACAATTGGGTGAGCTAAAAAAATGGATGTAGTTAAGAATGTGTATTCCAAAGTATTTTTCTTTGTATATTTACGTGACATGTATTGTAATTTAAATCAAGAAAAAAAGTGAAATTTTTTAAAATAGAAAAATAAGGAAAACTATTCACACAAAATAACTAAATTTTTAGATAGTTGTGATAGACGTTGATAGAAGTCTATCAGGGTCTATTAATGATAGAAATAATAGAAGTCTATCACTGATAGATGCTTATAGAAGTCTATCAATGTCTATCAGTATTTTTTTTTTCTATTTTCTGTAAATAGTTTGACTTTTTTTTATATCTGTAAAAATTTTTCATAAAAAAACTTAGGTGCAGCATAATACTGACATGTGTCAATTTTTTTAAAAAAAGTGATTGAAAAATATATCTTTTTTGTGTAGTTAAAAGAAGGAGAACAAGGAGCTTAGACTGCACCTAAATATTGATTTTTAAATTAAGAATTAATTTGAAAATTTTTACTAACTTTCAACTAAAACTGAATGAGAAATTAATTAATTTTAAAAAATACTCGGGCGCATCTTAGTTTTGTGCAACTCAATTACAAGTTTCCACCAGACAAATTTTTTTTTTTATAAAAAATATTTTTTTAATATTTTTTTCTTTTTATAATTGAAGGAATACATAGAAATAAGTGTAGTCTAGACTACATCTAAGTATTACCTATTAATTTTTTTTTTTCTGGTTAGGTAGCATAATTCCACCTAGTAATGCACATACTATTTTCTCATACCACTTTAACCCATGCCACTGCCTATGTTTAATATATAGTATAACTGAAAAATATGAAATAAATTACTATTTTTTGTAAATCACTGAAATACTAGAAACATTTATTTAGATTTTGCTTTTTTGGAAATTCAGAAAGAAAAATTATCAAACTATTTATAGAAAATAGTAAAAAAAAAAACACTTATTGACATTGTAGAATCAGTGATAGACTTCTATCTATCACAACTATCTAAAAATTTTATTATTTTGTGTAAATAGTTTCTTTTATTACTTTTTATTATTATTATTATTATTATTATTTTGTGGTTTTGCCAATTCTATTGTTTATGATGAAGATATTTTTAGTACGAGAAATTGCTACATTGTTGTGGACCAAAAAAAGACACAAATGATAAGGAAAAAAAAGAGGAAGAAGAAACAGACAAAAAATAGTAATGATAACATAAGAAAATATACGTGTTTGTTTCTCACGTGGCAACTTGTGATTGGATATTTGGGTCGGTTATAGATGCAGCAAAGTATTTTCAGTTTATAATATGAAGAATCCACAGTGATTTTGAGTTAGTTTATGTTTGTTAGGCAAAAATCTGAAGATCTAGTTTGTTGATTTGGTTGGATGATCCATTTGTAAGAGCCCCAACATTCTCGGAACCAAAAAAACAGCAACAAATTTCTGACCATTCCAAATTTCTCATTCATCTCAAAAATGGCTAACCTGCTGGAACAATCTTACTCTAAACACAATATGAAGATGGCCATGTTAAACCATGAACAAACTTTTCGTCACCAAGTAAGTATTTTCTTTTTCTTTTTCTTTTTTTTTTAATTTTTTTAAATTTTTTTTAGAGATGAATGATGAATTTTGTTTGTAGGTTTATGAACTGCACAGATTGTACAGAATTCAGAAGATGATGATGAAGAACATAAGAGAAAAAAACAGGGGAAAAACAGAGGAGGAAGAAGAAGAAGAAGGTGAAGAGATTGATTTTATTGAGGAAAGTGAGATTGAATTAACATTGGGGCCTTCAAATTACAGTAATCAAATTGGAGAAAGATCAGGAAGAACAAGAACAAGAAGAAGAAGAATGAAGAAATTGGGTGAAGGCTCAGATTCTGGGATGAGTTTCTCTGCTTCTTCTTCTTCAACCACTGGATCTGCTCATAAAACTAAACATTTTTACAGAGATGGAGAGTTTGTTGATGGCTCTCAAATGGGTTTTATGGGATTTCTTGATGTTCAAGATGAAATCAAGCTTTCACATCACCATCCAAATCCATGGCTTTGTCAAGTTGTAAGCCTTAATCTCACTTGATTTTCAAATTTTTTTTTAATGTTCTTCATTGGGTTTTTTTTCTTTTCTTTTTCACCTTAGTTTTAATTCCTTTATCAATGGCTGATTCAGAGTCTTCTCTGTGTACAAGTTTATAACCAAGTTAATATGATTATCACTAGGCCTTTTCACATCACACTGTTAAAAAGTCTCCTTTTTTCACTTTATTTTCGATTTAGTTACCATCTTAAATGTTAATCGTTCGATCCTCCCTCCCATAACCGTTGAACTTTAAAAGAAAAACTTTTACAAGTCATTTGATATCATCTCAAATGTTAATCATTCGTCCTCCCCTCTGCAATCGTTGAAGTTAAAAGGAAAAACTTTTACGGGTCATTCGATATCATCTCAAATGTTAATCGTTGGATCCTCCCCTCCACAATCATTGAACTTAAAAAGGAAAACTTTTACGGGTCATTCGATCAAAGTTCTTGAAAACAAATGTAAATAACTATCTGTTTACAAGCACTGCTGCTTATCATTTAAGGCCCAAATGTAAGTGGTGAAGTATTTGTTTCATATAAATTTGGCCAAATTAAACTATTCATTCCTCCACTAAGCTAGTAGAAGAAAGGGGGTATTATTTTAGTAGGTTTTTGCCACTGCAAGAACAGAAGATTCCCATTTCAAAGAAAGGAAAAAGAAATGTATAAAAGAGCTTTGATTAAGGTATAAAAAATGGTACAGAACTCAAAAAAAGAGTTGAGTTTGAAACATATTCTTTTAGGGTCCATGAAGAATTGCCTCAGAAAACAGACCAAAACTTGCTTGTTTCTGCTGCTGTGTCCTTGTTGGGTGTTGAGTTGGCTGTTTTCTTTGCCTTTTTATTCCAAAAGGCTCTTTGTAGAAAGAGATATTCAATTATTCAGATTCATACCCCACTAATACTCACTCTTCTTCCTATTGGATTGGTTTTCTTCTTTATATCTCTTCCAATGAAGAAAGTAAAATGTCCTTTTCTGCTGTTTCTCAACTTTTTTATCTTATTACAAACACTGAGAAATGTCAATATTATTTACAACATAAGAGAGATTACAAAAGTACCAAATGGCAGAGATTTTTGAAAGTTTGCAAATCCTTGGAAGTAAAACAAGAAACAATAGTTAACACAAAAAAAAGAAAACCAGACTCTTCACAATGCTGTATAGATCCAAGGCTGCCTCAAGATATCGAATGCCGCCGGTCTTTGGCTGGCCTTACTCGGCCTTTCGAGTTCGACGTGACTCCATCGGCACGGACGAAGGGGTAGAGCCGACCGAGCCTCTTCGACACTGAGTTCATGAATGATTTCTTGGGTAGTGGAGGCTTCTCAGCAGTAGCCTGTGGCTGAGTGTTTATTTGTGGACTGCTTATGGATGGTTTCTCAAACTCTCTCATTTTCATTTTCATTTTCACAAGCTCCAGCTTTAAATCTTGATTCTCTCTTCTCAAAATGGAGAGCTCATCTGAAACTGGGTGTGCAGCTGCTGCTGCTGTTTCAGCTGAGTATATGCTTAATTTAGCAGGAACTGCAGGCAACTCGACTCCAGTAACACTGCCATTCATGACGTCGCGGAGCCGTTGCTGCTCATAATATAGCACCTGCACCACCGTTTGAACGGGAAGCCGATCGTTCTGTGCAGCGTGAGCACAGGCCTCTCTTGATAGCTTCTGGCAGTCCATTAAACTGCATACTTTCTTCCTTTCCATATCACTCAATGCAGGATGAGCCTATTAATAGCCATAAAACATGATTCATTTTTTAGTTTTAAATGGGAAGTTGAGATTGAGAGAGAGTTCTTTCACCTTCAAGTAGATGTCTATGGCCCTATACATTCCATCTTCTGTAGCTCTTGACTGTTCAGGAATTAGTTCAGCAAGATTAATGAATTTCGAGATGGATACGTTGCGATCCGAGGCAATTTCAGCTAGATAAGTCTCCATTAATTTTCCTACTCTTTCGAAATCGCCTGAGGACGATGAAACATGACCGAATTGTCGTTAATTCACCGATTCGCTGATAAATCGCTGCACGGAGCCAATCTCTTCTCCAAAAGCATCGAAAGAAAGCTAACCGACAACGCATTCTTCTCCCTTGGCAGAAGACTCACAATTGTTTCCAATACTACTCTCTTCTCATGCTCTTGTTGTGGCTCAATTTTCTTCCTCCCCTTCCCAAATACCTCCTGCTGCACAAACTTTGTTTAGACAAGAACACAAGAAAGAACAAAAAGAAGAAAAGAACATAACCAAAAAGAAAACATCCTTATTAATCCATTCGTTTTCGTATCGAGATCTCACCAAGCCACGAAGCGATTTCTGCGCATAAAGCATTAGAACCGGACCGAGAGAGTAATGTTTGTAGCCTCTTGACATCATTGCAACAAGAACTCTTTGGAAGATATCAATTCTTAGAACAGTCAAGTCCTCAGCCCACCAATCAACAATAGGCTTAGGCTGAGTTGCAATGGAAGAAGGCAATCCTTTATTATGATGGCCACTATCAGAAGCTCTTCCTAACATACTAAAATGGCTGTCTTTGCAAGCCACAAAGGCAATAGCATCAATGCAACGGCTCACTAATTTGACCTTCTCTGCTGTTGGAAGAAGGCTTTGAGACATATGCAAAACAGAAACTGCCCCTGCAAGGCTTTTCAGTGCAACTTCATTTATATATGCCTCAGTTCTCCCAACTAGATTTCCAACCGCGTATTCCTCGGTCATCTCGAGATACTCCGCCACACACCGGAGCATCGCAATGTTTTCAGTGCCGATCTCGAAGTTTATCCCATAACAAAACATGGCAGCTAGCTCGAACGCCTCAGCCCCGCCCGGACAATCAGCAAGCTCAACAGTTGCAAGATCAGCATCAGTTGATTCTGATACTAGTTTTCTTATATGCCCACATTTTGAAACAAGTGGGAACTGAAAATCATCCAAACAAAAAAACAAACTAATTTCAATTTCATTTCATCTAATTCATTTGTTACAACTTAACAATATCTGATAACTTGAATTTGAGTTGTTCTTCTTGTTGTTGTACCTTATGCAAGGAGAAGGATGCTTCTCCAACATGAACTGTAACATCACTTGGAATTTCTTGAGAAAAGATCCTAAAGAAAAAAGCAATCATAAGGGGAAGTGTCAAACTTCCATAACATCTAAGAGAAGAAGAAGAAGAAGAAAAACATACCATTCACTGGTTCTCTTCATGGCTGTGGAAAGAAGTTCTTTCTTAGAAGACATGTTAAGAGAAGAAGAGGTTCCAGCTTTCTCTGGTTCAGGATCAGCCATGGGAGAGCTTGAAGAATCTTAAAATTCATAATCATCAAACAGTGGAAAACAAATTATAAATCTTCATTTACTTGTGTAATAACATCAACATATCAAAATCTGCAGCCACCAAAATGATCAAGAGTAGTAGTAGCAGCAAGAGGCCATGTGAAATGGCAGAAATGGGCATGAAGAAATGGAGTAATAGAAGGAAAAAATGAGGGTAAAGTTGGGAATTAAGAAAAGGGAGATGGGTTTAAGAGCTTGTGGTGTGAGCTTGGAGAAGAATTTGGTTTTAAGAGATGAGATTGGAAGATGTTGGGTGGAGGCAAACAGAGCAAAATACAACATGGGAAGTGGCAACAATTCCCATCCACAAATGTTAACATCTTAATTTCTTTTCTTTTTTTTCTACAAAGGAAAAGAAAAAGGGTTGTGTCTTATCTTATAACACAATGTTACCAAATTTATAATCTTACTTTTTAATGTTTTAAACAAAAAAAAAAAAAAAAAACACTAAACAACGAAAACAAACGAATCGTCGTTCAACTTTATTTCTTATAACTGTGACGCATGTGAGCTTTTCTAGTCTCACATCGGTTACAAGTGAAAAAAAATAAAAAAGTACGATAATAAGTGGAAGGATTCAAACCACTGACTTCTTGGTCACCGTAATACATATTGTTTGTTAATTGAACTCTGCAAATATGTAAGAGTAGTATTTAGGTCGGTATGAAGTTTTTTATTTGTTTTTTTTTTTGAGTAAAATCATGTGGGCTTGGATTGAAAGTGGACCATATAGTACACTTTTTATACATTACTCATGGAATGCATGTAAAAGTTTTCTAGTTCAATAAAATAGGCACTTTTCAGTTAGTAATAATTTTTTTTTTTTTTTAAACAGACAAACAAATCAAATTGCTAAAATTTTAATTTATTTGAACCTAATTTAACTCAATAGTGAGAATTTAGATTTAATTTGGGATTGTTTTAGCTTTTAAAGTAATTGATGTTAAAATATGTTTTAAAAAATCAGTTGGTAAATTTTAAGCTTGAAAGTGAAAAAGTAGAATAAAATAAGATAATATGGATATTTTGAAAAAAAAATCATTGGAAAACCCGTCAGAACTTTTAAGAAATTAATTGTTACGGGTCGTTTGGTAACCATTTATTTTTTTATTTTTGAAAATTAAGCATGGCAACACTAATCTCATCTCTATGTTTCTTGATTTGTTATCTACTTTTTACCAATATTTTTAAATTTCTTATTTTTTATATTTCATGATTTGTTTTACAATATTATGAAAATGTTGATTCACCTCTTATGTCAATGTCAAACTCATAGATTTGGATATATAAAAATGTCGATAAAAATTAAAATGTAATGAAAATTTAATCCTATGAGTAAATTAAAACATAATTTTTTTTTTAACTTTTAAATTTAAAAATGTCTTATGTTTTTCAATTCTAAAGTTTCATTTCTATCACAAACTCGCTGTTAATACCAAAATTTGGAAAGAAAAAACTCATATGACGTTCACGTGACAACAACCATAAATTTGCTTGGTAGAGGAAGAACATAACCTATAAAATAGAAAGATCTGCACATCAATCTGGTAATTGTCACACACGCTTTGATGCTTAAGTCAGAGGGTGGGCAAATGCAACAAGTTAGAATTAACTTACTTTCCCCCTAAAGCTATAATGATGTATTTATAGGGGCAATTGATGTATGTTAATCCAACAAGGTTTTGAAGTTGCATTAGGATAATTCTTCAACTTACCGAGTTGAGGAACATGCACTGTTTGGCACTTGGCTAGAATCAAGGATGAGGCCGAGCACCTTCCCTTAGGCCCATTTTAGTCTTAAGGTGATGCTTTGAGTCATAGCATGCGCGGAACATGCTCCTTTAGGTATTTTATTAATTTCAACCTTGTCCTCGATCAAGGCCAAACACGTTGGCTTAGCCCAAGCCAACCTTTTTCTTTAGGCTCATTTTGGTCTTAGGATACTATCTTCGACTCAAATCTTCTTCTTCTTTTTTTTTTTGCTCTGTCACTTATATTTTTGTTTGATGCCAATTATGTCATTTAGTCTAAAATCACTCATAATATTCATAATTTTATATTTTGTTTCAAAAATCAATCTTAAACTCCTAATCAAATTGAAAAATAAATACGATGAATTTTAAGCCCTTATTTCATCTTTTTTTAAAAAAAAATTTAAATTTCGATATATATATATATTGTTAACTACCATTTTGGGTCCCAAAATTAAACATATACTTAAACTATAAAAATTTCATTTTATAAAACTTAGGTATAAACTTGTTTAGACATATGGGTCCTCGATCAACCAAGAAGTTAGATATTTGAATCTCTCACCTCCATTTGTTCTTCAAACTAAATAATAATAATAATAATAATAATAATAATAATAATAATAATAAAATTAAAATTTCTATTTTTATTTCTGATACAAATAATTCAAATCAATCAAAACTCAAGTATTTTAGAGTTCAACGGTATAATTACCTCAATTATCTAAGGTCATTTATATTAAATAAATTTAAAACTTCAACGACGATATTAAATCAAAATCTTTTTCTTTATTTTTAACCCGCCTCGGATCCAACCCAATCGATGAACACCCGTACTGATTTCCATGATGTGATGAATGAATTGTACAAACATTTTGATGGATATGAATAATTGGATGTGAAATATAATAAAAGTTAGAAAGAAAAATATAAGCAAAAAGTTGTGAGAGTGGGTGGGACTTTGAGGGTGATGGGAGTTTGCTCTTCAATAAATGAGGGACCAATTGGTGGAATTGATAAGAAATGTTGTATTTATGATGATGACTTTCAATTCATGGAGTTGAAAAGCAAAATAAATAAATAAATAAATAAATAAATAAAAAAGAAAATGGGCTCAATTTTTGGATTGTTGTCTTGTTATTTAGGCAACTGTGCCTAAAAAACCATAGGAAAATAAATCAAATAATAATAATAATAATAACGACAAATATCAATTATATTCCTACGAAACTTTGGGATTCTGCTAATTAAAATCTTAAATTAATAATTGTATCGATTTAAACTATGATTTTCATAAGTGTATAATTTTCCTTCGACTAATAACATGTGAAACTTATAATTTGAGTTAGTTAAACTCCTAAACTTTCGTAAGTGTCAATCAATTTAGACTCTTTATTTACGATTACAATTGAAAATTATCCGTGCATTAATTATAAAACGTGTTTAGACTTCTTCAAATATAGTTTTTACAAAATGGACTATTAGAGTAAATGCATGGACAATTCTCAAAGAAAATTCTGACTAAGAGTTTAGATTAATTCATTTATGAAAGCTTAGGGGTTCAATTGATATACTTATAAATTTCATACATAGTTTTTCTAAACGAAACATAATGGAGGGTGTAAATTGATAATGAGTTTAAATTAAGGGAAATTTTCACAAATAGAAAAAATGTCAAACTATTTACAAAAAAATAGCAAAAAAAATACCGATAGACATTGATAGACTTCTATAAGCATCTATCAGTGATATACTTCTATCATTTCTATCACTAATAGACCCTGATAGACTTCTATTAGCGTCTATCACAATTATCTAAAAGTTTTGCTATTTTGTGTAAATACTTTTCCTTATTTTTCTATTTTTAAAAATTCTTCTTAAATTAATTAATTATTAGTTTATGGTTTAAATTGATACGAGTCCTAAAATTTAGGGATATAAATTAATATTTGAAGAATGATAATTCAAATCTCCATTTCCTTAGATCCCATTAGCTTTGAAACACATAAATCCCTTTGATTGATGGCACATCTTATTATTTGTCCAACCACTAATCACCTAATTTTTGGTTTACATGTTCTTCAACATCAACCAATTGCTAGCCACTAATTTTTTTAATTTTTTTTTCTTTTTCTTCTAGTTTTGTCTTCTCCTTCTAACATGCATGAGAGAGTATTTATTGTTTCTATTTTTGAAAATTGTGATTCAATGATGGAAAAGGTTAATGTTACCATGTGATTTTGGAGAGTAATGAGTTTTTTTTTTTTTTTTTTTTTTTTTTAATATCATTTTATTTCCTACACTTCATTTAATTTTAATTATAGTATTTTTAAAGATCTAAATTTAGTTTTATATTTTCAATAAATGTTAGAACTAGTCATTATGTTGGTTTGAAGTTAAATTTTATTGAAATTAATAAAATAATAATAATAGTTTTCACGTGAATATCTTTCTAAAATCTATAAGTAAATAGAGATTAAATTTATTTTGAAAAGATAACCGTAAATTAATAGTAGGAAGTATTTTAAAGATTTTTTTATTGAAAGTGTGTGGACTAAATTTGGACACTTTAAAGAACAAAGATTAAAATAGATCAGATTTCAAAGTACAGAAACCAAAATTTGTATTTTAATTTTTAATTTGTTTTAGAAAAAAATCATGTTTGACCCTAAACTTGACATGTTTCATCAAATTTAAATTTTTAACATTAAACTTTTAAGATTGTGTCAATTCTAACCATAATTAAATTTAAATGACGGTATAAATTGATACGATTATTCAAGTTTGAGGTTTAAATTGATGAAATTGAAAGTTTATGGTTAAAATTAATACAATCGGTCAAATTTAAAGTTTAAATTGATGGAATTGAAAATTTAGGGTTAAAATTGATATAACTTATTAAGTTTAGGGTCAACTTTTTCGTTTTTTTTTCCTTCTTAGAATAATCAATCATTGGAGAGAAAAATATACTAAAAGATTTTTTTTTTTTTACTTGAGATGCTCCCTAATCATTTAGGTATTCTCCAATTTGGTCCTTCTATCTTTCAAAATTCTTAATTTTACCTTTAAACTATTAAAAGTTATGACTAAATTATTTTATTAAAATAATTGATGTATCATTAATATATTTAGACACGTCGTCCTACCATTCAAATGGTATTTGGAAACATGAAATTCTACATGTCCTTTACAAAATCTAACAAACTCATCCATTAAAATTCATTTCTTCTCAAGGGCATGGTCTTCAAATATTCCATGTTTTCAAATTTGATTTCAACCACATAACGTCACAATCTCATGTCCCAATTCAAAGCATTATCTTAAGACGAAAATAGGCCTAATAGAAGATGTTCAGCCTCAGCTATCGAAGCTGGCCTTAGAAAATGCCAAATGAGGTACGTCCCCGGTATGTCTCGGCCCGAAGAGTTGAAGGATTATTCTTATGCGAATTTGAAACGTTAGTGGGTATAACCTAGATCAACTACTCTTATAATTGAATACATCATTATAGCTTTCAGGGAGGGGTAAGTCAATCTCACTCTCAAATTCTAAAGTTCCCACACTCTTTCACTTTCTGACTTAAGCAACAACGTGTTCGACACACGAGTATGCAGATTTTCCTTTTGCTTTACAGGTCATGTCATTTTCCTCCCTCTAAACAAATTTATCGTTGTTGTCATATGAAGGCTAGGCTCTTTTTTTATCCGAATTTTTGCAATAACGAACTTAATTTTGCTTTTAAGATTTAAACCACTTCAAAAGAAATTAAAGCACGTTAAAGAAAACGTGGGTAAGATTAAAGAAAATTAACTAAAGAAATTTAAACATTCAAGATTCTAGATATCAATTAACATTAAAAAAAAAATACTGAAAATCACTTTTTTTTAAAAGAACAGTTGCAAATATAGCAATCAAACCTAAAATATTAAGAAATATAGCACAATGCAAAAGAATTTGCAAATAGAAAAATTTTGATCCAATTTTCGGAGTCTATCAGTGATAGACCATATTATTGGTAGAAATTTATCAATGATAGAGTTTATCATTAATAGAAATCTATTAGCGATAAAGCTTATCACCGGTAGATTATGCTATATTTGCAATTCTTTAAAAGTGTTGCTATACACTTAATTATTATCCCTAAACGTGTTATCCAATGCAATTACTCTAAACTAAATTTCAAACATGTTAAAGAAAATTATGGCTTAATTATATTTTCCTTTCTTGTATTATCCTTTTCTGCTATTTTCTTTTGTTGGGTCTATTGGTATCTATTTATTCTGCAATTATTTGTATTCCAATCAAGCTAATTATTTAATAATATATACAAATTTCACATGGTATCAAAGTCATAAGTCCTACGATTTTATACTTTTTGATCTCTGCCTCCATTGACGGTTGGTCAATGGAGGCAGATCCATGAAGTCTCGTCGTCGTTACACTGCTCCTGACCTATTCATCCATCTCTGTCTCTATCACTAATTTTCCTGACCTATTCATCCATCTCTGTCTCTATCACTAATTTTATTCTGTTTTTAGATCTGCATTTGTGGATCTTTGTTCCATTTTCAGATCAGCTGTTTGTGGGTTCTGTTTCAGATCTCTATATAGATCTCTATTTCCAGTCCATAAATTCTCTGTAGGTCTTTGTTTCTGTTCAAAAGTGTTTTGTGGGTATCTGTCTCCAACCCAGAAGTTCTTTGTGGATCTTTGTTTCCGACTCAGAAGTCTTTTGTTGTTTCTATTTCTAGCCTAGATATGTCATGATTTGGTTTGGAAGTTTTCTTCAGTTTCTGTCATTGGTTTCTCTCCGCGCTTCACAAACTCAAGTCTACTACCTTGAGTTTGAAGTCTACCATCTTGAGTTTGAGGGAGGGTGTTAAAAGAAATTATGGCTTAATTATATTTTCCTTTCTTGTATGTTCCTTTTCTGCTATTTTCTTTTGTTGGGTCTATTGGTGTCTATTTATTCTACAATTCTTCGTATTCTAATCAAGCTAATTATTCAATAATCTACAAAACTCACACATGTAAAATTTAGAGACCGAATTATTCCCCTATCTTTCTCCTCCTCTAGGCTCTAAGTCTAAGGGCACATTTGGGGGGCTCTTTGTGCCCAAAAATAATTGTCCTATCAAATAAGATGACCTGGGACCTGTCAATTCAAATATATATATGTGTGTGTGCTCCATAAAAATTTGTTAGCCAAAATTTCAGCCACAAATGGAAATAAAGAACAACTCCAAAAAGCAACCAAACCTAAGAAACAAATTGTCCCCATTCCCACATGGTTTTACTTTTAGTTTCATAAGAAATCCCAATTGGCCCAACTGGATTATTTTGTTCTTTGAAGTGATACCCCAAAAATGGTATCTTTTTTTATTTATTACCAACAATGACAATACTGTTCAACATCTTTCTTCTTCATTTTAAATTTTTGTTTTTCTTGATTTCCATTCATGGTTATCCTTGTGGGATAGAAATTTGGAATTTTACAAGAGAATGAGTTGAAGAAAGCGATATAACAAAGATAAAAACAATATTTTGTTAAGTTTAACTTGTCTTTCTTTTCGCTCTTTTAGAATAAATCACTTTTTGCAAGCTTTAGTAAGCCTCTATTATAGTTTAGCTTGATTTTTTTTAGTTCAACAATATAAATGGTGGTGGAATCGAATCTTTGATCTCTTGATCGAGAATACATACTTTCTATCAATTGAACTATGCACATGAGTCGTTCACAGGCAACGAAATCGACGAGCAAACAAAGCACAAAAGTTACATAGTTCACTAACAATGTGTTAAGTTAAGTCCACGGATAAAGAGAGAGAGTAGTTTTATTATTAGAGAGACATATCGAATAATATAGATGTAGAGGCATCGATGGGATTAGAGGGTTTATACATAGCACATCCCTAAACCTTTGGCCCAAAAATCGTAAATAATATATAATATATAGTACTTGGTCACTCGGAACACCAGATAACCGATTACAATCATTAACATATTTTAATTATTGTATTTAGAAAAAAAACGATTTTGTTGAGAATGTGAGTATACTTTTGAGGCAAACATAGTGCATATATGCAACGAACTGTAGTGAAATAGTGTGTTTGAATTCTGTAGTCACCAAAAAATTTGTAATGTTTTTTTATTTTTCGTCTTCTGGTTTTGGCTTCCTCGTTTTAAGAAATAAATTTCTGTTTGATGATTGTATTTTGTTTTTTATTTTCATTTATTGGAAAAGGAAAGTATGATTGATACACTTTTTTGTCACTTATTCTTTTGAATTTTAAATTTTATAAATATAAAATTACATAGGAATAAATAGTTTTAAGTACCTAAATTTTCTTCTAATTTTCATTTGGTTCTAAAGTTTCAAAATATTTTATTTTTTATCTCTACATTTTGAGATTAATTTTCATTGGGTCCCTAATTTTTAAAATATCATTTTTATAGTTGAACTTTGAGTTTAGTTTTTAATTGATCTCCAAGTTTCAATATTTTACATTTTTACCCTCAAGTCTTCACTAATGTTCGTTTTATATTTTTAGCATGACTTTCAATTAATTAATTTAAAATAATTATTAGTAAAAAAAATTATTAATTTTAATGGTAACCGAAAATGAAAGTTTCATTAATTGTTTTAACTTAACTAATAGAAATTAATGGTAAAGACCAAAAAGTAAGTATTTAGTGAAAAATGAGAAGTAAAAGTATAAATCTTGAAACCAAAAGACGAAATAGTATTAAAATTCAAAATTCAAAAGGTAAAAATTTAACATTTAAAAACCTAAGGATTAAATAAAAACTAAATACTAAACTAGAGGGCGAAAATGTAACATTTCGAAATTTAAAGAGCAAATAGAAAACAAGATTTCTTCTCTCCAATATTTTCGGCCCAAACAATGGTTTGCAGATAGATTGATTATGAAGATTAACAACCTGCTTTGGCACACCTCCATCTATGCATCTTTCTTTTCTTTTCTTTTAATGATAGTACTAGATTGAGCTATCATGTTGGCCTAAACCTTTCTTTGATAAAGTAACTGTGAATATTATTAGCTAACAATTCAAATGGTGGAACACGAAACGAAAACTCCACCTGGTTTCCTATAAGAGCATTCATCCATATGACAAATATATACATAGAAATGTAAAGAAGAGTAAAATGAATGGATATCTAGCATGCCTACCTGAGTTATATATGCAAACTCAAAATGTTACCACAAAACTTTGCAACTGCATCCAACCATATGCACTGCGATCCCGAATGCTTTGAATTGTCGATGCAGCTAACTCGACTATTGGCCGAATTTTCGCCATTTCTTTCTCTAATGTTACCCTTGCATGAACCTCCAACTGTAGCAAAAAACCAACATATTAATGCCTTAATCCATTGTTTAACAGGTGGATAATGGCTACATTGTCTCAACGAATTAAAGAATATAAAAGCGAATGAAGAGAGTAGAACAACCTTTTCCATACATCGTTCGGTATCCAAAATGTGACTAAAATACGAAAGCTGCTTGTACAAATCAGCTTCTGTGTACTGATATACAAGAACATTCATGATTAGAACCATAACTCTTAAGGAGAGATCAAAATATGTAGGCTTAAAGTACTTCAAAGTTGGATGATGTAATACCTTCCTTACTAGATGCCCATTGCAGTGGGGATAGTTTGGGCAGATGGTTCCTTTCTCGGAGTCGCCCATAACTCGAAGATTGACGGCACGTGTGGAATATTTGCAGGTTTCATCATCACACTAATATTCAAAATATTTGTGAGATTTACACTACTTCACAAACTATACAATGTGCCTCAAAATAAAATCTAGGACGTAGAGTTTACCATCATTAAGCCATTATAATACATTGAAATGAACCTATCTGCTTGCCTTTTTACCTGTGACATTAAAATTTGTGATATTGTTAAATAGTATATTGAGTTTCTAAACTGAAACATGTCTTCTCGAGGAACGTGATTGTAATACCAAATTGATCCAGAATTAATTCGGGTGCCCTATTCTTGTACTATTTATAACTATTTGCTGATTAAAAAGCCACACATGCATGCTAGAAGTAGAGAGAGCACAATGATTGATTGTTCTTTGGAAAAAGTGGCATCAAATTGCAACTCGTATATACCTGGTTGGCAATCATTCCAGGAGTCATTCTACCCGCATTAGCTTCATCATGACATTTTGGACAATTCAAATTATTCCAAAATTTGCTTGTAGGTTCATCAACTGGCTTTTCTTGCTTTCCATCTGTAGATTTGTATATAGAACTAAAGATAGCAGGACAAGTAAAAGTACCAAAACAGCTGGGGCAAGTTAATGTCAGTGGTATGCATCCCTGATACCTGTATGTGGTTAAACAAAAGCAACGATATAATTTTAAAATCCACATAAGACTTTTTTAAGTTTTCAAGAATTTTGGAGAAGAATAAGTGCAGGTTTGACATGGAAGGATTGGTTTGAAATTTAGCAGTTTAAATCATTACCTTTCTTCATCATTTACAGAACACAGGAGGGAAGTGGAGACATCGCTTCGGGAAACTTCACTTGATCTGATCTGGAACTGGACATAATTAAGTGCACAGTACGTCAGTGCAAATACAATATTAGAAACTGAGGAAACCTATATTATTATTATTTTTTCTTTTCAGTTATAAGGATTTATATACCTTTGATGAATCAAGCCCCAGACAGTCAGCCAAGCGTTCTGGGCTGGTGCCCTGAATTGAGGCACATAGACGAGAAACCACAGGGTGAATCTGTTCATATATTGAAAGCACCAAACCATTAGAATGACAGTAACAGATCATGATCATTCGTAACAAAAGCAATTAAAAGCGACAAAATATGAAGAAAAAGAAAAACCTGCTGTGAAAGGTAGTATTCGATGTCAATCATCCATTTTCCATCCTCTTTTTTCAATTCATCAGG
The DNA here is from genome assembly GCA_002890555.2 of Lagenaria siceraria. NCBI lineage: Eukaryota > Viridiplantae > Streptophyta > Magnoliopsida > Cucurbitales > Cucurbitaceae > Lagenaria > Lagenaria siceraria. The sequence goes on along the minus strand of CM016491.1, from coordinate 7,261,043 downwards.
ATGTCTAGCCCGCTGAGCAATGCTTGTAGAACCACCAGAAGTAGACCCCTGACCAGAAAAGCAGGCAAATGAGAAAAAAGGAAAAGAGGATCTCATTGATAATATTCTACCAGCATTCGTTATTCACCAAGTTATAATCACAACCATGGTTCTAGCATCATATCTCGGAGTAAATATCAAACCACTACCACAAACCTGCTCACAGCAAATAATATATGGGATCGTATCACCAACAGAACAGCCAGTAGAATAGCCCATTTGTTTTAACCTTTGTGCAACCTATACATTGATCACACATCTTCAAGACAAATGTAATAGTTGATCAAATAGTTTAGCAGTGGTTAAAGGATTTGCTTACTTGAACATGTGGTTGGTTTCTGGCATCAGGATAAGCTTCAGGTGGCTTAGTCAATGTCTTCGTGATGATATATTTCTCAAGTGCAACTTGCCCTTTTCTCATATCCTCTTGTATCTGTGAAAAAATTGCACATTTAAGTCCCAAGTAATTCTTCATATACAATAGTAATTACAGACCTCTAAAAGTTCATTTTTCTATTAATTTTCCTTTTCCCAAGCAGTGACGGTTTTTATTTATTATTAGTTTGTTTGAGAGGGGAAGTACAAGTTAAAAGAAAATTGAGACAAGTTGTCACTAATGTGGCATGTCCACGTTTTGCAGAGTTTGACAATCATTCTCATTTTAAGCACACACCACAGTTTAAATTTTAGGAACATAGAGCATCAACCTAACCTCCATCTTTCTTGATTGTGAAAGAAGAACAAAGTATTCACAAGCCAACATGAAAAGGTACATTTTTTTACCTTCATAAGTGAGTCATGTATTGATTCAATGACATCCTCGCACGACCTATAAGCATGAGAAAAGATTGGTGGGCAGGAAAAAATTAATGCAGTTTTTAATAAATAAGTTTTATTTAGAATAATAATAATAAATAATAAATAAATAAAACTATTGCTAAAAGAAGCCTGCATTGTAACATACCCTCCAGACAATATTTGATTCAAGCAGAAATCACCTAATTCCTTTGACAATAAGCTCCAGTCACGACGAACCATATCAAGACCCTTACGCTCAATAACCTGAATATGAAGTCAACTTTGACAATGCTCTATCTCTCATTTATTTCCGTATAAGATCCAAAGAGCAAATGGAAGTACATTGTAGTTACCTCATATGGCATTCCGTCCTTAAACTGCAACTTTACAGCAGCATATTTCTTTTTTTTGAGAAGCAACATTCTCTTATACAAACCATCGAGATCGATTTCTAAGCACTTGTACTTTTTGTTAACCTGGGAAAGCAAAAACGTGAAAGAATAACTCACATGGAGACTTGGTATAACGAGTGGAAAGATTTGCAAAGGAAAATTTCTGTTGTCTTAAGCTACACTAGTTGTGTAGTAACATATAAGCATTTCAGTAGATTATGAATGCTTTAGATGGACCTTAAACTATTTTCGAGCTTTTTTCAATGGAAATTATCAAAACATGGATAGAGTTAAATTTCTTTTCTTTTTTTCCCCTTTTCTTTGTTACATTAAATTTGTGTACATGATACATAAAGGAACAGACTGGAAACTTCCACAAATTTCAATAATATAATAATGTGATTCTTAAACAAGAGAGCAGTTTAGTAGGTTTAGATACTAAATAATGAGATTTCCATTACAATAAATACCAAAAATACTTAGACAAATTCAATCAGACCCCACAACCTTACCTCTTGTATAACTTTTCCTGCAATTGCTTTCACTTTGCCAACATCATCCAGTCCACTATGAATCATTATTGAATCTGTATCGCCATAAATTACCTGTCATGTGAAAGATAATCTATTTATGAGACCAATGTACTCGGTAGTGCATTGAGATTATGCACGTGCATTCAGAAAATTATGTAACTTGTGAATTTCAGTGTGCAACTATGACCTCCAGGTTCAGATTATTCTTGACAAGATCAACAGTGCTCTGCAGTATTTCTCTTCCCTGCAGAATAAGTAAATAAGTAATGTGAATGAAAGTTTCTGCAGAATTTTTCGTCCTTTCTTTTTACTTTTTTTCGTTTCTTGAAAAATGAAGAGTGGGGCGGTCTTTGACATAATAGGCATAAGTGGAACTAAAACATAAGCAAATCTAATTCCCTTACTTGTGAAGTAATAAGCTCTGCTAGTGGTTTTGCATAAAACCTTGAATTAGAAAACCCTAGACATCCATACATACTGCAACGATTACCAGATCATGTAAATGCACAACGAAAAAGATGATTAGTACAAGTCTGGAGTAGAAGATTGAAAAAAAAAAAAAAGAAAAAAAGAACATAAGGAGAAATATACCTGTTGGCAGTGAGCTTTAGTGCCTGCTGCTGAATGTCAAGTTGCTGAAGCTTGAGACCAGTTGCATTCTTCATCCATGACTTCACCATTCTTCTTCTCTGAACCAGATTTTTTAGCAACTGAAGAAATAAGAAGTAGAGTATCATCATTGCCTATTCTTTCTACCAAGAAGTGAAAAAATATAAGAACGTTGCTCTAACCCAAGTTAGTAAAACATGGACATAAGTCGCCTGACATGAACCAATCATTCGTGAGGGCAACTCTGGTGACTTAAAACAATGATGAAAGGAAAGATAATATAGGAATCCAAGCTAGGTCTGTTAACCTTATAAAGGCAAGAGACATGTCTCGCATACAATTGAAACTCCTACACATATTAACATTTTATTATATCCTCACATGGAAGAGTCCAGAAGTTTTCAAGAAAAATGCCTTCATCAAAGAAGATGATAGCCCAATGAGCACTTTTGAGGAAATTTAGTTTCTGTTCCAGTGTGCATTAACATTGTACCTCAGGAAGAACTCCAGTCACTTTACTAGATGGCAGTAGAGGAACAACACCATCTGGAGATCTTTCAACAGTGGTGAAGCAAATATTATATTCCTGCATGATCAACATACAAGTGTGGCACACAAATTACAAATTCATCACTGTATCCCATACTTAAAATACAACTGGAAGAAGTTGATGAACATTTAATGGGACCAACAGACTAACCTGAATGATGGAAGGGTACAGACTGTTGAAGTCCAGGAGCAATACATACTTATCATATAAACCTCGCTTTGGCTCCAAGACTAGCCCACCTGAATAGGAGGATCCCTTTTTGCCTTTTCCACTTTCAGTATTGGGAGCTTCTACATTTGCATCATCTAAATCAAATTCATCAACATTTTTTTCCTCAGAACTATGATTCGTTCTCTTTTTTACCATCTTTTTTTCCTTCACATAAGATGAAGTCTTGTCGGGGACAATATATTTTTTGGCATGGAATGCATGAAGTAAGAGATACTCTACTCTCTGGGCCCTAGCACCCTGAAAAAGTATGTACATCAAATTAAGACAAGTAAAACTCTCATTATAACTTCGTAGTCAAATTGTGGAATGAAATAAAGAAGAAATATGTATACAGGGCTTACCTGTAGGCTTCTTCCCCAGAGATTACCACTGATATTAGTTAATTGTCGAGTAAGGGGAAGAACACTTAAATGAAACATGAGTTCCAATGACAACCATGCATCTGTCTCACCATATTCAATCTGAAATATTAAAACACCATGAGAATAATGCAGTTTGAAGACTGAAATAAAACATGAGCTCCAAAATCATGCATCAGTCTCACCATACTAGATCTAAAATATTAAAACATCATGATAAATAAAATTTGAAGATTCAGTTTTGTTTTTTTTTTGGGTACGAATCCAAGCTTTCATTGAGATCAAATGAAAGAAATCATGGGGAATACAAAAACCAACCCCCCGAATGGAGCCCAAGTAAACTAACGAGGGACTCCAGTCAAACAAAATAAAACCTAAAGATAATTACAAAAATCTTTAAACATAGAGGCCCAAAGAAAAGTGTTTTCTTTCTCCTAGTAAGAAACCGAGCTTTCATTGAGAAAAAAATGAAAGAAAAAGGACATAAAAAAAGCAGCCCACAAAAAGGGGGGAGGAGACCTAACTAACTACAAAAAGGGCTTTAATGCAACAAAATCATATCAAGATCATAATTACAAGAGAGTTAATTAACAGACACCCAAATAGGCATTAAACCAAGCCGCCCTTCCAAACCTCCTCCCTAGATATTTGATCCTCTCTGAGAATCATATTATTCCTCTCAAACCAAATACCCCAAGGCCTCCCAAGCTGTCTAAAAGTTCTATTGTTTCTTTTCTAACAAAAACCACATAAAATAGCATGAAGGCTAGTAGACCACAAGAAGCGCCTTGTTTTCAGAAATGGGGATGAAGAAGAAGGTCCTCCACAAAATAATATGAATAGATTTCAACTTTTATTCTATCATTGGTGCAAAAAAATTAACCGGTTATAAAGATTGACCTTCCATCCTTTTTGTAGCTAATAATCATTTGTGTAATCTTTTCTATGATGAGGGGGTGCCACTTATAGCTATAATAATGAAATGTTTATTTCATTAATTGTCACAAATGTTAAATAACAGCATCATACAAAAGTAAAAAAAAAAAAAAACTCTCCACTTTCATTTTATTTCAAGTACAAGAAGTTCACTAAACGTCAAAACTTTGAACTTAATAGAGATTCTGCGACAAGATAAATTTATACTAGCGCCTATTAGATCTTAGCCATGAAATATTCTAGCATGTTCAAGTATTAATTCTCGGAGGCAAGGAAATACAAGGCTACAGTCAATGGAAGCCTCTCATGGCATCACTAATCATGACTAATATTTTTAAACATAATGCGAGAGGACTGTAACACAATACATTACTTATTTTTTTCTGGATAAGAGTAACACAGTCATTACTTCAAAACAGTATAACCTATCATCTCTTCGGAACAAATATGACAGCTATTAAATCCAAATTGTAATAATTGGGAATAACTACATGATTGTAAGGCCAAGTTGCAGGATATCGAATCCTCTACTCACCAGGTTCAAGAGAGACTCTGATGCTTGATACATTTTTGGAATTTTATGAGGAGTGACTTCCTTGCGGTCCTTATTAAGTTGAGTCTTTGCCAGCTCTGTCAAAGAATAACTTATCTGGAAGAACAAAAGCAAGCTTTAAAACCCAAATGATTAAACACCATTTCATTTCCAACATAAATACTATACCTCCTTCAATAGGTCACGGGAAGACAAATATGTATCACATAAGAGTCGACCAGCAATGCAAGACATGAGTCCTGGACTTGCCCCAGACCCAAAAATGCTCCCTCCTTTTCCAAGTTTAGGCATAACAGACCGCTTAAGGCGACCTATTTTGGACCACATGCTGCTTGGTACTCGGCAAAACTGTAATATAATAGAGAAACATCTGAGTAAAATTGCACCTCTTTCTAGTCATTTAGTCAGGAAGGCAACAAGGAACCAGAGCTAGGAAGTAGCTTCCATGAGATCATCTAGAAGTATGACAACAGTATTTTGTATGAATATTTCATGTACCAATAAAATAAGATGCATTCACCTACTACTACAAGATGAAACACTCAGCAAAGTTTGGGGGTTTTAATGACAGATGAAACACTCACTTTGGAATAGTTTCATATACTACTACAAGAAGTCAGCTGTTATCCTACTTATTTCAAGTGGAGGTAAAGGTAAAAGTAAGCTATTTGCAAACACGTACTAAGGGAAAAAAAGAGAAAAATCTGGTTTGTTTAAACTACAATAAAAGGAAATATGATAAACTTTTTAGCAAGGTGTAAAAGTGGCTATTACGTAGTTTTTGTTTGGTTTTAGAAGCTTTTTGAGAATTTCAGATACACAAAACCATTTGTTTTTGTGATCCAGATTTTGGGGTGTTTTCCAGAGTTTTATGTTCTTTCCACCATTTTTTGAAGGTTTCCACAGGAAAAGGGGGCCTTTTTTTTCTTCTTTTTCATTTTTGCAACAAATGCAAAGAGCTTTGATCAGGAAGTTCACTTGGAAGTTTGAAGGCAAATGAGTTCTTCGGGAAGGAGGATCTAATGTTTTGTATCTACTTAATGGATCATGGTAGCCATATTCTTCTTCTCCTTTTTCTTTGGGGTGTGTGAGCGCTGAGGGGGGAAGTTTAGTTTCCCCCTCAAAAAAATAATAATAAATAAATTTTTTCTTATTCTTGATTATTCTACCTGGGCTCGATGGAGAAGAACATCTAGGTCAAACCCAGAGATATTGTGCCCAACCAGCACATCACTATCCAATTTGAATAATTCAATCATTAACCGATTCAACAATGCCCTTTCACTGCAAGAGAAAAGTTTTAGTTAAAACTTATTACTACCACTACAAAAATATAATAATTTTGCTAGTAAAAGAGAAGTTTTCTACTAGAAACAGAATAATATATTAGGACAGTTCTAATAAGTAACCTACTTGCCCTCGCAGATTAGAACATTTGATCCAGCCTTCAAATTTCTATCTTCTTTATCTATGCCTCCATCAAGCTTACGGATGATGGTAAAATGCCTAAGCATACCAGGCTTTTTCCATTCTGTGGCCAACATGGGACCGTCAATCTGAAATGTCAAGCAGTAGTTAATGTAAGTAAGATTTAATAATGTTAAATAACCTCTGTACACTTAGAGAGTATAAACAAGCTAATAATTAATAATTATTTTAACTGAGCATAATTAGCTCCAGTTTAACTATTGAAGATAGACTTCAAAAGCTTAAGAGCGGTCCTTATAAATCCTTCAAAATCTCATTCATCCATAAAACTCAATTGTGCATCCATGTACCGACTTCACAACATATATAATTCTTACTCTGACATACAGATAAATTAATCAAAGAGATTGTGAACATTCAGCAGTTCTACGTAAAGTTGTATACTTCCTATCAAGTAGATCATGGTCCTCTGAGGCCTGTAGTTATTGCAACCCATATCAATAATTAAGTTCATTGGAACAACCATTCAAACATCTAAATAGTCATCAATGGTCAACATTGCTGTAAGCGGATTGGTGAATCCAATTTGCATTTTCAACCAGAACAGAAAATGATTGTCGCATCAGAAGAAACATGCAAACAAAATCAACAACACTGACAAACGTTCATAATAACCTTCGCTCTTTGACAGCATATAACAGATGCAGACACAATTTCGTTGGCATTCTGTCTTTCATTAATGATGGTCTTTATGTGTATTGCAGTGACAATCATAGGAGGAATCTCCAAGGTTTTGCTTGATGAAGTTGAAGTTTGAACATCTTTTGGAGAGTCAACTATCACCTCAAACTTGCACCAGCTCACCTTCATAATAATATCATCATAGTATTAGCCTTTTTATATGTATAAATATTCGATTAATGTCTTATCACAAGTATTAACTGAAATGAGAATTAGCAAAACTTCACCATTACACACACAGTTTAAATGCCATGACATTTGAATGGAGGGCAGAAAACTAAAAGGGGAATGTAAAGAAAGATGTGAGATTTTCCAGGAAATATAACACGAATATTCCAAGATATTAATACCTGCGATGTGTTCCTAAAAGAGCACAGAACGATTCTCCTTTTAGATCAGCGGGAAGTGGGGGGTACTGCCACAAGTTTAACCATAGTCAGTAATTTCCAAACGGCAGTGATAATAAATAGATAAATAAACAATAAAATCAAAACTAAGAGATGTGCCTTCCCAATTGCATCTTTAAGAACTTTAACCTCCGAAATCTAAAAATTTTGGTGTCCAAGATCTCATTGTACTAAAACACTGAAAAGTTGAAATCTTAACTCAAATTACAAATATCATACGTGTGTCAGGTATCACACCTTAAATGGGTAATTAATCTTAAGCGCATAATTTTCCCCCGCAGGTATGTCTTGACGCTCAAATGCATATTTCCTCTGTGATGAGAATTAGAAAGAATACATAATAAACTGGTTATTTAAAGATAAATAAATTTGACATGGTACTAAAATAATATTAATATGAAATAAACAAAAGTTCAATTAGCAAACCTTAACCGGTGTCATGCTAAATGTTGAAACATTGAGATCTAGCAACTGCTTAGCCATTTCATTTTTTAATCCTGCAGTCACTTCCTACCAGAAGAAAGTAAGAACACGTTAACAGAAGCATGCAAGATAAAAGATGCCTTCAGAGAGACCAGAGGATGACAAGCATAACATCAGTTACGAGAGTGGATAATCTTACTTGCAATTTGGCACGCAGATCTGCAGGAGAAAGCTGAGACTGTTCAGCATCCTTCTGAAGCTCCAACATCTCATCCGAATGAAAAAAAGCAGCACTTGGAATGGCATATATGCATCTTTGCATATTTTTCACAACCACACAACAACTGTGGAACGTATCCCCAGCTTTGACCTACTTACAATGAACACTCTTATCATCCGGATTCATTTGCTACTATTGACATCAAAAGTTGGCTGCTAAAATGCCTTAGAATATTTAATATCGATAGGGCAATAAATTAGCCACATTTGATAGCCATTTGAATTTAGTTTATAAACATTACTTCTACCAAGTTTCTTTGTTTTGTTTTCCATAAACTGTTTAACCAACCCATGTTTTGAAAACTAAAAGAACAAAAAAAAACCTTGCTTTCGTTTTGGAATCAGACTAAGAATTCAATGTTTCTTTAAGAAATGTGAAAACCATAGTAAAGAAATTGGGAGTAAACCAACCATACATTTCAAAAGCAGAAAACATATTTAAAAAAATCTTTTGGTATTACCTTCCCAAATAGATATACAGTGCCCATATTTGCACCGAAGAGCTCCTCATGCGCATCAACGATATAGAAAGGAAGAGAGCCATCAGCGTCAATGTCAAAATCGGATTTCTCTTCAGCAATTTCTGCTGCAGAATTAACACTTCCACTCCCTTCACTTCTTACTGCTTGCCATCCCGCAGTAGCACTCAAAGCTGGGTCTCTTTCATTGCTAATCTTAGCATTCAAAGTACTCACCGGCTCCTTCTTCACTAACGGTTCTGCCTTCGTTTCAACCATAATTGGCATACTATCTGCAGTTACATCTTCCTTGATCGAAGAATTAGGTGATTGCCCAACCGGATCCAGGTTGATTTGAGAATTCAAGTCCTCCTTCGCATCAAATTCCTTAGTTTCACCATTTCCCTGGACCTCTACACCAGCTCTAACAGGTTCCAAGTCACTGTTTGTAACAACCTTGGTCATTCCAGAGTTCCCATTTTCAGTATCCTTAATCAATTCAGACCCGCCAGTCAAATTAAGACTCTGAGAAGTTAATCCCTCGGACTTCACAGCAGGAACAGGCGGAACAGTCCTCGAAATCGGTATAGCTCCAATTTGCCCCTTTCTACGCCTCTCTCTATCAGTCTCATCTGGCGCAAATTCCGCAATCACATCATCCACAATACTATCACTCGCCAATCCTTTAGCCTTATCGTCTTTAGCCGTTTTCCTGAAGATCGATGAAGTAAACATCGAAGAAAGTTTTTGTTTCCCCATCATCGCTGCCGCCGCCGATAGAGAAGAAGAAGAGGGCTTCTTCGGTTGCGCGTCTTTCTTCTCCACTTTCCTCTTCTTAGGTTTATCGAGCTCACCGTCAGACTCATCAGAGGAACAAACGCCAGCTTTCGACCAATCCTCTTCCTCACCTTCATCTCCATATCCAAGACCGTCGTCATCAACAATAAACCCTCGGGCTTCTTCGCGACGCTTTGCAACGAGAGCATCATACTCATCCTCCGGAATCGTATCGTAGATAGGGTTTTCTAACTTCACTTGGAAAGCACCAGCTTCCGATCGACGGCCACCGCTGCGGATGGCTTTGAGACGTTCGAGAGCCGTAAGTCGGGCAGCGGCCTCAGATCCTCGGCTCCTCCGCCGATTAGCGGCTGAGGGCTGTTCGTCCGCCATGTCTGAAGAGAAATGAACACGACGGCGCTGGTGTTAACTTGAATTTTGTTGGTGCGAATTTGGGATTACAGAATCTGAGAACTTTGGGTTTGGGTTCGGTGATGGCGGGAAGAACATGTGCGTTTTGGCGGGAAATGGGTTTAATGTTCTTTAAATACTATGTGTAAAAATAGAGAAACGAGTAGCTTCCATTTTTTTTTTTTTGGCAAATTATAAAAACTATCTATATTTGCAATTGCACCCTCTAACTTTCAATTATAAAAAATAAGGCCTCAAATGTTTATAATTGATAAAATTGTACCCTTAAACTTATCATATTTATAGAAATTGGACTCCCAAATTATAAAAATTGAACTCTCAAACTTATACAATTGTTACGATGTCTATGAGTATGTAAGTTTGTATAAGTTTGAGAACTCAATTTTTACAATCGAAAGTTTGAGGGTATAATTGCAGCTACCACCCTACTTTAGGAGTAGTTTTTATAATTTTCCTTTTTAGTAGAATAAAAAGATAAAAAATTGAACTAAACTCACCTTGAGGTAGCTTTTCACACTTTTAATTCAGTAAAACAAAAGGCTAAAAAAGGACTGTGTAATATAGAGGAGAGACATGTGAGGTAAGATTGGGGATGACAAACTTATGGCTCATTTGGATTGACTCAAGAAAAAAGTGTTTTTAAAAAATAATCATTTTTATTTAAACTCTTTTGATAAAAAAATTGTTTAAAATACACTCCAAAAGAGAGTTGTCAAACACCCCAATTTTTTCCAAAATGACTTACTTTTTAAATTAAACACTTAAAATGTATTTCAAACACATCCTTAATAACATGGTGTCATGTCAGTTTTAAAAATGACTTATAGTGCTACCAAAAGTAAATATAAAGGATAAAACTGTAAAGTTCTAGATACAAATTCAACCTAAAGTATAATTTTACTTTTTAAAATAAAGAAATGTGAATTAAATTTTTTAAAAATCATATTTTTCACTTGAAATAATGGACTGTTTGAATTGACTTTCTAAGTGTTTAAATAAGTATTTTTAAGTGGAAAAAAATATTTATAAACACTTAAAAATTCAATCTAAACAGACTTTTACCAAAAAGTGGTCATAATTCATGAATTGTTGGCTTGAATTCATGATTTTTTTTCCTTCTGAAATTCATAAATTTTATTAATTTTGACTAGAATTCATCTAATCTTACCTAGAATTGACTGAGATTTAGGTGTTAACTTTTTACTTTCAATTTAAGGGTGCGTTTGGATTGATTTTCTAAGTACTTAAATAAGTGTTTATAAGTAAAAAAAAAAATGTTTATAAACACTTACAAATTTAATCCAAACCGATTCTAAGTCTTTAGTTCTAAAAATCCAAAATTTGCTCAAATTGGTCAATTTTTTTTTCTAAAAAAACAATCAACCAAAACAAGAAGAGCGACTTACAAACTTTGTCTAAAACACAAGATAACTTAAATCACAAGGTTTTTTTTTTTTAGACATGCAAATTCACAGTTTTCATTTAATAGGATGAGAAATTGAGAGGGAAGAATAAACTTTTGAATACATTAAAAGGTAAAATAGTAATTTCAACTTATATAAAAGTCAAATGAGTCCTAAAACCCTAGTTTTTTAAAATGGGTCCTATTGAAGTAGTGATTATAACCTAATTTTTAAAAATAAAATATAAATAATCAAATGACTATGAATGCTCCACCTTTACTCTCTGTATTTTCATCTCTGACAATGACAATGCTCTACTTCTCTTCTCTATATTTCCATCTCCGACAATGATAATGCTCTCTTTCTTGTATTTTGTGTGTTATGACAACGAGTGAAATTGTTTATTCTTCCTCTAGCAACGTGTGACGGTTAACATCAACAACCAATATTTTTTCATTAAAAGAAATGAACCATGGAGAGGGCAAGAGCGATAAAATGACCAAATCAAGTAAACCAGGACCAGAGTCAACAAGTGAGCTAGAATTATAAGAAGAGCCAAAAAGTAAGCTAGACCTAGAGCGAGAAAATAAAATAAAACAATCCAAAAAAACTCGATGACACGGGCAAAAGGTTGGAAAATCTTGTTTTAAAAAAGTAACTTAAGGTCATATGTACAAAATTCTCATAAATTTTCTCAAATTAAAAATCTTAAAATATTTGAGAAAATCTTGGGTTGCACCTATCTTTTGCAGCTCACTCATTTATTTAACTACAGTTTGTCACGTTTCATAAACTATTCTTTCTTACTTTATAGTTCCTATGCACTGAGGTGTGTTGTAGAAGGATGAGTTGTTTCCCACACTCATTTCGTGAGTCTCTCCTATCTATGTTGGGTTCAAGAGGTTTGATTGGAGATGGCTCATTCTCTGGCACGTGCTGCTGTGCTTGATTTTACCAATTTAATATATATATATATATATATACTATCTAAAAGTGAATAAATTTTTTATTTTCCTTTTTGCCCCTTTTAATTTATGGTCAAAATAATATATTAAATAATTTCACATCTAAATTATTAAATAAATTGATTTTAGTCTTAAGTTTTTTCTCGAGATTTGATTTAAGATGAAATTGAATTAAAATTTGAATATAAATTTATTGTACTTGATTTTGAAACATTATCATTAAAAATAGCTTTATCCGTAAAAGGGAAAGAAAATTTGGTTTTAGTCTTGGATTTTTTTTCTTCCGATGTTTGATTTCTTTTTTAAACACATTTTATTTATAACTCACGAAAAATGATTTTTTTTCCTTCGATATTTGACTTTTAAAAAAACACACACATTTTACCTTTAACTCACAAAAATTAAAATAAAAAATAAATTTCATCTCATCTAAATATCCACCATTCAAATTGGTTGTAGAATTTCAAAACAAAAGAAAATGGCTTCATCATGTTCAAAGAAAAAAAAAAAAAAGGGATTTTAGTCCTTTATTTTTTCCTCAAATTTGATTTAAAGATCAAATCAAAATTAAAATTTTAATATAAATTTCCTCTAATTGATTTTAAAGAATTATCATATTAAAGTATTGATTTTTTTTCATATTTATTTTAAAACAACTTTCTCACATTAAAATTTTTTATTTTAATCTTGATTTTAATTTTTTTTTAGAAGATTTCACATTCTATCTCTAATTCACTTTAAAAAAAATAATAGAAACTTACTATAAATAGAAAAATATCAAACTATTTATAAATATAGAAAAATTTTACTGTCTATCACGTTAAAAAAATGGTTTTAATCTTGATTTTTCTTTTCGAGATTTGATTTTTTCTTTTAAATCACATTTTATCTCTTATTTGTTATCTAATAACTTACTCTTCACATTGGTAGATTTTCAAAAATGAAAAAAAAAAAATAGCTTTATCGCTTTAAAAGAAAGGGAAAAAATTCGTTTGTCTTTTTTAGACACGTGAATTCAATGCAAGGTGACGCAAGATGTGGACGTCTGCTATGCGATGAACTTCGTACTAGACGTCTGCTATGCGATAAACCTGCAAAATAAAAATTCGTGAAGGCTGAGTCGCGGAGTTCACTCTCTTTAAGATGTTTCGCGGCTCTAACCAAGGTGCTTGCAGTTCTGAATGATTGTCACGTGGTCCCAGGATAAAACAACCCAGAAATCACTGTCTCGGTCGAAACTCACACAAGAATCGATCAGATTGCTTACACTCTTTCATATTGCTCGGTATACAAGAAATGCAAAAGTACAAGTTTTTCGTTGTTCATTTCAAATGAAGATGGCAACCTTTATATACATCGTGAGGTCCAACGCATGCTAGACGAGCGCTCGGCCACATAACATGCGTCGAGCGGTGAGCGCTCGTCCACGTACGCCGAAAAAGGTGGCGCAAGCGCGAAGGATGTAAAAACTGGTTGACCGCCGATGAAAAATTTATTTAAAAGAAATAAAATAAAATAGTAATAAAAAATTATCTCACCCCTGACTGCGTGTGGATAAGCCATTAAACCCACCTATCTCCTTACCTTTCTAAAAGGTGGATACCCCTTGTGGCCTTCGCTTAACACTAAAGGAAATGACATATAAAGTGAGGTCCCAATGTTAAACTAACTAATGTGAGATTCTCATCTTTCCAAAACTCAAATTTTCTTTGTGTTTTAAAAGTCTTTTTTTTAATATTTTTTCACCAACAGTCTTTATTTATATTTTTCCAGGATTTGATTTAAAGATCAAATTGAATTAAAATTTGAATCTAAATATCATCTACTTTATTTTAACGCATTATTATCAACGTTAACATCTTGAATTTTCTTCATATTTATTTTTAAATAAATAATAGCTTTATCATGACTCTATCACGTTAAAAGAAATTGTTTGTCTTGAATTTTTTTCGATATTTGATTTAAGATCAATCAAATTAAAATTTGAATCTAAATTTTATATATAATTTGGCTAAATCACACTCTCAATTTTTTGATGCATCTCTCTTTCTTTGTTTTTCAGTTTCGTTTGAAACTTTCTTTTTACTACTCCATTCCTTTCCTCCATTTTTTTTTTCTATTTGAGTATACAACAACTTCTATGTTTGTTCTTACTATTAAATATTATATTAAATTTGTCTTCACCTATAAGCTTAAGTTTTTAGGTCAATTGCTAGATTTAAGATGATATCAGAGCGGGTGGTCCAGGATATCCTATGTTCAAGCTCTTGCAATGTTGTTTCCTCCCCCATTTAATATCAATTTTCTACTTGTTTGGCTCTTCATCATATTTCAAGCCCACAAATGAGGGGAGTGTTAGATGATATTAAATAAATACGCCTTCACCTATGGCTATTCGGTCCAATAAAATGAAATTGAAATCCGATTAACAATGGCAAACCCAAAAGAGGCACCATCTTGAGAGGCATGTTGAGGATCCCACATCGAAAAAATCAACAGACCTCACACTCTTAATAAAATAGATGGACTACTCCTCTCATTGCCAATTGGTTTTGAGATGGAATCCTATAATATTTTATATTTACTTTTTTTTTAATCGGATAATTAGATCAATATTTTTTTTTTTTTTTTTTTTGCAACTTCATGTCTCTCCTCCCATTGTTGTTATCAACTAAGTGAAGGAAAAGGGTGGATGAATTGGAATCTTCTTTATATTTATTTTTACTTTAATGTAAACATTCTTTGTTATTCCATGGTTACACACAAACTAGGAAAATTTTCACTGATAGAAAATATGTTAAATTATTTACAGAAAATAGTAAAAAATAAAAAAATAATGATAGACTTTGATAGACTTTAGATCTATCAGTGATAGACTTCGATCGTTACTATCATTAATAGACCCTAATAGATTTCATTCATTTCTATCATTGATAGATCACTCCAATCAGCGTCTATCACAACTATCTAAATAGTTTCCCTTATTTTTCTATTTTTAAAAATTTTCCTACAAACTAAATAAATAGAGCAAAATTAGATGATGGAAGTTTTTCCTCTCACACGTCTCATTTTATATGATCTTCTTTCAAATTATAACTAACTACGATGTAAAACTAAAAGTTAAACCAAACGTTAATGTCGGCCTTAATGTATTAGTATATACATTTTTATTTTATTCGTAATTGCTACTTTAGAAGTTAGAACGATAATTAATTATATTTTAAAATTGTAATCAAATTACAATTAAGAAAAAAGAAAATTGGTTATAGACTATAAATTGTGAGTAAACTCCAAAATTATAGTGGTTATTATAGTTTTCAAAGTTTAGGTTATTCTTTCTCCCATGTTTTTATTTATATTATTTTAATAATATAATATATTTCAACTGTTAACCTCTCTCTTAATAATTTTCTGAACAAAATGCACATTGAATTTTAAAGTTCATGTCAAATCCTTGAAGTTTCAAAACAAACACTTTGGTTCCGCTAAATATACTTCTAAATAGTCTCTAAATGCTTACTAGACTGTTATGGGTTGACATACACGTTAGTTGTATTTGATGATGTATAAATTATAATGTGGAGGCATTTTTAAATAACTTTTCTTTATTTTTTTAAGTTAAATTATAATTTACACGTCATCAAATACAACTAACATCCACGTCAACACATAACTCAAAGTTAAATCAAGGACTACTCCAAAGTGTCGGTTAGGGACCAAATAAACAGAACTTCAAATTTAGGGACAAAAACTGCATTAAGTTACATTACAAATTTAGGGACAAAAACTGCATTAAGTTACATTACAAATTTTACAAAATACGTGTATTCTTTAATAAAGACTTCAATGTTTGTTTGGTCGTAATGATTTTTTTTTTTTAAAAAAATAATTAATATCTTATTCGTCAAACCCTTTTTCCCCTTCAATAAGGTCTTTGTCTACTAGATATTGTTAGGAATTAAAGTAGGGAAGAAAAAGAAAATAATAATAAAAAAAGGCTAAATTTTATACAATTTCCAACTTCAATATGCTCTGTAGTTTATCATTATACTAATAATTATATACAGAATGACAAAACTGTCTCACAATCAGAAGCGTGGAATAAAGCATTATCAGCTTCTCATACTAAAATTATATATTAAAAAAAATATATACTTCCAAAAAGATATTCAAAATCTTTTCCTAAAATCTATTTTCCTCTCCTCTACCAAAAATAATAATAATAATAATTTATCCCCAAAACTTGATCACCTCACTGTGACCCAACTATCCATCACAGACCAATCCAAAGGCTTCCCCGTCACCAGCTGCCGGACCCTACTCAAAATCTCCGGCGACGAATTAGAACAGAAACTCCAGTCTTCAGAACCTTGGTCGGAACAAACGAATTCCGGGAAGTCGAAAGGACCCGTCGGCGACTCCGTCGCCACTTCTGCTTCCTTCAATGTAACAGTATCATCGGCACCGGCGACGAATGGGTGGTTCAAAAGCATCTCCGCCGTCCATCTCTTCCTCGGATCCTTGACGAAACACCGCCGGATAAAATCTTTCCCCTCCGCCGATAAATTGTCCGGTATCTGTGGTACTTTATCTCCGACTCCAATCCTCATCATCAGCCCAAATATATCCGTTTCCGGCCCAACCCTCCACGCCGGCTTTCCCGCCACCATCTCCACGACGGCGCAACCCAACGCCCAAATATCACACGGCGGATCATACTCACCACCGTTAACAGTCTCCGGCGACATATACATCGGAGTCCCTCTCCACTCAAATTTATTCTCTGTTTCGGCCGCTGCAATTTTTCCAGCCGCTTTAGCAAGCCCAAAATCAGCGATCTTAACATCACCATTCCCAAAAACCAAAACATTCGAAAGTTTCAAATCACAATGAACAAATCCATTGCCATGAACATGCCGGAGTCCACAAAGAATCGCTCTCGTGTACTTTCGAACATCGAATTCCGGCAACCCACCGCCATGGATTCTCACAACATCCGCAAGACTTCCGCCATTGGCATACTCCAAGAACAGATTATAACACTTCTCCCCATCACTTTCAACACTGAATCCATCGCCAAAACAAGTAACAATCTGTGGGAAAAACCCAATTCGATCCAGAATTTGCTTCTCGTTCTTGAGCGAAACAGAGGATAGAGAAGAAACAGAGGATTTCACGGCCATTAATGGCGGGAACTGATCAAACCCTTTTATCAATTTTGCTAAATTGATTGTAGCAAAATTTCCACGGCCGAGTTGGTCTCCTCGAACCCACTCCATTGATGAAACTGAGAAGGTTGAATCTGAATGTTGTTGAATTGAAGAGGGGTTTGGGATTTTCTTGGAGAAGAAGGTGAAACTTGGAGAAGAAGGTGAATTTAGAGTTTAAAGATTCTGAAAAATAATAATAATAATTCCATAAAGGAAACAAGAGTGTTAAGCCGAAGATCTGTTGATTTGATATGGAAAGAATTTTTACAAGTATTTATGGCACATGATCGCCAACCGAGATTTTTGGGGCTTCCCTATTTTATTTTCCTTATTTACATTGAATACACCATTTTAAAGATAGTTCCCATCATTCAATTTACCAATTTTATTTAAATATCTATCTTGTATTTTAATCTTGTGATACCTTCAATATTTTTTGATATAATTTTATATTTAAATCATTAAAAAAATTCATTTTAAATAGTTTATAATTCACGTAAATTTAATTAGTTTAAAGTTTATAGTTTACATGAATTTTATTGGTTTAAAATTTGATTTAAGATCCAAAATTTATCATTAAAAGACAAATTTTTTTTATCATTCACTTGGACAAAAAAGGCTTATCATTCACATGCATTTTATTGGTTTCAAATTTGGTTGAGTTATTTTCATATATAGAAAAATGAGTTAAACTAGTGACATTTTTTTATACTTATAAAAAGTTTGATATTCTTTCTATTTACGATAATTTTTCTTTGGTTATTTCTAATATTTGATTTAAAGAGCAAATTTTATCATTAAAAAAAAATTGAGCACCCAAAAGTAAACAAAAAAAAAAAATTGATACTATTATTAATTTTGTTTTGTTGAGAATCAAGCGAAAAAAAGAATTAACAAAAATTGCATTTTACCATTAATATCTATTCACATAATTTTTTTTTATAAAAAATTATATTTTATCTCTAACTAATATATACTCCATGATAAATAAAGATAATTTTTTTAAAAAAAATATTTTTAACTCAAACGTTTCCATTAGGTATCTTTTTTTTCTTTCCTTTTTTTTTTTTGTTTTAATTTTATTAATTTTAGAATTTCCCCTGATTTTTTATGAAATTTTTTTGTAGCTTTGTTTTTTTTCGTTATATTTAACATTATAAGCTTTTTTCCGCTCATAGGCATTATCTACAATTTCTCTACTTCAAGTATCTCTTATTTTACCAACGTTTTTGTTTTTTTTAAGGACCAGAAGTAGCTAGGTATCAGATAACTAGGTATGTTATCTTTTTTTCAAAAAAAAAAAAAAATCTTATCATTTAATGTGAGTTTTTTTTTTGGGTGGGAATGAGATTTAGATTGAATAGTCATGTAACGACCCGATTTCAGGAGGGGAATATGAATGAGCCGAGATCACATCCGAATGAGAGGAATCCTGAGGACATGAAAGCATAGTTAAGAAAGGTTTAAAATAATTGAAAGTTACTATCTATACCAACAAGACGCATCTTTTTTTTCGGTGGCTCAATCATAAGAACTCCAAAGTTAAGCGTGTTTAGCTTGGAGTAATCCTATGTTGAGTGACCTCCTATAAATTTTCCTAGGATGCATGTGGTGGTCTGGGGCGTTACAAGTCTTTTTCTTTTAATTAAAAGAAGAGCAAGTTTAGAAATATATTAGAAATATGGTTTTAGTTCTAATAAAAGTGATTAGCAAGTTTTTTTTTTTTTTTTTTATTATAAATGCAGATATTATTAATTTAATTGTTCTCCTGCTATCAAAGATTGGATAAAAAATTCAATTCGAAAACTTAAAAAGAAAAAATATATATATATATTTTTTTTTTTGTAAAAAAAATATTAATTCAAATTTGTTTTTGAAAAAATATAAATAAAAAAATGATTTTCAAGTATAAGACTCTTATTTCAACTTACATATACCAACGTTATGAAACACGTAAGGTCGATTTGATTATTTATTGATTTTTTGAGTTTGTATCTATTTAGTTTATAAACTTTCAATTTTGTATTTAATAGATATATGACAAATTCATAACTTATAAAAGTTAATTGATGTATTAATTATAATTTGATTTTATGTTTGATGAAACACTAAAATTTTTAATTTTTGACTAATAGATTTATATATTTAAAAATGTGTGTGTAAAAATTTAGAGATTAAATTTGTCGAAAAGAACTTAGATCATTAATATTTGCATGCACTCCATTTCTAGAGGTGTCGGAGGTTGAATCCCCCACCTCGTAGAGATATTATTTTATTTTATGCAATTGTATGTTATTTTCTTTTTGATTTTTTGATAGCAATTTTATCTCCAAAATTGGATAAACCTTTTGGTATAGTTTTCTATTTAAAAACAAAAATATCATGTAGAATTTGGTGATAACGGGAGTTGAGATAGGTTAATGTATCCTATCTCCCTTTTCCAAAATTGAGAATTGTTTTGGTCGTTGATTTTTTATAAATTGGAGATTAAGAGATTTAAACCATAGACCCCGTGATTACTATTGCACTCGGATACCAATGGAACTAAACTCTTGTTGGTTAGTAAAGGAATATTTTGATTATTTATATTCATTTGTTATTGCTAGAGTGAGAAACCTTTTCTTGAAAATATCATTTTAGTTTTTGTACTTTAAATTCTGTTTCATTTTAGTCATTACACTTACGATTGTTTAAATTTAATATTTGTATTTTTAATAAATTTTAAATTTTGTCCATGTACTTTCAATAAATCTTAAGTTTAGTTATTTAAAGTTATTTTTTAAATCAAAATTAGTTAAATATTAATAAATTTTCATGCTATGTGATGTGAAATGATATTTTAACCTTCTTTTTAAGTTTTGGAGTGACACCTTATCTTCTAGGGAGATTTCTAAAAACAGAAAAATAAGGAAAATTATTTACACAAAACAGTAAAATTTTTAGATAGTTGTGATAAACGCTGATAGAAGTCTATCATGGTCTATCAGTGATAAAAATGATAGAAGTTTATCACTGATAGATGCTGATAGAAGTCTATCAATGTCTATCAGTGTTTTTTTTTTGCTATTTTCTGTAAATAGTTTGACATTTTTTTTATCTGTGAAAATTTCTCTATCTTCTAATGAAAATCATACGGTTGTTAATGGCGACGCAAAATAAGTCAATAGATTTTAAATTTTGACCTTCCAAAATACAGTGTTGTGCAAAGAAATAGAATTTCCTTAATTAATTGGACAATTACTATAAATAGAAAAATATCAAATTATTTTCAAATATAGAAAATATTTATTGTCTATCAGTGATATACGTCTATCGTTCAAGCGATAGAAGTCTATCATTCTATCACGGTCTATCGTTGATAGACAGTAAATTTTTTCTATATTCTTAAATAGTTTGACTCATTTTTCTATATTTGAAAACAACTCTAATTAATACATGTACATTCACAAAAAGAAGGGTTCAATTTATTTTTCTAGTAGCCCAATTGCTTTGTCCTCTCATCTTTGGCATCTCTCAGAATTGAGAGAAGCGAGTTGGCCTCGACCTTGACTTCTGAGGTCGAGCGGTCCAATTGTTTTGCCCTCTCATTTTTGGCATCTCTCAAAATGAGAGAGGCGAGTTGGACTCGACGAGCCAATTGGGCCGCGACCTAATTGCTTTGCCCACTTTTTATTAGTATCTCTTCTAGGCATGTTTCTTGCATGTCTCGAGTCTATTTGGGAGGAGAAAACTTTTTCAATTTTACTCTCAAATTTGACTTCCTCTCTTAAGTTTTCTCTCAGGTTCAAAATATACAACAATATATACTAAAATTTATTATCATATATATGACTATAATAAAGAAACAATATATATGATTTTAATTTTAATACAATAAGTGAGAGTTTA
Source organism: Lagenaria siceraria (assembly GCA_002890555.2). Taxonomy (NCBI): domain Eukaryota; kingdom Viridiplantae; phylum Streptophyta; class Magnoliopsida; order Cucurbitales; family Cucurbitaceae; genus Lagenaria; species Lagenaria siceraria. The sequence continues at coordinate 7,239,632 of CM016491.1, read as the reverse complement.
AAATTTCAACTTTGAAATCTCAAATAATTACGATTAAACTATACGGCAATATATATATATATATATATTTATAAGAATAGTTGATATATGTAACAATATATTACCGGAGTAATACTAAATTATTTACATTTATATTGTGATATGTATCTACTTTAAATTAATATTCCAGATTTATAACTTAATTTTAATTAGTATAAATAGAAGCAACTCATTCTGTCCATACTTTAATTTGGAGAATCTGCAAGAAAGTGGCTTTAACTAGCATTTTTTTAAAAAAAAATTTTAAAACTTCATTAGCAACTACTACTTAAATACATCCTTTTCATGAAAATTCATTCTTCTACTTGAATCCAATCCAAATAACACTATTTGTAACAAAACTAATACACATGTCAAATAACTCTACTGATTTAAAATATATATTTTCAATTAAAGGGTTTAAAATTTGAATCTCTCAACCATGTTGAACTAAAAAAATGTAATACATCATCTTGAAAGCTCTTTTGTACAAATCCCTATTTCAGTAAGTAATTATATATGAAAGTAGTTCAACTAGTTACTGTTGTTGATGCCAAAAAATGGATCAACCGTAAATTTGTTTTACGAGAGAGATTCTTCCGAATGCCTGTAAGACAAAAGCAAATAAACACCGGTGTGGTGTCTAGCCACACACACTTCGACGCTCAGGTTAGTCTTGCGTTTCTGAGAACTCTAAACAATAGAGAAATAGTAAATCATTTCAGCGTATTTAGGCATACCTTCGACTAATGGTCTTAGTCGTTTTTATAAGGTAGTAAAATGTAACCAATGTTGAGGATCATATGCCCCTCTTTAATCTTTGAAACGTTGAGTTAATTATTTAAGCAGTTACACCATTATTACTGCAATTAATGCACCACTTAAATTCTCAATGTCTTATTAAAAGCATGTCTGTTATGTAATGTATATAGACAGTTCTGGCTTCAATCACTCAATCAAACTCTCCTAGACTCCTTTGAGCTCTCTTAGGCTGTTCTAAGCTTAGGCTTCTCATGTATGAGCTCTTCTAAGTTTACCTCACGAGTCCCACTAAGCTCTCTCTAAGCTCTTTTAGGCTTTCCCGTGGGTCCTTTTGAGCTCTTTCTTAGGCTCCTCTAAGCTCCACTAAGCTGTCTCTAAGCTCTCTTACGCTCTCCCATGGGTCCTCTTAAGCTCACCTCATAGGTCTCATTGAGCTCTCTTTACATGCTCACTTGGGTTCTCCCATGGATCCTCTTGAGCTCTCTCCTAGGCTCTTAGCTCCACTTAACTTACCTCATGGGTCTCATTGAATTTTCTAAGCTCGCTTAGGCTCTCCCATGGATTTTATTGAGCCTCTCTTGCGCTCTAGCTCCACTTAACTTATCTGATGGGTCCCACTGAGCTCTTTCTAAGCTCTTTTCATGGGTCTCACTAGGTAGACTAAATTTACTTATAATAAATGCATATATGTATCATTAATCAAGTGGTCAACGATTGTATATTTCATTTTACATAGTAGTTGAACATAAAAAGAAATAAATAAATATGAAAAAATGTTTATTTATGCAAAACTTTTATAACTAAAATACACGTTTAAATCCTGAATCAATCAATTATCTGTATTAGAAAAAGTCAAAGATTGACTAGCAGATGAGAAAATGTCATTTATATGAGGTACTATGCGCCATGAAATTGAAATAATTAAATTAAATCTCCAACTAATCTAATACAATTTTTTAAAAAAATACAATAACACGTGGGTTGGGACATGAAAACAAAATGCTAAAATAGTTTGAAGATATGTGAAGTTGGAGTTTAAAAATGATACATGAATAAATTGATACCACATTTAAATGAGAGAAATTCTGAAAAATATTCAAGTACAGTTAAATTTTTTTAAAAGAAATGTCAATTACTACCTATACCAAGAATATCAACTTTATTATCAAAATAAGCATAGCTAACTAACATGTGGTATGTCTTAGTGACCAAGAGGTTCGTGGTTCAAATCCTTCAATCCCTTGTACTAAACAAAATAAGCAAGGTCCATCTTCTTTTTCGGTAGCTCAATTATAGAAAGAACTTCAAATTTTAGCATCGCTTGACTTGGAGAAATTCTATATGTTGGTGAGTGACCTCTTGAAAATTTTCTTAGGAAAACACGTGAGTAAGAGAACATGACATACTAATCAAAAGACTTTATGTTGGTTTGTGGGAATATTTTTGCTCTTAAAAACCTCTCTTCATTCTTAAAACCATTCAAGACAAGTAAGAACGATGTCACAAGGTTGTAGGATATGTCATAGTCATCAGCTATCGAATTTGGTCCTATATAATTTTTTAAAGAGAAAAATGTCGCTTTTTTTGTGGAAAAAAAAAAAACTCACAACTAGTTGCACCCTAATGTGGGCAAATATGTTGGCAAAATTTACGTAATCCAATGATAAAATAGGAAACATTTATCTAGAAAATGTTGAATTTTTTATAAGATAGCTGGGAATTAGGATAAACCAATAAATATATATATATATATATATATATATATATATATATATATATATATATATATATATATTTTGTCTTTAAAAGCAATTTTCAGAAATCCAGAGTCCATGTTTCCAAGAAAAGAGGCTAAAGACTATCACTGCCCACTGGTTTTGAGCCTTTTATTCTTTTCTTTATAAATAATCAACCAAACCAACCTCTTTTCTCTTTTTCAACCTTCCACTTCCTTTCAATTCCCATACCATTTTCCCCATCCATAATATTTTATTTTATTTTATTTTCTCTAAACATCAAAAGATGATAGTTCCTCTTCACGACGATGTGACACACCAAGGATAACGACCCTCTAAATATCTCAAACAATTGATATGATATTGTCCAATTTGAGTATAACCCTCGTGATTTTGTTTTGGGTTTCACCCAAAAGGTCTTGTACCATTAAAGATTGTTGTCCTTATTTACCCACGATCATCTCCTTATCTAGCAAAAATGGAGCTTTTAGTTGCATTCCCAACAAAATCCTCCACTCGAATAGTCATCCATCTGAAATACACTTGAGCCATATTTCTTTGTTTTCTAGGAATTTTTTGTCGACATGACCGAATTAAGGGTATGACTCTGATACTACTTGTTAGGGATAACGACTTTTTAGATATCTCCACGATGGTATGATAATGTCTACTTTGGACATAACTCTCATGACTCTGATACTATTTGTTAGAGAGAATGACCCTTCAGAAATCTCCACAATGATATGATAATGTCTACTTTGGGCATAACCCTCATTGCTTTGCTTATGTTTTTACCCTAAAAAATGATCTCATACCATTGGAGATAGTTTTTTTTACTTATATACCTACGATCATTCCCTTATCAACCTATGTGAAACTTTGCTTGCATTCCCAATACCTTGTATTATCAAGAATTTCTTTTATATTGAAACACTTTAGATAGAACAAAGATCAAACTCTCCATATTTAGTATGATAATTTATACTTTTGGCTTAATTCTTTTTAAATTGACCATAAATGAATTCTCTCTTCTTTTAGCCATAATGTGGGGACTTATATGTTTGAGTCTCAACATCGTCCACACTTCTATGAATGAGTCCTTAAAATTAGTTAGAAAATCTTCTTGATCCTTGACAAAATGTGTTGCAATTAATGCTCTCCTATATGTTTTCTTTTTTGACCTTGAAAAAATACTTGCATTTTCAGACATTAATTTGTTTTAATCTTAAAAACCTAGGTAAAGATTGATCATTTAATTATATTTAAATGACTTATCAAGATTTTAGAAAAAGATCAATACTTCATCCTTCAAAATTAGGTTTATAAAGTTGTTAGTTAGGATTGTGTTTTCCATAACTTGATGTGACTAGATTATATTGTGTTAAATTCATATATTTTATTGGTGTCATCGATCATCTACTATATAAAGCTATTGGAATTAGAAGTACCTAAATTAATTAGGTAGAGTTTAAGCTAGCTTTTCTGGGTCATTCAATTTAAAAGTGGTTTAAATCATATCAATAGAACCGAGTTTCAAAATATATATATATATAATATATATATATATATATATATATATATTTTTCCACTTAGATGGTGTCTAAATAAGGAGAATTACATGTGACTTAAGACCGTTTAGATTGACTTGAGAAAAAAGTATTTTTTATTTTAAAAAAATCATTTTTATTTGGAAAATTTTCACATATAGAAAAAATGTCAAACTATTTATAAAAAAAAAAAAAAACACCGTTAGACATTGATAGATTTCTATCAGCATCTATCAGTGATAGACTTCTATCATTTCTATCACTGATAGACCCTGATAGACTTCTATCAGCGTTTATCACAACTATCTAAAAATTCTGCTATTTTTTGTAAATAGTTTCCCTTATTTTTCTATTTTTAAAAAATTTTCCTTTTTATTTAAACACTTTTGATAAAAACTGATTAAAATACATTTGAAAAGTTATTTTGAGTGGTTGTCAAACACTCCAATTTATTCCAAAATGACTTATTTTTTAAATTAAACACTTGAAAATGTATTCCAAACACACTCTTACTTTGACGTATAATGTAGACTTCGATCTAGAAGGATTAAAGATGTAAAAAGAATCTTGCTTATAATTTTAAATTCTCATAGTTGTGATTCTACCCTGGACTGAATTTTGAATTTGTTATATACTATCTTTTTTTTTCTTATGTTGGTTTGTACCCTAAAAAATAAAATAAATAGATTACTTAAATTAACTTCTAAAATTTTAATTAAATTCTACTAGCCAATTATCTGAGCATAGTTTTTCTCGATCACTTCTGCAATGGTTGAACTAAAAAAAAAAAACTAACCAACCATGGCATTGGAAAATACCTATTATACCCCTAGTTGATTAATTGTTATATTTTTACATTTATCTTCTTGACTCTAATCTTATATCAACTCAAATAGCATTTGTTAGTAATATACCATCATGGATATTGGATAGACTATACAATGAAATGCTTGAAATGATGTTAATCTAACATTGAACCATATTCTATAAGAATCTTAACTTATTATTTATTTTTAGTATAAGTATTTGATTAAAAAGAGTGACAACTTTAAATTTATGGACTTGAATTCTTAGATGATACATTTAAAAAGTTAAATAGGTGGATCTTATCAAATAAATTATGGTCATAAATTATAGTCCGATTTTTTTTTTTTTTTTTTTTTTTTTTTTTTTTTTTTTTTTTTTTTTAAAGAATCTCATGCTTCTATATACTAAAAATCATCCCTTTAAAGTTTAAAGCATCAATATATTAATGTTCCATACTATTGGCTTTCTTTCTTTTTAAATTTTTGTTTATTGCTTTTGGAATAATTGTATTCCTTGTTTTTCATTTTTAGGATCATTTTCAAAATTATTTATTATATTTTATAAGAAACTATATTTTTTTGAGTTAAAATACAATTTTGGTCTTTGTACGCCGAGTCTGGTCTATTTTAGTTTCTGTACTTTCATTTATCCGATTTTAGTTCTTGTAATTTCAATAAATCTTAAAATTAATCCATGTACTTAGTTTCTTGTTGATTTTTTCTTAAACAACTTTGTCGCTATGAACATCTCCTTTCTATATTGTGAAAATAAATTTTATAGTCTTTTTTTACATAAAAATAATGTTCATTATCTAACCATTTTTATAATAATTAATTTTGGGTGACTTAGATTTATGAAAAGTACGAAGAATGGATTTAAGTTGATTTAAAATAGACTCGAAAAGTATAGAAAGCAAAATTAAACAAAACTCAAAGTACAGATAAAAAAATGGGAAATTACTATCAACAGAAAAAATATCAAACTATTTACAAATATAGAAAAATTTCACTATCTACCCGCGATAGACTTCTATTACTCAAAAGATAGAAGTCTATCGTGAGCGATGAGTGATGAAATTCTATCGTGATCTATCGCAATCTATCGTGGACAGACAGTGAAAATTTTCTATATTTATAAATAATTTAGCTCATTTTTCTATATTCGAAAAAAAAAGTCTAAAAATATAGTATTTTAACTTATATTTTTGTTCACAATTTTTTTAACCTTGAAAAATAAATAAATTTATTATTTTATGGATTGGAACAAATAATTAATAACCCAACAAACAATGGGGAAGGAATTCAATTCCAAAATCATATGAATAAAAGCATCCTGTCGGAATTCAATAATATTGGAGAAGATTCTCTCATTTAACTAAAATTTAGAAGAGGAGAACTTTTCTGGCATAAAAATATATTACTTTATTATATGTATTAAATTAAAGAGAAATTGTTGTGTATTGGAAAAAAAACAAAACTAATTACACACATAGAAAAAAGTCCAACCCATGTTTTTCTATTTTTCACCGTTTTTTTCTATATGTGTAATTAATTTTGATTTTTTTCTATTTTTGAAAAGACCCCATTATTTTATTTAAACATAGAAACATTTATTGCCTAAAATAAGCTTAGCTTAACTGTCATAGAACTTGTACTATCAGCTTCGAGGTGAAATATCTAATTCTCTCACTCCATGTGTTGTAAAAAAAAAAATCGAAACATTTATACTTGAGTAGAGCTTGCTCACATACATAATCTAATATTCATGACTAGTTATGTCCGGTACGATGTAAGTTTTTTAGAAATAAAAATAAAAATGACTATAATAGTACAATAAAATATAATTTAAAAAATATATTTTTTCTTCTAGTTCAAATAAATATAGATGTAGGAGATTGAACGAACCTAAATAAGGTAATAAATGTTTTGTCTATTAAAACAAAAATAGAATAATTAAATATACCAAAATAGTTAATAAATCTTTTAGGTTATTCACAATTTAGCTCCTGATCATTTAAAATTCTCATATTTATGCTTAATGAATTAAAAAAAATTCAATAAAATCCTTCCTGTTGTAAAATATGAACAAAAGAAGAACAAAGAAAGAACAAAAGAACAAAATAGAGAGAATTATAAAGTAGAGATAACAATTGAACTCAATTGTGGTGTGTCTTACAAAGGCACAATTCCACACTATTTATAGGATATGAATGGTGTATGTTACATTATGCAATTCAATGGGAGGTTATGGATTTTTGTAACCTATGTAGGTTATAGATATCTACACTAAATATTACATTTATAATACTTCCAAACTAATCTACGATTAAATAACTATTTTTTTAAGCAAAACAATTTGAGGGTGCAGAATTAAACAATTACTTTATCAATATATTTTGAGACATGGATATGTCATTAAAATATTACATTTAACACATTAAAACATTATTCGATTATCAACAAAATTTACCCCTTTTGAGTGAAATGTTTAAACAACAGACATATGTGTTTAATAGCCTATTTAGATTGATTTTCTAAGTATTTAATTTATAAGTAAAAAAAATATTTTTAAATACATAAAAAATCAATCGACATATAAATGTATTAACGATGAACATGTTTATTGTTTGAATTTATCTACTCATATTGTACTAAAAAAAATAAATCCAAACATGGTTAAAGTATATTATTAAAACAATACTTTAATGACACATAAACTAAAATTTGAATGGAATGAACCAACCAAGAATTCTTAAGGCCGGTTTGATAGAGAATTTGAAACCAGAAATTTGAAAACAACGAATTGAATAAAAATAGAGTTGTGTATTTCATGTTTTCATATATGTATTCAGTAGCATATTTTAGAAATTGGATTTTACTTTAAACAATGGTTCAAAATGTATTTGATACTATATATTTATAAATTACAAAACTAGTTGCAATTACCCATTAATATCTAGTTGGCAAAATTACATAATTACTATTTTGTAATATTATATAATTTATAATACATATTATATTTTCTTTAAAAATGAATTGAGTTTATAACGGAACATATTATATTTCTAAATATTTTTATCTTTATTTAACACAATTCTATTCAAATTTAAAATTCAAAATCTAGATATAATAAAAAAAACATAAAAAAATTATTGTTTTCAAAATTTGCACCATCTGTATCACAAAATTCAAAAACAGTTTTCAAAAACAGAATTTATGTTGTTTGCCAAACACATATTTATTTAATAAATATAAAATAGATTTTAGATTTTCTACCAAACGAGCCTTTAATATGTTGAAAGAGAATTGATTTTAAAACAAAAAAAAATAAAATTAAAAAAAGAAAAAAGTATTAGGCTATTGGATATTGGTGGTGAGATGAGGAGAGAAAGTGCAATGAATTATGGGGGAAAAAATGGATAGTGAGATTAGAAGTTGAAGACACCCACACTGCCAGAGAGACTTTGACTGTCAGTCACAGTCCTTCCCCCAAATTGCCCACCTTCTACCTACCTATCTCATCATACCAATTCTCTCTTTCCACCTTTTTTTTTTCTAGTTAAACAAACAAATTATTATTATTATTATTATTTTCTTTTAAAAATAATATATTGAATTTTTTTTTAAAAAATAGAGATATCTAAAGTCAAGATACAAACAAATATCGATTACACGACTCAAGAAAACAGTTCTCCATTGAAAGGAAAACCTACGAGAATCTCTTTAATAGAAGCTTCACTCATTAAGTTGAACAACAAATAAATATGTCAGACCAATAAACCTAAGAAATTGTCTGAAAATGCAAAGTAGTGCTATAAACGTTGAATACTGCACTTCTGCAAAAGATGATAGATAACAGTACATCAAGCCATTCTTCAGACTTTGTGGCAAATGTGCTTGCTTGTGCTATAATGACATGTACAACCAATATATCACTTCAAATAACTTGACCTAAAAGGGCAGTTAGAGAATAAATTATTTTGAGACTCAATCTTACAGTTACATAAAACAGAATTATAACAAATAAAAATTAGGTTAAAATATAATTTTAGTCTCTATATTTTGAAGTTTGTTTGATTTTAATCTCTCTACTTTCAATTTGTTCAATTATAGTCATTGTACTTTCAATAAATCTTAAATTTAGTTTCTCAAAGTTAAGTTTCTCAAAGTTAAGTTTTACTAGGATTGATTAAATAACAATATTAATCTTCATGCAAGAAAATACAATATGTAAATCTATTTTCAAAATTTATGATTAAAATGCTAATAAAAAATCAATAATAAACTAGCAGTGAGATTAAATTTAAGATTTATTGAAATTATATAGACTAAACTTAGACATTGAGAGTATAGGAACAACTTTAAAGTATATGGACCAAAATGATATTTTAACTTAAAAATTATTTTTTTAATTAAAAAAAAATCAATGTAGAATATTGACAGTTGTAAAAATCTCATAAATTTTCAACAAAATCAATTCTCAAGTGATGTTTTTCTCTTTCTTTTAAAGTCTTGTTAATTTCGTACTAAATATTTGTTTAATTCACATGTGAATGTTTATTTTAAAGATTGCTTCTGATAAAAAAAATGAATGAAAGGTATGAATTACAATACATATTCCAAGTTTAATATCAAATTTGATGAATCTGAAAGTTTACAGTACAAACAAATTCACCTTACTAATTAATTAGTTCAAGGGATGTTATATGAATTTTGACTCTAAAAAATAAAAATTATAATCACACTCTTCTACTTTTAAATTCATCCATTACTCTTTTCAAATTTATGAAACTTTGTGATTAGATTTTTACTAATACCTTTGTTCGTACGAGGTTTCCTAAAAAACGTGTTTCGTAGAATTGAACTTGAGTTTATGTAAATTTGATTCGTATGTGGTTAGATCTCTAGTATTTGTTCATTTGATTCTCTATCAGTTGAACGCGTGTACTTATGTATGGAAGCAGAGTGTGTAGATGTTCTTGAAGCTGGAGTCTTGGAAGGATGTATGTATTCCAAGGAAATTCAATTTTCAAGTGTGATTCAGATTCAGGAGTTAGGAAGAATTCTCTAAGCTCTTTTAGTGTAAATTTTCTGAACCCCTCAAATGAGAGAGAGTTCCTCTATTTATAGACTTTTCATGTGGGTTTGAGCTTGGCTCGTCTATGAACCTGGTCGTTGGATCCGACTAATTGGATTTGAGCCTTTGATGACATTTGGGCCAAATTAAGTCTATTTTTTTTACTTAATTGATTTTAACCAAAATACTAATAATTAATTGAAAAAAAAATTATTAATATGATCAACAGTGAAGACGAAAGTACGTGACACCATTAGGATTGGCCAATTTACATCTTCAATTGCAATTTGGGACACATGTCAACTTTTAATTAGTCCCAAATTTAATTATTTTTAATTTTTTCATTAATTTGAGAAATGATGTGACAATTTGTGATTGGTTTAAAATTTTTCATTCAACAACCTTATTTAGTTAAACTAAACTCACGTTGACAATAATACTTATCATATTTAAAATATCTAAAATAACCTTATTTTATTCATATCAACATCATTGTTCATATATAATGTGAATATTTGTGCTTAAAAAGACACACATCATACATTTGAACAATAGAATCGCGGTTTATCGCTGATAGACAATGAAATTTTTCTATATTTATAAATAGTTTGATATTTTTTCTATTTATAATAATTTCTTATATATATATATATATAATATATATATACCTACTTGTAAGTAAGACCCCTCACCCACTACTTCTATTCCATTCAAGGATCAACTCCTGAATGTTCTACCGACTCAAGGATCTACTCCTTAATTCAGCACCTTACCAAATAAATAAAGACCTCTCTCTTACACTAATTCACTTCAATCCCTTTCAATGATTCTCTATCTCTTTGAAATTCCTACTAGTCATTTAAGATTTACTCTTGATTAATGCCTTTTTCATAAATAAAATATTGTTTTGATAAATATTAAGATATTTTAAATGGTTAAGTACTAGGTATCTCTTCCTTTTATATATGTATTCTCGATTTTTAATACTGACATTTTTATTTAATTTAATTAAACGAAGTTGTTAAAGTAAATTTAACCTAACATTAATCGGCATATACTAACTTTTTTTTAAGTTGAAAGTTTAAATTAATTCCTATGTACACTGCTTGTTAATACACCACTTTTTTTTTTTTTTTTTCTTTTTCAATGAGATCTTGATATTTAAATCTCCATGGTAGAATTAAGGTAAAATGTGATGAAAATTAAAGGCCTCCTCAAAAGTAAATAAATATCCACACTTCATAATAGACTACTATCATCTATCATTGATAGACTACTATCAGTGATAGACGTCGATAGATGTCTATCAGTGTCTATCACAGATAGATTGTGACATTTTACTATATTTAAAAATATTTTAAGCAGTTTTGTCATTTAAAATAATTATCTAAAATTAATATCTTGGAGCCTTTATCGTATACTATGAAGGGGTGATAGTCGGTTCGATTTTATCCATTTTAGGGTCAATGAAGAACTAGACTGTTTTATAAAGAAGAGATCCAAACCGATGTCCAATAAAGAACAGAACCAATGGATTGGTTTTTATTTGGTTCGGTTTATTATCGGTTTTGACATTTTTTTTCTTCCAAAATTTAATTTTTATTTCCAAATTTGTTTTGAATTGGTCATTTTTACTAATTTTAAATTAAATTTGGGTTCAATTTTTTTATGGATTGAAATTGGACATTTTTATTTTTTTTTCTTAGTACTTTCTAAATAAATATCATACACACTCCATAATAATTGATATTTTTTCTAAACAATAAATATATATGCACCATAATAATTAAAACAGTAAAAGATACCTAATATTGTTAGAGTTTATTTTTAAGAGTATATATACCTTCGGTTTGATTTAGTTTTGATTGGTTTTTCCAATCAAAATCCAACCCGAATCAATATATTTTTGTTTTCTTCAAATAAAAATTAATATGTCCAATTTTTGTACTAAAAAACCAAAACAAAATCAGTTGATCGATTTAGATTGATTTGGTTTTTTGATTTTTCGTAACACTCTTAATACTATGATTCACCTGTCTTTACAAGCTATGTTGCTGAGTTTTAACTAATTTAGTGTTTAATTTTTTAGAAAAAAAAAATGGTATGAGCGGGGGAGAAATGAAGGATAATTAGTACCTTATTTAGTAAATAAGCTCAAATTAACTTTCTATTTTAATTAAATGAAATTAACCCATCACCTTAAAACCTTGGACTATCGAATTTATAATGAATTATGTAATGAAAATTATATACGAATAAAACCCTATTTGATCACAACTTTTTTTAGATACATAATGCATTTATAAAAGAAACATATTCTTTATCACAACTCCTATATAAAAATTAGAAATGTGTGTTTTTATTTCATTAACATACCCAACCTTACATTATACGAGAAAATTTATCCTTTTAGGGTTTACAAAGATAAACTTCTATCACTAATAGATCGTAAAAATTTTCTATATTTGTAAATAGTTAGATATTTTTTCTATTTATAATGATATTTTTTCAATTTTTTTTTCTATATAATCACTAACCCATAATTGGTTTTTTTTCATTTTTTTTTAGGTCTAACCTATTGTTGAGTTGATTAGAATGTTATGGTTGAACAATTGTATTCATAAATTAATAATCCAAAGTATGTTAAAACACCATGAAAGGAACCAACTGTCTAAAGAAAACAACTTCTCTATGGAAGATCGATATATAATTAAATTGATTACTTATAATAAAATATGATATGAAAATATAAAAAGGGTTTTCATATTTATTTATTTATTTATTAAAAAATTGAATTTATAGTGTTTCAACTTCCAAGATACCAAAACTTTAGCCGCTTACGCTAGCTTAAATCAATGATGTCAAATAAAAAATTAGAATAAAAAAAAAAAAAAAAGAAACAAAAAGAAACAAAAAATGGGCAGACAAGTTGGAGCTGTCATTAGCAAAGCTGAGAAGTCTTGCAACTTACAACTTTACAAGTTATTATTACAACATGGATTAGATTCAATGGAATGGAACTTCATTGTTGTGGGCCCATGCTTCCTCACTAAAATAACTTCTTTCTCTAATAAATTCTAAATTCACTCTTACTTTTCCATGCTTTTTTCCATATATTTTAATATATTTATAGAATTTTAATGTTTTTTTTAAAAGAAAAGATAATATTATTAATCAAGTTAGAGTACTTGGCTTGCTTTTTCTTAATATATATATATAACAGGGTGGGAGATTCGTGTTATAGATCTCACGCTTTCCTTTTGAAATTGGGGTAGGGCTTTGCAGGTAGCACTCGAGCTGGGTGGGGCATTCCTATCGCGAGTGGAAGGTGTGTCGAATCCCAATCGTTGAACGTATAGAATAGAACATGGTCATATTTCTAATATTGGGCTTTTTAAAAAAAAAATTGGGTTAGAGTTTTGTAGGTTTGATCGGGTTGGGTGGGATATCTCTATCGCGAGCGGAAGGTTCGTCAATGGTAAACAAATTTAAGCATTGGACTCTAGTAGTGAAATCGGGACAGGGCTTTGTTAAATGCGTCGGGCAGGGTTAATCCTCCCTATCCTGAGTGACAGTTCGTGGTAACAACTGTTAAATGGTGAAGTTCACGATGAGATGTGTCATCGAATTAGGGACCATCCATCGTTGGGCTGGAAAGTTTGGCCTCACCATGACGAGCCTTTGAAGGCAGAAATTTCCTTATGACATCAACGAAAGGTTAGATATTATATTTTTTGGAGGGCGGGTTAAAAAATATAACTGCAGTTGAGAAGAATCATCCATAAAAAAAAAATAATAAAAAAAAAAAACTCGTTGGGAATAATCACCAACAACGCTCAATAGTGTTAGTCTCCATAATATCCATGCATTTTTAATTTAAAAATAGTGGAAAATCACTAGGGCCAAGTGCTTTCGAGGCATGAAACTGCTTCAGAGCCTGTTCTACTTCATCCTGAACAAAAGGCCGAGACAAAATTTTATTCATTTCATCAATTTTTTTTTTTTTTACTTTGTTCAATATATTTTTATTTCATGTTTTAGTAGAGACAAAAATTATTTTTGAAACTCATTCCACTTTTTTTTTTAATATTTTTTTTCTTTTTTAGTTCTAAAATAAAAATATTATTTTAATCTCTATACTTTAAAATTTGTTCAATTTTAGTCTATGTACTTTCAATTGTCTAATTTTAATCTTTGTATTCTTAATAAATTTTAATTTTAGTCTCCAATGCTAATTTATTGTTGATTTTTAAAATTTTTGTTTTTGTTATCTATATCAATTTTGCTATAAATTTTGAAAACACATTCACACATTTTATTTTCTTGCTTGATAATAATAATAATAATAATGTACTCAATTTCAGTAAAAATTAATTTTAAGGGATTAAATTTAAGATTTATTAAATGTATGAAGATTAAAATTTGACAATCGAAAGCATAGACTAAAATTGAACAATTAGTTTAGCTAATCTTAAAAACCTCTTCAAATGGACTAATATGTAATTTCAACAACCTTATTATATCACATTTTTTAGATTATATGAATTAAAACTCTAAACTAGTAATTATATTTTTTTAAAAAAATACATTTTTTTAGTATAACAAGAGAGAAGGTGGAGGATCAAATTTGCGGGATTCCGATCATCCCAATTATTGTCGAGCTATACTCATTTGACAATTTAAAATTAACTCAAAATCACCTAAATAAAATAATAAAAAAAATTACCATTTTAATGCCTGGGATTTTATTGATAGGAATTTTAATCAATTATTAAATAAAAAAGGGAAAACAAAATCTAAATGCTTTATCTAAAACAAACACACTCTAATGAGATCTTCTTGTATTTTTCTAATTAGTTTCAAATCAAACCAACCATTTTCTACCAATTTTTTTTTAAATACTAAAATTAACTTAATTCACCTCCTAACCAAACACGAGTATTTAATAATGTCTTATCTCAAAATCTATGACAAATCCAATTAAACAAATAGCTTTTAAAGTTTAACGATTATTTAGATATTTATCTATTGGACTGAATTTATTATATGATCTTAAATTAATTTTGATAGACTTAATATATCAGAGTTTATAATTATAAAATAAGAATATAAAAATCACACATTAAAAAAATCAATAAACCTCATATAATAAATGAGTCACTCTATTTTTTTTTTTCGTTTTTCTATTTAATTGCATGGAGAAAAAAAAATGGTGAGAATACTAAAATCGAATCAGAAAAGCAAATATTTACTAATTAATTGAATGAAGAAGACAACATTTTACGGCTCTCAATAAAATAGAATAAAATAGTTAGATTTATTATTAAAAATAATATCATACATAAAATATCTTTCATCATTAGTATTATTATATTATGAAGTAGCGGTTTTGAGGTTCAGACTCAGAGGACGCCGCAAACTGAACATCAAAGAAAACTGAAAAATGGATGGTTAAAAATAAAATTAACATTTTCGTTTATATCTTACTTCAAAATTAAATACGATATAATATATGAATTCGCTTTTAAAATTTATATTAAAAATATTAATATATAATAAAATATTTTAAAAACAATCTACAATAAATTAGTATTTAGTGACTAAATTTAAAGTTTATTGGAATTATAAAAATTAAAATTGCAATGACTAAAATTGAATACAAGCTAGAGTTACAAATCATTTTTGTCATTTTTAAAATTACTTTAAAAATATTTTTAATCATTCAAAATCAATTTTAATGATATAGAAATTGTATTTAAAAATGTAAAATTAAAAATTAAATTGATTATAAGTGATTATATATATATTTCTTAGTGATCTTAAACCTAAGGAAAAGTGATTTAAATTATTTTTAATAACTCTCAAACATGTATTAGGTCTCAAGTACAAGGAATCAAATGATATTTTAATAAATAATTTAATAATAATAATAATTAAAGAAACAATAGGGCCGCAAAGTGGATTAAGTAACTTTTGGGGGCCGGAAAGCAAAATTGATCGAATAAGAAGAAGCTCTTGGCCCGATATTGATAAGCTCCACGGGCGGTGACAGAGCAACTGAGGAAGTCAGGCTTTTGCAATGCTTCCATGTTGTAAAAAGTAAAGGGACCCCTCCTTTTCTCACTATATTTGCCTTCAACGTTTTGGATTTTTTATTGAGAAATTATTATAAATTAAAAAATATTAAATTATTTATAAATATAAAAAAATTTCACAGTATATGACACATAGATAGTAAAATTATTCTATTGTCCAGCGATAAAATTCTATCACGGTCTATCGCTGATAGACAGTAAAAATTTTCTATATTTATAAATAGTTTGAGATATTTTTTTTATATTTGAAAATAAATTTTTTTTATTATTTTTTTTAAATTCAATTCAATTTATTTCGTTTAAAATTGATTTCTAACTATTCTTAAAAAAATTTCCAATTTCAAATCACCTAACAAAATTATTATTTTAAAACTTGCATCATAAAATTCTATTAGAAAGACAAATAAAATCTCATAATGGTTAGGAAAAATGAGAGAGCTATGTAGTATAAGTTCATTCATTTAAAGTTTTTAGTTGATTTCAATAAACGATATCATACCATTGTAGACATAGAATGAAAATTTCATTATTTTTTCAAATTCCAAACACACAAAACAACATATATTATAACACCTTGTAGTAGATAACCTTGGACTAAAAAAAATCCTCAACTTCATTTGCATTATTATAGTTCACAACAAAAAACATCTATGTAATTGGAGGTTTCTGGCGAGGTCAATCGACGGCGGCGCAAGCGTAAGAGGTCATGGGTTCAATCCATGGTGGCCACCTACCTAGGAATTAATTTTCTATAAGTTTCCTTGACACCCAAATATTGTAAGGTCAGGCAGGTTCTCCCGTGAGAAAATATAAAAAGAAAAAAAAAATTAGACAAGGGGCCATGTTATGTTTAAATTTAAGATAAATAGATTTTTGTTTGAGTTGTTTTTAAATATAGAAAAATGAGCTAAATTTTTCTATATTTATAAATATTTTAATATTTTTTCTATTTATAATAATTTTCCTTGTTCTTTTAGATAAATTAGTTTTTGGTTAAATTAATTTAAATTTTGAATTTTGTGTCTATTTGATCCTTAAATTTTACAAAATGTCTACTAGGTTTTTAATTCAATTTTGTGTCTAATATACATCCTAAAATTTCAATTATATGTCCGATAAATTTTAGACATATTCAAATTTTTAATAACTCATTAATCTATTAAATATAAATTGAAGGCTAAATTATTAAAAATACCATTGAACTTTGTACTTTGTATAGAAAATACCTCTAAACTTTTAAGAGTTTAAAAATACCTTTACGGTTAGTTTTGGATGGAAATTATTAATACTTTGTTTTTAAAAATATCCCTAAAGTTTCAAAAGTTTCAAAAATACCTTTAAACTTTAAACAAAAAATAAAAAATAAAAATAATTCTCACTGCTAGTATATGAATAGAAACAATTAGTACTTTGTTGCAAAAATACCTTTGAACTTTAAAAAATTGCATTAGTAACCTTAATCATACAAAAAAAAAAAAAAAAAGAAGTAAGAAAATGCTTTAAGCGCTTTATCTACATCCCATCACGACCTCCCTCTTCTATTTTCTCTCTCCCTTGCTTCAATCTATAATCTAACACTTCTCCATTCTCCTTCTTAATTATTCTCCTTTTTTTTTCCCAATCCTTGATTCACTTCTTGTTACTAGCTAATACTATTTGCTTCATGTTCACTATTCGACCTTTTAATTTATCTCAAAAAAAAAAAAAAAAAAAAAGAAGAAAAAAAGCCTACCTCCTACAATTAAGATATATAAACTACAAGAAGAAGAAAGAGAATAATGAAACCACTAATGGACATATTATTAATAGACGTAGAAATGATTTAAAAATTATAAAAATGAACTGTTTTCTATCCGTGATATACATAAAAATAGTCTTCAAATATGTAGAAATGAACATAAAAATAGTCTATCAATATTTTTTTTTATCACTAATGGACATATTAATGGTCAATTAAAAATATACATAAAAATTGTTTTATAATAAATATAAAAATAGTTGATAAGTAATAAGTATCTATTAAATGCAGAATGATTTATTAGTGTAGACAAAGCCAACTAATTGTAGTATCCATTACAATTATCTTGTATATTAATGTAACTAAGTTAATTATAACAATATTTTTTTTTTGAGAATTTTTAAAAATAGAAAAATGAGAAAAACTATTTACATAAAATAGTAAAATTTTTAGATTGTTGTGATAGACGTTGATAGAAGTCTATCCGAGTCTATCAGTGATAGAAATGATAGAAGCCTATTAATGATAGATGCTGATAGAAGTTTATCAATATCTATCAGTATTTTTTTTTTTGTTATTTTCTGTAAATAGTTTGACATTTTTTCTAGGGAAATTATTGTGTATAGGAAAAAAACAAAACTAATTATATATATAGAAAAAAAGTGAGAAATAAGAAAACATGGAGTGAACTTTTCTCTATATGTGTAATTAGTTTTGTTTTTTTTCTATTTGTAAAAAGACCCCTTTTTCTATCTGTGCAAATTTCCTTTTTTTTTTAAGACACAACAATCAAATTCCAAATTTCTATTTTTAAAAATAGAAAAATAAGGAAAACTATTTACACAAAATAACAAAATTTTTAGATAATTGTGATAGACGTTGATAGAAGTCTATTAGGTCTATCAGTGATAGAAATGAGAGAAGTCTATCGCTGATAGATGTTGATAGAAGTCTATCAATGTTTTTTTTGCTATTTTATGTAAATAGTTTGACATTTTATCTATCTGTAAAAATTTCCCTTAAATATAACTTAAATAATTATTTCGATATAGGATATGATAAATTTATTTTAAAAATATTAAAAATTGATTTACTTATTTTTTTTGTTTACTTGTTGCCAATGTTTTGCGTTATTCTAAATTTCTAATACCAATCCTGCAGAAACTAACAAATAAACATGTGATACAAAAGAACAACTTCTTACTTCTCAATAAATAAATAAATATTCTTCAAACGTTTAATTGATCTGTGTTTAATATATCAGTAATTTTTTTTTAAAAAAAAATATATTCAAAACATTTATCAGACACAAAATTAAAAATTAAAAATTATATTAACACATTTCAAAGTTTAAGAATATATTAAATAGTTTTTAAAGTTTAGAGACATGTTAGATATAAAATTAAAAAAAAATTAAATAAAAACCAAAAATTGAAGTTTAGGTCCTATTTGAAAACTATTTGTTTTTTTTTTTTTTGTTTTTTTTATTTTAAATAATGTTTGTTTTCTCATAGTTTCTTGCTCATGATTTTCATATTTTGTAAGAAATCATTTGAATTTTTAACCATTTTCTAAAAATAATGTAGAAAACAAAACATATAAGTCAATAAATGAAAGTAATATTTACAAGGTTATAATTTTTAGGAAAAAAAAATATCTTTTTGGTCCCTAGTGTTAGAGATTTATTTTTAGTGTTGGCTATATTTGTTTAAGACTAATATTGTTTTGCTGTGCTTGGAAATTATATGTTAGTCTATTGTTGTTCAAGATGTCTCTGCTTTTGTCGGGTTAAAACAGGATATTGCTAGTTGAATTGCTAATCCTTCAGATTCCTTCCTTATTTGGAAAATTTTGTCGGCCTTTTTTCTTAATGTGTTCTCCTTTATTGGGACTTGCCGAATTGATTTTGGAATATATTCATTCCTCTTCCACTGTGTATATTTAAGGATTTGAGGCTCGGTGATTAGAGTTGGTGGTTCACATTTAGATTAACGATTGTTCTTGTGCTCAAGCTGGGAAGTTCTCTACATTGACATCGCCATCGAAAAGTTTGAGCTGGTACTGTGTGTAAGTTGTTCACTTGAACTATTGCCGAATTGTTTACATGGTTTTCTAAGAAGAGATTCTTAAATTTAAGGGAAGCATAAGTTCATCAAATGCAGTAGTTTTCACTTGAACGAGAAAAGATAAAGTCTTAAAGAAGGAGTCTCACCTTTAAGGGGAGCCTAAATGTTTCTTTACTAATATTCACATACTTACGGGCGCCTAAGTTCCACAGAGAAGAAGTCTCACATCTAAGGGGAGCCTAGTTGGTTATTTGAGAAGTTAAGCTTTTCGTGTGACACATTATTTTATTTTTTATTTTTTTTTCTTACAGATAAGTACAACGTTGTAATTACTTAACATTATTATTGGTACAGTTATCTTTCGCAGGCACACTGCCCCCAGATGTAGGTGATCTTGCACCGAACTGGGTTACCAAACTTTGAGTTATGTTTAATCTTTGCCTTTTTCTGCTTTTGTTATTTAATGTGTTTTAAATAGTTGTGACATATTTAACAACAACACACGTGTGAGTTAGATAATCTTTATTTCACCTAGATTTTTAGTTTAATTTCTAAATGGTCCATAGGCTTCAAAATGTTACAATCTTATCATTGTGATTTGAGTTTTGTTTCAATTTGGTCTCTAGGTTTCAAGATTTATATTTTTAACCTCGACTTTTCACTAAATACTCACTTCAATCTTTGACGTTAATGTCTATTAATTAATTTAAAATGATTATGAAGTGACATTTTAAATTTAATTTTAATAATGATTAAAAATAATAAAACTCAATGAATTAATTCTTTTAAGTTAATAAAAAGATATTAATACTAAAGATTGAAAGTAAGTATTTAGCGAGAAGTCAAGGTTAAAAGTGTAAATTTTGAAATCTAGGACCAAAAAGAAACAAAACTCAAATCTCAATGGTAAAATTATCACATTTAGAAATTGAGGAACTAAATTGAAACCAAACTCAAGACTTAAAACTAGAAATACAACATTTTGAAAACTAGCACAAAAAAAATAAATGAAATAAACTAGTTCTGTTATTGGTGAATATGGTCTTGAAAAATTAAGCCAAAAATCAGAAGAAAAAAAAAAGATAAAGATAAAATTTAACTAGCTTGTTTAGGAATAAGAAAAACGCATATCATGATCCTAGTAGGATTAAGATAAATCTTAGATCAAGTTCCCTCTAATAAATACATCATTATAGCTTCATATGAGGTAACTTAAACTTTTGATTTCTTCTCCATTATAAAGTTCTCATTCTGACTTTGGTGTCAAAACTCTTTTTCTTTGTTTTGCAAATTCTCTTTTCTCCAAATTCACGTAAAGATTAGATACATTTTTCTCCATCCAAAAGAGACCTAAAACCTAAAAACTAAAAATAAAAATAGTTTTTTTAATTTTTAAAAATCAAATAGTTTTAATAGTAGAAAATATGGCAAAGTCTCAATGTATGGTTAAGAGGTCATGAGTTCAATCCATGGTGACCACCTACCTAGGGATAAATTTCCTACGAGTTTCTTTGACACTCAAATATTGTAGGTTCAGGCTGGTTGTCCCCTGAGATTAGTTGAGGTACGCATAAGCTGGTCCGGACATTCACGGATATAAAAAAAACAAAAAAAAAAAATAGTAGAAATATGGTGAAACCAAAAGGGAATAGAAGTGTGGAAGAGGCAAGGGAGCTAAAATTGATTCCCACTAACTATATCTTGGTAAGACGTAAAAGATGACATATTTGCTGATGTAATGCTGTGAGATTCATTAATTTCGAATCACACAAAAATGGAATTATATAACTTTTTGGGGGCCGGAAAGCAAAATTGAAAGAATAAGAAGCTCTTGCCCCAATATTGATAACCTCCACGGGCGGTGACACAGTCACACAGCAAGTCGGCTTTTGCACGGCTTCCAATGAAAATGGCAATTGGGAACCCTTTCCTACAATTCCACAATCAAAGGGAATAATAAAATTTTCCTATTCATTTTATTGTTTACTATTATTACTTAATATTTAAGGCTATATTTATCGTCATTTATAGTTTCAAGAGTTTTAATTTAACCCTTTGTTTTCATATTTATGGTTTTACTCTCTCTTTCTCGAAAAAATTACTTTTTTTAGTTTCCAAATTTTATGTGCATTTGGTCTCTAAATTTTTAAAATGTATCTTTTTAGTCTCTAAGTTTAAAAAGTTTTTAACGCATTTTTTCTTTGATTTTTTAAAATATTTATATGAGGTTTAAAATTAGAAAAGAATAGTTTTAGAGAGGAGATGGTTTTTTAAAAATTAATCTTTTAATTTAAAATATCATATAATTATTTAAAATAATAATAAAAAATTATTTAAGAGACCTCTTAAACCTATTTTTAAAAATTCAGGGACTAAAAAAGTACATTTTAAAAACTTAAGGACCAAATAAACTTATTCTTATAAACTTTTGGACTAAAAAGGTACATTTTTAAAACTCAGGGACCAAACCGACATATTCTTGTTTTTTTTTTTTTAAACAAAAGATTTTACTATTTCTATTTAATCAATGGACAAATATTCAGTGAGTTGATGGAAAATTAGGAGAATAATAGAGTTATTGTAAGAAAGTAGATAAGAGTTTATTTTAAGTCTGTGCGTGATTTTAAGAAAACAAAAACACGAGGTTGATCATATCTTGTATAGATGGTCACTTGAGAAAAAACGTAGGTTTATAGCAGTGTTAAATAAAAAATTTGAATTAATGTTTGTTATTTTTATTCTTCATAGTCAAGACATATATTTTTATTGCACAACATTTTCTCCTTAATGCTAATTACCAAACATTCCATGAATTTTCTTTTTAGGGTATATATACTCTTATATACATTTTATGTTGCTATTAGTTTGTTTTAAACTATATAAGTATCAATACAGATACATATCAAACTCATTCGATGTAATCATGGGGAACGTTATAAGTTGTGTTTTAAAACAATTTTGAATTAAATATTAAATTATCAAATTTCGTTTAATTAATTTATATCAATGGTTCTCTCTCTTCCCCACTATTCTCCATTTTTTAAGCTTTTCTACAGTGAGTTAAAAGTGAGGAATAAACTCTAGAAGTAATGTGTACCTTCACCATTTAGATATTATACTACCATATCAAAAATATATATATGTGTGTTTGTTTTTAAGACAACATTTAACTATTTTTCTAGTCCTAGTCATTTATCTTGTTTGACCAAAATTTCTTATCCGGACCAAATTAACTAAATCTACCATCCGGACCAAATTAATTAGTAAATTTTACTAATTAATGAAAACTAAACAAAAAGTAAAAATTAGAGAAATTACCATAAACAGAAAAAATATCAAACTATTTACAAATATAAATTTTTTTTACTGTCTATCATGATAAACCGCAATAGAATTCTATCACTTTCTATCACTCAAGCAAATGAATTCTATCGCTTGAGCGATAGAAAGCGATAGAATTCTATCGCAGTCTATCATTAATAGACTGTAAAATTTTTCTATATTTGTAAATAGTTTGATTAATTTTTCTATATTTGAAAAGAGCCCTAAAAATTAACTAGGTTGAATTGAATCAAATCATATCAAATTACATAGAAACAATTCAATTACTAAACAAAAAGTAACAATTTAATTTTGGTCTCTAAACTTTCCAATTGTCCAATTTCACTCGAACTTTTAGATCTGTTTCATTTTCGTTCTTAAAATTTTCAAATATTTATTTGTCTTTGAACTTAAAAAAATATAACTACATGTTACCAAAAATTTACTTTTAACACATGAACAAACGTGGCACGTGACTTTTGGGAGAACATATTAACATGTTGGCACAAGTATTAGAGCCCCATAGATTAGCTAAGTCAAATATTACGTGAGTGAGAATAATAGGTGAAAATAACAGCAAGATCAAAACGATTGTTTTTAAATAATAAAAAAAATGTGAAATAGACCTAAAAGTTCCAGAAAAAAAAAAAAAAAAAGAAGGTTAAATTGCAAATTTGGTCCCTATGATTTAAATAAAGTTAGAATTTAATCCCTATGGTTTATAATTAGAATTTAGTTCATATGGTTTCATAAAATTCTCATATACAGTCCCTACCGTAGGGACAATTTATGAGAATTTACCAAATCATAAAGACGGTTTTTGAAGTTTTATCAAATCATAGGGACCAAACTTGTAATTTAACTCAAAAAAAAAAAAAAAAAAAATCAACCCCATTCTACAAATAATAGCATACTTGTGAATTGTTTATGACAATGATTCTCATTTCAAACTATTGACAGTGAAAGTGAAAAGTTCACTCTAAATAGTTAATAAAGGCAAAACATTGTCAAGTTTTTTTATTGAGTAAAAACTAATAAGCAATTCTCCAAGAGCTATAGTAGGTGGCTGTTTTTATCTGTACTACTATAAGAACAACGAATCTTACTTGGCCTCTACAGCAATCCAATCATCACTGCAACTCCCCAACAGGTGCCTCATTTAGCCACAAGAAATGAATGAAGTCATATAGTTTTGCACTCACACTAACCTGCATAACATTCTAAATTTGTCAAACCCATCTGATCAAAAATGGTGAAAGAAATACCAATGAGATTGACATGTATTGATAGTACTTTATATGGCGTCGGATTAAGTCTTCTCATGTGATCCGGACGCATTTTCTCGAGTTGTTTAATGCAACGATCCCTTATGTCCTTCAGTGCTGGTAAACATTCTGCTGTTTTACCTTCAGGAGAGAGGTTAAGGAAATGAGTTAATCAATAACTGGATGCTCGAAGAATGAAGTTTCGGTGGAAGAGATACGCAGGTTTTCACCTGATTTTCCAGTCCAGTAGCATTTGAGGAGCTCCTCTACTTGCTGTGGCACGACGTATGCTCTTTTTGATTCATTAAATGGGTGACGACATAGAATTCTTTCACCCACCTGCAGTTTTCCCATGAAAAGAAAATGAATCTCTTTAACTTTTGTCTTAAATAGTCACTGTATGCTCAATACATCTATCTAAATATAATACAATACAGGATATGATTATAAAGCTGTCAATCACCAAAACTATTCCCAACAAATTCCCTGTATCTGTGATAAAAAAATTGCATTTTTGTGTTGTAGCTAGCTTCTTTTGTGGGTCACAAGGAGATGGAGTAAAAAAAAAAAAAAAAAAAATCAAAACTGTCCTTTATTCACTCAATCTAATGGAATGGATTGTAAAAAAAAAACAACAAAAACTACTTTTGGACTAGTTGAACTTAAGGCATGTTAGCAGTTAAAATCATTTTTGTCATTTTTAAAGCCACTCTAAGACATGATTTTAATAATTCAAAATCAGTTAAAATATTTATAAATCAAGCAAAATGATAGACATTAATAGACATTGGACGATAGTAGTTTATCAGTATCCATCAATGTCTATCACTAATAGACAGTGACATTTTGCTATATTTGAAAATATTTTCAGCAGTTTTGTCATTTAAAACAATTACCCTTGTGACAATATCCAATTATTATTATTATCATCATTGTAGGATAGTCCTACCAATACTAATACAAGTTAATGACTTACCTTAGGAGGCGGTTCATTCTCTCCTGACATTATGTCTACCAGTGGATAGCCTTCCTTCCCATATAATCTAAAACTACGCTTTTTGCATGGAATTGAGACCTAAAACAATGAAGGAATGAGTACAGAAACATGAGAGTATAATGTACAAACATAAACCAAGTATCATTGCTGGAATTTATTTCACACTTCACAACTTTACAAGAAATATCGTAACATCACAACCTTTGAAACGTCTTCAGAAAGTTTAATGCGGGGCTGGTTATTTATTTCAACTAGCTTGAAGACACATCCTAAAGCAGCCTGAGCATAACATGTAACCAAATAGGTTCCAATTCCAAATACATCAACCTCATGACCCTGCATAAGATAAAACAATTTATTAGATGCATTACAGACCTTTTTTTAATGAGTATATATTAATTCTTTTTAAGAAAGCCTATTTATCTCAACCGGGGGGGGGGGGGGGGGGGGGGGGACAATTCTACAAATATAAAAAAAACGAGATGATTCGGTCATAATGATTACCTGCTTGTTTAAAGCATCTAAAGTTTCCTCATTCAGGTCATTACTAGCAGAAATATTTATTTTTCCAAATCCAGGCACCCCAAACTCCTTTTCAATAGCCATAAAAAATTTTCGTGCCTCACATGACAAATATGCTAGATCACCAGAGTCCAACCTAATACCTTTAGCTTGGTACCTACACTAAATAGAATTGAAACTTAGTACTCAAAATTCAATAATTCTAAAAAATTTAACTATTACCAAATAATATGAAAGGTTACATGCAATTACTACGTGAAATGTATAATTAACCAAGGCATTTTAACTTTTCCTTTTATAAATCAATAAATATGCCTACTAGGCTAGCAAATGATATACCTTGTTACTAGCCGTATAGAAAACTCTCTTAATCAACCAGGTTCATACCCCAAATAGTTTGAAGCTACATGTAATTGTTATGTCAAAATATGCTTAGACCTAATTGAAAATATCTGAATATGAAATTTAGTGATCAATAATCTCAGAGGCCTGAATTTGACAATAACACTTTGGCCAATGTATATAACTATAGCTATTACCAATTTTCAGAAACTCTCCATGAACTCGATGTATTATGTATCGTGTTTCTGATTGAAACTATATACCCCGAGTATTGTAAAGCTAAACTATCTTGCTCTGGTACTCAAAGCATCTTTTATCAGTCTTAACATCTAGTAGAAATTTACTTTTAGCCACACCTACATCTAAAAAAGCATTAACCTAATTAATGACAGATCTTTTTCGACTGCCCTTTCTCCTAAATCATTTGGGAGAACCTGTTTTCAGCTTTCAATTGGAGTGTGGTTCTCCCCAATGGAGTCATTGAGGGCCTGAGTTTACTGCTCATTAATCACTCTTTCAGACAGTCCAAGAAGGTTATGTGGCTTCACATCAGAAGATCAACTATTTGGTTGATTTGGAATGAACGAAGCTCTGGTTTTTCAAGGGAAAGAAGAAGGCCGGAAGAAGTATTGGATTCTGCTCTTTTTTATGGCTCTCTATTGGTGTAAAAATGTTTCCTTTTAGCAATTACAGCTTAAACTCTCTCTTGTCCAACTGGAGAGGCTTTTTACAATTTATATTCTGATTACTCTTGAGGAAATTTATTCCATAACAGAGTGCCACATAGACTACCTAAAGCCTCTTATTACTAGATTGTAGCTGTCAACTGACACTTCCAATCCCACTGTCTTGGCAGCCAGATGAAACTAAAAGAATAGTTAACAGCCTAACTGCGTACCAGCCAACAAACTGATTCACAGATTCAGCGATCAGTTGAGCAAAGCAGTAAAATAGGCCAATTACAGTAAAAGTAAACTAGGCTAGGAACACAACTTCGCATTTTCAATCAAATCATAAACGTATATAGAAGTTTGAAGAACAAAAGAAACGAGAACACTTAACTGCCAACTAAAAGGATAACAAAAATTCTAGGCGTTACAGTCATGTTTTGATTCAATCTTCAGAAAACACACTTTATGACTCATAATCATAAATGTTAAGTATACTTCAGGCATACCCCAAATCACTAAGTGCTAGAGCAACTGCACAGAAGTTAGGGACTCCACTCCGCATAACCTGGCAAATAAATGGGAATATAACAATTAGTTATAAATGCAGAAATATGAAATTATCAAATGAAGAAAATAGATTACACATAAAAATGTATTAATAAGTGCTAAAGTTTCACAAAATAAAATAAAAAACATCTTTCTTTATCACTATTCACAGTTCCTTTTTGTGACATTGTACTAAATAAAGGATGTGAACAGAGAGGAAGGGAAATATCCTCAAACCCCTAACCAGTTACATATTTCAAAAATCTTCCCAGTTGGAATTTAAATAATATACTAATGATTAAACTTTAATTAGAAAGCAGCATAAATATTCCAAAAATAAATATTTAAAACTTAAGTAGGATTCTAAACAATTTCAAGAATTGATCCATTATCTTAGCCTATAAGAAATAGATTTAAGTTTAGGTTTCCAGTCTTTCAAGTTTTCAAGTTTTCAAAATAACTTAATAGTTGAAGGAGGCTTATTTACTTAGGCCAAATCATTTTCTAATCCCCCTCTCTTAATTTATATACTTCCTCATGTATGTATGTATGCATGCATGTATGCCCCTCATGTGTACGTACCCGAGGGCTGTACATAATTGATCGTATATATGAAAGAAACCATTCATGATTCATTCAATTTTCTCACAAAGACTAACTTAAGAGCTAACATCATGGTATTAGAGCATTAGAATCACATTCCTTGAGCCACCTTAAATATATACCTTCATGACCACCTCAAAAGGAGGCCCCACCGTCTGAAAGAGCCACAGTCGGCAGAAGAACACCATAAACAAAACTGAACATGCATTGGAAATGGGAGCTATGGAGAAACCAAACATGCTATTCCTCCCATTACATGGAACAATTTGATTGGCTCAAACTCAAAACCTATGAAGATGTTTATTTCCCATATAGTGAGCATCGACATAAATGGTCACTTGACGATTTCATTGTTCTAACTATTAAAATACTAGAAAGACTTGGTCGCAAGATGATGCTTGTTTGGGTTGTGGGTAATAGATAATTCAATTGAAAATAAAATTGTTGGTTTGAGAAATGGTAGTTTGTGAAAGAGTTACTTGAATACTTAAAATTTCTGAACTCTTGGCCAAGGAAAAAATGACCAAAATAGATATGTACAAGGTATTCTATTGTGCAAATAAAAGAAGAACGATCTCTCATGATTTATTTCATGGAGTTCGAGAAAAATTTATGCTTTGCTAATTATGTTAGCATAAGAAAGTTTTTATACTTTTATGAAATTTCCTTGTTGCAAATTGGAAGCATCTTTTGTGTTCCCCTAAATGACCCCTTTTTGTACCTCTTTAGATAATTTCATTCAATAAAAATGTTTCTTATCTAAAAAGAAACAAAAGAGAAGAACATAATATATATTAAAAAAAAAAAAAGCTCATCCAATGAGAGTGGATAACAGTAACGTGGGCTTATGGCTAGACAAAAGCCTAGAGTTTGAGATGACCGAAGTTCAAATTCAGCCTGACTTAATAATAGTTGGGATTAGGGAATAGACTCACAGAGGTTATTCAACTCATCCAAAAAGAGCAGATAACAACGATGGGGTTTTCTGGCTAGATTTTTGCCTAGAGTTTAACTCGGCTTTTTTTTTTAAAAAAAAAAATTATTTATTGAAAACAACTACTTTCATTGAGAAAGAGTGAAAGAATACAAGAGCATAAAAAAAAACCAGTCCACAAAAGCAACCCCCTAAAGAAAGGATTTTCAACTAAGTAAGATGTTACCTAAAGCTTAATTACAAAAAAGCTTTGAAATCGAAGCCCAAAGCGAAACGTGAAACCTCATTGAGGACCAAGCCTCGCTAGGGTCCTTATCCAGACCTCTAAACACCCTATTGTTTCTCTCCCCCCAAATGTCCCACAACACAACACACCCCTGCAGACCACAACAAACAACCTTTCTCTTTGAAAGGCGGATGAAGGAGAAACTTCCCGATCATCACTTAAATATCCCTCTGGCCAGCAATCTGAACGTCAAACTCCTGCATGAAACAATTCCACACAGACCTCGCAAACTGAGAGCCCCAAAGAAGGTGATCCAAGTTTTCCTTTGCCTTCCAACGGAGAATACAACAAAAAGGACCCGTTAACGAGGCCATCTTCCTGACAAGCCTATCCAAAGTGTTCACATGGCCAAGCAAGACTTGCCAAGTAAAGAACTTAATTTTCTTTGGTATCCTGACCACATCAAAGACCAACTCACTAAAAGGAGAGGGTTCCAACATCATACTAAAGAGTGATTTATAAGAAAAACCATAAAAAAGGTTATGCTTCCAGACTCAAACATCCATTCTCCCCTCCCTAAAGTTGCACCCTTCCAACAAAGAAAGAAGAGAGACAACCTCTGTCATCTCCCTATTGGATAAATGACGATGCAAACCAAAAGAAAAGGACATAGAGCTCCCCAAACAAACCAAAAAGTCAGAGACCAGACAGTTTTAAAGGAAGCCAAGTGATAAAGATGAGGAAACACAATGCAAAAGGGACTATCCCCAACCCATTGATCTTCCCAAAAATAAGTTTCCTTACCATCCCCCACTATGTAACGAACCAAATGGGAAAAAGAGGGAAGCTCCATCACAATATCTTTCCAAGGATTCTGATGTGTGCCTTTGACCCCTTCGCCACCCACTCAAAGGGATGAGGACCATACTCACTCACAATGATTCTATGTCAAAAAGATTCGGGTTCGAGGGCAAAACGCCAAAGCCACTTAACCAATAGAGCTTTGTTACGAAACCTTAGATTGCCAATCTCAAACCTCCACTAATTCATAGAGAGCCCAACCACCTCCCAACTAACCAGATGAGAACCTTTACCCTCATCCACCCATTTCCATAGAAAATATCTCACATGTACTTCTCCAGGCTTTTGCAAATCAAGTTGGGAGCCCTAAATAGGGAGAGATAGTACACTGGAATACCACTCAGCACAGATCTAATAAGAGTAAGTCTACCAACCTTCGAAAAGTAACCTTTCTTCCAAGAGGCAAGCCTTTTACAGAGCTTCTAAATAATGGGATCCCAAAAAGACAATGCCCTCGGGTTACCCCCAAGAGAGAGGCCAAGATAGTAGGAAGGAAAGGACCCAACCTCACAACCAATCACACTCGCCCACCTTTGAAGCTTATTCGGATCACAATTAATACACAATATTTGGCACTTACTCCTGTTAATTTTAAGCCCAGACATGTCCTCAAAAAACCCCACCATATGGTTAAGGATAAAAAAAGAGTCCTCATTGTCAAAACAAAATAACATCGTATCATCAGCAAACTGGAGATGAGATAAAGCAACATCATCAGAACCAACCCTAAAAGTCTCAATGATATTTCCTTCCACCCCCTTAAAATGAGGTGGCTTAAGACATCCATAACAACTAAGAACAAGAAGGGGGAAAGGGGGTCCCCTTGTCTTAAACCTCTAGAAGCCTAAAGATGTAAATTGAAAATTGTAAACTGTTTCTGGAGGCTGCCTAGAGTTCATTATTTGAAATAGTAAAAATGCGATTGAATAGTGTTCTAACAAAACGATGTCAATTGAAAATTGTATTCAAATTTAAAATAAAAATTAAGCAATCCTCAATTTGTACACTGACAAGGTTTTCTGTCTGATTGTTTCTCCTACATTTTGAGTGCATCGCTATACTATAATAGCACATAAAACTTTATGCAATGGTAAGGTGCCAATAAAAGGGAAATTAACAGGATAAGCTAACATGGCCTACAAAGGAAATAAATGTAATACATAAAAGGAACTATATAACCCAAGTACATATCTTAGTAATTCTTTAACTCACATCATAAGTATCCACAAGAGCAAGGAAGTCAGTTGGAAATGCCAAAGCATAAGAAGTGAATGCAGCCAACTCACTTTGGTTGGTCTCACCAAAAGTGCCATGTAATGAAGGCAACCACTGCAGCAAACATGTGCAGAGTTGGGTATGAATTAGCAGAAGGTACAATAGAAAAAAGAAAAGAAGCATAAATATAATCAGAAGCCTGACACAATGCAGCAAAACCATGCGGAACAAAATTCTTATAGTTCATTATGCATTCGTCTTTGCGGTCCAACCACTCCTTCCAGCTCACTCTTCTTCCTAATGTACTGCAATTAACTTTACCACACAGCTACGGAAAGCCAAAACCGTTTCCTCATAATGCAGCCTAGCATCTAAATCTCCAAAATAGTAAAAATAAATAAATAAATAACAGAAAATAAGTTGTGAATCCCCACCCCCTCAATTTGTAGAAGATACCAAATAACCCTGATAAAGAAAGTAATTTAGTAATCTAATTAACAAACAAATTATTTACTACTTGATAGGAACCAGAAATCAAAAGATAATTAATAAAAAATCATATTGATAGAAGTAAAATTATAACAATCCAGACACTTTAAAAATTATAATAAGTTATAATCCAGGCATTTTAAGAGGTTGGACTCTCCCACAAACTGTTTCCAGAAAACTGCCACTGCCACTGCCTACCTGAAACTCCTTAACGCCCTCTGTTTAGATTTGTACATTAACGGAGAACAAAATTTCAAAAACATAATGGTCAAATACCTGAATCTTGTTTAACCACATTTGAACTGCACTAAGAAAATCTTCACAGGTACGTGAGCCATCACTGCTACGAAGTGACTTATCTATGATCTCATCTGGGCTCTGAAAATCATACGTGATATTATATAGCAATAAACTCAAACTGATAAATGCTTCTGACAGGATGGTGTTTATGTGACGAGTGAAAATCCCAAAATATTTCAACTGAAGGGAGTTATTAATTGGCTTGTGATGATATATTATCAAGGTTCTCTTGGTCTGTTGCTACCCAATGACCCACTTAATTCTGTCCATCTCACTATTGTGGGTCACACCTTTAAAAAGGAAAAAAAAAAAAACTTCTTTGGAATCACGTCATCAGGGCATGTTTATGCACATGTAACGAAAGGAACCATAGAATTTTTTGTGAAAACCAGCAACCTTACCATGGGTTCTATGACTCTAAAAGTTTTCTGGTCATCCCTTTGTGTAAATTATCACCCCTTTTCATCAATATAGTCTATGTATCTTTTGTCCAATTAAAGAAGTACTATGTAACTCCTCGGGGGTAGAATCCCCCTAAGTAATTTCACATCAATTGTTTCTTATATATATATATATATATATATATATATATATATATATTTATGCATTTATATTTATATGTATATATTAATTGGTTTGGCCTAATGTTATGTCACACCCTGGGGATTTTATTCAAAACAATACAGTGAACTTTTCAATTATGGAAATATGAAAGACTTGATTTCTTTCAGGTCAAAATACATTTTCAATACAGATAGATACATCATCTAAAGTAATTCATTTTAGTTCAGTCATGATGTGAATCAATATATTCTCATTGCCCAGTTGATTTAATGAAATGGGAAAATTGATGCTCCATCAGTATAAATAATCGCATCATGATCACATGCCAATGAAATTTAACATCATTACGCTGACAAGTAAGCATTTTGACACAGAAGTTGACAATTAGAGGGCCCTTCTACAGAACTTCTAATAGCCAAATGAAATTGAAAACAAACATTGATTTGAAGTCTAAAGATTGCGAGTGTTAGAAATTTGGGATTATTGGGCTTGTAGGCTCATTACCTCTGAAGTTATTTAGATGGGTCCATTAGGTTTATTGCCGTTTTTTCTTATTTAACAGAAACACTTTTCACATGTAGGAAAAGCTATATTGAAAAAGGGAAGAGAAACAACTCCCTCAGGGAGAATTAACCTCTTGTACTTCAACCACACTCATCTAAATTAAGGATTTCAAATTTGTGGAGCCTGGTTTCTATGATCTTTGCCTGAGCTGCTCTCTCCGAGCACATGATTGGCTGGAAAGCAATAGGAAAACTTTTTATGAGGAAGAAGAGTGACTATTGCTTTTGGAAATCTATTCTATTTTTAGCTTGCTCTTGATGTCTTGAGTCTAAGTCCTTCAATAAAAATTTCTCATAGAGGCAAGTGGAAGTGTTTTTTTGTAATTTCCTTTGAAAGGGAAAATTCTCCCATCTTCTGTAATTTTATCTCATCAATAAGTTTCTTATTGAAAAAGAAGATGTACTTTTGTTAAATTCCCATTTCTGTATATGCCACTAGGCAGGTGTTTTGTTTAACATTCCATTTACAACTTTTCTATAGTTTCATCGCCTTTCATGAGACAGCATTCTTATCTAATGTGTGTTTGGGCAAGCAAATGAACTTGGCTATTCTTTGCATTTCATAGTTACCACTACATCATAAAACTTGGCAATGAGGCTAGCAAACGTAATTAGAGAATAACAAACCATAAATGAGCTAACAAATGCATGTGAATGTGTCCCACGAAGTGGTATGCCAAATAACCTCCCAGCTGCAACATTGCTGTGTAAAAGAGAAAGGAGTATATTTTAGCTTATATTAAAAGTTTGAAACTGCTGATAGAGATTGCCGATATATATACTCCTTTTTCTAGTTTCATGAGTATCTCGCCAATTTAGCAGCACTTTCACTGATCTCACAGTATATCAAACTCACAGAAAATGGGAACTTTTACGTCCTCTAACTTAAGCCATTCTATAGAGTAAGAAGTGAAGGAATGACAGGCAGATGCAAGCTTTTACTTCCTCTGTTATATGATAGGCAACAATCAGAAGTAACAGATCAACTGGTACAATATCTTTCCCCCAAAAAAGGTATTTTTGTTAAGAGTAAGTCAGGAATACGTTCATAAAGAAACCATAGGTCGAAAAGAAACAAAGACGCCGTCAAAAGATCATTACTAGAAAGGACCCGAGCGCTATCTTTTAAAATAAAGAAAAATTACAGTCTATATATATATATATCCACCCAATGTTGAGAGCCGACTCACTCTAATACAAGCTACCTGTATAAACTTCCCCACATCCTATATTTCTCTCTTTGAGATGCCTACCATGGTTGTGCGGCAAATAGAAAGACTATATAGAAACTTTCTTAAATAATAAAGTAAAATAATGAATGGGCATCTATTCCCAAATAGAAGTATGTATCCTAAAGGAACAATACTCAAAGGAAAAAAAAACGTAGATATGGTGCAAGATTATTGGCAGAGATGAAAGGTTTCCTTGTTGCATCAAATGAAATGTTTGTTTCTATCCCCCCCAAAAAAAAACCAATGCAAGATTACTGGCAGAGATGAAAAGTTACCTTGTTGCATCGAATCCACCAATATAGCAGTACTTTGAGGCGCTAATTCCACCATCAGGTCCCTAAAACCAAGTAAAAATTTCTTCTGGATGAGGATGAGCAAAATTCAGCATTTAAAAGAAAGGTAAGCAATGAAAGAAAGAGAAACCTGAGCTCGTCGAAGTCCAAACTCGAGAAGAATTTTAGATTTTCCAGCAACAAAACGATGTCTTGCAGCATTTGTAGCAACCAACGATGCATAATTAATAAGATTTACAAATGGAGTTTCAAGTAATTGAACTACCTGAAATAAAAATAAGTACAAATGTGAATTAATAAGAATATCTTGGATGAATATGAAAAAATAAAATACATCCCGAATCCAATGTTAACTATTTCAATAGAGGAAATTTTCTTGACACTTACGGCAACTGGCCCTTCAACCCTCACTAGGGGCACTTTTGGGAAAACAACTGACCCCTCTGAGATAGCGTAGACTTCAACATCAGAGCAGTTGATTCCTCTAAGATAATTGTAGAACGCATCCTATATTTAATCAACAAAAGTTCTTCAGCATCAGAACAAATGATTCCTCTAGAATAATCGATACATCCTAATAATAAACAGTAAGAGTTAACTCACCAAACAAGAAGTCTTATGAAACGTCACTAAATTATCAAAATTGCATTCCAAAGTTACTACGAAATATAACTAATGTGGTTGATATGTTAACTACCATGTGTGCGCTTTATCTAATATACGGAAGAACATGCAAATCAATTGAGAAATACTTTATTAAGGTGAGTCCTACACCTCTTAGGTACATTGAAATGTATTTCTATTTCCATGGATTAAGAGATGAAATATAGCATGCATTATCTTTAAAATCATTAAGAGTTAATGGTGCATGCCCTTGTATCTTGTGTCGAACAAAGGAAGTGACATGTGCCAATCTTAATTAAGCTTTAAATTATTTAAGCAGCTGTACTTATAAAATGCAACATCTGATTAATTTAAATACGAAGTGGTCTACCACATAAACCAAAGTAAAAGTTGAGGTGTATACCAACCACGTAATCAGTACATTGGGTTACCTCACAGGAT
Organism: Lagenaria siceraria; assembly: GCA_002890555.2. Lineage (NCBI taxonomy): Eukaryota > Viridiplantae > Streptophyta > Magnoliopsida > Cucurbitales > Cucurbitaceae > Lagenaria > Lagenaria siceraria. The sequence continues at coordinate 7,203,778 of CM016491.1, read as the reverse complement.
GAAGGTAAAGACTTCTTGATAAAAGAGATTTCTTCCTCTGTGAATTTGAAATTAGCAATAAGTCTTATGCACTCTTCTAAACCAGCAAAAATTGTATATTCACCACCAAAAGGGTTCTTCCGAAAATATAAATCAAACCTGGACCACAAAAATTTAACAAAAAGCCTTCTAAATAAAAATAAGCATATTTCTCCCTCAAAGACATCTCCAATCATGACTTACAAGGGGTTGGAGAGTTCATGTAACTTTCTATAGAATGAAAAAAGAAAATTGATTTGCCCTGGTAAATCAACCATGTTGGAAAAAGCAGACTTTCAACTTCTAGATATTGTCGTAAATGTAATATCCTAGAGAAGGCCAAATTCAGTTCTATTTATTTTAATAAATGTAAGATGCAGCCCTTGCTCAAACAATTAATTAAACGCCAAGATTCATTTCCAACCTCCAAACGTTGGATTTGTTTTTGAAGCTTAAATGCTTTTCCAGATTTACATTACATAACACTTCACAAGTTAGAAATAACAATATTCAAACCACCAACCTAAGCAAAACTCAACTGGTAAACTATCGTAAGGGGAAAAAAAATCCAAACCAGACTATTGTATCATCTACATCATCAAGTAATAAAATAGTGTGAGCAAAAGCTCGAACAAAATTGTTTAATCTCGTAACAGAAGAAGATTGTAGGTTGGTAATTCAAAATAAAACTTCTGTTCATTTAGAAAAATGGAATCAAAGTGATGATGAACCATAATAGTTGTACACAGACACTTCCACTTCAATTTTCTCTCTCTCTCTTTTTTTTTTTTTTTTGATATTCAACAGTGTTTGGACTAGATTATACACACCTTAACTATTCTCAAGGAACAATTGTTTGCTCTACTACATTTAGTTGCCAAAGAAACTTATAGGATAATTGATCTTAGGTAGATGACCACCCTGAGTTGAACTCATTCCCTCTAAGCCCTTTATTATTTTTACGGCCCTTATTGACTAGTAGATCAATCCATGGTAGTTAGAAATAACAATTTGCAACCCAAACTAATGTATTACCTACGAGCAATAAAGTGGTTCTCACAAAGACATGACACCAAGGGAGCTAATTATGATTGCATTTGAGGGAAAAAGAATTAAGAAATCATATGAAAATAACCATACTTTTAAGAAATTGGGAATAAATACAGAACTTACTCAAAAGTCAAAACCAACGGAGTGCAGAAAAAATCTAGGCCAAACGTTCAAGGTCATAGAAAATTTGTGGATGAGTCCTTCAATGAATCTTATAATTAACACAAAGCCTTCTTTATTTTAATTGGAAAGTTAGAAACTGTGTTTTCATTGAGAAGGAATGAAATAGGTCAAAGGGCATAGAAGCCAAAAGAGAAACATGGTTTCACCAGAGATCAGACTTCCTCCATTGCAGATAGAGATTAAATTAGTAGTTGGTAATACCGTATACTGGATTGTTTTTTTTGCAATTCATGCAAACGCCACCAAGTCAAAATCCTAAACTCTTCACGATTATATTTCTAAACCAAACACGACAGTCGAAGTAATGAAAAAACAAAATAGAGAAAGAAAAAGTAAGATAAATATCGTACAATCACTGATGAGATTGATTAGCATCAGACAAGAAATACAACAATTCCAACTTAAAAAACAAGGTTTAATCAATAAAGAGATATTTTCCATTTCAGCATGGATTCGGAATCCTGAGCAACAGAAACGCATTGTGTAAAGAAAGAAGAAAGAAGAAAGAAGAAAGAACTTACACAGCTCGCTCGTTTTGCTTGCCGGCTTTCCAATAAGCATAAGCCATGGTGAACTGATAAAGATCGGTTAGCAAAGGAGTAACCATGGGGTTGGTAGGGCCGTGTATGACCCGACTGGAAGAATCGGCATTTCTAGGCCCGTTTGGTTTATCCATGACGAAAAAGAAGAAAACCTCGAGAATTCGAGAGAATGAATTGAAGTTGGTATGTAAATAATTACAGAGAAAAGCTCAGAAAGCAAAGTCGCGGGAAGTATTGAGCAAAGAAGAAGGCGGAAGCAACCTGGATATCGGAGGTCGATCGTACATCACACGAGAGAGAGAGAGAGAGAGTGAAGGAGACCGTTAAAGACAACGAAAAAGAAGAGAGAAACTGACCACCATGTCAAAGTTAAGGAGCCTTTTTAAGCTTAAATTTCCACTAAAATTTGCCCATCAAACAATGCAAATTTTTGTTTCGAATGAGATTTAAGTCAATGTGATTTTGATTTGATAATACCTCATGAAAAGTGTTTTAGAGTTTTTGTTACATACCAACTATCTACGGGTGCATTTATCATTCACCACGTGTCTCTCATAAATGTGTGAAATCTAACCTTTTATTTATGTCAGGAGGCACTACCATATTTTATAACGTATTGCGTTAGAGATAACTATGTTTATCTTCGTCCTAACATGATAGTTATCTCTATCACAATAAACTTTTTATGTTGTGTTTTTCTTATTTTTTTCACAGCTTGTTGTGTTTCTGGGTGAGAAAAATTTTACAGAGATGAAGATGACCACCATTCCTATCGTGGATACGTACAATTTGATGGCTATCGTGTGGTCATCCTTAATGCGATAAGTATATTTTGTTGTGTTTCTCATGAATTTTGGGTGAAATTTCTTTTATCGCGATAGAGATGACCATCGTGTTAGGACTATGATAGATGTGGTCATCCTTAATGTGAATGTGTTGGTTAGATTTCATACGTTTGTGAGGAGTATCATTAATCATAAAGGTGCTTGTGGAGAGGTCATCCGTAAAAAAACTCAGACTATTTATGAGATATTATCGAATCTTAAGGATTAACTTTTTTTTTTTTTAGTTTTCACCTTAACTTGGATATTGAAATTTTTTTTAGAAACTAAATGACAAAAAAAAAAAAAAAGGATAAAAGTAGCATTCATATGTTTAATTTAAGGAAAAAAAAAACAAATGTAATCAAACTGGGTTAGATCCTCATATAGATTCTGAATGCTCATAGCAAGCTTCCTTACAACTAAATCATTATAAATTTGGTAACAATCACCTAATTGCATGTTCGAAAATCATTTTAGAAATAGTGATTTTAACAAAATTGATTTATTAATAAGTGATTTGTTAAAAATCACTTTCATGCCAATATTTTTATGTTTTGTTCTACACTTGTTTGGGACCACTTTTAGTAGAAGTGTTTTAAGATAAATTATTGAATTATAATTAGTTTTGTAAAAGTGTTATAAATCATGTTAATATTTGGTTCTATACTTGTGCAAGTGGTTTAATTTAATATAAACTGTATTTAAATTATTAATGTTTGTTATCAAATGTACTTTTAAAATCATTAAATTACTAAAAGAAAGTTACATTTGAGGTTAAAAAAAAATAGAAGGTGGTAGATAAAAAAAATTGTACAAAGAGAAAAAAAAAATAGAGAGCTGTAGAAATTTTCCAAAGAGAGAAAATGTAAAAAAAAAAAAATTAATTGAAACGGCGAAAATTCAAAGATAGAAAAACAAAATTACAGAGATAAAAAAGAATTTAGAGTGAAGGACAAAAATTTATGGAGAATAACTTTAAAGAGAAAGAAAAGTCAAGATAAAAGTCAGAGAGAAGAAATTAAAGAGAATTAAACACATCGAAAATGTGAGAAAATGAACAATCTTTTTTTTAAAAATAGAATAAAGTTACGAATAAACATCATACAAACTTTTAGAGAGAAAATTAAGATGAAGGTAAAAATTAGAGAAAAATAAATTTAAAAATGACAAAAAAAAATTAAATAGAAAAATACAATGTTTCTTAAAATTTTTGGACGAAATAAAGTAGAATTGAAGGAGAATGGTTTAAGGGTTGTTTTCAAATATAGAAAAATGAGTCAAACTATTTACAAATATAGAAAATTTTTAATATCTATCAACAATAGACCGTGATAGACTTCTATTGCTCAAGCGATAGAATTCTATCGAAGTCTATCGCTAGCTGACAGACAGTAAAATTTTTCTATATTTGTAAATAATTTGATATCTTTTTATGTTTATAATAATTTCTCATTGTTTTAATATGAACTAATAGTCTTTTGAATAAAGAAAATTATGCACAACCTAATAAAAATCGCGAGAATCACATTCCGAGTGATTGATCAGGAATCACTTGAAGTGATATTGAATGTCCAAAATTACTTCTTCATCATTGTCAAAACATCACAGTTTTAAAAGAAAAACAATTTTAGACATGTTAAAAGTGATTTTGATCATTCGAAAATCGCGAACATGCTCTAAAGTGTCTTATTATATTTAATTTTCTGCATTAATAGCTAGTTGATTTATTGGATATTTTTAAAATTTTGTATAATTATCATATATAAAAATTTGAACTTTGTCAGTTATTAGATGCCTGACTTCTCAACTCTTTTATCTAATAAGTCACTTATTTATTACTATACACAAAATTAAAACTGAAAGAAAAATAAAACTATGAAATTTTAAATTTTTAGAAATTTATTAGATATAATAGTACAACTTCATGGTTTTTTTTTTGGTCAAATTAATATATATGAAACATACCAATTTTGTCCTTACAATTTTTCATGATTCATATTTTAGTTCTTCGTGATCACAACTATTTAGATCGAAGTGATCACATGCGAAGTAGTGCATTTTTTATATGATTGGGTGTGAACTATAAATATGTAACATCACAATCTAATGGTATAAACATATTTGAACTGACAGCTATATATTTTTCTAATTACAATTATTCTTTTTTTAGTATAACAACTACGGGAGTGGGGGATTGTAGCTCCAACCTCTAGGGATGGAGGTCATGTCAATACCACTAAGTCAAGCTCACTTTGACCCCAATTACAACTATTCGGCTCAAAGTGTTATATATTTTCTTGTATGAGTGTGATGTAGATCATAAATATGAAAAACCACAATCTAAAGGTGGAGATATGTTTGAACGAACAACATTATAAAGAAAAATTATATCATTTTCCAGTTACAACTATTCTAGTCAAACAATATAAAAACTTAGGTAAATTATAAATTTCACATGCATCACACATGTTTAAACTTTAGACTAAGGAGGTGTTTGGGTCACCAATTATAATAGTTGGTATTTCCATCTATTATAACTTACAATTAATTAATTATAGTGCTACTATTTCAAATCACTCTTTGCTACCGCGTTTACTATTTCCCACTCATCATCTCTTTCCTTTTTTGTTATTGTATTTACTATTTCTATCGAGACTAAAATAGTTTGTACCCTAAACACAAACTATTATAACCTCCAAACTACTATAAGCCACAAACTATAATAACCACAAACTATATGTTAGGAGTGGGAACAAAATCCCACATTAGTTAAGGAAGGGAATGATCATGAATATATATAAGTGTGAACAATTATCTCTATTGGTATGAGGCCTTTCGGGTTATACCAAAAGTAAAGTCATGAGGGTTTATATCTAAAGTAGACAATATCATACCATTATGGAAATATGTAGAGGTCGGTTATCCTTAACACTATAATAACCAAGCTACAAACGCCCCTTAAAATTTCTACATTCTACAATAGGTCACCCCTATATTTAAAGGGGCAAATTAAGAGTAGAAAATGGCCCTTGTTCGAAGCCTTAAGGTGACCTTTGGTTTCATGTTTAAAGGGGGCAAGTCGAGAAGCGGAAGATGGTTCTTGTTTGAAGCCCTTGGGTACGTTGTGACCTTTGGTTTAATGCTTTCATGATCTTAACGATTTTAATTATGGACAGCAATTTTACATGGAATATTATTGGCAAATTCAAGGCAAACGCACAACGTATTATATTGGGTTCAACTTCAAATCACTTCCACAAAAAATTATTACTATTATTATTATTATTATTATTATTAAAAAGTCACTTCAAAATAGTAGAAATGAAATATATTTGTTTGTACTTTTCTATGTTGTCTCATACATATTTTTGTTGTTTGTTGTTTCGTAAACTTTTTCTCTTAAAAAAAAAAAAAAGTCATAACCATCGAACACTTTGCTCACTTTTATACGGTTAAAGATTATTCTAAGTCTCGGTCGTTCAAAAAATAATATGGAACATCAAAATTTCGTTTTGATCTTTTAGTTTTTCATTTTTGGTTGATCTTTTAGTTTTTCATTTTTGGTTCATAAATTTTTTTGTGTTTATTTTAGTTCTTAAAATTTACAAATTTGATCTATTTGATTTTTAAACTTTTTTTAATTGTCTATTTTAGTATTTAAGCTTTAAAAAATTATTAATTTTGTTCTTACCTTTTTTATTTAACAAATTAATGATATGAGTTCGAGTATGTGTACTAATACTTTTCTACGTTGTCTCATACATATGATACCCCATTTAAAATACTATTTTGGATTTTACACCTTTGTATGTATTTGTTTGTTGTTTCATAAACTTTTTCTCTAAAAAAAAAAAAAAAAAAAAATCATAACCTTAAAACACTTTGCTCACTTTTATAGGTTTGAAGATTATTTAAGTCTTGGTCGTTCAAAAAATAATAAGAATGTGAAATTTTCAAAGTTGTTCTATATATTTTGGTTTCTAAACTTTTAAATGGTCTATTTTAGTACTTGAAATTTAAAAAATTATCGATTTTGTCCTTACCTTTTTTTTTTAAGAAATTAATGATATGACGTCGAGTTATGTGTACTAACATGTTAACATGAGCATTAATTGTCAAAGTAAGCTTAGCTCAGCAATAATTGATATAATTTTTTTCTCTAGAAGTCGGGAATTCGATCCCTCATTCCTGTAATGGTTGTACTAAAAAAAATATGAACATAATTTTATTTTCAAAAAATTAAAATAGCACAAACTTAAAATTTGCAACAAAAATAAAATAAAATGACAAACTACAAATCAACTTTCATTATGATCGACAATCATTTTCTTTTGTTGGTCACAAATTTGTCTTTAATCTCTTATTTTATTCATTCATAAGTGCTATTTTTCTTTCAAGGGTGCAACAATGGAGAATAATTGAACGATTTGAATAATAATAATAATAAAAAAGTTCCTTTAATCAACAAAAGTTTCTTTTTGAATAAAAAAATATATATCTTTTGATGTCATTGTCATTAATAAAGAGAGTTAATTGGATTTTGATGATATGTGGTTGGATTTTCATGATTTTTTTTTCTTTTTTTTTTTTAATTCTCTTCTCCTTTCTTGTGTTATCACTGTTTTTTCAATATATATGTATATATTTAATTCATTCCTCCTAAGTTATCTACAAGATAGATAGCAAAGATTTATTATTAGAAGTTTGGTCTCAATCCCTTTGTTCCCACAAGCACGTTTGGCCTAAAGGAAAATATTCCTCGTACCAAAATCCAAAAGGTAGGGTCGGCTAAAGTTGAGGTCAACCTCAGCATCATGCCTCTAATCAACAAGGAAACATCTTAGGTGGATTCAATTCTTTTCCTTTTATTAAAAGAAGTAGGAAATAGTCAGATACCCTAGGTCAGTTCCTATATAAACAACTTAATACCTTAGCAGAGGGTAAGTTAACTCACACTCTTAAATTATAAAGCCTCCGCACTCTTTCACTCTTTGATTTAAGGACCAGAATGTAGGTAGGAAGTACTACACTGGTGTGTAGGTTTCCCTTTCTTTTCTAGATCACGTCTGTTCACTCGAGATTTATGAAGAAACTTAATCATTGAATGAACTTTGAATTTGTATTGGTTTCAGTATTGTAAGTGAGTACATTATCTAATAAATGATCATTTGATGTTCTCTCAAATATTGAAGGAACTTTACATCTTCTTAGTATTGTATAACTAATTTATGAATGAGTGAGAGAATGGAAGACATGAAGGTGGGTAGCAAAAATATAAAACTTGTGGTTGGATGTAGTATTCATAAACTTAATTTTCAAAATAAATAAATAGATAAAACTAAGAAAAATTTTCACAGATAGAAAAAATGTCAAACTATTTACAGAAAATAACAAAAAAAAAATACTGATAGACATTGATAGACTTCTATCAGCATTTATCAGTGATAGACTTCTATCATTTCTATCACTGATAGACTTTGATAGACTTCTATCAGCATTTATCAGTGAATTTTTTCTATATTTGTAAATAATTTGATAGTTTCTCTGTTTATAGTAATTTCCCTTATTTTTAATAGTAATACTTGGGTGCATTTTATCTTTATGCATCTGGATCAGTCACACAAAAAAGAATTAAAATATTTTTAAAAAATAAGAAAATTTTATAATTTGGTGGGATGTATGAAAATAGGTGTTGTTCACTATATATCTAAATATTTTTTCTATTTTTAGTACATATTAATATTATAATACATTGAAAAACAATTATTTATTTTAAATTTCAGGAGGGTACATCATTTAAGGAGCAAACATCAACTTATACCATTTTAGATGGTAAGGTTTAATTATTTTTTAGGGGAATTTTTAAAAATAGAAAAATAAGGGAAACTATTTACACAAAATAGCAAAATTTTTAGATAGTTATGATAGACGTTGATAGAAGTCTATCAGAGTCTATCAGTAATAGAAATGATAGAAGTCTATCACTGATAGATGCTGATAGAAATCTATCAATGTCTATCAGTATTTTTTTTGCTATTTTCTGTAAATAGTTTGACATTTTTTTTCTATATGTGAAAATTTCTCTATTTTTTTTTTATTATTATTTGACATCTTTTGGTAAACTTTACAACTAATTGCATTATTTTCTTCTATTTCTTGACAAGAAGTTTTTATTTTTATTTTTTTAAAATGTTAGTTTTGATGTCATTATATCTTTTGAAAGGTTTTAATGAAGAGCAGAGTGTTTCCTCCCCAAAAAGTTGCACAAACAAAAATTTAAAGTGGTAAAACTCTAAGTTAACTTTCAAGCGAAAAGTGATAGTTACGCATTTAATACCATAGAACCTAGACATTGGTAACGCATTGATTAAACATTTAATACAAAAGAATATATAGAATTATATAGATTGAGACTACTAGACTCTTGGTTTATTTTGATTGTTATTTATGACTAGATTTGAAATATTTTTGTGGTTGTTATATTTATTAAACATGTAATTTAACATTTTTTTTTTGTTCTTTTGGTAGGGCAAGGATGGAATTATGAAGAAAGGAAAGAAGAAGCGAAGAACCAATGGAAAATCTTGAAAGAGGTCGAAATTCAAATCACATAAATGGATAAAATATGATATATCTTTAGCAAATAATTTGGGATTTTTTTTATTAATATTGTTAATTTTTAAACCAATTATAAAAATATTGTAGTTTCAAAACTTATTTGGAAAATATAGCTGTTTTGCACTACCTCGTCTATTTAAAAGACGAGGATATAGTTTCTGCACAGAACCTTCTTTGAAAAGACGAGGTATTAAAAAATTAAAAAGTCTACCAATTTCTTGTCTTCTTAAAAAACGAGGCTATAAAATTTAACCTACCTCGTCTTTTCAAAAGACTAGGATAGTATAAGCTCCCACGCTTCTACTTCTTTTCCTTCACAGATCAAATTTTGCGGGCATAAAATCACTTGCGCTTCATTTTACTTATCAATTTCGTATTTTATGTTTTTAATTATATATTTTGCTTATTAATTTTATAAGGTGTAAAACAACAATAATATAATAACTCAAAATTATAGTATAAAATGAAATTGGTTGAGACAATTATAAATCAAAATAAAGTAAACTACAAAGGAATAGAGAGAACCAAAAATTAACAAACATTTTTTTTTTCATTTTTTTTCTTTTTAAATTCACCTGCTTTGTAAATTAAGCAACAAAGAAAGTGGAGAAATTTTGGAAAATTTCACTTCCTAGTCTTTAAAAAAAGACGAGGAACTGACAAGCTTTTTTTTTAAATTCATTTAATACCTCATTTTTTTATTTTTTAAAAAGACGAGGTTCTATGCATAAATTACATCATCGTCTTTTAAATAAACGAGATCTACAAAACAACTATATTTTTCAAATAAGTTTGAAAACTACCATATTTTTATAATTTGTTTAAAATTTAATAATATTAATAAAAAAAAATCCCAAATAATTTGTACTACTTTCTTAATTAGTTTATCCATGTATTATTTGAAACGTGGCATTGTTAACTTGAATCATGAGATTGTTTATTGTTAAATGATTCAATTTGTTCGGTAATTTTGGTTTAATTTTTCTCTATTTGTGATTATTTTCTCTTTACAATTTGTTATCTTAATTGGTCTCTTCACTCTCCGTCCACGCATGTTATAATTTCTTTATTGCTTTTATTGTCAATTATTTTGACATGAGATTTCATAATGTGCTATTAGAGCCTATAAATTAGTCAAAACATGCATTTGACCCGAAAAAAATGAAATTCAATTCAAGAACGGTAAATTTAAAGAGATACCATCTTGAGAATTTCATATTGGAAAAATATTTCTTAATGTTTCTCTAATATTTATGATGATTATTTACTTTATTGTGACTTGGCCTTTTTTTTTCAATTATGTTTTTAACATTATTTTAATGTTATTGAAGATATTTAATTCGTTTGTACGAAAATATCATTTTCAACCGAACTAATTTAGAAAAATGCGTAGTAACAAAATTTATTTGACATAAAATTAATGAACTTCGAAATTGTATATGAGATTTAAAATTGGGATAACCGACTGATAGCCTTAAATTAAGCTTATCTATCATTAATGTCTACACTTCCAAAATTTTAATATGATGTTTGCCAAAACTAAACAAACCTAAAACGCAATATTAGGTACACCATAATTTTTTTTGGAAACCATCTTAACGGAATACATGAAAGAGCATCAAAATTAATAACAGATTCAAGCCACATATGCATATTTTCCATCCACGTCTCTCCGAAATGGCTCACCTAGCTAACTCATGGGCCACCCAAGCCCACCCAGCTAACTTATAGGTCACCCTATTACAATTTACGAGAAATATAATAAAAATTTACAATATGTAAAAGACTCAAATACTCTCTAATTTCTTCCAAACTAACCCCTATATGTGACTAAAACATGGACTTGTCCCTGAATAGTCTTCACTAGAGTTCATACCCCAAGAGTTCACTACCTAATTAGCACCAAAATTTAGGCTTATGTTTATTTTCTCACCATCTCTTACTCATAGTTTTTATATTTTTTAAGTAATTAAATATTTGAATTTTTTTTTGCCAATTTTCAATAACAAGAACAAGTTTTTGAAAATTATTTTTTTAGACTTAATTTTAAAAAACAAAAACAAGGATATGATTATCAAACGGGACTTTAGTTTTTTATTTTTGAAAATTAAGCCTATAAACACTTCTCCCACCTCTAAATCTCTTGCTTTGATATCTACTTTTTAACCATGTTTTCAAAAACCAGTCAAAATTTGAAAATTAAAAAAAATAGTTTTTATTTTTAGAATTTGGCTAAGAATGCAACGCTCTTACTTAAAATCGATATAAACCATGGTAAGAAAATGAAAGAAAATAGACTTAATTTTTAAAAACTAAAAACAAAAAATGAAATGATTATCAAACGGGGTCCTTAGTTTTCAAATTTTGGTTTTAATTTCGAAAACACTCATAGCTAAAATGTATATAACAAAACATAGAAACCAATCCACGAAAATGATATTTATAGACTTAATTATTAAATTAAAAAAAAATCGTTACAAAACTAGAACAATATGTCTTTGCAAACCTAACAAAACTAATTTAAAATGCAATAATTTGTTCGCTGGTAATATATTTTTATAGTCCCAAAAGTAATTTCTAGATAGGTTTAGGTTGGTTAATTCTCAAAAGAAAAAAGGTTGTTACTTCATTCTAAATGAAAAAATTAAAATATTTAAAATATTTCAATTTTTTCATTTGTGTTGGGTCATGATCACAATTGGGACTAAATCCACCTAAATGGGCCTTAAGCCCAAGAGATCCTAGGAATCCACACATGGAAAGTTAGGCCTCGATCGTTAAAAGGCTAAATCCAGCATTATCCCTTTCACGAAAGAGGTAATCGGTAGGTTGAGTTGACTACCACCGATAAATCTGTCATCCTCATACACTAGGGTCTACTTGGAATGACTGGCAAAAAAAAAAAAAAAAAAAGTTTATAAAAAATTCATTTTCATATAAATACTTTTGATAAAAAACTCCTTAAAATAAAATTACACATATATTTGATATCTTTTTATTTTTATATACAAGTTTGTTTGGTTTGTTATATACTTCAATTATTTTTATTAATGTCAAATTACCCTAAACTAATAATTTAAATCATGGTTCTCCAAGTTGGTAATATGGGGTGGTTGTCGGTTGTGGTGGCCAGAGGTTGGCTAGCAAGTGGCCACTGGAAGGTGGTAGCTAGAGTTGATCGATGGTGGTTGTCGGAAAATGACTGTCGATGGTGGTTGTCGGTGGTGGTCGCCAAAGGTGGTTGACAGAGGGCAGTGGTAGCCAAGACAACATAGTGGAAGTGCGGAATTAGAGAGAGGTTAACCATTAAACACTCAAAATTCATTTTTCTAAAAGTTGGCTTCAAGTGTTTATCCTAAACCAACTTATTTTATAATTTTTTTTTTAAAAAAATCCATTTCGAATAGTTGTCAAACACTTGAATTTTTTTTTTTATAAAATAACTTATTTTTTAAATTAAACACTTTAAAATATATTCCAAACACACTCTAAATTAAGAAATTTAGAATTGGAGTGTGTGGTTTTGTTTACCTTTGCAATAAGCCCCTGTAATATACACTAACCTAAGCAAAAATGTGTAGTGCACACAAATATTATCCTAGGTGTAAATTATTGCTTTCCTAAGGGATTAGTGAGAACTTTTAGCTTAAAATGAATTCAAAATAGTGGAATTAATGTTGGGAATGACTAACATAACAAAAGAAAATATAACTGAAAAACCGTTTTAATTAATTAAGAATTAATTGTTTGTCTCAATTAATTCTAAAACCGTTTTAAAATTAATTTGAAAACGGTTTTCTTTTGTTTTAAAAAGTGATTTTTATTTTTCCTTAAAAGAGAACTCTTAATTTGGAGGAAAAAGAGAGATAAGAATTTTATGTTTTAATCTTGGTTCTTCACTGATTTCTGAGCAATTTTCATTGATTCCAACCCGTTTTCTGACGAATGCACGTCAGCGATCGGGAGTTGTGTTAACCTTGGGGAGAAACTGGTTTTGACGATTTAGCACCGAGGTCGCGCCGATTTTGCTTTCAAGGCAGTGGATTTTTCACGGCACAACAACAATCAACATTTGCAACTTACAATTTGAAAGCAAAATATAAAAATTAAACAAAGTCTTTTTCAAATGTTGATCAAATCTAAAGAAGGTTCTTCCAGATCTGTGGTAGAATTAGCCAGTGAGATAGTCTGAAAAAAAAAATTGCAGAAGAAGAAGTCCAGAAAAAAAATTATCGAGCATTCGTGGAATCTACAGATGGGTATTCCTATTATTACCCCTCTGGTTGGAGGGAATTTGATTTTTGAACCCATGATTCCGCATTCAAGAATTGATACCTGCAACTACAGAATGTTAGAGGTTCATACCAACAGAGAAAAAGAATATCCATGAAGAAAGTCCATTAGATGAGCGGTTGTTCGTGATTCATCGCCATCGTTCGTGCTCCTAGTTTTGTGATTTATCATCACCGTTCGAGGTTTGCCGCCGCTGGTTGTACTTCGCCTCATCCGTGGGTTTGCAGTGATCTGTTCTGGGTTCCATTTTAGTGGATATAAGTTTTGAGGCTCCACAAACCCAGAAACGAAACAAACCAAATCCTTCAAAGAAATTTTGGTATCAAACTCACCAGGTATTTTGCTCCAATTCAAGTTTTCAACTTAGAAAAAGCTGTGTGAAACAATGTACAGTGGGGGTTATATTGCTAAATCTACAAGCTTGTCACCTAAAGCCACAGAGAATGATGTTTACGATTTTTGTTCTTTCGCTGAGTCGTGGTGGAGCACGTTGAAATCCTCAGGTGAATTAAACATATATCTCCCACGGTATATTTCATTGATGCTAAATCCCTTATAACTTCAATTATATGTCAACCTATAACCATTAGTTAGTTATACACAAATTAAAAGCTTTGGAATAATTTGTATCAGTATGCTAATGTTTGCTGCTTCCCCTGTGAATTTTTTTTTTTTTTAAAAAAAAGAATTGGAAATTTGATTTCCAACTCCTATGGTGTTGAGGAGAAGGACAAATGGGAAAGAACATTTGGGAATTGAGTATTGAAGATCTAGTAAAGGCAGACTTAGACCTACTTAAACCTTGATGATGAAGTTGTGGAATAAAATAAACGGGGCTAACCATTTCATCCTTGCATGCCATGATTGACCAAATATATTGGAGATTATCTCTTCCTAGATCTCTCACTATATGTATTAGTGTTGGCAAGGTATTAATTTAATATTCTATACAATTTCTTAACTTATATAGACTTGAAAACATTGTTGAGTAGAATTCAATTACACAAATAATGATGAGAATCAATGTAATAACGTGTCCAAAAGTGAATTTCTTTGGATCTTTGTTGTTATTGATATTTTAATTTTTTTTATATATATATGGTGTGGGAATTTGACAAATTCATTTAATGGCAATATTTGAGCATGATATTAAATATATATATTTTATTAGTACATGTTTGAATATTTCATGAGTAGTAAACTCTATTACCTCAAATGGGATGCTAATGTGATCAATTCTAAATAATGTTGGATGTGGTACTTTGTTATGCATGATTCATGTTAAAAAGAATATTATGTTTGGCCATTAATTTCCCTGAAGTTGAAAAGTATTGTAATTACTTATAATATAGTTTGGCCATATAACATTATTTGTTGGTAATATGAAAATATGTAAATTCCATCAATTTTATGTGGAGGCTTGTAATTTGAGATATTGTCTAAGCAATAAAATATGTGGATATTTTATAAGGATTTTTAATGGGTATATAAGTTAGAACAACTATCTCTGTTCGTATGAGAATTTTTGAGGTCAAATCCAAAAGTAAGGCCACGAGGGTTTATACCCAAAGTAGATACAATACCAATTGTGAAGATATTTGGAGAGTTGTTCCTTTTAAGTGGTTATTCTGTTGACGGCCTTATGGGTTGTTGGATGTGTATGTTTACTGTTTGAAATTTGCATGATTATGTGATGCACATTGTTGATGTATTTAGAATGTCTAATGTAAGTCTTTGATATGCCCTGACCATTACATATATTAATTTTGAAAATTGATATGGGACAATTTCTAACTTATTTTGTAAAGTGGAATCAAAGTCGTGTTCCTAGTTTAGTCATGTTGATATAATTCTTAAGTGTCGAACAAAGATGTAGCGGGACCTCGAAAGTAGTCGTGGTGTGATCCATGTTTGAACTTTATCGAATAGGCAGTATGCTTTAGTGAAAATGAGTTAGCCTAAATAAGAGTTGAATGGATGGCTACTTTAGGGGAGGCTTAGTTGGTCCTTTGTTCGAGGGAGGAATATTGGGAATGCGACAAAAGTCCCACATTGTTAAGATAAGGGGATGATCATGAGTACATATGTTTACGTATAAAGTTATTTGTCTTTGTTTTATTGAGCATGTCTAGGACCATGAAAAGAGAAAATGTCGATTAGCTATTTAGCAGCTCATGAAGAGACATATTGAAATAAATCAACTAGGTGTGTGTAAATAAGACATCGAATATTCTGAGTCATACTCTCGTATGACTAAAATAGCTACTATAGAGTCTTGATAGCATTTGCAGCAATATGTGACCATCTAGTACATCAGATGAATGTAAAGATAACATTCCTTTATGGTGACTTGGAAGAGGAAATATATATGTGACACTACCTGAAGGTATGTAAATTTACACAATCTCTATACAGTTTTAAAGTAAACTATTGTGATACATGTGTTTATACTCAAAGTTGTTTGGAGTTGATTGTATGATTATCTGTTTGTATGTTGACGATATATTGATTTTTGATACAGACATAGATGTAAGTAACAATACTAAGTCATTTATGTCCTCACATTTTGAAATGAAAGATTTAGGTGAGGATAATGTGATACTTAGTGTTAAGATAAGGAAAACTGAAAATGGAAATCAATCACACATTGAAAATTGCTAAAGAGATTTGTTTTTTTTTTTTTATGATGCTCCTGTAAGAATATCTTATGATGCTAGTATGAGTCTTAAGAAAAATAAGGAAAATAGTGTTTTCGATCTCAATATGCAAAGATTATAGGAAGTGTTATGTTTTTTATGAACTATACTAGACCTGTTATTGCATATGATGTGAGAAGATTGAGTAGATATACACATATCCTAATAAAGATTATTTGATTGTCCTTTGCCATTTACTAAGGTATCTTAAGGGTACAATAGTTTATTGTTTGCATTTTAATATTTTTCTGCCATACTAGAATGGTAGTGTATGCAAACTGGGTAACTTAGAATGACGAAGTAAGTAAGCTTTACTAGTGTATGTGTTCTTATTGGGTAGAGGAGCTATTTCATGGAAGTCTGCAAAATAGACTTGTATAGCAAGGTCGACCGTAGAGTATGAATTTATTGTTCTATAATTAGCAGGACAAGAAGCAGAGTGGCTTAGAACCCAAGATGCACCATTGTGGGGGCATCAGTATGAATGGCTTAAAAGCCTACTAGGAGATGTACCATTATGGGGGGCATTAATAGCAGTCCCTTTGCATTATGGTTCACGGGCTGCCATAGGAGTTGCCAAGAATAGTATATATGAAGGCAAGAGAAGGCATATACGCCTGTGAAACAGTTATTAAAAGGAGGATTATTTCATTGTAAGATTTGAGAGGATTTTAGCAGATTCTCTCACTAAACCATTATAGTAGTTCATAGCCCTTTATTTGGGTGATCTATTGCGATAGACTTGATGGTCCATAGCTCTTTATCTGGGTGGTCTTTGTATGGACTTGATGGACAGAACTAAAACCTTTAAAAATTCCATAGCCCTTCTTTTGGGTGGTCCTAATATGGACTTGATGGATAACTGTAAAATCTTCATAGCTCAGTTTTGAGTGGTTTGTCTTTGACAGACTTGATAAAGTTGGTCCTAGTATGGACTTGATGGATAACTATAAAATCTTCATAGCTCAGTTTTGAGTGGTCTGTCTTTGACAGACTTGATGAAGTTGATCTTGGTATGAACTAGAAGTGAAGTCTTCGTAATTCAATTTTGAGTGGTCTATTGTGATAGACTTGATGAAGCAATTAACGTGATTGTGAAGGTGTGACCGCCTTCTATGAAAAAGTTTAAGGGTTTTTTTTTCTAGAGCTTTCACGTTGACCCGAGATTTTATGTGCATGACCTTAAATAGCACGCTTTTTATCGCGGAATCAATGGAAATTTAAGGAGTAAAACGTGTTGTGGGGGTCTCAACCATAGTTATTGAAAGTTCAAGAGGTAACTCACTCTCTCTAACAAAGTTGTTGCCCCATTTCACTATGCATCAATTCAAATCGTCAAGATATTGATGTTTAAGTTTGGTCTCCTAACTTTGCTCAGAAAACAGATTTTATAAAATGTCTTTTTGTTTTGTTTGGTAAGTCATTCGTGGGGGATTATTGGGAATGACTAACATAACAAAAGAAAATATAATCGAAAAACCATTTTAATTAATTCAAGAATTAATTGTTTGTCTCAATTAATTCTAAAACCGTTTTAAAATTAATTTGAAAACAGTTTTCTTTTGTTTTAAAAAGTAATTTTTATTTTTCCTTAAAAGAGAACTCTTAATTTGGAGGAAAAAGAGAGATAAGAATTTTATGTTTTAATCTTAGTTCTTCACTGATTTCTGAGCAATTTTCATTGATTCCAACCCGTTCTCCGACGAGTGCACGTCAGCGATCGAGAGTTGTGTTAACCTTGGAGAGCAACCGGCTTTGACGATTTAGAACCGAGGTCGCGTCGATTTTGCTTTCAAGGCAGTGGATTTTCCACGGCACAACAACAATCAACATTTGCAACTTACAATTAAAACATATCATAATTAAATTTTACTCTATGTTACTGAATAAAAGCAACATATGCAATGGAAATGAAGGAAGGAGCTCTAAAGTATCCAAAAAATCAACAATAAATATGAGCTAACAGGTAATATAAATATAGGTTCGAATTACGGAATATCAATGCTTTCTTAAGTATAACGCTCGAGCAATTAACCTTACTTTTCCAAACCACCCGGCAACATCTCATGAAATCCTCTCAAATTTTTTAAATCTTTAAACTAATTAATTTCTATCGTTCTACTCCATTTTAAGTTACCGACCAAGTTGATAATTTTATAAAATAACTATTTTAGACCCAATAATTTTGTTAATTTAAGATATTTTATGAGTTTAAATGGTTCGTTTGCATGAAATTAAATTAAGTCCAATGAATATTTTAGTGTGTTTAAAGCGAGTAAATTTAATAGTGGAACCTACAAATTCTTTGGACCAAGACGTGGAGTTATGGATGCTATAAACTACCTAAACAAGAATTCTTTAGTAAAAGATTAAATCCATTGAAAAATAAAATATACGCATGCGGGATGAAATGGTTGGTGCTATCTCTTACAATAACCAATCATTGGTTTAACTGAATAACTAAATAAAATAGATAGACCCCTCTCTTCGTCGTCAATGGATCTTCTCCATTAAAAGATCTCCTATATGGATAATACACATTCCAGTTCAACGAGCCTAATTCTAATTGTTTTTGTTCCCAAACAAACCATATGGCGATTCGTCCTATTCAGATATTTGACCAAGAAACACCAAATTCTCTTTCAGGTTGGCTCGGAAAGGGGAAGGAAGGCTAGGAATGCCAACAAGCCTCTATTATTGAATTCACTCGACTCAATAATACCCCATTTTTGGAATGACTTCCTGACTTTCTACTTCTCAATTCCTTAGCCCAAACACTCCTAAAAAATTATGTCGCCGTTGTCGTCGTCAAGATCACTGCTTACCGTCGAGGATGATTGGATGATCGCTGAAGGTCCTCCGTGAAGTGATTCGCCGGTCCCATTGAGGTTGTGAGGCTGAAAATGAGTAGAGAAATTAGGAATAGAATTGAGGTTTTAAAGGGGCAATTACGACTTTTCATCCTTTTATAGTCCTAAAAGTCAATGAATTTAATAAGTGGTTTTACATCAATCTTGTTTGCCCCTCTAGAATTTGTCATATTTCTTAGGAAAAATATCAATTTTACTTTCTTAAATTTTCGATATGAATGGATTAAATCATAATTATATTATCTTAAACGTTAAACTTTTGTAAGTATATCAATTTATACATTCCATCACGTTATTGTTTAGATAAACATATTTAGAATTTTATCAATTAAACTTATAACTTTTAGGGAAATTTTTTTAAAAAAAGAAAAAAAAAAATGAAAACTATTTACACAAAATAGCAAAATTTTTAGATAGTTGTGATAGACGCTGATGAAATCTATCAATGTCTATCAATTTTTTTTTTTTGGATATTTTTTTGTAAATAGTTTGACATTTTTTCTATCTATGAATCACATTACTATTTTATCAATTTAGTAGAATTTTAGTGTACCAATTTATACATTCTATTATGATTTAAACATGTAATCATAATAAAATATCTAAATTGATTATTTTATGAAAGTTTATAACTTTAATTGATAAAAGTATAAGTCTCACATGATTTTATTCCAACAAAATTTTTAATTGAAATAAAAAGAAAGAATTTAGAAATTTAATTGAAACAGTTATATTTATAAAACTAAATTTGAAAGAAGATAGTTTATATTTATACAACCCAATTTTTTCCAAAAGATTTGAAGGAAGATTACTTAAAAGGGTAACAAAGTCTTTTCAATCTCCCAAATGCCCTAAAAATCAGTAAATTAAAAAGTGGCCCAGAAGTGTTTATGACCTTAAAAATTGTCCTTTTTTTTTTTTTTTTTTTTTTTTTTTACAATTTCCTAATATTTTTATATATTTTTGTGTGGTTATCTTTGGAGCTCATAGGGGTCTTGGAAAAGTGTTGGTGGAAATATGATGTCAACATCTTGCTTTTTTATGCTTATTTGTTCAAGCCCTTCAGCAAATTTCTTCTTCCAAATTGAAATACGAAGTGGAGAGCGGAGTGGAATCGGTAGGGATGGAGTTGGAGCCGGAGATTGATCGGTTGCCGATTGACGTACTGGCTGACATTTTTGCAATGATCACCTACTTCACCGATTTGGCTCAGTAATTGATTCTTAATTTCAGTTTTTATGAATGTTTTCATTCTTCAATTGCTCTGGTTGGTGTTGTTGTTCTTAATTTTTAGGGTTTCTGTGATTGGGGAAAAACGCAGGGCGTGCGGGGTTTGTAAGAAATGGAAGGAAGGAGTTAAAATGTCTATTGGTAGAAGAAAGAGTTTGAGCTTTGCTGGTTGGAAGATGGATGATGATTCCACTGCTCGCCTTATTCGCCATGAATACAGTCTTCGAGAGCTCGACATGTAATGTAATCTCTGACCATGTTTCCAGTCAAATTGTTTAAATCGTTTTTGTCATTTCAAAACGATTATAAAACATAATGATATAAAAATAAATTAAATATTAAATTAATTTCTAGTGATAATAGAATATACGAACTGATTTTGAAATTTCAGCATAGATTTGACCGGAATTCATGGTTTTTGTTTTTTTTTTTTTTTAAATCTTCTTTTCCTAAATTATTTATATAAGAAAATTTTAACAAATAAAAAAATTGCTAAATTATTTATAGAAAATAGTAAAAAAAAAATATTGATAGCTTATTATTGATAGACTTCTATTACTGTAGACCGCATCTATCACAACTAAATAGTTTTTCATATTTTTCTATTTTTAAAAATTTCCATTTATATAATATATATTTTCATTTTTTTATTAAACTATTATATGAAATTTTTTTTTAAAAAAAATTCTTATAAGATTTTTCTTTCTAATTCTTATCAACTTTTTTTTTTTTGGAAAAAGAAAAAGTTTTAGTTTTAGTTATTCAATTATGATTGAAGTAGAATTTGTGGTAAAAAAAAGTTGGTGAAAAGGAAAGATTGAGAACTGCGGGAAGTTTAAAGTTGAACTAAGAGAGGGCATTTGTGACTTTTCACCTATAAAATCTCCAAAAACATTCTTCTTAAAAATGGATTTATTTTCAGAATTTAAAACTAGAATGACCCATTTTTGTCAATTTACCCTTATATATATATATATATATCATTGTTTTGTGAAGCCTGTGATATTCTTGATGTTTGTGGCTCATGTTTTTGGTTGATCTTGAAGGACGGTTTAGATTAGGGAAATTGTCAACTAAAAGAAGATTCTAATATTTTTTCTAAATATAATCTACCAAATTTTATATATTTTTAAATTTTCTTCCAATTCGGTTCTCTTTATAAATATTATATCAAAATCTTACATAGTTTTTTTTTTTTAATCTTTTGCCTAATTTCTAATTCCAAATTAATTCACCAATCATCTAAATGAATTTTTTTTAGATTGATCTCTAAATTTTGGGAAATATTAAATTTTTTATATTTTGTCCATACTTTAACTATTTTTTTTTTGTAAAATTTAATCTTCCCAAAATTTATAAATCAATTTGCAATCATCCAATTAGTTAAGTTTTGAATCTAATATTTGGTAAAGATAACTGAGTTTAGAGAAAATTTGAAAATATATAAGATTTGTGTAGATTTCATAGTATTTGAAAAAGTAGTAGAATCTCGTTATTAAATCTACTGAGAAAGGGCCAAAACAAAAAAGTTGTTTTTTTAACTAAATCTGGTGGTCGATCTTGCCTGAGATCCACCAAGAAAAACTAATTTGACAAATTTTTAAAAATAGTACTAGTTTTGTAAGATGAAAACTTTAGGGTGTTATTTCTAATAATTTTTCTTTAGATTACTCTCAACTCCATGGGATACATTATGAGAGTAACTCCAAGAAAAAGAAATAAAACAAACTCTCTGTCAGTAAAAAAAAAAAAAAAAAAAAGCTTAATTTTTAGCAACATTCCCAAAACAGCCCAGGCCATTTCTGTCTTCATTGTTGTAGTCTCTACTCAAACAAAATGCTGACTGGTTCATCTTGTAATATGTTTTTTTTTTTTCAGCTCAAGAAGCCGTTGGGGTTGCCAAATAACAGACCATGGATTGAATGAAATCTCTCTTGCAAAGTGCATTCCCAACCTCAAGTCCATTTCACTTTGGGGTATGGTAGGGATCACCGACACGAGTGTTGTGCAACTGGTATGATATTATCTTATCTTAAACCAAACATGCTTGAAGTGACCTCTAGATTTTTGCCTGTCATTAGAATCTATTTCAATTCTTCATTTTGAACTAGTTTAGTTATTTGAGACGATTGAAAAAGATTTTTATTTGTTCTGGGATCCTTTATCCTTGCCTGGAATCAAGAGGTTTAGACATTACTTCGCTGATCTTTAATCTTTTGAAATGGCAGCACATAGACTAAGCCCTTAAAATAGGCCTCATTGTGTGAATTGGAGTATGAGTTTAGGTGGAAGTTGAACTACTGAATTTCTTTACATTTTACTTGTTCTAGAATATGTGTTGTTTGTATCTTCATTTCTCTGCACCAATAAGTTTTGTGTATTGTCTTAGTTATTTTGGATCTTCTAAAGTCCACCTTTGAAATGTAAACACCATTTTAAGAAATCCTCTCGTCCTGAAATACTGACTCGTTTGGATTGACTTGAGAAAAAAATGTTTTTCAAAAAACTCATTTTTATTTAAACTTTTCTTGATAACAAATTGTTTAAAATACACTTCAAAATCTATTTTAAATAGTTGCTAAACATTCCAATTTTTTCTAAAATGACTTATTTTTTAAATCAAACACTTGAAAATAGATTTCAAACACACCCAACTTTAGAGGAATTTAGAACTTTTTCAAGGTCTAGTTTATTGTGCATGATTTTGGAAGTATTGTTCTCACTTGTTCTTAAAGTAAATCTTCATAAGAGAAAAAAACAAGAAACAATTTTCAAAAAATGTTAATCCACATGCCAACATCGGTATAGCTTTATCCATATAAAGTATGTACTCTCAATCAAAAGATCAAAGGTTCGAATCCCTCACTCCCAGATATTGTTGAACTGAAAAAAAAGGAAAGAACTTGGTACCCCACATAAGCTTCACTTCACTTTTGCTCCGAAAGAAAAAAATAATTAGCTAAGGTTATAATAATTTGTGAGGTTATAATAGTTTGTAGAGTTTAAGCTATATTTGTGATGCAAACTATTTTAGTCTGGGTTCATATAATCTGTGTATGTTAGTCTGAATTTAGGATTTATGTGTCCGAGTTTAGATAGTCTGTATTTTCGAAAAGCTTCTAAATAGCCTGTTAGCATCCCATTTCCACATTTTGATGTCTTTCACACCTTTTTCTAAACCTGCATTTGGTTGTGTGTTCCCAGATTTCCAGAGCCAACTCCTTGCAAAACCTGAACATAGGTGGCACTTATATCACAGATATATCTGTTCTTGCAATAGCAGATAACTGTCCAAATTTGAAGGTAGATTATTCTTAAGAAAACTCCTTCACTGCCATTGCCAATCCTTTTCATGAAGAATCATATAATACCTACATTGTCTTGTACAATCTTTAATCATTGCATTTCTTTCTTAATTCTACAGACCATTGTCCTCTGGTGCTGTCGCCATGTAACGGAGAGTGGACTTCTTATTCTTGTAAGTAAATGTCGCAAACTCGAGTCGATAAATGTCTGGGCAATGAGAGTTCCTGTAGATTGCTTCATCGGTTTGGTCGCAATAAGTCCATCACTTCAAATAAAATCAAGAAGTGTTCTTGATTCTATGTGGGTGTAAAATATGTCACTTCAAGTAAAACCAAGAAGTGTTCTTGATTTTATGTAGCCTGTTGTGTGAAAAATATGCTCAAATATTTGCATCCTGTAAAGCTTCTGTTGTATGTATGTATATATATATATTATATATATGCCTTCATCTTTGTGTTTCCCCTCATTTCAGTCAAATATAGATTTGTCATAATTTCCCCAAGAAGGCTGATTATGTTATTTTCAGTTTATTTCAAACCAAATTATACTCACTGAGTATGTAAAAACTAAGCTCGCTTATTTTGAGGCTAAATGTCTTTTTATCACTATAGTCTGATAAATACATTTTCTGGAAGGTAAAATGAGCTTATGCTTAACAGTAAGTGACATGGTTTTCCTTTCTGTAAGTCAGAGGTTTGATCCTCCATCCCTGTAATTGTTGTATTAAAAAAATGCATTTTCTTGGCACATAAGTATCAAGATTTGATTATAATTTCTTTAGATTCGACTAATCCTTTAATTGTTTCTAGATACGTCCATCTTTCCCTTGTCCAAGCAATGTATAGCCACTTGAAAGAACTTCGTTGAGATAATTAAGATCTTTTCATTTTCACATGACTTTAGACTCTAAGTCAAACATTCTTAACAATCTTGAGGTTAGAGTTATATGTATAAGGTGAATTATTTGTCTTGTAAAAAATAAGGTTAGAGTTAGAGTTACATATATAAGGTGAATTATTCGTCTGGTGAATTATTTCATTTTCACATGACTCTAGACTCTAAGTCAATCATACTTAACAATCTTAAAAATGAAAAACATCTTTTCACAACGTTAAGGCATGTTTGAGAGTGATTTTAAAATGACTAAAATTGCTTTTGTTATTTTCAAAATGAACATGTTTTTAATCCTTCAAAACTAATTTTGATGGTTGAAAATTGCATTTAAAAGTGTAAACTTGCAAACTAAATTAATTTTGAGTGATTTTAACGATTTTAAAATCACTTCTAAATATGCCCTTAGTAATCTTATGAAAAACCGAGCTTGAAATTAGAGTGTAAAAGAGAGGTTGAGGACACCCTTGGAATTTCTCAATAAATCAAAAGGAGTTCCGTAATAGAGATGAGAAGAGACGATGAGAGAGAAGGGATGAAGAAGGGGAGAGAGAAAAAACAAGAGAGAGGAGAGGAGAGTAGGTGGAAAGAAAAAGAAAGATTAAAAGAATATTTTTTTTTTTTCATGTTATCTTGCCACTTGATCGTTTTTTATTTTTTTAGTATTAAATTTAAAGTTTTTTTTTCTGGTGAATTTTTTAAACTTATTCTTGAAAATTCAAAAACCAACCAATTTAAAATAGGAAGGACTAAATGAAAAAAATGTACTTTTTTATAAATTTTTATTTAAAAAAAATACTATAAAAACAATAAAAGAAAAAAAAAAAAGTGGGACGAAGAAAGGGAGGGATGCACACGCATCTCAAAAGAATCCAGTCAATTAAAAAAAAAAATGTTGATTCAAATAAAATAAAATGTCTACTTAAATATTTTCAAAATTACTTGTTTTGTCTAATTTTGTTTAAAAACAACAATATTATTCCTATTAATCCACTAGACTTGTGGCTGACCATATAATATTTGACTAAGGAGCCTCTTTTTTTGTATGGTCCAAAATCCATGTGCATTGATCTTGAGAACAAAATTTTAGAAAAATATCAATTTATACCCTTCAATTTAAGGAGTGATATTAATTTAACTTTGAACTAATAATTGTATCAATTTAAATTTTGAACTTTTGTAAATGTATCAATTTACACCTTCTACGACTTTTCTTTAAAAAACCAAAATTGATTGACTTATAAAAATTTAAGAGTTTAATTGAATTAAATTATAAGTTTCACACGATGTTGATCAAAAGAAATCTACACGAGAGTGTAAATTGATACATTTGTTAAAGTATACTTCTTGATGCCTAAGGCGATTTTAAGATATTTTCCTTTTTTTTTTTTTTTTTAACTTGTTTTGTTTCTCTAGCCCGTTTACTAAAAAACAAAAGGTTAAAAATATGTTATCGTGTGATTTGTATTTTGAATTACATTTTATTTTAATCCTGATATTTTAATTATCTAAATTTAGTTCTTATACATTCAATAAAGGGAAAATTAACTTTTTGGTCTATAAGTTTTGAGTATAATTTTTAATCAGTCCCTACATTTCAAAATGGTACTCTTTTAGTTATAAATTTTGAGTTTGAATTCAATTTAGTTTCTCGATTTCAAAATGTCACAATTTAATCGTGAGATTTGAGTTTTGTTTCAATTGAGTTACTACGTTTCAACATTTACACTCTTAACCTCGATCTTTCACTAAGTAATCATTTTTAGTGTTCGGCATTCATGTCTATTAAATAATTTTAAAAAAATTATGAAGTAAAATTTAAAAATTAATATTAATTAGTGATAAAAAAAACAGTGAAACTTAATTAATTATAATTATTCTAAGATAGTATTAAATTTTCATCGATATGTCGATATTTCCATGTTTTCATGGGTTCAACATCGACAAAAGGAACGAATCAATATTTCCATTGTATCATAAAAAAATTCATGAAACATAAAAGAATTAAATAACAAAATGTTACTAATCTAAACATAATATAAATAATAGACTTTTAAAAATTATAAAAATGTTATTTATTAATTTAAATTTATTTTTTGAATTTTTTTGTTTATTTTTTCAGAATTATGCATATTTTATCAATATTTCTATTTAATTTCTATAAAATTAAGGTTTTCGATATTTACGTGGACAAATGAGCATTTAGTAAACTAAATACCGTAGTTAAAAGTGTAAATCGTCCAAACCTAACAACTAAACAAATATTTTCTCCTTCAATAAACCTTCAATTAACAATACACTAACTAAATTGTTATACATTTGGAAGTAAACATAGGAAGCAAAATGATAATGGTAACGAAAAAGTTTATAGTTGTTGAATCAGAATCAGTCCATGAAATTGGTAGGATGAATTCAATACAGCGAAGTTTATGATGCGAGAAGAAGACAAGATGAGAACGCCATCGCGGCGAGCTCCTAGATTCATGACAAAAACTGTTCGCTCATATATTTTGGATATTTTTGAAGCTCAGAATCTTGTAATGGTGGCGATATTATGTCAACATCCTCCCTTTCTCTCTCTTCTTTGAATCTTCCCTTTGCTTTTTTATGCTTCTCTTCTGCCAAAAGTAACGAATTCAACTCGTGAATTTCCTCCACCCCTTCTCGTTTTTCAACGCCACAAACTTCTTCTTCTTCCAAATTGGTATACCAAGGTGGAGAAGCAGAGGAGAGGAATGGATTCGGCTTCTGTGTGCTCGGTAGGGATGGAGTTGGAGCCGGAGATTGATCGCTTGCCGATTGACCTACTCGCTCATATTTTCGCCATGATCACTTCCTTCACCGATTTGGCTCAGTAATGCATTCTTAATTTCGGTTTTTATGAATACGTTTTTTTTTTCTTCAATTGCTCTGGTTCTTGTTCCCTAATTTTTTAGGGTTTATGTGATTCCGGAAAAACGCAGGGCGTGCGGCGTATGTAGGAAATGGAAGGAAGGAGTTAAGCTGTCTCTTGGTAGGAGAAAGAGTTTGAGCTTTGCTGGTTGGAAGATGGATGATAACTCCACTGCTCGCCTTATTCGCCATGCCTACAGTCTTCAAGAGCTCGACATGTAATCTCTCTCTCTCTCTCTCTCTCTGTGAAATTTCAGTCTGCTTCTTAAATTTTCTTCAGATTGCTTTTCTTCGTTGCTTTTCTTCGAGTAGTTTCTGATTACAGATAGCTATTGGTATTATGAGAAGTGAGAGATTTCCATTTTCCGTTTATCGTTAGTCGGCAATTTGATTATAAAGCACAAAAACAGAGGTTTCTCGTAAGATATGATATTGTTTGGGCATATTTTCGGGAGAAGGTTCTTCGAAATTGTTTTATAAAGCTGATTATATTCTTCTATAAAATATGGATGATAACTCCACTGCTCGCCCTATTCGACATGCCGAGCTCGACATGTAATCTCTCTATCTCTCTCTGAAATTTCAGTTTGCTTCTGAAATTTTCACTAGTTTGCTTTTCTTCGAGTAGTTTCTGATTACAGATGGCAATTGGTGTTGTGAGCAGTGAGATGAAACGAGTTTTTCAAATTCGCTAGGTTAATCAATTCAATTGGCTTTCCGTTTATCATTAGTCAGCCAATTTGATTATGAACCACAAAAACAGAGGTTTCTCTTAAGATGTTACGTTGTTTGGGCTTATTTTTGGGAGAAAGTTCTTTAAGATTGTTTTGTAAAGCTGGTTATATTCTTGATGTTTATGGCTCGTGTTTTTTGTTGATCTTGAGGACTTTTTTTTTTTCCCCAGCTCAAGAAGCCGTTGGGGTTGCCAAATAACAGACCATGGATTGCATGAAATCTCTCTTGCAAAGTGCATTCCCAACCTCAGATCCATTTCGCTTTGGGGTATGGCAGGAATCACCGACAAGGGTGTTGTGCAACTGGTATGATATTATCTTATCTTAGAACAAACATTCCTAAAGAAATAGTCCTTAAAATAGGCCTTAATTTGTTATCAGAGTATGACTTAGGTGGAAATTGAACTACTGAATTTCTGTATATTTGACTTGTTCTACAATATCTGTTGTTTCTATCTTCATTTCTCCACCAATATGTGTTCTGTATTGTCTTAGTTATTTTGGATCTTCTAGAGTCCACCTTCGAAAAGTAAACAACAGTTTAAGAGATCCTCTGGTCCTGAAATTTCATATTCTTCAGAGGAATATAGGGGGAGATTTTGACAACAATTTTTTATTCTCTCTATTTCAGAAATTTCTTAATGTCTAGGTCATTGTGCATGATTTTGGAAATACTGCACATATTGTTGAAGATTTCAATTTTTTACTTGTTCTTAGTATTTACTCTCAACTAAAAGGTCATAGGTTCGAGAACCTCATGCCACATATTGTTGAACTAAAAAAATATGTTCTTTACTTCACTTTTGTAACTAAAAGCTGTTTTTGAAGAACTCCTAAATAGTTCATTAACATTTCACTTCCTTTTTCTAAACCTGCATTTGGTTGTGTTCCCAGATTTCCAGAGCCAACTCCTTGCAAAGCCTGAATATCGGTGGAACCTTTGTCACTGATGTATCTCTGTTTGCAATCGCAGATAGCTGTCCAAATTTGAAGGTGATTATTCTAAGAATCTCCTTTCACTTCCTTTGCTAAACCTTCTCATGAATCATATGATACCTTCATGTTTTGCACAATCTTTAATCAGTGCATTTCCTTCTTAATTCTGCAGACCATTGTCCTCTGGAGCTGTCGCCATGTAACGGAGACTGGACTTCTTATTCTTGTAAGTAAATGTCGCAAACTCGAGTCGATAAATGTCTGGGGAATGAGGGTTCCTGTAGACTGCTTCATTGGTTTGGTCGCCATAAGTCCATCACTTCAAATAAAATCAAGAAGTCTGCTTAATTCTATGTTGCCTGTTGTGTGAAATATGCCCAAATATTCACATCCTGTAAAGCTTCAATTGTATGTATGATTTCATCTTTGTGTTTCCCCTCACTAAAGTCAAATATAGATTTGTCATAATTTCCCCAATAAGCTGATTATATGTTGCTTTCAGTTCGTTTAAAACTAAATTATACTCTCCCAGTGTAAATATAAGTGTACGTAAAAACTAAGCTCGCTTATTTTGGAGCTAAATGTGTTTATATTCTTATTCCTATGTTCCCATAAATACATTTCTTTGTTACCTAAATGTCAAGATTTGGCCAATAATGTCTTTATATTTGACTATCCAAATTCCATTAAATTCTTCAGTTTATACGTTTGAATTGACTTTCTATAAATACTTAGAAAATCAATCCAAACAGCCTTAAGTGTTTATGTACATTTTCAAACCAATATTAATGATTTATTTAGGTTGATGTGACTAAATTGGTTGAGTTATAGTTGAATTGACAGTTTACTTTAAACAATCACATTTGCTTTATTGTATATATAAAGAGCATGTAAATTTTACTTTTTCCAGTGAATTTAATCATAATTTTTTTTTTTTTGTCTTCGTCTCCAAAGTCGAGTTCGTTAGGTGGGTTAAAGAATAGCGAAAGAGCAATGGTTATAATATGTATATTAAGTTTAATTTAACAGAATGAGTTGATATTTTCAATCTCTCAAACAAGTTTCTTGATGAGATGGCTTCAATAGTAGGCAGGATGAATGGTGCTATAATGAATTGAGTGGGACAATAATTCAATTAAGATAGGAAGCAAACCAGGACAAACAAAAGGATATTAAGAAGTCTTCAATATAATCCATAAGAGATGATTGCATTACAGCCACTCATGACAAACACTGTTTCACTTTGCCTCCAAGGAAACCTGAAATAGAGGGAAAAATGAAACTCGATAACTATAGTCGGTAAAGAGAAGAAAAGAGTAATACTTAAGTGCAGTTTTTTAGAGAAAAAAAAAGTTTGTCATGAAATAGCTTGTGATTGGATACTTGAGTGAACTGCACAAAAATTGGTACAAATTGGAATATACCCAAGAACATATAAAGGACACGTGCATTTTTCATAAGATAAAAATGGGAAAGAAAAATAACTATACCAAGGGAGAAGAGTATGATTTCTTTTCTTGAAGTGAATATACTTTATTAGTAAAGATGAAATATGCAATAAAAAACCATAACTTTTCAGGGATAAGAACACCAATTATCATTTGGTTTGATCTCCCACTCATAACCCGAAAGAATTTTAATACAAAATGTTCAATTTGAATACGTAAGGCTTCTCCTGTTCACCAAACTACTTGTCTAAAGAACATTTTGTCAGCAATTCTATAAAATTCAAATATCCCAATTGTTATTTCTAGTTCGAAAAAATGATATCTATCTCCTTGTCGAATAGAAGTGCCTAACAAGGTCAAGAAAAATTAAACACTTTGTGAAACCATTAGAAAAGCTAACACAAAATTAAGAAAGAAAATTCAGAAGAGGGAACGAAGTTTAATAAACACAAATCTTAATGACAATTACATTATATCCTAGAATAGAACAATGATAAAGCAATGTGATATGGTGAAGCATTTTGCATACCTGAACTAGCTCGTTTCGTATGCCGGGACTATTTTTGTTTCTGATCCTCTTGTACCTCTGCAACTACTTACCTTCTCCCTGGATGAAAATCTCAAAATGTATTTCCTTTAATGTTAAGAGTCTATCACTCTAATAGCCAATTTTGGCAATCTCTATAGGATGGCTGGGATGCACACCAGGTATGACTTAATCTTTACATACAATATACTAGATTAACCTCCATGACTAGTTGCTCAAAATCCAATTAGATGAGTGTTGATTGTAGTTTTTAAGAATGCCAACAATGGTAAGTAGAAAAACCAGAGAACCAAATGATTCGGCAAATGGACTGTCATAGCTGATGATTTCGAGAATTGAACAGACCCAGTAAAGCTACCAGAGGTACTGCTCATTGAGCCAGTGTTAGGTGCTGGAATACTCTTGCAAGTACCAGGAGGAGCTCCCGCCTGAAAAATGGTATCAATGATATATTCTTGTAAATGAGTATTCAAGACGATATCGATAAGCAAAAGGACATTGGTATTAACTTTGCAGAATCAAAATTCAATGAAACAAACCACCAACCAGAGCCAAAATGGAACCTAAACTAGTTAAATTATGAGTTGACAGGATGCTGTGGCAAGCACAAAAGAGCTGTTAACTTGTAACAGCTGAAAATATTTTGGAAACTGTTGTAAAACAAGAAGTGCTGTTTTAAAAACAAATTTCTCTTTCATGAATCAGTTGGTAAAAATATTTCTGAATTTGGTTTTTATACCAGAAGCAAAATAAATAATATTTGCTGTTTCTGATGTCCCCAAAACAGATTTTTTTCACTGTTATTCAAATATATTAGGGTTCAAAATAAATAATATTTGAAATATATATATTTTTTTTTATATCCGTGAGTGTCTGGGCCAGCTTACGCGCACCTCGACTAATCTCACGGGACAACCCACCCGACCCTACAATAGGCGGGGTAATAATAGATTATAAAAGGAAAGGAAAGCAGAATCACAAATGTATTTTTAAATATTATTTGAGGTAAACAATGAAAAACAGTTTTTTTTTGCCAAGAATTGTCAGCAACCATAACCTAAACAGTTACTTATATTTGAATTAAGTTATAAGATACCAACCTTGCATTTAAGACAAAAATGTGAGTGCTCATTTGTATCATGATCCAAGAATCCAATGTCAACAATTGAAAAATCTAAGCATTTGTGTTTTTTGCTCAATAGAAGCTTTTGCTAGCAGCTAAGAAGCACGGACACGAATACGAGACACGGATACGACACGGACACGGCGACACGCCATATTTTAAATATCTAGGACACAACACGGCAAAGACACGTTTATTAAAACATACATTTTTAAAAATATATATCATTTTCATACCAAAATATGATGCATTTATATGCTTAAAAGACTTACCTTGATGTATATCACACTCACAAGTTATTATTATTGCCATATATGTCTTTTTAGTCTACTCAACAAGTGTTCAATGCATGTCTAACACATTTGTTGCACTAACAAGTGTCCGATGCGTGTCCAACAAGTGTCGAAGTGTCGGAGTATCCGACACGTGTCGGACACGGACACGCTAGCCAAACTAAAGTGTACGTGCTTCTTAGGCTAGCAGATCATGAGGTAATGAATGTTTCTTAATTTGGTAAGAACTAGTGATCAGTTTGTCATCAGTTTCCTAAAGGTAAGGTCATCGAGAAGCTTACAAGAAAATAGAACAGAAACCCATTATTCTACAAACTAAAATAAGAGACTTTCCATTTGAGAAATAAAACACCAACTCAAATGCCCAGACAAAACCAAGAATTCTGAGAAACAAAAAGTTCAAGAGTGATTACCAAATGTAAACTAGTTCATATAAACAAACTTCAACATAGTGACCAATTTGAAAGCTTGTCTAGACAAACCTGGCAGGCAGCAAGTGTGCTACACCCACATAGCGTCTGGCCGTTTATCTTATCTAAAGCGTCAAAGACACCTCCGCCTTCACTTCTCTGCATGATCATCATGATATGTTACTCATTGTAAATTTCGATCAATACTCGGTTTTGTGTATACTAAATTCATACCATGTAAAAGTTAACAGCCAAGAAGTTTGGCAAGATATTCCCAGATGCTTTATAGCATGTGGAGATCATATTAAAAAGTGGAGCTGAATGCTCCTTGCAAGCCTCAGCTTCCACTGGATATGTTGGGAAGTAATTCTGGAGGAATAGAGAAGAGCTTCTTGATCTCAGTGATTTTGATTCTCTTCGATTCGGGCATGAACCAGGTACAACTCCAGGATCACCAGCTGAAATCCAAAGAATATGAACTTGTTCATCATCAAGACAAAACTCAAAGTCATGAATAATGATACATTCACTTTACGCTTACGTTCATTTTCCAACATGTACTTCCACTGGTAAGCAATTCCTTCCTCGGCTTCCTTCGATGCGATGGATGTGAAAACAAGAAGCCGGTGATTCTGTTGCACCATGTTAGTGACTGTAGGCCAATCTTCTCCCTTCTTTGGCATGTTGGATACTGGAAACCAGTATTTGTCCAGCCCAGCACTAGTGAAAAGATTTGTCAACCCCTTTGGAGTATGCACATAATCTTCAATTATAATGGTCACAATTTCAGTTGGGTTCTCAGTTAAGAATGCTTCCACTTCTCTTAATGTGTTAATTGCTGGTTGCTGAGAACACCAAATGTCAATAGTCACAATCTTGCTTACAGAACCAAAAAGGCCAAACAACATTTTCAACATCATAAATTGGAAAAAAGTGGAAGATGGAAGAAGAAGATTGATTACAAAAGCAGTGAAGTTGAAACATTGTCCCCTGAATGAATGGCAGAGCCAGATATCGTTTCCGAAATCATACATATCCAGCATCAGTCCCCTCACTCCATTCTGAAAAACAAGTAGAAAAACATACAAGATCAACAGTGTTTACTAGTAAAAAAAAAAACTGAATACAACAGAGTATAAAATGAAGCATATCCAAAACATTAGAACAAATTTAGGACATCAAAGATGAGGCACATCTGTCTTCCAAAATCCAAGAAACATACAGATCATAATAGCAATGAGCAACAAGCCTGAAATCACATACTCTTAATTGATTAGTTACAGTATCCTCTTGATTGTAAAATGTCAATCTCTGAACTCCATCCAAAGCCGGAGCATCAACAATACTGAACGAGTTATGAGTCACCAACCAAGTGTACTTGTTGAATGGCAAACCATTAATCTAAATCTCAGAGAAAAACACAAAAAACAAATCAAAACCACAGAAAATCATTCGATTAATCCTCCATTCTAAAGAAAGCTATCAACTCAAAAGCATACAACAGAAGTGGGAACGGTTGCTTGGCCTCTAGTACAAACAGGTTGATTCTTGCCAGAAGCAGGGCAATTCCCACAGTAGAGACCTGACCCACAATCCGTGGCAGCCGTACAAGCTTCCAGAACCTGAAGATTCTCAAAGTTTAATGGAAACCCAGAAGGGAAAAAGAGAAAAGAAAGAACACCCACATCGAGATTCAGTAGAAAGAGAGGAAAAAACCTGGCAATTTCCATTAAAGCAAGCGACTGAAATGGAGATAAGGAATGAGAATAGCGTCAGAAAGATGTACAAAATGGCAGAGGAAGAGGGAAGTTCCCATAAACTGCTCGATAACATTGCAGAGCTCAGAGAGAGCACTGTGAAAGAAGAGAGAAGAGAGAAGAGAGAAGAGAGAAGATCGAGCAAAGCAAAAGCGAAGTGTAATTAAATTAACAGAGAAAAGAAGGTGACAAATTTTGGGTATCAAACGCGGGCTTTTCTTCCTTAGCTTTAATTTTCTCTTATTTTAAGACAAACTTAAACCACTTTTTTTTTTTCTTGCTCCCTCTTAATACTTTATTTTATTTAAGGATCTTGAAACTATGTCGTTTTGTACCAAATCTCCTTTTTGCATCTTCCAGGACTTCTAATTTTTTTTTCTGCTCCCTCTCCTACTTTATTCCACTACAATCACCAAAATTATTATAGAGTACGTTGGGAATGACTTTTTCAGTTCTTAAAAATACTCTTCAAATCAACTTATATTCAAACCTGCATAAAATTATCTAAACAATGATAGAATATTTAAAAAGTTATAAAAGTTAGACTACGACAATGTTTAAGATTGTTTTGGTTACGTTATAAATCTTAATTGCATCTTTTTTTAATAAGTGTTTAGTAAGATTGATTGTGGATAAATTTGTTAAAATCATTTCTTAATCAAACATTTATGACATAATAAATTTTCAATTTTCAATTGTATTCTTTATGAATTAAAATTAATTTTCTATATTTAGTTTATTCCTCTCACAATCAATTACTATTTCCAAAATTTTCAAATTGATTAGTTTAGTGCCACCAATTTTTTCTTTAAATAAATCATAGTTTCATATAAAAAAAATGCACTTATTTCTCCTATATTTAAAAATAATCTTATACTTAACAAATAATTAGAAGAAACAAGATATAAATTTAGGTTGAGAGTATATATCATATAACATTTTAAATAATTATTTTAAAAATATAATTATCAACAAAAAGAATATACAAATTTTGATGGAAGGTCTATTTAGCCATTATTGTTAATCGTAAAAATTTAGCATTATTTACCAAATTCTATAATCTAATTTTTCACGTTTAAACCTGAAATTTACCAAACACTAATTTACCTTATTTTATAACTTATTTTTATAGAAACACAATCGTTAATAATTATTTTATAAATTATGACAACTCCAAACTACGATGTGATTTTTGCTTTTCCAATGTCTAAAAATGAATTCGTTGATTTTTTTTTTTTTTTAGTATATACATAAAAGTTGAAAATCTGAATCACAAATCTCATAGTCGCTAATACATCTCAGATGTCAGTTGAGTTATGCTCATTTTGGCATGAATTTATCAAAATTGGTAATTATGTAATGATATTGACAATTAACTTATTTAATGTCACTTCTAGGTTCTTCCTCATTAAGAAATGAAAGGGATGAAATTATAAGGTAATGAATATGAATGGGTTGAAGTTGAAATTTGGGGACAGCTTTAAATACTTTAACTTTGTGAAGTACTTTTTGAATTGAGTGCTCATCACATGGTAGGCCACTATCCATTCTGCAATCTGCAGAGTGCCTTGACATTGGTCAGCATTCATGGCCTTCATTTCTTCTTCAATAGATAAGTTTAGGGCAATTGCAAATCCAGTTTAATTGTGATAAATGTGTAATAAATAAAAAATAACTATATACTCAACAAGGTAGAGTACGGGCCAGAGTGAGTATAACGTAATAGGATTTATCATTATATTCCATCTCTAGAGGTTGGAAGTTCAAATTCTCATACTTTCACTCGTTATAAGAGAAACGTCTTACCCTGGTAGGTCAATTTACAAAGCTCGGTTCTGTTTTCCAGATTTTTGGGTTGTAGTTTGGCGTGGGTCTTTTAGGATTGTTTTGGTACTATTTCGCTTGTGTTTTCTTCGTTGGATCTATCATTTGCTAGCTATTTTGTACTACTTCAAAGAATGATCAATGGCGAAGAGACAATCCCCGTTTCGCTTCAAGAGTAAGATTGGGGGGTTTGGAGGTGTAGTTCACATTTCTTAGAAGGGGCTAAAATCGAATCGAAAATTGTTGGGTACCACTATGGGAAGTATGCCATGATTTTTACTTCATCGCTTAATAGTCTATCAATATTATTTAGAAGATGGAAATAATATTTCGGAAGAAGATCGAACATGAATGTAGAGTTAGCCTCATAAAATCTTTTAAAACCGAGTTAGAAAATCTAATGATAAGAAATTAGGACTATTTTTTCCCCTTGAAAGATTAGGACCAGAAGATCATGGCTGTGGAAGGGGATCATAACTCCTTTTACAAGATTTGTTGAACATGATGAGTAACTTGATAGTGTCACACTCATTGAGAGTTAAGTGATTTGCCCTACTCAAGATGGACTCAAGCAGGATGGAAATTTTTTAGTACTTACATGGCATGAAAACTTTCATACTATCTCCGCTCATTATTGTCATCTGAAGAATTTAAAAATAGTAAGTCTCATGAAATAAAATGATATAATAATTAATGATGTGTCAGATTTTTCTTTTTTTGTTTTTTTGAGACAAGGAAAGATACAAACTAACCCAACCAACTATCTCTTCACTATCTCATCAAGAATGAGAGAGAGAATACAATCGAGAAAGACCTCTTTCCATATCAAAGAACAACCCAGAGAGGAAGCCAAAGCTACAATAGCATTAGCAAATTTGTTCTCCTCAGTTGAATGTTTTCTCAAGCATTCATATTATCGTATGTAAGGAGTATGCACTATCGTAATACTTGAAATGTTTTCTCAAGAATCTATCGATAAACAATATGCTTAAATTATTTTCATAAAGTAACTTACTAAAATGGCTTCAAATGACTAACGATGAAAAAGAAGATGGTATACATTTCAAGTATTAAACATGATAATTTGGCAGAATCAAGGAGAAAATGATGACATTCTTGGATTTGAATTCCCCCATCTGTTCTTTAAACAATTAACCAATCAGAGTGTCAGTTAAATTGTAAGTTTGAATCACAAACGCGTGTATCCTCTCTTCCCCCAATCCTCAAGCTTTTCACTTTAATGTGGCCAAACCAAAAGGGGATAATAAAAATTGAGTCTAAATTTTCCTATGGAAGTAAGTAATAATCTCTCTACAAATTGATCCAAGAATAACACCTATGATCTACCATCAATTGAGGACTGCTGCTTTTGTCTAAAAGAATTACAATAATTTTTAACTTACCAAGTCCCAAATGAATCGTTAAATTAAGCGAGTTTCTTTGCTCGACCACTCGATGGAGCACCGTCGTCTTTTTTTGACCCTGATGCTTCAGGCTTCCTAGCCCAAGCCGGGGCTCGATCAGGCTCGTATCTATAATCATAAAAGAGTTCCTCCCCAGCACTGATTCTTTCCTTGGCAAAGATGCCAACCCGGTGATCACCCGCAACCATGATGACCTGCAATAGATAATTAGCAGTTGAATGGAGGCATTATGGAATTGTTAGCAGATTAGGATGAAAATATGCATAGAATGTACATGTACCTTGGCGTAGCAATTCGGATCCGGAGAATGATTAGCAAATTTTAATTTATCGCCCTTCCGATACGCATCAAGAACAAACTAAACGAAGCATAAAAAATCATGTCAGAACTTGCATTGCCAATGGGAGTCCACAAGTTATTACCAAAAAGAATTAAAAAGTAGACGATGCTCATGTTTTCAAACTGAGTGTTAGAGCAGAAACATGCCTGATCATTCAAGTTGAACAGAAACGACGAGTTTTCACGATCATATATTTTGCCCCGCTTATCAGCCTCCCTATGTGAAATTAACTCCCCAGTATACTCGCCAAGATATTCGTGTTTGCCAACACTATTCTGGAGGTGGCAACACAATTTAGCAAGGCAGGCAGCATTAGAACATAAGTTTACAATAGGTTGAACTTGACGTTACCTTTAGAAATGCTCCCCAACCAGAAATATCAGATCTTCCGAGTAACACCTACAAATTAGAACCAAACTGGAGTCAAGAAACTATATCACAGTAAACTCCCATCGATAACAAACTATAACCAAATCCCTCTCTGACCATCACAAGAAACTTTCCCAATTAGAATTAATTACAGAAAAGAAATAAAAAGACTATGGGAGATGGGAGATCAAACCTCAAATGTTGAGGTTGATAATACAAGTTCATGTCAGTTAAGATAGGCTTATATTAACAGAAAAGAAATTAAAAGAAAACGCTATTTCCTATAGAAACCCAAAAGATGGTTGAATTTGCCAGTTTCTAACACCACCACCCCCAATCCAAAGAAACATCGACAAACACTATATTATTTCTTTTCAACCTGGTATTCCATAGGAAAGACATTACAACATTAACCCACAGTTTCTTGACTTTTCCCTTGAAATAGGAGTGCTCGCGGGTTGATTTGGATGCTTGCCACAAAGACCAAATCATTGGACATAAACATAAAGAGAACTAAAATCTACTAGATCCCTTCTAGAATATCTCCCCAATCCTGCTCATTCTTGTTCTATGCAGCTCAACCAAATCTCCCTCCCCTTCAATACTGTGAATATTTATTTCAAAGTAATCTGAGTTTTAACAAGCTCAGATTTCCCTACAAACGTACTATCCAACCCCCATTTTAAATTCCACTGCTAGTTGCTTCCGATCAAGCTTCAGAGCCCCCCATAGTTAGGAATCACTAAACCCGGGCCCAAGATGACCTCTACGCTACCTGAAGGTAATGGAAGGAAATTTTCAACTACCATCAAGTTAGTTGATAAATTTCAACTAGTAGTCATACTTGAGCAAGGAAGTACATATTAGAAGTCAGAACTAAGAAGGATTTAAGTGCTCCCCTTACTCTCTCAACTCCTGGACTTTACCCAAAAGTTCCCGTCGCACCCGCCACAACATTGCTAGCTATAAATCATGCTGTCTACGCATCATCTTCCTCATCCCTGTACATTACTTTCAGTAACCCACAAGCTTTCAAAAGCACACAAATAATAAATAAAAATTAAACTTAAACTTGACTTATCAAAACTGGCCAGTAGCCTCTTCATACATAATCAGCAAGGATGAAAAGAAATTTTACTTTAACCAAAAAATAGGCTTAATCACGAAGTTCAAATCAATAACACTGATAGCGCCACTTTAAGGTGCATGGCCAAATGCCTAAAAGATGTTATCGAGTTAGAATCTACCAAAATAACAAAATAGTTAATGATTGCAGGAAAAAGAATCCACGCAGAACATGCTATTTCCTACCAAGAACAATTTATAATGTATATAGCATTAAATTTATCGTAGTCGTTAGCAAGATATACTTCAACGGAATGCAATAGAACTAACAACAAAAATCTTTACACCAAGTTTGAAAAACTGAGTAAGAGAAAATGAAAAGAAACAGTAAAGATGTGATTACTCTTTGTTGCTGTTTCAGAAGAAGCTTCATGTTCCTGCACTCATAATTATCACCTCTTTGGTTGGGAACCCCAAGAGTACCATCACCACAGCTACAAAGGCAAGTTGCACAGTAAGTTAATGTGCACAGCGAAATGCACTCAGTATGAAGCAAAAAGGTAATATCCGATTGATGTATGACACATACAAGCATGCACACAAGTACACAAATTAAATAATCCCTAAAAAGAAATAATTAACTTCAAAATACTTAAAATTCCAACCATATTAATTAAAATGATTATTCTACTAATATAAATTTACAGAGATAATCACCGCCAAAAATTATAACAAATATATACACGTAAACAAATGGATGCATTGATAGATAAGTGTGCATGTGTGTACACAAGCATGAATTAAGGGTACACACAAAATCTAGACAGCTAGAACTAGAAATGAATCTAAATGCAGCTATCAACATTTTCTTAAATGAATGCAGCTATCAATGTTAATAGCACCGTGTACCAGTAACCATATTTAGAACAGAATTTTACAAATAGGAAACATGCAATGACAGAAATGATGTATATAAAAGATTCTAAATTTCCTGAAAATCTTGCTTATTTGTTTGATTCTCACCATATGGACAGTTTATGAAAACAACTAAATAAACGATTGAAAAGATTGGCACAGACATTCATCAGCTTATCATACTCACATACATAGTCCCTTATCATTCCTGTTGTAAATAACATCTCAATAAACGATTGAAAAGAAATTATGAACTCACCTGACCCAACAATTCCTACAAACATCTGGATCACATTCTCTATCTGCTGCAAAACAAGGACATTGACGACTACGACATTGACTTTTGGCACAATGGCATCCTCTAAAACGATTCTTGCAACTCTTAGGGCACCTATAATAAAAATTAGGATAAATCAAATGAGTATCAAAGCCAATAATCATGGATGAGGTTTGAAAATATATAAATAACACTAAGAGAAAAAAGAAAAACGAAATTCAAATGTCATCCCCACTCTTCAACAAGGAAACCGTTCAATAATTGATTTCTGAATCTAAGGGCTCACCCACAGTACTTCTCACAGCAGGTGCCATTTAAAAGACAGGCACACTGCTTTCCACAGGCAGTTTGGCAACCACATGGATTATACTGTCTGCACGGCTGATCTTTCCTTTCAGTTATTCGCTTCCGAATTGAATGGTAAGCAGCTGATTTCCAAGTATATTTCAGTCGACGAACTCTACCCCTTCTACGTAAGAATCTTGACCTTCTTCTCACCTCATTATTCCCCTGAAAATTTCAACATTGAACTTGACACAAAAGGAAGAAAAAGTAGCCAGGGTGATAAAAATGGAGCATGGGAGAGGCAAACTGGAAGCTATTGATCATGTTTCCAATATCCA
The DNA here is from genome assembly GCA_002890555.2 of Lagenaria siceraria. Classification (NCBI taxonomy): domain Eukaryota; kingdom Viridiplantae; phylum Streptophyta; class Magnoliopsida; order Cucurbitales; family Cucurbitaceae; genus Lagenaria; species Lagenaria siceraria. The sequence continues at coordinate 7,162,280 of CM016491.1, read as the reverse complement.
ACCTTGGTTTTTTTTTTTGGAAAAGGATACCACACTTTTCATTAAGAAAATAAAAAGAGACTAATGCTCCAAAATATAAGATACAAGGAGAAAAAGAAACCTAAAAGCCATAAAGGAAACAAAAGAATAACCATAAAGTAAAGTAAACAAAATACTAAGGAAGAAACTATTAAAAAGGAACAACGAAACTCTCCCAACTACAATTAATATCTTGAATGGAAAAACCCTTAAAAAATCCAACCTTGGTGTAACCTTCAAGATGAGGATTTGACCCATCACCCACTTGGCTGCCATTCTTGTTCTCAGAATAATTCATGTATTGAAAAATTTCCCAACAGGTCTTCATCCCATTTAGTAAATTCCTTGCTATTAAGCAGCTATATGAAAGATGAAAACCATATAAACTATAATGAGAAATAATGTGCATAAACTCCAATAATAATGTAGAATATATAGATAGCAAATTGTATCAATGTATGCATATAACTGTTGGACTTATCTATATCTTACTTCTGGATTTATATCCAGTTTACCATATTAATAATTTGTGTTCCAAATTCAAAATGCTAACAAATTTTCCACGGAGAAATGAGAGGCAAATTTAAAATGTACGGTAAGCCTATATCTCCAAAGACCAGACAAGATATGCAGTAGGCAAATGGAAACAAAAAAAAAAAAAAAAACGGTAGGAATGCCTAGAAGCCTCTTTCTTGACTCTTTTTCCTCTTTTGATCTTTTTTCGGATTCGATTCTTTTCACTGCTTTTTTTTGGTGCAAAATTAAGTCACCCTTTTAAACATTACAACTTATCTTTTTTAGTTACCAATTGGCAATCTCTCTTGTAATCACCTTAAGGTATTCTGAGGTATTTTCATGATTTCATTTATTAGTGAAATGTTTTTTTTTATCTAAAAAATGAAAAACAATGCATATAGAATCAAGCTCACATGGAAAAACATCAGTAAGATATGCTAAAGTTCATACAAGAAAACGTAACTGTATGCACAGACCTGTTCCTACCAAAAATCTCAATACCCTTCTCATAGAGACCTTTTTCAATAGCCTTCCAAGATTTATCATCTGCCAAGTCCTGCTTGCATAAATTTTCATCCACACACTCTTCTTTCCTTGAGTTGTCATCACAACTGTCGGCTGGTAGATGAGTAATTATCTCATTTGATGAATTATTGATTGTTTCATTCTGCTCAAATTTGTTGCATTTCTGAGTCAGGGATTCCCTCCTCCTAGACCTTCCAGGTGTAGGAGATCTAATATTCTTACGTGAAGAAGAACTAGTATCGTCATTTTCTTTACATGAGTTAGATTTTAATTTCACATCATTTGGACAATGACCTACACTGGCTAGAGATTCTGACTCGGAAGCAGCCATTTTCTTCTGCCTTTTCTGCATGCAAATGAGAACACGCTCAGCAACCCGCTTGCTGTTCCTTTTTCGAATTCCACCCGCTCCTGTTATCTTAGAATTTGGTGGAGGTGATTGATGAATAGTATTCCCGTCCTGCCTGGGTCCATTCTCTGACTCACTGCTTTCTGATATGTTCTTTGCATTTGATGAGGCACTTTCACTTTGATAGGATTTTGCCCTTCTTCGACCAGCTTTACAAGAAGATTTCTTCTTTGTGGAGAGTTGAGCTCCAGTACCATCAGATGACATGGGATGTTTTTCTTCCAAGTCACTGCGAAGTGGGGAACCCCCTGTACCATTTTTGTCTGATTTCAGTACCTGTGAACAAATATACAAGGTTTTGACTATTGATATAGATAAAAGGAAATATTGTTCAATAATCAAACCAAGGAAATCATAATGGTAAAAAAAACCAACACATACTGATCGATAGCAGAGTGGACCACAGAGTACATTTTCCTCGCCTACGGGACCCCATTTAGGTTGTTTCTCAGCCTGAGTTTTTTTTTTTAGAACGATAACTTCAATCAATGACAGCACAATATCAATTCATAAGTAGATACTACAAAATATACATATAACCAAGTATGTACATGATCTTTTAGCATAAACTTACAGGAAAGACAAGATCTTGAGAACAACCATGTAGTCTACAATCAAAGACCTGTAGCAATGAAAACATACCAAATATTGAGTAAAAGACTATAAATACAACTCAGAGAAGAGCAACTACAGAAAACTTACAAGGCAACGACGGCAAAATAGATTGTCAAAGGAATCAAGAGCTGCATCAAGATCTTTATCAAGAAGAGTACTTCCAATATGTGAGATCTCCTCATTGATCCTATTATTAAAACACCCTATAGCCTTTTCTCCCTGGGTAAGCACTTCATATCTTGCCTGTATAAGATGTTTGATGGTGTTTCATATCTCTGTAAAGCCAGCACAAAGCAAATGGGAAACAGCTGGACCAAAGCTTACACTCTATGACCAGTTTTAATCAGATGGAGCAGAGAAGAGAAACCCATCTAAATTTTGTATTATGCAATATACAATTCCATACCTTTATTTCACCAGGACTTCTAGAGAAACAATTGGCAAGTGATTCTAGCACCAGATCAGATGAACCAATTTCTTTCATAGTCATGCTGTCAAGGTAAATAATAGTTGGTTATCTACTTATCTTCAATTTTCATATAGTTTTTGCAAACAAAAAAAATGAGTACTCGTGCATCATACATCCAATTGAAATGTTAAACTTTAACAATGATCAGAGGTAGCATTTAGCATATGAAAAAAAAAAATCAACATTAATTGGAAAATCTGTCTGATGATTCTCAAACACAAAGAACGAAAACTTTGTGATGCCTATACGTATTGTGCTAATATGATAGGACGCGGGAGAAGGAAGAAAAATTGCTATTATCTGATAAAAGGATCTGGAGAAGGCATGCGATAAAGGAGTTTGTATTATTGAGAATTTGAGATGCTATCATGGAACTAGAAGGTTTGGAACCAAATGGAGGAATTGGACAAGGAGATGTATCTATTCCTAAATATTAATTAAAATTTTCTAATGGAAGAATGATGCAAGATTTTGCCTCAAGATATTCGTCAAGTAGACCCTTTTCTTATTGTTTTTTCATTTAGTTATGTTGATTACCTTAGTCGTTCTATTTTCGAAAGTAGAGAGCACGACCTGGTTGTGGGTTTTAAGATTGGTAGCTACTTGCTTCATGTTTCCCACATTCGACATGCTGGTGATACCGTTACTTTCAGCTCAGATAGATTGGTTTCAATAGTTGCTTTTGGGCATGTGGTTCAGAGGCAAAGCTATATAAGGCCCCTGATTATACACAAGTATAAAAGGAGGGGCAAGAAGGGGAATTCCACAGGTGGTCCTAGTAATAAGTGGAACGAGAGTTGCTCACAAAAGAGTGGGGGACCAGCCAACGGCAAAAGGAGCTAAGGTTTTGAGAGGTTTAAGTAGGGTTCTGTGAATCGGCTGGGATGTGAAGAAATTTGTAGAGAAGAGTTGTCTTCTTGGAGAGAAGGCCCTAGCTCTCTCGAATGTGATAGATTTATCCACCTTTGTTTGTTCTTGTTATTTCATTGTAGTGAACTCGTGGTGATTTTCCATAAAATATATATATATATATATATCACCCTTGTTATATATATATATATATATATATATATAACAAGGGTGACTTGCCTTGTTCTCTGGGATTTTTGTGTTCTTGTTGGGTTTTTCTGTGTGCAGGAGGAAGAAACCTAACAAGCAAGCCTTGTAGAAATGTACTTTTTTTCCCTTATAAGGAACAGAGCAATGAATTTTCTTTTTTCTTTTTGGTAAGAAAATCATTGAGAAACATGAAATAATGCAAGGGCATACAAAAAACAAGCTCGATCAAAAGGAGTCCAAAACTGATTACAAAAAATGGTTCTAATCCAAAAGAACCAAATCACACTCATATAATTACAAAAAGGCATAATGGTCGAAGCCCAAAGGGAAGCATTAAACCTGGCCGCCTTCCAAACCTCCTCACCTGATCTTTCAACCTCTTTAAAAATTCTATTATTCCTTTCTAACCAAATACCCCACAAAACAACGAAGGAGCTAGCTTGCAACATAACTTTACTCTTCCCCTTAAAGATGGAAGCACCTCCTATAACAACAATCTACCATCCCCATCGCGAGCCCCCCACACACCAAACAATGTCCTCTAATGACTCCAAAGAAACTGAGCAAACTGACAATCCCACAATAGATAATAAAGGTCCTCCTCATGCCTCCTGCATAGAATGCAATATTGTGGTAACAGCCCTATAGGAAAAATATCTTTGGACATAATCCAAGGTACTAACTCTCACATGTGAAACCTACCACACAAAGACTTTACCTTCTTTGGAATTTCAGCGTGCTAAAGAGGGGGAAAAACAAAGGCAACTAGGGAAGGAGAAGGGATAGACAAAATACAAAATAATCTCAAAAGTCCTGCAAATCTGACTCCAACAGGAGAAGCAGATTGACAAACACATGGTAAATGGTCAAGGTCCTCTTCTTGTTGCTTGCTTAGAATGCACAATGTTTCTATGGTAGTCTTGCTAGAAAACTACTATTTAGGCCTGCTTAGGTCTTCGTGTTTGGAATACATAAACTATTGCTGACAAGCATAGAAGGAATGTTGAATTTCATATGACGAATTGAGGACAAGGTGAAAGTCTAGGCAATGGGATAATTATGGTGGCCATCAGTTGGTCAGTGTCAATTTTTTACACAAACCAGCACCCATTTGGAGATGAACGGTTGTGGAAGGTTGTATAAACCAATTGAAACCAATGCAATGATGAGTGAGGTCAATAGAGAGAGCCTATGTATCAGAGTCATGTCCAAAAAGGTTGTGATTCAGTGAAGAACAAATGATGACAAATAAAGTACATTGTGCATGAGAATGAGAAGGAAAGGCCAACTTGAAGTAAATAGAGGGAAGTGGCCAACTGGCTAGGAGTCAAGACCTTAAGAGCTATGACGAAGGGGAGGGGCCAGGGTTCAATAGAGAGGAGATAAGGATAGAGGAAGTGGTTGTGTTTCAATGGGGGGGGAGCAAACCTAGTGTGTGCATGTTAGTCAATATTGAATGAGAAAAGATAAGGGCAGTAGATGCATGTCCAACAAGGTAGAAGTTAAAAATAAAAAATGTACAGAGAAGCAAAACTAGCAGCTACCACTAGTTTTCCTTAAACTACACAATAATCAATGTTAATATAAGTATGTCAGCTGATCGTTTGGAAAATACTAATTCAAGCATGCTATTTTTTTTATTTTTTTATTTTTTGTTGCAACAACTTTCATTGAGTAAAATATGAAAGAATACATGGACATACAAAAAACCAAACCCACAGGCATGTTGATCTTTTTATTCAAGCATGTTGATCCACCGACACGGCAGTTTTGCATAATATAGACATACTTTTTTCTCTATCTCCATCTTCATATCCATGTTGGTTTTGCATAATATACACTTGTACATTTTTCTCCATCTACATATCCAAATAATGTTTTTTCTACACTTCTTGTAAAAGATAGCTTATAAATGATAGACAACAATTGACAGTGAAACATGAATATATATCATTCATCGTTAGCATAAGTCTGAATAGTGAATACAATCAATTTGGTTATACCAACCGAAGTATATAATCTTCAGATTCCACAAAATCTCTCTTTTCCTCTTCATCATCAATTACTTCTTCCTCACTGTCACTGCAAATGAGGGCTTCTCCTCCACTTTGACCATAATAAATTCTCCTTCGACCAACCACAGATTGATCTTCAGTCATTCTCTGATTTCTGCACCGAAATCACCAAATATTAATGAAACAAGTAGTTCTTGTGACTGTTTTACACATAGGCAGAAATGATTGGCTTAACATCTATCAAATGTATTGTAAGGCAAAGACAATGCAATAGGAAGTGAATTAATAATATAGTTTCATTCAACCACCAAACATTGGCCTACTAATTAAAAGCACAAGCAGTAAATTACATATTTTTCAAGTCACAGTTTAAGCTAGGATTTCCTCAAACCTAAGATACTATCTATCCTAAAGGCTTCACATAGTTCAATGTACAAGTAAATGTTATCCAAGATAGGTGGGTCACTTATTAGTGTTCTCTTTCAAAGCTCTTTAGTGGTTCTTCAATCATTTGTCAAAGTTGGGATGCTTTTGTTTCACAAATTTAAGTGTATTGTACTGTTCTGTTACTTATTTCCTACCGTTGGTGTGCTTTGGTTTGGGTTTTTATCTTGCATTGAGGGTTTTCTGTTTTGGTTTGTTTGATACTTTTAGTTTGTGTCTTTAAGCATTAGTTTGTTTCATTTAAAGAGATAACAAAAAATGATCACTACAAGTTTTTATTTCTCGCTTCAGAGGTTAGTATGAGCAATGAGGATGTCAAGTAGCAATTTGATAATATTCCTGTGGAAGACTCTCTGCAGAAGCCTGCAGAAGCATTTAAAAATCTTTTTTCAATGGATGACAGAAAGCATTCGGATAAGGCTTTACAAACAGTAGCATCAATGGAAAAGTATCCTTCTATTCCTTCCAAATTTCACTCATTAATTGAGGTGTGTGGATTACAGATGAAAGAAATCAAGCTCCAGTCACCACAAATTAAGATTTAACTGGACTCCAAATCTGGCTCGGATTATTTGAAAGAGGTAGCCCTAGATACGGCATCATACTGGTTAACCACAAACACATGTATCATACAACCATAGGTTTGAATCGTTGACAATTCAAAAAAAAACAAGATAATTACAAAGTAATAAACATATATAAGGAAATAATGAAGAAACTTAACAAACCTGTCCAAAAATATCCATGTAGTATAAGGAGGCAGTCTTTTAATTTCAGGAAGCTTAATAGGTCGTACAGCATTTCTTACTGCAACATTAGATCCAAGAAGAACTGCAGAAGATGCATGGCCATCTTCTTGAGATCGGTCATTTTCCCCATCACTTACATCTATACCATTCTGCATATCAAGTGCATCTTTCTGCCTCTTCGTCAATAGATCCACCCCCTTATCTGAATCACTTGTCCTTCTTATCCTTCTTTCTGTCGATGATTTCAACAAGTGAGTGGTGATGCCAACCAACTTCTGCTTGTTTTCTTCCATTCTTCTCTGAAGAGTAAGGAAGATCCAATAGAAATCAATAATTGGTACAATATGAACGCAAAACTCAACTTTAAGTTAGCTAAAGAAATGAGAAATTTAAGCCACCGTGATTTAAGCACCTGTACGGAGTTACACCGTTCGCCGGCAACTTGCTTCTTTAGAAATTCAATGACCGATAAGATCTCTTTAGGAGTAGGATCTTGTCCTCCTGGTTTCATTATCTGTGGAGAACAGCAGAAAGTTAGACAAGTTTTCAATTAAGTCCTGTAGAACGGAAATGATGACCTAATTTCTCTCTTTTATTCCTTTTCAATTATATTAATAGGCTTCACCTGCATCATAGGGGTCAAAAAATGTTGGAGATGATATTGGTGAAAACTCCAAAAAGAAAGCAAAACTTAGATATTGAGGTATTTTATTGATGTATGAAATAATATGAAACGAGGGCAAGGCGAGCCCAAACATGGAGTTACAGAAAGGTCGTCCATTTGGCCAAAGTAAAGAAAGACTACAATCAGAACAAGATGCTGCCATTTACACCAACAAAGAGCAGAAGAACAAATGAATAATAAAGGTCATCCATTTGGCCAAAGTACATTTCCGTAGCAACAAAACACACACAAAATAATGAAAATTCTCATGACATTCCACAAATATCAACCAAATGATTATTTTGCAGTGCGTATAACGTAGAAACGCCAATATTTGATACTAAAACTTCCGGATGTTGTTGGAAAGTTATCAAAGCACCCATGGATCAAGCATCTCATCAAAATGTAAACAAATCTTAAACACAATGATCAAAAGCCAACCATTTCTGACAATGCCGTCATAAAAATCGACAAGTCCAATCACAAAAGAATACTCTGGAATCAAAACAAATAAAAAATAACAAATTCTCGCCCGCAGTTACATTCTAAATTCTGGGTAACAGAAGCTAATAACCTGGGTGTCATCGTGCAGGTCCGATCTGTCGGCCGAAGGTGAAGGCAAAGAAGCCTTCGACGCCATTGACTTTGGCGAAGCTGCCGATGAAAACTTAAACCCAAATCCACAATGGGGGTTCGGATCGGGGTCCAATTCATACAGTGGGAAACCAAAATCCAAAGAAAACACGAAGCAAAAAGTAAAAACTGAGGTGGGTTATCAGCTCGAAACCCTAAAGTCAGCCAAATCAGGCATATTCAATCAAATGAACATGGGATTGGTAGTGGGTTGTTCCAAATTTCGACTGCGGCCATGATGGGCATTTTGGATTACAAGAATATATAAACCGGAGAATATGAACTGTTCAGAAATCAAAGTAAAAAGGGAAAAAAAGGAAGAGAAAATTTGGATAGAAACGTGTTGGTTTGGTGCAACGATCGAGAGAAAATTTTGGTGGGAAAAGGAAAGCAAGGAGGTGTTTTGAATTTATATATACACTGTAACACGAACTAAAGCTCTGAGCCTCTCGTCCAATGGTGGAATATGTGGCCACTCTGTACCAAAAGCTGAGATTTTTCAGAGATGATGTAGAAAAGTGCGGAGTTTTAAAGAGTAATGGCAAATCAAGGCTTTGATTCACAAGTGATTAGCATTTAGCACTACAAAACAATGAGTCTAATGGAATTACAAGTTCGTTCCTCCGACAAAGGGTCAACTATCAACTAAAACACTGTTTATTTTCAAAATATTTATCTATAATATCTCAAATTTCTTCTCTTTTTTGCTCTTTTATTTTATGGTTATATGAATGTATAGAGTAATTTTAGGGTTTATTACATTATGAAGATCGTTTATAAATGCCCTTGATGTTATCTTTAATTTTTAAAATTTTGGTTTTTATTTTTTAAAATAACTTTTACATTTATTTTAGAGCTCTTTTCAAATATAGAAAAATGAGTCAAATTATTTACAGGTATAGAAAAATTTTATGGTCTATGCTAGAATTCTATCTCTTTCTATAGCTCGACAAAATTCATTTGCTTAAGCGATAGAATTCAATCACAGTGAAATTTTTTTATATTCTGTTTATGTAATTTTCCTTTATTTTAGGAGAATTTTTAAAAATAAAAAAATAAAGAAACTATTTACATAGGAATAGAAATGTCTATAGTTTTTTTTTTTTTTTGTTATTTTCTATAAATAGTTTGACATTTTTTTATATGTGAAATTTATTTTTATTTTAAAAATATTTTTTTAATTTTTTTATATCAACAATCACATTAACCAATTCGAAAATTTTGATTCAACATAAATCATTTATCTTTGATTTTTATTATTTTTAGATTTGTTTTTTAATTTTACGTTAAAAAAAATTTAATAGAAATTTTTTATTCACTATCACATTAACTAATTCAAAAGATTTGATTCAAAATAAAATTATCGTATTTACAATCTAAAATTTTATTAAACCCTCATTTCCCATCAAGTATCTTCTCTTCCCTCCTTCCTTTTTTTTTCTTTTTTTTCCTTTTTTTGCTTTAATTTTTTATAGAATTTTTTTAGCTCCATGCCCATATTCCGTTTAAAAAAGAAAATTAATGTATATATTTATTTAATTTCAATTCAATTGTGATAAAATAATAAAATAATTCAAATACTTATTTATCTATTAAATCTATTATTAAATTGAAATGGTTCTAAATATTAGGTTTTCTTTAGTTAGGATTGAATTTAGAGATCTCTAATTCCAATTAAATTGTGATATTTTAAGGTTTATGTCTTCTAAAAAAATAATTTGTGTTTAAAATTTTTTTATATTTGTAAATAATTTGACTTATTTTTCTATATTTGAAAAAGACCCTATATAAAATTTAACTTTGTGTCTAATAGGTCATATTGTACATTCTTTGAAAGAAAAAAAAATCAATGTCTTGTCTATTATTTACTAAATTAAAATTTTAAGGCTCAATTAGATTAAAAAATTAAGTTTTTTTTGTCTAATAAAATAATTTTTTTAATATGTCTAAAACTTATTGAATACAAAATTGAAAGTTAATGTATATGTTAGAAATTTATGACTTATAAGACATAAAAAAAAAAATTGAGATTTAGTATACACAATTTTAAAAATTTAGAAACTAAGGACTTTGTTTGGATTGACTACATAAAAAAATGTTTTTTAAAAAAGTTGTTATTATTATTATTTAATCTTTTTACAACATTTATTTCTCTTACGGACTTCCTTTCAGTATACTTTACTTTTCTTTTATTTTTCAAAGCACTTGTCAAATCAAATCATTTTACCTTAGTTACATTTTAATCACAAACTTTGAGGAGACTTTCATTTGCTTAAATTGAATTATTATACCATGTTTCCTTGGGATTCGATACCTGGTCTATATCCAATTTATACTATTTGTCTACAGTGTATACTTGCACCTGGGAACAAAATGGCAGGGATAACCAACATTTTGGGAAATTTTGATGGAAAATACTGTTCATCTAATCTAGTTTTATATATAGTTTCAGTGGATCTTATTAGAGCTTGAACTTGATTGACTTTGAACTAACTTTTAGACTTAACCCAATAATTTTTATGATTGAGCCACTAAAAAGAAAGGTACACCTTATTGGTATATATAGCTAATAACTTTCATTTCTTTTAAGTTTTTTTTTTTTTATATCCGTGGATGTTGTTTGGGCCAACTTACGCCTTGACTAATCTCACAGGACACCATCATGGATTGAACCCACAACCTACCACCAATTCTTTTAAACCATACTTTCATGTCCTCATATCCCTCTCATTTGGATGTGATATCGGTTCATTTATGTCCCCCTCTTATGCCCACTAGCTTCCCCTCGATTTGTCCCTAAACCACATCTTACTAGGAGAGGTTCCGCTTTGATTGATGGATCAACGTGTGTTATTATTTTAGCCAATTTTACACATCTTCTATTTTAGTTTGAAGAAACATGTATTTTGTAATTGGTCCCAAATTCATTAATATATAACTCACATGTTACGTGTTCTTTGAAAATAAACAAATTCTTGATAACAAAAATTTATAGTATTGTTTCGTAACCACTTCACTTTTAATTTTCTATTTTTAAAAATTAAATTTATAAACATTACTTACCAATTTGTTACGTTTTTCTATTTACTTTTCTGAATTGTTTACTTGGCAAAAATTTAACTAAAAGATGTAATTTAATTTTTTTTTTTTAAAGATTTGGTTAAGAATTCAAATGTGTTAAAAAAAAAATATATACAAAGATATATTAGAGAAACCATGCATAAGTTTCAAAAACTCAAACTACAAACAGAGGGCAAATTTTTATTTTTTATTTTACAGAGGGCAATATCAAATGACGCATACATATTTCAAGACAAGGGAGAATACAAATAATGAAAATAGAAATACTAATAATCAATTATTTACAAGAAACTTAAAATTTTCCATTGTCTATTATCCTTACACCCAATTGTTAGATACACATAAGAAGCTCAGAGACAAATAGCCCACAAAATTTGCTCCAACATGCAAATCACTTACATATTTAGACATCTAATTCCAACAATAAACCTATAACCAAAGTTAGAAAGAACAATTTGTTTATCAATCTACATATAAAGTTTTTCTTTTTTTTTTTCCTTAAGAACCTACTCATGAATGAGGTTGAAATGACTTCTCACAGTAGTATGTTTAACTTTTAAGTACAACCCCTTATTCTATAAGCACTTTCATAACAGAAAAGCACTGCCTCCTCAATACTTCTACAAAAAGGTATTATCTCCCACCATGTAACCAAACAACATTCAAATCTTGAAAAATGATTTGAATATATCAACTTAAATCACCCTTTCATCAAACCAAACTCACACCAAAAATAAGTTAAGTTCTCAAGTGGATTGAAAATTCAAGGGTCTCCTATAACATTTCAATAAGAGAGAAGAACATACAACACTAAGAGAAGAAGCAGCCATGCAGGCACCGGCAAGCCACGGTGGCAATCGGATTCCAAAGAAGGGATACAGGATTCCGGCAGCGATAGGCATGCCGATGATATTATAGCCAAGAGCCCAGATGTAGTTAAGCCATATGCGATAAACAGTTTGTCTTGAGAAATCTATAGCAGTAACTACATCTTCTAAATTGCTTCGCATTAGAACAATATCAGCTGCTTCTATAGCAATATTAGTTCCAGCACCGATTGCAATACCAACATCAGCTGCAGCTAAGGCATGTGAGTCATTTACTCCATCTCCCACCATTGCTACTATATTCGCTGACGTCTGCGTTCAACTCAACAAAGGATGAGTTTCTAAATTCTACTTTCACTCCTAAATTTCTATGTTGTGTAGTCTACTTTCTACCAACGTTTACAAAAACCAAACCAAGTTTTGGAACTAAAAAAAAGTAGTTTTTGTTTTTAGATTTTGACTACGGATTCAAATGTTTCTTTAAAGAAAGTGAAGACTTTGGGAGAAAACAAGCATAAATTTAAAAAACAGAAAACTAAAAACAAACATGACCTAAAGTTTTACCTTTAAGGATTTAATCTTGTTAGCTTTTCCAACTGGATCCATCTCTGCAAAGACTTCACTAATCCCGACCCCTCTTGCAACGGCGAAGGCTGTCGCCCAGTTATCTCCGGTGACCATTATAGTTGCGATGCCAATTGAGCGAAGAAATGATATAACAGCTTTAGTCCCAGGCTTTGGCACATCTATAACGCCAAAACCTCCTGCTACCCTGCCATTAATAGCCACCAAGACACATGTTTGAGCCAGTCGCTCGTTTTCTATAACATACCGATCAACTTGAGGACCAACAACAATGTTGTGAGTTCGCATGAGCCTTCTGTTTCCTACTAAAACTGTCTTTCTATCAATTCTTCCTCCAACCCCTCCTCCCGGGAACACCTCGAAGTTCTGGATGCGTTTTCGACATTCGCTTCGGGCCCCAAACTTCTTTCTCATTTTCTTTGCATGTTCCACTACAGATTTTGCTAGAGGGTGTTCGCTGTTTGACTATACTCAAAGGTTAAACAAAAGTGAGATCACAATTTTTACTTTTAATTTCAAAGGGTGTACGTGTTACTAGCATTATATTGTTTTCTTTAACACAAGTTTTCATTCATTTAAAATGAAAAAGAACACAAGAATATCTTCAATTTACTTAAGGAAGAAAACTTCTAAACAAAACTAAATACAAGATTCAAAACCTATCAACTTGAATTAATTACAAATGCACTCACCTCAATTGCTATTGCTACATCACAGAGCTCCTGCATTGGAAATGTAGAAAAAAGCACAACACTAACTACCTCTGGCCTCCCAACTGTTAGAGTTCCAGTCTTGTCAAAAACTACCGTTTTTACCTGATTGAAAGAAAAAAAAAGGAAAAAAAGAAGAAGCTGTAATTCAATATTCACCCAACTAAAAAGTTGATCAATTCCATAATCTAGAGTCATGCACTCTTAACATTGTTTTTTTAAAGTGTTTCTCGTGACATATTTAAGCTAAAAATACTCCATAATTATTTTTGGTTTAAATACTACTAATTTGGTTCCTGTATTTTTAACTTTGATTCATTTTATTCTTATACTTTTAAAAAATCAACTTTAATCTTTGTACCAAAGGACTATTTTAACATCTTAAAATTGAAATAAAAATGAAAATGAAGGGGTCAAAGTGAACAATTTTTAAAAGTACAGGGATCAGAGTAAGTATTTAAACCAATCATTTCCTTACAATCTTTAAAGCATTTTACGTTCTAACGAAATGGACTCTCAAACGGAGACATAGAGAACCTTGTAGGCATTTTGAAGTGCACTTGCCCCTTTAATGAGCACACCTAGAGAAGCACCCTTTCCCGACGCAACCATGATCGCAGTCGGCGTTGCTAAACCAAGGGCACAAGGGCATGCAATCACCAGCACTGAAATGCCAAACTGCAGTGCAAGTTCAAACTCATCCATGCCTTTTGGTATCCAATGTTTAGGGTATAAACCAAGTTCTCCACAAATTAACCATCCAAGCCACGTCACAGATGCTGCCACAACAACCTAAATGAGAGAAAGAAAGAAAGAAAAGAAGCAAAACTTGAAAATCATTCTTGGTTAAAGAGAGTTAAATTAAGTTGTATCAAGCCATGAAAAAAAAGCAAGTAGGAAAATCATTAAACTCACAACAGGAACAAAAAACTTTGATATCTGATCTGCTAATTTTTGAGCTGGTGCTCGTGATAGCTGAGCTGATTCCACAAGTTGTACAATTCGAGAAAGTGTTGTATCAGATCCAATATGAGTGGTCTTAACAAATAAGCATCCAGTTTCGTTGAGAGTTCCTCCAATAACCTGTTGGTGGCACATTTCTTGTTAAAATAAATTGTTAGTTTAGGTCCCATTTGGTAACTATATCGTTCTTTATTTTTTGTTTTTGAAAATCAAGCCTATTTCCTCTCATTTTCTCAAAATGGTTTGCATCTTTCCTAAGTACAAGAGTTGAATTCTTAGTCAAATTCCAAAAACAGAAACAAGTTTTCAACAACTACGGCCCTATTTGGCAACTATTTGATTTATGATTTTTAGTTTTTGAAAATTAAGTTTATAAACACTTCTTTCACCTCTAAATTTCTTTACTTTGTTATCTACTTTCTACCAATGTTTTAAAAAACCAAGCTAAGTTTTGAAAACTTAAAAAAGTAGTTTTTTAAAAACTTGCTTTTGAAATTTGACTAAAAATTCAATTCTTTTACTTAAGAAAGATGAAAGGCATCGTAAGAAATTGAGAGGAAATATGTTTAATTTTCAAAAATCAAATAGTTACCAAATGAGAACTAATTTTTAGTGTTCAAAATTCGACTTGGTTTCCGGAAGTAAATAACAAAGTAAGAAATTTATAGATAGAATGAGTGTTTATAAGCTTAATTTTCAAAAACTAAAAATCAAAATTCAAATAGTTACCAACGGGACAATAGTTAATGAGACTAGGATATGAAAGGGGTGTTAGACCCAAATTTAATTTATAGTAGATATGGAGGAAGGCAAGAAAAAAAAAAGCACCTTGTCACCAGTTAATTTCTCAATGGATCTTGCTTCTCCTGTAATTGTACTCTCATTCACATTGCTTTCACCACTAATAACAATCCCATCAACAGGGACTTTTGCCCCAGGAACAATCTTAATTATGTCATTCCTCTGTATGAGTTGGGTATCAATCTCCACCTCTGATAGCAAATTTCCATGATCATCAAAGGTCATCAAACAAGCTGTATCAGGAGCAAGATGAGCAAGCTGTGCTAAAGCATCTGATGATTTGCCTTTGGCCATGACCTCCAAATATTTTCCAAGTAGAATGAAGGAGATCAACATGGAGCTAGTCTCAAAGAAATCTTTCCCCTTAAAAGAGTTGGAAGTGGATGCTTTAAAAACTATATATACTGAGTAAAAGTAAGCTGCATTGGTGCCTACAGCAACCAAAACATCCATATTTGCAGATTTCCGTTGTAATGCACGGTATGATCCTACATAAAATCTGTTAAAAATTATCCAAAGAGAACCTCTAAACTATCCAAACACATTTTGCTATGCTTGGTTTCATTACTAATATTTTTTACGAGAGGAACTAAATTGTTACAAATTATAAAAAGTATAGGAACTTCGTTACTTAATAAAGTTTAGGAACTAAATTGTTGCAACTTTGAAAGTATAAAGACTAAATAGTTACTAACTAGAGTTTAAAGACTAAATTATTACTTTCATAGAGACTAAAAAGTGTTTTTTAACTAAGAAAATTCATCCTTATTGGGACATAAGATCATGAATGTGGTAAGCAGCAATCTCTTATTTCTTATATCTTAATTCCTTTAAAAATTAAAACTTCTAAAACCTTCACTAAAATGAAACCAAGCATAGCAAAATAAAAATTTAATCAAAAGTTAGTGTCTTATTTTTAAAGCACTTTTTAAACTGTTTCTTAAAAGCAAAAGCACATAAAATAACGCTATTGCTCATGGTTTTCAAAAACGAACAAAAGTCTCTAAATTTAAAAAGTTGTCTTGAAACCCTCTTTAAAATGTACTATTTTTTATAAAAATACATTTTCGATCTCTAGGTTTTGGGTCTAATTTCCATATGGTCCCTAGTTTTCAAAATCTTACACTTTTAATCCTTAAGTTTTGAGTTAGATTTCAATTTAGTTTTTAGGTTTCAAAATGTTACACTTTGTGTCCTTAAGTTTTAAGTTTTGTTTCAATATGGTACCTAGATTTTAAGATTTATACTTTGAACTTTGATTTTTCACTAAATACTCACATGTATTTTGACGTTAATTAATTCAAAATAATTAATGAAGTGAAAATTTGAAATTAATTTTAACAGTGATGAAAAAATAGTAAAACTTAATTAATCATTATTCTTTTTATTTGGTTAAATTAATTAATAAATATTAGCATTACAAATTCAAAATGCGTATTTAGTGAAAAATCGAGGTTACAAGAATAAAATTGTAACATTCTAAAACCTAGGGACTAAATTGAAATCAAACTCAAAATATAAAGAGTAAAAGTGTAACATTTTAATACCAAGAGACCATAAGAAAACTATATTTAAAACTAGAACCAAAAAAGATATGTTTCCCTAGAAAATATAAAATTTAACTAAATTTATAATTTTGAAAATATACCGAACAAATAGACGCAAACAAAGGACTAAGAGTACGTTTGGATTGACTTTTAAAGTGTTTATAAGAGCAAAAAAAATGTTTATAAACACTTAGAAAATCAATCCAAACAGTCCTTAATTTAGTCCACCAGAAACCTACCAACTAATTATCTAAGTGAAGAGAAACTGGAAAAGAAAGACTAAAATTTAGATCAAGAGGCTATTAACAACAAAGAGAATAATAATAAGCTTGAAAATTATTTTTGGTCCCTAATAAAGCAACAATTTAAACTATGAACTTTAGTTGATACTGATTTAATCCATGTACTTTCAAATTTGTAACAATTTAATTTTTGAACTTAGGATTTAATAAAATTTCTTATACATGCAAATTGTTAAACTAATAGAAAATCATTTTTTTTTATAAACTAGAAGATTAAGTCGTTGCATAGTAAAAGTCAACACTTAATTTTAAAGAGATTTTTCATAATAGGAACTATATTGTTAAAATCTTTAAAATATAAGGATTAAATTGTTACAAAATTAAAAATATAAGAACTGAAAATCGTTACGAACTAAAGTTAAGGACTAAGGCCCTGTTTAACAACCATTTGTTTTTCGTTTTTTGTTTTTGAAAATTAAGCCTATATAGACACTACTCCTACCTCCAAATTTCTTCCTTTGTTATCTACTTCTTTTTTACCAATGGTTTAAAAAGCCAAGTCAAAATTTGGAAACTAAAAAAAATGCTTTTAAAAACTTGTTTTTATTTTTGGAATTTGGCTAAAAATTCAGCCATTGTACTTAAGAAAGATGCAATCCATTAAGAAATTGAGAGAAAATAGACTTAATTTTGAAAAACTAAAAACAAAAAACGAAATTGTTACCAAACGGAGCCTAAATTATTACCAAATACGAAATTTTAACTTAATAATAATATTAGGGTTCAAATATTACTTTTGGTTTTCGTTCATTTTAGTCCCTATACTTTCAAAATGTTCATTTTGGTCCCTATATTTTTAACTTTGGTTCTTTTTTATCCATTTTGATTATTGTACTTTACAAAAATGATCATTTTGGTCATTTATTTTCATTTTTAAGGTATTAAAATGATCATGTTTTTAAAGTTTAAGGACCAAAATAAATCAAAATTAAAAACATAGAGACCAAAATAAAACAAAGTAAAAAATACAAAGACTAAGAAGTATTTAAACCTAATAATAATAATAATAATAATAATAATAATAATAAAATTACCTGCGACCAGCAAGGAATTGGACCGGAGTGCAAAAGATCCATTTAAGAACCATTCCAACAGTAAGCATACTGCAAACCCTAAAATTCAACCAATCTCCATAAGGAGGAAGCATCGGAAGCACCATTGCAAAAGCCACCACTGGAACAGAAAACAAGCAGCTCAGCAAGAACAGATTCCTATAAGCACAAGCTTCTTGAAGCTGCTCCACATCTCTTCTCTTCGGAGGCACATACAACCTTGCTCCGTACTTCTCCAGGAACTGCAGAATCGACCTTGGACCCGTCCGATCAGGGTCGTACCCGACGGTCACCATCCGTCCTACCGCCTCCATTTCCACACAGTTCACTCCCCAAGCTTGCTCGAGAGAGGATTTTATGGCGGCCATGTCTCCAGGACTGGCTCGATTGAGTTTTATGTGAACTTTGTAGGATTCGTCTGCGGGGGAGATGAGATCGGCTTCGAAGCCGCAATCTTCAATTGCTGTGAGGATTAGGGCTTCTGTGGTTAAATTTGGATCGAAGAGGATTTTGGCTTCTTCGATTTGGAGAACTACGATTGCTCGTTTTACGCCGTGGACCATGGCTAGGGCTTTTTGAAGAGAACGGAGTTTGGCTGGGCAGACTATTCTTGGGACTCTTACACGACATGTTGCTGCAATGCCTTGTTCTGAAAATTCGCCGGCGGGGAATCCTCCGCCTTCTATGATTTCTACCACTCTCTCTTCCTGTCATATTCCGACGACATATACTTGGTGAAGAGATTCATTCTTTTTTTGTTCTTAAATTTTTTTTTAAAAAAAAAAAAAATTTAAGAAAATAGGCTAAATTAAGGGAAATTTTAAAAAATGGAAAAATAACGAAAACTATTTACCAAAATAGTAAAACTTTTTGATAGTTGCACGCTAATAAAAATCTATCAATAATAGATACTGATAGAAGTCAATTAATGCTTATAAAGCAAAAAAATGAATTAATTAAGGTCAACGACTTACATTATTGAGGCCCCGTGGATTTAGGGGCACCTTAAGATCATGAATATTAGCTTCCATCTCGCCCAACCCCTGCCACAAAAGTTAATATTTATCCATTTAGAATACATATTTAAAAAAATTATTTTCAAATATAGTAAAATAAGCCAAAATATTTACAAATATAGCAAAATGTCACGATATCATGTCTAATATACTATTTGAAAATATTTCCAGCAGTTTTGTCCTTTAAAACAATTAGAAAAAGTGGTCTACCGTTAATCCATTCACAATGTTGTGTATACATAAAATATAACTTTTTAATAAAGAAATTGTTTGAAAAATGTGACATTGTCGCCTAAATATGGAGACTAGATTCAATCAATTTCTAGTACTACAACAATACTACTAATATTATTCGTAATTTGACACATCATCAAATAATATATAATTTATTATTCATTTATTTTGTAGACTCTACAAAAACTTGAATTCTATTTTTGTAACAACCAAAAGTAGAGGTAGTATGGAAAATTTCTCCACATGATCGGAGTTGTCAGAATGGATCAAGATGATTCATTGGAGGCCCCAACAAATTCTAAAAAAAAAAATCAAATTAGAACTTAATCTCTAAACTTTGAGGACTTAACTAATATGGTCAACATAAAAAAAATCTAATAAATCTTAAAGTTTTGGGTTGTTTTCATATATAGAAAGATGAGAAAAATATTTACAAATATAAAAAATTTCACTGTATATTAGATTGCGATAGACTTTTATCATTCATTGATAGAAGTCTATACAAACAATAAAATTTTTATGTATTTGCAAATAGTTTGATATTTTTTCCATTTATAATAATTTTCCTAAAGTTTTCAATTTTAGGTCACGTTTCTAAACTTTAAAAATGTCTATTAGTTCTTTGAACTTTTAATGTTTCACCTTAATTAGTCTTAAAATATTCTTCTAACATTTATTAACCTAACAAACACACAGTTGGTTACTATATGCCTCTTATGAGGCACAAAATTCCATTATTGTCTAATTGGGTTGTGAAACTTTTTGAATAATTGTCAAATAGATCAAGGGTCTATTAAATATAAAATGTTAATTAGAATTTTTTTTAATTTTTCATGTATCATTTGAAGATTGTGATCGATCTTCCTCGTCTTTTCAATGTGGGATCTTCAACAAGAATTTCCTCGAAAGTGGTGACACGAGAGAAAATGAGTGAAGATGATTTGAAGAAAGTGAGAAGGAGTGGTGGTGAAGTGAAGAGTGAAATAAAAATGTGGGGTTTTTTTTTTTTTTTAGTAACGAGCATGGAGCGATACTTGGGTTGCATCTGGAATGACTCCATATTTGTGCATCTCATTCTACTCAAAAAAATAAAAAATTCTAAAAGTTTAAGAAGAAGTAAGAAGACTTCTTCATGCTACAAATTATGATTAGACAATTGAATAAAATGCACAAAGATAAGTGTAACTTAAGATGTATCTCGATAATTTTTCTTGGATATACACTTAAAATCAATTCAGATTATATATATAAGTGGGGTATAGAGATTTAACTTTAACATCAAATAAATGAATACATATCAATTATAGCTGAACTATACCCTCTTTAACAAAAGAGTTCTCAAAATTGTTCGAATGATTTGATATTAAAATCAAGTGCTGAACTATTGTGTACTAGAAATAAATTGAAAAGAAATTACAGGTCTTCATGGCTTAAGATTGAAAAAGTCATGCAAATTCAATTCTAAATATATTTTTCATAAAAGGTTAATTAGAATATTTTTTCTTTTGTAGACAAGATCATGGCTTAAAAGGTAGTTCAAACAAATCATGATTTATAAGACTTTATATAAAGCGTGAATTTTTTTTGAAAAAAAAAAAGATTAAATTTGTTATGGTATGAAGATTTATTTTAAGAAGAAAATTTAATTATGTATAAACACTCCCCTTTTCTGCAAGCAATTCAACATTTTTTTTTTTATATATATAACAGATATTACTGTCTATTTTTGTAAAATTAATTTTTTTTTTTTTTTTTTTGCAGAAGACATCCGTATTTTGAAGTCCACAAATTATATTATTTCCCCTTCATATTCTAATTATTTAAAAATAAAAAATTCAAAGAAGCACCAAATCTTAGACTTTTAAATGGAAAAAGTAGATTTGTTTCTTTAAATTAGATTTAATAGGAATGTCATCTATTTATTTATTTTAAATTTTTTTATAAGGAGAATGACTCTCTACATATCTCTACACCAATAATGATATCATCGGTTTTAGAATTAGCCCTCACTTCTTCACTTTTGAAATCACAGGTCACATACCCATACAAATAGTTATCCTCACCTATATACTACGGATCTCTCCCTTTCCTAGTCAATATAGAACTTCGTTTCCACTTAACATGGTTCATGCAAAGGTAAATTACGAACCTAACTCAAGGATCAAGTCTGGAAGGTTTAAATCATTTCACCTCATATTGTGACACTATATATTAGAGAAACGAAAGAAGGAAAAGGGATTGAAGCTATTTGATGGAAGATTTGTCGGGGCGTAAATCTATATTTTTGACTTCTAACCAAAGTTCTAGCCTTTTCTTTTTTATATCCATAAGTGTTTGGGCCAACTTACACACATCACGGGATAAACCGCCTAACCCTACAACATTTGAGTGTCAAAAGAAACTAGTAATTTGAGTGTCAAAAGAAACTAGTAGGAAATTAATTTCTAGGTAAGTAACCACCATGGATTGAACCTCTAGCTTCTCTTTGTTTATGCAACAATCATGCAGCAATCATCCTCTCTAACAAATGACCGTAATTATTCAACCATTCATTTTTTCTCACATTTAAGAATTTACTTTTATCTGAGTTCAATTATTTTTCGTGGTTGAATAAAACCTTGAATCTCCTTGTCACGTTTCTATCAAAATAAATTATTTGTTCATCTAAAAAAATGAATTTTAGTTTTAGATCTCTATACCAATTAACATATAATCCTTATTCATATATTCATGATCACTCTTTTTAATCTCCAAAGAGGAAGTTCCCAAGCATAATCAAAGCAATAAATACTAAAAACAACAATGTATATAAAAATTGCCAATGAAGAATTAAAGGATACGTATATAATTATGGCCCAAGTAAGTTCATGACTTTCACAAAATGAAAACGAAAGAACATTAACGTTACCCGGTTGTCGTATGTCCGATCCGTGACAGACAAATTAACTTTCGGAAGAGACGACGTTAACGGTGTGGGTGGTCGGAGCGGCCGTCACCATGTGCAGACGGGAAAGAATTTCCTCTGATGGCCGCCGGAAAAACAGAGAGAGAGAGAGAGAGAAAGCGATTACGAAAAGGGTTGGTTTTTTGGTTAGCGATGATATGATATGGGCAAAGAGGGGGAACGTGAAGACCGAGTCAAGAGGTTTGATGATTGCCTGAAAATAGATGGAGGGACTAAAATGAAAATTCTTAAAAACTTGAGGGTTTTAAATTGAAATTTTCATTTTTTTCATGCTAATTTTTATTGTGAAATGTTATATATGAAGGGTAAAAAGGTGAATCTTGATGTATAACTAATGACATAATTGGTCGTGATGGTTAAAATCACTATTATCAATTTCATAATCGAAAAATGGGTGTTTAACAATGTAAAATCAAACATTCAAACATTTAATTGATTTTGAGTAATTAAATGTGTTTTGGAGTTATTTTGAACATGATTTTAACAATTTTAAAATCACTCACAAATATGGGTGTGTTTGAATATATTATTTTCAAAATTGCTTTTAATGGATCAAAATAAATTTTGATGATATGAAAATTAAGTAGCTCAAGTGTAATTGACATGTTCTTCCTCCCTAAAGGTCGAAGATTCAATTCCCTTATTGTTGTACAAAAAAAAGATGATATGAAAATTGCATTTAAAAGTATAAGATTAAGGAAATTATTATAAATAGAAAAAATATAAACTATTTACAAATATAGAAAATTTTTATTATCTATCAGTCATAGAACGCGATAGAATTCTATCGTTTGAGCAAATTTAATATTTGTAAATAATTTGACTCATTTTTCTATATTTGAAAATAGGCTTAAAATTAACATATCTTTATTTTGGTCGTATGATGATGCGACCAATTTTTTCAATCATACCATATTGATTTTTTTAAAAAAAATTAAAGCTATTTTTCTTAATATGTAACCATTAATCTAGAGCAACAAAATATAACATTTTAAATAATTATTTAAAAGATTATAAATTAAAAAAAAATACAAAGGTTAATAGTAGGTTTATTTTAGTTTTTATATATAAAATAAAATAATTTATTATTTATTTACCAAATAATGTAATCAACTTGTTGATAAAAAATTAAGTTGTCAGCAGTTATTTTAAAAACTATAGCAATCTCAAATTAGTTTAGTTTAATAACCTTATTTTATAGCCAAATGATCAAGTGATGAAAAAATATAATAGATTAAAAGTACTCTCGGGACTAAATTAGATAAACAAAATCTTATAATTATTTGGGTAATTAGCAAAATTGAATATATCAAATCTTATGTATGTATTGCAAATAAATAGAGGAGATTTGTTTGATAAATAAACAACTAAATCGATTCTAAAATAATGAGTAAAACACGTTTAAAATCAAACTATATGAAACTTGAAAGTGAACCAAACTAAAAAGACAAAAAAAATTTAGGCCCCTTGTTTTTTATTTTTGAATTTTAAAAAATTAAGCTTACCACCCAAATTTGAAAACTAAAAAAAATAGTTAAAAAAAAAAAAAACCGTTTTCGAATATAGCAAAATGAGCTAACTTATTTATAAATAGAGTAAAATTAGTACTTTTAAAAAAAATTTGTTATTTATTTATAAAATTTCACTAAAAATTCAAGTATTTTCTTCCCAACATGAAAATCATGCCTAAATTTCAAAAATAAAAAAATAAAAAAGTAAAATTGGTACCAAAGCGGCCTTAATTTTGAGTTTTTTCAAGATCAAGTTTTCCAATAATTTAAAAACATTTAGAACAGCATTAAACCAAATTCTAAAATTATTGGTATTTAAAAATAAATTAAAAAAGTATTTAAAAACTAAAACAAATTCAAACCAAGCAAATCTCATGCACATTGATGGATGAATAACTAAAATTTATGAGATAATCAAAATTCATTAGAAATCAAAATATATCAAAAATCTGAAAATTAATATATATATATATATATATGATTATTTTTTTCAAAAGCTAACTTTCAAATTATAAAAATATTTAATCGAATTTTGATAATTTTAGAACTCCGTACATGCAAATAATTAACTAGTATTTCGTGAGCATTTAGAAGAGATTTGTTGTATTTATGGATAATTAAAAATAGATGAAAAAAAAAAACCAATCAAAATCTCATGCCCACAAATTAATAAGAAGATTTCCTAAATGTATGGAAAAAGTAAAACTCATTTAAAACTGTGGTATATCTAAAACTTAAAAATGAAAAGAAAAAAAAAAGTTTAATTTAATTATTTTTCAAAATCAAAGTCTCATGCAAATTTTTTTTTTTTTTTTTTTCTGGAAAAGGCCACGTGAGGCATTAGGTTTTAAATGACACTAAAATAAATATAATAAAAAAAAGCATCTTCAAATTGATAGATATTAATAGTTTGTGATAGACATTAATAGATGTCTATCAATGTCTATCTATCGTATCTACCTACCAATGTCTATCTATTAATGTCTATCATTGATAGACTACTTTTGTCATTTTACTATATTTGTAAATAAGTTTGTTCATTTTGCTATATATGAAAACATTTCTTAAATATGGGTACTT
Source organism: Lagenaria siceraria (assembly GCA_002890555.2). Taxonomy (NCBI): domain Eukaryota; kingdom Viridiplantae; phylum Streptophyta; class Magnoliopsida; order Cucurbitales; family Cucurbitaceae; genus Lagenaria; species Lagenaria siceraria. The sequence goes on along the minus strand of CM016491.1, from coordinate 7,137,490 downwards.
GCATAGATAGCAAAATAAGACAAAAGTATGACAAATCTAGTAAGAGTTGAAACAATAATCAATAGCAAAATTAGTTTTTTTTATTATAAAATTACTAAATTGTTCCTAGTTTAACTAGACGCACAATTTACTACCCATGATAGACTCCTATTACTGATAGAATATTTTGTCAGTGAAAGACTTTTATTAATGATATACTTCTACACATGAGTAGCAATCTATTACTTATAGCTTTCTATTAATTTATAAGCTTCAATAATCGACAATTTTTTACATTTTTAATTGTCTTTAATTTATGTTTAGTCTTCTATCATTCTTATGATTACATCTGAATAAGAAATGGACAACTTTTTTAATAGATATAGAAGGATTAGTTGGTTGGGTAAAAATATGTGATATTGTAATATTGATGACATTTCCTTATTTTCTATAATGGACTCCTATCAAAGATAGAGGTCAACCAATAATAGACTGATATCATCGATAAAATTCTACACTTCATTATGGTTATATTAAAGATAATCTTCAAATAAACCCCATAAAAATATTCAACAATTAAATACAAGAAACTCAATAATGTTGACATATTGTTGCTTCTTCTAATATGTTTAGTTGACTTTTTATGTTTTTTTCTCTTTGAATTATGATTTTTCTAAGTTGTTTGGATCTGTTAGGTTGTTGTTTATTTGATAGACCGTCGTTGCGACTAACTAATAGATTTCAATCAACAACAAGAATTTGTCACTAATATATAGAGTATTATTACTGATAGAAGTGATATGTGCTTCTATCACTAATAGAAGTCTATCATGATACTTCTAATAAAGTAAAATTAGAATTAATAGATTTAAGTTGTGAATTAAAATATGTTAGTGATAGACTTCTATTAATATTCTATTATTGATAAAATGAAAAAAAAAAATTATAGTGACATAAGCTAATATGAGTATAATTCAACTGACATAATACATAGACTTTGATTAAAAAGTCGAAAGTTTGAATCCCACAATTATTGAGTTAAAAATCACAATGATAAATACCAACAAAATAAACATAAGAGAGAGGGGAGAAAGGAGCTTGTAGAGAAAGAAAAGTCAATGAAAACCAGATATAATTAGACAAAAAGAATATTGTATGAAAATGAATGAAAAAAATGACAAAATTGAGAAGTAAAATTCCAATGTTAATAAAAAACGAGAAACAAGATGAACAAAAATAACATAAGAGAACATTTGGAAAATTTTTTTTTTAAACCAAGAGATCAGAGGATAGAATCTCCCAACAACACATGTTGGTGAACTCATAAAAAAAACTATAAATAAAATAAATAAACAAATTTGAAAAAATTGTTATATTTGCAAATTGTTTTAAAATGTTATTATATACTTAATTATTATCAAAACAATTTCTCTCAGCAAACACCCTTGCCCTAATTTTTGGGTCTGCCATTGTCTATTGATAGATGATAGTAGTTTATAGATATCACTGAGTGACTTTTTGTTATATTTAAAGATATTTTCAGCAATTGTGTCATTTAAAATAAATTCCTTTTAATTTAATATATGATCCAATAAAATAAAAATATCACGTGTATGGCACGTTCAAATACAACCTCAATTTTACTTCATATTTTGTTCTCAGAAAAAGGAAGAGATAAAAGCCGTTGTAGACGAAGCACATGTAAACTAACGGCTGCCTTTAGCAATTGTAACCAAAACGTTAGCAAAAGAAAATGAAAATTGGTGGTGGAGTGGTCTGTGGAAGTCCACGCGCCGCCGCTCTCCCTTCACTGCTTCTCCGCCGCCGTGGAGTCCCAGTTCGCTGCTCTACGTCTTCCTCTACTTCCGGTTAGTTCACCGCAAGCTTATTTATAGCACATTTCCTAAAAGATTTTCATAATCTTAATGCCTTTTTGAGTCATCGCCTTATTGCAGACCATGTATCATTCATCAAAGATATTGCTGCTACTGAGCCTCCTCAGCATCTGTTTCATTTGCTGAAAATGCTGAAGACTAGAGGTGCGTTGTTGCTCAAGCGCTCCAATCATTTCCATTATGAATCTAATACGAATTAATTGCTTACACTTACAGACATTTCCTGATTGAATCCATCAAATTTTTACTAGGTACTGTAGTTCTTTGTCCTTTGAAGTTGTTGGCTACAAAACTTATGAGCTAGAGTGTGAAGCCTATCATTCTAATTAGAAGTGAAAGAATAATCTCCTGGTGAATAGATTTCGTTTTGGAAATTCGTAGACCTAATGGCTTAAATCGCTACATTCTTATTAAAAGATTAATAATCTAGGGTTTTGCATTAATTTTACTTTGGTGGCCTATGTTTCTAGTATTGTACGCTTGATATGTGGTTCTGTATCCGTTTCTGCAATGTAATGGTCCTGTTTATCTCCTTTTTTTTTTTTTTTTTTTTTTTTTTTTTTTTTTTGTTGAAATTCATTCCATGTTCTATTTTCTGAAAACTAGATGCTGAATAATATATTGCTTATTTGCTTTCCTGCCTTCAAACAAAGACTGTAGCATCTTTGGAGATGTGCTACCTGTGCTCTTTTGTGGTGTCTTTAAAGAAATAATAGGATGTTTGAAGATAAGTTTGCTGATTTTGATTCTTTTTGGACCTTTGTTCACAGCATATAGCCTCCTTGTGGTGCATAAATTACACTAAATTCTTTTGTAATTATAGCCTTCTGATGGTTATCAACAACTGGAAGGTTCTTCTTTATTAGTTTTGTGGGAGGGGGTTCCCTCAACCCCGCCCTTTGGCTGTCTCTTTTGTGTTTAAATATACATATATGTTTCTTAAAAAAAAGGGTTATGGTTTTGCATATACTTCTTTTAGAAAGTAAATACTCAGAGTAACTCTAGAGTTGAAAAACCAATAATAGGCCTGAACTACCACATGTTATGAACCTGCAGACATATTCTTATCTACATGGGAATCCCCTGTAAATTGTTGGTTGTAAGCAGGTGCATCCATAATTTCTCCTGGAGCAAAGCAAGGGATTATTCCTCTCGTCATTCCACTGGCAAAAAACGGATCTGGTACATGTTAAAATTTTCTCTTCAATGACTCGCTTTCTAGGTGTATGATATCTCAATCTATTCTATTCTTTTTCCAAGGTACTACAACTGCACTGCTGCGCTGGCCTACAGCACCCGCTGGGTAAGAAGAATAAACATTTTATATTTTTCACACGTGCTTTCCTCCTCCACCTTAATAAACGAGTTGCCTCAGGATGGAGATGCCAGTAGTGGACGTCAATAGGAATGGAGTGTGGCTTCTAGCCAAGAACGTAAGTGAAGCATCTATTATGCAGTTGTTTCGTACTCTTTCATTTTTTTCTCTATGAAAGTTGTTATTTTCCAAAATAATATATAAATAAAACAATGATGGGAAACTATTTCCTTAGAAATTCTGATTTAGATTTTAGTGTGTGATGTGCAGGTTGATCAATTTATTCACAGACTTCTAGTTGAAGAAGATGCTAGAGGAAGTGGAGATCAAAATGATGAGCTATTTCTTGCAGCAGCTGATGCTGGGCAGAAACTTTATGGAAGGGGTGATTTTTCTGAATCTCGGATCACAAACTTAGATGGATATCTGCTGAAAAAGGTGCGTGTATAATTTTTCATGGTACTTCTCTTGATCATCATCTTTTTGGATGTCACTTAAGACACACTATGTTTAGTTTTCTTATATCTTTGACTTCAAAATCTTCCACATTTCTTCTTGAAAATAAAAGAGAATGGTTTAAGTAATTGTTTATATAAAAAACATATTTATGCATAAACAGGTATCTTTTAAAGTAGCTGTGATTAATTTTGGCTAAATTATTGAAAATACCCTTGAAATTTTTTTGTTTCAAAAGTACCCTGAATCTTTTAAAAGTTTCAATAATACCCGTAAACATTTTCTAAAAAAAAGTCCAACAATACCCTTACCATTAGATTTTAAATGGAAACCTTTAATACTTTGTTTAAAAAATACTCACGAACTTTGTTTCAAAGATACATTTCTATCCCCCAACTAAAAATTTTATTTTCTTTTTCCTGTTTTACACATTTCTATCCCCCAACTAAAAATTTTATTTTCTTTTTCCTGTTTTCAAGTCTCACTTCGCTCGAGTAATACATTTTAAGCACTTTTTGCTTTAAGGTAGGACAATGAAAAAAGGTTTATACCATATCTAATGTATCTTGCAGTTTGTTCTGACAATCTTTCAATCTCAGGTTGGGTTGTTTCCAGATGTCATAGAACGTAAAATATTGCGCCATTTTGAGGAAGGTGACCTTGTAAGGCTGCCGTACTTTAGATACTACAATACAACAAAGAAGTTTTGCTCCATTTTACATTCTTAAATAGTTATTACCATTGTAGGTTTCAGCTCTGGTAACCGGAGAATTCTATACTAAAAAGGAGCACTTCCCAGGATTTGCACGACCATATGTATTCAATGCAGAGGTTCTGCTAAAGTACGTGGGAAATGTTATTCACTGCTCCAGAATGCTTTGGCTGAGTTTATACCTAAAGAATCTGTGTTTTCTTGATATTTAGGGTGGGACGTAAAACTGAAGCTAAGGATGCTGCGAGGGGAGCCTTAAAATCACCATGGTGGACCCTAGGCTGTAAGTATGAGGTATTGACTTTCTCATAGATCACTTTTGCATTGTTTTTATTAGCTCGCTTTCTCTGTTTTAGACCCCTTGGGAGGTGGAGGGGGAATGAGAATGAGAGAATAATTATAAAAGATGATCCCTGTATTGGTTGTGGCACATTTCCAGGAAGTTGCTAATATTGCACAATGGGAAGATGAGCAAATTGAATATTTCAAAGAAAAGGTCACCGAAGAAGGAAAGCTAGAGGATCTCAAGAAGGGAAAGGCTCCTGCGCAGGTTTTATACTTTTCTTTATGGACTACTACGAAATTATCCAACAGACAAAATAACACAGCATTTTCTCAAAATTATCCCTTTCATTTGAACATTTGATATTTTCCCTAGTTTGTCTTTTCTTTTCTTTTTGAAACAAAAAACTTCTCATTGATGTAATAAAAAGGATTAAATGTTTAGGAGATACAAACTTTCAAAAGGAGTGAAAAAGAAAAGATACGATCAACAACTTGATAAACTTTCAAACAACTTCGACCATCAAAGCCTCCTTCAGCTGCTAAAAAAACAAAAGCTACTACAAAGCTACCAAAGAAACCCAAAAAATGACCACCAACCAACAAAAGACCAACAAAAAAGCAAACTAAAAACTCTTAAACGATGCACGACCTAAAAATCCGATGAAAGAAGCTTTTGATGAACCAACACCAAGAATCTTAAAAAGAAACCTTCTCTTCTCCTAACACACTAAAATCTCCAACAAGAAAATAGAGCCCAACAAGTAATAATAAACTGCCACCACGTAAAACTTCCAAAAACAGCGAATAAGAAACTAGCCACCCTTTATAAAGCAACCCCAAAGAAAGTACATCCACGATCTCTCGTGTCTTTTCAAAGTTTAATTTTAAGTTTGAAACGACGAATCGACTAATTTTGTTACTGCTTCTGGAGGTTGCCTTGGACCAAGCTGCCTTTCTATTGGATCTAGCTTCTATTGATGGGACTTGGGACAACTCTGTGGAGCGTATTGCTCAATGTTATGAAGAGGCAAGCCTGCATGAAATTGCACGATTCGTACTTTACAGAGACTGAATAATACATATACAGAGACATTTTTCTACTCTTTCCTCTTCGTTTTCATTGTCTTGTTCCTGTTCTCATTCCTTCTTTTTTACTTGTAATTATATATATATTTCTTCCTAATCTAAACACCATTCTTTTTCGGACACTCATGGATATCAAAAAAAAAAAAAAAAAAAAAAAAAAAAAACCATCTTTTTCTCTCCCCCGGATGAGATTTTGATCATTTCACTACAAAAATGGGTAGACATAAAATACTCAAAAGTTTCTCTTGATAAATTATAATCGTTCTTTCTTTGCGAATAGGAAATGTTGGAGAAATATGTTTTAACATTTTTGTTTCCCCTATTTAATTAATAATTTCAATAATACGATTAATTTAATATTTTTCTTATGTAATTCATGCTATCAATTTTTGAAAATCAAGTACTATACAATATGCAACACATGAATGTAACTCTAAATCATTTTCTGAATTTCATTTTGTATTTATGTATGAGAAACTAAATGAAAAACAAGAATGTGGCGTGATTGGTCACTTATTTATTTTTTATTTTTTAAAAAACTAGTTTAACCGAAATTCGGTTCGAGTGTCTATTGAGTGTAAAGAATGTGCCAATATCCTACTAACACCCATTTGATTTTATTATGCAATTTATTTATTAAATGTGATAATAAATATTGAGGGTTGATGTCAATAAAAATGACAAGATTTTAATTTTATGGAAATGTCAATGGAAATAGCAATAAATGTCAACATCAATGAATATATTTGAAAGAATTACGAAAAAAAATTAAATTTAGTTGAATTGAGTAAATGAACCTTTCACTTTTTGAATATGTTACAATACTTATTAATTATACTCAACAGTGACAAACATTTTTTTTAGAATATAATGAAAATGCGATTAAACATTTATTTCGATGTTGAACCCATGGACATGTTGATGATGAGCGTGAGTGAAAAACAGAAATCGGTTTTAAAACCTCTTACTCCCATTTTCAAAATTCTTTTAACAATTTTCAAAAATAAAAAAAAATATTAATTATCAATACATATATCTTTGCTTTTTAAAAATGAAAAACAAAAACAAAATAATACTATTCACACGAGGTTTCACATGTGGTTTTCTTGATGTATGGAAGCGGAAATGTTCTTGAAGTTGGAGTTCTGGAAGGAAGGATGTATACCAAGAAACGTAAGTCTTCAAGTAGAGATTGTATATTCGAGGAATGAGAACTTCTCTATTTATAGAGTTCTCATGTGGACTTTTGTGGGCTTGGACTTGATTGGTCCATGGACCTGGCTTTAGGCCCAACTAATCGAATTTGGGCCTTTGTTGACATTAGGCCAAATTAAGCTTATTTTTAGACTCAATTAGATTCTACCCCAAAATTAACAATTAATTGAACAAAAAACAATTAATTTGATCCAATGAGAACAAAAACACGTGCCACCCTCGAAATTTGCCAATTTATGTCTTCAATTTCAATTTGGGATACATGTCAACTTTTAATTAGCCCCAAATTCAATTATTTGTAATTTTGAAAAAATGACGTGACAATTTATGATTGGTCCAAAATTTCTTATTCAACACATACGAAAAAAAAATGAAATGGTTATCAAATAGAGTCTTCGTAATGATTCAGAGAGCTATTAGGAATGTTTGAGCCTTGTCTCTCAATCATCTACTCTCACGAAATTGAATATCGTCGAAGTTTATACTTCATCGTATACATGAAAAATGCGTACATATACACTCAAATAACACAAAAATTGAGGTCGGAAGACGTATAGTACACAATCCATGTCACATTGAGTCTCCTTGTTATAGATTTACAAAATGTCAGCAACTCAGCATAAGGTTATATGTTCATCAAATGGATACAAAGTGCAATGCAGTTTAGGCAAGTGTTTACATATGTACAGTAGAAATTCATTCAAACATTACAAAACCTGGAAAATTAGCAAGCATCCAACTCCTTATTATCTACCTTTCCTAGTTCTGCAACAAACCAAAAAAAAATCACCAGTGAAAACAAACCAAAAACCACAAGTCAAAGATGTAACCTTGACTCCCAATCTTGTCATTAACTTGTTATACAGTTCAGTGATTCCTTCTCATGCTGCAAATAGAAGGGTCTTTTTCTGGCTCCTGACTTTCTTCTTTCTCCATAAGAGTTTTCTCCACAATGCACCGTCTCCCCGCTTCCTGCTCGGCACAATAGCTAAATTATTAACGGTATCTCTGTTCAGTCCATTTTTATGTCCATTCCATATGAGGATTGCTTTGTGTGGATCAACTGACTTATCGAGATCTGATGTCGAAGTGTGGATGGTGTCGACTTCTACAGGCTTTGAAGTTTTATGATCTCTAGGGAAGGCATCGTCCTCTGCTAGCATCTGATCTAGCAGAGAGAACCGGTTATTTGTCGTCTTGGTACTGGAAGCAGTTGGGGTCGAGGTTGTGTCTGTCACCGGAGTAGTTGTGGTGGTGGAGACGGTAGACGTTTGCGTTTCGTCATTTGGAGTGGGGACGACTTTGTCTAAAAGTGCAGCTTCCTTGGGTGTAGCCAGAGCCTTCAACTGCTTCCCAAGGTTAAGAATCGTCTCTTGGCACTCTGCTAATTTTTCAGAAGCAGTTGTTATCTCCCATTCCTGCAAAAGTGTTGAACAAATTACTGCATGATTAAATAAAATACAAAAATTTAACCATCCAAGCCATCAGAACACGAGACTGAAGTAGAATATACTTCTATGGTTGCTTTGCTGATGGAAACTTTGAAGTTTGCAAGTTCATAATTCTCTTCAACTGATCAGAAGTTTCTAAATCTCTTAACCAGGAAAGATAAACTAATAGGGAACAGCCATATATCTAATAATTGTTCATCCAAACTACACAGCTCCAGACAAAAAATGTACTTACCGTGCGTAGTTGCTTCTCTTCCTGACCGGGATCTGTGCATGGGGTTTGTTTCCGTGTGCTGAATAAAAAATAAAATATATCATATTTAGATAAGTACATTTTAAGATCACTAATGATAATTCAATGAAAGACAATCTAATTAACTTCATGTGTGTCATAACCTATCCAATGATATGATTTAGCAGTTTATGAATGAGTGAATAATAGTATGCAATTTACTTGAGCTAAGAATTAAAACAAGACAATGTCTTAGTCCTATAGTCAAATATTTCTATACAAATGCTTCTAGAGAAATAAATCATAGAGAATTGAGAACCTTTCCAGCTGAAGTTGCAGTTCAAGACATGTGGCCTCCAATTCTTCAAAGCAATTGTTTTTATTGTCCAATTCAACTTCTAGAGCTGCAAAGTTTTTGCGACTCTCATTTAGTTCATTTCTAGCAGCCGTAAGCTGTGTGTCTAGATCTTGATTCACTAAGCGCTGATTGACAATTTGACTTTCAATTGTTCCCTTCAATTCTTTAAGGCTTTCTAACTCCTTCTGCAAGTTAACAATTTTCTTCTCAGATTCTTGAAGTTGATTTGTTAACGTTTCACTTGCACCAGTAGTAGACTGAAACTTTGCTTCAAGATGTTTATTTGCAGATTCTACACTCGTTGGCTCTTCTTCCAGTTTACTATTTTCTTCAGACAAGGTAGATTGTAGCTCTCCAGTTGGCGCATTATGGTTATTTGAAATGGAATCCTTTTTCAACCATGAAATCTGTTCTCTGGGAACACGTGATTTATCGACTTCTGAAACATGAACATTTGTCCCGGTTTCCAGATCACAGTCACTACGTGATTCATCCCAATTGAAATGCTTCTTTATGGAGTCTCTCATGCTAGAAACATCTTGAAGTGAAAAACAGTGATTCACAATCCAATCCAAAGTGGAATTTAGTTCTTGCACAAAGTTACCAATATTTGCGTTTCCACTCAACATATCATAGCAGTTGTGTATAAACTGCTTCAAAATAGTGTTTAGTTCAGATGTTTTCCATTGGAAAACTCGAACCATATAGCCTGTAGGTGTTTCAGAATAGAAACTACCATCCTTTCTGGAGGAAGAGTTATCATCATCTGAAGATGTCACACTAACCCCTTCTACAAGCTCAATCAATCTCAATATTGAACCACGTAGATCTACCTCATGCTTGTCATGCTTCTCCATTGAAGTGATGTCAGTGTCATTTGCTTCACTCACTGAATCTATCCCCAACGGTTTCTGCAACTTGTGGCCATTATTACGAGCGATATCACCACAATGATTTCCATCCTTTTTTGTATCAATAGAATTTCCAGGATCCTGGGTTTTCATTGCTGCTCTAATATCCTCCAGTATCTGTTCAGGGGCTCTTTTGGAGAAACTACTCTGGTCAAAGACCATTTTCAAGATATTTTGAACCCAATCGGGGTATGTTAAACAGGAGCCCAAATCACTACAAGCCCTTGGGACTGTCTCCTTCGATACTGCTTCAGGGTAACATCCATTTAGCTCAGTTTCCAATGACTTGGGTTTTCCATTAACTTCATTTGAAAGACTCTGAGAATTTGCGGGAGACTTGTCAACAGAGACAATAGCCAATTTTTCCATTTCAACAAAGTCATCCATCAGATCCAAATCAGAAGATCCAACTATTTTGCATGTTGTTGTTGACCCTTTCTGCTTACCGTTTTTGGAGTGCTCCAATTCTGAAATCAATGCAGAAGCCCATGATTCAGCAGAGCTAACCTTATCGTCGCTCCCAGTGTCAGACATTGAAGCGTGAGGGAGATCAGGTAATGTCTGACTACTCTTTCCTGATTCCATGGTTTTATGACCATTAGATAATTTGTGGGGTGATTCAACTTGTAACGGCTTTGGAGACCCATGGGCGTGCATGATTTTTGCAACTTGAAGTTCATTATTCATGTTGTTGAGAGCTTCTTTGAGGGCACTGTTCTCTTCTTCCAAAGCTGACACTCTGGAGGTTAGAACACTAATACGTCTGTTAGGAGTCTCTGGAGAGTTCTCTAGTGAAGAGTCCAATGAACCTGTTGAATTCTTCTGCCGTCTTCTGATCTCAAATGAATCCCTTCCTAGCATTTCAACTTCATTTTTCATCTTTACTAAGGCTGCAGGACCTGGCAACCTCTTCCGGACAAGGAGGCGCAGCCTTTGACACTCTGATTCAAGTTTTGCAATTTTTTTCACACTCTCCAAGTGTTGCTTATGTGATGCATCTGCAGTCCGTCGATTAAATTCTCTCTCCTCATTCCGAATCTCAACCTCCTTCTCAAGCACCCTAACTTCATATTTTAGGGTGCCATTTTCTTTCTCTGTGGATTCTAATCTAGATACCAATGCATTAAGATCTGCCTCCATGCCAGCCAACTGTCTATTTACATCTTCAATCATCTTTTCCTTCACCAACAACGCCTTGCTAAGTTGAGTGTTCTCGCCCCCCAATTTTGAAAGCCTTTTACCAGTATCAGCCAACTTCTCCTCCAAAATCTTTTGGGACTTTTCAAATTCATTTGATGTCTTTGAGACGGCATCATGGATCCTTCGCTCCTGCTCTTCTCGAACAAAACGTAGCTGCTGCATGCATTCCTTTAGCGCTGCATCTAGATGAATCACTCTCTCTTCACCAGCAAGCCTCTTCTGTACAGCATCATTTAGTTCTTGCTTTAAGGCTGCTGCTTCAGATTTTGACTTCTCCCATCCTATATTGAAGCATTTACGTCCATTAGTCGTTGAAACTATGAATGAATGTTATACTTGTACACCGTGAAAAATAAAACCTTTAAAAACTCGTAAGGCAAGGTTGGCAGAAAAAGAAAGAACAAAAAATTACTGGCAATGGCTTCTTGTTCCATGTTTGTAAGTTTCTTCACAAGTTCATCTTTTGTCTTACACTCAGAGAGAGCTGCAGAAAGTTTATCATTTGCAATCTCAAGATCTTTCTCCAACCGAGCTTTGTCAATAAGAAGTGTCTGCAAAAGGATTTTAAATAAATAAGACAATAAATAATCGAGAATGCCTCATAGTTACTAAAAATGAATTTAAATTAAAAGCCTTATTAAAAAAATCAGTAAATAAATAATTAAGACAAAAAGTTGTTGAGAAATTTTAATTTGATATGGCAACTACGATAATCACTTAACCAAGAAATCACATCGTAAATAGAATCTTAATGAAAACATTGTACTGACATGAAGACAAAATCATGTGATAAACATGAACATAATTTGGGAGACATTTGGATGAAAGATTAAGTTTATAAGTGGCTTATAGGAGGTCATATCTCAGAAAACTTGCATATGCAATCATGTCCAGGTAAATCAAATTTTTTTCGAAAGCTACAGGGTAGATGCCCTGGGAAATATCTTTAAGGCCAGAACGGCAGTTGGAGGAATCCGGAGCCATTGCCCGCGAGAGAGATGAAAACGATGATACGAATAAGCCATTGCCCACAACAAGACTTAATAGATACAGACCAGACATCCAGAAATTCATGATATAGATCCAATGAATAAAAATATTATAATTATCTGGAAATTAATCTAAAAGCTGTGTTACAAAAAAAGCTTCCCACAGATCCCAGAATTGTGAATATGGAATCTTATGGTCAAACTTCAAAGGAACAGTCCTTTGAGAGTAAGAGAAGAAAGCAGATATTTTATATATTACTTCTATTAATACAAGCAGCTGTCCGTTATAAATTTTCAGCCTAAATGAAGCAACATATTAATATCACCAGCTTCATTGTCAGAAGCTTTACTTGAACAAGTGTAAAAAAAAAAAGCTTTACTTGAACAGTTGACTTTCATTATGTAAGCAAACTAAAAAAAAGCTAAAAAAGAAAAATCATATAATAAGATGTTCTTCTTCAGAGATCTCTTCAAATAATTAAAGTAGTAAGCAACTATGCAAAAAGACTACCTCTTCTTCATTCTTATTCACAGAGAGATTTACTTTATCACTTGAAACAGTAATCTTCTCTGATGATTTCTTCCTCCAAAGCCAAGTCTTCTGGTCCATCACTTCACCCACTAAGTATCAAATCCCAAAAGAGATATCTGCAGCCACCAATTAAACAAAAATGAACCACCATAAGTCTACAACAAAACCTTCAGCTTCTAAAAGTAAAGGAACAAACTCATGGTGTCTATCCATCAGCAAGTGACAATGTAGAAAAACAGACAAAACCCACATGACCCTTTTCCACAAGAAACAAGAGAAACACTTTCCATTTGGACAATATATAAATCCTCCCTAAAAAAAAAAAGAAATTCAAAGCTGTAGAACATCAGTGGGTAGTCAAATAAGTCAAACAAATTTCACATTCCAGTATAGGTAAGTGAAAGAAAAAAAGGCTAGAAAACCTGCAAGAATCCAATCTAGTCAAACATTTTTTTTCTCTCTCTCTCTATCTATCTCTTTTATCCCCTTTTCCCTTCACTGAAAGCAAACAACAGAACAGAGCAGAAAACAGAGTAAAAGAAAGAAAGGGCAAAAAGAAAGAGGAAAATAAACCTAAAAAAAAAAACCCAGATGAAAAATGCAGCAGAATCACAAAACCCATTACAGTAGAATCAAAATCATCACAAAATCCTTCTTCCACTGGCCTTAAATCAAAACCCCAGATTCAGAAAACAAAATTGCATGTGAAGTAGAAGCGATTCCAATGTAGGGGAAGTCCCAAAACCGGAAGAATGGCTATGGATGTGCCGACACAAAAGCCCTTTAAAGGGCAAAAAGAGAAAAGGGAAACACCAGAAATGGACAGAGAGCAGAAGGGGAAATTGATAAGTGAAGAGTAAACGATAAAAAGTGAATAGAAAAAAAAAAAAAGAAAATATAAAGAAGAGAGAGAAAGTAGAGAGAGAAAGAGAGGGTTAGGCAAAGTGACGGCTGTGATCTGACAGAGAGGAGGTGGAAGCGGAGGAGGAGGAGAATCGTTAGAAGGAAGATTGGTGGTCGTTGATGAGATTCGTTGGTGGGATTTTGGCGGGTCGCTTTTGCTTTGATCCAACGGACCGCAAGAGCGGAGGTCGTAATCTTAGCCATCTATTTTTATTTTATTTTACGCTATAAATTATGATATTTGATTGTGATCTCAATGCCCTAAACTCAACTATCAATGTCACACATTATGTGATATTATATTATGTTACATTTGTTCCTTTTCCATTTGTTTTTTTTTCCTAAATACTTTTTCATCACATACAAATCTTACTTGGAAATTTAAAAAAAATTATAAAATGAAAATTTGGTTGTATATATATATATATATATATATATATATATATATATATATATATATATATATATATATATATTATTGATTTATATTCTACTTAGAAGTACTCGTACCATTGAGATTCTTTAGGTTTCCTTGTATTTTGTGTCATATCTCTATGGTCTATTTTTTATATATATATGCACATGTGTGTATATGTATTTTTAAAGGATGAAAAATTGAACTTACGAGGTTCGTGAACTTTTAAAGTTAGGTTTAAAAGCTTATTAAAAATAAAGTCGTGTTTAATAGCTTTTACTTTTTATTTACAAGGATTTATCCTTAACTTGATTAGTTTAAGCCTTGTTTGATATCCATTTAAGGCTCATTTGGCAATCATTTCAGTTTTTTTCTTGGGAAGTTTCATAGATAGAAAATGTCAAACTATTTACAGAAAATAGAAGAAAAAAATACTAATAGACATTAATAGACTTCTATCAGCATCTATTATTGATAGACTTCTATCTTTTCTATCACTAATAGACTCTGATAGACTTCTAGCAGCGTCTATCACAACTATCTAAAAATTTTGCTATTTTGTGTAAATAACTTTCCTTATTTTTCTATTTTTAAAAATTCTCCTTTTTTCTTTCAATCTTTTAAAAACAAAAACCATATATGATGGGTAGCTGATTTTTGTTTCTATTTTTAAAAAATAAAAAAGCACAACTTGATAGGATTGCTCCAAGCTAGCACTTTTAATTGTGGAGTTCTTATGATTGAGCCACTGAAAAGGAAGGTGCACCTTGTTGGTATAGATAATAACTTTTAGTTCTTTTAAGCACTTCTTAACCATCCTTTCATGTCCTCAGGATCCCTCTCATTCGGATGTAATCTCGATTCATTCATGTTCTCCCCTGAACTCGGGTCGTTACAACTTATTTGGTAAGTGCTTTTGGTTATTCAATTTTGTAAGAACAAAAAAAATTATTTGATATATTTTTCCTATTTCCCAAAGAATTAATAGCAAACTATTTTTATAATATCATTTCCTCTAATATACAGTATAAAACTTGTTTAAGTTGTTTTGAACATTCCATCATTGTAACTGTTGTATCAACGGTAAGATAAATTACTTATAAATACTATTTCTATTTATAATTATTTATAATGGTTTGTTTTATAAAATAATTAACTTTTTTTTGAGAAAGAATAATTAACCTTATTTAATTGGACTAACAAAGGCTACTAAAAAAAATGGGTCAAACTAGGTCGATAAAAGAATGAAAAAGAAAAAGTAAAAAAAAATCAACAATGAGATGTGATGGAAAAATATATTTCAAATCAAAATATATTGAGGATTTGAAATCACTCTTCAAATACTCAAAAAGGATTATTAAGCACTTTATTCCAAAAAAAAAAAAAAAAAAAAAAAAGGATTATTAAGCACTTAAAATTTTCGATCAAATGGTTGTCTATATTCTCTTTGGTGTCAAATTATCTTGACATACTATTACAACATCTAAATAATAATATTTGATGATGTAGATATATTAGAACCAAAAAAAAATTAGAAATATAATTAAATTTTAGTGTTACAAGTTTCATGAAAGTAATAATTTAGTTCTTAAATTTTGTTTTGTAATCAACAATTTAGTCTTTACATTTTTAGATTTGTAACAGTCTAATTCCTTATAAACTAGTATGTAATAAAGTCTCCATAAAATTGTATATGAAATCCTATCAAAATCAAGTATCAATTTTTATTTTGCGACGATTTAGTCTTTATAGTTTGTAAGCACGATGGGTCCCCAATCCATTTATCCACCTACATATTCAATAAATATAATTAAATTTAACAACATTTTCACGATAAGGATTAAAGTGTTATAAGTTTTAAAGTACATAAATTATTATTATTTTGCAAATATATTGAATTACAATAAAGAGAATTGGACCTCACAGCCTGAAGTCAAGACATATAAAAAAGACAACACTAAAACAATTAAACAAAGAACAAAAACAAAAACCAACTAAACACACATAAGAAAAGCACACAAAATTCAAGAAAAAAAATGTCTCGAAGAGATGAGCCCTCTTGAGTCCCCTCAATAGAAGCTCCAAGCTACTTAGAGCAACAAAGAAATACTTCAGATCGTGCAACCTGACTAACCATTCGGAAAGGAAACAAGATAGCTTCATATACACAAAGATTACGCTCGCGCCAAATTTATTAGATAACAGCACACTAAAGTGACTCTCAAACCTTACGTCCTAAATGATAACTCGCATTAATGTGACAAATCTAATAAAGCTATGTATTTCAGTTAGAGATTTTATAAGAACACTCCCCCCACAAGAACATGTTCTTAAATAGCCTGACTAATTTTTTTACCAATTTTAAAATATAAACATTAAATCCTTATACTAATGGTTAATTCTACAAAAGTTGAATGGCCACAATATGTTTTTTAATTGTTTTTTTTTTTTTTTATAAATATTATTGCACTAATTTAGCAAAATCTATTTGTACCGAAAGAAAATGATATTTTGGATGAGACAAAAGATGGGACGTTTTCTGCTTTCTTATGTTAGACATTGTCCCATGCTTCATCTTACAATATCACAAACAAAATTCTCTATTTATAAGGGAAAAAAAATCTAAGGTTACAAAAAAAAAAAAAAAAAAAAAAAAAAAAAAAAACATAGTTTAATTGATATATAAATATGTAACTACGAAGTCTGCGGTTCAAATTCTCTTATTTTTATTGCACTCAAAAGAAAAAAAAATCCTACGACTATTTATTTATTTATTATTATTATTTTGCTTTCAACATTATACTAAATGAATATACATATTTACAATAAAAAATAATAATATATAATAAATATAGTTCTTACCTATGAAGTTATATTTTAGTTTACCAAGTTTTAATAAATTTTAGGGAGAAAAACTGATTAATGTCTAAACTTCGAGAGTTGTATCAATTAAACTCAAATTAATAATTGTAATAATTTAAACTCTACTTTTTACTAGGGATGAATCAATATTGTAAATATAAAGAATGCGACTTATACTTGAATAAAAAATATGTATTAATAATTTTAAAATTAATTTTGAACGATACTCTAAAATGATTTATTCATAAAAGGTTTTAATTATTATTATTCGAAATGCGCATAAGTTGACCCGAATACTCACGTATATAAAGAAAAGGAGAAAAAAAAGAAATTAGAAAAAAGAAAAAGTAGAGGTCTTTAACAAAAGTGAGAAAAAGGAAGAAAGGAAGGAATACGTGGGGATTTGGTGAGTAGTCATTGGTTAATATTTTGGCATCGTCTATTGAGCTTTCCTTTTTAATGATGATAATGAGGAAAATTAGGGTTTAATTAGACTAGTGGACCCTCATTTTTCTTGTTTATTCCCCATTCTTGTCTTTCATTATACTCTTTCTCTATGCTTTTCTTTAATTATTCACTAATCTAAGTTTTTGGCCCCTCCACTTGGAACTTTCACAATTAGGGCATCCTTTTCAAACACAAAGTAATGAAAATTAACTATCAACTTACTCGATACGAGTTTGAACAACTCAAAACACTATATATTCGTTTTTGTGATTAATGTTTGACACATAAGTTTCCGTATTTTGTTATATAGATTCTGTCTTTGTTTTTAAAAATTAAACCCTAAAAAAATAGTTTTTAATAAAATTGCTTTTGATTTTATAATTAACTAGGATTTCAAGTGTTTTTTTTAAGAAAAATAAAGATCATATTATAAAAATGGAAACAAGCATAAACTTTAAAAATAGAGAACTAAAAAGGAAATCGTTACCAAATGGGACTTTAGAAACTATTTGGTTTTTAGTTTTTAAGTTTTTGAAAATTAAGCCTATAAACACCTCTTTCATCTCTAAGTTCATTGCTTTGTTAATTGTCTACTTTTTATCAATATTTTAAAAATCATGCCAATTGTTGAAAACTAAGAAAAAATAGTTCTTAAAAGCTTATTTTTATTTTTGAAATTTAGCTAAACATTTAATTTTTTTAATTATGAAAGATAAAAATCATAGAGACTGAGAGGAAATATACAAAAACAAAATTTATTTTAAAAAACAAAAACAAAAACCAAATGATTATTATCGGAGCCTTAATTTTTGGTTTTTAGTTTTTGAAAACTACGTATATAAACACTAGAACCTATTAGTTTTCTTTTCTTTGAATACATTTTAGGAGAATTTTCAAAATCCAAGTCAAAATTTTCATACTTAAAAGAAATAGGTTTTGAAAAGGTAATTTTGTAGTTTTTAAAATTTGGTTAAGAATAACTCAAATGTTGATTTAGGCAAATATGAAAATCACGACTAAGAAATTGTGAGAAAACCAACCTAACTTTCAAAAATTTAAAAAAAATGGTTATCAAACACGACCTTAATTTTTTATTTTTTATTTCTAAGATTAAGTTTGTTTCTTCACGGATTCCTTACAATAGTTTTACCTTTCTCAATAAAAACATTATACAAAACCTTAGTCAAATTCCAAAACTAAAAACAAATTTTTAAAAAACATACATACATACATAATAGTTTTCAATAGCTAGTTTTCAAAACTTAAGCTAGTTTGATTTTTTTCTTCAAATAAATAGTGTTAATAAACTTAAAGGGAATTTTTTAAAATAGAAAAATAAGAGAAACTATTTACCTAAAATAGCAAAATTTTTAGATAGTTGTGGTAGATGATGATAGAAGTCTATAAGGGTCTATCAGTAATAAAATGATAGAAGTCTATCACTGATAGATGCTAACATAAGTCTATCAATGTCCATTCGTGTTTTTTTTGTTATTTTCTGTAAATAGTTTCACATTTTTTCTATCCGTGAACATTTTTCTAAACTTAATTTTTAAAAACCAGATTATAATATAATACCCATACCTTGAAATGACTTGAACATTAAAGAGAGAGAAAAAAATATTAAATTGAAAGAACTTAAGGGAGCACTTGAACCCTGAATTTACAGGTTATTACAGCCACCTCAATTTTTGGACCTCCTATTGTAATAGTTGAAGTTTCTAATTATTATACAAAATTATTTGAAAATTTTCATTGTCTATCGTATTTACTATTTTGTAATTATTCTCTCTCCTCATTTATAATTCAGACAAAAATAGTCCCACATAGTATCTTAAATATTCGAAGGAAAAAGAATATAAAAAGAAAGGAGTGATATAGTGATAATATAATATAATATAATATAATAGGATAGCTAAAATGAAAGTGGAGCCCATTAATGGGAAGGTTCTTGGTAAGGTATAAAAAGCAAAAGCCCATGCGGTGGCATTTATAGCAATTGGACAATGATTGATTATGACAGTGCGTGCGTCCACTTCAATTGATTATTAATAATAACAACTTCTTTTTTTTGCATAGTGGTTAGGTTACCACACAAGTTTCTTCATTATTTATTAATCATCTTCATCACAACTAACCCTTTTTTGTTTTTTCATTTTCTATTATTTTTTAAGAAAAATCAGAAAAAAAAAACCCAACTCGTTAAAGTAGGATGGTAATTACAATTATACTCTTAAACTTTCAATTGTAAAAATTGAATTCTCAAACTTGTGCAAGTGTTCAAATTGGATTCTCAAAACTTACATAATTGTAAAAATTGTAACAATTGTATAAGTTTGAGAGTCCAATTTTAACACTTGTACAAATTTGAAAGCTCAATTTTTATAATTGAAAGTTTGAGGGTGTAATTGCAACTACCACCATACTTCGAGAGTGAGTTTTACAATTTACTGTTATTTTCTAACGGTATGAGTTTGGTTGATAAATTTTAGGTTTCAAAATCTACTCTCTCCATGCATGATTTTGATCAAGGATGAAAATATCTGTAGATATGTCGATATATCCGTAAATCGAAGGGTTTGATATCGATATTATATATCCATGAGTATCTCCAACATCTATTATTAATGCTTGTAACACATTCAAATGTCATCTATTTAGTTCAATATTAACAAAAATACTAATAACAATAGTCATAACTTAGTTTGAGTGTAAAACAACTTAATTATTAATATAAATAAATTTGTGATTTATAAAAATATTCGTCGATATCAATATTTTGTCGATATATCTATAAAATTGAAATATCGATATCAATATCGACATCAATATTTTAATCCTTGATTTTGATCACGGGTAAAATATATCTAAGTTTATTGATATATTAGGTGTGATTGGATGTGTTAGCAAATGGGTAGATAATAACACCATTTTAACTATAAATGAAAAATCGTGATATGAGATCAAATGGTTATGTTATATTTGGTTAAGGTAATAAAAAACGCGAATTTAACCATAAGATCAAACATAATAAAAAAAAAACAAAAAACAAAAAACAAAACAAACTCATAATTAGCAACAAAATACCAAAGCACAATTGATAATGTATTAAAAAAAAAATCTAAATTGAGTAGAAGAACCATAACTAACAAAATAATTCTTTTCCTCCGACCCTAATTAGTCGTTTGTTTTGTGGAAATCCAAGATTTCTATGAAGTGAACATCTGAATTACCGTGTTTGTTTTGCTGTAATAATGTAAGATGCCGGGGTATTTTGAAGATTTTCGAGCATTTCGAAAATTTTGGATGCCCTCTTGAAATATGAAATTTCTAGATTATCGTGTTAAGGGCATCATCTTTTTATATAAACAGAAAAATATCAAACTATTAAAATAAATATTGCCAAACATTTATTTCATTTTCTTTGATTATATTGTAGTTTTTTTATATATTTTTTAAGAAAGGTATTCAAATTCAAATTTAAATTCAAATTTATTTTATAAAAAGATCTTAAATTAATCTATATTATTTTGTTGAGAAAAATAACAAATAAAATAATAAAACTATATTAATTTAAAAATAAATTCAAATTAAAAAATATATATGTTATATAAGTTCGACTTATATATTAAATTAATTATAAATTAAAGAATAGTCGTAAAGACATTTTTGGAACATGATGTAAATTTAAGACATTTTTAAGTAAAAATTCTACAAAATAAACCGTACTGTTACTAAGTATTCTCATATATCTTCAAAAATATTCATGCAAAACAAATATAGTTTATCTAAAGATGTCCGACATTTACAAGTCTAGCCATCTAATTATTTCAGTTATCTACCATTTCAAAAACAAACGGCCCTATAAAATCACATAACTTAATCAATAATCGTAAATAATAATAATAAAGAAAATCAATCAATTGAGAAGATTATTAATCTTATTATCTGATTCAAATTTACCATTCAATTTGATAAAATTAAAATTTTAATGGAAAGAACTCAATTTTTTTAAAAAAAAAAATCTCCTTCAAGGTGAATCCCATGGGATTGGGTTGTCTTTGTCTCAACTCTCAATTCTTAAATCACACATCAATTTTTTTTTTTTTTTTTTTTTCTTTACAATACAAAATTATACATATAAATTTATGGAAAATTATTTTAAATAAAAATATCAAACTATTTACAAATATAATTTTTTTTTTATTATCTATCAACAATAGACCGTAATAGAGAATTCTATCGTGGTCTATCACTAAAACACCGTAATTTTTTTTTTTATATATTTATAAATAGTTTGACTCATTTTTCTATATTTAAAAACATGCCTAAATTTTCTTTTCCTCTTTTTGTCAAACTTAAAGAATCCTATAAATGCTTCAAAAAAAAAAAAAATTCAAATTTTGGACTACTTGTATGAAACAAACCTTTCTCTTTG
Source organism: Lagenaria siceraria (assembly GCA_002890555.2). NCBI lineage: Eukaryota > Viridiplantae > Streptophyta > Magnoliopsida > Cucurbitales > Cucurbitaceae > Lagenaria > Lagenaria siceraria. The sequence continues at coordinate 7,115,809 of CM016491.1, read as the reverse complement.
TAGGCCAACTTGAAATGCAAGTTTTGCAATGCAATGAACTTACCAAAAAGAAATATATATATATAAAAAAAATGATATATATAAACTTATCCTCTTTTCTTGAGGGGCCAACTTCAGTGGCAAACAATCAACCCTACAAAAAGATAGCAAGGGATATAATTAATGAGATCATAATATCTCAAGAGACTTTTTTTTTGCTCAAAGTCAGACCATACTTTTAATGTTGGTGTGTGTGTATATATATATTTTGTTGTCTTAATATTACTTTATTTTTTGATCTTTTAATTTCTGCCAAAAAAGAAAAATACAATGACATTTATAGTTAATAATTGCTGAATTAAACCTTTTAATTATGAGACTAAGAATAATAAATAAATGCAGAGACATATAAAAGGGAGAGCAATGTTATTTGGTATCAATTTAATGCACTGCAGTGTAGTTCTAAAATTATTTTAATTATTTTTTGTTTTCTAATTTTCTTCCTCGGTATTGATTTTGTTTGCCAACCTGATTTGTATTTGTACCATTGATCTTGAGGTTAGAGATTTCATTTCTACCTAATATATTGTAAAAAGGAAAAAAAAGAGTCATATTCCATTCAGGTTCTTGACTGCTACTAAGCTGTAGGGCGGCCTCTTCATCCTCAATGTTGAATAAGGTAGGTACACCTTTTGATTTTCCTCATCCCTAGATTATCTTGTATCAATGATAAACCTCTCACAAGTCACAACATATTTTATGAAGATTTAGTGAGAAACGTTAAATTGAGATAGAGCTCTATGATTTCTATATACAAATGTAATACTTCAAAAATTATTTTTTGTTGGGAGTGATTCTAGATTGGATGACATAATTGACATGAAATAAAAACAGACACGACATGACAAGACAAACAACAAAACGGATAAGATTTCAATCGAAATAGCACCCTAGGACAAAAGTGGGCCTAGGGTGGCTCGAGGCTTAAGCCAATGTGCTCAGTCTTGGCCTAGGCGAAGGTTAGGCCTAACAAAATACCTAATGAGGCATGCTCTGTGCATGCCCCTACCCGAAACATCACTATAAAATCAAAATGGGCGTAGGGAGAGGTGCTTGACCTTGGTCAGGGCGAGATTGAGCCTATCAAATTGCCCAATCTTGAACCGGTGAGTTGAAAAGGCATCCTATTGTAGCCCTGAAACTCTACTGAGAATAACCTAGGTCATCTACTCCTAAATATGTCATTATATGGAAAATACGTGTTTTCTCACTCTCAAATCCTAAAACTTCCACGTACAATCCTTCACTCTCTTATGTGCTAAGTGCCACAATCACAACTTTTCAAATACGAGACGAGCGATTGTGCGGCACTTGCTCTAACCCGGCAAGCAAGTCAGCCGTACAATTCCGGAAATCGCAGACAATCTCGCTATAAGGTCTAGCCTCCCCGCCCGTTTCAAGAGAAAATGGTTTTATAAAACGGGAGAGAGAAATAACATTGAAAACATCTTTAAAGAAAGCATTGAAGACTGACAATTGCAAGGAAAAGCTTTGATTGCAAAGAGTACAACAATACTTGGTCGGGGGATGACAGGTGTGTTCCCCCAATAGTACATTCTAAACAAAAACTAAACTGGCAGGCTTGCACGCTGAAAGTGCTACCTCGTCGCAAGAAAATAAAAACACAACATACAACAAAGCAACTTGATAAATTAATAGTAAGACATACATATGACATGGTTGAGGATGGTTTGGGCATGCGGCCATAGGCAAATACGCCCTGGACAAGCATGCCCAAGACATTCTCCCCCACTTAAACAGTTGACGTCCCTGTCGACTGGCGGAGCTTGAACTCTTCGATCTTCTGCTTCCAGGAATCCAAGTCGTCGGCACGCTCCCAACTTGTTTCTTCCACAAGGAGGTTCTTCCATTTGACAAGGAACTCGAGAACTCTCCGTGTGGGTCTTCCAACTTTTCTGATCCTATCAGCAAGGATCTCTTCAACTTCTTTGTCTTCCTTCTGCTTCAAGTCTATCCCCGGTCGGATTGTGGTGTTGCGGCAGTCGTCATCCAGATCGGGATGATAAGGTTTTAGGTTACTTACATGAATTACTGGGTGGATTTTCATCCATGTAGGTAACTCTACCTTATACGAAACATTCCCGATCTTCTTCAGAATCTCCACGGACCCTCATATTTCTTGACAAGCCGTTGATCTTTGCGGCTTCGAAATCTGATCTATTCCGGTCTCAGCTTTACAAGAACTCGATCTTTGGCTCGAAACTCGAGTGGTCGACGCTTCTTGTCTGCCCACTTCTTCATATGCTTGGAGGCTTTCTCCAAGTAAGCACGTGCGATGTCGGTGGTCTGCTTCCACTCTTTCGTGAAGTTGTGGGCTTGAGGGTTTTTTCCTGCGTAAGGATGATCGAGAATATGAGGTAACACCGGTTGCCTTCCACTTACGATTTCAAAGGGACTCTTCCCTGTTGACGAACTTGTCTGGCAGTTGAAACAAAACTGAGCCACATCTAACAATTGGACCTAATTTTTCTGTCGCGCATCAATGAAGTGGCGTAGATATTCTTCGAGCAGACAATTAAATCTTTCCATTTGGCCATCAGTCTGGGGGTGATAGCTCGAAGATATGTTCAGGCTTGTCCCTAGGAAGGAGAACAATTTGGTCCAAAATGTACCAATGAACCTACCATCCCTGTCGCTAACAATGCTCGTCGGGACGCCCCACAATTTCACCAGGTTCTTGAAGAATAAGTGGGCTGTCAATTCAGCTGAACATTTTTGAGAGTTGGAATGAAGGTGGCATATTTTGAGAACCGATCGATGATGACCAAAATGGCTTCATGATTGCCGACCTTTGGGAGATGAGTAATGAAATCCATGGATACACTTTCCCATGGTCTGGTAGGGACTGGTAGTGGTTCGAGGAGCCCAGAGATTTTCGCTCTCTCGACCTTGTCTTGCTGGCAGATGAGGCAAGTCTTGGTGTACTGCATGACGTCGTCTCGCATCTTCGGCCAGAAGTAGCCCTTTTTCAACAATGCATACGTTCTTTGCCACCCCGGGTGGCCTGCCCATAAGGTGTCATGGCATTCATGTAGCAGCTTCTTCCTTAGGTCTCCTGCTCTAGGAACGTATAATCGATTCCCTTTCGTCAACAATAAGTCCCCTTCAATCCAGAACTGTCGGGTCTTACCGGCTCTAGCTAAGGCCATGACGGTTTGGGCAGAAGGGTCTTTCTGAAGGTATTCTCCGATGATGTCCCGCATTGAACCATCAATCTTGCTCGAGTGAAGATGGGCTAACATGCACAGGGTCGCGTGTTCGCCTTTCCGACTCAGGGTGTCGGCAGCCTGATTGCTCTTTCCTGTCTTGTGCTCGAATTTAAAGTTAAACTCTGCCAAGAATTCTTGCCACCGTGCCTGCTTGGAAGTTAACTTTGGCTGGCTGAAGAAATGGCATATTGCGCTATTGTCGGTCTTCACGACAAAGCATGATCCCAGTAGGTATTGCCTCCACGTCCTCAAACAATGGACTACGACAAGCATCTCTTTCTCGGAGACGGTATATCTCCTTTCTGCATTATTGAACTTTTGACTCTCATAGGCCACGGGGTGACCTTCTTGAAGGAGGACGCCCCCGAGAGCATAGTCTGAAGCATCTGTCTCAACTTCAAACGACTTTGTCACATCAATTAATCCGAGGACAGGACCCCTCGTCATGGTTGCCTTTAACTCGTCGAAGGCAGACTGGCATTCTTCTGACCATTGCCAAATCGTTCCCTTCTTCAATAACTCGGTCAATGGAGCAGCCCTCCTTGAGAATCCTTCGACAAAACGACGATAATAATTTGCCAATCCTAAGAAGGATCGCAATTCTGTCACAGAAGTGGGGGCTTTCCACTCCTGGATCACTCATAATTTCTCATCATCCATCCCTATCTTTCCGTATTCGATTACATGTCCAAGGAAGTTGATCTGTTCCTGAGCAAAGGCACACTTCTCCTTCTTCACATATAACTGATTTTGCCGTAATTTTTCAAAGACTAATCGAAGATGAACCTGGTGTTCCTCCAAGGTGGGGCTATAAACGACAATGTCATCGATGTACACCACCACAAACTGATCTAGGTATTCATGAAATACTTGGTTCATCAAAGTACAGAATGTAGCAGGGGTGTTGGTAAGGCCGAACGGCATTACGAGGAATTCAAAGGCCCCGTATCTAGTCACACAAGTAGTCTTTGGATCATCCCCTTGGGCTATACGCACTTGATAGTATCCTGATCGGAGGTCGAGCTTTGTGAAGTATCGAGCTCCATTCAATTGGTCAAACAAATCAGATATGATCGGCAGGGGATACTTATTGCGAACCGTAACTTTGTTTAGAGCCCTATAATCGATGCACAGTCGTAACGTCCCATCTTTCTTCTTCTGAAATAACACAGGGGCTCCATAGGGCGCCTTCGCGGGGCGGATAAACCCAACATTCAACAGTTCATCTAATTGTTTCCCGAGTTCAGCCAACTCAGGTGGAGCCATTCGATATGCGTTCTTCGCAGGAGGTTTGGCTCCGGGGATAAGTTCAATTTCGTGGTCAATCCCTCGTCGAGGGGGTAGAGCTTTTGGAAGATTTTGCGGCATTACATCAGTATATTCACTCAAAACTTCTTGGATTTCCAGCGGAACGATCTTCTTTTCCATGGGCTCCTCCACGACCGGGATAGCCATGAAGGTGGGCTCTTCTCGGCTGAGACCTTTCTTCAGTTGTAGGGCAGATATCATCCTCACCCCACTAGGTTGTTTTATGTTAGCCGTGACTACAGTGGGAGTGCTGCTCGTAATAATCAGGCACTTGGCTAAGGGCATCGGAATGACCTTATGTTCAAAGAGGAACTCCATTCCGAGTACGACATCGAAGTCATCCATGCGTACAATAACAAAATCAACGTTCCCAGACCATTCAACCAACTTTAGAGGTACTCTTTTGGCTACCCCGACAATTGGTAAAGCTTCTGAGTTGACTGCTTTCATCTTGCCTGTGTCTTTTTCCACTCTCAACTCCAGACGACGTGCTTCTTGTTCAGAGATGAAGTTGTGGGTCGCACCTGAGTCTACCATGGTGCCTTTAGCTGGTCTGGAGTTGATGACTGCATCGACAAACATAAGTCCCCTTTCCGTGGCATCCTTTTGACTGGATGTTTTCTTCTGGATAGCTGACAAGAATTTCAATGCCCCCATTCGGGGAGTTTCCCCATCTTCCTCTTTCTCCATCTCAATTTCTGCCTCTGATTCATTACCGTATTATACTGAGGCTTGTAGCGCTGTCAAGGCCCCTCGATGTGGGCATTCGGCTACTCGATGAGGACCCTTACACAAAAAGCAAGAGATAGGTCTTGACTGGTTTGGGTTTGACTGGTAAGGACCTCGAGCGGGACCTGCGCTTGTGGTTTGAGGCTTCTTGTCAAAGCCGAAGCTCTTTGGAGGGTTTGGCTTGGGGGCCTTACTCCCCGAGTTCGGTGAGGGGACAGATTTTCTTTGGGGGGTTTGTTCGCCGCTGTAGTCTAGCAGTCTTTCGGCAGCAGACAAGGCAGAAGCGAGGTCTTGGACCTTCTGTTCATATAGTTTAGTTCTAGCCCATGGCTTTAGCCCTTCGACAAAGCAAAATACTTTGTCCTTCTCGGACATGTCTCTAATGTCCAACATAACAGCTAAAAATTGTTTCACATATTCCCGAATGGTTCCTGTGTGTCTGAGTTCTCTCAACTTCCTTCTTGCAATGAACTCCACATTCTCGGGGAAGAATTGAGCCCTCAATTCTTTCTTGAAATCTCCCCAGGTGTCGATGGTGCATCGACCATCATGAATATCATTAACCTTGGATCTCCACCATAATTTTGCATCGTCTGAAAGGTGCATAGAGGCCATAGTAACCTTAGTCTCCTCCGAGATGGTCCCACTTGCCTTGAAATATTGTTCCATGTCAAAGATGAAGTTTTCAAGTTCCTTGGCATCGCGGTTCCCACTAAAATCCTTGGGCTCCGGGATCTTGAACTTGTTAGGTTGGACACATGCTTAATTAGGGAGTTGGTTCCCTACGGCACGCATCGTCAAATTAACCTGAGCCTTCATTTCTGCCATCTCAGTTTTGATGGCTTCAATCGTTACCCTAAAATCATCAGTTAGGTCGTTAAATAGCTTCAACATGATCTTTTGAGAACTATCTAGCTCTTCGACACGTTCTTCCATGTGTGCGACAGAGCTAGTGGAGCTATCCCCACGTTCAAAACTGCTGGGACGAGTAGCTCTGTGTTCTAGAGAATCGACCCTCTGCGTCAGGTCGTTTATCGGCAGCCCATCGATGCGAGTATTCAGTGCATCAATTTTCATCACCTTTTCATCCAACCCATCTAGTCGGGCTTGAATGAATCTCACCTCATCGGGCACTTCCCTCAAATACAGCCACTGTTCTTCTATCTCAGCAAGTCGTTCAGATTGCGACTTACTTAGTTGTTTCGCTGCCGACATGATTGCGGTATTTTCCAGCCGAGGAGCTAACAAAGCTCTGATACCACTTGTCACAATCGCAACTTTTCAAATACGAGATGAGCGATTGTGTGGCACTTGCTCTAACCCGGCAAGCAAGTCAGCCGTACAATTCCAGAAATCACAGACAATCTCGCTATAAGGTCTAGCCTCCCCGCCCGTTTCAAGAGAAAATGGTTTTATAAAACGGGAGAGAGGAATAACATTGAAAACATCTTTAAAGAAAGCATTGGAGACTGACAATTGCAAGGAAAAGCTTTGATTGCAAAGAGTACAACAATACTTGGTCGGGGGATGACAGGTGTGTTCCCCCTATAGTACATTCTAAGCAAAAACTAAACTGGCAGGCTTGCACGCTGAAAGTGCTACCTCGTCGCAAGAAAATAAAAACACAACATACAACAAAGCAACTTGATAAATTAATAGTAAGACATACATATGGCATGGTTAAGGATGGTTTGGGCATGCGGCCATAGGCAAATACGCCCTGGACAAGCATGCCCAAGACACTAAGCACTATACCGATGTGCATGTCTTCCTTTATTTTGAAGGATATGCTCTTCCTCTCTCCAAACAAATTTACCTTGTTGTTACGAGAAGGTTAGGTTTTCTTCCTTGTTTGAATTTTGGCATCAATAATTTTTATTTTTATTTGATATTTGATCTCTAAGGATTAAAAACTAAGGCCCCGTTGGATAACCATTTCATTTTTTTGTTTAGTTTTTGAAAATTAAGCTTATAAACATTATTTTCACTTATAAGTTTCTAGGTTTATTATCCACTTTTTGAGGAGTGAAATTATCTTTCTGTCATTGAATTACAAAAACATCAAATACCGAGAAAATATCTCTATCCTCTCTCTCATCATTGTCATCTTTAATGTCTTCTTCTCTCTCTCCTCTCTCATTCCAATATAGTTTGAGCACATAGAACTCAAAATGTTGAAGAAAAACATATGTAATCCAAATTCATATCTAGAATGATTTTTCTAGGTTTAATAGTCAAATGAACTACTTTTCAACATTTAGATATCAAAAAGTTACATAAATTAATTAAAAAGAAAAAAAAAAATCCAATTTGACCAACAAAGTTCATAATTATGATCTCTAAACTTTAAACATTAAATCATTTTGATTTTCGAACGCTTTAAAAAATAAGATGCTTTAACATTTTATTCGGTATCATTGATTTTTGACTTTTGAGGGCCTTAAAAATACATTATCAATAATAAAATAGAAATACTATATCAACTCAATGACTTTTACCTTTTATTGTTATATCTTTGATTATTTCCATGTTTTTTAGTTATTAAGTTTATAACTGATATACCTCATCAATTATAGAATTATAAATGGTATATGTGTGATGTTTGAAAGTTTTCTATCTATGATGTTGTTTGATATTTTGCTCATGCGCTATGGAATTTATAATTAATTTATTGTATCAATAAATTAAAAAGGATAAATTTGTAGCATTTAACTTTTGTTTTCTATTAGTTCTTGTTTGCATATTCATTTTTTATTATGTTTATTATTAATATATCATACCAATAAATATAAAAAAGGCATAATAATAATATTTATATTTACTATTTATCTCTAATTATTTGCATGTGCATTTACTATTAGATATATCATTAATATAACTATCAATTGAATAGCAAAATGCACATAAGTAATATTTCACCTGGTTTTTTGCCAATTGTTGTTTTGTTATTAATTTTAACGTCGATATAGTATATTCAATAGGATTAAAAAGTGTATATCAATGATATACTTGACCGTCTTTTTTTCTTTTAGCAGTTGTTTTACCTATTCATTTGATCTATTATCGATATATATATATATATATAAAAGAATAAAAATTATAATAAGTGATAACTTAATATTAATAACAAAACAATTGATAACAAACAACAATAGATTACTAATAGTAACGTATCCTTAATATACCATTTATATATATAAGTTATAGATACGTATTTACATATTATTTATTTGTGTGACATATTTACAAATATGACAAACAATTTTGCTACCCATTATAATTATCATAATTTTCGAGTTGGTCCAAGTAACGTAATTTGATATTATTGTAAATAAATAAATTTTATTTATGTATACTTGTATATATATGTCGTCTTTACATACAATTTTTCTATGGATGACAACTTGAGGATTGTTTTATATATTTATTTTAGCATCTAAAAAATAATGTCAATTTAAATCTAAATTGTAACGAGATTACATCTATCTAAATATCGATGATTTGGATCATATTAAACATCCGCCAAATCTTAATCCCTTCACCTGTAAAAAGGATTGGGATAATTTTGTTAAAATCACATTAAGTGAAGAGTTTAAATTATATAATCATTTTTCTCTTTTGAAAATATATTGAGTTTGACTTCAATTAAATTTAATATTTTTATTTATTAATTAAGTATATCTGTATTTGAGCATCGTTATAAGTGAAGAACAAAGTGAAAGAATATCAAAATATGTATATAATCATCGACTATTGTGTAAAGGATATGCAAATATGATTGAAGAATTGGTAAGAGTGATATAATTTTTTTTCCTTAATATGTCCATACATAAAACTAAATGTTACTTGTTTATTTAGAAAGAAGAAATGAGTAAATTTAGAAAAAATAGACAAATCAGAATTATAGGTATTTGCTCAAAAGAACAAGAAATGTGAATTTATAAATGAGAAATTGCGAAAATGGCAATGGATTGATATTTGTGTTTTTTTAATGACATAATTAATGGGACAGTTGCAAAAAGAGTAATCAGATACAAAGTATTAGCATATATAGTAACGTTTTAAAAAAGAATTGTAAATATAGCAAAGTCTATCAGTAATAGAGTTCTCTATTGCTGATAGACTTTTATGGTGTAGGTGACCTATCATTGACAGACTATAACAGTTTATCAGCGATAGAAGTCTATCACTGATAGACTTTTGCTATATTTACAATTTTTAAAAAATGTTGCTATACACTTGGTTATTATCCTAAAATTACTACTCATTATAATTACCCTATAATTAAATATGAGTAATACGTATTATTTAATCTTGTATTGTTGTGAAGCGCAAGTAGAAACGTTGGAATTTAAGCACGATTTTGGTACAAGGGTCCAATATACCTCTTATTCACTTGATTCCTATAAAACAACCCTTAAAATCATAAAGTCCACTTGAATTAAAGAATTCGTTTGGATTGACTTCAGAAAGAATGCAAAAGCTATTTTAAATTGTTGTCAAACAATCATTTTTTTTTTCAAAATGACTTATTTTTTAAATTAAACACTTAAAAATGTATTAAAAAATATCTTAACCCAAGTTAAAGGGTGAAAAAATGACTTATATAGTTTGCAATAATGTACTCAATTCTCGATGCTTCACATAAAAAAGATCGTATGTAAAGACCACATAGATTAGATTGATCATCTCTATTTCCTAATGATGAATTGTTTTAACAAAGTTTTTTTCTAAAGTGAAATACTTTTTAAAACACTTTTTGAGGAAGCACTAATTAAATACTTTTCTTGATTTTGTTTATTTTTTGTTTTGAAAAAGTACTACATTTTCGTCCAAAGCAAGTGCATTTGCCTTTGATTACTTTTGTGTAGTAATATCCATCAAATAAACATTTTTAATCTATAATATATAAATGGAGAATCACATCACTTTTATCCAACGTATTTTATGCTACAAAAATTGGTCGACGGACAAAGTGAACATAACATAACTGACATATAAATGTGCTAGTGATTAAAAAAATATGTAGTTCGAAAATTTCTACCTCATTGTACTAAAAAAAGTTTGTCAACTAATATAATATATTCAATTTCATTTTCTTAAAGGTTGTTTATGAAAATCTCATTAAAATATTTAAAAAAAAATTAAAATTAGAATTATATTTAGGTTGTTTTTAAATATAGAAAAATGAGCCAAACTATTTATGAATATAGAAAATTTTTACTGTCTAACAACAATAGATCACGATAGAATTCTATCGCGATCTATCGCTGATAAACAGTGAAATTTTTCTATATATGTAAATAGTCGTTTGATAATTTTTTCTGTTTATAGTAATTTCTCATTATATTTCTTGACCCTTGGTATTTTTAGAAAACTTAGTCACCGACTATAATGGAATTTTGATCCCATGTCTTAAATTTTTTATTATTATTCTAAATGCTACTGGTTCAATTCATGACGATTCTTACTATAAGAGATATCGATTTAGGGTGCGTTTGAATTGACTTTTTAAGTGTTTATAAGTGCAAAAAAGTGTTTATAAATATTTAAAAAAGTCAATCTGTTAAAGTATTTAAATTATATGTAAATTTGTCAAAGAAAAAGAACAAATTTTCCCTCTTCACATTTAATGTTGAATGCAAATTAAATTTGTTTATTAATTTTGGTTGGTGAGAAGGGACATTGGATTCCATAGCAATGAAATTACTTTTGGCGACAACATTGACTGTGTTTTTGGGGGAAGTGTTTGATTAAAGATGGAACATTTGAAGCCCCACAAAGACCCCATGGTACTCCAATCTATTGATTGCCAATTTCAATCTTTTTTTTCTTTTCAAAAACATATATATTTTGGCTTTAGTAAAGATTAGAATGCCTTGAATTTGTTATCTGACGCTTCCAACGATCAAGTACAGAGGCACCTCTATTCTATATTATGAAAAATTCTCTCTAATAAAAACTGCTCTCCTTCTACTACGTAGATGTAGCTAACACATTATTAGTGAACCGTGTAAATCTGTGTTGACTCTTTACTGTTTATGCTTTTCTGTTCATCTTTATTTGTCGATTTCTTAACCGTAAGAATGAGAATGAAAAAAAAAATATCAATGTAAGCAATAATTTTGGTTCAACAATAGGTATGGAGGTAGAGATTCAAACCTTTAACTTCCTGATCATGAGTATATCTTAACGTATTGAGTTATCTTCAAATTGATTTTTAATATTATGTTTAACTAGATAAATTTGGAATCAAAAACAAAAATTGGATTTATCACCATTAATTTTATTTAATGTGATTGGATCATACCTTAGTAGATAAGATTTTGGAGGTCGTATGAAAGAAAAATAAAAAAAGAATAGTAATCAATTTAAATCAAATATGGAATCCATCATACTAAAAAATAGAGATAGAAAAATAGTTATTAATGAAATAAATGTTGTTGGGTCTATGAATTTAAAATTGCAATGGGCCTCTTCTTCAAATTTTCTGTTTTCTAGGACACATTTCTTCGTTTGATATTGGGAATTTCTTTTCATTATTCTGTTGAGAGCTACCAGTGAAAAACATTATATGCCTGTTTGAGTGTGGAAAAATATGAATTATAAAGAAAAAATTTGCATACGGCTAAGATGTTTGTTACACACATTTCGATTCTTAAGTTAAGAATTGAAAAAGTGCAAAAAGTTAGAAGTTTGAGAGTGAGAGTAGACCTACTTTTAGTCACAAATTTCAAATGTGTCATTTTTTAAATGTCATGAAATCTTAATTTTGTTGTAGTGTAGAGCTATAATGATGTCTTTACAAAAATTGTTGACTTAATTATTCAAAATATAATTTTGGAGTCGAATCGAGCTATCTCTTTAACAAGTCTCGAGCGGGGCCATGCACGAGACGCATGCCCCATCATGCAATATGTTAGGCTTGAGTTTGTCGAGGTTGAGCGTGTTCGAGCGCGTCTTTGCCTCAAACCGCTCTCTCACGTCTCACCTAGGTCCGTTTTGATTCTATGGTGTTATTTTTGGCTAGACCTTGTTATTTTCTAGAATTTGTTTTTTTGTTAGGGAAAATGATATATAAGGACTGAATATACTAGCAAACTGATTGCAACTTAACTAGATACAACACACACTGTATATTATAATAATATTCAAACTCAAAAGTAAGCCAGATGGTAAAACAAGACTTATAAAATAAAATAACCAAAAACTTATAAGAACCTCGACAGTTATGGAGATTCAAAAGGTAGTAGAGACACGTTTCTGATAAACGTTGTTCTGAAGACAATTATTTGCTCTGCATGGATTGTAAGCAAACTACAACAATTGTCTCAACAGGATACAATGATTAATTTCGATAAAACTGCAACCTCGAACTACTTGAATCTGACATAATTCTCTGATACTTTCTCTAAACTCAACTCAAGATCAAAATAAAAGAAAGAAAGGAGAGAATTCTTCAATTTGGAATGAAATACTACAAATGAAGAAATAAGTTGCTATTTATAGGCTAGCAACTTAGTAACTCTCAATAAATACAAAAATTAAAACATTTGTCAAATTTAACTCGATTGAGTTGTTTCTTGACTAAAATCAAACACAACTCGTACAAATTGAAGAAACTACAAATTTAACTTTCATACATGTTAAATTTGTATATGAAACATCGTTTTAGTTTGATGGTTTCAATCCAACTTAAAGTTTCTAACAATGAATTTAATCTACACAATTAAATCCATTTTTTTATGTTTCAATATCCAATAATGTTTTACTTTCTTTCTCTACACTATAAATAATATCCAACATTTTGTTTTTGTTTGACGTTAATTTTATGTACTCTATATTATTTGAGATAAGTTTAATTGAGGTTTGTAGCAAAAATAACATTTTCATGGATACATTAATATTTCTATAGCTAAAGTTCAACATTAATAAAAAAAAAAAATCAAAGTGAGTTTACTCAACGATAATTGATTTGTACTCTTTCTTTTGAAGTCGGAGAATATAATCTGAATTGAGAGGGGATGATTCTACCTATTTCGAACCAAAATTTTGTCACTTTATAACGACACGTGTGGGAGGCTAACTCGTGCCAAAGCTAACATGGTCAATAGATTGATTTTAAATTTTATTAATTGCACTTAAGACTTAGATAGGCTTTACAACTTTCCCTACTACCTTTCACTTACTTTGAACCTCTCTTTCTACTTCAAACAAAACGATATTCTATTTTAATAAATTAATTTTATATCAACCTCAATAGAATATGCGACAACCTCAACAAATGACTTCAAACTGAACAACAATGGTAACAGTATCCACAATGAAGAGAAAAAGAAAATGCAGGTAAAAATAAAATTTTCTTTTATTAAATCAATTATTATACAAAATCAATTCAATCGTCACAACATATTTTTGTTAGCCAACTAAAAAGTGTTCTTTTTAAAATATTGACAACTAAATAAATACTAATTTCAAAATTTAAGGATGAAAGTATATTTTAGGGGTCTTTTCACAAATAGAAAAAAAACAAAAGTAATTACATATAAAAAAAAAAGTAGAAAATACAAAAGCATGTGGTATATTTTTTTCACCCTAAAAATACTCTAGTCTATGTTTAAGTCGATGAAATTAGGAGTGAAATGGTAAAAATGGATACAATTTACCAACCTTGGAGGTAAATTTTGATTTTTTACACATTTAAAACATGGGATCCGAAATTTCAGTGGTCCTTTTTCTATTTTTTTTACTCTCTCTTTTCCTTTTTACAAGCTTCTGTTTCTTCAATTGTCCTCTTCTTTTATACTTTATTTTTTTTTTCAGAAAATAAACTTAATATATTTTCTTAAAGTCACTCTGATTTGACAGCTCTGCCGTGGTCCGTGACTGTCAGGTGACTTTGATATCTTTCTTTGATTTTTTTTTCAAGGCAATGTACTCTTTTACACTTTTTTGTTGCTTTTCAACCATATTTTTGCTATAAAAAACCTATATTTTATATTTTCTCTCCTATCGATTAATTATTATTATTATTTTTAATGTTATCAATCTATGACTTAAAATAATTCTCATTAAAGAGCGACATGTTTCGACGACCACTTTCAACGAAGACTACATCTGACAAACATCTCTAGTGACCATCTCCATCGTCCAACTTCATGGCCTACCACCTCCGGTAACATTACATATGGATATCACCACGGCTGCATCTTCTAAAGCTTTCCTCTTCTTTATTCAACACTCTGAGGATTCTACCAACATGACTAAGTTAGGACTTGGTGTCGCTCTGATATCACCTTGTTAAGGACAATGAACCTCTAAATTTCTCCACAATAGTATGATATTGTCCATTTCAAGTAGAAACCTCATAGCTTTACTTTTGGTTTCGCCCAAAAGGCCTTAAACTATTGGTGATAGTTGTTCTCACTTATATACTCGTGATCATCCCATTATATAGCTAATGTGAAACTTTAATCGCATTCCCAATATCAATATGCATGCATACTAAACTATCACATGCTATTTGACATAAGATGCCATAAAAAGTCTTAAACTTCTTGATGACCTTTTTTTTGGTGCATATTACACTCATACATTCTACTAATGTGAAAGTATATTGTAATTTTGTTGTTCGTATGAAACAATGGTATTTTGTGTATATTAAGTACAATGGTTGTAAAAAATTGTAAAATATATGCGAAAGTTTTAAGTTGACATCTCAATTGAGTGTTAAAAATTTAGGAAAATTTGTGTGCAATTGAAGGCCTAAACAAAAAGTTAAGCAAACGAAAAATAATCAACAAAAAATCATACTTTTTCATATTACAAAATTGCACCATATACCTCTGACTTAATAACTCAACTTTGCATCCCAAACACAAATTTTCTAACTCCACATATACATTAACTTTAGACTTCAAAACTCAACTCAGTGCCCCGAATAGTTCCTTAAAATTAAGCAAAATCTTCTTCTTCTTATTGAAGTAGTTAATTTTTTTCAAAATCTTTTAGATTATTATAGACGAAGGTGGTTATTGTAGAAAAGGTTGAGTCTTTTTGGTGTTTTGATGGAAATATTTTGATTGATGAAGAAATGTAAGGTTTCAATTGATGAGGTTCTGCCAAGCATGGTATTAAATTTCTGTCGACATCTCGACATTTCGATTGATACTTTCACATTTTAATGGGTTCTATATGACATGAGAGGTGAATCGACACTTCCATTTTATTGTAATTTTTTTTATGAAGAATAAAAAAAACAAACAATAAAATGTTACTAATGTGAATATAAAAAATAAACAATAAAGGCCCGTTTTAGGGCCCGTAATGGGATGAGGATAAGATGATTGAGTTATAATTATATTACAAGCCCACGTTTGGAGGCCCGTGATGGGTTTGGGATTACAAACACATTCTCATCCCAGAGTATCCCACCATCCCCATGGATTACAGTCCTCCATTTTAGACGCCCCTCTATTTTCTTACTTCCTCACCAATACCACACGTCCTCAGACAACAAACTCCGACCACCCCCGACCACCTCCAGCCAACTTTGGCGGCCACTACCACCGTTGACCACCTCCAACAATAGCCACCACCAATTCCGACGGCAATCACCCCATACAACCAACTCTCGCGACCCTTATTTTTAATTATTAATTAGTATTTTATAGTCGTCATTTATAGTAATTTGACATTAATAAAAACACTTTTAGTTTATAATAAACCAAACAAACTTATACATAAAAACATTTTTCTTTATTGTTAATCTTTTTCATCAAATTTATTTGGATAAAAATACATTTTTGAAAATATTTTTTTTTCTAAGTCAATCGAAACAAGTACAAGCACTATGCTCATTTTGACGACATTTTAAATTTGAAGAGATATAATAAGATAAAATTTTTTAAGGAATTAAAGAAGAGAAATTATTATAAACAAAAACAAATTAAACTATTTACAATGGTAGAAAAATGATGTGAGCGATAAATTGCAATAAATTTAAAAATAATTTGACTCATTTTTTTATAAAAAAAAAAAAAAACAAAAATCAAACAAAGATGCAATTGAAGCCCTAGCCTAATCTCCCTGGGCGTGAGGTAACCGTCAGGCCCTCTGTTTTCTTTCTTCCTGCCGACCAGCCTCCTCGTCTTCCCATTTCGGCGAAGAAATTCCGTGAAGAACAGTGCGCGGCGACAAATACTTCCGGTGGTGGTGACCCACGCGACAACCTCCTCTCCGGCGGCGCGTTTAGGCCTCTAGTGGTGCGGCGACGACTGATTCATTCCGACAACATCGAGTTTTGGACACGTTTCCGATTTCCAGCGGCGTTTACCCATTCGATACTAGACTTTGAACCACTCCGATTTCGTAACTCGCGCGATTTCAAAGTTCTCAGCAACGGTTTCCCCTTTCGGTAAGTTTCTGCATTAACCAAACTCCTATCGAACTCTTCTAAGTGTTGTAGCTTAGTTTCTAGACTTTAGCACCTCTCTTTTTGCAGCAACGGACTGATATCGGACCACTTCGAACACTTTTCTAGCGAAGTTTTAAGTCTGTTTTGGTGAGTTTTAAGTATTAAAGTTCTCTTTAGGCCTATTCAAACATAGTTGAACTGATTTAGATTGGTTTCTAATCCTTAGAAGCTCTTATTAGTAGATTCGCATTGGTTTCCAACTCTTTCGAACATTTCTGTCAGGTAGATTTTGTTAAGATTTAGGTGGTAAGCCTCTATTTGGACCTTTTTAAACTTGTTATAAATGCTGTAATTCAGTTTATAACTTTTGGAACACTCTCTTGTAGTTTGGGGCTAATTTCGAGTGTTCGAGCTAAGTCTTAAAGCCATTTTAAAGGGATACTTGGGATTGTTTTAGGAGTGCACTAGGTGAGTGGAAGGGGAGTTTGTTGTGTGCTAGTACGCTATGTACTTAGCTATACTATGTTTATCGTTTATGACTAAGTGTTTGATACTCTTGAATCATGTGTTATGGATATATATATAAGCATTGTGGTGTTGTGTTAACGTTGTAGTAACTTGCATGTTGAGGAATTATTAGGTGGCCTTGTTTATGAATATGTTGCTTGTTGAGAATGTCTAGATATGCATATGATTTATGTTGAAGGGGTTGTTTTATGTGTTTTGGCACAGAACATTGTTTAGTGTTATGTTGTAGGACTCATGCATCCGATGGGGTGTTGAGAACTTTGGGAGTGTGTAAGGGAAAGTAAGGTGAAAAAAAGGGAAGAGTTTTTCTCTTATAACAAAATTTAATTTCAAAATTAGTGTATTTTATAGTGTAATTTTAGCTAGGGAAAAATACACTTTTAGTCCCTAAGATTTGGACGTGGTGTCTATTTGGTCCCTCAAGTTTCAAAATGAACATTTTAGTCTCCGAAGTTTGAGAAATGATTCTAAATGGTCTCTAATCTACATTGACTGTTAATTGACTAATGGTAGAATGATGTGATAGTTTTAAATTAGTGACTGTAAATATTGATTTGCACTCTTATACCTATAGGACAAGTTGTATCTATGGATCTAATCATTACATAAGTTCTGACATATTTTTCAATTATTCATTACGAGTAATCGTTCAATTAAATGGTAATGAACCAATCAGTGTGTTATATGAATGTGGATTATTTTTCTTCCGTATTGTAGAGTTCAACTAGGAGGGAATAAATTGAGCTTATGGGTCATGAGAGCCTTTACTTCTGATGCATTTTCGGTTAACTTGTTAGTATGATTGACTTTGTAGGAGCTTAGAGGAAGATGAGTTTAATATCACAAAATGTTGCTGTAATTAGTAGTATTGAGAAGGTTCCAGGGGATACTGTTGGCTCGTCATCTCTGTTGAGAAACGTAGATGCTAGTGATGTAGAAAACTCTGGTCTAGATACTTCTAGAGCAAAGAAGAGAAAGAAGGAACACAAAAAAGAAGATGAACAACTAGTAAAAGAACAACAAAAGGAAATGAAGAAGCTCGAAAACTTTCTTTTTGGATCACTCTATTCCCCTGTTGAATATGGGAAGGATGAAGAGCAAAATGGTTTCAGTTCTGAGGAGAAATTACCTGCTTTGTACATAATGGACCGCACTGCAAATAATTCCCTTTCTGCATATGAAGATGATCTCGGACTCCTAGATGAGAGTACGAATAAGGAGGAACCTCAGCAAAGAAAACCAGTATGGGTTGACGAGGAAGAGGAGAAGGCCACAGTTAATATTACTAATGTTAGTAGACTGAGAAAATTGAGGAAGGAAGAGGATGAGAATTCGATTTCCGGCTCAGAGTACGTGTCAAGACTGAGGGCTCAGCATGCCAAGCTAAACCCAGGCACCGAGTGGGCTCAACTTGGTGCACAATCGAGGGGTGACAGTGATGATGATGATCTATCCTCAGATGATGAAAATGCAGTTGCATTGGCTGATGGTTATGATAATGTTGATTCTATTGATGATATCCTCCGAACGAGTGAGAATCTTGTTGTGAAGAGTGGTGCAAAATTGATGCCTGGTCTTCTTGGATACTCGAGACTTGTAGATGCTAATGCAGAGGAGCCATCTAATGGTCCTATCAATTCAGTTCAGTTTCATCGCAACGCTCAGTTGCTCCTAGCCACTGGGTTGGATCGAAAGCTTAGATTTTTTCAGATTGATGGTAAAAGGAATACCAAAATTCAGAGCATTTTCCTTGAGGATTGCCCCATACGAAAGGCATCATTTTTGCCTGATGGATCTCAGGTTATAATAGCTGGGAGAAGAAAGTTCTTCTATAGCCTCGATCTAGTGAAAGCAAAAGTTGATAAAATTGGCCCTCTTGTAGGTAGAGAGGAGAAAAGCCTTGAAGTTTTTGAAGTTTCTCCTGATTCTAGTACAATCGCATTTATTGGTAATGAAGGTTATATCCTGTTAGTGTCAACCAAAACAAAGGAGCTCATCGGGACACTTAAGATGAATGGAAGCGTTCGTTCTTTGGCATTTGCGGACGATGGACGACAGCTACTGAGCTCTGGCGGTGACGGGCAGGTCTACCACTGGGATTTGAGAACAAGAACATGTATCCACAAGGCTGTCGACGAAGGTTGCATCAATGGTACTGCACTATGTACCTCCCCAAATGGAGCATGGTTTGCAGCTGGTTCTGACAGCGGCATTGTTAACATCTACAACAGACGAGAATTCTTAGGGGGCAAGAAGAAGCCATTGAAAGCCATTGAGAATCTGACCACCAAAGTAGACTTTCTCAAATTCAATCATGATGCTCAAATATTGGCCATCTGTTCAAGAATGAAGAAAAGTAGTTTGAAGTTGATACACGTTCCTTCTTTTACTATATTTTCGAACTGGCCCCCGCCGAAGAAGAACCTTCAATACCCTTCATGTTTGGATTTCAGTCCTGAAGGAGGCTACATGGCTGTGGGAAATGCTGCTGGAAAGGTATTATTGTATAAACTACATCATTACCATCATGCTTAAATTTGATCTCCAGTTGCTTAATCATTGGCTGGAACAGTTTTGACACTTGAATTAGTTATTACAATCAGCTGTTACTTTAGACAAGTTTACTGGAGAATGAGATGTTGTTTACTTATTTTCTACTAAGATTAACACTTGATATTAAGAGATTAAAACTCATTGTTTCATAATTTGGTATGAAGAAGTATTTTTCTCTGAACTGTGGGTTCTTGTTATTGAGAACTTGTTTTATTTTTAAATAATTTTTTCTGTTGATTATTTTACTCTTTCTTTCTGAAAATGACAGTGTCGAGGCTACGAATAATTGAATATATCCAGAGGAAGGTTTTTTTTTTTTTTTTTTTTTTTTTTTTTTTTTTTTTTTTTTTTTTTTGTGCTGTTCATCATATTTCTTTTTATAATGATAACGATCGCACTCTTAATTTTCTGTTTTAAAAATTTATACATTTTTTTTTTCCTTAATTTTTAAAACTTAGTTTGGTTTTTAAAAATATTGGTAAGGATACTTACGAGTGGGAGTAGAGTTTATAGGAAAGGTTAGAAATATTGATGTTAATAGAAATTTTGAGGTTCCGATTTTATGAAAATATTAATGATGGAAATTTTGAAAAAACTTTACGGAAATCAATGGAAATTTTTATAATTTGTTAATAAAACTTTGATTGTGGTTTCATTCGAATATAATGGACCTTTTTTAATCATTATTTCTATAAATTTAGATAACATTTATATGTATATTGTAAATATTGATGCGACAACCTAATTCAATTTTGAGGTGAAATAATGTGAAAATTTAATGGAAAAAATTTAAACGAGGTTAAACATAAATGTAGGTTATTTTTTGGTGGGTTTTCTCAAATTCAATTTCTTTGGAAATAAAAGTTTTGGACTAAAAATAAAGCTAAAAATTGAGAGAAATTGGAAATTAGAAAAATTAGTACATTAACAAAGCTTCATCTTTCGTCGAAAAATTTGAACTAAGCTAATGTAGCTAATTCTTGAAAAATAAAATAAAAAATTTCTCGAAATTTTGTTAAAATGGGAGGAAAGATCCCCTACTGAAATTTTGAGGCCATTGAAATCTCGAAATTTGTAGATTTTGATGAAAAATTTCCATCACGTTTAGGTTTAACTTTTAAAAATACAATAGTTATCAAACGGGGACCTTCACAATTTAACTTTTAGGTTAAAGTACAAAATTTAGTCTCTATGGTTTGGAGAAAGTTGGAATTTATTTTTATAGTTTGAGAACACTCATAAATAGATCAAATGACATAAGGCCTCTTGATCGACACGTCTCTTATGAATTCTCTCTCTCGGAGATTATTTACTTTTATGATATATAATTATCTTTCTTTTGGCCAATTCTACTTTAATATTTTTTTAATAAAAAAAATAAATATTAAAATGAGTGGAGAAATATTGTTACATTTTAATATTAATGAGGTAGTAAATTTGTGTTGTTTAACTTGTATCAAATTAGTGTGAAAACGTATATGAAGATAAGTAAATTAATATGAAAAACATATATGAAGAGAAGTTTAAAATTGTCTATTAAATTTTCTAGATCTAAAATTACAGTATAAATACCTCACTTACATTTCTATCGAAAACAACAATAATTATAACAAATACTCAATATCATCTCTCTCTTTTATTTTCTTTCATTAGCTTTTAAGAGCAATTGGCCAAAAGAAGGACGTTTTTAGTTGTAGAGCTTTGAACTCAACCTTTTACTGGTTTGAGCTATACAACGTTATTGTTGGGTTGCTGTATCATGAAGGGGACATGCTAGAGAATATCTATTATACTGATAGTTGATACAAAGAAATACAATATACACCACAGACGCTTGAATCTCTTCAAAGAGAGCGAGATATGTGCCGCTAAACCTAACTGTTATTTGTAATTCTCCCAACAATAACTTATTTTCTCTCTACAATTTTTCTATTTTCTCTAACTTATTCTCTCTAAATATTTTCTCTTTTTCTTACTAAATATTTTTATGTCTAAGACTTTATTTTCTAATTTGTGTCATTTTCTTATTAACTTAATTTTGTGTACTTTTCTAACATATCATCAAAATTACGACTAATTTATCGTAGAAATATATTCTAGCTCGATGAGTACTAAAAAAATTGTAGAGGAGAAAAAAAAGGGATACATATAAATATACATTAAAAAACATAAAATAAAAAATTAAAAAAAAAAAATTAGGGCAAAAGTGAAAGAAAAAGGTTGCACAAAATCCTCAGCCTCTATAACCACTCCAAGTTCAAATTTAAAACAGAGAAAGAAGCCCTCAAAATGATTCTTAAACAAAATCACATTCTCTCTTAGGGAAATTGAAGTAAATGGGATCATCTTCATCTCTCAAGTAATGTTTATAAAATCACACTCTCTCTTATTTATCCTCACTTGGTTTTTTTTTCTCCTATATAACTATACTAAATTTTATTTTCTATAGGAATAATGTGGAGGAGAGCTTTAGAAACCGAGGTAGAGACGACGACGACAATGACGAAGACCATACGACACAGTTGAGGGAATCGACAACGATGGAGAATGCGAAGAAGAAAAATGGGAGGAAGAAAGTGAGAGGAGAAAGATTGTGCCTCGAAATCATGAGCGACGTGGACGTTATTAATGATGGTTACAAATGGAGAAAATATGGCCAAAAAGCTGTGAAAAACAACCTCCATCCTAGGTTTGTTTCTAACTCGTAAGGCTTTTTGGTTTAAGAACCCTCTAACGCAGACTCTATTGCTTGAGCGAAAAGCGAAGAATTCTATCGCAGTCTAGGTAAAATTTTTCTAATGTATTATTGAATTATATTCTTTGTAGGAATTACTATAGAAACAAATAGAAAGATCAATGGAAGATTCAAGAATGATGATAATAACCTACGAAGGAATACATAATCATGCATTACCATTTCATGATAATCATTTGGAAGGATTTAAGCCTCAATCTATGAATCTTTACCATTTCTTTGGTTAAATTACAAATTAACAATGGTTTATGTTTCAACTTAATTTAATTAATTTGCCTTGTAAGGCTTCTTAAATGAAGGTGTGCTTAGGTTAGGGAATTCAATAAAATTTAATTATTTGAATCAATTATTTTTTTCTTTCATCTCTATATTTTTTAAGTTTTAAATATCGAACTAAAATAAGCTAAACTAATATGACCTTCTTGAAGGTTCAATCTCCCATTTCCTACTAAAAAAATTCAAATATTGGTTCAATTATAATTAATTGAATCTTTGACCTTTGACCCCAAATCTTGTGAGATGATTTTATTGGTTTTCTATTTTATAATATTATTTTGTTTTACTTTTTACTATTAATAGTATTTTTTTTATAAAAAAAATCCTATTATGAAAATAAACTAAACACACACTTTAAAATAAATCAAACAATTTTTTCTTCCATATCTTTATATTAATAAAAAGGTACTCCTAATTTTCTTCTTTACGAGATATTATCAATCTCGAAGTGGTTTGATATCCCACCCTACATACTGTCAGAAAAAAAAAAAAAAAAAAACTTTATCGTTCTCACATCACATTGTAAGTCCTTATGCTCTCTACCAAATCACAAAAAGTTTTGTTAGACAAATTAAAGTTATTACAAAAATTGTATTATTCATTTATAATATCATTCACAAATTTATTTTTATATATTAACTATCTCGTTAATTTATATGTATGCATTTCAATATTTACACGGTCGTTCTACGATGTCATTTTTGTTAGAACAGTTTTCAAGTTTAAAAGTTAGAATATAATTTTTTTTATGTCAATAATAAGCATAAAATTGAAACTTTATTTGTAAAGTTTGGACCTATTTCGTATAATTTAACCTTTTATTGATTTGATAATAGAAAAGCAACAAAGGACACTGTGATTGTGACTTTTCGTAATATATATATATATATATATATATTTTGTATTTTTTTTTAGAAATATTTTCCATTTATGCTATTCTTCTCTAATATTAATTTTGAGGACTTTTTTTTGTTATTTTTCTGCTTGTACTTATACCGAAATGGCAAAATAGTATTTAAATAAGGAAAATTACTATAAACAGAAAAATATCAAACTATTTATAAATATAGAATTTTTTTTTATAAATATAGAAAAATTTCATTGTCTATCAGGGATAGACTGCGATAGAATTTGAATTCTATCGCTCAAGCAAATAATTCTATCGCTGGAGCGATAGAAAGCGATAGAATTCTATCGTGGTCTATCACTGATAGACTATAAAATTTTTCTATATTCGTAAATAGTTTAACTTATTTTATAAATTTTTTACACTCTCTTTTTTTTTGTTATTTTTCGCATTTTGGGTAGATGGTTTTAATTTCGACGTCGATGTTTTATAAGTTGCTTATATATGTGGATCTGTATCTAATAAGTCATTAAATTTTCGTTTAATGAAATTTTAAACTTTTAATTTTGTGTTCAATGAATTTTAAAAAATTAAAAATTTAGATCTAGTTGGTAATCATTTCATTTTAGTTTTAATTTTTAAAAATTAAGCCTACAAACATCTTTTCCACTTCTAAATATTTTGATTTCTTATAGACTTTTTACCATGTTTACAAAAATCAAGTTAAGTTTTTTTAAAAAATATATAGTTGTATATTGTAACACATGAATGTGATTTTAGGTAAGTTATGTAATATATATACTATATTAAGATATATATTTAACGGTACTTTGTCATATATACACATGTATATTTAGTTATTTTACAAATATATACCCCATATTATATAATAATAATGCTAACACATGATAAATTAGAGCATAAAATAAGATAAATTACGTCCTCATATTAATTGAAATAAACTCATACATATTTGAAATTGAAAACAAAATGTAGAAATAAACTCTCTCTATATATTATGTACTACATTCTCATAACTAGTATATATAAACCCTGAGTAGATCTATCTTGGAAAGTATGTGGTTGTGTCGTCAGATTTGTCTTGAAAAGCATGTCGTCATGCTGGCATAGATATGTCTCACATATATACATATTGTGTGTTATTGAACATGCTATACGATATATAGAACATAGCAGATTAAAGTATTTGAATACATAGTCTACAACATGTACAAATGGGCATATATCATATGTAAATCAATAAAATAGGGATTACACTATGGACGATATACAGTGAAGCAAACAAACCAACGCATAAATCTTGAGAAGTAAATTTTCAACACCAGGCCTTGAATAAATTGAGAAAAAAAAAAAAGCAATGTTGGATGTGAAAGGAATAGATTAGACAATGTAAACCTAAGGACGATTTCTCCTAAAATTAAGAGATATTTACCATATTGGTTTAGTAAATAAAATATAAATTAATTTTCAAACCAAAATATTTTTTGGGAAATTTTTACACATAGAAAAGATGTCAAACTATTTACAGAAAATAACAAAAAAAAAAAAAACACGGATAGACATTGATAGACAGTTCTATCAGCATCTACCAGTGATAGACTTTTATCATTTCTATCATTGATAATAGACTATGATAGACTTCTATCAGCGTCTATCATAACTATCCAAAATTTTTGCTATTTTGTGTAAATAATTTCTCATATTTTTCTATTTTTATAAATCTCCCATATTTTTACCCATTATTTTTACTAAAAACATTTTCAACAATAATCAATAAGAGAGATAATGGGTTAAAGGGTTAAATTTGTCGAAAAATAATCCGGAAAGATAGTTTTGGAATATTATTAAATTTTAGTACATTAATAAAATATTGCTCTTATAGTAGGCCAAATATGTAATCTTCCCGTTTATAATTTAACCTAAAAAAGATAAGATTTTGTTTGGTAACTATTTTATTTTTTGTTTTTAATTTTTGAAAATTAAGTCTATAAACACTCATTTCACCTTTAAATTTCTTAGTTATTTACTTTTTACCAATGTTTTAAAAAACAAAGTTTTGAAAATTAAAAAAAAAAGTAGTTTTTATAAACTTGTTTTTGTTTTTGGAATTTGACAAAGACTTCAACTCTTTTACTTAAAAAAAAAATGCAAACAATTGAGAGAAATTGAGTAGACTTAATTTTAAAAAACCAAAAAATAAATGATTATCAAATGGAGTCTTAATTTTATTCTCAGTCTTCTAATTGGTATTGAAGAGAACTTGTTAGCAATAGAAATGAACTCTGTTTGGTTTGACTTTTCAATTATTTATTTTTTTAAAAAAATCATTTTAGAAAAAGTTGGAATCACTAATAGACCATAAGAGGTTATCAACAATAGAAGTCTATCACGGATAGATTTTGTTATATTTGCAATTATTTTAAAATATTGTTGTACACTTGGTTATTATTCCTAAAATTACTACTCATTACAATTACCCAATCATGAAAATCAAACTCTTTTAAGAAATTACTTAAAAAAGTATCAAACTAAGCATGTTAAAAGCATAAACTCTAAAAAAAAAAGCTCAAGATTCAAATTCCCCACTTCCTTATTTTTGAACTATGAAAATGACTCTATTCAAAGAGTTAAAATAATTAAAACATAATTACTACGATTAAGAAATTAAAGGTTCAAATTTTCACTTCTACGTTTAACTATGGGTTTGATATAAAGACTGGTATCATTGAAGTTACATTCATGATCCAAATCATATTGATGAATATTTTGTTTCCAAATGTGAATGAAATGCTCATTATTCCTTCTCAGAGAACCATTGTTTCTTGGAAGAATCAATCTTTACAAGCTTGGGAAAGAACTCATGAACCAAAAAGAAACCGAAAAACTGAAAAATCGAAAAAGCAACAAGAAAAATGATTCAATGGCAATGGCAATGCAGAAAAACATTGAAAAAGAGAGAAAGAGAGAAATCAAGAGGGTCTCTGTAAGAAGAAGCATCCATTATTTTTCTGCAGCCAATTTTGGGAAGTTGAAATTTGAAGTTGTGGGAATCCTGATGATGCTGCAGCATTTGCAAATTGTTGAGAGCCACCAGATTGCTGCCATTGGTGGTGGCCTTCATTCAAACACAGTGAAAGTTCATCACTGCCTAACCCTCCTCCTTCATTGCTGCTGCTCAACAACTGAATCTACAAACAAAAATTCAAATTTGCAGACTAACTCCTTAACTAGTGCTGTTAGATCTTACCCATTTCAGGCTTTATCATTGTTATTATGTTTTTACTACCATTAAAACTATTAACTCTGTTCTCTCTCTCCATATATATAATATAGTTTTTAAAAACATAAAGTATTCATTTTTGAAATTTGACTAAAAATTCAAATGTTTATTCAAGAAAGTCGAAACTATATGGCAAATAAATCGAGAGGAAATAAACATATAACTTTTAAAAACAGAAGCTAAAAATAAAATCGTTGTGAAATGAAGCCTAACTAGTGATATGGTATATGCCTCTTAAATGAAATGTTGGCTGATTTGGCTCGACATAATCAAAGAAAGTTGATGGAAGGGCATGAGTAGCAGATCCATAAATTTTGTTGACGGGTAGGTTTATAATCCAAAAAAATAAATTTAGAGAGTAAGGCTTGAACCTAGGTCCAATGGATCTTATAGACAAATTTACCACTAGTTTATATATATATATATATATATATATTATATAAAGAGCATAAATTTAGGGGGGCTCGGCCTATACTAAATTCGCCCCTAGACACAGGAGTATGCTACACATGCCACTTTATTGTAGTAAGTTGACTATATCCTTCTACCATTGGCTTATCAAGTCGTGTCAAATTCCGTTCTTAATGGATCCAATAAACTGATAGGAATGCTAGTAGGAAATAATTATAATATAAAGGTTATGTTAGCAATTAGTTAAAGAAGTTGTTACATTAGTTTGTTATAAATAGAAGGAGTGAGGTAGGGGAAAGACAAGTAATATTTTGGTGAGTGATTTAGGGTTTGCGAGAATTTTCAAGAGAGGTAAGGTCTTCGTACCTCAAACACTTGGTTTATCTTATAATTCTGTTATCGTTTATCTTTCCATATATTTGGGTTCTATCATAGACTTGCCACATCTAGTCAATGGTGTTAAATGTGAGGAATACATAGATTGAAAATGTTTAAATTCTTGGACTAAATGGTCACAATTATCAAAGATCATACTAAAGCCTAAAGTTTAAAGTTTAGGGAGAACAAAAACAACTCAAAGTACTAAAATCTTACTTGAGAGTTTGATTGATTGATGTGTGGAGAGTGATTGTGAAGAGTCTGCAATTCCATGGGCGTCTCCAAGCGCCCATGTTTCGTCATTTCGACCGACGGTGGAGGTGGAGATTGAACGATCGTTTCACTACGAAACTGCAGTATCTTTGTCTGAAGGAACGTACAGCAACCACCATTATCATTCTCAAATATATTTGATTCCTGGGATTACATCAGGTCATTATCAAGTAATAGGCACAATCTTAATTTGATAGACAGTAAACGAGGAAGAAATTTCAGAATATTCACATCCAAATCATTTCACCTGAGGGTTAGATTCATTAGTAATTTGCAAATCAATATTTGGGGTGACATTTGGGCAATGATTCCCAAATGAAAGAGTGTGTTTTTTTGAGCTTGAATTGCCCAACCTCAAATCAAGATTCTGTTCTAAGACTTTGGCTGATGATGATTCTGCAAAGTTTATGACAATC
Source organism: Lagenaria siceraria (assembly GCA_002890555.2). NCBI lineage: Eukaryota > Viridiplantae > Streptophyta > Magnoliopsida > Cucurbitales > Cucurbitaceae > Lagenaria > Lagenaria siceraria. Next base: position 7,087,349 of record CM016491.1, on the reverse strand, counting down.
AATCAATAGGCTGATCCAAAAGAAGAGAAGACCCACCAAAAAGTTCCATCTAAATTACCAGTTGTACTCAGCTCATCCTCATATATGCTGGGATCAAAGTTTGTAACAGCTTCTTTGCCATTACACTTGATTGCAGCTTTATCATAAGCTCTAAAACAAGTAGCACTTGAAGTTCATAATCAGGTAATCTAAACAGATCAACAAAGACAATAACAAAGCACTCGCAAACATACCTTGCAGCTTCGATCTCGGAATCGAACAACCCCAAGTAAACGTACCTGTTGAATCAAATCGAACCGAATCGATAAATACAAAAGCAATTCAATCCAACAAAACAAGTATCCAATGAGCGAGGAGAAAAGTAATAAAAAACAAACAATGGATTGAAGAAATCTTGTTACTTTTTGCCTAAAAACTGGCCCATCCGAGCCTCCCATCTTCCACATTTATGCAATGTTACACCTCTAAATTTCGAGCTTCCTCTTGGATAACCCGTGCTTTGTCTACGAAGAACATGCACAAATTCTTCCTTAGTCAAATTTCCCATCTGTTCAAGAGAAAACCAAATTCAAAAGCCTGGTTGTTGTTTCAAGAAAATTGGAGCAGTAATTGAGTCAAAGCAAGACCTGCTGCATATCCTCCTCGTAGTCTTCAATACTGAAATTTATGTCTGCCTCTGTTCCTCGAAACTTTATAGCTGCCCTGTCGTAGGCCCTGCAGAAGAACTTCCCCATATTGATTTGGAGTTTTGAGTTCAAAATGAAATACAAACCAAAAACACAATAAAATCAGAGGCTAACCGAGCAGCCGCATGAGCAGTATCAAATCCGCCTGTTGGGAGTTCATCAAATTCAACAACATACAATTACATCATCATATAATGGAAGAAAGTAATGAGAATGCAAAGATTTTGATTCATACCCAGATAAACTTGTTTGCCACAGTCCCTAGTTCAGCAAAAAAGGAAGGGGGAAAAAAACCAGAGGCTGTGACTGTGAGTTAATGGCGGAATATGGAAACTGATTTGTTAGCTAAGAGAAGTTCAAGAAGAAGCTAACCATATGTGAGATTCCCACCGGCCGGTGCGCCGGTAGAACGTGACACCGCGATATTGAGAACTCCGCGACCTAGGCCCTCGCCGGCTTTTCTTTATCGGCTGTAGAACTGCCATTGGTCTCACAGCAGCGACAGGCTCTGTTTGGCAAAACTTCACGCCGACCCATCGAGCTCGAGGGAACGTAGCTGAACCACCGACGGCGGCCGATGAAGCCCCCACGTCGGAATCCTCCATGGGAAAGAACTGCCGAGTCGCCGGCGGGTGAGTTACCGAGAAGTTTTTCCGTTGGACTAGTGGTTCGTCCTCGCCGACGCTAGCCTCATCGGCGTCGGATCCATCCTCCATAACCACCACCGAAGAGCTCGAGTTAGAATTAATGGATCCTATCCATTTCGCTCTGTCTTCATCGCCGTCAATCGATGAAAGAATCTCAAATTCATCAGTTCTGCCATGATCGGGAGAATCATTGAGATCCCACATTTTCCCTCCCGTCTTCTTCTCAATGCTCGATCGCTAAAACGCACAAAAATCAAGAAGTTCACTGGAAACCAAACCACAATAAACAAAACCCATTTCCACCCAGATCAAAACCCAAAAGAATTCCAACCCCTCGCATGGTATTCATCAAAATTCAAGTCTCCATAGGAACAATCAATATCCAGAAAGAAAAAAACAGAGACCCAAGAAGAGAAAGGAACAAAACAGAGCAAAGATCTTGGTGGGTGATGATAAATGTTGTAGAAAAGGCAAAGAGAAGAAGAAGAAGAAGAAGAAGAAGAGCAGAGCTGCCAATTGCAGAAGAAAGAAAAGAGAAGGGAGGGGACCCCCATCTCTCTCTCTCTAACCACTCGCCAGTTGTCAGTCAATTCACTGCTTTGCCTTTGCTTTCTCTGTTCTCTCTCTCTCTGCTTTACGCTTGATTTTCCTTTTCCCCCGTTTCCTTTTGTTTGATTTCTTGTGCCAAATCTGTCAAGAATAATAATATTAGGCGTAAGCATTTGAGATTGAAATTGCTCATTCTCAAATCCCAATGGCCGTCTGGTCTGGTTTTTCCCCCACAGTATCGTATAAAATTGTATGTGTTGGATTATTGGAGCCAACCACTACAATTGGAAATAGACTCTGCAACAAACAACTTAGCTCATAAAGCTTCAAAATTATAATTGAAACTCTTTTTTTCTTTTTGTTTCAGATACTTTTCTTTTCCCTTAGGACATTCATTATAGCATAAACCAATGTCCGAAGTCAAATTAGGAGGAGAATTAGGACAAAAGCTTCTCTTTAGTAGTTAGGGACAATTAAGCCACATTTGAAAGAGTTTGAGAAACAAAAAAATCGTCCAATAAGCTCTTAATTGGTTTATAGTCTATCTTTCACTCGACACAAATTCTCTTTTTGACTAATTTAAGTGGAAGAACGTTTGTTAGGGACAACATATGTCTTTGTTTTTAGAACCACCTAAAAGATCTCACACAAATGGAGATAATTGTTTGACCATTTTAAAAAATCTACTCGGACAAAGGACCATCAAAGTCTTCCATTAAATAATCATCTCTGTGTATTATTCTCGAACATATCACTTTTAACCAAGTCACATTTCATTAGAGCATATTCTTGTTCGATAAGCTCATCAATCACGGATTAATGAGACACACATATAAGATTAAGTTAGTGGCATGATTTTAATATCATTTGTTAGGGACAACAAACTCTACACATATCTCCACAATGATATGATATTGTTCACTTTAGACATAAATTCTCATGACTTTGCTTTTAGAACTACTTAAAAGGTTTCATACCAATGGAGATATTTATTATCATTTATATATCCTTTATCATCTCTTTATCTAGCCAATGTAGGACTTTGGTCGCATTTTCAACAACTTTAGTAAATTAATAAGGGTTAAAACGGTGCAACCCTTACAGTAGACGATCCTACTAAACTCTTGGCATTGAATATGGGTATGGATGTGGCTATCGGGGTGGGCTATCCTGACGCCAACTGTACTGGCGTCGGGATAGCCAGCTTACCCTGATGCGAAAGCATAACGTTAAGATAAGTCTTTCCCAAAATGTCGAAAGACCCGATAAATGTGGCCTCTTTCTCCTAAATTCCAAATCTAAAAAAAAAATCTTCCCTCTCCAATTTTCTCCCTCCCAGTCTTCCCTCCTCTTCTCCTTGCCATCGTGTTGTCAGCCTGCCCACCTCCCGTTGCTACCACTTGAAGGCTTCTTGGTTCTTTGTCATTTAGATTTAGTAGTTTGTTGAGTCATATCGACAGTGTTACTAAGATAAGACACTCAACTTTATCTATATACTATAAACTCTTTAAGTTATTTCTTAAACACAATCTACTCATATGTCAACTATTTATTATTCAGGATCATACTAATAATGTAACATTAGATTTTTACATATAATAGATAATATAATAATGTAAATAAAATAAAATAACAATTTAGATATTAATTACAAGACTTTAAGATACAAATTTTAATGATTGAGAGTGCTTTTGTAAATTCCTTTACTTTAGTCTTGATTTAGTCTTTGGTATACGTTTGAAACACTCAAAATATTGGTTTTTCATCACATTATATTACTTGTGGAAGTGTTTTAAACTTAAGTTCATGAGTTCTCATCTCTTTGGTCTCACCCATAAAGATGATCCTTATCTACCTCTCACCTTGAGTTGATTTCAATTTGATATTGTAGTCTTTATTTTCTCTTAACTCTTTTCCCTAAAAAAAAATGAACCTAGAAAATTGACATTCATTGTTAATCTTACACATTAAAGGCTCATTTAGATTAACTTAAAAAATAATGTTTTTCAAAAATTTATTTTCATTTAAACACTTTCGATAAGAACGGTTTAAAATAAAGACACTAATGACTTTCAAAATCCATTTTGAGTGGTTGCCAAACACTTATATTTCTTTCAAAATGACTTATTTTTTAAATTAAACACTTGAAAAGGTATTTCAAACACACACTAAATCTGATCAGTGTTGTGATCCATAATTCATCTTTGGAACCAATCACCTTTGTTTTAGTGTATCCAAAAAGTTTATATAAAAAAATTGCAATAATCAAGCATGCTAAAAATAATATAGCTAATCTATACCAAAAAAAAAAAAAAATCACACATTTAGGCCCGTTGGCTAATCATTTGGTTTTTCGTTTTTGAAAATTAAGCTTATTTCTTCTTTATTTCTTATCACGATTTCCATCTTTTTAAAGTAAAAAAGTTGAATTTTTCGTCAAATTTAAAAAACAAAACTTAATTTTTTTTTAGTTCTCTAAATTTGGCTTGATTTTTGAAAACGTCGATAAAAAGTATGTAATAAAGAAAAAAATTTAGAACTTGAAAAGGTATTTATAGATTAAATTTTCAAAACCTTCAAACCAAAAACGAAAGGGTTACTCGAGTGAGAGTTAGGTAAACCAATAAGGACATTTTGCCAACTGGATAACTTTTAAAAGAGCATGCAATAAAAAGAGGAAGATGAGAAGAGAAGCCATTCTAAACTTCCTCAAGCCATTGAAGGACCACATGCCAATGTGTGAAGATAATATATTGTTTCAAAATTTCTAAGGCATGCAAGAATGACAATAATATCTAAAGAGATTCCCTTTATCCATTAGATAGGTGGAGATTATAAGATATTATAAAAATATTATATAGGAGATCCGAGACAGATTTAGTATAGGCTCGAGGGGCTAAGCCCTCCTCAACTTTATGCTCTTCATATATATATATATATATATATATATATAACTAACATAATATTAATATCATTAGTTAGCCTAGTGGTAAATCTATCTTCTATAAGTCTTCTTTTGATCCAGTTCAAGTCCCACATTTTAGTATGGGTCCGAGAGGCTTGAATAGAATATTAACTAAATTCTCATTTCCTTATTTTTATTGGAGAAGATATTACAAGATTTTGGATTTAGAGCAGCTTAGAGAGACTATTATAAAAATGTTTTATGTGAATTCATTCATGTTTAGTAACTATTTGGTTTATGGTCGGTTTTTGAAAATTAAGCTTATTTTCTTTCAATCTTACCATAGTTTTCATCTTTCTTAAAGTAAAAGAGCTGAATTCTTTGCGACATTCCAAATTCCAAAAACTTGTTTTTAAAAAACTAACGTCCCATTTTGTATCCATTTCATTTTTTATTTTTGTTTTTTTTTTAAAATTAACCATATTTCCTATCTACAAAAGCTAAATTCTTAGCTAAATTCTAAAACTAAAGTTACTCTTTTTTTTTTCTTTTCAAAATTTGGCATGCTTTTAAAAATATTGGTCAAAAGTAGAAAACAAATCAAGAAATTTAGAAGTGGAAGGAGTGTTTATAGGCTTAATTTTTAAAAACAAAAAACAAAAAACTAAATGGTTACCAAACGGGGCCTAAGGCCTGTTTGGATTGACTTTCTAAGTGTTTATATACACATTTTTTGCACTTATAAACACTTATTTAAACACTTAGAAAATCAATCCAAACACACCCTAATTTTTTTAATTTTCAAAACTTGATTTGGTTTTTGAAAACATTAGTAAAAAATAGATAATAAAGCAAAAAATTTAGAGGTGAAAAGTGATGTTAATCTGGTTTATTTTCAAAAAATAAAAAATAAAAAACTAAGGCCTTGATTGGTAACCATTTGGTTTTTTGTTTTTTGTTTTTGTCAATTAAGCCTATAGATACTACTTCCACCTTCAATTTCTTTCTTTGTTGTCTAGTTTTTACCAATGATTTAAAAAACTAAGCCAAATTTTAAAAACTAAAAAAAGTAGCTTTTAAAAACTTGTTTTCGTTTTTAGGATTTGGCTAAGAATTTAACTATTGTATTTAAAAAAGATGCAACACATTATAAAAAAATGTGAAGGAAATAGACTTAATTTTCAAAAATAAAAAACAAAAAACAAAATGCCAAATGGAGTGTAAATAATTATCTAACATTTTAATTATCAAAACAAATGATGCATGATTTGACTCCCATCTCCACTAAAATATCATTATCACATGTGATGCCTCTCCAGGCATATTAGCCCTACATTTTAGTATGATCACTTCCATGAAAAATGCTTAGTTAATTAAGAGGGAAAGGGATGGACTAGGGGAAGAAAGAGGGGTACATGTGTGAAAATTAAAAAAAAAAAAAAAAAAAAAAAGTAGCATAAAACGGAAAAATGGTAAAGTAGAGAGTGAATGTATTCTATTTAGTTACATATTTCAAAAGTTTCGATAACCACTATTTATAGAGTTAATGATATATTAAAGAAGATAAAGAAAAAAAATATTTGAGAGATATATAATTGATCGACTAAATATATATGAATGGTAAAAATGTAATTTAAAATAGTCTAGTGCAAGCATACACTGTCAATTAATAATAAACTTGATGGTATTCATACCATGAGACTAGATGCAATACAATTTTTCTTTAAACAATACTAATAATGCAAGCCCATAATAATTTAGTGAAAATAGAGGAGATTTGGTGTTGTGCAGAGTATTAAAATAAACAGTAGATTACAGTAGGGGGTTTACAATCAAGTTTTAACGAAGAGGCTTTATGTCTTGAGCTATGTGGCTGCATCACATCGACAGCGACCCAACATGGACAGAAAACTCCTCATATTCAATCTTGTTCGCAAGTACTTTTAGGAGCCTAGGTAGCTAATCTTATATATCTATGGTTGGTTAAATCTTAAATCATTTCATGCAATTTCTAAGTCCTATGGTGTACCTTATCTCTAAGGTTACATGACAACCTATATCTAGGCTCTTAATCCCATATTCCTTTGTGAAATCTGTTTTTATTTTAACATTTTTAGTATTAAGGCTCCATTAACATGTTAAATTAAGTGGTCAATTCAACTTAACAATGACAATATATACACTCAACAAAGAAAATGTAAAGGTTAAAGCAACATGATGCATTAGCAATGACTCAAGCCATAAGGTCTTAGGGTATTCACATGATTGAATCCCTTAGAAATTTAGCTCATAACTAGAAAAGAATGAATGGATTTCATTAATTAAAAAATCATGAGTTACAATGTCAACTTTCAAAGAGTAGAAAATAAAAAAAAAATGAAAAATACCAAGAAAGAACTAAACAAATGCTGGAAAATAAATAGTAACAAGACTTCTTGAGGCAAAATCTCACTCTCAAAGGCTCTCTAGGTCGGATTCAACCTGTAACATCTCAAATTTTCAAGTGTTGAATTGAAATTGTTGCATTTATATTTTCGGATCCAGGATTTAATTGAATTGGTTTTTGGAGAAGTGGAATTTGATTTTAGATAAAGTATAATATCATAATATCTATTATTATTATATAATTAAGATATTATGTAATTAATATAAATATATTTAGTTATTATTATATTTTATTATTAAAGTGAATCTCAATTGCGTGCAAAGTAAAAAAAATAAAAGAGGAAAACCCTTCTTCTCTTCTTCTCCATCGCGATCGCGCCGCCTCACCCCGTGGGTTTTCTGCAACCAGCCGCTCGCCATCGCCCAGCTCGCAACAGCCGCCGCTCGCCGTCGCCCAGCCTGCGCCGCAGCCGCCTCCGCCCAGCAGCCGCCGCGCGCCGGTTGCCCAGCCGCTCGTCGGTCGCCGCCGCGGTATCGTTTCGTTGTTAAATTCGGGGTAAGTTTTCTTTTGTCTGGGCCATTGTCTAAAATAAATACCCAGTGAAGTTTGGTTTAAGCCTGATGTTGTTCACGCTGTTTAGGTGGGAGACTGTAAAAGTATAAGTGTGGTTGGGTTGGGTTGCAGCTCGAGACGAGGTGGGTACTGAGTTGTTGAAGTTTAATGTTGCTTGGGAGAAAATTTCTATTTGACGGTATAATTTGGATCTTTTTGATATTAGGACTGGAGTTTGGGGAAGGCTCCTACGTGATTGTTACTGAATTTATATTATTGAGGTAAGTGCTGGCAGGCCACAGTACAGTATGATTAGCAAATGACCTTTCATGAATTAATTGACTGTTAGTATTTGACTGTTAGTAGCAAATGGCCTTTCATAAATTAATTGACTGTTAGTATTTTATTATCAGACCTTTGAGCATGTACGATTCATTTGGCTAAATTTATGGTTGGTCTACTGTTGAGAATTTATCATGTACCAGTAGTGTATGCTCTGTATGACTGTACTCGATGCCAATGCCCGTTGTCCCATGCTATATTATTATGTGAATCATCGAATGTGATCTAGTTTTGACGGTGTGCCATCAGGCCACTAGACATGTGTGGACCGACGGGTTCACCTCCATGTTCTCTGGTGTGGGTCATCAGGCTCACACCACAGCATTGACGGCGTGCCATCAGCCGCTAGGCGTGGTGACGGGGTAGTTGGCCTACAGATCTAGAAATCCCAGTAGTGGGATTACTTACTGAGTTTTATACTCATGCAGTTACAATTTCATGATTGCAGGTAAAGGCAGGAACGGGCCGGCGGGCGACAGATAGAATCCGTGACGGGGCCGAATAGGGACACAAGGGAGCTTTCGCATTTCATTATTCATGTTTATTTTTTTTATTTAAATAAGTTGTCCAGTTAGTTTTCTTGAGGAATTATTTCTTTTATTCATTTTATTCGTTAACTGTGTTGATTTGGTTTGTTTTGGGTACCTCGAGCCAAGAATTTTAACTATTTAAATTTAATGGGATTATTTATTTAATAAATCTCTTTTATTTTAGTCAAATATACGAAGGGAGTTGTTTTGAAACGTATGCATGCATGAAGTAGCGACTTTTAGAAAGTCGGGTCGTTACACAACCTCTTTCAAGGGTGAATCCTCACTCCACACACACGTTCCCACGAGGTAGGGATGACATAGATCTATGATTCTTCAGAGGAACTTTCGTTCTTGGAGGAATTCTGAATGGAAACTAGTGAGATCTCTTCTTAGGAGTAGAAGAAGGCTTTTAACCCTTTATATAGGCCAAGGAAGTTGAAGAGTGACTGAAAATTAAGCCTTGAAGATCCTCCAATCAATTTCGACGTTGAAGAACGAATGTTGACCGAAAAACCAGTGAACATGAACGACTGGACACAATCTGAAAAATTAAGGTTTCTGATGCGAGCACATAGTCCTTTCAACGCGGGCGCATCATTACTGGATTTCTGCAAAATCAGTTAAAGCCACTATAAAAGCTTATAAAACTGGTCTAAACAGTTAAAACTAACTTAAAGTGGTTCAAGGGTACATGACACGTGTTTACTCATTTTACTCTTTTTAGGCCATTTCAGGATCAAAATAACAAACGAAAGTTTTCTTTTACCAAGGACAAGTTACCAAATATATAGTGAAAGTATGCACTTTTTGGCATTTATCAATAATTTATAAGCATCTATATAGAATGCACATATTTTATAACACTCTCACTTAGATGTTCATAATATATAGAATATATGTTTTGTTAAAACCTTAATAGAAAAAATCCAATGGGACAAAATCCTAGTGAGAAAAATAGTACAATATTCATCTACCTTAATAATTGCCTATTTGAAATTTTGCTAGTAAGATTCAGTGGGATAAAACTATAGTTAAGGGGAAAAGAGTGCAACTCATTTACCCTCCTCATGAAAACATCATTTGAGATCTTTAGAACGTCGTATTTCAATGTCGTGTACCAACTTTTCAAATGTTAGGTAGGTAATGCATTCCTAAATAAGTTTGTCGAGTTGTCTTTTCAAAAAATTTCCTGAACAATATTAAATGCCGTCACTTGGTTCAAGATTATGAGTAGTGTAAAAGAGCTTTGGTGAGATATGCTTCTATATCCTCCTTTAATTTGAGTTATACATGTTGTATTTTCTTCATATATAAGGTTATACAATTTTAGCCATACGCATTCTTGATTAGTTTCTTCTTGATCAATTACCTAGATTTCATCATAGTTTGATGCAGTAGTTGTTTTAAATTCTCTGCTTCATAGATCACCATGATATTGCAATTCCTCCCCCCGAACAATTTCAAGAATTGTGTGGTAAAATGAATTGATTCACTAATATATTGTCAAAATAAATTGTGTGATAAAACTAATTAACAATAGAATATTGTTAAAATGACAAGATCATCATAAGTTTGGTTGCAATCCATCGAAAACGAGCTACACAACTCATGACTTTGTAAACAAGTCAGCTAACTATGAGAAGAAGGACAAGAGGAACATCTAGATCATCTCGAGCCACCTTCTCACAAACGAAGTGATAATACATCTATATGAGGGTGTTTGGACTCCCAACTTGCCTTGGATAGAGTGAACTACTCTAGCCCACTCAATATTTGGGTCTCCTATTATATTGTCGAAGTTTCCATTGTTATAACCTATACTTAGCTATAGTGAAACTATTTGAAAACTCTTATTATCTATAGTGTTTACTATTTTAGCCATCATCTCTTATCATTTTTAACTTAGACTAAAATAGCTTACACCCCAACACACATACTATTATAAGCCCATAGACTATTATAACCACAAACTATATAAGAGGAAGCATTGAGATGTCATTGTTGCTCAAGATGTGGAAGGGCAAAACTTGCCAGTGCTGAGATCAGGGTGTTAAATTTTTGTCGACATGTCAACATTTTCATCGATATTTTTTTCATTTCTATGGGTTCAACATCAACATGAGGAGTGAATCAAAATTTTTACTATATAAAAAAAATCTATGAAACATAAAAACTGAACAATAAAATAGCATTAATGTAAATATAATATAATTAAAAAACATGTTAACTTGTTTTAAAAACGTAAATTGTTTATTTTATAAACTTTTTTTTCAAAAATATCTATCGATATTTTATCAATATTTTCATCGACATTTCCACAAAATTGAGATATTAACATTTTAAAACTTAGTTGTGACAAACCTATCTCTCAAAGTAAAGTACTTTTGGTAGAAGAGTGAAGTGTGGGTAAGCTATTAAACATCTTTGTGGCTTCAAGCAGTGAACATGGAGTTGATATAAAAGTGAAGTCTCAATGACTTTTTTTTTTTTCTCTTAAATTAAAAAAGAAAAGAAAAGAGTATATTGAATAGTAAATTGAGAAGAAATAGCATAAAATATAAGATTTATTGTGGAAATTGAATTTGGTCCAAAAAGTAGTTTATGAAAATCTCTTCAATTTTCTTCAAACCTATCAATCAAGTTGCTCCCTCATCTTCAATCTCGTAAATACATTAATTTTACTTTCATCCCAAGCATTATTGTGGAACCACTTTGGGTTCTTATCTCATATAGTTTTGTTAATCCTTTTTACATCTTTTTTATATTTTCAATCTAATTATTCACTTCTTTTTTTTCTTTCGCTGATAGATAGTGAATTTTTTTTTATATTTGTAAATAGTTTGACTCATTTTTCTATTTATAATACTTAAAAAGTTTGAATTTAGAAAATTGGAGTAATTTCAAAAGGAAGATGTCCAAAAAAAAACATCATAGAAACGCGTGAATTTATGGTACAAATCCTAAACTTAAAAAACTCACTCAAATGAACATGTTAATTAAGCCTAACTTACCCAAAGGACGATTTTTTTTAATATGTGTTTCGTACTTGTGCGGACATATGGGTGCACTTCCCACCTCCTAATCTGTAATTAAAGGCACAATCTAATTGAGAGACGTGCTCAATCTGACTATCTTCGAAATTTACATGGGACCCATTAGCCGATACCGTTAGCATTATTGTTAATAGAGACTTTTGCTTTTACAATAATATGAGGATTATGAATCCGTCATATTTTCTGTTATCGTTACCGTTTGACATATAACGGTAATGGTAACAGTAAATGTGACATATTCATAATTCTAAGTAAACGTGATATAAAAAAAAATCTAATTATGTTTGCGATTGTGACCCATTACGATCGATCTATCAAATGGATTCCTATTACAATTACACCAATTTGATTATGAATTGGTAAACATGACTTTAATTAGTTCATTTATACAATAGTGCTCTAACACGCTAAGACACCTTTTCCCCTCATGTGCACTCACATTCAACTTATCCAATTCAATAGTGTTCCCTCACACTCGCTCTCTCACTTGTGCTCCTCCTCACTCTCACTCACACTTCTCCATCAATGCTCATTGCTCTAAACACTTATTAATAGTACGCAAGACACACAGTATGAATAATTAAAATTCTGTTAGTGCACTCTGATAATGACAAAAGATCTTCCTTCATTATTTTAAAAAACTACAAAAAAAAAATATCATATGAACCAACTAAAAATTAAGTCATCCGTACAAAATCTCGAGATCTGAATATCTTGATGGAATGTAACTAAAAGTAGTGGAAGTGTGAAGAAAAGAAATAATGAGAGTGGAGTGGAGGAGGGGACATAATTGATGTAAAAGGAAATGTTATTTAGGATAGACCAATTGAATCCATTGATAAGCTACCTCGTCCCACTTCCCTTGCTACAAAACACTAACTCTTTGGTTTTTGGTGTCCATTCACTGCATTTCCTCGGCCAGTTCATATACAAATATCTTATTGATTCGATATTTTTCAGATTTCATTTAATATTTTCTCCACGTGCCCTCCTATTTTTCCTCTCTTTCATTCCCGGCCCCTCCCCTTGGTAATAAATAACACTTTCGTATGACAGTTGAGTTATGTTCGTTTTGATATCTATTTAAGATCTCAAATCATACCTACAAAATAATAATTAGGGTTGTTTTCAAATATAGAAAAATGAGTCAAAATGAACATAGTTGTCTATTGCTCAAGCGATAGAGTTCTATCACGATCTATCGCTGATAAACAGTAAAAATTTTCTACGTTTGTAAATAGTTTGATTTTTTTTTTGTTTATAATAATTTTCTAAATAATTATATAAATTAATTAATATATAAAAAAAATATGCTTTTTTATTCCTATATTTTGGATATAGATTTGGTATTTAAATTTCAAAATATCAAGATCTGTTTGGTAGAGAATTTGAAAATAAAAATTGGAGAATGATGAGTTCCATGAAAATATTTCATGTTTTCACAAATGTGTTTGATAAAATTGGATTTTAATTTAAATAATGGTTGTTTTCAAATAGAGAAAAATGAGTAAAATTATTTATAAATATTGAAAAATTTCATTGTATATCAGCGAAAGACTGCGATAGACTTCTATCGCTTGAATATGATTTATTTTTAAAAATTTGTATAATTGTTATTTTGTAGTATCATATAATTGATAATAGCTTTTATATTTTTTTAAAAATAACTAAGTTTAGAACATGACATATTGTATTTCTAAATATTTTTATCTCTATTTAATATAATTTTGTATTTTAAAATTTAAAATTCAAAATCTGGATACAATGAAAATATAAAAATATTAGTTTTCAAAATTTACATAGTTTGTATCATAGAATTTAAAAATAGTCTTCAGAAACATAATTCAGATTGTCCGCCAAACATATATTTTCCTCAACTTAGTAAGTATGAAAATATAAAACAGAACGTAAGTTCTCTACCAAACTAACCTTTATATTTCTTATCATTAAACTTAGGCCCTTAAGTTAATGATGAAGTGTGCAAACCACTGCAACCAATGCTAATTTTTTGAATTTTTTTTAGCATCCTCGTCTCTTTAATAGACAAGGATGCTCTATTTTTTTTTTATATAAAAAATTTAATTATAGACGAGGATTGGTAAAAAGTTATACCTCATCTCTTCAAGGATTGAATAAAATTATAATAATTCAATAATAAGTTTCAAAACAACCGTATATTTCTAATAAGTTTTTAAAAAATACAATATTAATAAAATAAAATAAAAAACTGTTTATATTTGGTATTTAAATTTCAAAATGTTAACTTTACTTTTAAGTTTTGTGTTTAGATTTTATATTTTTTTCCTAAGATTTCAGGTATAGTTCACTTTTGGTTCTTAAAGTTAACTTTCTACTAATTAATTTAAAATAGTTATGATAAAGGTATTTTTAATTCATTTTAATAGTGATGGAAATTAGAGAAAATAGTTTAATAGAAAATTAACACAAATGAACAAAATAAAAGTGAGTGTTGAATGAAAAAATTCGATCGACCACAACTGCCACATCATCACAACAAAAGTCAATTTTATTAAATTTAGAGCCAATTAAAAATTATTGTGTCCCTAAATTAAAATATGGAGACAAATAAATGACGAACTAAAAAATGTCGCATGCCTCCTCTTCTAGTCATTTGATCACAACGATAGGCTTATCGAATTCAATGGTGATTAAGTCTTAGCCATAATCGATAAATTTAGCTAGTAACCCGGTTGGGTTTGAAATTATAAATTGAATCCGACTGAGTAATTAAAGTTACTCGAGTCCAAAGTTCACCTCAATTTAAGCACATGGTTAAAAGTTGGGCCAATCTATTTGGCCTAGGCCCAAAGTTCAATTTTTGGCCCAAGCCCACTTAATGGCCTTGAAAACTCTATAAATAGAGCATTTGCGATGACCTTTTTTAGACTTAAAAATGAGAATGAAAATCAATAAAGCCAAGCTGCACAAAGTTAAAGTGAGAACCAAACAATTATATTTTCCAGAAAACAAGGTTATCTACCCAATTGAACTTGTTTAGTAGAGAAATTAAAAATAAAAATTTAAAAATAGAAAATTTAATGAAAACAAAGATATATTTTATATTTTTATATGTGTTTGGCAATAAATTCAGAAATTAAATTCTAATTTAAACAATTGTTTAAAATGTATTTGATACTATATATTTATAAATTGTAAAATTGATGGTTACCCACTAATATTTATTTGACAATTAATTTATTTATGAATATGATTTATGTTAAAAAAAATTATATAATTATTATTTTGTAATATTATATAATTTATAATACATATTATATTTTTTTTAAAAAATGAATTGAGTTTATAGCATATAATTTAGCTTAATATAAGAGGATTCTCATTGTCCATTAGCTTTGACTACATGGGAGATTCTTATTTGCACTCGAATCTGGCTAAATTCTTACTCGATTAATAGACCTTGAACTTACTCATAAATTGGAAAAAGCTTCAATATTGAAGTAGATAGTTGTGATAGACGCTTATAGAAATCTATCGGGGTTCAATGTGATCTATCCGTGTTTTTTTTTGCTGTTTTCTGTAAATAGTTTGACATTTTTTCTATTTGTGAAAATTTCTCCTTTTATAACTTATTTTTTAGTTTAATTTTGTTGCTCTTGCTTGTAGCAACTATCAAAGTATTATATACCAAAAAAAAAAAAAAAAAAAAAAAAAAAAAAAAAAACTATGAAACTATTATGAATGAATTCTTTTCGACTTTCATTACTTATAAAATGATATTGTACGAACTTTGAAGTTATATAAAGAAATATCCAATAATTAACTTATGTGTCCTCATAAATATACAATTGAAATGTCAATTAAGTTCCACAGAAATATGAATATATAGAGTATTTAACAAATAATTAATTATTATTTAAAATCATATATATAATAATTTAGATAATTTATGTGTTAAATTTTGTTAAATTTAAATATATATAAAAAAATATGTTTATTAAACATTTAAAAATGATTAGTAGAACACTAAATGCGTTCCATGTGTTTTTTAATGTTAAAAATACCTACTTGAGTTGAATTTGAGCAAAAATACACCCGTAGAGAAATATATGCTTTGGGAGAAGTCTCGAAATTGCGTTTTTAATTTTGTAATGGATTTTGGAACAACTTTTCAAATTTTCAAAAAGTATTTTTTTTCTTCTCCTTCTTTTTATTATTATTATAATCGGAGTGATTTTGGACCAAAGGACATAAATGACATTTGGCGAGAACATAAGCACCAAAATTGAGAAGCTATCATGATTCGGGCCGAGGGTAACAACCTAGGACCAAGATGGCCCTAGGAGAAGAGACTGTCTTAGGCCTTGGGCCAAACCAGTGTGCTGGTTGAGGCCGAGCCTCATCAAATACCTAACGGGCATCTCTCACACATGCCCCAACCCAATTGAATCACTATTGTAGGCCCAAAGTGTAGTTAAAGTGAGGTGCTGGGCCTCGGCCCCTAACGAAATACCAAACAGGGCATGCCGCCCCTGACATACCCAAGCCCAATAAGTCAAGGGATAAACCTAAAGCAAGTTGGAAACCCTAAAAAGAGGGTTTCTAAGTCAACTACAACTATAAATACATCATGATGGTTCCACATGAGGTAATTAAAAACTTTTGACTTCTTCTCTACTCTATAATTCTTATATTGACTTAGGCACCAGAGCTCTTTTGTTTTGCAAGTCCAATTCAACCGATGGTGTCATATAAGGGTCAGGTGCATTTTCGTTGTCCCTAATTTTACATTAATAATAATAATTTAAAAAGATATAATAAACTGACTAACAAACCGATCAACTATGGATTCAACGATGCAATTAAAGAACGTGGGTTTGGCCAATTTGGAAATTGACTATGGTCAGTTACTACTATAATCTTTACATTTGAATAATTCATTAAGTTTATAAATTAGCATTGGTTTTCACAAGTTTGATATATTTCATTTGATTTATAACTCATAAAACTCTTTATTCCTTAACCCTAGATTGTTCTTGGAGTTTGGTATAGTCTTTTTTTTTTTTTTTTTTTTTTTTTTTTTCTTCCCTACCTTATTGAATGCTTTCTTTTAGTGCAACGAAAAGAGAAAATTGATGAGATAATATTCCATGATAAGTGCAAGATTCCCATTTGAAATCAAAAGTAAAGAAATATAGGAAATCGAGTAGATTCTTTTTCCTCTACTTCTACCCAATTCAAAACTCAATAAAAAGCAAACATTATACACTCAACCCAATTTCATTTTTACTCTCTACTTTAGCTCAATTGTCAAACTCACCATTTCTTTTTCTCACGTTTTAAAAAACTCATGTGTCATGTCAAAAAATTTGTTAACGTTTATTAATAGTTCATACAATTGAAGCGATTTAACCAAAATATAGAAAACTATATAAGTTACATAGTTTTTATAAACTTGATTTCTAAATTTTCAAGGTTGTACTATGTTTGCTTAAAAGTTTAGACTTTGTCATTAACTTATGGATATATAAGAGTGGTATTATTCAACCACAGATCATAAGGACTATGTCCCATCGAGGCACACCGATACGACGGATTAAGTATAGATTTAGGGTTGTTTCAAAAATTATTTGCAAAAAATAGGTTATTCCAAAACTATTTGTAAAAATAAGACCAATTTTTTGTCTTTATTGATTTCAGTCTGTTTAAAAGACTGAACTGGTAAAATTCATCCTACTACTGGATGACACTCAGCAGACACTGATCTTTGTTTCCCTTTTTTATTTTTCCATTGTCCCTTTTTTAATTTTCTATTGTGCAAGTCATTGAATTGACAACATATTATATATATATATATATATATATATATATATATATATATATATATATATATATATATTAATTCAGTCTCTTAAACAAACTGAAATCAATCCAGATAAGAAATTAACCCTATTTTTACAAATAGTTTTTTAAACAACTTTAAATCTATACTTAATCTTCGATACAACTAAGTGTATGAGACATGACTCTGATACCAATTATTGGGACAACGACATAAAACGAATATAATAATCAACCACGATTAAAATGTGTCTAAGTAAATTAATTTGATTGTTTTTCTTTACATTACTTGCTATTTTTGGCCTTTGTTAAGGGCTAAAATGATGAGGTTATGAAGAAAAGTGAGATTAGAATTGAAAAGTAAAAGTAAAAGAAAAGATTGATAGTCAAAGAAAGGCAAAGGAACATTAAGTCTCCGCCAATCGTGGAGTAATCATCGTCCAAATTATCACAAATCTTGAATCTCAGCAAGTGCCATACAGTTGTACATGCTACAATTTTGATAATTGTTCTACTTTTAAGATGTTTATTATTATTTTTTGATCGATAGACATACCGAAATATCTTAACTAGGTTGACACATTTGTAACGTCTTCATCGTATGTCACTATCTAAATATTATATCAATGAAAACAAGGGTATAAGAAGTCAAAGCGCTAGCGGGAAGCTCAAGCACAATAGAGTGCAAATTACATAAAAGTAGCGGCCAAGATTAAGATAGATAGTAGATGAGCTGTAATCTTTAAAGAGATTTGATCTATGAGCCTTGCATCCAGTAGTAGCACATATTATATCCCACAAGCTCATGTTTATTTTAGTGTTTATATTTCTAATTTTTATTCATTTTAGACCCTTCAAAATGTTTATTTTAATTTTTGTACTTTTAAAAATGATCATTTTGATCTGTATTTAAAATCTTTTAACATAAATTTTATACACAGGTCTTCGCGAAATCCTCTCATGAGACACGTCGCACACACAATGTTTTGCAATGTCTCAAACTCATACAAGTTCGTGAAGAGTGTGACTAATGACTATAGTGACCAAATTAAAAATACGAACAAGAGGAATTTTTGCTAAAGTGTATATTGTGTTTAATAGCTTACTATACTTTAAATATTGTCTACTATGTATAAAAAATGTGTCTAATAGACTACATTAGCAGGAATTTTCATTTTTGTATTAAATAAATTTTTGAAATTTAAAAGTGTCTAATAAGCCATTAAATTTTTTATTTTCTACCCTAATAGTTTCTTAGACACAAAATTAAAAGATTAAACAATTTTTAAAATTTAGGGATGACTTACTATAAAAGGCATAGGGATAATCTTGCTCAAAAGTTCATAAATGTAACCTTATTATTATTAATTTTTAGGTTAAATTAATTGAAAAAATAAGTCATTTTGAAAAAAATTAGAGTGTTTGACAATCATTCAAAATCTGTATTTTAAACAATTTTTATCAATAAAAGTTTAAATAAAAATGAGCTTTTTTAAAAAGTACTTTTTCTCAAGTCAATCCAAACGGACCCTAATTTAGATTCTAATTAGTTAAACAAATAGAGAGCATTTCAAAAAAAAAAAAAAAAAAAACAAAACAAAACAAAACAAAAAACAAATAATCAGCCTTTAAAAAAAATTAAGAATAATTATCACATCACATAAGAAGAATGGAGATATATATTTTGAACTACCATTTCATATAAGTAGTAGAAATAAGGAGTCTTTTCACAAATAGAAAAAAAATAAAACTAATTACATATAAAAAAAAAGGTGGAAAATACAAAAGCATGGAGTGCACTTTTTTCTATATGTATAATTACTTTTATTTTTTTTCTATACACAACAATTTTTCTAAAAAATAAAGTATTAACCACTAAACTAAGGTCTCAAGTTATGTCAAATTGTCACACATATTAGCCTAATTTAATCAATATGTTGTGACACAATTTAAACAATAACATCAAGGGAAAACGCCTTATTGGATAAAAATTGAAAGTTTTGGAATGTTAATAGTGAGAGTAAAAATTTTAAGACTAAGTAGATATTGAAATGTTTAGGGTTGAATTCATTATTGGGCATTGTCATTATTATTATTAAGTTAAATTGTAGAAAATACCCGTAAACTTTGTAGTTTTTTTCAAAAACACCCGTAGAATTTCAAAAGGTTCATTAATACCCTTAAACTTTAAAGAAAAGTTCAAAAATGCCCATATCATTAGTTTTTAACGCAAAACGTTAGTTTTTGTTTAAAAGATAGTCTTAAAACGTTCAAAGTTTCATGAATGCCCACCGTTATATATGGACGAAAATCATTGGCACCACATTTCAATGATATCATTGAATTTTTTAAAAGTTGCATTAATACCCTTAATCCTTGAAAAGAAAAATTAAAAAAATTCCTAAAACATTAGTATATAGATAGAAATCGTTTATCAGCACCCCATTTCACTTCCATCTTCCATTTCTTCTCTCCCCTCTACTTCAATCTATGATCTAACAATTCTTTATTTTTATTTTTTTAATTTAATATTACATCGTAAAAGAACTTCAGTGATTAGGATTCACTGACGTTTTGTGCAAGGGGTGCATTTTCGTCACTAAAGGTTGACTGCAACAAGTTTCGAACGTTAGAGATGTTTTCATTTCTTCACTAAAGGCCATATTTCTTGTAGTGAAAGTTAATAAAGTTTCACATAATATTGAATATGATATTTCTTTGTCAACATTTTTGTATTTTGCGATTCATTGTGTTGTTGAATTTTAATTTGAGATTTTGATTTTGGGGACTTTACGAGATTTTAAGTTTTAACTTAGTTTTGGATTTTGTTACATTGTTGAGAAAGAGAAAAAAAAGAAAAAGATGATATGTAAAGGTAAGAATATTTCGAAACTATTTTTCTAGTACTAGAAAGTTCAAAATTATTTTTGAAACGAGGTACTAATGGTTTGCGTACATATTCTAACGATAAGAATATTTTTAATAATTTTTTAAAGTTTAAGGATATTGTTGAAATTCAGTTAGATTTTTTTTTTCAAACGACGTACTTAACGGCTTCCATCCAAAATGAATGAAAATGATATTTTTGAACTTTTTTTAAAAAAATTTAAGGATATTATTGAAATTTTTGAAAGTTTAAGAGTACTTGTTTTAAACAAAGCAGATAAATAACCCTTAAATGGGCTTGCCATGAATTATTTGTTCATTGCTATTATTACAGTGCTTCTTTCTTCTATAGATCATTTAATTAATACCTGATATGAAAATAGAAGGCTTTATATAATAATGAGCTTACTTTTAGTTTTCTATTTTTAAAAAGAAAAATTACAATAGGTAGAAAAAAAAATTGTATTTACCAATCTACCCATGGTTTTCTAAATTTTTTAATATAGCAAAAATTTTAGAGAAATTATTATAAATAAAAAAAATATCAAACTATTTACAAGTATAGAAAAATTTCACTATCTATCAGCGATAGACCGCGATAGAATTATATTGCTTTCTTCTATTAGGGTTTGTCCTTGATAGGCAGATAACTATTTCTATCTTAAAAACCCAAATTTTAAATATGGAATTATATTGCTTTCTTCTATTAGGGTTTGTCCTTGATAGGCAGTAAAATTTTTCTATATTTATAAATAGTTTGACTTATTTTTCTATACTTAAAAACAATCCAAAATTTTAAATATGGTTTCCATTTTTTATTATTTCAATTCTACTCTCATTTGTATATCAACTATATCTAATATACTTTATATAAAGCATATCATTTAAACAATTGAAATACCATGACTTTAATTATGTTATGGTAGATGTTATATTTTTTGTTCAATTATGGTGAATATTTTTTTGTTTGTTTCGCTTTGATATATAGTTATTTTTATTCAATTAGTTTAATTTTAATGGTATGATTTAGGTTTTGACATTAGTTGTGCTATGTTCTTAAATTTTTTATCTGATTTTGATGGCATGTATATAACTTACATTTAATTTGGTACACCATTTGAATAATAGATATATTCATATTTCATGTATTTGTAAGTTTAAAGATACTTCTAGTAGGTAACAGGAGGTTTGTTAATGTCTTGCTTGTTTGTAGAAAACAGATTGAGAGATGATTTTACAAATTAGTGGAAATATAAACTATGGTCGAGAGAGGAAGTTAATAATAATAATAGTATCTTATTAACTCATGTTTATTGTACGATAAAAATAGTACATTTAATTAATTGAGTTTATATTCTTTTTAAGACATCTTGTTTAGTGGTAATTGTCTCCCACTTGGTTAGAATTAGGAGTAGTTTTAGTTTAATCAAATGTATCGTTGTCCAATTCTGATTTTAGATAAAATAAAGTTGCATGAGTAATTATAGTGCCTATTCAAACTAGAAATTTAATCTTGAGAACAATACTCTAACTCAATTCTAAATATTAAAATTGAAAACTATACAATTGTGAGTTTGCATGGGGTAAAAATCATATAACATTTGTGCATCTTTTTCTTTATTTACTTTAGAAATAAAGTTAAAATATTCTCGAGATTTTTCGTTTTAAATGTTATGCATGTAATAATAACTTTAAATAGAGGTCATGGAACGATAGGTTATTGCATTTTTCGTTTTATAGAAAATATAAAACAAAAGTCGGTTATCAAATAATTTTTATTTTTTGAAAAGGTAAAAGTTAAAAACAGTTTTATCGACCAAGTTTGATTTTCAATTTATTTCTTTTTTTCAAAAAATAGGAAAACTAAGAACTTAAATGGTTATCAATTAGCCCTTAGTTATCAAACCGTGGATACCAAAATTTGAACAGAAAAAGAGTTTGGCCTTCATGTAACAACAAGAAAAATTTGTTTAGAAGGAAGAAGAATGTGATTTGCAAAACAAAAAGAAACCTGCACACACCTATGTGGTGCTTGCCACACACACTTTGATGCTTATGTTAGAGAGTGAGAGCGTGTGGGAGCTTTGGAATTTGAAGGTGAGAATTCACTTACGTTCTCTCTGGAACTATGACGATGTATTTATAGAAACAGATGACCTAGGTTATCTTCTATAGATTTTCAAAGCTATATTAGGATAACTCTTTTATCTCCTTTCGTGTCAGGGAATGCGAGGGACATACCTCATTAGCTATTTTGCTTGGTTCAGCCTAGCACCTCCCCCTAGGCCCATTTTGGTCCTAGGATGACGATATTTTTTGGCTGGGGCTAAGTACATTGGCTTGGGCCAAAGCTCAAACTAACCCTCTCCCTTAGGCATGCTTTAGTCGTAGGGTGTTACTTTTGGCCCAAATTTTGTTATTTTCTTGGTCATGTTGATTTTGTTTCTATTTTGTGTCGATTATGCTCTGCGGTCCTAAATCATTCATAACACAAACAATTTATTATTTTTTCTTCTATTTTCTAAAAAACTAAAAGTTAAAAAATAGTTATATCAACCAAGTTTATGGTTTTCTATTTTCCAAAATTTTCAAAAACCAAAAAATCAAAATAAGAAAACTTAAATATTTATCAACGAGACCCTTAGTTACGAAATAAATTAACAAAAATACACACATGTGCATCTAAAGTTACTGGTAACCAAACTAATATATAGTTTGTTTACAAAGATTGCTAAAAGAAAGTTTGTTTCAAAGTTGATGTCGTAAGTTGAATAACCATTTGAGTTTTAATTTTTGGTTTTAAAACTTAATTAGTTTATGAATACCATTTTGATCTTTGAATTTCCTTATTTTGTTACTCACTCTTCAAAGATATTTTCAAAAACTAAGTGAAGTTTTGAAAACTAAGGTTTCGTCTGAAACGATTTTGTTTTTTATTTTCTATTTTCAAAATTTATATTTGTTTCTTTTCCAAATTTAAATCTTTTGTTTGATTTTCTAAAAACATTTAGAAGAAAGTGTATAAGAAAAGAAAAAAAAATATAAACTCATAGGTAAAACGAACTATTTATGAAAACTTTCAAAATTCAAATAAATTTTTAAACTTTTGTCTTTTCCCATAAGAAAAATTAAATATATAGTTTTAAATTTATAGATTGTATATGAAAATAAATTTCTAAAAGAATAATACTAAAATAAAAAATAGTCAATGTCATTGATATATTTTAAAGACCGTACAAAAGTTGACACGTGGTATTGTATTCATTTTTCTCATGTGCACACTGCACAGCTTTTTTATGGTGAATAAAAAATTGGTGATATAATGACCCAAATACTTTTTGTTGAAATTATAGCTAAATATGACTTTTAAAAAAAAATTATGTCTATCTCTTACTTTTAATTTTAAGTTTTATGTTTTTATAAGGTTAGTAAGTGTGTTTGATAAAAAATTTGAAAATAAGCGATTTAATGAAAATAGAGTTGTATTTGTTGGGAAAAACCTCTCACTTCTATCGCAGGAATGAACAGAAAAATAACAGAAAAATTAAAAGAAAACAGTAAAACTGAAAACACAAGAATTAACGTGGAAAACTCCCGACTCGGAGAAAAACCACGAAAAAAAATTCACTATGTGAAAAATTGTTGCAATCACACATAATAATTTTTTCTCCCGATCCCAATTACAAGAGCACTCACTCAAAGCTTTTATACTACTCACACCATTTCCCACTCGCAAATTAGAGAATATATAAAAGAAAATTTAACTAGAGTTGACACACTAAGCTTAAGGTGTTTCTAACTGGAACCATTGAAAACCAAAGGTATAGGCTCCTTTTATAGAGCCCATGGCTTTCCAAAACCTTTTCAATATAAGACAAGCTCATGACTTTCATAAATCCTTTTTGACATAGGAAAACTGCACTTCGAATATTTGTCCAAAATCCAACAATACTTTATACTTTTAAATATGTGTTTCATAGCAGATATAGAAATTGGATTCGTTTAAAATTTATTTGATACTATATATTTATAAATCATCAAACTAATTGTAATTATCGACTGATATTTAATTAACAATAAACTATTATTAATTAATTTATAAATATAATTTATGTTAAAAAAAATTATATAATTATTATTTTATAATGTTATAAATTTATAATACATATTATATTCTTTAAAAAAATAATTTGAGTTTATTGCATGATATATTGTATTTCTAAATGTTTTTATCTTTATTTAATATAATTCTACACTTTAAAATTTAAAATTCAAAATTTGGATACAATGAAAACATAAAAATGTTGTTTTTAGAATTTGCATTGTTTGGATCACAGAATCTAAAAATAATTTTCAAAAACAAAACTCAAGTTGTCTGCCAAACACATATTTATTAAATTCGTTGAATCTGAAAACATAAAATAAAATTTGGATTCTCTACCGAACAAACCATAAACTTTCAAAGTTTTACTAATTTCTATTCATAACTCAGATGGTATAATATTTATCTACTAAACATTATTGTACAAATCAGTTTGTCATGAAATCTTTAAATGTTGGTGGACTAAAAATATTTGAGGAATACATCCCTACTTCCAAAAAAGTTTATGGACTAAAAATATTTGAGAAAATAGATCAATTTATACTCTTAAACTTTGAGGTTGTATCAATTTTATAAACTCTAAATTAATAATTGTGTCAATTTAAACCATGAAATTTTATAAGTATATCAAATTATACCTCCATTATATTCTGTTTGAGAAAATTTCGTGTGAAACTTATAATTTCATAAATTAAATCTCTAAACTTTCATAAATCCATCGATTTAAACTCTTAAATTAGAATTTCCTTTTGACAATTGCGTCTATCCATTTACTAACCATCCATTTTGTAAAACCGATATTTGAAAAGGTCTACACAAGTTTGAGAATCAATACATGGGTGGATTTTCAAAGGTAATTGAAGTAAAATATCTAAATAAATTGGCTTATGAAAATTTAAGAGTACTCATAATTGACTCAAATCATATGTTTCACATATTCTTGATCAAACGAAATCTTAAGAAGGGTATAAATTGATTCACTTACAAAAGTTCAGAATTTAAATTGGTACACTTATTAATTCTAAATTTTAATTGATATAAACCCAAAAGCTTAGGTGTATAAATTATATTTTGCCTAAAATATTTTTTAACAAAAAAACTAAATATTTATTTACATAATAATCGCCTACATACTTATCAATATTTGCCTATATATTGAAGAGGATAAGATTCTATTAATTAGCTTGTATACAAATATTTTAGAGTGGTTTTCAAATAAAGTAACATGAACTAAAATATTTATAATATAGCAAAATGTCACTGTTTATCAATGTCTATCACTAATAGAATGTGATATTTTGTTATATTTGTAAATATTTTCAGTAGTTTTACCATTTAAAATAATTTTCTAATATTTTCCTAGAGAAATTACTATGAATAGAAAAAATATCTAACTATTTATAAATATAGAAAAATTTTACTGTCTATCAGCGATAGACCGCGGTAGAATTCTATTCATTGTCTATTGCTCAAGCTATAGAATTCTATCACGGTCTATCGCTAATAGACAGTGAAAATTTTCTATATTTATAAATAGTTTGACTCATTTTTCTATATTTGAAAACAACTCTTTTTAGTATGTATTTTAGTCCTTAAATTTTGATCCTTGTGTTATTCAACCGTCTAACTTTTTCTTTAAAAAAAATAGTAAAAAGGAAAAAAAAAAAAAGTTGATGAAAAAAAATGTCTAGAAAAAAATAGTGCAATAATACATACAATACTAGGGTCAAGCAAAAAGGAGAGGCTAAACGCTCATTCATCTACACTATGTTATTTTTACATTTAACAAAATTTTTTGCACAAAATTACATTCCCACCCTTCCTTTCAAGAATTCTTTTAAATTTAACAAACACAAAATTTGTTTAATAAAACTCTCTTTCTATTTCTGAACTTTCACACTTCTTTTAACTATTAAAACATCTATTTCAACTTACTTGCTTACATACTCGATCGATGAAAAACTTGATCTTATTCATATTTTTAAGTGATAGTGAACAATTGCCTACTAATTGCACTGAATTCATTTTTTGTAGTCTTTACTCATGACGGATCCAGAACTTCATGACGGAACATAGATTTATATAAAGTTATAAATAGTATCTAAACTTTAAAAAATGTCTAATTAATTCATGAATTCTTAAAATAATAATAAAAAAATCACGTATCAAACTATGATTGAGTCACTAAGCAAAGTTGCAAAAAATAGGTGCAACTCAACCACAACTATTTTTAGAGTAATACTTGAGTGCATTTCAATATGTACACATCTTTGTGATATTTTAATAAGAAAATAAAAATGAGCAAATAATAAATACACAATTTTTTTTTAAAAAAAAAAAAGTCAAAGAATTTGCTATATGACAACTTGTGATTCAACCTAGTCTATTTTTTATATATATTTTTATTTTTTTTATTTTTTATTTTTGAACATATCAAAATTTTAATCCGTCAATTTTAACCTTATTGGTGCCCTATCCTCTCAGCATGGACTTCCACCAAATATCTATCCTTCAATGCAAGATCATGTCAATCCTTTAATACACATATTTCAAATTGTCTTAATACAATTACTAAAATTTATAATTTTTGTAAACTTAAAAAGCAATTAAAAAAATTCTTCCTTAAACTATCATTTTGATTCTCGTACTTTGAAATTTGTTCAATATTAGTTCACTTACTTTTAATTATCTAATTTTAATTCATGTGCTTTCAATAAATCTTAAATTTAGTATTTTAAAATTAATTTTTATTGAAATTTGTTAAATAATAATTATAATTTTCATGCAAGAAAATAAAAGACGTGATATATTTTCAAAATTAATAGTAAAAATACTAATAAATAATAAAAAGTTTAATAAAAGACAAATAGCAAAAACTTATCTTGAAGTAGGTGGTAGTTGCAATTGCACCCTCAAACTTTCAATTGTAAAAATTAGGTCATCAAACTTTTATGACATATTAAGATTAGACCCTCAAATTTATAATAGTTGTAGTAATTTGACTTCCAAATAACAAAAATTAAACCTTCAAATTTATACAATTATTATAATTTTTACAATTATGTGAGTTTGAGGGTCCAATTTTAACCCTCGAATAAATTTAAATGTTTAATTTTTACATTTGAAAGTTTGAGGGTATAATTGGAAGTACAACATACTCTAGGGTGCTTTCTGTAATATGCACAAAAATAAACTAATAATGGAGCTAGATTTAAGATTTATAGAGGATACGAAGATTAAAATTAGATAATTAAAAATACAAAACTAAAATAAAAAAAATCTCAAACAAATTCAAAAGACCAAAATAATATTTTAATCAAAAATTTACGTACGAATTTTGAAAGTGTCAGCTTGTCCAATGAGGGCTAGCGCAGTCGCCATCGGCGTCTTCCGGGTCGGGAAATTTATTCAAGTCGACCCGATCGGAAAACCCACTGGAGGAAGAACGAAGCTTCGTGGGGTTCAGACTTTGGTCGGAGGAATGGACAAAGTGGTGGCGGAGAGAGGACTCGAGGGCGTCGACATGGGCGCCGACCTCAGAGGCGATCTTGCGGACGGCAGCGGCGGAGAGAGGGAAGGAGCGGTCAACGGTGGTGAAAAAGTCAGGAAAATTAAGGCGGGCGGAAGGGCCACGGAGGTGGAAGACGGCGGCGTCGTAGGCACGGGCGGCGGCGACGGGAGAGGAATAGGAACCGAGCCAAATTCGAGAGCGTTTATTAGGCTCTCGAATTTCAGCAACCCATTTTCCCCATTTCCTCATCCTTATCCCTTTGAATTGCTTTAATTTTCTCTCTTCATTTTTCTCTTTCATTTTTCTCTCTCTAAAAACAGAGAGAAATGGAACCCCTCTGTTTTTTCTCTCTCCTCAATGGTGGAGGGAGAAATTTAATTTAATTTGAAGAGAATTTTTGGATGAAATATTGAGGAAATTTTTTGATGGGTTTTAAATTATAACAATATGTTAGCGATTTGGCCAACTAAATTTTTTGTCTAATACTAAAAAAATAAATAAATAATATATTTGTCTATTCCTCCATTTCTTCCCATTATTTAATTAGTGTTTAATTTTAAATTTGACATATATTATTATATTATCCAAATCTAAATTCACCGACATAATCCATCTCCCTCATTTAATTATAAAGAAAAAAAAATTAGTTTTTTAATCTCTAACTCACTATTTAGTAATCATTTTATTTTTGGTTTTTAATTTTTGAAAATTAAGCCTATTTTTTTTTTTTACAATGTTTTGCATCTTTTTTAAGTACAACAATTGAATTCTGGGTCAAATTTCAAAAATAAAAATAAGTTTTTAAAAGCTAATTTTTTTAGTTTACAAAATTTGGCTTGATTTTTTAAACTATTGGTAAAGAGTAGATAACAAATGAAGAAATTTGGATGTGGAAGTAGTGTTTAATTTAAAAAAATAAAAATAGAAAACTAAATGGTTATTAAATAGGACTTAAAAATAATTTTTTAAAATTATTTTAAGGAATTATATATAATTAAAATTAGAAAGATATTTTTTTAAAAGAATAATTTTGGAGAGATGAGATAATTTTTAAAAATGAGTTTTTGAATTTAAAATCTCATATGTTTATTTAAATTGATAATAATACAAAACTACTTAGGAGACCTTTTAGATCTATTTCTAAGAACTCAGAAGCTGAAAAGTTACCTTTTGAAAATCTAGGGACTAAATGTACATATTCTTCAAAACTCAGGGTTTTATCAATTTAAACCTTAAATTTTTGTGAGTGTTTCATAATTAACAATTTCCTTTGTACTAAGTTCAAAAAATATCGTGCTAACATACAATTGTTTCACTTAGATTTCTAAATTGATATAAGTAAATCAATTTAGATAATTTATTAAGGTCACATTTAAAAATCGTCTATGCATTTCATTCTTACACGTGTGTAGACCTCTTCAAATGCATGATTAAAAAAATTAACAATTATAATTGAATGCATGAACAATTTTCTAAAGAAATCTTAATTGAAAGTCTAAAGTGGTTCGCTTAAAAAAGTTTAGGGGTTTAATTAATAAAATTATAAGTCTCACACAATGTTTCCCCAAACCAGACGTATTGTTGTACATTTATGAAAGTTTAGTGCTTAAATTGATACAATTATTAGTTCATGATTTAAATTGATCCAGCCTCTAAAATTAGGAGTATAAATCGATATTTTTCATAAATTAAAAGAAGAAAATAAATATCAATATGAGTGTAGTTCAACTTGTATAAAAATTATAGGTAAGAAGTTGGATATTCCTCTATGAAAAAAAAAATAATAAATTAAATAAAATTTAGGAATTTGGTTTGGAGAGATTGGAATGTTAGAATTACAGGTTGGAGGAGCTTAATAAATTACAAATGTTATGGTTGAGACCTAATGATCTCTGTTTGATTACTCTCAAAATTTTCTAACCAAACTCATACAAAATGCCAAGCAAATTACAAGTTTGCTTCTATAATTTTAAATTTCATTTCTCTATATTTCAAATTTTGAAGTTTTTTCTTTTTTTTAGTGTCCGAGCCAGCTTACGCGCACCTCGACTAATCTCCCCTACAACAGGTTGGTTGCCAACTTACCCGTAGGATATCCCACAACCCCTTAGTCCTTTGCCTTTGGCTATTTTTGGATGTTCCCACTACCACTATCCCAATCAATGATGGTTTATTTCAAATTTTAAATTTAAATTTTATGTTTAGTAGGTTGTTTAATTTTAATTTTATATTTGTAAGTTGTTTAATTTTATTTAATACTTTTTAAAATCTTCACCAGTTACAAAGGGTGTTGTTAGACACAAATTTAAAATTATATTTAATAAATTAATTAGGTTAAAAAATAACTTTTGGTTCGTGAACTTTCAAGGAAGTAATAATTTAGTATCTGAACTATAGTTAGTAACGATTTAGTCTCTATACTTTTACATTTGTTACAATTTAGTCTCTAAACATTAATAAGTACCAATGCATTCTCTATACTTTATAATTTATAACAATTAAGTTCTTATCATTTTTTGTAACAATTAATTTATTGTTTTTTTTTATTACATAATGTTACATAGTAAATTTTTTTACTGTTTATCATCAATAGATCGTGATAAAATTCTATCGCTATCTATAATTCAAGTGATA
This sequence comes from Lagenaria siceraria, assembly GCA_002890555.2. Taxonomy (NCBI): domain Eukaryota; kingdom Viridiplantae; phylum Streptophyta; class Magnoliopsida; order Cucurbitales; family Cucurbitaceae; genus Lagenaria; species Lagenaria siceraria. The sequence continues at coordinate 7,056,743 of CM016491.1, read as the reverse complement.
GAATTTTATCGATGCTGATAAATTTTTTTTTACATTTGTGAAATTAAACTTCCATATTTTTATCCACATTTAAAAATTATCACAATTTTTAAATAAATATATTAGAAATAATAAATTGAAAGAGGAGACAAAGGGTAGGTCGGTGGTCGGTGCATAGATACCGTTTGGAATTGACTTTTCCTTAGACGCAATAACGATATTGTGGAATGACATTTTTAACCTTTTCTTCTATTGAGAAATTAAGGGCAATATAGGAAATTCGTATTACTAAAAGGTCAATCAATTGAAATGTGGGCCATCCCTGTTTATAATATTTAGGGCGGCCAAATTTTATGTGGAAGACTTGGTCCCAATAATTTCCATTTTATAATATAATTTATTTCATTTTTATATATATATATATATATAAAGGCATCCATGGGCGGTTGGAATTTCATTATATACTATATGGGGAAAATTCTCCAATACATTCAATTTGACGTCACATGATACTAGAAAAACATATTTAGCCTTCACATTTTAACATTATGTTAAATAAAATCAATTGTTTTATATAATGAATTTGGATCAATATCCATTTTTTGCCACTATTTTATAGTTAAATTTTTTAAAAATTATTATAAACAGAATAAATATCAAACTATTTATAAATACAATTTTTTTTTACTATCTATTAGTATTAGACCGCGATAGAATTGTATCGCTGGAGTGGGTTTAAAATTATAAAATTTTATTAGACAAATATAGTATAATGATGCCACCTAATGCTTGGTCTTTTAATAAAGTAAATATTCTATATTTTTTTTTGTCTCTGAATTTTCAGTAAGTATAAACATTTTTCTATCATTACAACAGAATAAATATCAAACTATTTATAAATACAATTTTTTTTACTATATATTAGTATTAGACCGCGATAGAATTGTATCGCTGGAGTGGGTTTAAAATTATAAAATTTTATTAGACAAATATAGTATAATGATGCCACCTAATGCTTGGTCTTTTAATAAAGTAAATATTCTATATTTTTTTTTGTCTCTGAATTTTCAGTAAGTATAAACATTTTTCTATCATGACAATTTGGAGGGGGGAAAAATTTTACAGTAAATTTTTTTTTTTTTTAAAAAAAAAAACCAATTCCATTTTTTCTCCTTAGATTTAATTTTTTAGCCAATTCTAATTCCAATTTTTCCCATAAAGTTATGTTAGTTAATTTTTTATTTAGTTTAAGTTAACCGATTCCAATTCTCATAAATTTAGTTTTATTTTTTTAACCAATTCCAATTAAACTTACATAAATTCCTGTAAAGGGATAGTTTAGTTTTTTTTTTCTTTTTAATTTTTATTTACAGGAAAAATTTTAATTATGGAAAATCCCGAAACTTTTTTTCCTAAAAATTTTCCTTTGAAAATAATAATAAATCTACCACAAATATTGATAAACACTTGGCCAAAACATGAAGACAAACAAAATAAAACACTGAAGTTTAAGTTTTAAAAATGAAGTTAGGTATGAAAAGTTGTAAAAGATAAAATTGGAGGCACTTGAATACGGGACAAAATAGTATTTTCATTATGCAAGACATTCCACTTAAAATCTGAAAAAGTAAGAAATATGTTAGAAAAAGAAGTTTTTAAAAAAAGATGTTAGTTTTGTCTCAAAAACTTTTAAGGTTAGAAATAGCAATTTTTCAAGGCAATAATGAATGAAGTGGAGATATACAACTCACAAACTTTTTATTATATTAAACCGGGGTTTACTCTTTGAATAGAAATGAGAGCTGTAGTCATTGATAGTGATATTTTAGAGATGATTTTTGCAATTACAGACAAAGGGATGATGCATGTGTATATCGAGAGCACGATCCAAACGAGGTAGTATTCGTATTTGAACAACCTATTGGTGAAGAGAGAATTTACTAAATTGATTTGCACAATACCTCTTATGATGTACTGTTTGAGGGTGTGAAAGGTGACGAAGGATTGAATATATTAATGGAAGTTTGATTTCATTAATTTTGTGTCGTCGGTATAAAATTTTGCAGTTTTAAAATCTTAAAAGATTGTTATTATGAACCATGCACTTAACAAATCCTACCATGTGAATCTAAAAAGGAAAGACAAGATGGATGTAAATAAAGATTGGAAGCAAACTTTTAATTTGATTAGATGAGACAATCGGTCTCTTTAGTTTATTAAGTTTTAATTTGTTTTTATAAAAGATTTTTTTACTAGCTATAAATATTAGGAAAATGGCACAAACCACTTGTTTTTATGGTAACGAATTTCATAGTTGAATTTATTTTTCTAAACTTCAATTTTTCCATTTTTAATAAAAGGGATTGTGGGAACTCTAGAATAAAAATAATGTAAAATTTAAAAAATACAGGTAGCTAATTGAAATAATTAACAAATTATAGAAGATTAATTGATCACATTAAAATATTAGCTTGGAATATAATTATAACAAGGTATACAGTTTAGAGTTGTAATTGATCAAATTTAAATTTAAGTGGTGCAATTATAACAAATTTCATAATTTAAGAGTAGTTTGTATAATTTTCTCGGAAGTTGGATAAAACTATTTTTATATGTATTTGTATAAAAATTACGAAATTTTGATTGCAATTGTTTTGTTTTGAGGATTTTTTTGTTATCATAAATTTTTGCCATTAGTGAAATTTTTTAGGGTAACATATTTTTTTTTTTTTTTTTTTTTTTTAGTTTCAAATTTTGGTTTGTTGAAAAATAACAACAATTTAGAAGTATGTCTCTGGTTAACCATTGAAAGAAAGGTAAAATGACAAACAACAAGAGTATGAAGGGCTTAAATAGCTAGTCAAACTTCAACCATGGAAGCGAGAGTTATTAACGAGAGCGAGAGAAATGTTTTTTAAGGGTAAAATATATTTTTGGTCTCTAAAATTCGAGTTAGGTGTCTATTTGGTTTCTGAGACTTTAAAATAGACATTTTTTTATCTTCGAGGTTTGAAAAATAGTTTAAAATGGTCATTGGGTTATTTGACAGTTAGTTGACTATCGAAAAGATGATGTGACATGATTGAAGTGCTGTTTTTTTTAGTGATGTAGCAAATTTTTTTAATTTGTCAAACCAAACATAGCTCAATTGGCATACGAGTGTGTTAATAACCACAAAATCCGTGGTTCAAATCTCGCTACATTCTATCATTCATCCAATGAAATAAAATACTGATATTTTAATATATTTGAAAAGAAAAATATTAATTTTATAATAATTTATCTTTATGTGTCATTTTTTTTTTCATTTCATTTTATTTTTCTTTTTCTCTCTCCTTCGTCTTCTTTTTGTTTTCATTAATTAGTATACAACTCTAAGTAAACAACATAAAAGAAATAGCATTCCCATTCTCAATTATTTTGTTTTAATTACGATCCATTTTGATTCTTATTTAGTCGATGAACTCATCTAAATTGTTTTTTAATACAATAAAAATATCGACAAAATATTAAAATAAAAATATTGACAAAATATCTTCATGCACATTGCGCGATACTCAAATAACTCTAAAATTTTATTTATAAACTTTTGGATTCATATAACTCTTTCATAATTGAAAAAATCTATGAAACATATAATAAAAAAATTATTTTAAATCGCAAAATTATTGAAAATATTTTTAAATATAGTAAAATATTATTGTCTATCAGTAATAGATGGCATTTTGCTATATTTGAAAATAAGACTGATAAACAATGACATTTTGCTATATTTAAAAATAAGTTGGCTCTTTTACCATATTTGAAAACAACCCTAAAAAATACTAATAAAAAAATATAACAAATAAATATGTTAACTTATTTAGAAAACTTAAAACATTCCTTTCTTGTATTATTTTTGTTTTAATATTTTCTCATAAATATCTATTAACCATTTTAAGGATATTTTTATTGACATTTTCATAAATTTAAGGCAAACATTTGCATGGATATTAGACAATTTAAACCTCCCTTTAAACTTAATTGACCTCAACTCTTTCATCAATGATATCAAATTATTCTCCGATGAGCCGCCGCTTTGAACGGCCCTGTTTGCAGCAGCCCCAAGCTCTTTGGCCCGCTTTCTAATCACTGTTGCCTCCTCTGTCTCCCCCATAAGAAACCCCACACCCTTCACCACTTTCTCTCTACTCACAATCTCCTCCATCTCATCGCTCATATTCCACCACCGTCGTGCCCCCACCGGAACCCCCACCTGCAACACTTCTGTCAGAAGCTTCTCATTATAAAACTGCTCGAAGCTAACCGGCCACGTCACCATTCGTTGATCGGCGCTAATCCCTTTAATGGACGAATTCCACCCACAGTGCGTCAAGAAACCCCCCGTTGAGGGGTGCTCCAAAATCAAAAGTTGCGGCGCCCAAATTCGAATAATGAATCCCCTATTGTTGTTCTTAATCTTTTGTTTGAACCCCTTTGGCAGTCCATCCTCTGCCTCTCTACCTTCATTTTTGTCCTTGTCTCAAATGACCCATATGAAATTTATGTCGGAATCTTCAAGCTCATGTGCAATCTCAGCCATTTGTGACGGCGGAAACCTGGTCATACTCCCAAAACTCACATACAAAATAGAATTTGATGTCTTGGAATTGAACCATTCCAATAACTCCCCACTCTCCATTCTCGATTTGTTTCCCCTTTCTAATTTTCCTCTCATCTCTTTATTCGCTGCCAATGAAACTGGGCCTAATCCCCAAGCTTTGATTCCGATTATCCTTTTGTAATGCTCTAAATAAACCCCATCTAGCTCATAAAATGTGTTCATTACAGTTCCATAGCTTCTTCTCTCTGCTTCCTTGTAACTCTCTATCATCGCCGTGAAGCGGTCTCGTCGGATAAAAAATTTTGGCTGTTGGGATTTGGTCATTCAAATGTGGTGGGGTAATCCTGAGATTTCGAATGGCTTTGTGTCTAAGGCTACTTTCAAGTGAGGGGAATGTTGCATAACTGAGTGCTCTGCAGAGGATGTCATGAAGTTCGACACTTAGAACACAAGCCGCGGCACCCCAAGCCTCTCAGCTGTATCCGTCGTCCACGGGTGTGACAGGTCACTCAAAATGTAGTCTGGTTGGGTCGCCGGGATGATCTCCTGCCATAAAATTACATAATCAACAAGTTAACACATAAACACTAGACTCGACAATAATTAAAGATTGTGAGATGTCAGAGTGTGTTTGAGATTGAGTGGTAATGGAAGGAACCTGATCTATAAGTTTGTCTAGAATGAGAAAGGCTTATAGATTTTGACTTGGAGGTGGCGGGAAGAGACATCACTGTAGTTTTCGATGCCGGGGGCGAGGCCAACCTCGGCTCCAGGGAAGGTAACAATGTGGGTCTGAATTTTGAATCTGGCGGCAAAGTCATGGTCGATGTTGTTCTGGAAAACACGGGCGTTGGACTCGGTGGTGATGATGGTAATGGTGGCACCGTGGCAGGCAAAGAGCCTGGCCAGGTCCACGATCGGAATTACGTGGCCGGAGGCATACAATGGGAGGACGGTGATTTTCAACTCTTTGTTTTTCGGTAGCATGATTTCAAGTTTGATGCTTATGCTCTTGTCTAATAATATTGGATCTTGATTTTTTAACTTTCTTATGTACATATAGACATATATATAGAGGAGATGGTTTCGTTGTAAACAAAACAAAAATACTTAAAATGGTGCTTCTATCTATTCACTTGTCTAATCATATTTTTATTACGTGACAAATTTTTTTTAATTATTTTAAATATAATTTTGAATTTTTTATGTGATTAAATTGGATTTACAAAGGTGAGTATATGTAAATATATTTGCTGGTAAAAAAAAACAGAGATCCTCTCCTCTTCTACTTTTTTTTTCTTAAAAGTTTTTAATGTTTTATTATTCTCAACTTCACTGGTTTAACATTGAAAATGTTTCCTTTTTTCAAAGGAAGATAGTAAAGATTTGGATTAAATTATTCAAAATACTCAACTTCAAGAATAGATTTGAAATGTGAACAACTATCTTTGAAAGTAATAGTGTACATGGGTTGGTGTTGTAATTTTTTTTTTTTTGAACAAATTTCAAGTTGGTCGGATTGACAACTCGAAAATCCAAACAGGGTTTCCAACCTAACCTTTTTGGGTTGTCGGGTTATTATTATTATTTCTTTTTAATTTAAAATACTTAAATTTACCTATAATACATATCTAATAACTAAAATCTCATAAAACTCAAATGGTAAAAATACCAAATATATATCCATGATTTCTATTAGAAACTTTAAACAAAGACAAACATTCTTAAAAGAAAACATTAAAAATTCATAAATTCATCTATCTTAAAAGAAATATATATATTTTTATTAATATATATAATTTAAGTTGGGTTGGGTCAACCTGAATTTTTTTTTTTATTCAACTCAAGATCCAACCCAATCCGACAAAGATAGAAAAAATTAACCCAACATAAAAACAAAATTAATCCAACCCAATCCTTAAAGTTTAGGTTGGATAGTCTGATTTGTTCGGGTTATTAAGTCATTTGAACATTCTATTGAAAAGTTGTATTTTTAACACTTAAATATTTAAGTTTGTTCCAAAAAAAAAAAAACTTCTATTTTCTTCTCTAAAATAAAAGATGAAATTAACGTGATTTTCGATGTTTAAAATTAGAAGTTGCATGTGATATTAACTACAACTTCAATGAAAATTATGATTATGTTAATATTTATTTTATTTAAAAAGATGTGATTCAATATAAACTATCATTTATTAGGAGTGGGTTTAAAATTATAACATTTTATTAGACAAATATAGCATAATGTCTTTTAATAAAGAAAATATCCTATATTTTTACAAAACAACACAACAAACCACAATTTACAAATAAAAGTAGACCAAAGAAAAAAAAAAAAAAAAAAAAACTGCACATTTATGCTCAATTTTCGCATGTTCAAAACGTGGTTTTTTTCTTCTTGAAAATAAAAAACAAAGAAACAAAAAAAACTCCACATTTATGTCCAATTTTCGCATGTGAAAAACGTGGTTTTTTTTCCTATTTCACATGGTTTTTTTTTTCTTCTTGAAAATAAAAAACTGACCTGTTTTCATGCCTTCGCTCCCGTCATCGAGGTTCATTACTTAAGGAATAGAGACCATTCAAAAAATGTCAAATTGATTTGTTAAAATTAGGTTCATATATAATATTTTATGATTTAGCAAAAAAGGCAAAATCTTTTAAGTACAAACCAATTGAAATGTCCGAATGACCAAAATGTCTCCACAGTTAAAAATGTGTGACTGTATCTGATTGCCCACTAATTACTATCTGATTGCGATCTAATTGCAATATGATTACCATATAATTACCAATGATACCAATTTCTATCTGATTATTGTCTTATTGTTGTCTGATTATTGTCTGATTGTTAATAATTATTAATGATATTGATTGCTGTTTGATTGTTATTTGATATTGTTTGTAATATGATTGTCAATGAAACTATTATTATCTGATTGTTGTCTGATTATTATTTGATACTAATTGCCAATGATACAGACTGTTGTCTGATTGTTGTTTGATTAATATCTAAAATGGGTTGTCTATGATATTGATTTTTATCTGATTACTATCTAATTATGATTGTCAATTATATGTGATTGCTATCTGATTTTCATTTGATATAAATGGTTATATGATTGTTGTTTAATTACTGATATACTAATTGTCATTGATTATCTAATTGTTGTCAACAATAAACTGCTAAAATAAGACACTATATATTGTACTTACACAAAAACAAATTATTAATAAATATATCTTTGTTGTCCACAATATGATTATTCAAATAGATACAAATTATTTACATGTTTTTCTATTATGACCAACACAGTTACAACGACTACAATTCGCGTGCTTTGCCAATTCACCAATTGAAGGAATCCTTTGTTTTTTAGGTCTTCTTGCTTGACGAGGGTTGTTCGCCTCTAAAATATAAGTAGTAAAAAATCAAACATCAATCATATGACAATTAAATATAAATAACAAAGTACTTAATATCTAATGAAAATCATATGAGAATCAGATAGTAGTGAGATATCAATCATGTGACAATCAAATAGAAATCACAAAGTACTTAATATTTATGAAAATCACATAGTAATCAATGACAATCAAATATCAATCAGATGACAATAATATGTTAATCAAATAGAAATCACAAAATACTTAATATCTAATGAAGATCACATGACAATCAGATATCAATGATATGATAATCACATGACAATTAAATAGATATCAGATATCAATTATATAGCTCTATTTGATTCTCTATGCTTAAAAAATTCACCCGCACTTCTAATTTTCAATTTAATTTCCACATCTTGTATAACATGTCTAACTAGCATTTTGCAAGCCACAACAAATTTTTGTGGGTTATCCTTAATGATTAATGGTCTTAAGCTTGACACCATAGCCTGATGGATGAAATTAATTGTTAATCATCCTCTCAAAAGAATGTTCAAGTAAAATATTGGGGGGAAGAAAAATACAAGAAGAAGAATGTAAATGGAAAGAAACACATTCATACAGCAAGCCAATATTCCTATGAGAGCCCAAAGGAGTCATTTTCACATCAGACCTATAAATTTTGACTCTCCAAAGTACTAACAATAACACATGAATTTTCCTCTTACCCACGTTGCAACTCTTCTCCTTTGAATTCCTCAATATACATAACATCAAATAAAAAGTCCGTAAAATCAAACTACAATAAACATAATAACCAAATAACACAAATTATCTCGAGTACAATCTGACAATCTACACCCAATTTGTCGCAAATTGACAAATTTTCAATCAATACACATGATTATACACAAATAATTAACATCCCCATTCCGAAAACCTAACGAAATCAAAACCAGTAAAATTGTGAGCGCAATCGTGAATGAGAGAAGGTGATGACGAAATTCAAGCAAAAAAAATCGAATACAAACCATGGCTTCAAGAAGAGAAATTCTGAAGGAAGGAGATTTTGAAACCGTGTGTTCAACTAATGAAATCAAAACAATATTTCGAAAAAAAAAATTTATCTACGTAATCGTGCGCATCAAAAGAAGTTTTGTATTTCAAATCTTAGAGAAACCGTGAATATAGGAGAAGGTCGAAGAATTTTAGGTTGTTTCAGAAACGTGGAGAATATTGAGGAAGAAAACGTGCGTAAAGGAAAGAGAATATCAAATTTACTAATTTTCTATTTCTTAAGAGATGAGGGTAGTTTTGGAATATTATTTTCACATAAAAATCAAATAATATGATTTTTTAACCATCTATATTATTTTCAATATATTTTGCAATATTTGTAATATATTAAAACTTGATGACATGAATGATAATATATAATCAAAATTTGATACCCAATGCAAACTCCCTAAAAAATACTCGTTTTTAAAAACATTTTCATTTTATGATTATATTTGATGGTATATATGTTAAGAAAATGCACCCACAATTATATTTAAATTTAAAAATAAAAGCTGAATTATATAAAATGTCCTTACATTTTGTAATTTGTATCAAAATACACTTGAATTTTTAAACGTTTCAAAAACACCTTTAAACTTTCAAGAAGAGTTAAAAAAAAAAAAAAAAAAAAAACTCTTATCATTAGTTTTGGATAAAAACAGTTACTTTGTTTCAAAAATACCTCTTAACTTTCAAAAGTTTCAAAAATATCTTTAAACTTAAAAAAAAAAAAAAAAAAAAAAAAATACCCTTGTTGTTTGTATATGTAATACCTTGTTGCAAAAATATTTCTAAACTTACCAAAGGTGCATTAATACTTTTAACCTTTATTTTTTATTTTTTAAATACTCCTATCATTAGTAAGCAAAAGGGTCAAATTATTATGTTTCAAAAAATGGACAAAAATCATGTTAAGAGGTGTGGGATTGAGGCTATTATACAATTATCTTCATGTTAAGAAGGTTGTCCATAAATGAGCCAAAATAGGACTCAATATTACACAAATGTTGAAAACTTGTAATATTTATAAATTTCTCTAAAACATAATAATTATAGATTTCTATATAATATAATTTGATTATGTTCTAGAATCAGGTATTATGGTGTCTTCTTTCTGCATTTGAAATTTGTTCAGAAGTTTTGAATATTCTAAAATCGTGGATCGTCTATTTTGACCTTTTTTTTTTCACTGGCATTTGAAATCCATCTTGAATCATGTGTACTAGTGTCTTCTTCCTTCGTTTATTCATATATTTTTCTTCACCACACAGGTGTGAAAATCTTACTAGTATTTGTTTCCTCGATTTAATTTTGTTTGAAAAGGGTAAGTGTTAGAATTTGTGTCTTAAAACCTTATAATTAATGAGTTATTTATATGCAATATTAACTTATTCATTACCGTTTTAATTTTCTATTTTCTGTTTTATTTTATTCACCTCGGTTATAGACAAGGTTTTCTATAAGTTAGATGAATGGTCATGAAACTGTATTTCTAAATTTTTGTAATTAAATTACATTTTAAGTCTATAAAATACGTGTAATTCAAGAAGTAGCAAATTAGTTTTTTAAAATATGAATATGCCACAAAAACAAAGAATTGAAAAAAATGCTTGTGAAAGGAAACAAAAATTTTCCTTATATTTTTTTTAAAATATCATAATTCCCACATTCGTCTCTCCCCAAAATTCCTCCCGTTTTTCTCACAAAAAAATCAAATCAAAATTCTCCATCGGAATTTCTTGGAAAATTATCAGAAATAACGTGTTGAAGTTTTTATATTAAAAAATTAATATATTTTTTTAAAAAATCGTTCAAATAGTTTTTATCAATTCATCTCGAACGAGATCGATCACAAGATTTAGTTAAAAAATTAAAATTTTCTAACTTATCGATTGTTTTGGGGTAAATCGGTGAAATCTTCTACAGTATTACCACCAAGATTCTACCAAATTTTTTCAAATATTACGTAATCTTTCCAAAATTTATACCAAATTTTAATAACATTTTTCAAATCTTCTCCAAATTTGACAATCTCTATCAAGTCTTATATTAAATTTTTACATAATTTTTCAAATAATTTATGGGTTCTACAACTATATGAATTTCTAAATTTACAGGTAAATTTACTAATAATTATGATTTTCCAAGTGGATTTAAGGTGCAATGTGGTTTTTATATTTTAGAAAATATCAAATTTTGCAAAAGTTGTGTAAGATTTGGAAAAATATAAAAAGTCTCAGTATTAATCTGCCTAAGATTTTATCGAGAAAATCTAAATATATAGAATCTCGGTGTTAATTCGGCCCGAGATAACACCGAGATTCTCTATTTTGTTTTTGCAAAATTTGATTTTGGGTGAAAAAAAAAAAAAGTAAGATTTGATATAAATTTTAGAAAGATTACCTAATTAATATTTGAAAAAATTTGGTAGATTGTCGGCGGTAATACTGGCCTAAATGTCACCGAGAAGGCTCAAGATGAGTTAATTAATCTAGATTGTCCATCTCGTCCGAAAAAAACTATCTACCCATTTCCCTTCTCCCTAATTCTAGGACTGTTGCTTTCTTGCACATGTGGAGGCATTCAATCTTATCAATTGAAGAAAGAAATCCTCATATATTCAAACGCAGTAAGTTATATTTTTTTCGTTTTTATTTTTGCACGAAAATGAGTTTTTGTAGGGATATACAATCGATAATAACTTCCTCCTTCCTTTTCTGCCTTTAATAAAATCAAATTATACAGTATTTTTGTTTATGGATTTTTTTAATTATTATTATTATTATTATTTTTTTTGTATACTATGAGATTTTTGTAAGAAAATTGCTATTTTTTTCTAACATCTTTTTAAACTTTTCAGATTTTCAGTGGTGGGCCCTACAGTGTAAAATGACGAAAATACCCCCAATTTAATTCCCATCTCCCCTTCTTCAATTTTCATTAAATTTGCTTTAACTTTTTATGATACCTAACTTACCTAACACAAGTTTCAGACCTACAACTTCAGTTCACAACCTTAAACTTGTCATTTTTTCAGTTTGCTCTCACTTTCACTTTCATAAAAAAAAGGCTTATACGTGAGGGTCCCAACTTCAGACAATTTTGTTTCTTTTCTTTTCGAGTTGTCCCTTGATAGATCAGGTATGTAGGTTCTCTCTAACTTTATTTTTCATTCAAGTGGGGTCATTCACGTGGGGGTAATTGTTGTTTGTTTTCCATTTTTGTTCTAAGCGAATGATTTTGAAAGAAAAAACAGTTTTGTTGGTGGGATTTGTTGCAGTTTTATCCAAATTATGAAATTTGTCAATCTATCTCATTTGGAGGAAATTTGAAAACGGAAAAAAAAAGAAGCACTGTGTAAATAAAAAAAAAGTATGAAAAAAGGTCATTCTGTAAGATTTTCCGTAAACTTCCTTACGGGAAATCTGGTAGAATTAGATTTTTTTTATTTCTTTTTTGTTTGCATTTGCATTCTTTTTCTCCTGGTTGTTTGTTTACTTCCTTTTTTATTGTCCTTACATTGATGGTAGTAAATCTATTTGCAGAATGCCACACATATTTGTTTGCTATGGTGGTATTTGGAAGGAGGATGAACGAGATTACATAGGGGCTAATCTTGGGGGTTTGGAAGTAAGACGTGACATCAGGTATGAGGAATTTTTGTTAGAGTTGTATAAGATAGGTGGGACTGACCCGAACCATCATGACCTCATTCTAAGATGTTTATACAACTTTGGATCTAGAGTTCCTACGTATTTGATAAGAAATGACCAGGAGCTAAGTTTCTTTTTAAATGGGGAGGATGCATGTAGGCCGCCTATATATTTATCAACAAGCATTAGGTATGGATCGGGAAGTGACATGAAAAGCCCTGATTGCTCATACCAACCAAGTTTTCCATATAACTTAGCCCAAGAATACCCACCCCCTTATCACCCGGAACCACCTTCTGTTGATGAATATTTTCCCGAACCAACTTCTTATCACCCCGCACCACCTTCAGTTGATGAATATTTTCCACCACAAGATGATTTATATTGTCATGTATCTTCACTAACCCCCTTAACCAATAACGTAATCCCGTATGACTTAGATGACGATAGTTTCTACCTTGATCCCTACAATTTTGAACAAGATGGTCTGTCGTCCTCGAGATATGGTATGGGACAGGAAAATGTTAGTGAAGAGGGTTATGTGGATGAAAATGGATCTGAGGAGAACGGTGGAGACTATGAATGTGACGAAGAGGATGTAGTAGGGTTTGATAATTATCAATCAGATGATGATTCTTATCAATTACCTATGGATAATGACAGAGATAGTGTTGAAGAGTTTGAGGAGGATGGTGATCAGGGATATGTCAGTGGTGACTCAATGTTGGTTGGAAATAGTTCTGCACAACCCGGTATGTCTATGGCTGAGATGCCTATCGTTGTGACCGACCAGGTATTAGGTAATGATGTTGTTGAGATTGAGCTTGGACATATATACCTTTCAAAGGAAGAGCTTGCGTATTCATTGTCGCTCTTTGCCATGCGAAAAAATTTTAAAACTCAGGTTCACAAATCCACAAAGTCGTTGTTAGTTGTCAAGTGTAAACATGAGACGTGTGGATGGAGGATTAGGGCTCGAAAGCTTAATGATTCTACGTTTTTTAAGATAAGTAGGTATACGAATGTTCATACTTGCTCTCGCCAACTAATGGATCATGACCACCAACAGGCCAGGAGCAAGGTAATAGGACATTTAATTAAGTCCAAGTTCACTAATGTCAGTAGGGTGTAAAGGCCTAAAGATATAATGCAAGATATTCGTGAAGAGTATGGTGTGAGCATTAGTTACAAAAAGGCTTGGCGATCGAAGGAGGAGGCTTTGATACTTGTTCGAGGTAGGCCTGAGGATTCATTTGGCCACTTACATGCATATGGGGAAGCACTGAAGATAATGAATCCCGGTACATTATATAAGTTGAAGCTTGACGGCGGAAAATATTCAAGTATGTGTTCATGGCATTAGGTCCATGTATCAGGGGTTTTTTGAACTATATGAGACGTGTTCTTGTCGTGGATGAGACACATTTACGTGGAAAGTTTAAGGGTGTCATGCTAAGTGCGAATTCAATCGACGGGAATGGACAGATATACCCAGTTGCATTTGCTGTGGTTGACGGCGAGACGGATGCTGCATGGATATGGTTTTTTGAGAGGGTTAAGCATGCCATCGGGGTCGTTACAGAACTTGTAATCGTTTCAGACAAGAAACCGAGTATTGGCAAGTCCATCCGCATTGTCTTCCCTTATGCATTCCACTGTTTTTGCATACACCACCTAAGCCATAACCTAAACAAGCATTTCAAGAGAGAAGCCATACTCCCTGCCTTCTTTCTAGCAGCCAAGGCATTCCGCGATACCGGTTTTCAAGCACTTTGGGCCAAGATTCGCCCGATTAGAGGGTCGGCTCAATACTTAGAGGAGACAGGCTAGGGCATTTCAGTGTGGCAAGCGCTTTGATCAGATGACGACAAATGCTGCTGAAAGCCTTAACGCCCTTTTGAAGGATGCTCGGACGCTGCCAATTACCAAGTTCCTTGATCACATACGAGGTTTGTTACAAGATTGGTTTTACCAGCGTCGAGAGTATCATGCAAGTATACAGTCAACGCTTACTGACTATGGTGAGGAAATAATTTCTAAAGCGGAACTTAAATCAAGAAGACATGGAATTCGGCCGATCGATCGTTACATATATGAAGTAATCGACAGTCACCTCGGGGGCATTGTTGACTTGGAGCAAAGACGTGTACATGTAAAAAATTTGATTACTATGAGATTCCTTGCTCCCATGCAATCGTTGCCGCCCGAGCCAGGAACATCGATCCGTACACCTTATGCTCTCCCGCATATCACACTACTACAGCTTACGGTGGATATTTAGAACCGATATTTTCAGTTGGGCCTATGTCTGAGTGGAGGCGACCAAACGACTATGAAGAAGTGGAGATATTGCCACCAATGAGGGTTGCACAAGTTGGTCGTCGTCAGGAGATTCGAATCCCCTCTGCAGGTGAGGTTGTGCAAATTCATAGATGTGGAAGATGCGGTCAGAGAGGCCACAACCAGAAAACCTGCAGATAACCACTTCGAACAGTTTAGATTAGGGTTTTGTGCAAGTTGATGTAGAAATTGGAATAACATTCATTTATCATTTTTTTCAAAGTTCCAATCAATCCGGTATGGTATGTATAAATATGTCTATAGATGAACAATTAATCTGTTAAGTTGTCCATATAACTGCCTGGAATAGTGTAATTCGAAACAATCGAAAATAATTGTTGGAAAAAAGTAATGAAGAATAAAGTTCTTACCCACAATCTATGAAATTTCCCGTAAAGGTTGACTTTGGTCAAAGTTTACGAGAAATTTCCCGTACAGGTTGACCAAAGTCAACCTTTACGAGAAATTTCATAGAATGGAAATCAGACGACTTCTGTGAAATTTCCCGTAAAGGTTGACCTCGGTCAACTTTTACGGGAAATTGCCGTAAATATTGACCAAAGTCAACCTTTACGAGAAATTCCACAGAATGGACTGACTCGTCAGACGACTTCTGTGAAATTTCCTGTAAAGGTTGACCTTGGTCAACATTTACGGGATATTTCCCGTAAAAGTTGACCAAGGTCAATCTTTACGAGAAGTTTCACAGAATCGAATTAACACCCTCTTCTTATATGTTTCCAAGTCTATGTTCATTGTATGAATACAATTATATTTGAAACATTTTAATTTTATGTTCACTTTGTTCCTTTTAGTGTTGGAATTTACCGTTTTCCTATGTTTGAGGGGAGTTGTTTGCAAACGTAATATGTGCAAAAGAAATTCAAACATATAAAAATAATCTCATATATTAGTAAAATGGTCTGTTCTTAAATATTTGTACAGCAAATTGACGTCTAAAAAAAGGCATACTGTCCTGTGTTAGGGTAGACATGGAGCACCCCGTGACAACATACTCAAAAAACTTAGCACAGAACATCCCACAGTCCCCGCTACCCAGTTGCTGTGGCACATTTTGGACTCGTTCGATTGTCCATGTATCGAGCGGGAGGTTTGGCCAGACCACCATTACTGATAAAGGGAACTACCTCAATCACCTCAATCAGGTTTGGCCAGACCACCACCACTGCATATGAGCCACCTCTTCCACAATAGCTACCAATCGCGTAGTAACTACATTCATTGCCTGAACCAAACATAATCAGTGTTAAAATTTAGTAACACGCAATAAGACGTAATTTATAAGCTAATTTTTTTTTACCTGGTTCGACTCAAAAATGTCTCTGCGTAGAATGTGATATGACGGGGAAGTACTGCACACCCATCGAGACAAACGCGGAATCACCGTCTCACTCGCATGAACAACGACTCGGTTCGTAAGAGACGAAATTGTCTCATATGCCCACACCTAAAAAAAGGAGTAAACATGAATAAAGAAACCCTAAACCCGACAATATTTAATGTATTATATAGGTATATGAACAATTGTCTAACCTGGAAGGCAATGGAAAATCCGTATAGTGTATATCTGGCAGTTTTACCGGGGTCGCCATAATGGACTGCATGTGACAGAGCTCTCTTCAGGCTGTTGATCGTCTTACTAAATATAACCCGGCTCCAGTCGTAATTACAGAAGACCTCCCAATCGTCCACGAGTCCTAGGAGGCGATAGTCAAACTTCTGTGTCCTCTCCCTCCCCATCATCACAAGGTCAATGAAGTATGCAAGTGCAACCTTCACTGCATCCTCGTCACTCCTAAAGTCCATGGTTACAAACTCTTTCTCCAATTCAGCCAACTTCTTGTTCGTTTTGTTCTGGAAGTATAAGCTCCTAAGCCTAACGGGGTTTGTGTCCCTATTGGTTCGTCTCATTTGTACCATAAATCCAGTAACAATGTCGAACTCATCCTTACTAAATGAGACCCTGTTCCCAAATAGGTTAAAGGAAATGACATCGGATCTCTCATCTACGACCTCCCTAAGTAGCAAATGGTGGATAAGTTGGCCATTTAGTACGAGGTTACAGTCCAGGATGGGCCCGAAAATCGTTTGCCTAAACATATTTAGCTGGACCCTAGTTAACTTCTGTAAGATGATGTCTCGGGTGTGGACCAAATGACTGCATGAAGTCAACTGTGCCTTAAAGTAGTCAGCGGGCAATATCTTTGGCTCCATACTATAGATCTGAATATATACAATAGAATCATTTGAACACAGGGACCACATAATATTTTACATGCAATATATATTATAAAAAATGGCAGCACCCCTAAATTTGATGATAATGTTGGTCTTACCATGAAAGTTGGGGGGTTCTGCCCATTTTCTTGAAAGGTCATGGTCGAGACCTTACGAGAAGAATAATAGACCCACCAAATTTCATGGTAAGTTTTAAAACTACCATGAAATTTGACCCTCCTGCAATTTTTCCCGTAAGTTCTTGGTCGAGACCTTACGGAAATAATGACAGGAGGACCAAATTTCACGGTTGGTTCAAACCTACCATGAATTTTGGGCGTTCTGTGATTTTTCCCGTAAGGTCTTGGTCGAAAGCTTACGGAAAAAATGACAGAACGCCCAAATTTCACGTAAGGTTTGAACCACCGTGAAATTTGGGCGTTCTGTGATTTTTCCCGTAAGGTGCTGGTCGAGACCTTACGGGAAATTTTACAGAACCCCCAAATTTCACGTAGGGTTTCAACCCACCGTGAAATTTGGGGGTTTTGTAAAATTTCTCGTAAAGTTTCGACCAGGACCTTACGGCAAAAATCACAGAACGCCTAAATTTCACGGTGGTTCAAACCTTACGTGAAATTTGGGCGTTCTGTCATTTTTCCCGTAAGCTCCTGGTCGATACCTTACGGGAAATTTTACAGAACCCCACATTTTGGATAGTTTTCTCAGTGTGTTCACAGATTGTCTTTCTCCATCACGCATTGTTCTAAATTTTTCCATCAATTTATATTTAAAAGGTCTTTCTACTTGATTAAACCCTAAACCCTAACATGCATTTTGTCAAAATTCAAATTTTGAAACATATCTCTTCGATTTTTTTGCCGTTCTCATGGGTTTTTTTTCTTCCAGAAATAACAATATTTAATCATGGATTTTTAAGCAGAAGACAGCACAGAAGTAAGGGAATGGTAATAAAGCATGGGTAGATCAACTCCAAACAATGTACCTTTGTAGAAATTGAAGGTACTTGTAGAATCCAAGGCACGAATGGAGGAGCTCCAGAAAATGAAGTCGAATCAGAGTATTTGATTAAGAGGATGGTTTGAGGAAGGCAAGGTTTCGATGGAAGAAGAAAAGATTTTTGGTGAAAAGTGAAAACTGAAGGATTCGGGAAGATGAAGAATTCGGGAAGCCTTTCGGGAATGCCAAACGATTTGAACCGTTTGGGAGTTGAACTGGCAAAGGTATATTAATTGTAACTCTGAACCGCCTCTCGGGAAGACATGAAAATTGAAGAAGGGGAGATGAGAATTAAATTGGGGGTATTTTTGTCATTTCACGCAGTAGGGCCCACCACTGAAAATCTAAAAAGTTTAAAAAGAGGTTAGAAAAAGAAGTTTTTAAAAAAGAGGTTACTTTTGTCCCACCAAAAACTTTTTAGGTTAGAAATAGCAATTTTCCATTTTTGTAGTTGTTAAGGTTAAGGATTTCTGTATCTGACTCACATATTTTTTTGCACATGAGTCGTTTTTTTTTTAAAAAAAAAGACATATCTTTTACTTTTTACTAGGGTATTTTTTTTTTATAACGTAAGGAGCTTAGAAAAAGTAGTTTTTAAGAAAGACATTAGTCTTGAGATGTGAAATTTTTTTTAGGTAAAACTAGATATTTTCTCATTTTTGTTTTATTTTCAATGAAACCATCTCGTCAATATATTATAGATATTAGGCATATTTTTTTTCACGTGCGGCCATAAATCAAAGAGATATTGTTTTTAGATATTTTAAAAAATGGAAGTTATATTTTGGTCATACAATCCAATTTCTCCTATATAAATGTACTCAAGGAAGTTAAAAAATCAAGATCCAGTCTTTTAAAACAAGAGTATATGCATTAAACTTGAAACTATGTTATCGGAAGAAAAAGAATTTAGGATCACCGTCCTACCACTGTTCGCCTCCGGCCACATAATTCCGATCGTGGACATGGCCAGGCTCTTTGCTCGCCATGGTGCCACTATCACCATCATCGCCACCGAGTCCAATGCCTGTATTTTCCAAAACAACATTGACCGTGACTTTGCCGTTGGATTCAAAATTCAGACCCATATTGTTACCTTCCCCGGAGCCGAGGTCGGCCTTGCTCCCGGCATCGAAAACTACAGCGATGTCTCTTCTCGCCATCTCCAATCCAAAATCTATCAAGCCTTTCTCATTCTCGACAAACTTATAGATCAGGTTACTTCCACCTTTCAGAACAATAAATCCTTTGTTCAAACTCTTCGATTAATATTAATTTTGTAATTTTATGGTAGGAGATCATTCCGGCGACTCGACCAGACTGCATTCTAAGTGACCTGTCATATCCGTGGACGACAGATATTGCAGAGAGGCTCAAGGTGCCGCGACTGGTGTTCTCCGTGTCCAATTTCATGGCATACTCTGCAGAGCACTCTGTTATGCAACATTCTCCTCACCAGAAAGTAGCCTCAGACATAGAGGCATTTGAAATCCCAGGATTACCCCACCACATCCAAATGACCAAATCCCAGCAGCCAGAATTTCTTATTCGACGAGACGGCTTCACAGCGTTGATAGAGAAGTACAAGGAAGCATAGAGAAGAAGCTATGGAACTGTAATGAATACATTTTATGAGTTGGATGGGGTTTATTTAGAGCATTACAAAAAGATAATCGGAATCAAAGCCTGGGGATTAGGCCCAGTTTCATTGGCAGCAAATAAAGATATGAGAGAAAAAATCGAGAGGGGAAACAAAGGAATAGAGAATGGGGAATTATTGGAATGGTTGAATTCCAAGGAACCAAATTCTGTTTTGTATGTGAGTTTTGGGACTATGGCTAGGTTTATGCCACCGCAAATGGCTGAGATTGCACATGGGCTTGAAGATTCTAACATAAATTTCATATGGGTCATTCGAAAAAAGGACAAAAATGACGGCAAAGAGGCGGAGGAGGGGCTGCCGGAGGGGTTTGAACAGAGGATTAAGAATAAAAACAAGGGATTCATTGTTCGGATTTGGGTGCCACAACTTTTGATTTTGGAGCACCCATCGACGGGGGGTTTCTTGACGCACTGTGGGTGGAATTCGTCCATTGAAGGGATTAGCGCGGGTAAGCCAATGGTGACATGGCCAGTAAGCTCTGAGCAGTTTTATAATGAGAAGCTTCTGACGGAGGTGCTGCAAGTAGGGGTTCCAGTGGGGGCGCGGTGGTGGTGGAATATGAGCGATGAGATGAAGGAGATTGTGAGTAGAGAGAAAGTGGAGAAGAGTGTGAAGTTTCTAATGGGGGTAACGGAGGAGGCAACAACGATTAGAAAGCAGGTCAAACATCTTGGGGCTGCAGCGAACAAGGCGGTTCAAAGCGGCGGCTCGTCAGAGAAGAATTTGGTATCATTGATGAACGAATTGAGGTCTATTAAGGGTAAAGGCAAGGTTTAAAGATGTCTATGTCTATGCAAATATCAACATCATTCTTATGAAAATATCCTTAAAATGTTAATGGATATTCTAAGAAAATGTGAAACTAAAATTAAAAAAAGAAAAAGAAAAAAAGAAATGAACGTTATACCTTTTTAAATAAGTTAATATGTTTATTAATTATTTTAATATTTATTGACATCTTATTTCACATTTTGTATGTTTTCATATATTTTATTACTTTAAAATGACAATTTTGATTCACCTCTCATTTGGGTGTTGAAGATCCGATCAATGTTTGAATTATGAAATTGTTATATGAATTAAAAAATAATTGTGCCTAAAATAACATATAAAAATAATTTTAACCTTTGAACTGTGTACTTTTTGTTACCATCAAACTCCTAAACTTTTAATGTAATTGTTTAATACTTTATAGTTGGTTAATTGTTCTCGTTGTATTCTTTAAATTTTACATTACCTTAGAGTTATGCATATATATTTTTTTAATTTCTTTTATTAAATTTGATATGCAATCAACTTTGAAGTTCAGAGAAAAAAATTGATAAAATAAATTCAACTATGAAATTTGTTATGTGCAATTTTTCCCAACATTTATAACTAGTTAAAAAAAATTATAAAAGTAAATTAAGACTTAATAAAGTAAAAAGACATTAATTGCCTCATTTAATCAAATTAAAAGTTCAACTTGCCCCACTCATTGAAATTTCTCTTGCAAATTGTTTTCTAAAATTAAATGAAAGGGATTTTTATTTTATATAAAAAAAAAAAAACTGTTTTATAATATACTGATAGGATGCAGAGGAAGAAATTCATCGAAAATATATGCCTTAAATAAATTAAATTAGATAAAAATAGGAAAAACTAAGCCGACCGATTTTTCGAAGAAAAGCACGCTGGTCAAACCGCCAAATCGGTCGGTTCGTTTGGTTCGATGTTAGTCAGCCGCCCAAATGCGCGGATTGGGTCAGTTTACTCGCTTTTGTCGTTAATTTTTTTAAAAAATATATATTATTAGTATTTAATATTCAGATTCTTAGACCCTAATAAAGCGTTAGCCTCACGTTAGAAACTCAATCGTCAATGTCAAGTGAACTTATAACGACTTGAGTTTAGGAGGGGACATGAATGAACCGAGATTACATTTGAATGAGAGAGATCTTAAGGACATGAAAGCATGGTTAGAAAAGGCTTTAAAAAAATTGAAAGTTATTACCTATACTAACAAGGTGCACTTTCCTTTTCGGTGGCTCAATCATAAGAACTCCACAGTTAAGAACATGTTAAAATGACCCGTGTTAGTTTGTGAGGACAATTGATTCTTAACGAGTTATATAATCAAAAGCTGCCACAGAGCCGTCAAGCGGAGCCAACATCGAACTGCCGACGGTTTGGGCAGTTTTGTAGGTTTCATCGATTATGGCTTGCACCCCTAATAAGAACTAAATTGACATTCCCATTACATCATAAAAAAATTTAAGAAACAAAAAATAAAAAAACCAACATATTGTTACAAATATGAATATAATATAAATAATAAATATTTTAATTAGTTTAAAAAACATAAATATTAATTAATTATTATTTTATTTTGAACTATTTTCAAATATGAAAAATGAATCAAACTATTTATAAATATCAATCAGTGATAGACCGCGATATAATTCTATAATCATCCATCGATGACATTTACATTTCATCGATATTTCAATCAAAATTTTCATAAAATTAAGAAATTAATATTTTTGTCACATGACATTTTAGTTTTTAAATTTTTTTTGGGACGACATTTAAATTTTTTTATCAATATAAGCCACGAAGAGTTGGCAAAAGGCATGTAAACAAATCACCTTTTTATTCCAAGGTTAACTACAAAGCCTATAATCTTCTTTTAAATTACTATTTTGTCCATAATAATATTTTTATAAACATAAAAGAAATTTGTACGAGGAAAATATATATTTTAATATATTTTTCATATTTCCCAACTAATTAGCAAGATGATTAATTTCCATATATCCATAAAAAGAAAAAATATAATGATTTTTTTTTTCTAAAAGAAAAACATCAAAATAGAGTATGACAAACAACTCCACCTAAATTTTTTCCCCGGCGACTGTAAGAACAACAGTGGCGAAATAAACACATTATAATAATGCACAAAGTAAATCGGCAAAAATGATGAAAAAAAAGTCAAATAATAATGAAAAATTACCGTAAACAATAAAAAAAATATCAAACTATTTATAAATATAGAAAAATTTCACTGTCTATCAACAATAGATCACGATAGAATTCTATCACTATTTAGACAATAGATCACGATAGAATTCTATCACTATTTATCGCTCAAGAGATGTAATTCTATTGTTGTCTATCGCTCAAGAGATAGATAGTAAATTTTTTTTTTTTTTATTTTCAAAATAGTTTGACTCATTTTTCTATATTTGAAAACATTCCAATAATAATCGTCTATTTTAAAATCTTAAATCAAATAAAATAAAATTGTGAAACAAAAAAAATAAGGAAATTAAAGTGAAGAATAAGTTGGAATAATATTTAATTTAAAATTCTTGAATAATAAAGTTTAATTTTGACTGATGTTCTTTTTTTTTTAAAGAATTTTTGTGGGTTCTAATTAAGAAAATAAATTATAAAGACTAATGGAAAGAATTTGTGTAGTCCTAATAATTAGTATTTGATGATAAATTGTATCACACAAATATCTCCTATTCTTCCTGATACCATTGTGTGTGTATATATATATATCTAATTGATTTTTGTAAATATAATTAAGTCATTTAAAAATATAAAAAAAAATAAAAATAAAACCTTGTTGGAAACCAAAAGAAAGAAAAAAAATATGACATTTAATATACATTAATAATAAATTTGACATTACATAAATTTGACAAATTACTATTAATGATAAATTTGACCTTCCAGAATTATTGATATTTAATGGTAAATTCATGGTAGGAAAATTTTTAAAAATAGAAAAATCAGAAAAACTATTTACATAAAATAACAAAATTTTTAGATAGTTGTAATAGACGCTGATAGAAGTCTATCACTAATAGATGCTGATAGAAGTCTATCAATGTTTATCATTTTTTTGTATTTTCTATAAATAGTTTGACATTTTCGACATTTTTTCTATTTTCCTTTATTGTAAAAGATATAAGAAATAAGATATTTTGAGAATTTGAGGGCAATGGTGAAATAAATCTGAAGTCGAATTTGGAGAATGTTAAAGCTGATAATTTTAATAAAACTTGACATTTGAGAAATTTTATGTAGAAAAAATGTTATATGTTAATTTATGTTCTAAAAAGAAAACAAGCTCACGTTTTTCACATGCAAAAACTAAGCATAAAATTGCAGTTTTCAACCTAGGGTTGGCAAAAAAAACTCGTAGGGGCAGGTCCCCGCCCCAATCGAGGCGGAAAATCTTCGATTTGACTGGAGAATCTCCGATTTGATCAGAGATAGGAGTCAAATCGGAAATTAAAGTAGGGTCCCCGATCGGGGAGGGGGCGGGGATTGGAAGAGAATCCCCAACCCCGTCCCCGACTTCAATTCGCAGGGATAGGGACGGGGATGGAGATTAATTTTCCTCGCGGGGACGGAGATGAGGAATGTCTCCTCTGCCCCGCCATTGCCAACCCTACTGTAAATATGTGTCAAAGTTAGCTTCAACTTTCCTCCCTATAGGTCGAAGGTTCGATCCTCCTCTCCGTATATATGATCTGATCTCTTCATGAATCTTATAGGTATATTTTTAGTCAGGGTCCAATTAAAATTTGCTCTTTTGACCCAAAGACCGACTAAGTCTAAAATCCAACTGATTGGGCCCAATGGTCATCAAGCCTAGGCCCACTTTATCTTCTTTTTTATCACTAGGTCAACCTGTGATGGTTATGTTTAGATTTTCCTTAGGCAAGGAGATTGGTACTTAGCTCACTGTTTTTATTCTTGGTTATTTTTAGAGTTGTTTTCAAATATAGAAAAATAAGCCAAACTATTTACTTATATAGAAAAATTTTACAGTCTATCAGTAGAATTCTATCACTTTCTATCGCTCAAGCGATAGAATTTATTTGCTTGAGCGATAGAAAACGATATAATTCTATCGCGGTCTATCACGGATAAACAATGAATTTTTTTTTGTATTTGTAAATAGTTTGATATTTTTTTATGTTTATAGTAATTTCTCTTATTTTTATTACACTTTTGACATTTTGTATTCTTGATTGATCATTTAATGAAGAATTGTCACATTTTATCCATGTTGAGCTATGGTTTTATCGAATTGAGTGTGTGGATTCAGTAAGCATGTTGTAATGTGATAATCTACAATATATTAGAAAGCAAGTACAAATGTACCATCTTCTTTTATACTATTTAGTAAGCAAGAATATATATATATATATATATATATATATATATATATATATAATTTAATTTAGTATTTTATATTTGAACTTTAAGCCAAGATTCTAATTGTAATTAAAATTATAGAAAAATTACCATTTTGGTCCATGAGTTTTTAAGTATAGGTTCATTTGATCCCTAAGTTTTTGAAATGGACCTTTTTAGTCTTAAGTTTTGAGAAATAGGTTTAAAAAGTATCTGGGGTTAGTTTTTCTGTTTACTACCGTAACACCTAATTTTTTTTTATTATTTTTTAACGGTGAGAAGTAAAGTTTAAAACTAAAAAAAAAAAAAAACTTTCATCTTCTCACTCCTCTATTTTTCCATTTAGATATTTGAAAAACTTCCAAACGATTCCTAATCTCTAACAAACCCTATGGTATAAGGGAAATGCATAATTTTATTTTATTATTATTATTATTATTATTATTTTTTATGAATAACTGTGATGATATGGGCATGTGGGAGGGATTAATTTGTTACAATTAAAAGCTAATGGTGCAACTCTAATAATCCTTATGGTATAACGGTAGTGCATAAAATTTGCCCGAGGATTATGGGTTTAATTCTTTGAGATCTAATTAGCCATTAAAAGATAGAGTTTAATTGCTTAGGGTTCGGAAGATACTTGAAAAAAGATTGAGAAGTTGAATCCAATTCATTACACTTCATTAAAATGTGGTTACAATGTCGTCACATTCTGTGCATTACTTTGCTTAATTGCTGAGACTAACTTGAATATAATGTTGCGGTTTTCATTGATTAATTTACATTTTTTTTTAATCCAATTTTTTAATTGAAAATTAAAATTTAGTCTGTTGAGATTTTGATTCATAGAATACTTTTCGTTTTATATTAGTTACAAAACTAACTTAACATATATAAAAATCGATCATCTTTTATATAAAGTACAAAAACAATTTTGTAATATCAAACACTTCTTTTCATTGGGTTGTAAAGAAATTTATAATTTGAGGTTTCAATTATCATGTATTAAAATATAGGAAAATTACAAAAAAAAATATCAAACTATTTACAAATATACAAAAATTTCATTGTTTATCTACGATAGAATTATATCGCTTGAGTGATAATAGAATTCTATCGATTGCTGTCTATCGCTCCAGTAATAGAATTCTATCACAGTCTCAAAATTTTTTATATTTGTAAATATTTTTACTCATTTTTCTATATTAAAAAACAACTCTAAAAAAATTAGTTTTAATAATAAAAAAACATTATCGTATTGTTTTAAATAAAAAAAATTGACTAATCCAACTAACTGAACCAATGTTCGACTGAAAAAAATATTACCTAAAAAATTATTCAATTTCCATTTATTTATTTATTTATTTATTTATTTTTAGTCAATTTCAATTTCCATTTATTAGAAACTAGCCGATCAATTTTCCTCCAAAACTGATGTCGACCCGACCGATCAATGAACCCTACTTGACAGTAATAAAGTAATATGATTTTTGTAGTACAATAGAAGCTGGAGGATTCGAACCACTTGATTGCTAACACGTATAGATGTTAGTTAAGTTATGCTTTCTTTAATATAAAGTAGTGTGATTTATGTCTCTTGCACATTTTTCCTCACATGATCAAGGATTAAAACATCGATGTGAATGTCGATATTAGGATTTCAATTTTATCGACACGTTGATAGTTATATTGATAAAAATATCTAATATCGACAGATATTCAGGCTTCCTTACTGTTCGATTACTGTACGAGTACTTCTTGTTGAAGAAATATGTAAATTAATAATTAAGTTGTACGGTTACTTCTTGTTGGACTTTTGAGTGTCAGTAATCGTACAGGAAGTATATAAATTAATAATGAAGTTATTTTTCAATTAAGTTACAGTTATTGTTATTAGTATTTACATTCATATTAAGAATTTAGGACTAGTAAAAGACAGCAACAAGATCGATTAATTATTAATATCAATGTTGAACCTTTCAATTTACAGACATGTCATCCTCAAAGATATCTTAATCCTTGCTCATGCTTTGCCAAGAGATTAAAAGAAGCATACATACCAATCAAAATATTTACACGCCATGAGTGAAGATTCAGGCTAGGACTTGACAACCGATGTCATCGATGTTGTTAACGAAGTGTGGTCACCGTCTTTTCGAGCATACAGCAGTTGCTTCAGGCTGGGACTCGACAACAGATGTCGTAAATGTCGTCTAACGGAGCATGGTCACCAGTACCTTCGTCTTTTCGAGCATACAACAGTTGCTTGCCTTTGAAAACAAACATCCCTCCCTAATCACAACACAAACATATTGAAATAAGAGAGAGTTTCCACAAACGGAAGATCAAAAAGCTAATGTTTTTCATGTGTGATTAAGACACAAACAAGACCTGTTGCAGTACGCTGCTTTTATCGTCCGGGGTAGCTTCAAAAGTATAGTTTTTCATGGCTTCTCGTGTAGCGTCAAATCTCGACTTCGAAAACACCTTGACCTAAAAACATTTGACAATCGAGGGGAAAACAAAGTTCAAATAAAAAGAAGTAAAACATGCAAATAAATACTCTTAAATGATCATAAAGTATATGGAAGGAGAATTTTTACACTAGCTGGATTAAAGAATGTACGACCAAAGCCATAGTATAGACCTAGTAAATCATATGCCTGCAAGAACATATTCTGATTAGCTTTCACAAGAATCAGTGACAAACATAAAAAAAGATGTGAAATTTCAATTGTCTTCACTTCTCTTATCTTCAATCATCTATAAGAACTAAAAACTAAAAGGCCAATTCAAATTATTCACTTTGACAGATTGTTTTTACATATATATATACAGCATTCATCAACTAGTTTAGACATTACATACTTATCTTATAGGTTGAAGGTTCGAATATTCACAACTTGAAAAAACAAAGAAAAACGACAATAAATGTAATAATGCTATCAACATTTATAGCTTTGCATTACCTTCCTATCAGGATCAGCATAAAGGCAATCCATTGGAAAAGGTAACTGGAATTTGAAGGATTAAGAAGCAATGTTAATGCCATGAAGGCAAAACAGAGAAATCAAAAGAGATATGATAATACTTGTCATTTTATTTAATTTATAAGTTCGGTCTACAATCAATGCTTTCAAAATTATCGTTAACGTTGACGATAAATACTTATTACATACAAACTTAAAAGTTAAATAACTTATTAGAAATTTTTTAAAATGCAAACTAATGCTTACATTATAAAATGTTTGAATCTCTTCAGAATCAACATTAAACTATATTAACAATATCCAAATTCAATGATGTCAAAAATATAATATTTTGATTTAGAGCATCTAATCTAAATAGAATTATTGTTAATAAGTAAATCTTAGAAAATGAAATGTCTTTTAGGATTTGAAAACATGATGCAGCCATGGACAATTAAGTGCTAATTTACAGAAGAAAAATTGATACCCGCTCGGCTAGCATACGTGCTTTATTTGGTGTACCAATGCCTACGGCTATTAGTTTAACACCAGATGAATCAAATCTTGCTTTGGATTCTTTTAAAGTAGAAGCAAGTTCCCAACTAGAAATAAGAACAAGTAGCTGTCTGTCACCAAAATCACACAGATGGAAGTACCAAAACAAAAGGGCATTTAACCTTTTTTCTGCAAAGGAAAAAAGAAAAATCTGCAAATGAATGGTCCAAATTGACGAGACTTACCAGCAAAAGCATCCAAAATGCCTCAAAAGTGCAACAACAGCCATTCCCTAGGTAAACACCAAACAAATATTATCAAATATCATTTTTAAGAATAAAGAAAGCAAGTGGAGATTCGAATCGATAACTTCTAATATGAAGATATAGATGCCTCAACTTATTACATATCGTATCAAATTGTAACAATCAATTCAATAAATGTAACACTATTGAGCTCTCTAGATAAGTTACTCATGAATCAAATACTTCCGGATATCTATTCTACCATGAAATATTCCAGGATAAGCATTACATTGGAGTTTGTCAAATATGTCAGCAAGGGAAAAAAACCGAGTCTCTTTATTTAACAAGAAAAATTGGGGGTGGGGAATTTGAAATCTTGACAAGTACATTACACTCACTGTTTACCAGTTGGCAGTTGAGATCTCAGTTAGCTACGACCCCGTTTGGTAACCATTTGGTTTCTTATTTTTAGTTTTTGAAATTAAGTCTATAAAAACTCCTTACACCTGTGGCTTGGGAAAGGAATAAAAGAAATTTAATAAAAAAAAATTCTTTCTACCTCTAAATTTCTTGCTTTGTTATCTACATATTATCAATGTTTTTAAAAACCAAGCCAAAATTTGAAAACTAAAAAAACATAGTTATACTTTTTATTTTTGAAATTTGGCAAACAATTCAACTTTAAGAAGGATGCAAATCATGATAAGAAATTGAGAGGAAATACGCTCAATTTTCATAAACGAAACGGTTACCAAAATGGGCCTAAGTTAGTAATAGTTAATGCAAACTAAGACAGGCAAACTTAGAAATGGATTGAATGGTAGAAATATCATAGTTCAGGAAGCCAAATAAATTACCAATAAAGAATGTTTAAAACTTGTTCTGACTTGGGTCATTCAAAACTATGCAGAATAACAATGAATTCCATGTCCAATTCTTAATTGACTTTTTCCCTTCTCAGCAATATGCAGTCTACAGTTGCAGCTTTCAGTTTATTAAGCAATAAACACACATCCATCATCAATTCATCAGAATCAATCACCAAAAGAACTTCACGTAGAGCAGCTATCAGTAAATAAAGATAAACCCAGAAGAGGAAATGATCGTTACCTCACTCTGATCCCAGAGGTCCTTGAACAGAACTGGCTCACCAGCAACAGTGAAAATACGAACATCGCCGAGAATTTCCCCAATTTCTGGGCCGTACCCTGAAGTAGTGGAAGCCTTTAAAACGAAAGGCGGCCTGAAATTGCGACGACCATGGGGATTAGGGGTTGATAATTTTGGAGAATTGCGGATGTAATCGGGAGCATAAGGGTTGAGAAATGGAGGAGAGGGAAATTGGGAAGGGAGGTTGGAACTGAAACAGAAAGAGGAAGGGAAAATCGAAAGAGAAGCGGATGGAAAAGGGTTTTGGGTGGGAGCAGAAATGGAATTCATAGCTCTGAAGCTTCACTATGAAATGAAATCGTATCGTATGCCACAAAATTTAGCTTCACTTCTTCTTCTTAGATTAGAGATGAAGTGAGAACTGATTTTTCTACGTGCTGTATAGTTCAGTACCTTCTATTTCCCTGTCTTACTATAAATTCCCTCCACAGAAGTCTCATGTCATTTCCAACCAGAAGAGGAAGCAATAGACTGTCACAATTTGATTAACTATTTGGCGAGAACACAAAGGTAGCCCATGGATTAGAGTTGGTAATAATCGAGAGATTGTTAGAGATAGTCATCTTTAAGAAAACTCGTTAAAATAGTTTTTTTTTCATACTTTTCGATTGAGATGACATTGAGATTTGGTTAAAAAGAAAATTAAAATTTCAATCTTATATCCAAACTATCTAAATGATTACCAATTATCTAAATGGATAGAATGATCGTAGTGCAGTTTTTAAATTTTGGAAAGATAAAAGATTAAGTTAGATTTGAGAAAAATTATGTTGAATCTCAGTTTTCATCTTAGCTATGATTCTACCAAGCAAGCCAAAAACAATTGATAGTTTGGATTTAAGATGATACTTTTTTTTTTTTTTTCAAATTTCGGTGGTTGATCTCGATTGGAAAAGATTGAGAAAGACTAAAAGTGTACTAATTGTGAAAAGAGGGAAACATTTGAAGGTTATTTTGACAATTTCTCCCATAAATTCTTGTTGGGTCGAACTTAGCAATTGCGCACCCGGATAAAAAAAATTGTGAAGCAAACTTAGCAATTGTGCACCCTGGGTTTGCAATCGTGCATACTTTGCTACATGGTCATAATCTTGTTTTGGTCATATTTTCGTCGATACAACTCCGCTTTAGCTAAATAATCACTCATTTTCACTTTTTTTCGTATTTTTAACCATGCTTATAAAAATAACAAAATTTAAAATAATATTGAATTCAAATGGTCTGACAACATTTAAGCTTATATAAATTTGACTTTTTGAGTATTAACGTCAAAGATTGTTTAAGTTTTTGTTCAGTTTACAAGCATGGTTGGAGAGAACACGAAAAAATGTATGAAAATGAATGGTCATTTACTAAAATGAAGTTGTATCGACAGAGATATGACCAAAACAAAATTGTAAAGCAATAACTTAGCAATCGCACACCTTTTGATGTGGTAACGCTAATATTTTTTTTTTGCCACATCTTTGTCAATATAACTTTATTTTAGCTAAATGACCACTCGTTTTCATACTTTTTCGTATTCTTTCCAACCATGATTATAAATTGAGCAAAATGTTAAAACATCTTTACTTTTAAATAACTTCACATAGTTTATACTGGAAAGACTTCACATAGCTTATACTTAGATCATTTTTTGTATGTGATATTTTGGTAATATAAGAAGAAACACAAATAGGAGCAACTCAAAAATTTGGAGAGAAGTGAGACGGTAATTCATTTAATATTGAGGACAAATTGGGTATTTCACATCTTCAAAAGGTCAAAAAGACATGTTTTAAAAAAGCTAAATGCTAAAAAAAATGCCCTTGAACTTTATACACTCTGTGTCTAAAATACCATTGAACTTTCGGAAGTTTCAAAAATATCTTTAACTTTTAAAGAAGAGCTCAAAAATACCCTCAACCTTAGTTTTGGATGGAAATCGTTAGTGTTTTATTTCAAAATTTCCCTTGAACTTTTACAAATATAAAAAATACTTATGACTGTAAGTATTTAAACAAAAACCATTAATACCAAGTTGCATAAATAACTCTAAAATTTCAACAACAAAAAAAAATGCTTTTGTTGTTAGTATAGTGGTAAATTTATTGGAGTTTTTTTATTTAAAAAAGATCCAATTTTAAAACAAATTATATAGATGTCCTCATTTTATTTTTCATGTAGATACTCTCATTTTTTTTCCTATTTGTCTATTTTTTACACCAATTTTCTCATCAACTAAAATAAAAACTAAAACTTTAAGTTAAAACATAAAATCCTACCAAATCTAACAAAATTACAAAATCAAAATCTCCCCTTCAAACAAATAAAACAATAAATAGCCAACGATATATATATGTATATGTAGTTTATTAAGAGTTTCTTTTCATATACTAACAATAAGGTTATTTTCTAACTTTTTTTTTTTTAATTTAAGGGTATTTTTTAAAGTTAAAAAGTATTTTTATATTTTTGAAACTTCAAAAGTATTTTTGACGGAAAGTACAAAATTTAAGGAGAAATTTTCACAATAGAAAAAATGTCAAACTATTTACAGAAAATAACAAAAAAAGATTGATAGACATTAATAGACTATCTATCAAAGATATACTTCTATCATTTCAATCAGTGATAGACCTTGATAGACTTTTATTAGCGTCTATCACAACTATCTAAAAATTTTGTTATTTTGTGTAAAAATTCCCATGGAGTATTTTTTTATTTTTAAAAATTTCCCATGGAGTATTTTGGGTAATTTAGGAAGAGAGATGAATTCCACATAAGTTTTTGAGATTTTGGTTAGTTTGAGCAAATTTCCAAATTTGACCTCTGAAATATATCCAACGTAAGAACCCTCCCTCCGAAGAACTAGTAACACGCGACCCGCCATCCTTGAGAAGCAGCGCGCGATCAAGCTAAAGAGATTTCCAATCACTAGTTTTGATTCAGAATGTTCGGTCGAAGCAGGTTCCTCTCGTTTCCCATGGTAATTGGTGCTGTCATGTAAGTTTTCTTCCCAATTTACATCCCTTCCTTTACCCTTTTTGAAGTAATCAATCAATTAGAGACTGTAATCTGCAGGATTTTGATGTTCCAATCGTTATCTATCATTGATTCAATATGAAATTTGATTCATAACTTTGTTTACTTTTCATTTCTTTCCTTGAATCAAGAGGGATGATTATTACGATCAGTAGGTCAGATGTCTTTTGGTTTAAGGTAATCAAATTAATTGATGCGTGAGAGAAACCCAAAACGCTCCTAAAAGATTTGCTGTATCTGAAGTGGCAGAACAGTCTTTCAGCATTGCTTATTCAATAATTTTGTTATCTTCCCTGTCAAATCTTGTTTTCCCATTGTTGCATTTTGGATTTTAGGTTTCAGGTTGCTTATAAGAATTTCCTTTTTGAATCTAATAGTGTGTGCAAAAACTGAAGAATACTGAAAGGTTTGAAGTTCTTGGTTTAGTTAGGGAACATTTCTAAATTCCTTCAGCCATTTTTAGTTACTGGAATACGTATGGTTTATTGTTTCCTTCACTAGCTTAATTACAATGTTTCTGGAACCAAAGTTTTGTTAATGCAAGTTGTTTATGAAGGCTGGAAAACAAGGAAAATTTTTTATTTGCTAACTTTTTACAGAAAAAGTTTCTGTTCACAATCGACATTCTAGAGGTTGTAGCATTAGTTTATGAATTCATATTGTTTTTAATTTTGGTGATAAACCCTGTGTTCCATTTAAGTAGAACTGAAGTTGAATTCATTCTTGGAAGTTTGGCATAATATTTTTAAGATCTCGATGAGTTTTGGCTAGAAGTAAGACATTGTTTCTGACTGGTAAATTACTTGAGCAGTTGATTAGACTGTAATATATATGTTGCAGCATTGGTGTTGTTTCTGGGAAAGCAATATTCGGGCCACCTCTTGATGAATACTGGAAAAAGAAGCTGGACGAAGAGGCGACCGCGAAGGAGACAGGTACTACCAGCTCAAGTTAGCATAGGTGAGGATATTCATGCTTAGCAACATGGATATAT
The DNA here is from genome assembly GCA_002890555.2 of Lagenaria siceraria. Lineage (NCBI taxonomy): Eukaryota > Viridiplantae > Streptophyta > Magnoliopsida > Cucurbitales > Cucurbitaceae > Lagenaria > Lagenaria siceraria. Next base: position 7,022,702 of record CM016491.1, on the reverse strand, counting down.
AAACCTAGGAGAAATATTTTTTATGAAACAATCATTGAATATGTATAATCTTACATAGATATTTAAGCATTGGACACCCTCGCATTTGCAAAGGTTACCTTCTTTTACATGTGACACCATGTCGATTATGCACAAAGATATGGTTCAATGGGAACTAACAAGTCTCTCTCTTTTGGCTAAACCATTGGGTATGTTTGGAAGTGATTTTAACATAGTTAAAATCATTTTGGTCAAAAATCTATAATCGGTGGCTTTTGTTGTGGTGATGGATTAGAAATCACCTCTATAATTTACTCATTTTCTTTTGTGGTGGAAATACCAAAATTGTCCCCATATTTAGAAAGAAGTTTTCAGCCCTATATCATATCTTTCTCTTGGTTGGAAGTTCCTCTTTCTACTAGAGACTCATCTTCTTCACCTTGTAGCATCTTCAAATGACTCTTTTCGCTCTGATCTCTCTCTTGTTCTCGTGATCGCTTACCTTCATTTTGTAGGTAGTTGTTATCTGCATCTGTGTTTGAGTTTTGGGCTTGTGGTTTCTTATTGATTTTGTGGTTTGTTTGTGTAATTTCGTTTCAATTTGTGGAAATAGCTCTGATTGAATTGAATGTTGAGTGTATACGTTATGAAAGCTTAAGCTCATTGGTTGTCTTGGTTGAAAAATCTTGCTTGCTTGCTTGTTGGTGGTGAATCTTGTTTCGAGTACTCTACTTGACGAATCTTGATTTCAATTTGGTTTATGCCACTCGAAGCTACTTTAACTTGCTTTTTATTGGCATATTATTAGTTGGAACCTTGTCAAATCACTTTGCTAAGAAGATGAGTGCTAGGTGGGTCTTTTGACTCAGTTATTGAATATTGTCTTTGAAGAGATATTTTTTTTTTTTTTTTTTTTTTTTTTTGCCTCAATCTGACTGATAGGGACTAGGAAAGGTCGAGGTCCATTACTTTCTTTCTTGAAGTCAGATATTGTAAAGTGCTTTTGATAACATAGGCCATAGACTCAAGATCTCAATTCTTCAATCTTATTTAGGTCAGGAGAATTGTGTCTTCCTTGATCTTATTTTAGTGTTTTTATGAACAGTAATAATCGTTCAAAAGGCATATCGTTGTTCCCTCTCTTTTACATCGAGCATATTCAATCCTTTCCTTCGTATTAATGAACATCTTTTTACACTAACTCAATAGGAGCCTCATGTTACTCTTACCTACCTTTCCCAATTCTCTTTCCCTTTTATGACCAAGTATATAACATAAGTTTTCTAAAATTACCAACTAAAATGATCTAGCAAGAAAATTAGAGTTGCAAGATGAATTCAAAAGGTTGTGAACGATTGTTATTGAGTCCATGAATATATTTCTTAATCAAAAGCTAAATCATAAAGTTTGAATGCAACCTATTTAACTTAAATGGAAGGATGAAGAAAATAAGACAATGAAGGGAAAATGTGAGGAAAAAAATAACGTCTGAAGTAGATTGAACATCATCCTTGTTCAAAATATATTCAAACAACGAAAATTACTACGCTATATGTCTCAATAACAACAAAAATTAAAGATAACAAGATAAGAAAAATAAGAAAAATAAGAAGTCAAATGATTCCGTACATTCAAGAGAGCCGAAATTCTCTTAAACCTCAATCTTTAGCTAAAATGTTCACACCTATAAAAGGAGTCTCCAAACTCCACACTAAACCACTTTAGATGTCTATATCTTTGTACTACATTTTTCAAAGTTAAAACTGTAAATATTGAAACTTTAAGAACTAAATTGAAACAAAACTCAAATTTTAAGGATAAAATTGTAACATGTTGAAACTTATACACTAAATTGAAACTAAACTCAAAACTTAATGACTATAAGTGAAACGTTTTGAAACTTAGGAACCAAATGAAAATTAGACTTAAAACTAGAAGAATGTGTATGATATAAACACACATTTATTACCAACACAAGCATAGTTCAACGAATATTAACTTATATTACCAACTTCGAAATTTGAAGTTCGATCTCTCACTTTACTTATTTTCGAAAAAAAAAAAGCATTCATCAAATATAAGGTTTACAAATGCATTCTGTGGCGGCATTGACCAAAGGGCTAATGGACGGCTAACAACAACTAACCAAATGGATGCGTCTGTCTCAATGATGCACTCCAATTAAAAAAAAAAAAAAAACATTTATCCCTAAATATTTTCAAAATAACATTTTTTACTAATTTTTTTTAAAAGGATTAATTAATATTGATCTAATTTTCTTTAGTACAACAACGATTGGGGTGGGGAATCGTCTTTGGAAAAACCTTCCATTATTATTGCATAAATAAGTAGAAAATGACAGCAAAATTATAAGAAAGTAAGAAAATTGGAAATACAAGAATTCACACGAAAATACTCCAAATTGGAGAAAGAATCATAGACCAGAAAAAATTTCACTATGTAAAAAATTATTATAATCACACAAAATAATTCTTTCTTCCAACCCAATTACAAGAGCACATTTTTAAAGTTTTTATACTATTCACTCCCTTTAATCACACTCAAAAACTAGAGAATACAAAAGGAAATTTAACTTAGAATTAACACACTTAAGCTTAAAATGTTTCTAACTAGGACAATTTGATCAAATGCATAGACTTATTTTATAGTGTTTGAAGTTCATAACTTCTTTGAATTTTTCGATGTAAGACAACTGCACTTTTAATATTTTGTCAAAACTCAACATATCGAACCTCCAACTTTGAGAGAGAAATGTTATGTCAATTACCGTTAAACTAAGTTCACTTTGACTAATTTTGATCTAATTCATTCATACATTAACTATATATATAAATAACGTTCAACCTCAATATTAAAATTCCTTGATATATTATTTGTCTATTTCCTCCCATCGTCCAAACAGAAAATTCTAGAGTGAGGGTTTGAAAGCTTATGTTGTTCCATTGTTATGTAATTATATTAATTTAATATAATTGTTCTTTTCTATCTTAATTATATATCTTGAATTTTCTCGTAAATTCAGAATCTTTTGTGTACCCTAAGGTTTTTGTAATATTTTTTTCGTTATGTCCTACGTAAACATATATGCTGTGCTCCGACAAAACTTTTTCTTCATATTTTAATCTCTAAAATCATATTTTTTTATATATATATATATATCCTCCAAATTTAACAACTTATAAATTCTTCAAAGAATTCATCAACTTCATTAGCAAACCTTATTCCACAATAATCAATTGTTATCTCTTCTTCCTCATGATGTTCCCTAAAAATGATGAACTTAACATCATTTTCCTTCCATTTGTGAGCCATGGCCACTTGATCCCCTTGGTCGATGTTGCCAGGCTCTTCGGTAAGCTCGGCGCCACCATCACCATCGTCACCACTGATGCCAATGCCGCCCTCTTCCACGATAAAATCCACCGTGATTCGGTCTCTGGTTCTCGCATCCGCCTCCACACCGTTTCATGGCCTGCAGAAAAGGTTGTACTCTTTGGAATTGTATCGAGATTCAATTTCTTCCCTAATCACAATTTGTTAGAGTTTATTTTTTAAAACAATAATTAGATTTGTGTTTCCGATAAAAAAAAATGGTCTATCGATAATAAAAGTCTATATCTGATATATCAGTGATAGACCTAAAAATTCAAAAAACAAAAACAAAAACAAAATACCTTATTTATAAATTACTTGTTTTTGTGACATGTTGGAATGGCTTGAATCTGTTATCTGCCACTCCAAATGACTAACGCCCCCAAAACCTAAATTGTGTACGAATTATATATATGTTATTTACGATTCTAGACCTAAGGTTTAGAGGGGTTGCATATATATAAACCCTCTAGCGCCTCAGCATGCATCTGTATTATCTGTATTATCTGATATTTCTCTCTAATAATAAAATTATTTCATTCATCCGCCCATATACGTAACTAATATAATCACGTAAATCTCAATGATTGTTATTTATTGTTTACGTTTTTGTTTGTCGATTCCATTTCTATTGTAACATTTGCAAATGACAGACAATTAATTTTGTTATATCCATGACAATTATCCTGGAATAAATTTTTTTTTAAAGTTGTCATGTATAAATGAATGTAAATTTAATCTTTTATTCATATTCTTAATAGGTCGGTCTATCTCCCGCTATCCAAAATCTTAGTACCGCAACATCCGTGGCGATGCCGAAGGTATTAGAAGCATTTCTCATGCTCCAACCCCAACTCGAAGACCTCATCCAGGAGATGCGGCCGGACTGTATCGTCGCCGACATCTTTTACCCATGGACGACTGAAGTGGCAGCCGAGCTTGGAATCCCACGACTCGCGTTCAACGGCTCGAGCTTCTTCAGTTATTGTGCTGAAAAATGTATCAAAGAACACAAGCCACATCTTGAAGTTGAATCCAACAATGATAAGTTCAAACTTCGGGGGTTGCCGGATGATATTGAAATGAGGAAGTCTCAATTACCAAGTTGGATCACAACACAAGATGACTTCTCACGATTTCTTGATGTCATTAAAGAATCAGAGAAACGATGCTATGGAATATTGATGAATAGCTTTTACGAATTGGAAAGCTCATATGAAGAACACATGAATAAGGTCCGTTTTGTAACCTTTCGGTTTTTTTTTTTTTTTTTTGTTTTTTTATTTTGAAAACTGTGTTTGGTTTTTTATTACGTTATCTTTTGAATTATATTCATTTTTTTTAAGGTAACATTCGAGTTCTTAATCAAATTTCGAAACAAAAATGCCTTGTCTTAAAAACGAATCTTGAAAACATGGTTGAAAACTAAGGAAAAAAAACTCATTGTATAGGAGTAGTAGCGTTTACTGGTTTAATTTTTTTTGAAACCTAAGAATCAAAAATTAAATACTTTAGGTAACCATTTGATTTTTTGTTTTTTTTTTTTTTTTTCAAATTAAGCTTATAAACATACCTCCATCAATTGGTTTCTATGTTATCTTTTCACATTTTAGAAGTGTTTTTAAAATTAACGCCAAATTTTTATAACTAAAAAAAATAGTTTTCAAAATTTGTTTTTGAAAAGTGGGTAAAAATGCAAACGTTTACATAGGAAATATAAAAATCTTTGAGTAAAATTATGAGAAAACAAACACAAATTTCAAAAACAAAAAATCAAATGGCTATCAAACAGGTACGGAGGCTCCGTTTTGATAACCAGTTTATTTTTTTTTTTCTGATTTTAAAACATGCTTGTTTTCTCAAAATTTGTTGGTAACGTTTTCACATTCTTTCAAAGGTTTTCAAAAAGTACTTTTTTTAATTTTAAAAAATTTGCTTGGTTTCTAAGAACATATTAAAAAAAAGAGTAGGTAATAAAGCAAGAAATTATAGATAAAAGTAGTGTTTAGAAGCTTAATTTTCAAAAACATAAAATGAAAAATAAATTGATTATTAAGTTTTCTTTTTCTTCTTTAATCATTTGTTTATATCTTTAACAATTCTCTATTACTTGTGGGATTGAGAGAATTAGTGTCAACAAGTTAGTTATTAGACTCTCAATACATTCAATCAATTATGTATGGTAGGTTTTAGGGATCAAAACATGGAGCATAGGGCCAGTTTCTTTGTTAGCAAACAAGGAAGTTGAAGATAAAGAATATAGAGGAGGAAACCCTAGCATTGAAACCACCAACTTACTCCAATGGCTCAACGAGAAAGAACCAAATTCCGTTCTATACATCAACTTTGGAAGCTTAATCCAGATGAATCGCGACCAGATTACCGAAATCGCACATGCCATTCAGGAATCTGGTCACGATTTTATCTGGGTCATAAAAAGAAACGACGAAGACATAGAAAAAGCAAAACTCATTGACGAAGGTTTGCCAAAAGGGTTCGAAGAGAATATGATTAAAAGCAAGAAGGGTTTGATAATAAGGGGTTGGGCTCCACAACTGATGATTTTGGAGCATGAAAGTGTTGGAGGATTTTTGACTCATTGTGGTTGGAACTCAATTCTTGAAGGTGTAAGTTCAGGCTTACCAATGATCACATGGCCATTGTTTGCTGAACAATTTTTCAATGAGAAGTTGTTGGTTGAAGTAGTGAAGATTGGAGTGGGAGTTGGATCAAAAATTTGGTGGTTTATGGGAGAAGAACAACAAGAGATCGTTAAGAGGGAAGATATTAGAAAGGCTATGGCTTTTTTGATGGGTGGAAGTGCTGAAGCTTTGGAGATGAAGAAAAGAGCTAAAGAAATGGGAGAGGCAGCAAGAAGAGCTGTGAATTGTGGTGGTTTGTCTCATATCAATTTGCTTTCTTTGTTTAAGGAACTTCAAACAATGAAGCTTAGTAGAGAGAGTCATGGCCACTAATATAGAATTGCAATTGTTGTTGTGTGATTCAGGTATTTTGAACCCGTGAAAGTTACTGTGTTTTGAAAAATACTTAGGTGCATTTTGAACTATACATATCTTTATACCACTTGTACTATAAGAAAATTTGTCTAAAATAGCTATAACTAAAATTAAAGCATTTTACGTTTGAAGTAGTAATTTTGAGTGTTAAGTATTTCAAAAGTTCTTTCAAGAGTGTAAAACAAAAATATTAAAGTAATTATCTAGTTTCAAATTTTGTTTTAAAATTATTTTCAAAACACTTTTTATAAAAACGGTTTAAAATAAAATAAATAAATAAAACACTCATATGTTAAGTTACATTTTCTTAAAAGTGTTTTCACATTCAAGTTTGTTTCGTTTTCTATATATATATATATATATACTCAAAGTGTTTCTCTATTAATGCCAAATTTTTGTAAAGGACAACTATTATACACTATGTACTAATGATTTTAAATTTTGATTTAAAAATAATTTCACCTGCCCAGTTTTTTTTTTTTCGTTCTTTTTGTGAGCATATAATCAGTCGAGTTGGTTGTCACTGAAGATGATCGACACAGTTGGTAGTCATAGTTGTTTGACGGAACTGGCTGTTAGAGATGATTGTATGAAAATCTTGCATTACAAATATGTACAATAAAACATTAAACTGATTTTGAGTTAAAAGTATGTTTCGAAGTGATTTTGAGCATGATAAAAGTGGTTGAGAATTTTTTAAAACCATTCTCCAACATGCCCTATTATGTTCATGATCAACCTATCTCATCTATTTTGGTTCGCTATAATTGGATAGTTTGATAGATTAAGGAAGTTACTTGGGAGGTCCATCTTCATTCTACTATGAAAGTTGTTGACCTAAGGCTAGATTTGTGTCTTTCTCTTGAGATCATGTTTGTTTAGTTTGATGCTTGGGAGCAATTGTGGGGTATCCCACATGATATCTTCTTTCAAGAAAAAAGGAAAAAAAATATCAATTTATACTCCTAAACGTTTGAGATGGTATCAATTTAAACCATGAATTTTCGTAAGTGTATCAATTTATCCCTCCATTACATTCTGTTTGTATACACATTGACTAAGACTTATAATTTTAACAACAAAACTCCTAAACTTTCATAAACAAATCATTTTAAACACTCAATTAAGATTTCTTTAGAAAATTGATCATGCAATATAAATTAAAATCGTCCATTTTAATAATCTGATATTTACAAAAAAACGTATGTAAGATTTGAATGCATGAACAACTTTCAAATATAATCTAATGAAATGTCTAAATTGATTCACTTATAAAAATTTAGAAGTTTAATTTAAACAATTATATTTATCGCACTATATTTTTCGAACTAAGTTTAAATGGGAGTGTAAATTGATACATTTACAAAAGTCTATGGTTTAAATTCATACAATTATTAATTCAATGTTCAAATTGATATAATCTTAAGTTTAGGAGTGTGAATTGATATTTTTTTTTGTTAAATTGCAAATTCTATCCCTATGGTTTATAATTAGAATTTAGTCCTTGATAAAACTTCTACAAATAGTCTCTACCATAGAAACTATTTATGAAGATTTTATCAAATCATAGAGACGATTTATGTGATTTTATCAAACCACTTTTTTTCTTTCCATATAATAGGGACCAATTTTGCAATTTAACCCTATTTGTTCTTTAATTAATACAAATTTATTTTGCAATTTAACCCTATTTGTTCTTTAATTAATACAAATTTAATTATGGTTTTAAAGAAAAAGTTTAATCAAGCACCTATTTGATATGAATTTTAATATGTCCAGCATAAATAGATCAATCTTATATATACAAATTTAATGATCAGCAAGTGATGAATGTTAAGAAGCAAATACACCAAAAATGCTCAATGATCTTCGGCTTCAAGAAGAGATGAAATTAATAACAAACCTAAAAGAACATTGCTGAGATGTAAACATGATTTTTTAAAAAGGGGAAAAATTGTTATTAAATAGCACTTAACTATTATACTTGTTTAAATTTGTAAGATTTTAGCATAATTTTATAAAGTAAATGACAAAACAAGAAAGAAAGAAAGAAAAAAAAAAAAAAAAAAAAATTAGTTGAAAGCCGGCCTTTTTTTTTTTTTTTTAAGAATTAAAATCGTTGTCTAAACTTAAAAGACGGCCTAAACTGAAGATTTAATCAATAAATAAAAAACAAACATTTAGAAATGAATCAAAATCATATTAAAGCTTTCATTAAACAGCATGACGATGTCATCTTCTAGATCTATCCTCTTTCTATTCACCATCACTAGCAACATATGAAAACTTTATAAACTTTGCTTAATATATAAATATGTAAAAGTTATTTCGAATTTTTAAAAATAGAAAAATAAGGAAAACTATTTACAAAAAATAGCAAAATTTTTAGACAGTTGTGATAGACGTTATTATCAGTGACAGAAATGATAGAAGTCTATTACTAATAGATGCTGATAGAAGTCTATCAATGTCTATCAGTGTATTTTTTGTTATTTTTTGTAAATAGTTTGACATTTTTTCTATTCGTGAAAATTTTCTATGGATTGTTTTTAAATATAGAAAAATGAGTCAAAATATTTACAAACATTGAATCGCGATCTATGGCTTAGTGATAGAAATCTATTATGGTCTATGAAATTTTTCTATATTTGTAAATAGTTTTATATTTTCTCCCTTTATAATAATTTTCCTATATAATATTGGCATTTATGTAAAGGGTTATAAAAACTACTAAGGATTGTAGTTTTCCCAATGAAGTATTATTATGTACCCAAGCAGGGACTTCATAACCTGGTTTTTCTTTCTTTTATTTTTTTCTTCATTTTTTTTCAAAGAAAAATTTACAAATTTTAATCTCTCTGGGACCTTCCAGTGAACTTGTACATTAAATTAGTAACAAAAATAGCCAAATGAATTTCTAACTTTTGATAGCAATATATTAGACAATATGGATAGCCAGTTTTTTCAACCAATTCATTACTTATTGATCCCAGTAATTCCTCAGTTGCGACATGTGTAGAAGTAATTCATCCCGACCTAAACCTGTGACACTACTAGTCATGATCCAAGAAGGATGTACCTTGTAATTCTGTCTGATAAGTTGTTGAAACTCCCTGATGTTCTCGTCGGGTCTTTTTCCTTTGCTCACCTTCATTTTGTCGCATTTCGTGAAAACAAAGGTCATCGGTATCTGAAAACGCACAACACAACATAAGATATTTGGTACTTATATCAGACAAGAACTATCTATGTATTCAACTAGCACCATATTTCAACATAAAAAGCAATGAACTTAAATTCAGATAGCATACATTGTTGCGGCCAAGCCAATTGGCGCAATCTAAGTCTATTTTTTGAGGTGGAACACTTGCATCAACAAGAAGCAGCACAGCTACAAAAGTATCTCGGTTTATAAAATACCCTTTTGTGAATGAGGACCAATCCATTCGAGCAGTTTCCGAGGCTTTGGCAAAACTGAATCAAATTTGAAGTGTTAAACAACTACAAAACAATACGTAGAAGCAGAAGTAGAAGTAGTGATTGCTTTGCATTTAGAGTAAAAGAAGTTAATACAACTTAAAAACTTTATCTACCTTAAGAAGATAGCAATGCTCTTCGGACCTCTTTTTGGTCGAAAGTTGAAACCTCTTATTAACAATAAAACTCTTAATAGAACAAAATATCTCAAGCCAAGGGGAAATTCTTGAGGGACCAAATTAGAGAACGAAGAAAAGGCACCTTATAAACAAAATGGCAAAGCAATACACAACCAAATCTTTTACATTTTTGGTTCCATTCCACATCAAATTCTGTTGAGATAGTTGAGAAGGATGATAGATAATTTACCGTGCCATCTTAAGCTTTTATGAATTGGTTCTCAAAATCTTCACGGTTTTGATTCTAGAGTTCAATTCAATTTTTAGAATTCTTAAGAGAAATTCTGCTGGTTAAAAAATACGTTTCACGATATTTGCCTGCTTACTAGAAGTGCTTTTATAATTTTAGAACACTTAGAAACACTCCCTAAGATCCCTGAAAGCTCCATATCTTGCAAAAAAAAACAGAAATATATAGCAAAATAGCACCACTACCATAAAAATAAAATAAAATAAAACAAAACACTTACTATAAGCCTCTAATGCATCAAATTGGTAGTAATTGATCACTTAAACAGGTTTACATAGTAGTTGGACAATCCCCCAGTTTACCTATTACTAAAGAAATTATAAACAAGATCAACCCATATGACCAATCCGATCATCCAAACAGCAATAGAAGCTAGAGAAGTAGCTATCGACTTAAAAGACCAAGCACACCAATTTGGAAAAGCAATAGTGTATTATTAAGAGACAAAGAACAGATAGCAGCCATTGAACTACATAACTAAAAAGAAAAACAGTACTTTATTTCCTCCACTGTACTAATCAAATCATATGAGTTAACATAGAATCTCCAAAACAAAATATCACCAAAAAGGACAGCCCCAACATGCAAAAACGAAAAGTAATTGCACAAATATGCACATAAACATCTCAATCGTTAGACTTATGTAAAAGAGTACAACCCAAATATAGCTTGCAAGAAAAGAACCAGAAATTACCCATAGCCTGGTAAGTCCACTATGTACCAGCTTTTATTCACTAAGAAGTGATTAATCAGCTGCGTCTTCCCTGCAATCAAACAGAAATTCAATGCCGACATTGGAACGACCAAGAATCGCAAATTCAGGTTTGTTATCTTTAGGGCAATCCCTAGCCCGAGCGCTGCTTTTGACGAACTCAACCTCCTTGACACGAGAGTCGCCGGCGTAAGGGCCGAGCACAATATTGGAGCCTGGAAGGATCATTTCTTCGGAAACCTCATCGGCGTCGACTCCAGGAGGAACAAACAGAACCGTGCGGGCGAATCGAGCGGAATCGTAGATTGATGTCTTGGCGGTGGCGTTGGAAGCGGAAACAGGTGTCATGTGGAACGATTCGGAGGGGTGGAATGTGAAAGCGGGGCTGAGAAAGAGAGAAAGTGGGGAGAGGATTTTGGAGAGAGAGTTGGGGAAAAGAGAGAGGCGAGAGGAAGGTTTTGGAGGCGGCTGAGGCTCTTCAGTAACATTGCGGTTGTAATCGGGAGGAGGACCGGCCGGCGGCCACCGAGGTTTAACCAAACGACGGCAACCTAAGGTTGGAGATTGGGAGGTTTCAAATATTTGATAGTTGGGAGTGGGAAATGGTAAGAAATAAGCACAACAAAGTTTAGTAAATGTGAGAATTTTTCTTGAAATTTAAAATAAGAAAATCTAGTGTGAGATTAGAAACCAAATTTGGAGACAAAAAAAAATTAAATTAAATTAAAAAAATAAAAAAATAAATTGTCCGTTCTTCCCGCACTTGACAGTAAGTAATGCAAGAATAATTTACCAAAACTTTCACTTTTTTTTTTGTTCAAACTCAGTTGTCGCTCATATCGAGTTTCCATCGAAAAAGTCCAAAAAGTTTGGTTATTTGAATTTGTTATGAAAAGAAGTTAGAGACTCGAGATGTACTAAGACTAGTCATTAAAACAATTGGTCAAACATGATACTATTCGTAAAATATGAAAACTTTTGTGACAGTTGCAGAAATGTCAAAATGTTTTTTTAAAATTGGGTCTATAGCCCATGTTTATAGATTTTGTAAACATGACAAAATCCTTAAGTCTAACCCAATTTCACTAATGATTGAAAAGAAAAGGTCGGGAAACACCCCCCACACTTTGAATTAGTTTGCGCTCACTTTTTCATATTCACATAACTTCAGGGTTTTATTTCTTCATCTTCACTTCTTCAACGTCAATTCCTTCCCCTTCCAACCTATTTGATTTCTTCGAATACTCACTTGATTTCTTCCTCGAAATATATAGAATCACAACATCGAAGTATATAAAATCACCATGACGGTGAAATTTCTTCCTCTTTTGATTTTGCAACTCCCACTGTGAAATTTCAACTTTCGATTATACTTCTCTCCATGCATATACTTTAGGACTGTTGTTTTTGCTTCTAGTGGCAGAGAAGAATGAGGTGAGATTTTTATATTTAGTTTTAAGGTCAATTTAAGTTTATTGTTGTTGGTGGCCTTGAAAATTGGGGGTTTGTTAATTATATATCATCTAATTATCATCTGATTACCTTCTCTTTTTTGTCACATAGTTAATAGTTTCTGATTGTTATTTGATGACCCTTTAATTGTCATATGACTATCTTCTATTTTATATCACATAGTTATAGTTTCTGATAATCATCTAATTACTTTCTACTTTTTGTCACAAATTAATTTTGTTCTAATATTGTTTTCTGTTTGCGTTTGGATTGTCATCTAATTATTTTCTATTTTTTTGTCACATAGTTATTTACCTTGTATTTTTTGTCAATTATTTTTTAATTGGCATCTGATTGCCTTCTATTTTTTGTCACATAACTAGTAGTTTTTGATATTGTCATATGATTTTTACCTAATTACTTTTTTATTGCCATTTGATTACTTCTTTTGTCACATAATTAACATTTCTGATACTGTCATCTGATTACCTCTATTTTATTTCATATAGATAGTAGTTTTTAGGGTTTAGGGTTTAGGGTTTAGGGTTTAAAGAAAAATTATAAGAGTGCTCTAAGCTAAGAGGTCATCCAACATAAGAGTGCTCTAAGCTAAGAGCACTTAACTTTGGAATTCTTATGATTGAGCCACCGAAAAAGGAGGTGCACCTTGTTGGTATAGGTAATAACTTTCAATTTTTTTAATTCTTTCTTAATCATATTTTTATGTCCTCAGGATCCCTCTCATTTGGATGTGATCTCGGTTTGTTCATGTCCCCCTCCTAAACTTGGGTCGTTACACAAAGTATTTAATGTCTAATGAAAATCATATGTCAATCAGATAGCAATTATATGACAATCAAATAGAAATCACAAAGTACTATCTAATAAAAATCACATGACAATCAAATAGCAATTACATGACAATAAGATAGAAATCAAATATCGATCATATAACCATATTTGATTCTTATGCTTAAACTATTGGAAACTTAACCATAACTAAAAAAAAACTGCAAAAACATTTTTAAAAAATTAAAATAATAATATATAATTCACATTGATACAGAAGTATATAATACCAATGAGAAATTAGATATCAATTCGATAGAAATCACAAAATACTTCATATCTAATAACCTGCTCATTTTCCTCTCTTCTTCATTCCTCTAAAAGCTCATAGACATGTTCATTTTTTGCCAATTGGTACTATTCGATAATATGAGATTTCATTTTAAAATTAATTGATAATGAAATGAGTAACTCATCTATCTTATAAAGTGATAGATCGGTTGATTTTTCTAATGTAAAATTTTCAACAAGTATCAATCTCACTTGCCTTCCGATCCTTCCAAAGAGGGGAAAGCAACCAAAAAATCGTTCTACACTCAACCAAAAATAAACAATTAAAAGAAATAAAAAAGCAAAATGAAGAGAAATGAAACCAAACTCCAATAATTATGCACTTTTATATATGCATCATATCCAATTATTCAATCCTAATTATTAAACCAAAAAGACAAAATACATTAAAAAAAAAATACAGAAATATGCAAATAGCTTTTCAAACTTAAACTATTAATATTAAATTACATATATGGTCTGACTAACAAGTCCTTAACCAAACCAACAAATAAGTTTCAACTGAACACAGTTCAAAGAGATGAAGTATCTAAAAAAAAAAAAAATTAAAATACAATTTTAATTCTAAATCTTAAAAATTATTTAATTTTAGTTTAAATTTTGTGTTTCTACTTTTTCATAAATCTTAAATTTAGTCTCCAATATTAATTTATTGTTAATTTATTTTTCTTAAAAAAATTGTTATTTAATAGCATTTTTACTATAAATTTTGAAAATATATTTAACGAATGAAAAATTATTATAAACATAAAAAATATCAAACTATTTACAAATATAAAAAAAATTTATTGTCTATCGAGCGATATAGTAAAATTTTTTCTAAATTTATAAATAGTTTGGACTCATTTTTCTATATTTAAAAATAACCTTTTACATATTGTATATTCTTGCATGAAAATTATTATGATCATTTAATCAATTTCGGTAAAAATTAACTTTAACAACTAAATTTAAGTTTTATTAAAAGTATGAGACTAAAATTAAACAATTAAAAGTACATAAACTAAAATCAAACATACTCCAAAATATGGGGACCAAAACGGTATTTTAACCCAAAAAGAGGAGAAATAAATTATAAAAGAAGAGAAATGAAATGAAGGTCCAAGAATTTTGCTAATATCTCTCAGAGGAGTACTGTCCCAAGAAACCATTGTAAGAAGCAAAGCCCTGGCCAGAGAAATCCCGGCGGTCAACAGAAGGCGGCGGCAGATCGGAGAGATTGGGGCGTGGAGGCGGCATAGCTTGAAGGCGGCGATCCTGAAACTCAGGAGCTGCAGTTAGCTTCTGAACAACATCCCGGAAGTTGATTGGGTCGACCTTGTAAACCTGGGGTGGCGTCGGCCGCGGAGGAGCCACCGCCTTCTTGGGCGGCTTGTGAGCTTGCTCCGGCTCGGAGTAGTGAAAAGAAAAAGAGTGAGATTCCATGTGGATAAGAAGATTATGTAAGTTTTTTTTTTTTTTTTTTTTTTACTTTTGGGTTTAAATTTGAGAATTGTGTAATGTTTTGTATTTATATATAAATGGGAGATGGAAGTTTTGTTGTTTTGGGTTAGACGTATGGGAGATGGAAGTTTTGTTGTTTTGGGTTAGACGTATAAGAGAAGGTTCGTTTTGGAATATTTTTTATAATTTAAAAAATAGCCGTCGGCGGTGTGTTTTAATTTGTAGAACGAGTTTGACCAGCCAGCTTGCTTTACTCTGCAAAAACACAATTACACAATGCATCGCACGTGCTTACGTCCATGTTTGACCCAAAGTCAAAACTCTCTTATCCCATCTCCCATATGCGTGATTACGTATGTATGAACACAACCAATTCCATCTTTCATTGTACATATTCATATAAAAACTTAGAGATGTTAAAAAAAAAAAAAAAAAAAAAAAAAATCCATCAATCTAATTCAATCCGTGTGGTTTGAGTTGGGTTGAATTTAAATAAATGAAAATCTTATGGGTTGAACTAGTTCATGGATTCATCTAAAATAACTAAAATTAACTCGAACTTATTATTAATTTTAAAATGTATATTTTTTTACTTATGATATATGTGTGTTTATTTTAGTTTTATTTAATTTCATTAATTTTTTGGATAACTTATTCCCAACAATTCCTTAAAAATGAAAATTTTAATTGTATAAATTGAAATTGAGTTTTTAATCTTAATTCAATATATGAAAATAATTAAATCAAATGTTTACCTATTAATATTTTACTTCTTTTTAGAATAAAAATTTAAATAAATAATCCGAATAACTTGAACCAACTCAACCCAAATGTTTCATGGTTGGGTTAAGTTGGGTTGGCTTCATTTTTTAACAAGGATTATTTGGGTTAAAGATTTTTACAACCCAGACGATTGGTTTGGGTCTAAAAAGTTCTTCAACCTAACCCAACCCACGAACACGCTATAACAATTAATAATTAAGCACCAAGTAAAAATGTGCTACGTGTAAAAAAAGGAAATTGAAAATTTAACTTTTTTTAATTTTATTTTTACTATATAAAAAATAGGGGATATGGGATCTTGTACAAGAGGCTGCACCTAATCATTGTTTATCTAACAATTCCATTAACTACCTACCAATTGCAACTTTTCACACTTTCAATGTTCCATTCAAATTTTGCATTTGGCTGACAACTACTCTGATGACTAACTCTAACTATTAACTTACATGTTAGAAATATAAACATTACCAATAGTCCATATCTAATTTTAATTAAAATATGTCGGTTAAAGAAACAATCCATATATCGATACTATTAACTTATAAATGTTGAGGCTTAGTTTGGTAACTATTTGGTTTTTTGTTTTTAATTTTTTAAAATTAAGCCTAATAAACATCACTTACACTACTAAATTTCTTGTTTTATTATTTACTTTCTATCAATGTTATTCAAAAATTAAGTCAAGTTATAAAAAAAAATTAAGGACTTGTTTTTGTTTAATTTGATTAGGAACTCCATTCTTTTACTTAAAAATGCAAACTACTATAAGAAATTGAGAGAAAACAGACTTAATTTTCAAAAACTAAAAACAAAAAACCAAAATGTTACCCAACGATACCTAAAAAATTTATTAATTTAAAAATAATATCTAGACTAGATTCATCTATGTTTTATGTGGTATCTCTTATATATATATATATATATATATATATATATATATATATATATTATATATATATTCTTTTTTTTATGTCTTTCTTATGAGGTATCTGCATCAATCCCTATGTTTTTGTTTTTTTTTTAAAACTTTTTTCCACTTGGTGCTTCTTTTTCTGTTATTATTGGCTAAAATTTTAATCAAAATTGATATCATTAACTATAAACTAGGTGGAGGAGAAGAGGCGAATGAAGAAAAATCTTCATTCATAGTAATTTTTCATTTAGTGTAAATCTTTTCTCTTATTCATTTGTTACCTACAAAGATTTTGTATTTAATTTGTATTCTATTTTATCCACCAACTCACTTATGTACAAGGGTTCCCTATAAGTTAGGGATGAATGTTCATAAATGTAAAAGAAAAATCTAAATTTATTTATATCTACCAAATTTTAGTTTATTTATGTTTACAAGATCAAATTTAGTTTGACTAAACCGAGTTAATTTCATAATGAAGAAAAGTACTTTTCTAGCCAAAGTGGGTATACGCTCAATTGACTTTTAGCGACTAAAAAGTAAATTTTCCTTCTTCTACATTTCAATAAAAACATATTTTCTTTTGTTTCTTTTCAAATTAATATTATATTTATCCGTTTATACCTATTTATTTATTATATTAATCAATATTTGAATAAAGCTTCTACGGTATCTATTACAAAATCTTAAATTTTGATTAACGAAATAATAAATTTATGTACATTTGAACGATTAATGTAGACAAATTGCTTCCATATATTTTGGTAAGTTTTTAAAAGATTTTTTTTAATTATTATTTTTCATTAAAATAACTAGAGAAGTCATTGTTGAAGGAGAAATTTTGAACCAATCACAAATTGCCACGTCATTTACCAAATTAATGGCAAAAGTATGAAATAATTAAATTTGGAACTAATTAAATGTTACATGTGTCATAAATTGAAATTGAAGACGAAAATTGGCAAATCCCGATGGCACCACGTGTTTCCGTCCTCATCGTTGGATCAAATTAATTATTTTTTGTTCAATTAATTATTAATGTTTGGGCTAAAATTTAATTAAGTCCAAGACTTAATTTGGCCCAAAGGCCCAAATCCAATTAGTTGAGCCCAATGGGCCAGGTCCATGGACCAATCAAGCCCAAGCCCACGAAAGTCCACCTGAGAACTCTATAAATAGAGAAGTTCTCTTCATTTACAAGGTTGACAAATTTTATACTCAGAGAAGAGAGCCTAGAGAGAATTCTAGACCCCAACTTCACATACATCCACGCGCTCCGCTTCCCTACATCCATATCATATTTACATATTAAATAATTTAAAGTCTAGTAATTTCTTCAAAGAATTGTGATTAACAATATTTGAATAAAGGCGTTAAGATTTTAATTGTAATTAACAAAATAAGAATTAGTGCAAAATTCTAAAAATAAATATAGAAAGTTTGTTTTAAATAATTAAGGTTTGAAATTAGGTAGTTAATCAAATCAATCCGAAACAAAATAATTTTTAATTATTAGCTAATTAGTACAAAATAAAATAAAATATTTTAATTTAAATTAAAATTTAAAATTAAGTAGGTAATTAAATCTATCCAAATCAAAAATAAATAAATAAATAACATTTTTTTAGTTAGTAACATCCTTATTACAAATTTTTGAAAAAAAATAGAAACAACAAACATAGTTGATCTATCCAAACAACAATAAAAAATAATATTTCTTAAATTACTAAATAACTAATACAAAGATTAAAAAATTGAAAAAAATTGATTTAAATTAAAATTTGAAATTAGATGGTTAATTGGATCATCTTGTTAGATATTTACTATTTAGATTTAATTATATTTATTTAAAATTTTATATTATAGATTTGCACGTGTAGTATAAACAAATAAAGTAGGAACTAAGACAATCAGGCTTTTAATCTTCAAATGGAACCACTCTATATTTATCTATATATTAATGAACCAAACTTAGTGAAAATTTTAGTTGGAAATCTCTAAATTTCGAGATTTCGATAAGACTCGAAATTTCGAATGAAAAATTTTGATTTTTTCTCCCATTTCTTAAAATATCTCAAAATTTCTATTGAAATTTCGATATATATTAAAATTGAATTGACGTGAGTTTTGTATTTTTACCATCCAGACTTTTTATTGTCAAGAAATCACATATATTTATTTTACATTATTTCACGTCAAAATTGAATTGATGTGAGTTTTATTTTTTTTACCATCCATAAAGCTTTCATTTTTAAAAAATCAAAAAAGAGAAAAAAAAAAAAAAAAACTAACATGGTATTAGTTTTGAATGTCATTCGAACATTTTCTATTGAATTTTCACATCATTTCATCTCAAAATTGAATTGATGTGTGTTTTTGTTTCTTTTACCATACAAAGATTTCATTTCAAAGAAATCAAAATTGAGAAAAATAACATATATTTATTTTGAATGTCATTCAAATATTTTTCATTGAATTTTCACATCATTTCACTTCAAACTTGAATTAATTGAGTTTTGTACGTTTTTTTTCCGTCCAAAGTTTTCATGTAAAAAAAAATGCATTTGAAAAAAATAAAATAAAACCTCATAATTTATCCTATGAATACCTCCACCAAATCATATCTTCCACGTCACTCTCAAATCTCAAGTTCTCTAGTATTCCTCTCATTTTCTCTCAAGTTCTATCTACTTGTAGAGTTTTCTTTTTCTTCTTTCTTTTCCATTATGCAGCGTTATGATTTTTATATCTTTATCATGTTATATGTTATGTTATGTAAGTTTAATGCTATGATTTTTCTTATCAATTTCATTTCATAATGAACAATTTACAATTATTTTGTATGCAAATATTTCATGTCCTTTAGTTTTGTAATTAATTACCAATATTTGATATTGTTTTGATTTTTTTTATTTCTTTTTAAAATTTCTACTCTCGCATTGATATTTGCATAGATACTTACAATATATATCTAAATATTGTCTTCTTCTATAGAAATGATAATTAAAAATGATTAATTATAGTCTAATTAGGCTACAATTAAAGTTTCATTAACTGATTATAATAATTTCCATAAAGTTTCTCAAATTTTTTATTGATATCGGTATTTTCATAAAATTATGACCTCGATATTTTCACCAACACTGATATTTGAAACCTCGAAACCAAGCATTTAATTTGAATATCGTTTTCTAACGGAATTTATTACTATAACAAGATATGATGTTTGTCATAGTATAGTGAAAATTGGAATAATAAGCAATGATCATAGTCCAATCCTTCTTTTATCAGAAGCAAGCATCCAATAGACAACAACAACATAGTGCTGCTAAACTGCAAAACAATCATACAATACATCCACTAATTAGCAATCAATCTATCTAAATAACTTACAATTTAAGCTTAATTTCAATTTAGATTTATGTCATTTGATAATCATATTTGTTTCTTTTTTTTTTTTTTTATTCTTTTGATTCGAATCTCGGAGTACTACAAAAGTGTTTCAAAAAAGGGTTATCCTAACGTAAGTATGCTTCTAATCTAGATCAACTTAAGTTAAATGGAATCTCTATCGTCCTGCTTCTGCTTAAAGAATAAAATATAAAACTTCATACACCTTAAAGTTGTTCATAAGATAGGACGTTTTTTAAAATTAAACTTTTATACTCCACTTTTCATCTATCAGTTTCTACATTTTATTGTTTATAATTTAAAAGTGTTTTCAAAATCAAAGCCAAATTTTGAAAATTAAAGTTCTATTTGGTAACTTTTTTTTTTTTTTTAAATTAAGACCCATTTGGTACTATTTAGTATTTTGATTTTGAAAGTTAAGCTCATAAACACTTATTCCACTTCTAATTTTTTATTTATTTGTTATCTACTTTTTACTAATATTTTGAAAAATCAAGTCAAATTTATTAAACTTTTTTAAAAAATAGTTTTTAAAAACTTGTTTTTATTTGGAATTTGGCTAAGAATTCAACAATACTTAAGAAAGATACGAACCGTTGTAAGAAATTGAGAGGAAACATGCTTAATTTTCAAAAAACAAAAAACAAAAAAAGAAATGGTTGCCAAATGGAGTCTAAGCTTTTAAACTCTATTCTCACTCTTAATTTTTACATTATGTTGTTAACTTTCTACCAATGTTTTCAAAAAACTAAGTCAAGTTTTGAAAACTAAGAAACAGTTTGGTTACCATTTAGTTTTTTGTTTTTTAAAATTAAGTATATTTCCTCTCAATTTCTTACAATGTTGTCCATTTTTCTTAGTTTAAAAAGTCGAATTCTTAGCCAAATTCCAAAAACAAAAATATGTTTTTAAAACGGCTTTTTTCAGTTTTCAAAACTTGGCTTCGTTTTTTAAAAAAAAAATTGGTAGAAAGTAGATAATAAATCAAAAAAATTAAAGGTGAAATTATTATTGGTTATAGGCTTATTTTTCAAAAATTAAATACAAAAACGAGGCCTAAAAAAGTAGTTTTGAAAACTTGTTCCTGTTTTTAGATTTTAACTAACAATTCAAATATTTTTCTTCAAGAAAACCAAATGGTTACTAAACTATGAGAGTACTTTGAGACACAAGACCTTCTGAACTATCTGCTCTGATATCATCTTAAATGACTGATTGACCCAAAAGCTTAAGTTGATGGGTTTAGGCAAATTTATTATTATATTATCTACCATAACAAGCTACAAGAGATGAAACCCATCTTAGTCTTTAATTTTGTTGTCAACTTTTGCGAATTTGCTATTTTTAACCTAAAAACGTTTTCATCTTTCAAAACTAACATATTTCTTAAAAACTACTTTTTCTAACCTCTTTCTTACCCACACATAATGAAAAAACTATTTTATCTCTCATTCAAGTGTTTCAATTTTACCTTTACCAAACACAACTTTTCAAACTCAACTTATTTTCATTTTGTTTGTTTCCATGTTTTTAGGAAGTTTCAACTCAAAGGTAGATTTGTTGTTATTTTTAAAAGAATTTTTTTTTTTATTGAGATTTCTGGTAAGGATTGAAACTTTTCCGGTAAAAAAAAATCTTACATGAAATTTTTCGTGTAAGAACTCGAAAATAAGGGGAAATTCCATAAATTTCAATTCTGATAGGAAATTCATGAGTTTTTTTTTCAACTCAAAACTAAGTAGGAAATTATTATAAACAGAAAAATATTAAACTATTTACAAATATAGAAAAATATCATTGTCTATCAGCGATAGTAAAAATTTTCTATATTTGTAAATAATTTGGCTCATTTTTCTATATTTAAAAACAACCCAAAAGTTTTAAAATATTTATAAATATAGAAAAATTTTACTTTCTATCAGCGATAGAATTCTATCACGACTATCGCTGATAGACAGAATATTTTTTTTATATTTATAAATAGTTTGACTCATTTTTTTATATTTGAAAACAACTCAAAAAAGAGTTTAATAGAAATTTCCGTTTAAGCATTTCCCTAAGGATCTTATTGGGAAATTGAATTTCCTAGTAAGGTTTTTTTTTAATCTAATTAAAAAAAATTATTGAAAAATTGTCTCTAAAATAATAATTTAAGTTTTTTTAATTGTTTTGTTTTTTTATTTAACATGCTTAGTTTTGAGTTGAAAAAAAAAACTCATGAATTTTCTATATGAATGGAAATTTACAGAACTCTTCCCAATTTTCTAATTTTTTTCAAAAAAAAATTGATGTAAGATTTTTTTTTACAAGAATTTTTTTTTAATCATTACGAGAAATTCCAATGAAACTTTTTTTTTCAATTTTTTCCTTTAAAAAATAACAACAAATCTATCTTTGAGTTGAAACTTATCAGAAACATGGAGATAAACAAAATAAAAAAATTGATGTTCGAGGTTTAAAACTAAAGTTGAGTCTAAAAAGTTGTGTTAGGTAAAAGATAAAATTGAAACACTTGAATAAGGGACAAAATAGTATTTTCATTATGTAGAGTCATCCACTTAAAATTTGGAAAAATAAGAAATAGGTTAGAAAAAGTAATTTTTAATAAAGATGTTAATTTTGAAAGATAAAAACATTTTTAGATTAAAAATAGCAATTTTTCTCAACTATTTGTGTCGTTTAATATGCTGCTTGTTGCATTTTTTTTAAATAGACGCAACTCAACAAAAATACTCTACTTCTTACGAGCAACTTTCTAATTCTACCGTTAACATTTTTTCATATTATTTATATTCATTGTTTACCACAATAGTAGCATCTAAGAATTAAGTGGGTCCATAAAATAAATAATTAATCAATTATTTAATGACGTGTCAAATATAAAAAGAGTTGATAGTAGGGTAGAAGTTGATTTTTTTCTACTTGTTACAAATAGTTTAAGAAAGTGCTCATGACTTTCTTACCAATTATTTAAGAGCATTACTTGAGCATTTAATTCAAAACTAAATCATTATCAACTCAAGATGGTTGAAAAAAATAATTATGACAAATTTCAATTTATATCCCTAAATTTTGGGATTTGTATCAATTAAAATATTGAATTTTTGTAAGTGTATCAATTTACACCATCCTCTAAATCTCGTTCGATCAACAATATCATATAAAACTTATAAATTAAGTCAATCAAACTCCTATTGTAAGTTAATAAATTTAAACTCTTCATTCGATTAGGTTTGAAAATCATCCACGCAATAATTCTCAAACGTAAATTCATTTATGGACGATTAAGGTAAATTCATGGACGATTCTCAAAGAAAATTTTGAATAAATTTAAGTCTAAACTGATTCATTTATGAAAGTTTAGACGTTTAATTGATAAAATTATAAATTCCACATAAGATTTTTTCAAATAAAATAAAATTAATTATGTAAATTAATATACTTACAAAAATTTAAAGTTTAAATTGATATAATTATTAGTTTCGTCGAGAAGTATAAGTTATTTTTCCAAATATATAGACAAGGAGGATAAAAGGGGGAAATTAAAGAGGGAAGGTGACTGACCATCCTTCAAGGCAACCAGTTGTTTCATTCTTGGGAGGAGGTTGAGTGTACTGTGGGCCATAAGCCGGCGGCGGCGGCGGCGGAGGGTAGCCTTGCGCTGCAGGGTAGCCCTGAACAGGGTACCCTGGGGGAGGGTAAGCGTCCTTGGGAGGGAATCCTACAACAAATATGATATGAATGAATGAACAACAACTAACAAATTAATGAAAGAAATAAAAAGAGAGGACAGCTCCTGTGTGGCTGACCTTGCGGCGGCGGAGCCCCAACAGGCGGTTGTTGGTGGTCGTAGTAACTCATGGTAAGGGGAGGGAAAATTTGTTTCAATTTGAAAAGAAGCTGAAGAAGAAGAAGAAGAAGAAGAAGAAGAAGAAGAAGAAAATAGGAGTGGGAATAGAATAAATTGGAAGATTGGGAAGAAAGAAGAATAATAAATAGTAGTTTTTAAAAATCCCACTATAACTAATGGAATTGGAATTTTAGCTTTTTGGTTTTCTTGGAATTAGGGGAAAAATAGTATTCTTTTTTTTTTTTTTCCAGCAATTCAAGAACCTATTCACCATTAAAATGATTCCATTCCAATGCAATGCTTTGCACGCGCTTTCTTGGCCTCTTTTTTTTACTTTCACACACCTCATTACTCACGAATTTTTCAAAGTACCATACTATTTGTCTTCACACTATAAATTATCTTTATAAATATTAGTAGTCTTCACATTAATGTCAGTAGGTCCTACTATATTTTTAAAAGTAGGTTGACATGACATAGAGGAAGTATGGAAAATCTTTCATACTCTTGTAATATCGGAAATTCTCATAATTTTCTTATCATAGTTTTCACTTTTATTAAATTAACATTTGAATTTTTAGTCAAAATATCCTTAAAAATAATATTTTTAAGAATTAATTTTTAGTTTTCACTTTTATTAAATTAACATTTGAATTTTTAGTCAAAATATTCTAAAAAAAATAATATTTTTAAGAATTAATTTTTAGTTTTCAAAACTTGGCTTGATGTTTAAAAACATTGGTAGAAAATAGACAACATAACATAGAAATTTAAAGGTTAAAGTAGAGTTCAAAAGTTTAATTGTTAAAAACTAAAAACCAAATAGTTACTAAACGAAACTTTTTTTTTTTTTAATTAAGCATATAAATACTATTTCTATCTATGAATTTCATTGATTTGTTATCTACTCTACTTCTATCTATTTAATTTTTTAAAATTAAGCTTATAAAGAGATGAGTTTCATGCCTAGTGTTGAAGGACAAAAAAAAAAAAAAGTAGTTGGTAAAATTTGTTATTATTTTTTAAATTGTGTTAAAAGTTCAAATGTTTCCTTTAAAAAGATAATAGATATGATTAAAAAAAAAATTGTGAGAAGACTAGCATAATTTTTAGATTTTCTAAAACTAAAAATTATAACTCAATCGAGCATGAAAATGGTAAAACTTTTCGATCTTTGAGCTTGGACAATAACTTACTTTTAAACATGGTGCTACACTCTATGGTCGAACTCCACGTTTGCAAATTCTCCTAACCTCTTTTTACCCTTAAGAAGTCATACATAATTTGACATCTTCTCTAATGCTTTTAGGAGAGAAATATTGATATCCAATTGTTTTAACACATTTAGAAATTTTTCAAATTGAGCATTAAGGTGGACGGATGATTAAGCAATGACGAATAGTTCTAAGTGCAAGTGCATACTGTCAGATGAAGTAATAAAGTAGAGAATACTCCAAGTATCCCCTCCAAGGTTACAACAAATATTCTTTGGCCTATTCCCTCTGAGTTGCAACAATCCAACTGAAACGTTAAGTAACTCAAACCACCCTACACTAAAAGTTTGAGATCAAAGATCAACAACAAATGACGTACTTCTCTTGACTAATTGTTCTTAAATGAGTAAATGAGACAAATATGAGAAAGTAGCTAGAGAGAATATTGAGATGTTGTGTATTTAGAGTATTTATAAGAGAGGCATTTAAAGGAGAGTTTTCGCTCAAACTTTTAACCTCTCACATAGAAAAATTTTGCTTTTTTAAAATATTTTTTCTTTAAAAAAAAACCTGAATATATATATATATATATATATATATATATATATATATATATATATATGATGCTAAAAAGCTCAAAGTAATAATAATAAACTTTTATATAATTACAAGAAGGTTATCTAATCGTCTTTAATTTTTTTCACCCATATGTTCGACAATGTAACTTATCGTAAACCTAACTTTTAATCCAATACAAATATCCAATCCAATACAAATATCCAATCTTGGATATAAAAAAGTTGATTTCCAAAGTCCAACATTAAAAAAAGAATAGAGGTCAATTATTGTCAGAAAATATGCTCATGTTGACATCTAAATTCAAAGTTGAAACCATAGAATTCAAAATAACACCTTCAAAGCAGTTACTTTCTTACAAGAGTACATCAATCAAACACATGACACCTAGTGGTTGAACAAAGAATAAAAATCAAATCAAATCAAATTAGAATAATACAACTATTTCTTAAGCATTTATACAAATACCCATCTCCCTCTCTCTTTTTAACTCCCCTTTATTATTTCAATCAATCTTATTAATAACAATAATAATAACAATCCCAAAATTCAAAAAGTGTGTTTGACTGTTTGGCTCAAAGAATTGGAGAAGTAGAAGTTAGAAGTAGTTATGAACTCTACTCGACCCAAAAGATTTTGTAGGCTCCACAACTAAAAAAATCAATTTATGTCTGATGGACTCTAGGTCCCAGTAGTTCACAACTCACCAAACTTCACAACTCCACTCCTTACCCATGCCCGCTTTATGTTTAAGAGTTGAAAACACTACAGTCAGTACGAATGTTGCCATTGGATCCAGTCTTGACTCCGACTCGACCCAACTTGGTCATGGCATTAATGAAGGCCGTGTAGAAGGTTTGTCCACTATGGGCCCAAATATTGACAGTGGATTTAGATCTTGAATCAGTGAAAAGGATTTGGTCAGAAGTGAAAAGGCCCTTTCCTTGTTGGAGATTCTTGAAGTACATATTGTCGAACCTCGTGGGGGTGTTTGGATCCATGTTTATGGCTATCCTTGGATCCACATCTTTGGGGCACATGTCTTGAAGCTGGGCTGCGTATGTCGGATTCAACGTTGGATCCACTGCATTTGTACGGCTGAAATTGTATATTCTGTTTGCGAACTTGCTGCAGTGAGAAAATCCTACGGTGTGTGCAGCTGCAACATATAACTTTCCATGTCACTCAAATTTCCAACTATATAATTTACTTTCTAATATATATATATACACGTGAGAATTACTATAAACAGAAAAAATATCAAATTATTTATAAATATAGAAAAATTTACTGCTATCGCTTGAATCATAGATAGCGATAAAAGTTTATCAGTTGAGCGATAAAATTCTATCGCAGTCTATCGTTGATAGACAACAAAAAAAAAAAAATCTATATTTATAAATAGTTTGACTCATTTTTCTATATTTGAAAACAGTCTTATATATATTGTAGGTTAAATTATAAATTTAATCTCTAAGCATTATTAAATTTGGTAGGTTTAAATATTATTTTCAAAAAGTGGTTATGTTAGTTCGTTCAATTTTTTCTTTATTTTTTTATTTTTAAGGAATTAAAATGATCACTTTTTTGAAAGTTCAAAGACTAAAATGAATCAAAGTTGAAAGTACAAGATCAAAATGAGCATTATGAGAATAGAGAGACCAAAATTTACCAAAGTTGAAAGTGTAGGTCCACGAACTTTGTACCATGTGGCAAAAATACCCTTTAACGTTCAAAAGTATCAATAATATTCTTAAACTTTAAAAAAAAATTCAAAAATATTATTACCGTTAGTTTTAGACGAAAACCGTTAGTATTTTATTTCTAAAATATTCCTAAAGTTTCAAAAATTCCAGTAATATCGAGAAAAGGTCAATGACTCAATGCTCACTTAAAAAGGGAAAAAAAACTGTTAAGAAATGAAAGCCAATATATTTAATGGCATTAAGTAAGATTGAAAAACAAAGTGATGAAAATTATAAGAAAAATTAAGTAGTTGAAATTACACTCTCAAATTTTTAATTGTAAAAATTGGGTCAGCAAATTTCAAGTATTAAAATTGGACTCTCAAACTTTCAAATAGTAATAGAAATTGGACTCCAAATGATAAAAATTGAACCCTCAAACTTATACAATAGTTACAAATTACAATTTCTACCATTAATTATGCTTCAATGTCCAATTTTAACACTTGTATGTCTTTGAAGGTTCAATTTTTACAATTGAAAGTTTGAGGGTATAATTACAACTAACACCATACTTTAGAGTTTATTTTTTACGAATTACCAAAAAAAAAATTAGTAGGGGTAGAAATGGAATTATTGAAAAATATGAAGAGAGTTGAAATTGTGAGGGAAATTAAATACCAGAGAGAGCAATCATGTCAGCTTGAGAAAGACCATTGGCAGCAAACATGGCATTGAGTTGATTGAGATTAAAGGTTGGTTGAGGCAATTTTCCTTCCACATCTGAAGCCCTTGAAACAAGCCCATCTTTTCTTCCTAGCTCCACTGCATACGAAGGTCCTCTAGCCTATATATATTCCAATAATTCAATTACTTTTTTTTTTAACTATAAATAAAATCGTTATACAACGATCAAGCTTAATTATATTAGTTGTTGATCAGAGTACGAACCAATGAAATGACATCTCGAGTAGCCATGACGAGAATATCAGCACATGAGACTTGATTTTTACATCCTGGCACAGCGTCAACTGCCGCTTTGGCTTTGATGACAGTATCAAATCCATCTCCAGCTAATGAAAGATTATCAGGGTGATCCTTCTCCGCCTTGTTACCTCCACTAGAAGCAATCATCACTGATGCATCACATCCCTACATTCACCAAATAAAACCAAAATCTTTTTAAGTTTGTGAAAAAATCCAATCATTAACTCTAAACTCACAAACAGCATCAAAGTCCATTCTCATGCAACAATTTAAATCATTTATGTTTATAATCTATTAGAGGTTGTTTGGAACGTTGAGTTGATTATTATAGTCAGTGGTTACTATAGTATGTGGGTTATAATAGTCTGTGTTTGGAGTGCACATTATTTTAGTTTTGGTTACAAATGATTGAATAGACAGAAAAAGTTTTCAAATAGTTTACTGTATCTAAGTGTGAGTTATAATAATTGAAAACTTCAACTATTATAATGAGAGGCTCAAACATTAGGTGAGGTATAATAGTCCCCTCTATCCAGAGCCCAAACGCCCCCTTAGAGAGTAGAGATCGTGATTCGAACAATTGAGAATCAAATCATTTACCTGAACAAAGCAATCGTGGAAGAAGAGACGAAGGGTGGCGGGAACAGTGACAAATGTTTGTTTGAACTTCTTCGTTACGGCATTTCGAACTATGCTTTCGACATTAGGACAGACATCAGCGTAGAAATCTCGTCGGAGTTGTGCCTCCGACGTCGGAACAACTGCCAACAACGTTGTCAAAACAATAACAATAACCACAACAAAGCTTAATGTTCTACTTCCTCCCATTTTCTCTTTCTTTTGAAAATGGAGCCCTCTCTCTCTCTCTTGTTTATTCCAACTTTAAGAGTTGAGAGAGTTCAAGAATAATAGGCATATATATACACACACGCAAGACTAGTCTCAAGGTTTTAATGTTTTTTTTATTTAAAAAATATTTCTAAGAAAATATTTTTTTATGATTTGTGATGATCAGATGGGTTTTAGATTCCAATATTCCATATTATTGTCAATTCTCTATTTTTAATATTCATTCACTCATTCTATAAACATCAAATCCATGTTCTTTCAAAAAAAAAATCCATGTTGTTTAAATATTTTATTTATTTTGAATGGTTAGTTGGTTAAGAGAGCTTAAAGCATTATAAAACATTGGTAACCTCGTTATTATAGAATTCAATTTACTCTCAAAAGAGGGTAATTCGGTAGATAAGACATTAGTTATTCTAAAGTTTAATGATTTGATTTTTTTTTAAATTACACTTAAAATTTGAACTAAAATATGATTGAATATGAGTTTATTAGTCCTTTTAGTTTCTTATTAATGTTTAGATCAATAGATTAGGTTGAATCATGAATGGATAAAAATATAATTATTTTTATTACTTTTACTAATATCATGTAAGTTCTGAATAAGTTAATTAAATAATTTGGACTAAAAATTAAGCATTAAAAAAACTAAGAATTTAAAAAAGAAATTACGATTCTAAAAAAATTATAATTATGCTATGATGGCATACAAATGAATTTAACACATATTGATTTTAATTTTATTTTTTTTTTTTGACAAAATGTTTTAGTAATGACTATTATATTTAAATCTATTATTATATTATAACTCTTAACAATAAAAATTATAACTCTTATGTTAAGTCAATTAGTTAAAAAATATATATATTTTTCTAAAAATAGTATTAAATGTATCGTTATTATTTTTTTTTTTTTTCAAATTCTCATATTTGTAATTATTTTAAGAAAAATGGCATCCATGTTTTTTTTCCAAGAAAAATATATAGACTACTTGACAAAATTTTGAATTAAATATAAGATATTTTTTGTAAATGAATTTGAATTTCATACAAACTCAGTCCAACAATTTTCATATAACCAATTACAATCAAGCTAGTAATCTACCTCAGCAAAGGTGACGCGTTCATCATTTTGACAACTAATTTTACGCGTTCTCTAAATTTAGATCTAAATAAAAATAGTACACCTTTTATTTTCATATATATCAATATTTAAATATATTGGACACACACTCAAAAGTATTTTAACTTTTAAATTTCTTCTCAAACTTTGATAAAGTTGTCGAAAGTAAATTTATCTCAATTGACATAAAATATGTCTTTACGATTAAGAAATTTGTAGTTCGAATTCTCCCACTTATAAGATACTAAAAAAAATCTCACAACTCTTAGGGTTTTTACATAAATCTAATAACCGTTCTGGTTCTATAAAATTTCATCCTATGTCCAAAGATTGAGACAGACACTTTTTGCACTGGTGGTCTAGTTTTTATTTTATTTTATTTTCTTTCTTTCTTTTAATTTTTTTTTTTTGTTGCAGAAGATTGTACATCGACTTCTGGGATAGTAATTGGTGCATTTATCCACTGTGATTTTAACCCTGAGATCATTTTGTTATGAAAATAAATCTATAGGATTTTAAATATTTTAGATCAGTGACTACTTGCGACGATTTTGATGGGATGAATGATATAAGTGATTTGTTAGATATTTGTATAATGTAGGTAATAGTAGTTTAAATGTTAATTTTAGATTTAATTAGTTAATTGTCTTATTTTCTTGTAAGACCATAAACCGGCACTTTAGAATTGTAAGGAGCCTTTAGGAATTAGAAAGAAAATAAAGCATCGACACATTCTAACTTAGTCTAGATCCAATTTATTGTTCATAATTTCATTTAATTCCTATGGCTACACTTTTTTCATTTTATAATATTTGTAGTGGGAGATCGAACATCTTAACCTCGAGAACAATAATATAAGTTTGATTGCAGTTGAATTATACTTATTTTGACAAGATTGCTATACTTTTAATAATTAATCTTAAAATTAAGAGCCAAAATGAGCATACCTCAATTAATATAATGTTTGTACTTATTATGTGTACAGGTGTCATATTGTCATTGGTTATTTACTACTACACATTTGTTATATATACCTATCAGGAAATGAATAAAATTATGGTGAGATAATTTTTCCTCACTATTCAGTTAGTTTTGTTAGTCTTATTATGGTATCAGAAGAAATTCCCTCTTCCGTTGTCATCGACGAAATCTAACTACCCTCATGGCTGGAGATCAAGAACAGACGTTTGCAGCGGGCTCACCTTCTTCTTCTTTGATCTCATCTGAAGCCTCTCAGAGCCCTTACTTTCTTCATCATAGTGACACTTCCAACCTTGTCTTGGTTTCTGAATTGCTCACGGATGAAAACTACATCACATGGAGTCGCTCTATGCTGTTAGCCCCTTCCATTCGCAACAAGTTAGGGTTCATTGATGGAACTCTAACCCAACCGACTGGTCCCCTGCTCTCAGCATGGATTCGAAATAACCACATCGTGATTATCAACTTTGAAGTCAGAGATTTGATTCTTTCGTCACACCTATCGTAAAAAATAAAATAATAATAATCTTTCCATTAAGAGAGCAAACCAAAATTACCGTTCATATATTAAATGATTCTAAGGGATTTTGACTTTGAATTGGGCAACGTCAACCAATGGCTCTGAAATATCGTGCAAAATTAATGCAACTTAAAATTTGAAAATTTAATCCCTTTAATTGGCAACTAGCCATATTTTAATACAATTTTTATTTTGTCAAAAAAAAAAAAAAAAAAAAACTCATTTAGATTTTCCACTCGTATTTCTCTCTCCAAATTTATATATATATTTTTTTTTAAAATGTCTTTGTTTCTCAAAGATTATTTTAATATTAGTGATTGATGAATAATTAACTAAATTGGAATAATTGTTTGCGTTAATGATTTTTTTAGCAAAATAATTTTTAAAATTTAAAATTATTTCATTCTAGAAGACTTTTGTTTTTGTCTAATTTTATTTTATCCAACATGGCTAGCAATTAACATGATAATCCACTCATAATTCAGATGGTTTTGACATAATCATCTTTGACTTTTAAACTTCTTTTGTCTATTTGATTTTCTTAATTTCATTTCCTATCTTAATTTTTGTTATATTTATAATCTTTTGAAATCAATTTTAAGAAGCTAGAATACTTTTTAAAGATTAGTAAATTGAATTACGCCTTTAAAATTGTTAAATGGTTGTGATATAATCATCTTGACTTTGTTTTTTTAGTTAACAATGGTGAGGTTGATCAAATCATACACCTTTAAAAATTTCGAATGTTAATAACGATTTAATTTTTAAACTATTGTTTAATTTACCTTTTTAAATATGTTTAATTTTAAGGAAAAAAATCATTTAATTTTCATAAAATTTATAGTGTTTGGACAACCACTAAAAACTATTTATTAAAAAAATTGACTTTGAGAAGTAGATTATTTCAAGTGAAGTACTTGAATCAAATTCTAAGAAAAATGTTTATGAGGATTTAATTGAAAATTTCTTCCAACCCTCACGCTACATTTATTTTTCCCGGGCTTGCGACTACCAATCACTGGTAACCACCTGCGACCACAGACGTAGGTCGCTAGAGACCCTAGATTATGCTTTGTCTCCAACAATGACTATCGCTACCACCTATTTTGCTGGAAACCACTACGCCAACCACCAACGTCGATAATAGTGTTTTAAATATAGACTAGGAATTATTAGTTCATAGTGTTTTATAATCATCCTTGATATATATAAGGCCTTGTTTGCTTCAAAGAAGTGGGAATCAAGTGTAAGAATAAAAATTGAAAATCTAAGTGTAAGAATGAAAATTTTCATTTTCACTAAATATGATGTTTACTAGAATGCAAACATTAAGAGTGTATTTGGAATCTATTTTCAAGTATTTAATTTAAAAAATAAGTTATTTTGAAAAAAACTAGAGTGTTTGGCAACCAATCAAAATAGATTTTGAAGTGTATTTTAAATCCTTTTTTATCAAAGGAATTTAAATAAAAATAAACTTTTTGAAAACTACTTTTTCTCAAGTCAATCCAAACGGACCCTAAATCAATTGGTGGGACGACTTATCACCATTTTAGAGCTACCTACTCCATAAAAGGGTATTCATATTCCTTATTTTGGGTTCTATTATTATTATTATTATTATTATTATTATTATTATTATTATTGTTGTTGTTGTTGTTGTTTTAAGTAATATAAAGAAAAAACTAATGGGATATCAAATACTAGATATTAAAGACTAGAGACATTGGTTCGTAATGCTCAAAATTAATTACTTTAAATCCTTATACTTTTCGTCTCACCTATAAATTAGACATGCAACCTTTTTATTAATTATTATTTTACAACTTGTTTTTCTCTTATTTACCTTACTTTTTTCTTTCTAACAATTTTTCTGTTAATTTATATTCTTATATTACATGTAATTTTTTGTTTATAAAATTGAAATTTTCTACTTAATTTTAATAAGTAATTATTTATTATTTAATTGATTAAAACTAAATCTCATATACAAATAAAATTGATTTAATGTTTTATTAGTTGACATAGTTTTATTTTAGTCTGTAATTATATTGAAGATAATAATAATAATAAAATTATTCAATAGAGTTCATAATCATTAAATATATAGTTGATCTTTTTTTTTTTTTTATAATATGTAAGGTGGAGGATCGAACTTCTAATCTCAAAACTATCATACACACTTGAACAACATCATTAAAAAATACTATAAAATAGATGAGTAGTAAAACAAATTAAATTGTATTATTAATTACGGTTAAGTTAAAAGGATGATATCTAGAGATATTCTAATAATTAATTATATTATATATATGACTTATTTAAATTTAACAATTAGTCAAATAAGTTTTAGTAAACAATAAAAGTGAGTAACATTATCTTTTAGTTGGTCATTATATTTAAATTTAAAACTAGAATGTGTTTTAAATATTAAATACAGTTGTTGGTCACTAAGAATTATTGTTATATACTTGAAAAAAATGAAATAAAATAAAAACTAACCAAAAAGAAAAAAAAAAGGATTTCCTACTTAAGGGGCATAATTAGATAAGAACAATTTTGTTTGGTATACTGAGGAAGCTTAATTAAATAGCTTGAAATAACTAAATTAAATAGCTTGAACTTATTATTATTATTATTATTATTATTATTATTATTATTATTATTTTCAAAGTAATTATTTGGTTGAACATGGATACAGCTTGATGTGTATCTATCTATAGCTGTCGCTTCACATTCTCTATCGTTAATTGCGGTTTGTGAACTCAATCAATCCCACAATATAAATCTTTTTCTCACTATATTAATTAATTATATAATATTTGGTTCACAATTGGGAGTGAATATTTTAATTCACTTAAAAGAGTTTTGGGCTTATCAAATTTGGACTTGAGAACTCTCTTCCTATCGTTTGAATAATAATAAGAGAATAAATTTGATGATATAATATTAAATTTATCTCATCAGAATTTTGTGAAAATTTTTATCATTCGAGCATTTCGATTCAATCGATCCATTTTTTAAGTCAAACAACGTCGTCGAGTTTAGCGTGTGGCCGAGGTCACCACTCTCCGATTTAAACCACGTAGGTCTTTCTTACAATCGATGTCGTCTTTTCTCGAAGATGCGCTCTCACCCTATTCAATGAAAACTTCTCAATTTTTACAGACGCAATCTAATAGTAGTATATGTTTAGGATTGAGAAAAGCAAAATATTTGTCATTTGGCTCTTTCCAAAATTCTGAATAAGAATCTTTAGTGGATTTATTTATGAAAGTTTAGGGGTTTAATTAATATAAGGTTTAAATACTATTTTAGTCCTTGTACTTTTGGTTTTTGTTCATTTTTGTCTCTCTACTTTCAAAATGTTCATTTTGGTCCCTATACTTTCAACTTTGGTTCATTTTGGTCCCTATACTTTAAAAATGTTTATTTTGGTCCTTGTACTTTCAACTTTGGTTCATTTTGGTCTTTGAACTTTAAAAAAAGTGACCATTTTTATTCTTTAAAAATGAAAATGAAGGGATCAAAATGACAACTTTTTAAAAGTATAAGGACCAAAATGAACCAAAGTTAAAAATACAAGAACTAAAATGAAAATTTTTAAAGTATAGAGAACAAAATGAATTAAAGTTGAAAGTATAAGGACCAAAATGAATCAAAACCAAAACTAAAAGTATAGGGACTAAAGTAGTATTTAAACCTTAATATAATTATAAGTTTGGCACGATATTTTTCCAAATAGAACGTAACAGAGGGTGTAAACTGATACACTTTCAAAAGTATAAGATTTAATTTGATACAAATTATTAGTTCAAGGTTTAAATTAATAGAACTCGTAAAGTTTAGGTGTATAATTTAATTTTATTTTAAATATTTTTATTAATTTTCCAATAGTGTTACCAAAAAGTTGAGGTTATAAAAGGAAAAATACAACTTATGCTAGTTGTATCTTTTTGGTAATGGGCTAAAGAGGAACTTGCCTCACTAGCTATCCCATCAATCATTCTCCTTACCATTACTTAGTCATATGCTTCTCTATTATTACTATTATTTTGCTTTTGTCTTCAATTTTTTTACATTTACTTTATGTTTATGCTCTCCTCCTCGGATTTTGAGTTTGAATGAGATAGGTCGATTTTTCGTCCAAACATTCTAACAATTTTGTAGGGTCTGTTTAGTTGGCAATTCGAATTTTGTTTTATATTTTCAGATTTACTAAGTTGAACGAATATGTGTTTGGCAAACAACCCAGATTCTATTTCTGAAAATTATTTTTGGATTCTGTAATTCAAATGGTGTAAATTCTGAAAACAATATTTTTATGTTTTCATTATATCCAAAATTTGAATTTTAATA
This sequence comes from Lagenaria siceraria, assembly GCA_002890555.2. Taxonomy (NCBI): domain Eukaryota; kingdom Viridiplantae; phylum Streptophyta; class Magnoliopsida; order Cucurbitales; family Cucurbitaceae; genus Lagenaria; species Lagenaria siceraria. The sequence goes on along the minus strand of CM016491.1, from coordinate 6,986,410 downwards.
TTTAAAATGCAGAATTATATTAAATAAAGAAAGAAACATTTAGAAATATATAGTATGTCATGTTATAAGCTCAATTCAAATTTTTTTATTAAAATATGTATTATGTAATTATTATAAATTATGTTAAATTCCAAATTTGGTCCCTATGGTTTAGATAAAATTACTAGTTCATATAGTTTTAAAATTTAGAATTTAGTTCCTATGGTTTGATACAACTTCATATATTGCTCCTATGGTTTGTTAAATCCTCTTAAATAATTCTTGTCATATGGATTATTTATGAAGCTTTTATCAAATTAAATTCTAATTATAAAGTCTAAGACCTAAATTTTAACTTCTTCCAAACCATAGGGATAAAATTTTCAATTTATCCCAAAAATTATATAATATTACAAAATAATAATTACACAATTTTTTTAACATAAAACTATATTCATAAATAAATTAATAATAGTTTATTGTCAACTGATATTTAGTGGGTAACTACAACTAATTTGCAATTGTACGTTTAAATTAGAATTTAATTTCTAAATTCTGCTACCAAACACATATCTAAAAACATGAAATACAACTCTATTTTCATTTAATCTCTTGTTTTCAAAATTCTGTTTTCAGATTCTCTACCAAACAAGCTCTTATATTTTAATGATATTTTAAGATACTAAATTGAAACTATGTGCGTTTGTGTTTAGTAAAGTTTAAAATATAATTTAATTAAAAAAAGTCAAAATACAAACTTATACCAAATAGGATTGATGCATGAGTTAAAATATAATTGTAAAAGATTGATATTGTGCATATCAAAGTTGAATTTTTTTTTTAATAAAAATAATTTAGACTATGGTTAGAATTAAATGTATCAATGAAGCCTATAATTTTAATTTTAACATCAATTGGTGATATTTTACTACTTTTATTGAAAAAAAAATAACATTGTTGTCAAGAAACACCTAAAGCTCAACATTCTCAAAAAATGTTGTTCAACATCAACCATTTATAATAAACATCTTATTTGTTAACTTACAAAAAATTTTAACACATTAGAAGGCAACATTAATCTCAATAACAACTAAAACTCAACATTCTCAAGAAACAATATTCAACCTTTCATAATAGACATCTTATTTAATTAGTCTCAATAAATGGCTAACAGGTTATGGGTTCAATCCATGTGGCCACCTACTTACGAGTTAATTTCCTACGAGTTTTCTTGACATCCAAATATTGTAGGGTCAAGCGGGTTGTCCCGTGAGATTAGTCGAAGTGCGAGTAAGCTGGCCCAGACACTCACAGATATAGAAAAAAAATAGACATCTTATTTAATGACTTACAAAAAGTTCAAACACATTTAGAAGGCAACGAAGCTATGAAGAAACAGCTAAAACTCAACATTTTCAAAAAGTATTGTTCCACCCTTCATAATAAATATGATATTTGACGACTTTTCAAAAGTTTAAACACGTTTAGAAGGCACCACTACTCTTAAGAAATTATAAAACTCAACCTTCTCATCACCAATTCTTCAACAATTTGTCCAAAAACCAACTTGTTAGCTCTAATTTCTAAAGAAAAAATAAATTGTCGATAATGAAAAGATAAACATTAACCATCACAAAATAGAAACATCAAAACTAAGGGAAAGAGGAAAATAAATTTTTGCATTTATATATTGGTGTCTAATGGCTTCTTGTTGATTGCATCTTTTAGATCTAAGCTTTTCACATACTAATGTCCTAACTTTATTTTAATGCATTTTCAAGATGTATTTAAAAATATACCATTTAAAAATTATATTTTGTAAATCATATTATGATGGTATGACATAACCTAAGATATTATTCAATTAGTACTTACAAAAAAAATAATAAAATAAAAGGGTTGATATAAAATAAAAAAATGAGCCAAAATATTTACAAATATAGAAAAATTCAATTGTCTATCAGCGATAGACCACAATAGAATTCTATCGCTTAAGAAATAGAAAACAATAGAATTCTATCGCGATCTATCCCTAATAGACAGTAAAAATTTTATATATTTGTAAATAGTTTAATATTTTATCTGTTTATAATAATTTTCTAAAATAAAAAAGATATCTTCCTTTTAGGTTTTTTTTTAAACTTCAAAATCTATTATTAGTAGATGCTACAATATTCTCATAATTTTACATTTTAAAAAATAAAATATAATCATGAAATATAATTCATTTGGATAAAGATAACATATATGTATGTGTATTTATATTTTGTAAATGTGTATATATCAGGAATTTAATTAAACTATTAAATTATAAATTATAGTGCATAAAGATTTGTTTATTAAAAATTACATTGAATCAATTTGGTATAACAAAATCATAACATTAAGAGATTTTTTTTACCTATTTGAGAAAAAAAAGTACAACAATAACAAATTTCTTAATATGACTTGGTCAGAATTAAAAAAAAAAAGTAAAAAATTGAGATGTACGACCATACTTAGCATTATATTGTCTCTTTAAAAATATGTAAAACTATTTATAAGAAGAAAAATATAGCTATTTATAGTGAACTATTCAATTTGTCATATAATTTGAAATAGAACAATTATATCAATAATATACAAAAAAAAAAAAAAATTATGGTATCAAAGCAAGTGATCGAGCATGTATCTTATGTTCAAATCCTTGTAATAATAACACAAACTACTGTTCTCGTTCTCGTTTCTTCATTTTCTTTTTTTACATTTATTTCTTTATTATCGTGTGAGCTTCCATTTTTTTTTTTTTTTTGTTATGCATATTGCTTTAGATCTCGTTGTTTATCTCTTTTACTCCCTGTTTGTTTTTACAACATTTAATATCTTTTTAAATATTATTGTTTGTTTGTTTACTGCTTTAAATTAATTATAAATTATATATATTCTCTCAATGCAACTTTAACTATTAAATTTTACATTTTTTAAATAATATTTCTCTAATATATTTAACACTTTCAAATTTCTATCCAAATATTTAAAATCTACTCCTTTGGAGGTTTTGTTAAAAAAAATTAATCTTTTCAAGGATGTTTTCCTTCAAATTTCAAACGATGAAATCTAGAAATATTCGGGAGCCCAGTTTTCTAAATTCTTGAAGTGGAGGTATTTGGGAGTCTGAGATTTGAATCCAAATAAAATGAATTTAGTTAAAATGATTTTTTTTAAAAAAAAAAATCTTTTATTAAAACGGATCATTTGAGAAATTGTAATATTTGTTCAAAATCTTAAGGTGAAGAATTTTTTCTAAATTCTAATGTAGTCAAATTGATGGACGATTTATCCACTTATTTTATGCGGTCATGACTCCAAATATTAGAGAAATGATGAGTAAAATAAAACATTGTGTTTTAATCTTCTTTAAAGAATAATTTTGATTCAACATTTAAAATTTGGCCACCATTTTCTAAATGGGTGTTGTGGAGTGCAACCGCTTTTTCAATACACAAACAGCTCTCGAACTCAACTCTAGTTTTCACAAACAATTTCTATTATTTTCTTATTAAAATATAGTTAACTTTATTTGGAACTCCAATCACACCGTAAAATAAATTGGTGGCGACTACTCATTTTCTTTATTTAGTTTTAATCTCATTTCGAGGATATTGGCGGTTCCACATCGTCTCGGGCACATAGCGACAAAGAGTGCTAATCAATTAATGGATAATCTTTTCAATTGTCTTGACTTGTTAAGTTATAGAAGGTGAATCAATGGAAATTAATGATATTATTTTTTTTATATAAAGGAATAAAGCCTACGTTACCATGTTTGATTTTGCATTATAAATTGCTATTTGGGACAATGGCTACTAAGTGGGAGATGATTAAAAAAAAAACTTTTGAAAATTCTTATTTGTGGGCTCAAATTTAATTTTAGTGTGTATTTTGATTACTTAAGTATAAAATTAATGAAGGAGAATATATAGAATTACAAAAACATCATATAGTAAAAATGTAAAAAAAAAATGACTAAGATAGTAAGATTTATGATAAATCGTCAAGGATAAATTCTCAACTTATAAATAAAAAGGTTCAAAGATATATATATATATATATTGTAATTTAGCTTTTTATATCTTTAAAAAAACATTTTGATGCTTCCATTCAAATTTTTTCTCTTTAATATGAATTTTACAAATTTTGATATCAAATTAAAAATAATTTAGTTTACAATTTGTGTTATTAATAAGATAGAGCTAATTTATTGTTTCATATTTAAAATTGTTATGAGTGATTTTGGATCGAATGTTATAATCGACATAAAATAAGGAGAGAAACAACAAGCACACAAAAAAGAGAATTTTCCAATGCTTAAAATCGTCAACAAATTCTAAAAAATGTGTCAGCAGATCATCTCCCAACGATTGAAGAGGCGTCGGGAGTGTCGTCGAAAAAACCCGTTGGAAGACCATCTCTTGATGCCTAAGGGCTATCGTCAGGAGATAACAGAAACTCTCAATGATGTAGAGGACCCATCAAAAGAAATGGTATCTCCCAATGGTGTGGTGTATCGTCGAGAGATGTCCATTCAAAAATGGTCTCCCAGTTTCATGGTGATCTCCCAATGGTAGCGTCGGGAGATCGTTTATCCGCCAACAGTGTATTGACCATTGGGAGTTCTTTATATTACTTTATATTATTTTTTACTTATTTGTTTATTTTTAATTTCAGCCTTCATAACTTAAAATTAACCAAAATTGTTGATAATATTCTTTGTTTACAAAGAGAATATGTACTAGAGAATAATGTTTACATAGTAGCTATTGATATCTATAAGTATTATACAAAAATATATCTCGAGTCGCATTGTTGACATGTCTTGAGCTTGTGGCTCCAAAGGCACCTTCAAAGCACCAAACTTACCTAACATTTAATGAAGAGTTGAGGAATTAGCACATTATTATTAAAATTAACAATAATTAAGATTAAATTTATGACATTCAAATAAAATAACAAGGTTAGGGTCAAATATAGTGGCCGACCCTAGCCAAACGCAAAACAGAGCACATCTCTCAGCTCGGTAAGTTGTATGTTTATCCTAAAGCGACTCTAAAACCCTATATTGTAACCACCTAGATTAATCACTTCTATAAAATACATCATTATAACTTTATATGAAATAATTTGAATCCTACCCTCAAACTTCCTAACGTCCACACTCTTTCACTCTCTGATTTAAGCATCGGAGTGTGCGTATAACAAGCACCACATCAGTGTGCAAGTTTTCTTTTTTACAAACCACGTTCTTTCTCCTCATTTCAAATAAATTTATTTTTATGGTGTCACATGAAGGTCAAGTATATTTTCTTATCCGAATTTTAGCATCAAGAAGAGTATTATATTATACATTAAAGATATGAAAGATTCAAAACCTATAACATATGTGTGAAGGTCCTATCAAGTTCGTCATTTTGTATATATATATAAACCATTTGGTTTAATTGATTCTAAACAAACCCTATTAGTTCAAATTACAATGTGATTATATAAATAGATAATTATTTTATAAAAAAAAAAAAGAACATAAAATATAAGAAAATAGTATTTTATTGTTTTTCTTACTAAACTTTATATAGTTTTTTTTATTAAAAAAATTAATAGTATTTAACTTTTTAGAAATAAATGAAAAGGCTTTTTGGCTTGTTTCGCCGACGAATGGAGTGGGACTCCTAAAAAGAAGAATAAAAAATTCCGTAAGGACAAAGGGAAAACATTCTTACAACATCTTCCACTGGCCCATTGCCAGCCTTTGGCCTATTATTTGGACTTCTTTTTCTTCTTTTTTTTTTTTTTTTTTTTTTTTTTTAATTATTCATCTTTTTGTCAATAAAAAGAAAATTAAAAAAAAAATAGTTACCCAATATAATATAATTTCGATTCCTAAAACTTTATTCCATGCTTTAGTTTGATTATTAAAATGTTGAAAACTTTATTCTTGTTTCTAAAGTTTAGTTCTTACTCTTTCTACTTTATTATTGATTAACATTCCCACATAAATATAGGTGTATTGTATACATATTCACTCATATAAAAATTTAAAAAATTAAGATTAAGAGTTATTTTCAAATATAGAAAAATGAGTTAAACTATTTACAAATATAGAAAAATTTTACTGTCTATCATCGATAGACCGCGATGGAATTCTATTGCTTGAGCGGTAGACAGCCATATAAGTCTATCACTCAAGCGATAGAATTCTATCACGTTCTATCGTTGATAAATAGTGAAATTTTGCTATATTTGTAAATAGTTTGATATTTTTTTTGTTTATAGTAATTTTCTTAAGATTAAAGTATGTTTAACAATAGAAGTGAACTGAAGAAATGAAGGATGATCTTAGGATTAAAAAAAAAAAAAATTAAAGATTTGAATTTTGTTTTCCTCTCTGATCTCTACTTATCCCTTTTTAGTTTTTAAATCTAACCAATTGTATGTATATAGTTAGAATGTAGTAAGACTTTGTCTTTCCTCTCTATTAAGAATTCCTAGCTCCATCCTCACTCAATTGTTGATATAATTAGAAGTTTAAAAGCAAGTAATCTTGCAAAACAATGGCGAACAATGATGTCGAGTAACAATAATTAATAACTAGGGGTCCATGAAGACAAACAATGTCTTTCAAATCTTTAATGGGGGATTGTTTGGGCCCTCGACTTTGAGTGGGTGGAGTGAGTTATGTTTGGGGCTTCAATTATAATAGGGGGCGTTTGACCCGCTAAGTGGAGTTAACAAGTCAAAGAATAATATGTTGGAGTTAGGGTCTGTTTGGTTCGCAATGCAGATTCTATTTTATACTTTTAGATTTACTGAGTTCAGCGAATATGTGTTTGACAGACAACCAAATTTCTGAAAATTGTTTCTGAATTCTGTAATTCAAATAGTGTAAATTCTGAAAACAACATTTTTTTTCATTGTATCTAGAATTTGAATTTTAAAATTTAAAATGCATAATCATATTAAATAAAAATAAAAACATTTAGTAACTTCTTCCAAACCGTAGGAACAAAAATGTTAATTTATTCCATAAATTATCTAATATTACAAAATAATAATTATACAATTTTTTTAACATAAAACCATGTTCATAAATAAATTAATAATAGTTTATTATCAAGTAGTATTTGGTGGGTAACTATAATTAGTTTGCAATTGTTTAAATTATAATTTAATTTCTGAATTTTACTACCAAACACATTATAAAAACATGAAATACAACTCTATTTTCATTTAATCCCTTGTTTTAAGATTTCTACCAAATAGACCATAAATTTATGTTTGAAGTGTAAAATTGTAAGATTGAGTTCCTCGAAAATTGTGAAAATTAGACTAAGAAAGTAAGATGAAATTAATTACTTGGTAAATGTGAAAAGTAAAGATAAAAGAAAAGATGAATTTCTTGGAAAATGTGAAATTATAAATAAAAAAATAAAAATTGAGTTGCTCAATAAATGTGCAAGTTCAACCGTATTTACTATTGAAGTTGAGTTGTTTACAAACTATTATAACTTACCATTAAATATATTACTATTTAAAATCTCTCCTTATTACACTGTTTACCGTACATTTTTTAAAGGAAAATTTTTAAAAATAGAAAATGAGGGAAACTATTTACACAAAATAGCAAAATTTTTGGATAGTTGTGATAGACGCTAACTTCTATCAGGGTCTATCAGTGATAGAAATGATAGAAGTCTATCACTGATAGATGCTGATAGAAGTCTATCAATATTTTTTTTTTTTTTTTGTTATTTTCTGTTAATAGTTTGACAAATTTTCTATCTATAAAAATTTTCATTTTTAAAAAATATAGCCTAATTGATTAATAAATTAATATCAATTAATTATTATTAATAATTTTAACTAATTATTAAATAGGGAAATTTTTACAAATAAAAAAATGTCAAACTATTTACATAAAATAGCAAAAAAAAATACTGATAGACATTGATAGACTTTGATCAGCATCTATCAGTGATAGACTTCTATCATTTCTATTGCTGATAGAACCTGATAGACTTCTATCAGCGTCTATTACAACTATTTAAAAATTTTGCTATTTTGTGTAAATAGTTTACCTTATTTTTCTGTTTTTAAAACTTTCCCTATTAAATATAAATATATTAAGTCATATATTTATATTTAATAATTAATTAAAATTAATAGTAAACACGGTAACAAAGATGAATTTAAAATAGTAGTCTACTATAGTTAATTGTAGGTTATAATGGTTGAAAACACCAACTATTATAACTGTAGATTATTTTATTCTGGGTAGGAAATAGTTTTAGGGTGTGTTTGGAATACATTTTCAAGTGTTTAATTTAAAAAATAAGTCATTTTGAAAAAAATTAAAGTGTTTAACAACCACTCGAAATAGTTGAAATGTATTTTAAACAGTTTTTATATAAAAAAAAAAAGTTTAGATAAAGATGAGTTTTTTCAAAAACACTTTTTTCTCAAGTCAATCCAAATGAGCTCTTATTTTTTCCTAAATTGACATAAACTGAGTAGAAAACACATTATCCATTGCTAAATCGATTTTGGTATTATTATAAACCCCCATACCGATCTCATCACAAATTTAAAAACTTTTACATTTGCTTCTTTTGGATGACATGTTTTTTTTTTTGCTGCCAAATAGAGTTTTACATTTGGACAGTTTTCAAATATAGAAAAATGAGTGTTGTCTATCGCTCAAACGATAGAATTCTATTGCAGTGGTCTATTGCTAATAGATAGTAAAATTTTATATATTTATAAATAGTTTGATATTTTTCCTATTTAGAGTAATTTTCCTTTACATTTTTCAGCTTTAAAATTTTGAAATTGAGAAAAAATAAACTTAATTTTTAATAACAAATCGAAACCAAACTGTGGTCAATTAATTTAGTCTTCAAATTACTTGGTGAGTGACAACAAATAATGACCTTAAATTTTATTCAACTTTTTCTAATTTATGATTGTACTATTCCCAACCCCCTCCAAAAAAAATTCTCCTTTTTTCTATTTTTTACAATACATAGAGATATTTCTTTGTGTTGTACATCTCCAGTTACCTCAATCATTTTTGTGAAAGTCAGATATCTTGAAAAAGACAAGAATTCAAGGCCATCACCATCAGATATATAATTTGATTGAAAATATGAGTAATAAATATAATCAATGAAGGTAAGACTAAGAAGCAATATTGTGACAAACACAAAGAACAAAGTACCAGATTTCCCAACTGATCTAAAAGAAAAAAAAAAAAAAATATATATATATATATATATATATATAGATTTTCGTGTCCTTCTAGATTTCGTATACATTACTTTTCAATTAAAAATAACCTATACTTTATTTTATTCAACAAATACTCCTAGCCCGACGAAAAAGAAAAAGAATCCTGTCCAAGACGTATATAATCAACTGAAACTTCAAAGCTACCCTTTCAAAAGAAACAAACCACCACAAAATTGGAATGATTGATAAAGACTTTTGTAGAATATATTCATCCATATCAAGAAGATTGAACAAAAAAATTGATATTTATTATTATTAAACATTGAACAAATGCAAGAACATATTACCAACAAGTCAAAAACATTCTACTTTCTCTGGAAATGTGTAGGAATCTGATCTAAATAGAAGAAACTCTGTCCTATCTATAGTTGTGTATTCTCAAGTGGAATAATATTGAGGGAGGGGATGTGTTTTTGTTTTTCAAATCACTTTCTTTCTCTATCTCCTTTATATCTTTTTTATTCATCTCTCAATTCATTGAAATGTACCTTTCAGTGTTGCCATTGCTCCTTCCCATGCTGTATTTTTGTGTTTTTTTCATCACTTTGATGATGTCCTTGTTACCTTTTTCCTGCAAAATCTAATCTGTCATGATTCCCCTGTAGGAAACCCTGTTTTGAGTAACTGACAAACCTCGCCGGGGCATTGCTTTCTCGAAAGGAGATTCTCTGCTCACCATTTTGGTTTTTTGGTCTGAAAGATGCTTAATATCTAAGAAACTAGTGAAATTCTCCCTCTGCGTCATTAATGAGGAGGATTAAAAGCTAATCTGATGAACTTCCTAAAAGGTATAGTTATGGGAGTTCATGGAGATGAGCTATCCTCGTCGGAGCTTCGGTCGTGTCTGACATTATACCTGCTAAGGACTGGGAGTGAAGCTGTAGCGGATATCCGAAAGGATCTAGCTGCACCGACCATTACCCCGTCCTGCATTCGCCCGACTTCTTTGCATACTTGATCCAGTACAGTTAGGAAATCACGAACGATCATGAATATTCGGAAGGGATGTGCTTCCTCCTTGGCAGTATCACCATGGAAATACTCTGTAACTGCTTTAACAAGCGATAAAGCTTGTTTTTCGTCAGCCTTAATCTTGACTATTTCCTCTTCTGCCTCTTTCAAGAATGTTTTCATTGAGTTGAAGAATCTTCCCTGCATTCCTGGTTTTTCGAATTGCAAAACCAACCTTACTTTTTCGAGCCCCATCTCGAGCTTTGTGACATAACTGCTCAAGACGTCTGAGTCCATCCCTGCCGCTTTTTTTACATTGGCGAGGTCTCTGCTTAGTCCAGCCACAACTTGCAAGCCCTGCTTTCTGAATTCATCCTCGATTTTGGCTTGCGTACGGGGTTGAAGGTTGTCATTAGTTGAGTCAGCACCACCTTCTGATCTGATGATTTCTTGAACAACAAAATGAAGCAATGTTGTCTTTCCATCCGTTCCCTTTATGTCAACTAATTTTAAGAGGGTTTCAAGCTTAAAGGCTTTAGCATCACCACGATTGGTACCAACATTCATCCTATTTCCTGTCTTAAGAACTGCTTCAAGGAGTTTAAGAAAAAGTCTACTGTTCTTTAATTCTTCACTTGCACCCTGGAAAAAAAAATTAAAATATTGATTAGGATAAAAGAAAATTCGTTGCATCTCATTTGGCTTACTAAAAGAATCATAAACAAACTACCTCAAGGGTTTGAAATGATTTCCTTAGGTACTTTACTTCTGAATCAAAATTGGCTCTGTACAGCATTGCCTCAACTCTTCTAAAGGCAAATGGAACTTCAAGCACTGCCTTAAGAAACCTTTCTGCAGTCCCTAATTTTGAAACATCACCACTGTACTCTCTGAGTTTTATCTCTTCCTCTTTGGTTGGAGCCATCTTTACAAGAGTTTCTAAGAGCTCAGTACCAAAGCCTTCTGGGTTACCTGTTAATGAAGATATATTTTATATGATCAGAATGAAATTGCAAAGACAAGTGACAACAAAACAAATTCTAAACAGAATATACTATTGATAGCAAAACAATTCCAAATCACCATGACTCAGATTGTTAGGACTCAAGGACACTATCGTACAACTTATAGAATAGATCACGTTTAAGTAAGGTCATCTATGACTCAAAATATATGAAATAAAAAATGTTCATATGTTCTAACATAGATTCTTTGAAATATATGCTGCAGCTGAACTCTATAATTGTAAAGAATCTCTTTCTCAATGCAATTCAATTGAAACATCTAGTTACCAAGGTACTTTCCGTAGGCCATCTAGAACTAGTGAACCAACTCTAGTTCATCGGCAGAGAAAGAATGAACGATAATCTACAGTAACACACCAACTTTATTGGAAATTCAACATCAAGACACAAAAGCAGTATAGGGATGGAAAATCATCAGTCAACTAAGGTAGATATGCGTAGGTGTGACAGGAAGAATAACGAAAGTGGCAGGAAAGAATATAGCATTGATATTAGAGATATTAACAAGTAATGCCCAGGGAAAGAATACTGTATGATACTTTGGAATGAGTAACATGTGAACACAGTATGCACAATCTTAAACTTAGTACAAGATAACATAAAAAATAAAACAAAATCTTGATTTATTCAGTCAAGCCCCCCACGAAAATGTTGGTGAATTTATCAGCTAATGTCATTTTGTTTATAATTGAATTTATCAGAAAGAAACATGAATTTCTAAAAGATTCTAACTAAACCTATGGTGAGAACAAAACAGCACCAACTAAAATAAGGATGCAAAATGATGACCAATCTTCTAATGCTGATAATGATGGCGATGTGGTCATTCCTTAAAATACACTGAAACAGTCATTACAGCCACGATTCTAGCAAATTCTTCCGTATGTCAGATCCAAATTATGAAAAGAATTCATAATTGGACAGCAATATAGAAAGCACTCACCATCTTGAAGAGCTTCGATCACCTCATCGCGCGTGACATTAAGTGCTCTTAGAAGTATTGCTATGTTCTGCGACTTTTTTGGATCCAACACCCTGTTTTCCTTCTCAACGGGGGGAAGAACAGACTTTCTCGTGGCCTCTTTGGGAACAGAATTTGCAGAATTGAAGCCGAAAAGGGTCTCCATCATGTCCTCGTTTAATCTTAAGAAATCTCAGTACAGAACTTCACAAATATTCAAATAAACTGCAAGAATTGGAATTAAAAGGCCTACTTACTGGAATGAGCTTGATTTAAGTTGATCCCAAACTGTAGCTCGGTCTGAGGTTGCTCGTACTTTGTCCCAGTGCAAGGGCTTCAATCTCGGTTTTGCACCTTCTGCGTCCTCTGCTTCGAGCCTCTCCATAGAATTAATCCTCGGGACAACGTCTTCTTTAGCAGAATTTGTTGTCGCAGAACTCGGTGTGGATTTCGGAGAAGAGTTTGATCTCGCTGTTGAGTAGGATTGTGACTTAGAGGAATCTGGTGGAGTGACTGCCGACATTCTGGTTTCTGATAACCCTAGTTTTTGTGGCGTTGAATAGGAGGCCGGGCGCGCCGGTGGCCGTGGAGGTGGAGGTGGGGGCGGCGGAGGTGGAGGTGGAGCTACAGCAGGTTGCGGAACTTGAGGAAATGTGGTTGAATTGCTAATTGTTTGAAGAAGCGCCAAATTCGGCGGAGGCGGAGGCTTCGAAAATTTAGGTCTCGTGGAAGAGAAAGGCATTGTTTCTTTCGAATTCGGAGTTTCACGAAATTCATCAAACGGACGCGGTGGAGGAGGCGGCGGCGGCGGTGGCTGAGGCTGAGACGAAGTCCGCTTCGTCGAAGAAACCGAAAATCTCGATTTAGGAGAGGTTCTTTTGGAATGAGGAATGGGAGGAGGATTGGAATTCATATGGTCATTCTTGAAACTTGCCGTTGAACAGCTCTTAACCGAATTACTCCGACGAGACGCCGGTGAGAAATAGCCTTCATCGTGACTGACAATCGACGAGCATTGCGGAGTATGAAATGCCGTGTCCTGGCTTTCCTCATCGGAAGACGACAAAGCCGGAGGCGACATAGCCACCGGCGGCTTTGGCAGAGGCGGCAGTGGCTGCAGCTCTGGACTAGGACGGTACCGATCCGACCTCTTAATCGAATTCAGCTTGCGATAAGGCGAACTGTTAGCACCATTAGCACCATTCTGCTCCACAATAGAGCTCTGAGTCGGCTCAACAGTTCCGATATAGAAAAAACTCGAGGGCGGCGCTCTCGAATCCTCCACAAATCTCTCCGGATTATTCCCTCCAACAAGCTTCTGTGACTCCCCCGGATGCTTCGCGCGGTGACGATACAAAAAGAAAGCAAGAGCTGAAAGCATCCCCAAAGTCACAATCCCAACCGAAATGGCAATCGCGACAGTCTTGGTAGGCTTGGACGGTTGCGCCGTAGAGGCCGGGATTGGCATAGTTCCATTAGATGACGTAGGAGATGGTTGACTCTGATCTGGACTCGTCGGCAGCTCATGGAAAAACGGCTGATCATCAGACGGAGAATCCGGCGGTGGTGGCGGCGGTGGAGACAAGTCAATGTCAGGCGGCGGCTCAGAGGCTACCGGAAAGAGGGGCTGATGCAGAATTCTCCTGTAGGAAATGCCGGAATCGTTGAGAAGCGTTAACCCTGTGGCTGTGATGAATGTAGCGAATATAGATAGAAACGAAATGAAGAAGCTCAAACGATGAGCTCTCATGGCGAAGTTGTTTGAATATCTGTTATCTTGATTTCTTTCACCCAATTCATCGCTCTCGTATCAATCCGATGAACTTTCAGAGAGAAAAGAAGAACTAGAGAGAGAGTGTGTGAGGTGTGAGAAAGGGAAGCTTCTTACAGCTGCAAGATCTGGATACCCCCAAGTAGACGTTCACGTCAACAGAGCCAAACAATCTCTCTCTCTCTTCCTTATTATTATTATTATTACTATTATTAATTAAATCAATATTCCTTGTTTAATACAAGTCTTCAGTATGTATCAGGACGTTACGCATTGTAGCTATGGCCATGAGCTTACACGTGGCAATTTCAGTGGAAATAGATTTGCTTTATTCTTTTTTTTTAAAATAAAAATAAAATATAGATAGAGATCATTACCCCTACCTCTATGCACACCTAACTATTTTTCTTAAAAAAAAATAAGTTAAAATATTTTTTTATTTGAGAAAACAAAATAAAATAAGTTAAAATATTTTTTCTTGTTTGAACCAATTCTTCGTATTTTAATTTATTAAAAAGTAAGTTAAAATAGGAAGAATTGGTTCAATTTCTATTCATGTACTTTTTAGTTATCTGATTTTAGTATATGTACCTATCCATAAAACGAAAATATCAATTTATACTAGAATTAAAGAGTTGTATCAATTTAAACTCTAAATTAATCATTATATCAATTTAAATTTGAAATTTACACCCTCTTCAAATTTAATTTGAAAAATATCGTGTGAAATATATAATTATTTTCATTAAACTTTTGAATTGTTATAAATAAATTAATTTAGACTATTTATTAAGATTATATTTGAAAATGATCTATGCATTAAATTACTACACGTGTGTAGACTTGTTCAAATGTTAGATAAATAAAATAGATTATTATAATTTATGCATGGACAATTTTCAAAGAAAATTTTGATTGAAAGTTTAAATTGATTCATTTGTGAAAGTTTAAGGGTTTAATTGATAAAATTATATGTCTCACACAATATTTATCTAAACAAAATAACATAATGGAGTGTATAAATTGGCACACTTACGAAAGTTCACGAATTAAATTAATACAACCCCTAAAGTTTAGAGGTGTAAATTGATATTTTTCCTTCCACTACTAGTTTATTGATGATTTTTTTAAAAAAAAAAATTTGTTTTCAATTAATATTTTTAAAACATATTCACATATTGTATTACCTTACTTGAAAATTATTATTATTATTATTATTATTATTATTATTATTTAACTAATTTTAATAAAAAAAATAATTTTGAAGGAGTACATTTAAGATTTATTAAAAGTATAATAACTAAAATTGAACAAATTTCAAAGTACAGAGACTAAAATGATATTGTAACCAAAGAAGAAAATTCAATTAGTTAAAAACATATATTTCGAATTCATGTTGAGAAATATAAAATTTCCAACCAAAAAATAAATTTATTATAAATAGAAAAAATATTAAACTATTTATAAATATAGAAAAAATTCACTGTCTATCAGTAATAATATTCTATCGCTTGAGCAATAGAAAGCAATAGACTTCTATCGAAATTTTTCTATATTTATAAATAGTTTAGCTCATTTTTCTATATTTGAAAACCTCCTAAAAATAATACTTATTTATAGGATTAAATCCAATTTGAAATAAATCTTAAACTCACCACCATTAATGAAATATATATGAAAGGAGAATTAGAGACGGATTAATTAGACATTTTAGCAATAATAAATAAATAAATAAAGAGCACGTTGATGAATTTTTCTGGTGAATTAAAAATAGAAAAATAAATAAATAAATAAATAAAAATAGAGATGCATCTGAATTCTCAAGGGAGGGCAAAGCACATATTCCCATGAGTTTTTATTAGCTTTCTTTTTCCTCGGTGCCGTGATATCCTTCATCAAGGATCATGCTTTAAGTACTTTTGGTCGACCCCAATCCCCTACAAACAGAACTACGCAAACATCGAGGTCTTTTACATCATTGTCAAGATCGACGGCTATGATTGAAAGATACGGAATGTTCACATTAAACGCTTGTGTACGGCAATTTGGATGCTTAAAATCATTTTTTTAAAAAATAATTAATTAATTTTTTTACAAAAATCACTTAGGGATTTGGAAGGCTATGTAAGTAATTTCAATTTTATTTAAAAAAAAAAACATTTGGGTCTTATTTATTTATTTATTTTAATGTTTGCCTTACAAATCAGCTTTGTCTTTATGCTTTGACGAAGATAGATCTCTCTCTCTTTTTTCACCCCCACAATTTTTTATTTTTTTTAAAAAAATCCCGTACAAATCTAACTTTATGTCTTTGTGGTAAATTTTGGATTGGTCCCAATTTCCCATCCTAAGATTTACTCTGCTAAATTACCAAAATGGAGGATAAATTATTGATTCCGTATTTAAAGTTCTAATTTTTCTTTCAATAATTCTAAAAGTTGTAATTAGATATTTATAGTATGATAAGGATAATGAACTCTCTCCATTATTGTATAATATTATCTATTTTATATATAAATTCTCATAACTTTACTTTTGAGACTATAAAAAAAAGCTCGTACTAACATCTAATTATTGTACTCATTTATATACCCATGATCATTTCATTATCTAACTAATGTGAGACTTTGTTTGCACCAAATAATCCTCCCTTCGAACAACGTACTACTTGGAGCCTCCTCTGATCCATCCACTTCTAACGCCTGACCGCCTACAATAGCTTGCTCTTATCAAGGTCCAGAGCAAAGCCAAATAGAACCCTTAATCTCCTCCTCTTGAACTCTTTGTTCAAAAATCATTGAGGATCTCACCCACATAGCTAGGTTTAAACCATAGTTTTGATACCGATTGATAGACAAAGGAACCTCCACCTATCTCCACAATGTAGGATATTGTTCACTTTGGGCATAAACCTCATGGTTTTGCTTTTGGAACCACCCAAAAGGCCTCATAAAGATGGAGATAACTATCTTCATTTCCTTATTTAGCTAATCTTATAAATTATCACTAAACTAATTTTCACTTTGGCCACATTTACCACAGGTGAAACGTAATTCATCAATGGTAATTTGAAAAGTGGGTCCCAGTTGATTACGTTTGTTGTTGTTTACCTGTGTTCCATAATCGTAATGAACCATGGGGTCCGCCTCAAATCTATAATCAAAATGCGTAATCTAATTGAGGGACAGAGGGATACTCAATCTGATTGTGGCTGAAAATTATGTGAGACTCACTACCTCTACCATTACCGTTATCATTATCGTTACATATATTATTACTGTAACAGTATGCAAATTATGAACCTGCCACATTTATTGTTACATTTATCTTTACTATCATTGGTAGGGTCAAACAGTAACGATAATAGTAAAATATGACAAATTCATAATTATAAGAAAACACAATCAAAAGCAATTCAATTACATTTACGATTCAAGCCTATTACAATTAATCTATCAATGAAATCTCGTTACGAATTAATAAATGTGGCCTTAATTCAAAAGCCTAGGTGTTTTTCTCATTTTTACCTAATTCTAGACCCTTGTATTATAACTGGGAAAGGAAGACAAAATAATAAACTCATATAAACCGTAAAAAATGTGCACGAAGAAAATTAGTGAGGTTTGACGAAAACAAAAGAATAACAATACTAAAATTTGACTAATTTCCAAGTACATCATTGAAATCCATCATAATTTTAGACCATCCTAATTTTTTTTATATAGAAAATTACATTTTTATCCCTGAAATTTTAAGTTTTTTTTATAAAAAAATCGTCCCTATTTTTTTTTTTAATTAAAGGGAAAAAGAAGGGAAAAAAAACTAATTAAAAATAGGGGAACATGCACACGCACAACGGCATAATGGGCAGAATGCTATGCTTTATATATTGCTTTAGGCCTTTGGTTGGACACCACCCAAAGAGACCATAATGTAAAAGACAACATTGTCCTTTTATGCCCTTTTTTTTTTTTTCTTTTTTCTTTTTTTTCAGTCCCTTTACTTTTACTTTTTTTCTTTAAAAAATTAAAAAAAAAAAAAAGTTATTTTTCTGTTTGATTGACATAAAATAAAAGATAATGATAATGATGATGTGGTTAGTAGTGGAACATAAGTTATTAGGATTACAATGATCGTTGTCTCATGCTTTTCCTTCTCATTTTAGATTCATGGTCGTTGGGTTTTTTTTTTTTTTTTTTTTTTTTTTCTAAATTTACAAATCATTCCTCGATATTTGCAAATAATATTGGAAAATTTTTATTTCTACTTTTCGACTTTAAACTATCTTAAATTCTTTTTTAAATATATGAAAATTAACATAATAATTGATAGGTGAATTTTTAAAAATAAAAAAATAAAGGAAACTATTTACACAAAATAACAAAAATTTTAAATAGTTATGATAGACGCTGATAGAAGTTTATCAGAGTCTATCAGTGATAGAAATGATAGAATTCTATCATTGATAGATGCTTATAAAAGTCTATCAATGTCTATCAATATTTTTTTTTGCTATTTTTTGTAAATAGTTTGACATTTTTTCTATTTGTAAAATTTTTCCTAATTGTGATAACTAGTCAAACTATTTACAAATGTATAATTTTTTTAATATCAATGAACGATTGACCGTGATAGAATTCTATCGCTAAGTCAGTTATAGAATTCTATCGCAATCTATCACAATGAAATTTGTTTTTTCCTATTTATAGCAAATTTTTTAATTAATGTGTAAAAATTGGAAGATATCTATGACATATTTTACAATATCATTCACTTAAATAGTGTGACAGTTGATGTGTAAAAATTGATTTTCTAAAATTAAAATTTTAAAATATTTTAGCAATCTCTTTTGAGATTATATAAATGGTAATATTGATCTAAATCTTATATATATAGTTCTAAATAATACCATGTACATCTAAGTTTTATATATCATCTACCACGTCTATTTTTATCATATATTTTAGCAAGTAAACTTTTTTTTTTCTAAACAATAAGTTCAAAGGTATTTTGAAAAACAAATTTAAAAGTTTAAGAATAAAAATAAATCATAATTGAAATTAGGAAAATTTTCACAAATAGAAAAAATGTCAAACTATTTATAGAAAATAGTAAAAAAAAAAAAACACTGATAGACATTGATAGATTTCTATCAGCATCTATCAGTGATACTCTTCTATCACTGATAGATCCTAATAGACTTCCATTAACATCTATCACAACTATTTAAAAATTTTGCTATTTTATGTAAATAGTTTGCCTTATTTTTCTATTTTTAAAAATTCTCCTCGAAACTACCTAAAGTTAAACTTCTGATATTTTGCCTCACAAATTTCTTTGAAAGTTGAAAAGACATTTCCCAGATATCAATTTTATTATCGTCATTAGGCTTGTTTTCTCGGTGGCATGGTGAATATAATTTTGCTATTAATACAAATTAGGGCCTAATTGTTGTTCATCGGCCAATTAAACATTGATTTTGTGGAAAATTAACGTGGAAAACCAACTAGTCGGTTTCCATTTAATGGAAATTGACTTTTTTTATTCATAGTTATTTTTATAGCACTCAAAAAGTGTTATTTTTAAAATTTTTATTTATTTTGTGCTTTAAATATTTACTTTAGTTTTTTTTTTTTTTTTTTTGTTGTAGAAATTGAGCAGTTGAATGAAATTTTGAAATTGATTGAGGAGGAGGGACCTTATGAGTCAAATGGGAGACTAAGGTGTATAGAGATGAATTATGGACCTTAAAAAGGTGTGAGCGAGCATTGCAGTGCTTAAAAGAGCATTGTTTGATGTATTTGACCTGAGCGCAATTGTCTCAACACTATAAGGAAGCGTCTGACAATTCGAAAAGGAATAATTACGCTTTAGATGTTGACATTGCAAGGTGCTGAAGTAGTATCATGACACTAAGGCTTTTTTAGCTATTAAAGTGTCATTTCGTGTAAGAGTTAGGGAAGGAAAGGAAGCTAATTTAGAGTTAGGGCAGAACGACAGTGACATTTCTAAGTGGAGTTTGAAGCTGAGGAATGATTGGAGAATGATTCAAAGCTTGGGGGCGAAAGTTGAGAGCCCATGGAGCGATTCTACCTTGAAAACGGAATGGATTGTCTGAATTGTCCTTTCTACCTTATTCCTCTTTTAATTTTCTTGATTGTCCTATATTTCAATTTGTATGAATCTTTGATATGAAACTAGCTAAATCGTTTTATTTTTAGGGTTCCAATGTATTTTGTGGATTGTTGATGGATTGAATTGCATTTTCTTGAATTATACTAATGTTGATTGCATTTTAGCATGTTTGTTCTTAATGTTGTTAAGCACTTGATCACTGTTTCACTAATTTATGTCCATTTTCTTGCACGAGAGAGGATTTTATGTCAGATCTAATTTGCTAGATTGTTGTTCAACTATGTAGGGAGAGTGATAGACGAGCGATGAAGATTGACGATGAAGAGTCTTAGTGTTGTACTAAGTTAATTAATTACAAAAAGATTTGGATTAATAACTTAGCTTGAGAAAAGATTGAACTCGAGAGATATGATACATGGACACTAGACTTCTACATCTATGTATTTGACGTTGAATCTGTCTACGGGTTAATCAATTGAATTTGTTGGTCCGTTAAACGAAGTCAATACTCTATAATGTTGCTCTGATTGAATTTATATCGTTAGTTGCATTTAATTGTTTTTAATAGTTTAAGAATCCTTCCATCGCGTTTGAATCCCTTGATAAAATTAACACAATTTTCACAATAGCAAAATAGTTAACTAATCTCCAAATGCGATCTCCAACTGTTTTATACTGTAATTTGACCCATGCACTTGCATACTATCATTTTCCACCAATTGATCAATCAGTCGATTTGGTCCGTTCTTTTTTTATATATATAATAACTTGGAATTTCATTTTGGACATTTATTTTCTTCCTTTCATTTTCTTCATATTGTTATTATATTTGAAGTTTTTTCAACTATTCTTTTGCCTGCTACATCATCTTCTTCATCCTTTTCTTCTTCTTCTTCTTCTATTATTAAGTATTTTAATCATATTGAAATGAATAACTAACCGTTTATTTAAATTTTTATTGAATTGATTTTTTTTTATTTAACCTCTAAAATGAATAATTATTTATATACTTGAATTGAAATACATTTGGGAGGTACTATCAGTATGGAGAGAAAATCCAAATCTTCATCGATCGTAAAAGTTTGAAGTACTTCTTCACTTAGAAAGAATTGAATGTGAAACAGTGAAGATGACTTGTGTTTGGGAGAAGCTCATTTTGTTGACACAGTGAGTATTGGACGTTATCCCAAAAAATCTTTTTTTTTTATAGGGCGTCAATTTGAGTTAAACTGTCAATGGTTTCTATGGAAATGTAGATTCTGACATGAGAAAAGAAAATTTTAAGGAGAAAAGGGAGGCAAACGATAAAAGGAGGGCAAATGTTGCATAATTTTTGTTTCTAAAGAAAAAGTGGTATGAGTCCATGGAAGAAGAAACAAGGACATTAATTACGTTTTTAAGTAGAAGTAGAAATGAGGATGAGATTAACAAATTTGGAGTGCACTCCAAGTTTTATTCTCATTTTTTTTTTTTATTTTAGTACACTATTAATGAAAACAAAGTGAGTTGCACATTTTTAAACACATTCTTTGATTTCATCTTTTTGAGAAAGATAATCATAAATTTAATTATACCATTGTTTCATTGGAAAGATACTAAATATGGGTTTTAATGACACAATGTTATAGCCAAATTGAGGTTGGAGAGTGAAAAAATATCATAAATGTGAAAATGCCCATTTTTGAAAAGAAAAAAATGCAAATTTTCCAACTTTAATATTCTATGACAGTTTTTAAATGCTACAAATTTATGACATTTATTAACTGTAATTGAATAAAATTAATTATTATATTTTAAATAAAATAAAAATATATGATTAAATAAAAGACGAAACCCGTGCGTGAAACGATTTGCGTTCATCTTCTTCTCAAGCCCAGTCGCAGTCTTCAACCCTCAGAACGCTGCAACGCACGTCCGTACCGCGATCGCCGTCGTTGTTCTTAGACCGTCGTCCGTCGCACGCCAGTCTTCGACCGTCCAGGTGAGTTGCCGTTTGTACAACCTCGCACCCACGAGTGAAGTCGTCAATCGCCTTGCTCCGACTACTGTACTTTGGTTGCCGTCCACGCCGTCGTCGCTCCTGCCATTAATGCGACAGGTTTTTGTATTATTATTTTATTTTATTTTCTATTTCATTTTTCTTTTTAAGATAATTTTAGTATATATAACATACATTTTTATAGCATTGTCTTGATGAATTTTTGTTGGTTATTCAATTATGGATTAAAATTTGGTAAATAGAGATTAGAATCTTCATTTTTCAAAAGTATTAAGAATGAAAATGAATGTGTAAACTAAAATTTAAAGGAACAAAACAATTAAAAAATTAAAGGTAAGAAGATTATAATAAGAAATTAAACCATATATTATTGTCTCTATAATAATTATAAAGTGAAATTTACTAATTTCTATATAAGAGCTTTTACGTATATCAAAATAAATGAAAGAAGGAAAAGAGGGTTTTAATATTTTTAAATCGATTATTTTTCTTAGTTGAATGTAGAAATTCTAACTTTTTAGTCGAAGGTATACACTTAAATTGAACATTATAAACTCTAAGATTTTTGTAAGGATATAACATTACAAATGTAAGATTGGTGAGAATTCACATCTAACGAAAATACTAGGCAAATCAATTTTAATCCTCCATACTTTTTCTTCAAATAAATATAACTAAAATCAATTTAAATTTGAAAAACTTTAGAGTTGTATCACTTAAAAGATAAATAAAAAACTAATAGTTTTATATCAATTACGACCCTAAACTTTCATAATAGAATCAATTTAGACCATCCATTAAATTTTTGTTTTAAAAGACTGTAAATGCATCATTTTCACACGTGTATAAGATTTCTTTTGTTAGAGTTGTGATTGACAATGTTTATTTAAGTGGTATTGTAGTGGTCACCCTGAAGTGTTGAACATAATGTCTTACAGAATGTCTTTAACATGTGTGGGCTCTGACAGGCTGATGTTGGTTAAAATGCAATTTTTACAAATCTTTGAGTTTCCTTGTCAGGAAGATTTTCTTTGCGCTTTCTTCATGCGTGTGCTTCCTTCTCGATGATTCTCAAAATATTATTTGGAGTTTCCTTTGTTGTTTCGTTGCCGTACTTAAAAGAATGAGATGAGAATTATTAGGGTTAGCGATTTTGAATGTGTTAGAATCATTTGGTGAGAGTATCGTCGTCGTTCTACTTTATCCTTCTCCTTCAAGGTTGTGTATCCATGGGAGTTGCGTCTCACACTACGAATAACAAATCAGGCAAATTCTGATTCAAGAGAGAAAATCTCTAACTTAGGAGGAGCCTAAGTTCTTAGAGTGAAGAGAATTTTCATTCCAAGCAAGAAAGATACATGAAGCCAAGAGACAAAGTCTCCTATTTAGGAGGAGCCTAAGTAGTGTTCTATTGATGTACATCATCTTAGGGAAAACCTAAGATATTTTGAGTGGGAGTTTTACATTTAGGGGGAGTCTAAGTGTTCTATTAAAGTGTAAAGCTTAATGAGTGTCACCATGATAACAAGTGTTCGCAGATAAGTACATCGTTGTAATTGTTTTTCTTTGCATTAGTGGATTTATTTTTCTTGAGCACACTGCCCCTTAGACATAGGTGATTTTTTACCGAACTAAGTTACCAGCTCTTGTATTCTTGTGTCTCTCTCTTTACATTATGTGTTGCTACTCCTAGTGTCTCAGCATCTCATTTAACATCTGTTGTGTTGAAGTATTTACCTTCCTATTATTTCATCTTTAACAACAAAAATCAACATAATATTAGGGAGTAATACTAAAATCAAACTAATAACAACAACTTTTTCATTAATATAAGGGGCGGTTGGAAATATAACAATCAAGCTCAAAGTATTAGCAAATATAACACAATGTAAAAGAATTTACATATACAACAAAATTTAGATGCAGTTCTCGAAGTCTATCAGTGTAGACTATATCGCTAATAGAAATCTATCAGCGATAGAGTCTATCGCTTATAGATTTTGCTATATTTGTAATTCATTTAAAATGTTGCTATAAACTTAATTATTAGTCTTAGAATTGCTATTCATTGCAATTATCCTTAATATAAATAGTTTTTCATCTTATCGTCTTTGTCTATTTTTCTTTACTTGTTTAGAAAAAAAAATCACATGATACATTTTTCTTTACTAATTTGATATGATTTTGGGAGATGAAAAAAACCTATTTAGATGATTTTGAGTCAATTCTAAATGAAATCATGTGAAAATAGTTGTCAATCACTATCAATTGGTCTAAACGGATTTACTCACAAACTTTTAAGGTTTAAATCAATACAGTTATTAGTTTAAGGTTTAAATTGATTTTTTTTTTTTAAAAAAAAAACATTTCTAAACAAAATTCTTAATCTTAGGAAGAAAAAAAACCCAAATTAAAAAGCATTTTCGTGGTGCTCTAACTTCATGTACTAAAACCATTTAGAATAATGGAGGTAAGATACCTAACTTTCAATTTCATTAAATTACACCTTCTTTTTATCTAATAAATTGTACTTTTTTTATACAATAAGTTGCACCTTAAACTATGATAAATGTAACAACATCTACTTTTAACTTTTAGCATAATTTAACTGACATAAAAATATATACTATCAATTTTTATATTAGGAGAACTAAAAAAACATGTTAAAAAAATTATTAACAATCAAGTAGTAGGGTCCAACTCGTGTGCAATGTGAAATAGGAAACAAAATTGTCCATTACCTAATTTAACAGTAGAGATAGAACATTTTTTCTACAGGGTCGAAGCCCCGTGGGGACCCACCCTAATGAAGCGGGAAATGAGGGAGGGAGTAGGAGAAAAAAATTCCATTAGGATAAATGGAGATGATGATGCATTCTCCAATCTCGTTCTCTGTTCCATGCCCCATTTATTTTCATTATTTTTTTAAAAATAAATATATACACACACATATATACTAGCATATGTATATATTTGAATCAATTTAAACTCTTACATATGGATAATGATATTGTATGGATAAATTTATACGTTTGAACCATTCTTAAACTCTTTTGTATTGATAATTAAATAACTTAATATGACATTTTATTTTTTTCATTTGAGAGGATTAAGAATTTTTCATGAGAATTAGCCATTTAAAGGAGGATTCATAATGAATTAATCATTTAAATGAGGATTCATAGTGAAACCTAACTATTAAATTAAAAATTTTCTTAAAAGAAGCATTTCATTGATTTTTTTCTAAGAAAAAAATAAGTGGGGAATCCTCACCCCAATATGCACAACATTAAATGAAAAATTTCGCGAGGATAATGGAGAATGAAATGAAGGTGGGAATGGAGGACGTTCCTGCCCTATGGACATCTTTATTTGGTAGATGATTCAAAGAAAAGTTAATTGAGGGTCTAAATTGTAACATTTATGCAAGTTTGGAGTTCAATTTGATGAAATTGAAAGTTCAGGATTAAAATTAGGGGTGTTCAATGGATCAGGTCGAATTATGTTGAGGTACCTTTTAAAACCAACTCAATTGTTTGGATTGTAAATTTGTTCAATCCAAACAACTCTTATAAAATAATGAACCCAACCCAACCCAACCAAATCATAAAAAAATTTGTTTGGTTGGTTCGGGTTATTTAGGCCTCATTTGGTAACTATTTGGTTTTAAGATTTGTGTTTGTCTTCACACCAAATCTTTAGAATGTTTTTCATCATTCTTAAACAAACATGTGAATTCTTAGTCAAATTCTAAAAACAAAATAAATTTTTGAAAACTACTTTTTTTTAATTTAAAAAGCTTAGCTTGATTTTTTAAAATACTTACCAAAAATATATTACATATAACAAAGAAGCTCTAAGGTACAAGTAGTGTTTATAAATTTAAATATAAAAAATGACTAAAAAACGAGATAGTATCAAACGAGGCTTAGTTTTTTATTTTTATTTTTTAAAAAGTGAAATGTTATTTTTTAAAACATCAAACATAAAATTAAGATTAGCAACATGATTTTAATTTATATCATGAAAAGTTGACTTTCAAAGACATGAAATTTTATTTTTTAAAACTACTTTTTATCCATGTTTTCAAAAACCAAGTCAAAATTTGAAAACTAAAAAAAGTAATTTTTAAAAATTTGTTTTTGTGTTTTGAATTTGTACTAAAAAATGACAACCATGGTAAGAAAATGAGAGAAAATAGGAAGTTTCAAAAACAAAAAAACTAAAAATGAAATGGTTACCAAACGGGGCCTTAGATTTTTTTTTTTGGTTTTTAAAAATTAAGCCTATAAATACCTCTTTCATCTCTAATTTTTTTTTTGTCTTGTTGTCTACTTTTTAACAATATTTTTAAAAATCAAGCCAAGTTTTGAAAACTAAAAAAAAAAAAAATTTAAAAACTTGTTTTTGTTTTATTAGCTTCCCCTCCCTAATCAAGTAACCCTATAAACGAGTGCACCATTATCAAGTTTATCAATATTATACCAGTCAAGTGTATCAACAGTATAAAAGGATGCATCATTATCAAGTTTATCAACAATATATTAATAAATGTATCATTATCAAGTATATTAGTCAAGTGTATCAAGTTTATGAGCAATATAAACGTGTGCTTGATTGGCAAATTTATAAGTAATATATGAGTCAAATACATCATTATCAAGTATATTAGTCAAGTTTATCAATTTTATCAGCAGTATAAATGATTGCATGATCGACAAATTTATCAACATTATATCAGTCCTATGCATCATTATCTAGTATATCAGTAGTGTATCAAGTGTATATCAATAGTGTATCAATGGTATGTCAGTAGTGAGGACATTTACGACATTTTACATTTTCTATATGTGGGCTGAATTTCATGTTTGCCATTTTTGCAAATAAAAATTATATGGAGTACGAGCCTAATTAGTGTAATTTATTTTACTATTTTTACATATACCCCAATTATAAATGAATAATAAATTAATGAAAGTAATAAGTAGTATGACAATACTAGAAATTTTCTCGAAAAATTTTCCACGATTTATGCCATTCTTGCCATTTAAGAATTAGAGACATAACTTATAAAATAATATAAGATATTCAGATTTTTGAATGGAAGGAATCGATATTTATCCTAATACAAGAAGTTTTCCTTTTGTCATACCATGAACTTTAGTTTAGTTTTATTTTATTTTTAAATTGCAAGAACCACCTTAAAGTATAGTAGTAGTTACAATTACACCCTCAAACTTTCATTTATAAAAATTAGGCCCTCAAACTTAAATAATTGTATAAGTTTAGAGATCAATTTTTATCATTTGGAAGTCCAATTTTTACAACTATTGTAAGTTTAAAAATCTAAATTTAACACTTCTATAAGTTTGAGGGCCTAATTTTATAATTGAAAGTTTAAGAGTATGATTGCAACTACCACCATATTTCACATATAATTTTTGCAATTAATTAATTATTATTATTATTATTATTATTATTATTTTTTTGATAAAAAGGATTGCTTGAAGGCCAAGTATTTTGTTTTGCATATTTCAAAAAGAAAAAAAAAAAGAATTTTGTTTTGCAAGTTGACCCTTGGAATGTTGGACTTCTCATTTTCTATCCATTAAGTCAAAGCAAAGACCTTGTCCTAAAATTGGAATCCAACCGGCAGAATCTTCCTCCCCACAGCTCACTGATTCCTTTGTTTCTCTTTGGTTTCGTTAGGGTTTTCTCCATTATCTTCACCCTCAATCCCTCCTCCTTCTTCCTGGCTCCATTCCCATTCCATCGACCTCCATTAACGCTCTCTCTCAACCTGAAATGACGGTGAAGAATGAGAATGTTGACAAGGAAAAGTTCCTGGAGCAGTTTTTGAGAATCGGATTGGATGAGCGCACTGCACGAAACACCGTCGCCAACAACAAGGTCACTGCCAATCTTAATGCCGTTATTCATGAGGTATTCTCACTTTTCTCTCATCCCTTTTTAGTTTCTGCGATTTCTCAAACAAGTTAAATAATGAAGGCGATATGTAACGTGTACTGGATCGTTATATGAAATGGATTTATTGCTTTTCTTTAACTTAGTAATTCTGCTATATGTTGTCCTGATTTGCTTCATTTTCAGGCTGGTGTGCTTGATGGATGTGATAGGGCTGTTGGAAATCTCTTGTATACTGTAAGATTTTTCTACTACTTTTAAGTTCTCATTTACTTGTTTCATTCAGGGGAGATGGGTTTTCTTGAAGAATATTTTATTCATTTAATTGTTTCATACCTGTTTATAAGCATCCGCCCATTCTTTTTCTCATTTTCCTCTGAAGGGAACTATTTTATCTGAATTATTAATAGCTTGGCGTCGCATTTCTCTCCAGGTTGCAACAAAGTATCCAGCAAATGCACTTATTCATCGACCAATATTGCTGCAATATATTACCTCGAATAAGGTTTTCAGATGATGACTTCTTAAAGAAACAACCATCTCGAACATCATTGAAATACTTTCTTATTGTGTCATTGCTTGAATTTCCTGTTTAAGTTGCAGGATAATTGTAATCATACAACAATATGTGATCTTTTAGTATCTTATGTTACTTTGCAGGTAAAGATGCCGGCTCAATTGGAAGCGGCATTTTCTTTTTTTTCTGCTGCAGGACCAGAAATTAATTTAAATGAATTTGAAAATGCATGTGGTGTTGGTATGATAATATTACTTGTCATTTGGTTTCGTCCTTTAGTAGGATTGCACACTTATCGTTGGTTTCTCTTCATAGGTATATTCTATAACCTAATATCTTGATTATATTATATATTCATGCAGGTGTAGAAGTTTCAATTGGAGAAATTGAGCAAACTGTGAATGAGGTTTTTGAAGAACATAAAAATGAAATTCTGGAGCAACGTTATCGAACAAATGGTTAGTACATTTCTTGTAATTGAGATTTGAAATGGGATACCTCCGATTTTTTTTTTTTTAAAAAAATTATTATTTGATTTTTTTAACCTTCTATTAGAAGATATGTATTTTATTAAGCTGTTAAACCTTTATCTTTCTTCTGGATGAATCCTCTATCTTCCCAGTTCCCCCTGTTGCCTGTGTTTGTGTGTTTTTCTTTTCGGGGATAGGTTGGAATTACTCAATTTAAGATTGGTTAGTTAGTCTCTATAAGGAGTTCTTTTTGTGTTTTTATGAATTATTGTTTACCCAATATTAATTTCTCTTGCTAATAATTTTGTATTGACTCATTGCTTCATGTTGTTATGCAAGCACTTTTGTTGCTTTTGACATCAAATAGATTTTTCTTTGTTTTGATCTTCAATTCTTTTTTAATTGTTCTGTATATGGTTGTACTTCGAGACAACATGAATGGCCACATAGAAATGTTCTTTGACCCTTTAATAGATTGCATCAATCTGAATATATGTGTGTTCAGTTGTTACTCTGGGTTTCCATTTCACTTTTCTTATCATCTTGTATTTATTATATTATTATTTTTATGTCTTTTGCTTTTAATTTTTATCAAAAGGCATATCCTGGCATAGATCTAGCAGTTATATCTGGCAATGAAATAAATGAAGAACAAACCATCATAAGTTAACCCAATGGTCAAAGAGATGAGCTGTAAACCCTTTTATATTTAAGCTTTGGTAGCTACTTAGAATATTGAACTTCCGTTTGAGTTTTCCAATTCCAAATTTTTAGGCCAGGTGTTCCATGAAATTATTTAATCACTCTTTTACTTTCTGATTTTAGAGAGTGAAATTGTAGTAAGCACTTGCATGATGAAAGTAGGGGTGGAGGACAACAAATTTATTATAGGAGCAAAATTGCATGTAGGTTCTGCGAGTTATCTCTGCACTCTGCGGCAGTGTTTAATTGAAGATTGCATGCCAGTTGGTATTCGTATGCTGCCTGTTTTATGTAGGATGGAACGTTTCATTGCATTGCAGACATATATGATATAGATAGTTTGTATTTACAAAATCTATTGAAGTTAGTTCAACTATATTTACATATTACTTTTGGTTGTAGTGGGTGACTTGTTTGGGCAGGTACGGAAGAAGCATCCTTGGGCTGATCCAAAGATTGTAAAGGTGCTTCTACATTATGAGAATTCATTTTAGGAGTTTATACTATAATTACATCTGATAGGGCCCACTAGTTTTTTTTTTCTAACATTGTTTTTCCACTGTTTGTTTACCTTATGCTGACAGCAATTTATTGATTCCAAATTATTTGAATTACTTGGTGAAAGGACTGTAGCAGATAATGAAAAGATAGTGAAAAAGAAAAAAGAGAAGCCTGCTAAAGTAGACGTGAGCACATCTTTTGTACTGTTTAGTTCCTGCATCTATTTGAGTGATGTCTAGTCCTTTATACCTTATTTTCTGTTATAACTCTTGGCTCCTGTGCAGGATAAACTTGTTGCCACTGTTTCACCGAAACAGCCTCTATCTGAGGAAGATCTTAACCCATATTTAATATTCCCTCAGCCCGAGGATAATTATAAGGTAAAATAAATTCCTAAAGATACTTAGGGTCCGTTTGGATTGACTTTCTAAGTGTTTATAAACATTTTTTTTTGCACTTATAAACACTTGGGAAGTCAATCCAAATGGGCTCTTAGTTTCCTATAATGGATTATGGTTTTTCTTTTTTTAAATATTTTCTGTACTTTTCTCTTAGAAAACATATTGGCTGTTCTCATCTCTCCATACCAAGAAATTTGCATGAACTGAATTAGCAATTAGTAAATTTAGCCGTGAAGGATTTCCTGTCAATTAATACAATTTTTAACACAAGTTTTTTTCTTTACAAATTGAAAGGTTCATACTGAAGTATTTTTCAGTGATGGAACTACATTAAGATGTTGCAATACCAGGGAGCTGCTTGAAAAGCACCTAAAAGCAACAGAGGGAAGAGTTTTGACTCGCTTTCCTCCTGAACCAAACGGTTATCTCCATATTGGTCATGCAAAGGTAGTATCAGCTATTCTTGTATATGATTTTTCTTTTTCCACTTTCTGTCTTCAGTCTTTGACCAAAAACTTTCCTTTATTTGTTATTATCATTATGATTGATCAGGCAATGTTTGTGGATTTTGGCCTGGCAAAAGAGCGAGGTGGAGGCTGTTATTTGAGGTTGAATTTCTTTTCTTGCATTCTTTAACAATCTCAGCTTATCTTTTTTATTTGTAACTAAGTTTTTCATTCTTCTACCTTAAAATCTTTTATGGGTTCAACAATTTCTGGCCATTGATCATCAACATCATAATAGTTTGAACAATATAGTTGGCTGTTTTAGATTTGCTGCTGTTCCAATATGTGTGCTTGTAGGTATGATGACACGAATCCAGAAGCTGAGAAGAAGGAATATATTGATCATATAGAAGAAATTGTCAAGTGGATGGGTTGGGAGCCTTTCAAGGTGTAATTTTCGTCCACTTTGGTCAAATATTTGTTTTATTTGTTCTTATCTTGATACCTTTTGGTATTTGTTTGTTTATTTTTCAGATTACTTATGCTAGCGATTACTTCCAAGATCTGTATGAATTAGCTGTGGAGCTCATACGTAGGGGTCATGCTTATGTTGATCACCAGGTCATTATGCAAAGTGTGTTTTGTTTGTTTCTTTCCCATTTGAATTGCAGTGGGAGTGTTTGCTTCCTTTTAAGATACCATTTGTGAGGCCTCGATGTTTATAATTATCACGAGTTAATCAGTTTCCTAACTTTTGTGCTTGTGTCAGTGTTTTTGTGATCCATGATAACATTGACATCTGTTTGACTAAAGGGCATTTTCAATTATTGGTTTTAGACTCCTGACGAAATAAAGGAGTATAGAGAGAAAAAGATGAATAGTCCTTGGAGGGATAGGCCTGTAGCTGAGTCATTGAAATTGTTTGACGAAATGAAGCAAGGTCTGATTGAGGAAGGCAAGGCGACTCTTAGAATGAAGCAAGACATGCAGAATGATAATTTTAATATGTATGACCTTATTGCATATCGTATTAAGGTGAGTCCCTTCTTAGCCCGTTGATACACACATCTGAATTCTGTGGACACTGATACTTTATGTTGTAACTTTCTCATCCAGTTTACTCCTCATCCACATGCGGGAGACAAGTGGTGTATTTATCCAAGTTATGATTATGCACACTGCACTGTGGATTCTCTTGAGAATATAACACATTCGGTAAGTTTATCTTCTTGATATGCTTTCATTTTTTTAATTTTTTTTATAAGAAACGGTAAGCACTTCATTCAACCACCGAAACTTAACCTAGCGAGCAAAGGCACAAGGTGCCACTGCCCCGTTCCCAACAAGAGAAATTACATTAAAACCTTCCAATCTGAGTTGATGAAGAAAGTTAAGTTAAAGTAATCCATAAGAACTTATGTTGGTTACACCAGTTAGAAACTGTGAACTAAGTTCAAATGATAATCAAAACAATTGAACTCATCTGTAAAGATTCTACCATTTGTTAAGGTTCTAGCATTATTTCCTTCCATATCAATCAAAAAATACCCTTTGGAATAATGTTGTTCCAAAGCACTTTAGCCTTATCTTTTAAACCCCATTCGTTCAGGGATTTCACCATCCAAACATCTAGAAGGCGTTTGGCGCGTAGTTACGGGATTAAAAGCCTTGGAATAAAATGCTTGGGGTTTATTTGAGGGGGTTTTGAAGCCTAGAAATCATAAATGTCCGTGTTTGGAGTGCATGGTTTGAAAGCTTGGGTTTCTAAAACCTATGTTTGGAGTGTAGGTTTCTAATGTTTGGGTTTGGGTAGTTTGTTTGTTTTTTCCTGTTTTTTAGTGGTGGTTTTGTGAATTGTATAATTTTTAGTATGCCATGGATCAGTTTTTACGATGATTTTTAATGAAATGTTTAATCTATTCATTTTAAAATTAAATTTATATTAACTTTGTCTTTTATACCCCTGATTTAATTCGTCTACTCAATTGATGTCCTAAGAAAATTTAACATTCAATAATCCATCTAGCACAATTTCTCAATCTAATATCAACATCATATACCAAACAACGTAATAAGATGACATGTATGGTTATTTATAGGACATATACCTCCTCCCTTACCTTATATTATAACAAACAAACACACTATAAGCTTATTAATTAAAGGAACCACTAATTCTACACCTTTTTGTACTTTCCATGTAGAATTATGCTGGATTTTGGTCACTCCTACCTTCATTTCCTCCAACACTATTAGATTGATGTAGAAATTGTGTACTTGAATATGTTTCAACCTCATAATTGGTGTAGGGTTGGTTCATGGTTTTTTTAAATAGGTTTCAACCTTTCTTGGTCATGTTTCATAACCAAAATAGTGTTTTCTGATTATTGATGTTCGTCTAGCATAGTTCACTCTAGACAAATCTTCTAATTTCTTTTTGCTTTTCATGTGATTTGTTTGGTAACAAGCACAACAAACTAAGTCCCTCTTGCCATGTAAAGTCAGTCAAGTGTGGACAAATGGTTGTATGTTCTCAGTTGAGAATTTTTAAGTAAATAAAGGATGCCTATCTGAGTTTGATTTCGCAGCTTGCTTGCATAATGATGTTTGTTCATCATTTACGTAATTGATGGTCAGAATATGATATCCATACATTTTTTATTCTATTGTTTTCTGGCAGCTGTGCACCTTGGAATTTGAAACACGTCGTGCCTCGTACTACTGGTTATTGCATGTACTGGACCTTTACCAACCATATGTGTGGGAATATTCTCGCCTCAATGTTTCAAATAATGTGTTGTCGAAGTGT
Organism: Lagenaria siceraria; assembly: GCA_002890555.2. Taxonomy (NCBI): domain Eukaryota; kingdom Viridiplantae; phylum Streptophyta; class Magnoliopsida; order Cucurbitales; family Cucurbitaceae; genus Lagenaria; species Lagenaria siceraria. The sequence continues at coordinate 6,952,497 of CM016491.1, read as the reverse complement.
AAGGTGGGTGTGGCATGCTCTAAATTCATCTTTGAACAACGTAGATATTTGACCTTTTGCTACATCACTGACCACATGTTGTCCTTTGCAGTTAAATCGACTGGTGACTGAAAAATGGGTTGATGGTTGGGATGATCCTCGCCTATTAACACTTGCTGGTCTTAGGCGCAGAGGTGTTACATCAACTGCAATTAATGCTTTTGTTCGAGGAATGGGAATTACCAGAAGGTTGGAACTTGTTGTATGCCTAGGATATATGTGTGTGAAAAGATGTCAGTTGTATTTGGTGCTACATTTATTTTCTGTTGTTACCATAACTATCTGATGTCTTCACTACAGTGACTGTTCTTTGATTCGGTTTGATCGTCTTGAATATCACATTAGAGAAGAGCTAAATAGAACAGCTGCAAGAGCAATGGTTGTCTTGCAGCCGCTGAAGGTGCACATCTTTGATTGTTATTAGATTTCTTTCAATATATTTTTTGTTTGGTGTTTTTGATGAATTTTTTATGCTCTCAGGTCGTTATTACAAACTTCGAAAATGAATCAATATTGGATCTTGATGCCAAGAAATGGCCTGAAGCTCAAGGAGATGAGGCATCGGCCTTTTATAAGGTGGACTTGGTTTTCTCTTTATACCCTTCTATATGCATCTGGTGTTTGATGATTTATAAATAAAAAAAATCTAAGAACTTTTTAAGCTGCCGAGCAATTTTTAAAATTGATGCTAATTCAGCTTACTAAGGAGCATTTATCAACCAGTATTATGGTGATCCTTAAAATGTGAACCTTATCAATAATTATGTTTGATTTCTTGTAATTTTCCATTTCTTTCGTCGTCTCAACCTTTTTTCAGTGAATATCTCAAACTTTTTACAGTATTCTTATGTTGCAAGATTCTTATTACACGGTTTACACCTTGTTGATATTTTGATTTCTCGTAATTTTCCTTTAATTTTCAAGGACATCTGCTTTTCTCTGTGATATTTCTTATTAATATATTATAATATTGTTGGGACAGTTGCAAATATAACAATCGGATTCAAAGTATTAGCACATATATCAACATTTTTAAAAAATTGCAAATATAGGAAAGTCTATCAGTGATAGACTTCTATCGCTGATAGACTTTTGTAGTCTAAGTGGTCTTCACTGATAGACTTTGCTATATTTGCAATTTTTTAATAATGTTGCTATACACTTGGTTATTATCCATAAATTGCTACTCATTACAATTGACCTATTGTTTACACCATACCACCTTGTTCCTACCGGAATTGAATAGTTTTCTTTCTACTTGTCCTGTTCTTGCATTAGGTTCCCTTTTCCAATATTGTGTACATAGAACAATCGGATTTCCGGTTGAAAGATTCAAAAGATTACTATGGTCTTGCACCTGGAAAGTCTGTCCTTCTGAGGTAGTTAATGCTTGCAATTTCATTATGTTCTCATACAAACGCATGCCAGAAAATGATAATTTTCTTCTCTGGTTACAGATATGCATATCCCATTAAATGTACAGATGTTATCCTTGCGGATGATAAGGAAACTGTACTTGAGATTCGAGCAGAATATGATGCTTCCAAGAAATCAAAGCCAAAGGTTTATCTTGTTTGGCCAAACTTTTTTTATCGTTGAGTTTTTGATCTTCTTAAAGCTTGCAGTACAATAATCAGGGTTCCTGCTTATTTTTTATGCAGGGGGTCCTACATTGGGTTGCACAGCCTTCTCCAGGAGTTAATCCACTCAATGTGGAAGTTAGATTGTTTGACAAGCTCTTCCTTTCTGAGGTTGGAATTGCCCATGGCTTTTCTCTATGCGTTTGTTTGTTAGCCATGCATTTGTGTAATTTATTTTTCTAATTTCTGGTTTTTGCCATATCAGAACCCTGCTGAACTTGAAGATTGGCTTGCTGATTTGAACCCACACTCTAAAGTAGTTATCCCAAGTGCATATGCTGTACCAGATCTTAAGAATGCTGTTGTTGGGGACACATTCCAATTTGAAAGGCTTGGTAAGTTTTTTGGCATGCCTTAGTTGAATAATTATTTTAATTTTTTTATTATCACTATTGTTATTTTATTTTTTACATTTGTGCGAGAGTTCAATTAAGAATGATTAAAAAAAACAAAAGAAAGATTCAACAAAATACATTCAATTGTAGCGACCTTTGGATATGATATGTGATCTTAACCTCGTAAGTGAAATGGAGAATTGGATAGGCTACTTAAGAGAATTTTTCTTATTCATTTCTCACGTTTTGCTTTTGCTTCTGTTTTGACTTCCCTATTAATATATTTTCTACATTTTGTCAGGTTATTTCACGGTTGATAAAGACTCGACTCCTGAGAAACTCGTATTCAATCGAACAGTTACGCTGAGAGATAGCTATAAGAGCAAGTAAGTTGACAAGTAAAAAAAAAGAAAGGTGTTTTAGCTGCTAAAAATTTAACTATATAGATCGTATACGTCTACCGTTTGTCCATCATACATGTTAATATAGATTTTGTGGCTTGTATACACACTCAGACAAGTTTAATAGCTTTAATTATTTAGTCTCTAGCTCCCTCTGGTTCTTCATTTTGAAAGTGCCTTGATTTATTAGGAAATGTTTTACAAGTTAGGCTTAGGAAGTTATTCTATTTGGTAGGCAGGTTTAATAGGCTTTGCTTATTCCAACCTATAAGTTTGTTAACCCTACAGGCTAATCTCATGATAAAACTGTTAGCCATACACATTTGTTAAGATTTGAATATAGATTATTCTATACCTCCAAAATTTATTGGGCTGTTTAGATTAACTTAAAAAATTAATGTTTTTCAAAATTTCATTTTTATTTAAATACTTTTGATGAGAACATTTTAAAATAAAGATAATAATGGTTTTTAAAATCCATTTTAAAAAAGGAGACAAAGTTTCAATAAATGACTAAGAGGTCATGGGTTCAATCTATGGTGGCCATCTACCTAGGAATTAATTTTCTACGAGGGTTGTCCTGTGAGATTAGTCGAGGTGCGCGTAAGTTGACCCATACACTCACGGATATCAAAAAAAAAAAAAAAATTCATTAAGTGGTTGCTAAACACTTGTATTTCTTTTAAAATGACTTATTTTTTAAATTAAGTACTTTTTAAATGTATTCCAAACACACTTGAAATCTATTCAAACACGTGGATATGTTGATATATTCGTAAATTGAAGGGTTCGATATCGATATTAAATATTTGTAGATATTTTTAACATTTTTTTTATTAATGCCTGTAAAACATAAAAATGTTTATCAATTTAGTCTAATATGAATAGGAATACTAATAATAATATCCATAACTTAGTTTGAGAGTAAAGATAATTTAATTATTTATTTAAATAAATTTTATAAAGCTTGGGATTTATATAAATATCTGTCGATATCGATATTTTGTCAGTATAGATATTGACATTGATAATTTAATTCTTTTGCATGATAAGGTTATTTTTCTCTCTCTTGCTCTTTTTTTTATTTTTTTTATTATTATTGATTGAAAAAGATTTGACACGTAGAAGAGTTGACCTATCTCTAAGATTTCAACGTTATTCTATTTTATTGTAGAAAAAAAGCTATTATATTTTTTCTTTTTGTAAGTTTAAAATGATTTTAATCTTTAGATATTTCAGTTTGGTCCTTAAATTTTTAAAAGATATATTTTAGACCTTGAACTCTGAAACGATAATTACTTTGATCATTACCTTTATTTTAATCTTAACAAATTAGTAATGGAGCTTTGAGTATGTGTAACGTGTTCTAGCATGTTTTCAAACCAGGTAGATTTTGAGGGTAAGTGCATTGTGTAGTATTATTAAGGGTAGTAATGATGTATACAACAACATTTTTAAAGAATTGCAAATATAGCGAAATGTATTAGTGATAGACTCTATTGTTGATAGACCCTTACCAATGATATGGTCTATCACTGATAGATTTCGAAAACAAAATCTAAATTTTGCTATATTTAGAAATTCTTTTGCATTGTGTTATATCTTGAAATACTTTAGGTCTGATTGCTACATTTGCAATTGATTTGTACGGCTCATTTTGCTCATAGATATTGTTTCATGTTTCATGAGTATGAATATTAAATACTTAGAATTTAAATGTTTGGGTTTTAAACATCTAAGATAATTAATGTTTTTGATTGGATATGCTAGATAATTAGTGTTGGGAAGTTATATGTGTTTGATTTACCAATTTTGTATATATAATCTATAATTAAATAATTACCCATTTATATGTAAGAGAACAATTAATGTAGTTATATATTAATTTTGTATTATTTAATATATTGTTATGTCAATTAATGGTTTAATCAATTAAAATAAAATAAATAGATATCTTTATATCAAACGTTAATTAAACTAAATTAAATTATTTAATCTAATTCCTAAAAAAATTAAATTAATTAAAAAAATTAAGAATTAATAATATAATTTTATATTAAATAGTTAAGATAATATAAAATATTTCTTGTAAACCTATGATTTGGAATTTATTAAGTCTAAATAATAAATTTATATTTAGTATATTATTAAATTAATAGTAATGATTAATTGGTTTTACTTTTATTAATTAATTAGACTATATTTTTACTCTTACTTTTTAGGTATAAAAATTCTAAATAAGGTGTATTAGAAAAATCATGTCAACGTAGTTTTAAAATTCCATCCATATGAACCCATTTTCAAGATAAAAGAAATTTAAATGTTATGAAAACTCAAGGACCGAAAAGAAACTAAGTTATCTAACTGATTAGAGGTATATTTTACTAACAAAAGCGCTAAGGTATTAAACAATAATAAAATATATCTTAAATGATGAATATTAAGAAATATTTACAAGAAGGAATATACTTTTTTCCATCTTTGAGAAAAGTTATTATTATTTTTTTTTTTTTAACTAAACTTAAGCTTAATTATATTATTGAAAAAGTTACACTTTTAGTTTTTGGAATTTGACATTTATTTAAATTTGGTCTCTAAATTTCAAATTAAACAATTTAGTCCTTGATATTTAGGAAATATTCTTATTTTTGGTCTCTTTACTAACATAATCTATTAAATACTAATGGAAGATGTTGAGGTGACTTTTAAAATATAAAATAAATAATTTTTATAATTAGAATATAATAAAATAAACAATAAATATATTTCTCCTTCTCTTTTCTTCCCACAATTCTCATTTTCAAGAAAAAATATTTACTTATTTATTTTATTATATTTTAATCATAAAAATTATGATTTTATTTTTTAAAAGTTACTCAACACCCTTCATCAATGTTTAAAGGATTCCATTAGTAGAGAGCCAGAGCAACTGAGGCCGAGGTGTAGAGACCAAGTTAAAGGCATAGCAAAGGTCAAGGCTACCAAGGCCAAGAACCTTGTGTTGTATTTTCTTTAATCTTAATTCTTCTCGACCATTTTCCAGCAATAAGATATGTGAACCAATGTCAGCTTTTAAATATTGAATCTCCTTTAGGAACATCCTCCCTTTCTCATATTCTTTCTCTAGTTGCTCTGTCCATCTTTCTAAATTGACTTATTCTTTCTTGACATTCTCTGAGCGCCCTTTAATGATTTCTTCGTATAAGTCAATCGTGATTCCTTCAAAGCGATGGCCTTCTCTCGTTGCTCAAGCTCTTGGTACTGCGTCTGAATCATCTCTTGAGCGGAATAGAAGTAAGATTTCAAATCTCTCCATTGAAGACTAAAAAGAAGAAAGGCAAAAGCCTTCGAAAGCAACTGTTTGTGGGCTTTATATAGAAATTACTATGCTTCCAGTCCCCAAGTTTCACATGAGAAGAAATCTTGTCCATAATATATATATATATATATATATATATATATATAATGCAGAGCTATTATATACAAATAAAAACGATAAAAGGAAACGCTAATGTTAACTATATTGCTATATGTGTAAAATACAGTACTAAAACCAACTGAAAACCTTAGAATCCCAACAATGCAAAAGGTTCAAAAATCAGAGGATGGAGGAGAGTTATGAACGAAAATGGCAAATACTGTGTTCGCTTTTCACCAGGTCAGACTAACCTGCCAAGGTCGAGGCCGAGGCCGAGCCGATCTACAAAGTATCTTGTGTTGTATTTCTTTTAATCTTAATTCTTTTCGGCATTTTTCCAGCAATAAGATATGTGAACCAATGTCAACTTTTAAATATTCAATCTCCTTTAGAAACATCCCCTTTCTCATATTCTTTCTCTTGTTGCTCTGTTCGTCTTTCTAAATTGACTTCTTCTTTCTTGACATTCACTAAGCGCGATTTTTCTCATAATCAAACCGTGATTCCTTCAGAGTAATGACCTTCTTTCGTCGCTTAAGGTCTGAATCATACTCTAGGAATCATAATCAAACCGTGATTCCTTCAAAGTAATGATCTTCTTTCGTCGCTTAAGGTCTAAATCATACTCTAGGAATGAAGGTCATGCCAATTACCATTGAGCTAAGCTCATTTTGGCAGTTTTGATTTCTTTTCTACCCTATAGTTCTCATAGACTTAGGTATCGACACCATTTTTCTTTGTCTTGTAGGTCTACTCTTCCTCAAATTACAAATTTACTGTCACGTGAAGGCCAAGTGCATCTTTCACGTCCAAAATTTAGCATCAATAGTTGACGTTGTCTGTGGGAAAGAAAGTGTTCTATTGACAATATACATACAGTTTCAGCCTATTAAACAACTCTCAACATGAAGCAGTGGCACACTGAATGTGCAGAAGAGTCCGAGTTGAGGCTAAGGCAATCAATGTCGAGTCCGAGCTGAGGTTGAGGCCAAGGCGACCAATGTCGAGTCCAAGCTGATGATGATGCGAGCAATATCGAGGCTAAGAAGACCGAGTTGAAGCAAAGAGCAAAGGCCAAGGTTACCGAGGCGGAGGCTTGAAAACAAAGAGCAAAGGTCAAGGCGACCCATGCCGAAGCCGAGGAGACCAAGTTGAAGCGATGAGCAAATGTAGAAGTTATCAAGGCCAAGGTTGAGGAGACCAAGTTGAAGCAAAGAGCAAAGGACTAAAATAAAACATTTCCTATATATTATGGGATAAATTGTTCAATTTTAAAATCCAAGGACCAATTTGAAATACACTTCAAATCTTAGAGGCAAAAAAAAATATAATTTTACCTAAATTATGTTATAATAGACACACTTTTCTAGTTAGAAAAGGTATATTTTGAGAGATTTAGTATAGACATGATCACCTTTGCCTTAAAAATGGCTAATTATTTCAATAACTTTGATAAAACTAATTTACTACAATTAATATTGAGTCTCTAAAATTTCAAATCATATGTAAGAGTAAGAAAAGAAACCAATAAAATTTTCATACATCATCTCGAGAGTTTGACCTATTACCAAGTTTTCTGAAGAGGACAGAAATAGAATAAAAAAAAAATAATGATAAAGAAAAAATTCACATAAAAGAATTGATGATGAGTTAATAGCTTTAAAAAAAATGGCAAGAGAGAATATTTTTAATTTGTCCTTATTGAAAAGGCAATGAGTTGTGAAATCTTTACTTGGACCCAAGGCATGGTCTAATAATTAGTGATATGCCCCTCAAGTGACAAACATCTTACATTGAAAAGTCATTTAATAATGTGACTTTCTTTGGAGGGCTCTGACTTTGACTATAAATAGTATGTCGTTGTATTGAATGGATGATATATAATATATTTCATTTATGTGATTACAAGAAATGCTACTAAAAACGAGTCTCCAATGTTAATTTAAATATAGCTCAACTAGTTAAGACATAGACGGTCGTCTAATAGGTTTACAGTTCAAAGTTTTCCACCCCATAAATTATTGAACTCTTAAGAAAGTAAATCGTATCCAAAGAATAACATAAGTTTTATACAATTATGCTAAACACACCATTTCTATTAAAACTAACGGGATATTTTAGCATAATAAATATGGAATAAGAAAAATCATTTTATTTACATAAAAGTACTTAAAAGTATTTTTTAAAAATATTTTTTTGCAAACACTAGAATATATATATATATATATATATATATATATATAAAAGTTCAATCATATATAATATATATAAAAGTTTCAATAGAGATCATTAACCTATAAAGAGAAAAAAATGCACGTTAGTATCTATATTCTCTTAAAATTATTTAAGGAGGTTGGTGCGATGTGGTTGATAGTAATAATATAATTTAGATAGAGAAGAGAATCTAAAAATTTGGAGAATGATCGTCACAATGTGGCGTAGTGACAACCATATTGAATAACCATCAGTCAAATTAGGGATAAAAAACCTTTATATTATTATTATTATTCAACTTGAAATAGGGGTAAATTTTCTTTATTTTTTTATTCCCTCAATTTCTAATGTAAGCATAACTTAACTGACATACAGATATATGGACGACTAAGAAGTTTGTGCTTCAAATCTCCTACAGAAGTATTTATCTTTGACATAATTATTAGTTTTAATTCCTAAATTTATGAGTATAATTGTAATTTGTGGTATTGTAATAAAAGATTATGGGACCCCTTGTCGGCAGAGCCTCAAACTTTGGGCCCAATGGGTTTTTCCATTAAAGTGGGCCCACTCTGATTTCCAAATCTAAGTACGTCATTTCCGCGTTCGTTTTCCCATTAGAGGATAAAATAGTTTATTAAATAAAATAAATCCACTATTTTGAAAACTTCTTTTTTTTTAAGAATAAAATATAGTTTTATCATTTTAAGAATAAAAATTTAGTCAAGGTTGAAAGATGGTCACAATAAAAATGGCAAAAGTGAAATTTAAAATTGAGACTAAAGTGAGCTTATTAATAACTTATTTGAAAGGAAAATTTATAGTATTTTACTAAATTACGATAGTTCAGTTTGGACATAAACTCTCATGACTTTCATTTTGGAACTACCTAAAAGGTCGATGGCGACAATTGTCCTCATTTATATACCTATAATCATTTCTTTCTCTAATCAATGTGGGACCGACCTGTCGCACTCTTAATCTCCTCCCTTTGAAAAAAAAAAATTTACTTCTCCACGAGTGAGCTTAATAGAGTTATTACTTGCTTGCCACTCCAAGCTCATTACTTATGTTCGAGATTGTTGAGGATCTCACCCACACAGTTAGGTTTAGACCATGATTTTGATAATTATTGATAAAGACAATGGAGCCTCCACCTATCTCCATAATGATATGATATTGTCCACTTTGGACAGTAACCCTCATGGCTTTGATTTTGGAATCACCCAAAAAGTCTCGTACCAATTGAGATAGTTGTTCTGACATATATACCTATGATCACCCTCTTCCCTAACCAATATGGGACTTCGTTTACATTCCTACCAATGCTTTCAGGAGTGTTTTGTTGTATAGATTGTAGATTAAAAAATTGTTCAAAATGTGTGATATATATTTATAAACCATAAAACTAGTTGTACATTTGCGTACCCGCTAAATATTTTGTTGTATATAAAGTAATATTAATTGATGTGTGTACATGTTTGTGTGTTATGTATAACTATTATTATACATTATCATATAATTTATAATACATTATATAATACATATTTTAGTTTAACAAATTTGAGTTGAGTTTATAACATGAAATGCTATATTTATTAAAGTTTTTATCTTTCTTAATATCATTCTTCATTTTAAAATTTTAAATTCAATATCATGAATTACTATATTGATTTTAAAATTTATACTATTTGAATCACAGAATTTGAAAACAATGTTAAAAAATACATCGAGGTGGAAGCCAAGGCGATATTTGACGAAGTTCAAAAGCAATTGGACTAAGAAAAGGGTGAAACACAAGTTAAAACCACACGTCAAGGCTGAAGTTGAGGTCGAGATCAAGACTCCTAGTTTGATAAGAGGGGCATGTCCAATAATACATGCCCTGACTTTGGAGGAGAGGACAATTTCGGCCAAATACCCAAATTTTCCTAAGTCGAGGTCGAGGCTCCCATTTTGGTAAATGGGGCATCCCCAATGCATACCTAACATATGTGACTCAACATTCAACCTAGCTAATCCTATTAAGAACCCTAATTTGACTGTCTTAGGTCAAACTTTTCTTATGAATACATCATTACGACTCCAAGAGAAGTAAGTCAATTCTCACTCTCAAATCTTAAATCTTCCATACTATTTCACTCTCTAATTTAAACATCAGAGTATGTAGAGGCAAGCATCACGTCGGTTTGCATGTTTTTTTTTCTTTTGCAAGTGACGTTCTTCCCTCCTCCAAATAAATTTACATGAAGATCAGTACAAATGACGTAGAAAAAAAAAATTCTTTATATATATAAATGGTGCTAGGTGGTAGTAAATAAATACCTTGACGTCAGTACGAGTACGAGTTTTAAACTTTTGTAATTCCAAAAAAAAATAATAACAATAAATATTCCGTAAAAAAATATTAATAAAGCTCCATTAAGAAAGTATTAACTTTTAATTCTCTAATGACAAGAATCAGCCGCACGTGCCAAACTTTGTCTCACTCTGACAAATGAATCCAAGGATCATACGTGTACACGTGGCGCGTGGATGCAACCGATCTTACAGCGTGTACAATCCGCAGGCCGTTAAAACTTTCAACTAAACTAACTGCCGTTTATTTAGTTAATAATAATTATTTTTAATATCCAACCTGCCGTTTATGCAAACGTGAAATATTGGGGTCCACGCCTCACGCGCCTCCCTTGACAATCAATTTGCCACCACTGTTCACCATCCACCTGGCATTTTCGGTGGGCCCCACCTTGGCTGATTTTTCTATTTTTTTGCCAGTAACACACTTTGACACTTGTATCAAATCTATTCCAATAGTTTTATACATTATTAATTAATATATTTATATTATTTAAGAAAGAAACAGTCCATTTATACTCTAAATTATTGAGAGGTTTAAGTCTATTTCTTGTGTGACTTAAATTTATACCCTATATTAAATTTTATAACTTAAATTTAAATTTTTTTTAAGGATCTCAATTTGTACTCTCTGTTAATGTTGGAGAAAATTAATATATAAAAACTGAGTATACTAGCAAACTGATTATACCTCAATTAGAAATTAGAAACAGTACACTCAATATATAATATTCAAACTCAGAATGGTATAACAAGGCTTAGATATGGAAATAACCATAGACTTGAAAAAACCTCAAAACCTTTGAAAATTCAAAATGTAGTCGAGACACGTTTCTGATAAGCGTTATCCTGAAGACAATTATTCGATTTGCACAGGCTGCAAGCAAACTACAATGATCGTCCCAGCAGTATACTATGATTAACTCCGATAGAATTGTAACCTTGAACTACTCGAATTTGATAGAACTCTTGGATACTTGCTCTCAACTCAACTCAAGATGAAAAGAAAAAAAGAATGAGGAGAACTATTCAATTTGAAGTGAGATGCTACAAATGAAGAAACAAGTTACTATTTATAGGCTAGCAACTTAGTAACTCTCCAAAATATAAAATGAAATCAAATAAATATAAAAATTAAAACATTTGTCAAAGTTAACTCAATTATTGAGTTGTTACTTGATCAAAATCAACCACAACTTATTCAAATAGAAGAAATTACAAATTTAACTTTCATACATGTTAAATTTATATATGAAACATTATCTTAATTTGATGGTTTCAATCCAATTTAAAATTTATAACAATGAATTTAATCTACACAATTAAATCTCTTTTTATGTTTCAAATATTACAAAAGTTTCACTTTCTTTCCGGCTAAACTTATAGTTGTTGGTGTCTCATTTATCAATTTTATCAATATGATTGATAATACATAAAAAGTATATAGAAAAGTTTTTATATTGTAGACTACATATTTCTTCATTTTAAGTACTCGTACATTGTGTGGGTTTGGGATTTAAATTAAAAAGTTTTTTTTTTTTTTTTTTTTTTTTTTAAAATAGAGATGTAAAAAGATATTCACATGGTCAATTATTTTGTTTTATTTTATGAAAATAGAAAAAAAATTGTTTTCATTCCTTAGACAATAATGCTCTAAAATTTCAATTTGGCTAGTGAGGCTTCTTGTATTATATATGATCATAATTCTATTTTTAAAATTTAAAATGCTTGTGGTATTTTCTTTAGTTTAATTCTTTTATTTTATTGGAAAGTCATTTTCTTGTTAAAAAGACAAAAAAAAAAAAAAAAAAAAAAACTTTTTTAACAAGGACAATTTATATAGGAACGTAATCTTTTAAAAAAAAGTACAAATATTTTATCTTAATGCCATAAATCACATCACTTTTTTTTGAAAGATATTTACCTATTGAATTAAAAAACAAAAAGGAAAATGCCACCATAAAGTTAAATCCCTACTCGACCATTTCTTTCCTTTCCTTTTTTTTTATTTAATTTTTAATTTATAAAAATTGTCACAAAGTCTAGGTGGACCATTCGAAAACGATGCCACGTGTCAATAAGCAAAAACATTATAAATATTTCACCAAATAAAGCGGAATAAATTTCCAACCAACCATATGCATCCACAAATCATAATATTATATAACATTACAAAATAAATCTCAGTTTTAATTACACATCACTACACTGATCACCCCCAAGGAAAATACTGGGAAAATTACATAAACATTTTTTTAAAAAAGAAAAAGAAAAAGAAAAGAAAAAACTATATTTTGTTTTTTTTTTAAATAAAAAAAATAAATCAAAGTTTCTGTTTCTATCCGCCAGTCAACTGGAAGCTTCATCGGAATCTAATATTCTCCGTCGACGATTACCACCGGCGGACTCCGGCGACGACAGCGACAAGCCACTCGATGCATCCGAAACCTTGCTTCTTGAGATTGTGGAAAAAGGTGCGGTCACCGGCGGCAGGCGGCGTGAGCATGGGCTGAAGGTAGGCCAAGGCGGCGTGTTTGACGAGGGGGTTCTTGATGGGGAGTTCGTCCCAGGCGGTGGCGACGGCGGCGGAGGGGGGCGGCGAGGGGGAGTCCGAGAGGAGGTCTTTGAGACTGGTGTAGGATTGAAGAGGGGTCATTTCGATGTCGGAGAATTCCAATTCCGATGAGCTGAGAGGACGGTTGGGAGAGAGGAAAGTGGGAGAAGAAGAATCTTCCATGACGGAGATCTGAGGACAGAGAAATTAAAACTGGAGATTTGGAGAGAGAGGGAGAGACTGTGTGATTTGGTTGTACAAATAATGGTGGGGAGGAAGTTGTGTTGTGAGAAGTGAGGGGGGATTTGATGGAGTTTTGGAGAGTGGAACCACGCGCTTTTTAGGAGCGTGGGAGTTGATTAACAAAATACCACAATCTAAATCATAATCACTCATTTAAAATGTCCAACTCTTACTTTTACCAAAATATCAATAGAACATTGATGGCAATTAAGAGTGATAATTGGTTTAGTTTTATCGATTTTGGAGTCAACCAAGAACCAAACTAAACTAATTAGTTTTATAAAGAAGAGATTCAAACCGATCTAATTAAGAACAAAAGCATTGGATTAGTTTTTATTTAGTTCGATTTATTATCGGTTTGGTTTTCGATTTTGACATTTTCTTTTTTCTCTTCCAAAATTTAATTTTTATTTCTAATTTTATTTTGAATTGGTTATTTTTACTAATTTTAAATTAAAATTGGGTCTATTTTTTTTTTATAGATTGAAATTGGACATTTTAATTTTTTTTCTTGATGCTTTCTAAATAAATATCATATACAATACATAATAATTGATCTTTTTTCTGAACAATAAATATCTATGCACCATAATAATTAAAACACTAGAGAATAGCTAATATTGTTAGAATTTATTTTTAAGAGTATACAATCCCTCGGTTTGGTTCAGTTTTGATTGGTTTTTCTAATCCAAAATCCGATCCGAACCAATATTTTTTTTTGTTTTCTTCAAATAAAAACCAATATGTCCAATTTTATACTAAAAAACCAAACCAAACCAGTGGATCGATTTGGATTGGTTTGGTTTTTTGGTTTTTCGTAATACTCCTAACCGCAATTGATATTTTTGAGAAAAATTATAAAAACAAAGAAATAAAAAAATATTGAAATTAGTAAATAGATATTTTGCGCTATTTAGAAAAAGTGAAAATATTCATTACATATATTATAGTCACATTAGTGACATTTTGTTATTTATGTTTTCGTGTCTCATGGAGTTTTTAATGATATAATGAAAATGTTGATTCACTTCTCGTGTCGATATTGAATTCATGGAAATGTGAAAATGTTGATGAAAATTTAATATCATGATTATAATTAAGGTCTCATTTACCTGTCTGCAATGGTATTTTAGAAAAAAATATTTGTAAATCACATCCCATTACGATTGAGGGTGTTTACTAAACTCTAGAATGAAAATAAAATGTGGGTCATACCATTTCTTTTATTATGTTTCGTCCTGTGTAATCTGATTACACTTAAAATATATATGAATCTAATTATGATTCATCAATTACATGAGACACACACTCGTCATAATTATGGTTAACTTATTTTCTATGTTTTAAGCCAAAATCGAACACAACTTTATAACTTTAAACGTGTCTAACAAACCCTTTTAAACTTTTAATTTTGAGTCTAGCAAGTTTGGAATTTTAATTTCTCTATTAAATTCCAATCATATTTGATATTCGTTGATAAATACAATGATTCTATTAAGCAAATACAATTATATCTAATAGATATGTGAATTTTAAAATTTTTAGCATATAAAAAAATTATCTATAAACTTTTAATGTTTTTGTTTGTTTAGTTCATTAACTTAATAAGATTTCAAATAAGTTAAATTATACAAAATACTTCTAAAAATTTTAATGGCATAGCTAACATGTAAAAAAAAATTGGAACGAATACGTTTACATAATTTAAACTTCAACGATTATAGAAGACTCTGGTAAGGTTACTATTTTTTTTAACTTAAAGTATATCTTTTAACATCTTTTACGACATCATTTACATAATCAAATTTTCACATTAACAATAAAATCTGTTAGCATAAAAAAAAATCTCGTAAATGATATCATATATATCTTCCAATTTATTATACTTTAATTTTGTCTCAACAATCATCCATCATTTTAATATTTTTTTAAAAAAATCTAGGAACTAAACCTCAAGTTTAAGGGGTGCCATATATGTCTTCCAATTTGGAGATATTCAAAATGTATTTAATTTAAAACAATTTCAAAGTTCAAAGATTAAAATGAAAATTTTCAAAGTTCAAAAATAAAATTAAAACCTAACTCAAAGTTCGAAGGTATTTTATATTCTTTAACCTTTCAAATATGTCATTGAAAATTCCATTATGATTTTAACATGTCATTGACATTAAAAACTGCCACTTAGTTTACCATGATCAATTGAGATAGTATACTAATGCCGATCAAAGCATATTTTATTGGTTAAAAATACTAATTACTATCTCGAACGATCGATGGTTTGATTCCTCACTCTACTATATATATTAATCTTTAAAAATCTAAGATAGAACAACGTTAGTGATTATTTTGGACCAAGAGTTACAAACCTGAAAGAGATACAATGGAAGGGGTAAACTCGTGTGAGGATCTCAAAAGATGCATGAAACGGAACTAGGAGAAGAATAGACAAGTGAAAGAAAAAAAATTGGGTCGAGAGGCCCAATAAACCCACCTCGGAGGCCGAGGCCCAGACCAATTCCTACTCTTTGGAGAGATCCACTTCCCATGGACCACAACCTTATTTTACATGTCGAAGCCCGAGCAGCCCCTCTGAGTCTATTTGGAATAGGTCTAGAGGAACCCTAAGTAGAAGACCATGACACTACGAAAGGTAAGTTCATTTTTTTTCCTAAAAAAGCTTGCTCTGACTCTTTGCTAGGTGACTAACTTTGACATCAAAGTTTTTGTGGCAGGTACCACACCAATGTTCTACTTCTATTGTTTTGCAGGTGATCTCTTCTCCTCTAAATTACAAATCTACCGTGTCAGTGACATATAAAATTTAGGTGAATTCTCCATATCTGTCTCAAAACAAAAAATCTCTTTATCTAAATTTTGTCATCAATAAACAAATCAATTAATAATGATTTGATATAACATTGACATAATAGATCAATAGACTAAGCTAATTTTTTTTAAATGACGGGCAAATAATATTAAGTACCATTAAATGAGAAAATTTTTAAAAATAAAAAAATAAGAGAAAGTATTTACACTAGCAAAATTTTTAGATAGTTATGATAGACACCGATAGAAATCTATTAGGGCCTATCAGTGAGAGAAATAATAGAAGTCTATTAGAGTCTATTAGTAATAGAAATGATAGAAGTCTATCAGTGTCTATTAATGATAGAAATGATAGAAGTTTATCACCGATAGATGCTTATAGAAGTCTATCAATTCTATCCGTTTTTTTTTTTGCTATTTTCTGTAAATAATTTGACATTTTTTCTAACGATAAAAATTTCACTTTTAAAATTGGAATTTTCTGGTTTGTTTACCCTTATTTCATTTAACTAGATGGTTTTTTTTTTTTATGTCATTCATTATGATGTGATGTCAAATTGTTATTTATTAATCTAATTATTATGCACATCAATGTTAATGACAATGACAATTTTAAGTAACAATGTTAATGACAAGAACAATTCAGATTAAAATTAAAAGCTTAATGATATAATAAAAAATTTTAAAATTTGAGAAACCACATAAATACAATCATCAAGTTCATGGGTTAAATTTCTTTTAACCTGTGTACAATTTTTAAATTTTCTTTTCTATTTTTTGAGAAAGTTTAAATATTATCTAAGTATCAAAGTTTTAGTTGCTCTCTCACATTTGTCATTTTTTTTTAAAGAACTCTCACATTGTCATTTTTTGTTCTTTAATAAAAATGCCTATTTATCATTATTGTTGACAATAATCTAAATTTCATGTATAAATTAAATTAAGTATTTGCACTTTTTCTTTTATACAAACGCTTTAAGAATTTGAAGCGTAGGAGTAACGTCACCAATAATATACTTTACAAAGTATTGAAATTCATCTTAATCGATCTTTCTATATTTTTAGACGTATTTCTCGAACTTTTCGTTCTCATTACAACATATCGAACATTCTTTAAACAAGTGGCGGATCTAAATGTTAACACATGTCATGTTTGGTGAGTTTTTATAGACAAAAGAATTAATATCGGTCGGTAAGACTCATAGTGTTAAATTTATAAAGGAGTGGGTGGCTAAACTTTAAAGTTATTTAGTCTAATTTGTATATGCATGTATTCTTTTCAATATTTTTAATATAAAAAGTTGGATATATTATAATACGTGTCTAAATAAGAAGTGATCTCGTCTCAATGTAAAGATTAGAATAAGATGTAATTGTATTTGTTTGGTGATATGTTTAAAACAAATGTTATACAGTTGGATTTGGTTTTATTTTGGTATAATTGTTTAATACGACCAAACATTGTGCTAATACTCTATTTTATGTCGTAATCATTTTGATCCCTTCCACATATATAGTATATACATACACATATACATATATACATATATTAGGGGTGATAGTCGATTCGGTTTTGTTAGTTTTGGGGTCAACCAAGAACCAAACCAATTGGTTTTATAAAGAAGAGCGATCCAAATCGATGTCCAATAAAGAACAAAACCAATAGATTGGTTTTTATTTGGTTCGATTTTCAGTTTTGGCATTTTCTTTTTTTCTCTTCTAAAATTTAATTTTTATTTCAAATTTTGTTTTGAATTGGTCTGTTTTACTAATTTTAAATTAAAATTGAGTCCATTTCTTTTTTTATAGATTGAAATTGGACACTTTTATTATTATTATTTTTTGTACTTTTTAAATAAATATCATACACACTCCACAATAATTGATCTTTTTTTTAAACAATAAATATATATGCATCATATTAATTAAAACACTAAAAGATAATTGACATTGTTAGAATTTATTTTTAAGAGTATACATACCCTCGATTTGGTTTGGTTTTGATTGGTTTTTCCAATCAAAATCTGATCCAAACTAATATTTTTTTGTTTTCTCCAAATAAAAATCAATATGTCCAATTTTATATTAAAAAATTAAATCAAACCAGTGGATCGATTTGAATTGGTTTGATTTTTCGATTTTTGTAACACTCCTAACATATACACATATATGACTATATTTTCTTTCTTTCTTTTTTTTTTTTCAAGGAAATGGAAAATCAGCTCATTTTTATATTAATATGTTACTGATAATATATATATTTGTTACTATCTAAGTTAGAAAATGAAGATTTATATGGGTTTATGTTGACTTTTTAATTAAATATATTTTTTGTCACACAAAATTATTGATAGGCAAACATTATTGTGATTATAGGTTTTTGCATCAATAATGTGTGGACAAGTGTTTTCACCTATTCCACTCATATATATATATATATATATATATATAATATGTAAACTGATGGTTTTTTTTTTTTTTTTTTTGGATTGATCAAGGAAAGAAAATTGAAAGAGATTTTTTTTATAATAAAAAAGTGTTATTTAATTAAATTGCATATATATTTAAATAATAAAATGTTTTACTTGGTGAAGAATATATTAATAAACACGTGTATATTTGATATTTGGGGTTATAGATAAGTATTTAAAAATCCTTAGATTACCATCTTACACGTTTTTGAATGAGACTAGAATAAAAAATTAAAGTCTCCTTTGATAAATCATTAGTTTTCTATTTTTGGGGTTTGAAAAATTAACCTTATAACCACTATTTTCAAGTCTTAGGTCACTTTACTAGTTCATAATGAAAATTAATATAATCGTAATGAGATTCTATTGATAGATCAATCGAAAAGCCTAAATCGCAAAGGTAATTGGATTGTTTTTTATCACGTTTACTTAGAATTACCTGTCATATTTTACTTTTACTGTTACTGTTATCGTTACTGCTTGACCCTAACGGTAATGTGCATTAACGATAAAGGTAACAATAAATGTGGGAGATTTATAATTTTCATACTGTTACAGTAACAATATCTGTAACTATAACGATAATGGTAGTGAAACCTACGTAATTTTTAACTACAATCAGATTGAGCATTCCTTGTTCCTCAATTAGATTACGCATTTTGATTACAAATATGGAGGTGGGTCTCACATTTCATTACGATTAAGAAATAAAGGTAAACAACAACAAACGTAATCAACTTGGACCCATTTTTCAGATTACCATTGATGGATTACGTTTAATCTGGGGTAAACGTGGTCTTAATTTCTTTGTTTTCTTTATTTTGTTATCTACTTTTTAAGAGTGTTTTCAAAATCCAAGCCAAGTTTTGAAAAAGGAAGAAAAAAAGTAAATTAAAATTTGTTTTGGTTTTTTTTAAATATGACTAAGAATTTAAATATTTAATTAGAAAAGATGAAAACTATGATATAAAAAAAATTGTGAGAAAACATGCACAATTTTTAAAAGCAAAAAATTAAAACTTCGTTCGATAAAATGAATTTATATTTAGTTTCTTATTTTTGAAATTTATGTTTGTTTTGTTTCAATCGTTGAATTATGAAAAATTTCAACTAAATACCTCACAACTACTCCTTTTAGATTTTTGAGTGGGTGAGCAAAAGAGAATCATATAAGAATAGAATGTGGACTAATACATAAGTAAAGCCACATGTAGCCAAAAAAAAAAAAAAAAATGAGCCCAACCCAAAGAAAGTCTCACTATGCCTTTACAACTTTTTATAGGAATTGTTTCTATGTTTTAATTTTAAATTTGTCCAAACATAAACTTATAGACTTATTTACTATTGGTAGGATTTAAATCATGGATTAAATATGGAAATACGTTTAAAGAATTATAGTATTAAACTTACATTGCAACTTACATTACATTATATCAAAATATTATATTGTGTTTATGTTTAATGTTATAATTTTATATCCTTATTATGTTATGTAATGTAATGTAAATTTAATGCTATAATTTTTATATCCACTTTATTTTATAATAAATAATTTAAAATTATTTTGTATGTAATGACATATTTTCATAAAGTTTTCCGAAATTTCAATCGATATCGATATTTCGAACCTTAATTGTAGTTTTATTTTATTAAATTTGTGAAGTATGTAATATTTAAAGAGAAAACTACAATATGATATAGTAAAATAAATTTTAAATTTTAATCAGTTGTCATCAGTTTATTTAATATTTTTATTTATTTATTTTTATGTGAATGGACTTAACATAATTGTTTTATTTACATAAGTATTTTCAAATAAAAACAAAAACAAAAACATTAAATTATTTATATATAATAGTTTATTATTTTGCAAATAAAATGTTTAAATACATAATATTTTTTAATTAAATTTAATCTTACTAAAAAATGAAAAGAAAATGTATGATATAATAAGATGATAATTACAAAATAAAAAAGAGTGATTATATTTCCCTTAGAAATAAAGAAAATAGATTTCTAAAAATAATTTTAAAAAATTGCAACAATGGTACTATGTGAGTCCCTTAAAAATGATTATTCCAATTTTCAAGAACCTATTCACTAAAGGACAAACAAAACTACCTTATTTTTTTAAAATAGTTTAAAAATCACCAATTGTTTTTCAAAATCACCTCCATTTTCTAATTAACCCATGTATTGGGAATATTCTTAGAGAAATGATTAAATAAAAATACACAATTTCCCAATTCTTCTCTCTCTCTCTAATAAGGTCTAACATCATGTACAATGTAAGTGTCTTATCTAGATTTCTTCACTATCCAAGTAAGAATCACATGATTGCAACAAAAATGGTTCTAAGATATCTAAAAGGCACATTATCCTTTGGGATCAAATTTAACAAAGTTGAGAGTTTTGAGTTACAGGGTTACCCAAATAGTGATTGGGTTAGATCATTAGATGATATGAAGAGCACTTTTGGGTATTGTTTCACTTTTGGCTTTGGGTGTTTCTCATGGTGTTCAAAAATGAAGATATAGTGGCTCAATCAACTACAAAAGCTGAGTTCATTGCAACAATTGCAGCAATAAACCAGGTTGTAATTGGTTGAAAAAGTTGATGCATGACTTACATCTAAAAGCAAGAAGAGAGTATGAAGGTGTTTGTGGATAATAAAGCCACTTTAGCTATTTATTTGAATCCATTTTCATGTAAATTCCACATATTTTAAGATAAAATATTATGTTTTAAGAGAGATATGCATAAGGAAGGAGAAATGCAATTGGTTCATTGTAACTTAGAGGAGCAAATAGTGGTTATCTTCATTAAGTCTTTTAAAGTGAGTGTGGCTCAAAGAATTTGGAAGTCAGAGTTAGGAAGTAGAAGTGTTGAACTCCACTCCTTGTTTGGCCCAAAAAGTTGGTGGGTCCCACTACTAAAAAATATCGACTTTATATCTTATCAACCTCTTACACTATAGGCCCTAGGAGTTTACAACTCCTTGGGCTTCATAACTTCTTACTCCTCACTATTTCACTCCTCACTCCAAACACCACTGTTAATCATTTTTAAACTCTTAGAAGCAAGTAGAGTGTTTGCAGCATTTGAGCAAGGAGGAGTATGTTAGTTAACTCAAGCTACAATTTTAGTTGTTTTGGATTAGCCCAAGGTCCTAGTTTCTAGTTTCTAGAGAAGTGTTAATAGATGGTTAATTTAAGTATCTATATTTGAAGTTAGGTGCAAGTTTTGTGGAGTTGATTAGTGGAGTCTGTTATTCAACTAAAGTTATTTTTAGCATGTAATTAATATTGGTATTTATTGTAAAATGTGATTGAATAAAAATACACATTTCCTCAATTCTCCTATTTCTCTTTAATAAGAACAACAAATTGGCTGAAAAATCTTTAAAATTTTGTTGCTGAAGTGTGTACATAATCGATAAGAATAATTTGAAGTCTATCAATGATAAGGTTTTTATCAACCGATACTCTTAAGTGTGAATATAGATTTGAAATGTGTTATTAAACTTTGTTGCTGCTCTTAGTGTGAATATAGACTTGGAATGTTCTTTACTTCAAGTTGTTGTACTACAAGGTTTATAATGTAAATAAGGAATGTGTGAAATAAACATTTGATCTTGAAGGCTTGAACTTTATTGTTCTTTTCAAGTTGAGTTGTTTTTGAAAAGAGATTTCATTGAAGTCTATCAATAATAAGCTCCTATAACTGGTAAACTTGAAGTGTATTAATAAGATTCTTCTGTCAGATGGTGAGGAGCCTTTTGTTACATTATGTCTCCATAGTGGTTATTTTGCATGGAATAAAAAGAAGTTGTAGAATAATTTGTCAATATATTCAAGGTAACACAATTTTTTTGTTTATATAAATGCTCCAATTTTTCCTTGATAGTTGCGTCTACACATTTTGTATCATGAATGTAAAGAAGTGTCTTGTCCGTGAATGATCAAGATAGAGAATTTATATTGTCTTTTTACTTTCTTACATTCATAATGATAAGTTGAGTGATGTAAGTCTATCATTGTGTGTCTTTTTTTCCTTTTCTTTTTTAATACATCAAAACATTAAAAATAAAAAAACAAACAAACAAACAAAAACAAGCAAACAAACATAACGGGAGCTCACATTAACTAGACGGTTTTAATCATAAGGATTTTCTTGTTCATTTTACGCTCATAAAAGCTCCATTGGATATTTAGGTCAATCTTCCATAATAATCACATATTGTAATTTCCTCTTTAACGTCGATGCCACTTCATGGGCTAATATTTATTGCTTTTGGCTGCCAACAATGCTAAAAAAAATTGCAACTTTCAAAACAAAATAAAGAAACAAATTTATTGTCCAGCAAAAGGACAGAGTTATCAAGACTCGATAGTTCTTTGTTTCGAACTATAACAAATTTGAAGACTAGAGCTATCAATCACGCTCGGTCATCTCTCTGCAAGATAATTTCTATTTAATTTATATTTCATCCTATCGAATAGAACATTGATATATAAGTTGCTACCATTGTTGTTTATACTATAGACAAATATCATGCATGAATCTATAAGTTTATCTATATGTATATAGATCCATTGTACCCCTTTTTGGGAAGTAAAAAAAGGATTACCCTCAATCCCATGCATACTAAAGTATTAAAAGAGTAAAAAGTAATATAGAATCAGTTGACTTACGGTAAAATTTCTCCCTGAAACATTGCATCAAAGGGGATCAAATGACTTGCTTCTCCCAAAATCAACTACATTCTTATTTAACAAGTTTGCAACTCGAACTAAATTTGTTCCCACCAGGTCCTAGAAACTGAATGCACAACTGTAACCAGAGAAATCGAGAGTAAAGGACAAAAAAAAACACGTACAAAGATTTAATTGAAATAAGGGTATAATAAGAATAAAAATAAAATAAATCAGGAGATTGGAAAGAAATTACTATATTTGCAATTCTTTTAAAATATTGTTATACCTAATTATAAGCCCTAAAATTGCTACCCATTAGATATCATGTGTTGAATCTCAAAACCAATTGACAATAAGAGGAGTACGTAGTCTATGTATCATATAAACATCATGAGGTCTCTTAATTTTTTCAATGTATGATGATCCTCAATTGTCGTTGCCGAGATGAAATATAGAAAAATGATTTAGGAAGGAAGATTTAGAAGATTTAGAGACTTAGGGAGAGAAAGGAATGAAAGAAAATATTAAAAAAAAAAAGTTTGAAATGGGTTGTAATTATAAAGAAAAATTACTATAAACAGAAAAAATATCAAACTATTTACAAATATAGGAAAATTTCACTGTCTATCAGCGATAGGTCGCGATAAAATTCTAAGACAGTAAATTTTTTCTATATTTGTAAATAGTTTAGCTCGTTTTTCTATATTTGAAAACAACCCTATAATAAAACCAAAAACCAATCAAATAATCCCTAGTTTTTGTAAGAGAGTCATAAGATTCCTAGGAATAAAACAATGCAATCCGTTTCAAGTAGCTTTCAAATTTGATCAAATCAACAAGAATTTTATCTTTTTCCCAATCCTTACTTTAGTAATATCCGTAATCATCAAACTACAAATACAATCAATCAAAATTCAAACATTCCCTCTCTGTTCATCTTGCAAAACCTTACCAAATGAAGTTCTAACCACAAAAAATCTTTCAAAAACTAATCAATGGGTGCCCAATCCAACTCTCTAAGATCTTCCTCAGATCATCCTAAATCTCTTCCAACTTTAAGACATCTCTTTGATCATGATCCATTCACCAATAAACCCTTTGTCTTCACCAATAATCTTCTTCAAGATGAAGTTCTTTCAATCATTTCCTTTTGCTCTTCCATGACAAACCCATCTCTACCAACTTCTCATGAATTGAAAAGATTCAAACTCACTCATCTTTTCACCGTCATCAAAACATCAAAGAACTCGTTACACGACGACGTGTTATCGTCTTTAATGTCGTTAATATCCGCCAATCTATTCCGAGCACTCCCTCCCCCTTCCCCTGCTATTGCAATCACCTCGACACTCGCCGAAGAAAACGACGTTTCCACCGCCTCCGCCATCCCTTCTCTAAATTGGCTACAACTTGAAATTGTTTATGATATCCTCTTGTGGCTACTAACCAACCTTGACACTCAAACACTTGAGAAACATATAGATAACACTTTTCTTCTCGGACTTCTTTCGTTATTCGATTCGGAGGAATCGAAGGAACGAGAAAGCTTGAAGAATATTTTCCATCAAATATATTACAAATTCACCAAGTATAGATCTTTCATGAGAAAAGCAATGAGTGGTGTGTTTTTGGAGTATATTTTTGAAACAGAGAGGCATAATGGGATAGCTGAGATGCTTGAGATATGGGGAAGCATAATCAATGGCTTTGCAGTTCCATTGAAGGAAGAACACAAAGTTTTTTTGAAAAGGATATTGATTCCTTTACATAAGGTTAAAGGAATGCAAAGTTTTAACAAGCAATTGGGTTATTGTGTCTATCAGTTTGTGGAGAAGGAAAGTGAGCTTGGTGGGTTGGTAGTGAGAAAGATTATAAAGTATTGGCCTAAGGCTAATACTCAAAAGGAGATTAAACTGATTGAGGAATTGGAGGATTTAGTGGAGAAATTGGATCCAAAACTATTTAGGGATTTGGCTTTGCCCTTTTGTTCACACATCACAAAATGTTTCAACAGTTTCAACTCCATGGTAATGTTGAATCTCTTAACGTTTAAGCTTCGTTTGATAACTGTTTAAGTTTCGTTTCGTAATCGTTTAGGTTAATTTTTTGGTTTTCTAAAGTTATGTTTGTTTTCTGACATTTTTTGTAATTATGGTTTTCATTTTTCCTGAATAAAGAAGTGTAATCTTAGCCGAATTCTAAAAACAAAAATAAAGTTTTCCTAATTTTTTTGAGTTTTTCGGTAGTCCTATATACAATATATAAGCTCCTATATACAATACATAGAAGTATATATTATACACATTATTGACCATTGTATGTGAATATAGTGCATAGTATATAGGAGTGTAACAAAAAATCAAACAAATCCAAACCGATCCACTGGTTTGGTTTGATTTTTTAGTATAAAATTGAACATATTGGTTTGTATTAGGAGAAAACCAAAAAGTATTAGTTCAGATCGGATTTTGATTGGAAAAACCAATCAAAACTGAATCGATGGTATATACACCCTTAAAAATAAACTCTACATTAGGTATCTTTTAGTTTTTTAATTATTACATTGCATATATATTTATTGTTTAGAAAAAGGACCATATTATTATTATGGAGTGTGAATATTTTTTATTTAAGAAGTGTCAGGAAAAAAAATGTCCAATTTTAATCTATAAAAAAAAGAAATTGACCAAATTTTAATTTAAAATTAGCAAAAATGACC
Source organism: Lagenaria siceraria (assembly GCA_002890555.2). Lineage (NCBI taxonomy): Eukaryota > Viridiplantae > Streptophyta > Magnoliopsida > Cucurbitales > Cucurbitaceae > Lagenaria > Lagenaria siceraria. The sequence goes on along the minus strand of CM016491.1, from coordinate 6,926,582 downwards.
AATTCAAAACAAAATTCAATCAAAATTAAAATTTATAAGAAAAAGAAAATGTCAAAAATAAAAAACCAAACCAATAATAAATCGAACCAAATAAAAACCAATATATTGGTTTTGTCCGTTATTGACATTGGTTTGGATCTCTTCTCTATAAAACCGATTGGTTTAGAAGTTCTTGGTTGACCCCAAAACTAACAAAACCGAACCGACTGTCACCCCTAATAGTATATATACGAGGTTTATTTCTTAAATTTATTTTCATCTTAGTGTTGTCGAATTCCTATTCATATTCTTCCATTTTTACAATATACATCGTATATATAGTGTATACACAGCAGTGGATTTAGTATAGGTCGAACCCTTTCAATTATATATATATATATATATATATATATATATAACTTTAGTTTAGTCCAATAATAAAGGTGTCTTTTAGACCCAGGTTTAAATCTTATTTCAATAATTTATTTTTCAAAATTTTCTTCCTTTAATGGATCTTCGAAAAGAAGTAATCCATCAACAAAATTTCTAGATCCAACATATTACCTATTCGAAGTAATCCGTCAACAAAATTTCTAGATCCAACATATTACCTATAAATTTAGGTGCATTTAATGAAAGAAAAATATTAAATGGGAATGTGAAGGATTTTTTAAATTAATATTAAAATGTAGACAACAAAAAAAAAAAATAAATAAAAAGATGTGACTTTCTTTGGTTAGATCATCTTAGCCCATTATGAGTTTATACATTGTTCTTAGAACAATTGTCATTTGGATTTATGTGACTATCTTTGGTTTTATCACCTCTCATAAAAACTAATTTACTTCATAATTCTTCTATCTTTCCTTTTTAAAAGCACTTTTAACCTTATCTAAAATTAGAACATCACAATCACTTATAAGATCAACCACTTTTTAAACTCTTTTATCACAGAAATTTGTCTATTTAAGGAAATACATACTTCTTGTAGTACAATTTCAATTCAAATCAATTTTCAATAAAATTGATTGAATCAAATTTAGGTTATTTTTCTCTCTGTTGATACTAAGATAAGCTCCTCATCAATGGCATTTTTTTAATTCAGGTGGCCGAACGAGCGCTATACATATGGAATAGTGAAGCATTTGTGACGATGGTGTCGACCGCCATGGAAGAAGTGTTTCCATTAATTATAAGAGGAATGGAAAACATTATTTGGAGTCATTGGAACGAAAACGTTAAGGAATTGGCACACAATGTGAAGGCCATTCTTGAAGAAATGAATCCAACTCTTTACTATAAAACTCTCCACCAAAATCGCTTTAAACAAACTGAAGCAACCCAAATTCACAGATTGTAACCCGTCTCTTTTGATAACGATTTTGTTTTTAGTTTTCTGTTTTTTTAAATTTATGCTTGTTTTTCTCTAAATTTCACGCTATGGTTCTCATATTTTTTGAAAGAATATTTGAATTATTAATCAAATTCTAATAATAAAAACAGGTTTTTAAGAACTATTTTTTTAATTTTTAAAATGTGTCTTTGGTTCTTAAAAACATTTGTGAAAAGTGAGTAACCAAATAAACTTATAAATAAAACATGAGAATGTCTATAAACTTAATTTTCAAGAAAACAAAAAACAAAAAAAAATTAAAACCCCATTTGGTAACTATTTCATTTTTTGTTTTTGGTTTTTGAAAATTAAGCCTATAAACCCTTCTTCCACCTCTAAATCTTTTGCTTTGATCCATGTTTTCAAAAACAGTCAAAATTCAAAAATTAAAAAAAGTAAATTTTAAAAACTTGTTTTTATTCTTGAAATTTGACCAAGAATACAACTCTTCTACTTAAGATTGATACAAACCGTGGTAAGAAAATAAAAAGAAATAGGTTTAATTTTCAAAAACCAAAAATAAAATCGTTACCAAACGAGACTTAAATGATTACCAAACGACACTTAAGATATTACATTTAGATTTATTGCAACAAATTAATTTTTACAACTATTTTGTCAAATATTAGTTCTAGATAAGGATAAAGATCAGATCAGATGAACAGTCTGGTCAAAGCCTTGATAATTAAATTTCTAGTGCTAAATAACGGCACTAATTTCATATAATTTGTATAAGTTGAAGTTTTAATTAGAGAATGTTCAACTATTTGTTTCAATTGAGTTAATATTCAACAATTAAATGGTAATTGGCATATACTCATTAACCGATAAAAACGGTTAAAAATCATTTCATGTGAATATTTCAATTAACATTTCTTTGTAGATTAGAGATGGCAATAATATCCTCAAGAGTGTGGAAAACAATATGGAAGAAAAAATGCAATCCTAAATGTAAGATGAAAATGGAATAATTCATCCAAAGAATAAACATTAATTTAAAGCCCAAAAATTTACATTATCATCAATTCATAGACTTTAAGAACTCATTCTCATCCTCATTTCAACCATTTACTCCAACAATTTCTCTCAAAAAACTTCACTGAACAACCAACACAAGTATTCATAATTTGGTTTTGCAGGCTGAATGTGAAGATAATGCCCAGACAAAGAGAGGAAGTTTTAGTACAAACATGATATGGTTTAATAATAAGAAGACTAAAGTACATGACAGTTCCTTATTGCTTCCAAAAACAAAAACAAAAAATTCTCAAATCGCCACAGCTGCTAAATGTAGCAAGAATAACTCACCTCTATCCTTCATAAAAACCTATTGCGCCCTATTCATTAATGGAAAAATCATAGGATCAAAGTGTCGTAAAATTAAAAAGGAAACGAAAAATGTGCTCGACTCTACCTATATGACTTCTGTAAGGCAAACCGTCACCCCAAAATCGATATAACGAATGAATCCAGACTGAAAAGGGTATTCAAAAAGACCACATGATGAAAGGAAAGGAAAAGAAAGGAATGGAAAGGATTGGGAACACTATAAGGGCACCACACTATCTCAACATAATTCCCCTGTACAACATTGTCCCACTTCAGCTGGCTGCATTTCAAGTGCTGTCTCAACCAAGTCAACCTGTATAAAATCTTAAGGATGTGCAATTATCTTCAAGCTCAGCAACCTTGATTTTTTTTCTGCCACTACAAACTAAAACTTGATGTTTGCTCGTATCAATCGTAAGAGCGACACACAGACAATGCACAAAACGACCCATCGGTTTCGAGACAGAATTTGAAGCATATGTTTGAGAAGAATGCTTGCTGAAGTAAACTGATAAACATCATCCTATACTTGATATTTTGATAGTTTTTCCTTCACAGATGGTTCAAGAGAAGAAATACACTGGTCCCACCCACCATTTCTCAGCATCTGTCAAATGGACAATGATATGAACATTAATATATTACCACTATGGCAACTATATTCTTATGACTAATATGAACATCATGGTGAACAGAGACATATCTGATTTTTCCCTTTCCTTCAGGCTATCAACTTGTTAACAAAGACCCCTCAACCCCTAATCAATATATCTGAGACTCCAAAGGAGCTGTCAATTATTACCATCTTTCATGACCCCACCCATTGCAATTATTTGACATTTTTCTCTCTTTTTTCTTTTCAACGGAAAAATAACAAGTATCAAGAGAAATAAAATAGGGACCGTTGCAACTATAGCACTCAGGCCCAAAGTATTAGCAGATATAACACCATGCAAAAGAGTTTGCAGATATAGCAAAATTTAGACCCAACTCTCGAAGTCTATCAGTAATAGGATAAATCGCTGATGGGAGATATCAACGACAAAATCCATCAGTTATTTTGCTATATTTGCATTTCTTTAAAAATGTTGCTAATACACTAAATTATTAGTTCTAAAAGTGTTACCCATTGCAATTATGAATTACCCAATAAAAAATAATACAAAAGGGCCCACAAAAATGGTCAATCCAAACGTGGGAGTACAAAAAAATTTGACGTTTTCCTTGGGAATGGTATGGGAAATTTGGTCCTTATTTTCTTCTCTTCTTTCTTTTCGTTATAATTTTAACTATAAAGCTAACTTTGACAGCCTATACCATCACCACCATCTTACTCTTACAATTACATCATAAAGGAACTCCACAAGTTTATAATCTAATCCAGAGTTCTGTGTTTCTTCTAATACCAACTATTTAAACGATATTTGCCTTAGAAAAGGGAGAAGGGGGAATGGTAAGAAGTAATTTAGCTACAAACCTGCTTATAACCATGCAGAACCTGGCATACTTCATTATGAAGATCTTGACTCCTTATTTCCTGCAGGTAATAAGCTAAGCTTAGAAAGAAAAGATCAAGCAATGTCAGATATTGAAAAACAAAGTTTCCATGCTTACATGCCAACTGGCAATAGCTTTGCACATATAAGCAAGTGAATTTAGTGCCCCTGATGGATTTGATTTAGCCTGAAAGTAAAGGAGACATAATAGTTATTCATCAGAAACATATATAGTACTTGCTACAAACTCGAGACTTACCAGAGCACAAAGACCTCGGAAAGCATCCTCTTTTTCTACATCATCACGTATCCTGCCAGTAAAATAAAAACCTCTATGTTTATACAACGGATTTAAAATTAAAAAATAATTAACTAAACCTGCATTGCTTTTTCTTATTGAAACAGAGATGCAAGCAAAAGTCAACAGTTTGGTCTAGCAATTAATCCAAAGGCCGAATCCTCCAAGATCGCAACCATGGTTTATAACTTCATAGCAGTGAGACTACTACAAGCCACTTCTACTTACAATATTCTGACATACATTTTTTACTTTCAGTAACAAGGTTGCGGTGCCGTGTCTTAGGTGCAACTATATCTACTATATAAGCATCCTTGAGCTTTAACACAAGATTCATAACGTAGAGAAGAGAACCTTACATGGATAAAGCAGTGCACCATGGTTGCATGAAATGTTCCATATGTGGTGACACTAGCTGAGGACACACCCATGCAATCCTTCCAAGTGTAATTGCACTGTTTTCTACCAGAGATTTATTTAGCTCCTGCATAGCACAAAAAAATGAAATTAAATAATAATGATCCTGTTAAATACACACACATTCAACATCCCTCCTCAGGATGAAATTGGCACTCTTTACACACCTCACTTTTTCTCTCATCGAAATGAATATATATAAAAAAAGGATCTACATTTTCTCTCATATGTTTCTAGTTCTTAGTGAACAAGAGGCTTATCAGTGCCATAATACAGAAATGATGAGCATGTTACTACGTTAGTGCAAAAGAAAGGGACCATCACCTGTGCATGTTGAAGAATCGGGACCAAGCTTGAAATCACTGTCATAACGACAGGAGAAATTTCTTGGTGTACCTGAATAAATAACAATTTCAAATAATGTAAAATAACTGCTTACAAATTCCATTTGCCACCAAGAAGATTGACGGGCAATACCAGAAATTTTAAATCTAAATAACCATAAACGAAAATAAGATAATATGATAACAGAATTCAGAAACCTAGAAATTTAGCACAATACAGTTAGGGTTATGGTAGTGCAAACAGAACTTACAAATAGGGTCAAAGAACCTTTTTGTTAGGGTGAAGTTTTGGCTCTTCTTCAAGCTATTGCTCTGAAATAATTCCTTAACGAGTCCTTTCTTTTAGCATTATAGTAGAGTATAGTGTGAATTTCCAGGTTGAGAACATTCAATCATCGGATGCATTAGATCACATACTGAAAGTTACTTGCATGAAGGGGAAAAAAACTACCTTTTTTATTTTAATACATGACCTTCATCCCAAAGCAAAACATAAACTTAAATAATCACAATAAGAGGGATGTGTGAAGACATGTATCCACACAAGCTCAATATCCGGCACTCTGTGAGTGTATGAAAAGTCTACACATACCTTAACAGCTAATTCTCCAATTGCCCAGCAGGCATTGTTTGCCACAGAAACAATTTCCTTCAGCTTAGGAGTATCCTGTGCAGGTAAATGTATAAGACTAGTAAAATAACTTCAAATTAGAAACATAAACCATAAAATAGCTTAATTACCAATTGCTTTGCTGCAGCGGTAAGAAATTCTGATAAACGCGGTTGCAAATGGACGTGGCATACCTAACCACAAAATATAAATCAACCATAAACACAAAAGAAAAATTATCAAGAAACAGAAGTTCCTAATAGTCAACGTAGACTTGTGTATAAATCATGTGCTACCTCCCTCCTCCACTGAAGAACAATTCATTACTTTTTCATCGGAAAACAGACACACGCACGCTTAATGCACAGGAGTTCATTGAGGTTAAAAATTTTGAATAACCTACTAAACATAAAGGAGAAAAGGGAAAACAATCCAAGAGATCAAACCAAATGCTTACTCTTCCAAGATCCCCAAGCAATGCAAAGGCACTCTGTCGGACATCAGAAGCTTCATCCATGCAACATTGCAAGAGCAAGTCCCTCAGATTGCTTTGAGAAACCTGATGGAAATTCCATGAAATGTCACATGCAAGCAAGTTCAGAATATATTGTGTAGATCAATTACTACTAGAAGAGAGCAGTCACATTTCATCAAAGAAATATACAACAAAACAGTAATAAAACAGACCTACAAATTTATCAACGTCTGACATCATCACTTTTTTCAATTCTTATAGATGGATCACAAAAAAAAAAAGGCAAATGCTTGGTTTAGAATTTAATTACCAAGCTTTCAATTCCACTGCCAAGACCTTCTGCGAGTCCTGAAAGAAGATCAAGACAGCACACAATGAACTCTTTATCATACTGAACCCCAGCAGAAACAGGATCAACCTGCAATAGGAAATCAAGTTAACATCTTAGATCAAACAATTCAAGCATAGAATAGCAGCTAGCAGTGATCAATGTTATAATTCAAACTTAACCGCACATATCATCAAGGAGCAACCAGACTTCAGACACTTAGTACAAGGTAACGTGAGAAGAGTGGGAATGAGAGAAAAAATAACAAACCTATGAAGACGGAAAATACAAACACAGGAGTCAACATATTGCACACTCAAGTCATTTCCAAAATTAAAATGCAAAAGAGTCTACAACCTATGCTGACATTGGCAAGTCCTATTCTAAAGAAGAGAAGGTCCTCGGACTTTCAGGCGGTTTTTCATTCGGGCAGCTGTTCACCATTGGATCTCGCCAATACAGCCCCCCATAGTTTCCGTTACCGAGATATCCTTTTTCATATGAGTAGAATTCAAACCCTAATAAATATCTTGCTGCTATCATTTAGGTACTGATCTCTTTCTATACTAAAAAGTATCAATAAGTTACTAGTCCAATTTAAAGTTATTTGCACTTTGCAGTGATTCAGCAGAAATCTAAATCAGTTTTGGAGGCTTGGGACTTGACATTTCAGTCTTGGAAAATTTTAGCAATAAAAAATCTAATGGAGGTAGAAATTGAGGAGGTTAGGGGCCTACTGGAATTCTTGGAAGATATATCTCTTTCCTCTAGAGTTAAAATAATTTTGATGGAAGAACATTGTGGTAACTTTTCATTTCATTGTTTGTAAAAGAAATTTCTATATTTAAAATTTGGAGAGAAGTTCGCATTTTAGCATGCTGGTACAGTTGGATACAGATGGGTTAAATACAGTGCAGGGATTACAAATGATATATTTTTATATGATGTTAAACCCTTTGTTAGTCTTCTATGTTTCAAAGCAGAAGAAAACAAAGCACGTCTACTGTTTCAATGTTCATAGTGTTAAGTGTTGCAAAGAGGTTTTCAAAATTTTCGGTGTTTCTTGGGTATTAGATAAAAGGTCAGGTCAAAGGATACAATTTTTACATCTTTGTGGAATGGAAATTTAAAAGTAAAGCCAAGCTTTTATGGTTCAATACCATTAATCTTGAATGGAAGTCATTGAAGTGGAGAGCAAGGGTGGATTGAGCCAAAGGTTATATACTTATACTTGTTTGATGAAAAGTTTCGTTTCCGTTTAAAAAAAAAATACTTATACTTGTTTGGTTGTGCTACTTAAGTTCATTTTTATAATTCTTCTTATAACCATATGATGTAGTATGTAGTTTCTCAAGCTATATTTTTGTAATGTTTTGGATTTCTTTTACTGAGATTCTTTGATTTCTTCTATCGAGGGCCTCATGTACTCTTCATGTCTTTACTTTTACCCATTTGTAACTTTCTGATTTCTTTTTTAAAAGTTCTAATTATCAATGAAAGGTTTTTCTCTTCACCAAAAAAAAAAAAAAAAAAAAACACAGGAAAAAAAACATAGAATACTTCTTATAAGGAAAAGAAAACGTAAGAAATAAAAATTAAAGTCAGTATGACAGAAGACATGTTTATTGCAGTTCTGAAACTACTGATGACCTTTCTCACATTATAACATTGACGATTTATAAAGAACACTGACCCCAAGCGCAAATATGAGATAAAGCTTAACCACCTTCATAATATTATAGCATAAAGAACACAAAGAAACGAAGAGCAAACTAAAGTACACATTAATGGGAGTTAAATAAGTATTCATTGAGAACCAATAATCAGGAAAAACCTTTGCCATTTGTTGGGTCTGGATGATGCTTATGCATCTCTGATACACAGGCTGAGCAAATTGGGCAAATCCAGTCCCCAAAGCCTAGAAAATGGAAAGGAAATTAATCATTTTCTCAAAATAATTGTTATTATGAGTAATAGATAAGTAAACCAACTCCTGGCTGAATCCATGAAGTACAAAAATTGCAAGAAACAAAGCTTTCTCACGCAATGAATCCTCCCATTTCCTCCAAACTCCAATCAAGATTTATTTATTCATAACCATTGAAATACGCAGAATTTGAAAGTCTAACTAGCTTATGACATTCAAACTCTCTCCCTCCCCCGTAATTTGGTTTTGTGTGTGTAGTGGTATGCACATAAAACTAGCAGAGAGAGAGAGAGAACTAAATGACACAAGGAACCATCCATCACCCAGCTCACTTTTCCTTTATGCCAAAAGCGTTAGTCCAAAACGCTGGAAATTTTGTCTACAATTACTAAAACATTCCAACAGAAACCAACCACCAAAACTATGTAAAAGATCTTAAGTGTTGAATAAAACATTTGGGAGAGAAAGCAAAACTTAGAAGATCTTTGGTAATATAAATAGGTATTTCACAGCTTTACCCACTGTTCTCAAAAGCATTTCAGTAATTTGTTGAATGAGCTTTGAGGGACTTGAAAATAAATGTGGCTATGCATAAAAAAACAATGAGCCAAAAAGCCAAAACACGAATAGAGACCTGTGCTATAGATGTGAAGCACTCCAACAGTGGGAAAAGATCTTTGTCTGAGTTCGAAAGTTGTTGCCATTTGGCAATTAATGGTGGCATGAGAATATCAAGATAAACAGGCTGCAATCATGACAAATCAAACGAAATCAGTTTTTTATGTACTACATGCAGAATATCAAAATTACTGTACACTCAATAAGTTGCTGATCTACAAATGCATCAAACGAAAAGGAGATGATGAGGTGAAAGCGTCATATGTTACCTGATTTAGCTCCCCTCCAACAGCATCTGCTAAGGTTCCAATAGCATCATACACTATACGTAGATTCCGTCTCTGCACAACACATATACAAGTCAAATACATACAAGATTTGCAAAGAGAGTTTTCAATCCAGAAAGAAACAGAGCTACTGTTGTTTATATTTATTATATATATATGTCAGCAGCAGATGTCTGTTTTTCTATCTAATCATTCAAAGAGGAAATTAGGTAGTTAGGATACCTGATATTTTCCAAAAGCACATATTAGGTGCTGTAATATATTTTTCAAATGTGGCGCCAACTCCTCGGCAGCTTCCTGCAAGTTACTAAACCCCCATCATGAACTATATAGGGAATAATTCATTATCAGGTAAATGAAGTTTCAATAAAAGAACCTCCTCCAGCGTTGCAAAAGCAGAACAAGCAGCTTCTTGCACCCTCTTGTTGTTGTCCAATAATCTTCGTAGAAGTCCCATGAGAACCTTATCAAATTGTTCATAACCTTTCTGATTTCCAATGCCCTATGATGGGGGAAAAGTGAAATATGATACACATCAAACACATGCTTCATAAAAGTCCCATGAGAACATTATCAAACTGTTCAAATTCTCAGGGCCCTAATTTTGTCCATTCTTGTATACTATGCCAGCAGAATTCCACAGCCCCACAAGTTTTCTCAAAGCATTCTGAATATTTCAACTTCATCCCCAAAAATATCATTATAAGTTTCTATCTTTGGCATGGAATAATCAAACCACAGTATTAATAATACCACATAATTTAGAAAAAGAAGTACAGTAGTTTGTACAAAATTTACATAAATTCAAAATAAAATAAACTAAACACTCATGAACACATACCTGCACAATGAACTTGCTGAAACGAGAAAGTGTCCAACAAGATATACTCCTTATTAGAGGAAATTTGTCGTCTAAAAGAGGAATGAGAAATGTAACAATCTGCAAAAAGCACAGATTATTGAATATTTTGACTTTATAGGTGAGAAAGCAAGCAACACGAGCAACATTAAGTTATAAGATATCGCAACTTGCCAATTAAAGGAAATGGATCTATTAAAAACAAAGAGTAGTATTTTCTTAACAAACTTTCATTGAAAAGATTAATTATGGGAACTCATATCAATCAGAACCCACAAGTCATGAACATTGGCTGATTAAAATCATATAACATATCACACCTCAGGCAGATGAGGATAAAGTCCACTAATGCAACCTTCAGCTATAGCACCAAGAGCCAATACAGCAGCTTCCCTTTCTTTCCAGGCTTCATCACCATTAGCAGACAAATTGACCTAATAGGAATCTCGGCAAAGTTCATATATCAGAATAAAACATCTACCCAGAAAGAAACTGAAACTCTGAATAATTCGTGTGCACAATAATATATAAAACCTAAATAAGTCTATAGTAACTTACAATTGCCCTAGACCAGGTATTTTTTATGATGCATTGAAGCGAGATAAAGGCCAATATTAACGAAGAATGTCATTTAGCGAATATACACATCAAACCTTTACAAGTAAATAAACAAAATTCTAAAACTCATTCAAGGGATTAAACTGCTAAGCGAAAGCAGTTTTGGACAAGCACACCACAAAAGCAACAATACCTACGATAACTGTACAGGGGAAGAAAATAAATAAAAGGGCACATAACTGGAAGAGGGGGAAATACAAGATAAAGTTCACAGTGGATGTCCTGACGAACTGATAATAGAAAGAAAATAGAAACAAAAACAGTGAATTATTACACAACAGAGCTTCTGCTTCTTTTGCCCGATTATTTGCTTACCTGGACCTTTTTTTTTATAGTAAACAAATTTCATTGATGTATGAAATTTTTGCCTACCTGAACAATGGGCATCAACATAGGAAGAATTTCATCCCCAAACACATTTGAGAGAATATCAAGAGCTGCAGCACTGCATTTCCGCAAGTTCCATATATTTACAATGTCATCATCCTGAATTATGCAAAGATGTTAATATTAGAGAAAAATAAACTTAACTACCTAATCCTACGGAGGAAAATAGAACATACTAATTGTTTTTATCTGTTGATCAAAACCAATAAGCCAAAAATAAGGAAAATATTAGCACAACGTACATCATCTTCTGCATTATCTGACCCATGTAACCTTGATGAATGGAAACGGGGTTTTAGATCCTGGAGTGCAACAATTCAGGCAAAATATTAATAAAGATGACACCATTAAGTAAATAGCACGTATTCATCATGGACATCAAGGTGGTGAAACACTGGTACTTTCCACTTATGCTCTCCAAAATCAACATTGAAGAAAAAATAATTGTACCTGCTCTCGGTCTGGAAGAGATCCATCTTCCTGTAAAAACGAGTAGAAGGAAGACACATCATGAACCATACTAATTGGCAATCCTAATTATACAAATAAAAGAGTTTAAGTATGCCAGTTCACCTCAGCCTCAAGAAGTGATTCGTCGTCATCAGCATAAACCATATTTGACAATAATGCCTACAGAAGTTGAAACATGCACATAAAAAGCATTACAAATATCTCAACAGCAAGGTATCGAAAGGAAGAAAATATTTATCTTGAGCATGTGCCATACTGGAATTAAACGTGGCAAGAACTCTCTTAAGTTCTCAGGAGGTAATTGGGCATCACAATATGCAGACCTGCCAAGCATAACTTAAAATGAACAGATCTAACAAAGAAAATAACCAATACAAGTATGCATTAGGTTAGAGGGGGAAATTTTAAAAATGAGTCATCATCCATTAGCAGTCTCAAAGGCCAAGGGTGGAAGAAACATGAGCATTCATTAGGGACCTGATTTACAATGAATTTACAATGACAATAAGGGAAACAAGCTTTATCTTGGAGCAAAATATCTTCTCCATTTGGTAATTACAGCTTATTTACCCTCATTTCACGCTGGAGGTGTTTTTGTAATTATTCACTAATAGAATATTCTTTTGTAGTTTCATCTATCAATGAATTTTTCTTTTTTTTTCCTATCAAGGGGAAGACAAGACCACAAACAAACATGATCAAAATAAAATAGAAAATAAAAAGAGAAGGAAGGTGCATGTATGAGCATTGAGCACACAACCAAACAACACAAATTTTCATCACATTCAAGCAAGGAGCTTTATCAAAACAAAACTCAAAAGTTAGAACCTTCAAGAATGTAGATTATGATATTAAACTTAAACTGACGACATAAAGGGTAACAGACAGTAAAATACAAAGTGAAAGAAAAGTATACAATTATGTTAAGGAAAATGGCATTTTGTTGTCAATTAGCTATATGGTGGGCATCTTCCAAGAAGTATGGTTTTTTCTAGAAACAACAACTTTCATTCCTACAGGAAGGGACTCCAACTATGCAAAATAAAACCTATAAAATAATTACAAAAGGTCTTTGAAACTGAAACCCACAAAGAAACATGAAAGTGAACAAGGGACCAAACTTCACTAGGGTCCTTATCCACCCCTCTTAAAATCCTCCTATTCCACTCACCCCACAACTTCCACAAACCCCTGCTAACCATAAAAAGCGACACTTCTCCCCACGAGACAGATTGACGAGGAACTCCTCGATCATAGCACTAGTGTCCCTCCGGTGAACGCGCGTTACGAAACGTTTGAAAGAAAAACTCCCAAACCGAGCTAGCAAACTCACAACGCCAAAGGATATGATCCAGATCTTCCTCTGCCTTCTGGGAAGCATGGTTGGAACGAAATAAGAAAATTTTACAACAGGCTTACCACAAACCTCTTTTGCAATTCCTCATGTCCTAAAAGGGTATGCCCCCTTCGTATTCGCATATTTAATTCATCAATGATATTTGCTTTTTATAATAAAAGATATAATTATATCCAAGAGTCAAAAAATTATGCAATAACAAGCCCGTCAATACAATTTTCCCTTCCCCAAAATTATGCATAATAAGCAAACAGTTATAGAGAAAATAAAGGAAATCAATGAAACTAGAAAAAATGACAACAATAACCAAACTCATCTACAAAATTAAAGTTGCATAAACAAGTAATAAGCTATACCAGTGAAGACAGATAGAGAGGTGTATAGTTTACAAGATGACGATTACCAAAATTCACAGGCTTCAAGTGAAACTTCTTCGTCGGCATCCTTATTGACTTGCAACATGTATTCAATCACATTCCGCAGGTGTGGCTGCAAAATCACATGATAAACAGATTTTTCATAAACATGCGGTGAAAAAAGATATTAATGTAGTATAACGAACGATAAAATTATTAGTCTAAAAAATGGAGGAATTAGACAGAAACCAACTAATTTTAGTGTCGGAGGCAGAAAAGGCAGGAAATTTTTAAGCTATGGTACATAACCCAAACAAGGAGCAAATAGGAAACCAACCTCCAAGAAAGTTGGGCGTACTTCAATCAGCTGCACAAATGCTTGACAAACCTACTCGACATAGATGCAAAGAAAAGAAAAGAATTAAAATTACTTGTTAAAAACAATCAACCCAAAAGCTTAAGTTGATGCGTTACAATAAATTTAATTATATCACAACAAGTGAAAATCAATACTAACCAAGAAGGAAATCGACATTATAAGGATGAGAAGAACGCATGACTTTCTACTCTAACTTCATGTTAAATCATCAATCAACCCAAAAGCTTAAGCTCGTGGATTACCATAAATTTAATTGTATCAATACTTTAACACTAAACTACTCTAAGCCCACATTATAGGTGTCAACATGATATTGCAACATCCTAGGGCTGCAGTTGCATTACCTTTCTTCTATAAGAAACCAAAGGATTTATTAATCAATGAAACGTTGCACACAGAAATATTTGAAGATAAGACACTCGACAGAACTAAAAAGAATAGAAAATTGGGGGAATGAAAATGGTGAGAGACGAACCAAATTCTTTAAGATCTATGAAAAAACATTCTATTATTAACCCAAAATGCAAAATATTCCGGATCCAAAATCTTCAAAATAGCTATTTCAAAAGAAGTTGGTGCATTTATTCCATCCTACACCAATCAAGTCCATCCTAAAAATTTCTTATTTGTCAAACAAGGTTGTTTGCATGGCGCCATGCAAGCACAAACAATAAACGTTTCCTCCTCTAGAGAGATGGACATTGGACAATAGAGTAGAGAGAAATCAAAAACACTAAAATAACACCAAATTTTTTGCGAGCCTAAGCATCAGCAATGTGCAACCTAACAATCTAAAAAAATTAAATTAAATAAAAGAGAACACCGATCCAAAGAGACTACAGAAAACTTTTCCAAGTGGATATGAGAGAGTTGAAGTCGTAGTTGTTTAAAGGGTCAATATATTTAAAGTTGTAGTTGTTTAAAGAGCCATAAAAAGAGAGGCTCAGAGGAGTGTCGTGAAGATCTTTCCATGTCTTGAAAAATTCCAGAGCTCCTTTCATTCCAAATCTTCCAAATTACTGCCAAATCTTCCAAATTACCGCCATTATGATGTATAGCCATAGTGTGTTCTTTGTTGACATGAAAGAATGATCTTTACAACAGTTACACGTGATACAGGAGAAGAAAAATGGAAAGGAAAACAACCTTATGCCGATGGAAGTGGTATCTATCCCAACAGGAGTTTACAAAAACATCAGCAGTCAAACTGGAACTAAAAGCTACTAAAATTACAGAAGAGTTTATGAAAGCCACTTCATCCTGAGACCAACCAAATACATATGCACAAATCCCTATAGAATTGATGGGGAGAATTATAAAATAATCTGTTAATTGTCTAGTTTCCTGTAAGGAGAAATACCACTTTTAGGTTGTCATAGTGGCTTTTGAATATTTTTTTAATACAGAACTAAAACATTGTTCTTTGGAGAGCTCTCTCTCGTCTAAAGGATGGACTTCCCTTGTTTGGCCATGGACTTGGCTTAATACCTTGTTTTGCCATAAAGCCTTTGCTATGATATTAAAATATCTGATTTATAAGGAGGGAAAAAAAAAATACACATTATAGTAATCAAATTACCCCGTCCTCAGCAGGCCTAGTCCACAGCAGTGAGGTTCATCATGGTCACAAGTATGAAGTATACATTTAACTAAAAACCTAGTGAAAATAAAAATTATCTTTGATGGAATCCTTCAAACTAATTACCTCATGGAGGATACGTTTGTATATTTAGAAGAAAATGCAACTGACACAAAATTCCATACGGTCAGTAGCCACTTCCATTTATCACAAGATATATAACATTGACAAGAATGCATCAATCTCCACGTATTAAATTTCTCTTGAGGCAAAAGGAAAAACGGGTCACCCCATGATTAAGCAGCTATAATAACACAAGTATGAAGTATACATTTAACTAAAAACCTAGTGAAAATAAAAATTATCTTTGATGGAATCCCTTCAAACTAAATTACCTTCATGAGAGGATATGTTAGTAATTAGAAGAAAAATGCAACTGACACAAAAATTCCCACTACGGTCAAGTAGCCACTTCCATTTATCACAAGAGATATTATACACATTGACAAGAATGCATCAATCTCCACGTACTAAATTTCTCTTGAGGAAAAAGGAAAAACAGGTCACCCCATGGTTACGCAGCTACAATAACACATACTCTAGACGCACTTAGAATAAAGCACTAACCAGCTTTCGCACTTCTGACGTAGAGTCATTAGCAAGAACAAATAAACCGTGAAGATACTGGTCCATGGATATATATAGCGCCTGCAATCATACATATTGTAACAACCACTATAAACACAAAGACCAAAACAAGGTTCAAAATAAGTATTGACAAAGTATATCACATACTTAGTACTTACAGTGGGCATCAGCATAATGTATTGATTCACAGAACTCAAAGAAAGTTTTCTCAATGTAGCATGTGGCGACTGAAAAAACTGTTTAAACAATACCCAAGTGCAAGAATCAGGAAACAGAGTTTTAACGGGTAAAAGTGAAAAATAAAAATGAAAGAACTTAGAGGGTCTAGGTAGATAATGCCTACAATGCCAAGTGACTCAATGATAACTATT
Source organism: Lagenaria siceraria (assembly GCA_002890555.2). NCBI lineage: Eukaryota > Viridiplantae > Streptophyta > Magnoliopsida > Cucurbitales > Cucurbitaceae > Lagenaria > Lagenaria siceraria. The sequence continues at coordinate 6,910,056 of CM016491.1, read as the reverse complement.
AGTAGAAAAATAGATATGAAGGGTACAAGATCACCATACCTGAAATAATCTAGGAAGAAATATGTTGATTGGGCGTTCAGACAATCCAGGTACATCTGAGTCAAGCACTTGAGGTATATCTTCACAAATCTAAGCCAAAAATTATAAATATATATAAATAAATGTCAAAGCTTGTTAACACACACAGAAACTGCCAGAATCAAATTATTCAATTTACAAAACAAACAACCCTCCCTCAAGGAGCAGTATAATCTAAACATCGAGGTTCACCATACTTGTATAGAATATAGACTGAACAATTATATGGCCAGAATTTTGGTCCATTCATTTTAAACCTCTTAAAATTAGACAAGGTAAGATTCTAGGATAGAGAATAAAACCTTGGACAAAGCATCCATAGCTCCTTCCATGTGATTCTGGTCTTTACTGTCTAAGCATCTTACAAGTGCTTGCAACAACTCAGGCCACCCCAATATTCCTCCTAGTTGAACAACGACACTGATGATGGTCCCGACTGTAGACCTAATATGTCTGTCTGCAGCTCCCATGAACAACGACACTGATGATGGTCCCGACTGTAGACCTAATATGTCTGTCTGCAGCTCCCATACATGGCAACAATTCAGATTTAATATATTGCTGAAAGGCAGGAGTCATCGACTTGTATGCAGTTCTAAGGTTGTTTTTTAAAAGCAAGCCAGCAGCTTGTCGAACCTCAACTGATTTACCCTGCAGAAAGCTCCAATATATCAACTCAATTCCTGAATTCCAAAAATAGAATTTTGCAAATGAATGACAGGCTAAATCTAAAAGCAACCTGGTGTAGCCTAAGTGACTAAAGAAGATAACCCTCCAAGAATCAAGCTTTGGAGTCCTTATTATGAATCCAGTGGTATCAAATACATGAGAAGGGACTCCAATTATAGGGAAGTAATGCATAAAAGATAGTAAAAATGATTAACCAATATTTTACCCAAGAAACCCCTCTATCCTCAAAAATCAAACTTCCACTAAACAAATATGACCAATATCCACGAAGGCTCCATCTTGGAAGCAAACAAGCATTCCGGTCGCATCAAGAGAAGTACTCAAAAATTGATCAACCATTTAATCCCAACTCTACAAACTCCGTCAAACCCGAACCCACAAATTAAAACCCAGAAGTCTCGAGAAGCGCACATCGAAGAACCTCGGCTCGTGCAAGAATAAAAGCGAGGTAATTATTGAAGTCAGGGAACTGAGAGTATTGCTGAAGTTGCTGCCAAATCTGGGACTTATCAGGATTCGAAGAAGGAGAAATTTGCTGCTCCAGCAAACCACAGATCTCGTTGAAACCATTTTCCTGGGGATGCCAAGATGCACTCGCCGCCATATATCAATCGATTAGAACCAAGAAAATAACCAAACCCAATAAAGAACCAAAACTGAAAATCGTATTTGATAGCAAAGTAAAGGGTTTAATGGGGCGTAGGCGAGAGGGGCCGAAATTTGATTGAACTGAAAATTGAAGAACAATGATAAAAAGAATTTTGTTGGAAGCGGCCGGTGAGGGAAGAAAGAGAGGGAATTATATAGGTGGGTCGGGTTACGATATCAAGCGTGAGTGACAGTATCGTCAAAATTATTGGAGGCGACGAAAATTGGACAATTCCACTGTCTTTTAACTTTAACGTTTTCTTTAGTAAATTGAAGGAACAAACCATTTTGTATTGTTCTTCGAATGTTTCTCTCGTGAGATCTTAACAAATTTTCATTTTTTGTTGATGGAATGTCATAATTTCTATAGTTTGATCTTCTTTCTTCTTTTCTTCTTTTTAATGGTCTCTCAAATAAATTATGTGACATTTGAATTAATAGTGAATTTATATGATGAATAGTGTTAATCGCCAAGTCAAATGATGCGATAGAGAATGAGATAGAGGACTTTATAGAGAAGTAAAAATTTTAAATACAAAGTGGTGGGTCTAATTAGTCGAAGTGTTATTATTGCGAGTTAATAGATCTTGAATTGAGAAGGGTTTGATGAGGTAGGATGTCTCTTTTCTTTCTTTTTTTTTTGTTCAAGATATAATAGCTATATTTTACTTGTATATAAATTGTCGCATTCCATAAATTACATTGTTTCGTTGGATCATCTCAAGCGTTGATGGAATTGAAGATCATTCAAGATATATTTTGAACTCACCTAGTAGTCTATTAATGATGAATACATTGAAACTCATATACTATAGATAAGAAATATAAGTCAACTTTAAGATTTGTTGGATATTATTATATAGTGAAATACGTGTAAATGGATGGATTTAATATGTATATTTAATTTATTGGTAAGACATTCCTATTGAATTGAAACATCAAAATGGATTATGTTTCATTGTTTGACATATATTTAATTTTTTTTTTTTTATGTTTGGAAAGTTGCTTTTCTAGCCTATAAATAGTAACACATTTCTTCATTTGAGGTATCATATGTCAATTAGAGTTGTTTTTAAATATAGAAAAATAAGTCAAACTATTTATAAATATAGAAAAAAAATTATTGTCTATTAGTTATAGGTCACGATAGATTTCTATTGCTTGAGCGATAGACAGTAATAGAATTCTATTATGGTCTAACAAAGAAAATTTTCTATATTTGTAAATAGTTTAATATTTTTTCTGTTCATAATAATTTTCTTATAAAAATTATTTGATATTGCTTTTCAAAAAAATTATCTGATATTGTAAATGTAAAAAATATATATGCTAAAATGACTATAACTCAACTGGCATAAGTATGTGTTGACAACCAAAAAGTTTGTGGTTCAAATTTTGTTGTAAAATCCAAACGCAATACATAAATTGAGACTAAAAATGTATATTTTATTATTTATTTCCCTTTTTTCTGGTGAGTGAAGGAACAGTTCTGTTAAAATGAGGAAGAGAGTAATTTTGAAAGTGTTAAAATTACTTTTGTCGTTTTCTAAAATTACGCTGAAATACGTCTTTAATCACCCGAAATTAATTTAATTTTACGCTTTTAAATGCAATTCTCATATCATCAAAATTGGTTTTGAATCATTGAAAGCATGTTTTGTGGTGATTTTAAAAATGATAAAAGGGATTTTAACAATTTTAGAATTACTCACAAACATGCCCTTAAAATCAATATTCTTAGATAGACCGATTTAAAGTGTAGGTTAAAATATCACTTTAGTCTTTGTATTTTGGAACTCATTCAATGTTAAATCTTGTACTTTTAAATATCAAAATTTAGTTCATTTAATTTCAATAAAACTTAATTTTATCCAGTATTTGTAACGACTCGAGTTCAGGAGGGGGACATGAATTAACCGAGATCACATCCGAATGAGAAGGATCCTGAGGACATGAAAGCATAGTTAAGAAAAGTTTAAAAGAACTGAAAGTTACAATCTATACCAACAAGGTGCACCTCATTTTTCGGTGGCTCAATCATAATAACTCCACATTTGGAGCAATCCTATGTTGGGTGACCTCTTGGGGATTTTCCTAGGACTCATGTGAGTGAGGACAAAGCATCCTGAAAGGACTCGTGTTGGTTTGTGGAGACAACGTTGAATCTTGGTCCGAATCTTGGGCCTGGGGCGTTACAATATTGCTAGTTTATTGTTGATTTTTCCATTAACTTTTTATTATCTATTAACATTTGCATTACAAATTTTGGAAATATATTCACATATCGTATTTATTTGCATGGAAATCCTTATACGATTTAACCAATTTTGATTAGAAAAAAACTTCGAAACACTAGTTTTTCAAAAATTCATTTTTATTTAAACACTTCTGATAAGAAGTATTTAAAATAAAGACACTAATAGCTTTTCAAAATTCATTTGAGTTGATGCAAACATTTTTTTTTCAAAATGACTTATTTTTTAAATTAAACACTTGAAAAGGTATTTGAAACACACTTTAAATACAAGGTTATTTTCAAATATAGAAAAATGAGCTACACTATTTACAAATATAGAAAAATTTCATTGTCTATCAGTGATAAACCGTGATAGAATCTATCGCAGTCTATCACTGATATACAGTGAAATTTTTTATATTTATAATAATGTTTCTTAAATATAAGTCGTTTTTTCTATTTAAATAAGTAAAATGAAAAAAAAAAAAAAAAAAAAAAAAAAAAACTGGCCTTCACATCCATCACTTGTAAAATTGTAAGATTGAGTAACTTCTCTAGACATCAAATCAAAGGTATGTTTGTAGATTTCCAATACTTCAACTTAACTTTTAAGAAAAGAAACTATAATAAAGATGTCCAAATTCCAATTCAAAGTTTAGTTTGGTTAAATTAAAACATTTTTGTCAAAAAAAAAAAAAAAATAGTGTATGAACTTTTATGTTTATATTTAATAGGTTATTTCCACACTGTAAAAAATTTATAATGTGATAATTAACTTCCAATTCTTTTAACCAGTCTCTAAATTTTAAAGATATCTAATAGGCTATATAATAGGTCTCTCATTTGAATTTTTAGAGAAAAATATTGTTATAATGGTCCATAGATTTTGAGAATTAACTTTTAAGTACGAAGTCATTACATACTAAAACTCTAAGAACAAAATTATTATTTCAGTAAAAGTAGACGAACTATAAGAGTTTAATTTATATTAACTAATTGAATTATACTTTAAAAACCATCAGCATTTCTTTCTCTTATTTAATATTGATATTAAATCAATTCTCTCTTCCAATTAAACCATAATACCTATCATTCAAAAAAGATAATAAAAATAAATAACAGTTATTTAAGCATTGCCTATGTAAGCATAATTCAATTAATAAAGACTTCACCTCCAAACGTTCAAACCCCTTACCATTTTCAAACGCAATAATATTGGGTCCTTTAATAGCACATGGCAAAGTTGGAAAGATATTACCTTATCAAGAATTGGAGTTTTTCTTTTTTCTTTTTGTTCTTTTTATTTTTAATTTGGCAAGTTTTGAAATTTATTATAAATATACATAAATGTCAAAGCTTATTAGAAAAATATTGTAAATTTAAAAAGAAATCGTCTCGTCAAGAGTGGCCTTATTCAAAATTAAATTTTCGAGGCAAGGTCGTCTCTCATGATTGAAAGAGACAAAAGTCAACATCTAAAAAATTCTATAACATTTGATACCTTAGTGCAATAGCAAGAGAATTACACTATCAACCGTAGGCTAGTTGGAAAATCAAACAGTATTTTTCCAAACAAAATACAAGCTATTTTTTCTTATCCTTTCCCACTTTTCTTTAGAAAATTGAAACTAAAAAAAATATATTTTTATCAAATATTATAATAACTAAATCATAATTAAATAGTAAAAATTATTTTAGCATAAAAAATGAATCAAAATTATCGATAAAATTTCTAAGCATTGCCGACGTGAATATAACTGAACTAGTAAAGAAATCACATCCCAGCGTTCAAACCCCAAACCTCTAGCCACTTTTCGAACTCAATAATATTAGGTCTTTAATAGCACATGCCATGTTTGAAAGATATTACCTTATCAAAATTTATATATATGTATATATATATATATAAAAGAGAAAGGTTAACTAATGAAGTTTCTTAAACTCACCAATCAAATGTTCTTGGCCTAGATATTTAGCATTACATTGGTTTCTTAAACTTGAAAAAAAGTAGAAAGCAAGAGACTTTTTTTCATCAGATTTGGAAGGAATGATTAACATAAAGTACAAGATTTCCCTTTTAGAATGTGATTAACAATACAAGGACTTAACAAAAGCCACTAAACTTTTGCAAAATCATTTCCATTTAGATAAGCAATAAGGAAAAAGACCCAACATATCCAAACACTTGCTCTAAAAATGGTTTTAATAACGTAGTTTAGAGAAAATTAGAATTTAGTCTCTATAATTTTAAAAGTTAAAATTTAGTCCTCATGATTCGATAAAACTTCATAAATAGTTTCTATAGTTTGATAAAATTTTCATAAACAGTATCTATCGTAGAGACTTATAAAGGTTTTATCAAATTAAAGGGACCAAATTCTAACTTTCTCCAAACTATAAAAACCAACTTTACAATTTAACCAAAGTATATATATGGGTGTATCCCAAAAGATGCACTTATCTCTATGCATCTCACTTTCATCGTACACATAAAAAAATTAAAGTATTTAAAGAAATATGTAAGAAGAATTTATCACGTGGCAAATTATAGTAGTGCAATTTGTTGGGATGCACAAAAATAAGGGTAGCATGAGATGCGCCTAAATATTTTTCTCGTGTATACCCACCCTTAGACTGTCGCCATCCGTACAACAAAATCTACATTGATTCACTCTTCTTTCGGTGGATAAGTGAGTAACAACCAAGCATCCATAGAAAGTGGCAGTGGCACAACTCGTTTTAGACAAATAGGTGGGACTGCCAAACAAGGCTCTAACTTTTTCTCTCTAGCAAAAGCTGCCATTGAAGCTGTAGAAGGTTGGGAGTTGCATGATGACTGTTAGTTGGGTTGGGAGTGACCTGCAGCTTCAAAAGGCTTCATTTATCATTCCTGTAAGGGAAAATTCAAGGAGAGAGAGAGAGAGAGAGAGAGAGAGAGAGAGAGAGAGAGAGAGAGGAAAAACACAAGGCAGTAATATATTTGATGTGATGTAAGTAGGAATAGGAGAATGTAAATCTGTACCTTCTTGTTTTTCTTTCTCTTTTCTATTTTTCCTTTGGGGGGGCTGCTTTCAGAGCTCTGAACTTCATAGTGTAATTGCCTGCAAATTTGCTATCCTCTATCTTGCCTTTTTCCCTGTAGACAAGCACTTTATTGAATTGCAATAAGTGATGTGATGTTTCTTGTTTAATTGGTATACTTTTTCAAATGCTTTTACTTTAACAAGCTACAAATGAAACCAACAAAATTTTGTACAAGTTTTACAGATCAAAACAAGGTAACTGAGCAGATGAGAATCAAAACGATATGAAAATTGGAAAAGATCAATTTTAGAAGGAGCCAGTAAAGTACTCAGGACTGCCTAATAATGCACTATCCCAATCAATAAAAGAACATAAAAACTTAAGCAGATGATAATGATGAGAAAGAAAAATTAAGAAACACAATTGATTTGAGCCATTCCATTGGGATAATACACTCATCTCTATGCTTTCCCTTCCATCACTTTCACCAAAACAATAATTAAAATATTTCAAAAAAAAAATAGTTGGTCACATGTCACATTATGATAAGACAATTTGGTAGGATGCACAAAGATAGGTGATCCCCGAAATGCACCTAATTATTTTTCTTACAAAATAATGATGGTGAAAAAAGCAATTAGGTGGGGAGGCAGTTTTAGCACAAATCATGCTAGTCAGCTTTGGTCTAAAGGAAAAAATCTCATAAGCACCAAAATCTTAAGCAGAACAACTTTATCAGATCCAAACGAGTACTCTAATCATATCAGTCTTGCAATATCTGGTTTCAAAACCAGTGGATTCTACGTACTGATGCTGATTAATGAGAAATAACTCAATTTTTTTGCTTCTTCACAATGTATTTGTTTTACCAGTGGAAACAAGTCAGGGGACAGAAACGACAAAAGTGATGTTAGAAAGCAGAGCACAAAACATCAAAAGTTTTCAGCTGCAACCAAAAGCAACAGAACTTGATGACAGCATTTTGTAATGGTTTGGCCTTCAAGGATATGGATTAAGGGTTCAAATATGTTCCCAGTACTGAAAGAAAACAAACAAAATGCTTGATGACACACGTACATATGACAATGGAAGTCTATAAGAATGCCTCCAAAAATTGTAGACAAGTACAAAAAGAACGACCATATTTTCCCATCAAATTCAAAATTTTGAAAAGGAACTAAATGTTCTCAGTTCATAACAATGCCTCCAAAAATTATTGGAGACAAGTACATACAGAAGAACCACATTTTCCCATCAACTTCAAATGTTCTCAGTTCATAACCATCATCTAATCTTTACCTTGAGTTTTCCAATCCATTAATGGATCACTCTCCATTTTCAAGATCAAAAACCGACAGAAGCACGCCGTAAGCCGTACAATTTATCTTGTCTGAACTCTGAGAATCTCGCTCTATTATCATGGTACAGTTCCCAAGGCCCTCCCTCTATTCTACAGGCTTCCAATACACATGCTAAAACCTACTCTCCTTCTTCGAACTCAAAACGATAGAAATCTATAAGGACCTACACTACACTACATCTATATGACTATATCCATAATCTAGCAGGAATTAAGCTTCTGTGAGGTAGAATTAGAACTGCGATTAGTAGTTGCTATAGCCGTCGTCTTGAATGATATTCAATAATGTAGATCTAGATACGAGTTTTCTGGGCACATTGTTTCGGCGATAAAGATACAAGCAAAGCAATCAAAGAAGTGAAGCGATCACTGGTTATCCAATACGCTAATGAACTAATACATAAAGAAAGCCCTAGAGATGCAAACCAACGTCTCAGGAGATCGGGATTTCGGCACCAACGAGCATACAACAGGGCGAACTCCTGTGGCGGCTTGCGTCGAGCAGAGGGAAATTATTTCCGCCACGGCCGTCGCCACCAGCTGGTCCGGTAGATATATCCATAATATACAGATCAGTCAGGCGAGCGTAAGTTGAGTTGACTCAAACATTACTTTAAAAAAAAAAAAATTAGAAAAATGCAATTTTTTTTTCTTTTTTTATAGAAATATATTTAAAAATTAAAAAACTAGTACAAAGAAAATCCACAAAGTTTCAAAAACAAACATCCCAAAAAAAAAAAAATTCAACTTTCCCACGAAAGGTGGAGGAGCTAAAGAAATCATGGGGAAGCTAAACCTTCTCCTAGAGCATGAACAACCTTGTTGCAAACCTTTTTGCGAAAAGAAAACCTCATAATAACATTCAAATGAGAGGTGAGGAAGGAATTTCCTTCGCAATGTCCAAAGCTTCGGGTAAATCCACGCAATCCTTATTGAGGATTTTAATGATTTTCATAGAATCAAATTCAACCTACATAGAGGGAGTGGGAGGCTTTAAATCTATCATTTATACATCTCAAGCTTTTAAGAATTGTCGGATCTTCAAGAGCTTTAATTGGTCATTTTTTATAAACAACCTTGAAGCCTGCCTCAATAGGAGAACCTCGAGAGTATCGGATAATTCAGGCTATACCTCCTTTGCTTTTCGAATCACTCCAAAAAGTGTCGACATTTGAGTTTCTAGCAACCTAATAGAGGGTGCACCCATTTCTCCATACTCGTGTGGGTCTCAAGCTGGCAAGCTATCGGTAGAGGTAAACACCATGTAATCTAAAAGAAAGAATATATAATTAGTAAAATTGTCCACCTTATCTGACACACGACATGTCACATCATTTTTGCGTTAGTCAATTAACAATCAAATTCATTGAGAAATCATTTAGAACTATTTTTCAAACTTTATGGACTAAAATATAACTTTTGAAACTCTGGATACCAAATAGAGACCAATTTCAAATCTCAATGGTCAAATGTGTGTTTTGCCCAATATATAATGTTGTCAGTCGAAGTGGTTTTAAACATAGAATAACGCTTGGTGCATCTCTCATGCTATGCCCATTTTCGTGAAGCCCACACAAATAGTCCAATCATAGTTTGTTATGTAGCAAACTTTTTTTAAAAAAAAAACTGAATTTGCTTTTTCTATGTGATTAAATGGCTATGCAAAGTTTTTTTAGTACAATAAATGGTGGAGGGATTCAAACCACAAACTTTTTGGTTGCTGACATATTTGATGTCATTTGAGTTATGCTCGCTTTTATGAGGGGGCTGCAAAGTTACTTGAAAATATCTATTTTCAAGAAAATTTGGCAACCTTTAATTTAAAAATTAATTTAAGCTTATGGGCAATCATAATTAAATTTTTACAATGGTGACATTTTCATCAATATATTTACATATCTATGGATTTAACATCTACATGAGAATTGAATCGACATTTATATTAGGCTAAATTATACAAAATATCATTGAACTTTGTACATTTTATCAAAAACTTCAGAACTTTCAAAATTTTTAAAAATACCCTTAAACTTTAAAAAAGAGTTAAAAATAATCTTACCGCTAGTTTTAGATAGAAACTATTAGTATTTTGATTCATAAGTACCTTTGAATTTTCTGAAGTTTAAAAAATACCCTTAAACTTATTGAAAAGTTCAAAAGTATCCTTATTGTTAATATAAGAATAGAAACTCTTAATACCTCATTACAAAAATATCTTAAACTTTCAAAAGTTGCATTAGTACTTTTACCTTAAAAAAAAAAAAAAAAAAGTTAAAATTACTCTTACCGTTTATCTACACCCCATCACCTCCCTCTTCCATTTCCTCTCTCCCTTACTTCAATCTATGACCTAACACTTTTCTATTTTTCTCCCCTCTTACTCTCCTTCTGGTTAACTGTTTGACATTTGTTTATCTCATTAAAAAAAAATTATCCCATTCAATTAAAGTATATAGATTATAACAAAAAGAAAGATAATTATAAAAGTACCAAGGGGACCTTAGGACTTAAATCTTTTAACAAGGTTGTACATTAATAGTTGGGTGTGTGTTAATAGCCAAATACGTCATTTTTGTATTTGACTATTTATAGTTTTGGTAAGTTGTAAGAGGAAGTTTGTTTTTAGAATTTTGTGGGATTTTATGCTTTAACTTGAAGTTTTGATTTATATTTTATTGTGAGAAAATTAGTGTAAGAATTGGACAAATGAAAAAAAATGAGGGTATAAAATATAGTCGCGTTTGGTAACTATTTTGTTTTTTATTTTTTGGTTTTTAAAAATTAAGCCTCTACAAATTGATCACCAAGAATTTTTTAACTCTTTTTTTTTTTTTTTTTTGTAAGATTAAGAATAATGGAACTTTGAAAAATTCAAGTATATTTTTGAAACAAGGCTCACAGTTTGTGTTCATACACTAACAATAAGAGTAATTTTAATTATTTTTTTTAGTTTAAGAGTATTTTTGAAGAAAAGTACTAATAATTTTCATCCAAAACTCATGAGGGTATAATATGAAAATATTTATTTACTTTTATTTTTAATTAATTAAATTTAAATAATATATCAATATTTAATAAAAATCTATCATGACATTTCTTAAATTTTAGAGAACTATTTGACTCCAAATAGACAAACTTAAGAATTTAAGGATTAAATTTGCAATTTATCCTAACAATTTTTTTTAATATAATAAGCTAGGACATGGAGATTTAAACATTTATCGTCAAAGACAGAGTATGTGTCAATCACACTTTTACAATTCCATCATTAACATTCTTCAAGTTTAAAATGTTTTCTAAAGTGACATAGCACTAGTTTCTAATTAATATATAAAATAAAAAGAGGACATGATTATATAGGGCACATGTTAAAAAAATCACAGTCACCGCCATTCTAAACTACCAAAATTCTTATAATTAGCTAACAAGAACATAGTTCAAGTGGTTTAAACATATACTCTGGATAAATAGGTTAAATTTGAACCACATGCTACTGAACTTACCCAAAAAAAAATTATATATTTTGTGTAATTATTCTCCAAAATTATTGAGTATAAACTTTATTGTTTCTCTAATGGTTCATTAGATGAAGAAACCGTTGAATGGGAGTTGGGATCTAATCTCATCAATCCTTCTATTGAGACCACGAAGGGCCTCCACATGAGGCTCATCCTCCTCTACTGGTACAATTTTCGCAAAGCTTCCTTCTTCAATAAAATCCACCACTCTATTTGCAGCTTCAAGGCCAGTCACATATGATTTCTCCTGTCCAACAATAACTCATTCAAGTCATCAACAAATCCAGAAACAAAATGATCATCAAATCTCAACAAAGGAAAGACTTATAGATATCAGACCTGTGACCACGAACCGTGACGGTTTATGATCCAGTCTCCAGCCATGAACACATTTGGGAACGACGTAAAGCCACGCATCATGTATTTGTATGAACCTTTTGGAGAATCAGACAGCCAAAAATGAAACAAAAAAATTGCAGAGTGGTAAAAGAATTTGAACCAAGTGTAAGTTCTGATCGTATATACCAGGAAAGAAGTGAGTTAATGATTCTGGAAACTTCCCGATTTCCTTCTTCACCACGATGGCGTTCTCGAAGTCCTTAATACATGTTGAGAGGTAAGATTTCACCTTTTCGACGATAACTTCATCGTTTAGTGGCAACAGCTCGTTGGCGTGATACTGTTTGTGAAAAAGATGACTGTAATCTTTAAAACTAAAAATTCAAATTTATAAACTAGTGGCAGGAGAGGGTGTTCTTATACTCACAAAGTCAGCTTGTAAGACTGTAACGGTTTCATCTTTGTGTTCGTCTTGAATGGCATTTAGGTCGAAGAAACTCCACCCAAATGAATTATCCAATGCCGAGCAAGAATTACTAGCAGTTGGAATATTAACCTGTTTAACATTGTAGTAAAAGGGCTCCATCATGTAGAATCCTTCAGTAAGAGTGTACTTTGTAGTTTGTTCAATGAAATTGGTTTCTTATCATTTTACTTACTTTTCTATCAAACCAAAGCTTAACGGTGAGCACATCAACACTTCTCAAGTTTAAAACCTTGACGAACTCCTCTTTTGTGTATAATGCTGCACTAAACAGAACAAAGGACAAGGAAAACCAGAACAGTTATAGACACAAACCAAAAATAGGTAACAACAAGGAATAGATAGATAACCTATTTTCACTGTTATTATTAGCAGTTTAAAAGGAGACAGAACCATACGAATTACGAATGAGTTCTTGGAGTACAGAAATTCCAACAGCAAATACGACTGCATCGGCCTCGTATCTTTCTCTGCCACAAAGAATATTCGAGAGACAGTTTGTATCATCATCTACAATTACATCTGTGATTTTTCTCCTCCTAACAAATCTACATCCCTTGCTCTCCAGCAAGTCCATCCATGGCTGGAAAATCCTTTCTTTAACAGTTCCACGGCACCAGACTAGATTGAAATCTTTCTGCATGTTGCATCCATGAGTTTAGAGTACAAAACGTTGGCATAATTAGCAACATGAGCAGCAGGAGTGTTGGTAGAAGTAACTTGATTCTCCAAACCTGGTGAGCAAGGATAGTATAGTATAAAACTCCCAAGGTTGCAGCAGCACTGCACTGCTCGGCTGGAGCAAATAGTCCTACTTGGAGCAATGGATTGAGTATGCTACTATAGAGCTTTCCCGAACAGCCAAACTGCTTGAATAGCTCCCGAGCGGTAACTATCGGTGAGAAACAGCTATTGATCAGACACTTCAATTCACATTAGTCCAATATCAAGAGTCTACACAGGTGATAAAGATGTTACTTGAGTCATATTTTCTCCATGCCGTATCCGTATTGTCGAAGTCAATAACTGACACAAAACTCAACAACATGAGAAGGGGAGAATCAAACATGTTGACCTCTTGGTCAAGAAAATATACCTCAACCAATTGAGCTATGCTTTAGTTGGAAATTTCATTTTTAATGTCAAATTTTTCGTTGCATTGTTACAGACATCTATATTGAAAGATTTGTGAAAGAAATGCACCTGCAGCCATCAAAGGAAGTGATGTTAACCGATCCAATAATGGGAGCTGGGGGAACTGTGACCAAAACGACCAAAAGTGATTTTCATCAGGCCATTTTAAACTATACAATTGATTAGGAAGTCATGAAAACGTGAAGCTATTCATACTTCTGGATAAAGTAAGGTTCCGAGAGGAGTTGGCAGTTGAGGCAGATCTTGGAATATTGGAAATTTTACCTACACAAGAACTGCATCACCATCACGACACAATTCAATGTAACAAACCTCAAAACTAATTAATTATAAGATCAACAAACACATAAATGTACATGGACTAAGATGAAACTTGGGACTATTGGAAATCAATTCATTAATCAGAGAGTCTCTTATCCAAAAAGAGAAAAATTTTATTAATCAGAGAGTCTCAGGATTTCATCAATGATTGAAAAGCTATTATCCACCTCCAATCCATCAATTGAATAATGAGCAGGTGCTGTCCACTTTGTGAAAGGAGTGATACCAAGCTCAACAACGAGGCCAAATATATTCTTGTAGGGACGCCAGTAACCTACAACAAGATGAAACATTACCAGGACAACCAGAATATATAACAACCCAAAACAAAAGTAAAACAAGCATATATATCTATAGAAACAACAAATTCAGTGCTTGCTTGGCAACACTAACATTCTCGTTTCTTGTGAAAAATAAATAAGAAACAAGAACGTCACTAAATCGATCCTAAACGAACACTACTTTTGGTTATTACCATGAATTCCATGAATATCAGCACCACCAAAATCATTGTCGGGTTCAAGAACGGTGGTATCAAATCCCTGCAACAGAAACTCGATTGAACACTTAAACTTTAATCAAATCATCTATTCAGTATTCACCACTCGACTACATCCCAATAAAGATAAAATAGTATTTAAACAGTGCTAAATCACTGATTGACCAAAAGCTTAAGTTGATGAGTGAAAGTAAATTTATATTATAAACACTTTAACACTCTCCACTCTGATACCATGTTAAACTACCGATTGAATCAAATACTAATTGGGAAGGAAATAACATTGTAGAAGTTCGCACATAGAACTTGGACTTCTTGCTTTGATACCATATTAAACAACTGATCCACCCAAAAGCTTAAGGTGATGGGCGGAGGAAATTTAATATTATATCAACACTTAACGATCCCCATTCTAATAACAAATTAAACCACCGATTGAATCAATATTAATAATATTACAAGAGTTTGAACAAAGAACCTGGAGTTCCTACTTTGATAGTATGTTAAATCATCGCTGTACTCAAAAGCTTAAGCGAATGGGTGTAATATTATACCAACACTTTAACAGAGAGTGGCACAACAACAGCAACAAGGTAGAGACTCAGAGTTAGAGAACTTGGAAGTTAATATGGATCAATAAACTAATTTATGATTCTTCTTCTCCCTTTCCTATCGTTCTTATACAACTTTTCTTCAAATCATATGGGTAATTTAACAAAGAGAACCTGATTGCAGAGGTGATGAGCAGCGGCAAGGCCAGCCCAACCGGAGCCGACGACGACGACCTTTTTCTTGTTTTGATCCTCTCCTCCATTAACACAGAGGTGTTTAGAATGAGCTCTACTGTAAAACCCACTTCGCAATCTGTTCGAGAAGTGGGGTTTGTGGTAGATGGTTCCCATTCCCAACGTAGTCCCAATAAGAATCATGTTTGTGCGATCGAGTTCATATATCCAACAGGTGCAGTAACTTCCAGCGCTCTTATACCCGATTTATCGGAATTGAACTCGCCTTCTTCTTCTTCTTCCGCGAGAGGGGAAAAAATCTTGCGATTGGCTATGGCTACTGGCTGGACACATCGCTCTGATTGTCGCTTGTACAACATACACTGGGAATCGAATGGAAGAGAGAAAATGATGTCAATTTATGAATTATTTCGCAATTCTCACGCTTCAAATGAACGAAAGAATCCACTTCCCTCGTATCAATGTATATTTTAGTCATTTTTTTTATTATTATTATCGTGTTTTAATAAATGGTAAAAACTACCCTAAAAGTAGCTGTAGGAGGTTTTGGTAGGAATAACCCTTTCATGACTCTTTCCTTTATAGTTTATGACTCACTCCTCCTTCACAAAACTATAAAATCTAACTATTTGATTATAGAAATCCATAGAATCGGAGTCTATAGAGCTCCACCATGAACAAGGTAGAGAATCCTCGATTAGATAGAGAATGGGAGAGAACAAGAAGAAAATTTTCTCTGTTGGCTAAAAAGAAAATTTTCTCTGTTGGCTAAATGGGAACATAGACGGAGATTATATTTCTCATCCCGCCCCTGTCCTTGCCCTGCCCCACCCTATTATATATATACATAAAGTTGAGATTAGATATGTAGTTGTAGTATTTTAATTTTAATTTTTAGAAATTATGAAATTAAACATTTTAATCATATTTTGGTTATATATGAGTGAAAAACTTAACTATTTAAGTAAAAAGTTTCATAATTGTGATTAAAGTTAGTTACATTTTTTTTAAAAAAAAAAATTCAAACGGGAAAAAATTTCCAATTCCCGCGAATTTCCCGTGGGGAATCCCACCCCGATCCCAGTGGAAAATTTCGCAAGGATAGGGAATGAAATCGGTAGCAGGGATGGGGACAGGGAAGCCATTCCTGCCCCCGCCCACTCCGTGGACATCTCTACCTAGTGCATTATCATGTTTTATAACATATCGCGTTAGAAATAGTCATGTCTATCGCGACCCTGATTTTTCTTATAGTTTAATGTGCTTTTCACTGTGAAATGTTGTGCTTGTGTGGAGAAAAAATAAGATCGTGATAGACATCATCATCGCGTTAGGGCTAAGATAGACATGACCATCTCTAACGGGCTAAGATAGATATGACCATCTCTAACGCGCTATGTTATAAAATCGGTCTAATGTAAGTAGAAGGTTCGATTTCATGGGTTTGTGAGGGGTGGGTCGTCAATCATAAAAGGTCTGTGAAAATGTCATATGTACCAAAAACTCTAGTTGTAATTATATCCTTAAACTATAAGTATAAAAATTGAGCCTTCAAACTTATACAGATATTAAAATTGGACTTTCGAACTTATAATGGTAGAAATTATAAAAATTGTAACAATTGTATAAGTTTGAGAGTTCAATTTTTATCATTTGAGGGTCCAATTTCTATAATTACTGTACGTTTGAGGGTTAAATTTTAACATTTGTATAAGTTTGGGTGCTCAATTCTTACCATTGAAAGTTTGAATATGTAATTGCAACTACCACCATATTTCAAAAATTATTAAGTTTGGTTGATTTTTACAATTTTCCCTTTTCAAATATATAATATGAGTCAAACTATTTACAAATATAGAAAAATTTTACTCTCTATAAGAGATAGACCGCGATAGAATTCTATACTTGTCTATTGCTCTATCCATTGCTCAAGTGATAGAATTCTATCGCAGTCTATCGCTGATAGAACAGTAAAATTTTTCTATACTTGTAAATAGTTTGATATTTTTTTTGTTTATAGTAATTTTTCTAATAATAATAAGGAAAATTATTATAAATGGAAAAAAATATTAAATTATTTATAAATATAGAAAAAATTCACTATCTATTAGTGATAGAAGTCTATCCCGATCTATCGCTAATAGACAATGAAATTTTTCTATATTTTTAAATAGTTTAACTTATTTTTCTATATTTGAAAACATACATAATAATAATAACAACAATCTTCATTCAACAAGATATAAGTATATTTTCACAATTTATAAAGAGAATTTTATTACTATGTATAAAAAATGATTTAAAATTCTGTTGTTTGAAACTCAAGAAATGATTTTAAATTTTTTACGAGAAAGATTTGAAATGAATATATTAAAAATTTTGTGGGTTAAAAAATAACTAAAGAAAAGAAAATTAAACAGTTCCCGTTTGGATTAACTTTCTAAGTGTTTATAAACATTTTTTTTACACTTATAAACGCTTATTTAAACACTTAGAAAATCAACCCAAACAGACCTTTATAATTATGAATTTCTAATTGAAATAGATAATTTACCTCTAAATTCTATAAACTCATACAAAACCGAACCATATTAGTCAGGATAATTTTGTAGGTATAAACATATATTTCAAATAATTCTCTTTCTTGAGTTAGCAAACAACAAAATTCATTTAAAATCTCTTCAAAATATGAGGTTTTAAAGAAAGTATTAGAATTTTTTTTTTATTTTTTTAAAAAAATTAACAATAAACTAATTGCAAAAACTAATTATAAGATTAATTAAAAATATAAGGACTAAAATTGAATATTTAAAATTACATGGATCAAAATATAATAAAATTGACGAAAATAATATTTAAACCTAATTTTGTAAGGGATAATCATTTTGATAATTGCTATTTTATTTTCCCTTTAATTTTTTTTTGTCTAACTGACAAGCCCCGTCAAACATAAACTCTTGTCTACACAATACAATATATAAAAAATGAATAATTTTATGCTCATGGGGAGAGATTTAGCGGATCCGGACCGTACATCGCGAAAGCCGAAGGATCTCTTGGAAGATCAATGGCCGAGATGAGACAACAAAGAGCTCATCAGAATTTAGTCTAAGAACGAATTACCGTAATAATCCTCAATTTTTTTTAATTAAACAATTATGGAGTTTCAGCGGTTAAATTCGCAAGCACGCTACAGCATCAACGAAGGCCAGCCTCACGCTTCTACAGAAAATCAATTCAATCAATGGCAGCCACCCTCTCCGTCCGGCCCAACCGCCCTGCCGCCGGTTCACCGTTTCCTAGGCCGCCCTTCCGACGATCCGGCTCAACATTTCCCGGTAAAACAACTTCCTGGAGTGGCGGGGCCGCTGGTGCCCTCCCTCCACGCCGCGCATTTACAAAGACGCTGCTGCTGCCAGTTCAGGCAAGCTCGCGCGCTGATGACTCGGCGCCATCTGAAATGTCTCTTGAGAACGCGCTTAAGCTTCTTGGAGTCTCCGAAGGAGCTTCCTTCGATGAAATACTCCGCGCCAAGAATTCCATTCTTGCTACTTGCAGTGACGACAAGGCGATTGCACAGGTGGTTTATTGATCGTATTTTGAGTGCTGATTTTTTCTTAATTTTGAAATTTTAGTGTCTTCTGTTACGCGTTAGATGTCAATTTGGTCGTTTTGTGACTCAATTTTGATATTTTCTGTACTGTTTCTTACTTCGATAAGTGGAACCTAGTAGGCGAGTATCAGTATGTTGCATAATTGGTTCTCTTATAGTCTTGCTGTATACACTGTACAGTTTCTGAGAGCCAGAATTTTTATGATTTTGTTCTGCCAATGGCTATAAAAGGATGCCAATTGCCTCCAATGTATTACGTATAGTATGGATAATAGCATTATATAATACCATTAAATTCGTAATTGTTACGAAAATTCTTACGGCTTGTACTGATAATAAAGTGGTCATAGAGCATTTTCCACATGATCGACCCACTTTCCAGCGTTTTCACCATTCTACATATTTTCACGTGTAGAAGAGAAGTAGAATTCATATCTGCAACACCCACTGCCAAATGTCCATCATATTCATTTTCTGCACATTGTTTTCTACTGTTTGCTACTTATATAGCCTTTTTTCCGTGCTGCAATCTTCTTTCTAAAGTTCAAATATATTTGGTTTCTCTTGCCTGCTGTTCTACCATGTTTGTCATTTATCACTTCTATGGCACAAGTCATTGTACTTTGTTCATTTCATTTTGTTGTTTTGTTAAGCATGTATTGGTAAGAAGAGTTATTTGATATTTTGAGAAAAATCCTCTGCCTGGATGCTAAAAGTAAGATATCAGGTATCCTACACTTTTCATGAATGGCCAGGGGAAATAGTTACATCAGCGTACCAGCTTTCCAGTTCCCTGGGCGAATGTTTGCTTGTCTCGAAGCTTCTAATGTTGACAGATTTTGTGTTTTTAACAAATGATTTATTTTGTTCTGTTTTATATTATATTTGGAAGGTTTGCTAACTGAAGCACGGAGGCTATTCATTGATTCCGTCCCATAAGTCATTACATGTTTTCTGTCATAAGTATTGTTGCTCCTCTATAGCCTATATGGTAGGAAACCCTTAAAAATTTTCCTTGTTGCTATGCCTTACGTGTTTCAGGTTGAAGCTGCATATGACATACTGCTTATGCAGAGCTTAACTCGGCGTCGAGCCGGGAAGGTCGAGAACAATCGCATCCGATACGCCGATGTTAAGCCAATAAATTCTCCTATTGTGGGTTCATCGCCTCAGTGGCTGCGGAATATGCCTGTTTCTGTCGAAACACCATCTACTGGTGACTTGGGCATACAAGCTGGTGTATATGGAGCATTAGCAGTCTTGACATATGTAAATGGAGCTTCTTCATCTTCTTCACTGCCATATGCAGGCGCTGATGTTCCTGGACTGATCTTGGCTGGCAGCTTTGGAGCTTCCCTGTACTTCATGACTAAAAAGAACGTAAAATTAGGTAAGGAGTTTGACGAAGTAGGTTTACAATGTATGTTTATAGGTATTGGAAGAGTTTGATTCTCGTGAACTAGAGAATTCTACATAGCAATTAATCATGTTTAATGTTCTAGAGAAGTCCAGAGATTGACTGAAGAACGATACTACACAGCTATGGAGTTATATATTGCCAAAAAGATTCGTGGACAAAGAAGTGAATATAACTTGATTAGTTTTAAGCATAATTTGAAAGATGAGAGGTTCTTTAAGATTTATTGCTCTTTGTTGACTTAGCATATTTCTATTGTTTGACTTATTGGTTATCAAAAATGTGTTCGTTTATCAGTGTAACCTTCTGAACAACCAACCAAAATTAGTTTTCTTGGTCGTCCGAAAGTTTTGTACGAGGGGCTCATCTAATAATGATTCCATTATTAGTTCTATAATCTAATTTCAAGAACATTATCAATATCTTAGTTAAAGTTTAAGAACAATGAAAGCTCTCTTAAATATTTTTAAGAACAATATTAATTGGAGCCCAATTTTTCAGAATTTCACAAGTTAATTAGATGTTGATTTTTTTCCTCATTGCAGGAAAGGCAACGGTAATAACACTAGGTGGCCTTGTGGCTGGTGCAGTAGTGGGGTCTGCAGTTGAGAGTTGGTTGCAGGTTGACATTGTTCCTTTCCTTGGTATACACTCCCCTGCTACTGTAGTAAGCGAATTTGTACTTTTCTCCCAATTCTTGGTCTCTTTATACCTTAGATAGAGTTAATAGAATCTTGTAGTTGTCCCTTCATTGCAAAAGTTGTAATTATTCAATTGCTCTATCCCATGTTAGTTCTGTAAGGTTATGTGCTTTTGGATGCACAAAAGCTCAATAGATTGTTGGGAAAGACTTGTGTTTATAGTGAAGAACGTAATAATCATCATATGTTCTCCTTACTGGATGTGAGTGTTCAAAATGCTCTTTATTCATCCCCGCTCATTTGTAACTATTTCTTTTTATATTTTTCATCTGCAAATATTCACATGTTTTAGATTTTATAGGCTTGACATGTCATTACTATAAGAAGCCCTGGTGTCAGCCTGATTTGGTTCAATATGGAGTTTGATGATTTCAAACAGGAAACAAAAATGAAGAAGTATGACAGAAGATCGTGATATTCGTTCATGATATTCCGGCCGTTCTTCCATTGCAATCACATGGGATATTGGTTCGGACTATTTTAGAGCCGATAATTTGTTGCATTTTCTCATAAAAGCTATTTGGTAAGAATGGTCCACCCCCCAAATGCCTTCCTGTAGTCCTTTGTTGAAAGACAAGTGTCAGGTGGCGACCATTGGCTAATGGCTTATCGAGATCCTTCAGCGCTTTCTGTAATACAGGACGGCTTCTCGAGATACTTCAGCACTCTCAGCTTGCAGGGCATTATACAGAGAGGGGATTATTATGAAAAACGTCCAAAGCATACATAAAAAGAGAAATTTTATGCTTTGACAACCACGTGAATATCTTTTGTTTTTTTGCTAGTTTCAGACTCTGTTTCCACGTGCCCCACCACAATAATGGAATCAAAACGCATACATGAAGACAAAGCTTTGCAACTGCCATTGATGGTGCCTCGAGTTTCAGAACTGCAAACAAACATCACCAGATGGAACGACAACACACTGCTGTAAATGTGCTTTCTACATTTCTCCAGACTCCACAGGGAGAGAGAAGGCCAATTGGTTTGTGGGAAACTGAAAAGGTTAGAATGGAGCTGTTGACCATTAAATTTAGGTCTCAAGCTTCTTTGTTTTTCAGGTACATTGAAGCTACTTACAATAATTGCCCACTTAAAATCCAGATCTACATTTCTTGGGCTTCTTGCCAATAATGTAGAAAAAAAGGCAATAAATTGACCATCTGCAACAAAATTGTGGGCATGAAAAGCCTGTAAGAAAAATCTTAACAATTTTCTAGGAGGAGATGCTAGAATAAAAATACAAATCACAAACCAATGTCTCAGCGAGCTGCTTCGACAAAATATAATTTACAGAACTCCAAGAAAACCGACCACTTTCTGGTTTCGTCCTTCATTATCTGCTAACATTTTCTTCAGTTTGGGAGGAGCCCTCGATATAGTTTATGTTTTCAGATTTATTGGCATTCTCACTGTAATTCACGAGGTGGTCATACATTTTTTGGGAAGCTTTGGAGAATTCTGATAAGGATTCAAAAACTGCAGAAAACCCTGTTTGGATTCCATTTAATGTAATCCTTTCTGCTTCTTGAATGCAGTTATTGTGTTTTTCCTTCTCCAAATCAAGCTTCTTCCTGAACATGTCCAGCTGATCTTTCTTTTCTGTTAAGTACTCATTCTGATTTTCGACTTCCAGCTCTGATTTCGTCTCGGTAAAGTTGAAATCGAAGAACTTGTTCTCTGTTTTCTGGAATGACAGGATCCTTCGGTCGAGTTCCTTTCCGAGACTTTCAACTATTCTCTTTTGGTGCTGCTCCTCCATCTGTTTATCTGATAGAGCTTTCATATCCTTTGCAAAGCTTTTCAATGCAAAGGCTACTGGTTTATCAGGTAACTTTTCCATGGAAGATAGCCAATCATGGCAGATTGAAAGCAATGGAGGTCCATGCAGCCCATAAGGCACAGCCGACGTTCGACCCCGAGAATAGAACTCAACCTCAGGAACTACAAACTTGGTCAGCCATCCATGGAGAGCTTCAACATAAGCCTTTTGTGATTCAACATATTTTGAAAAACACGAACGCCAATTCTGAAGCTCGGCCCCAAGCTGAAGAGTTGCAAGACGATGAGATTCGTTACAGAACTTCAGATAGGAATGGCAGGAATAAGTTTTCACTTCAAGGATAATCTTTTTCTGGGTTTCATGAACTTCCAACATGATTTTCCATGTTCTTGTTAAGCTGCAAAACGATTTGGGAAGAAAAATCAAGTGACAAACTCACAACATTACCTACATTACTTTCATAAAAAATACAGGTATCTTCCACTTTTTACCCTTTTAATAGCTCAACGATCTGAGGCTGTAGCTCGTCGTCTCTTAATTTCTCAATTCTCATCGAGATCGATTCAGCACTCCGAATGGCGACCAAGATCCTGGCATATAAATCTTTTACTGCAACTCGAGTTTTATCGGTAGTAACTCCACTGTCCCCTTTAACGTCCTGGTTTCTTAGTCGTGAACACCTTTTCTCGTACAGTTTGCGCATGCTGTCCCCAGCCTGGGTATAAGAATAAGAACAAAAACCCACAGCACATTAGGAAGAATCACAAAGTTTGAAGTCGACAATTTACCAACACATGATGAAGATAAATCCTAAATAAAATTCAGTCTTCTAATCTTCTGGGCAACATTCTAAATTCAAGAAGAGAAATCTATAATGAAGAAGCAAGCTATCAAGTCAAGAAGAATCAAAGCTTTATTCTGTTTACGTCGCTAAAGAATGTAATGAGTTGCAGCAACCGACACTAGAAGAACTTATCCAGCTCTGTTATCCCTTCTCGAGTAACTGAAGTGGCTTAAGATTTTGAAATGTTATAAATAACTCAAAGAAAACAATAAGGTTTAGAATAAAGAAAGCTAAGATCTCAAAGGTCAAAACAATTAAAGAGGTAGCCAAAAGAAAATGTTATTGCAAGCTAATAGCCATGTGAAAGAACAAAAATGTGCAGACACCATAAGACAATCTACATGATCTTCAAATTTGGCTGGACTAACAAGAGTCTCAATAAGACATAATGTAGAAAATGATGTGTTCTTATTTTCTATCCTAACTGTAACATGTTTAATAATCTTGCCCTGTCATACTATGATGTTCTTCCTGTATTATAGTGATCTTTCAAGAAAAGAAACAGCTTGAGGATCCTACTGCACCTTGACCTCTTCGTAGAGTTTCTTCTCCCAAGCATATAATCGTCCGAGAGTCGATGAATGGCTTCCTGAGTCCATTACGTCGTAATCATCAAACAGCTCATTCTTAAACTCTGTCCATGCCGAAGAACCTTTCGAACTTGATGCCACTAGACTCTTACATGATGAAGGCTTGCCTGAAGCAGACCGGTGCCAAGTTATCGCTTGGATGAGCTTTGTCGAGTTCTCTGCAGTAAAATGAGCTTGTTTACTTCAATAACAAGAGAGATATCATTAACTTTAAGCCATGAATGTCTGTACTTGTTACTGCAAATCTAAGACAAACTCACATAGCTAAAGAACATAACCCTCATCTCCAATGAATTGAAACCTCTAGAAACCAAATCTCACAGAGCTTAAGATGAGAACATTCATTATAAGGTTTGAACAATTCACATTAGCAGATACAATAATCAAATTCTGTAGTTTAAACAACTCATGCATGTTTAGTCTTTACTGTAAGGAACAAACTTGAGAGGTTAATGAATGAAGCAAATGAAGATATATGAATGGCCCACCTTTTATTTCTTCTAAACCAGACTGAAGCTGAATTTTGTTGGCCTCTAACATCCTAGAAACATCAATTCCAGAATCATAAGCCCTAATGAAATAATCCTCAACATCTTGCAATGCTTCCAAAAGTTCCCTTCCTTCCACTGGTGTATCAATGACTGTTAGCCCTTTCTGCTTCATTTGACCCTCATCTTCCTTCTCTCCAACTTTAACCATTTCAACCCCATTCTTCTGCTCTTCAAAAGCTCCAACATCTTCCTCCTCAACAACAGCCACAACTCTCTGGTTTTGCTCTTCTTTCTCTACCTCAGCCTCTTCCAGCTCTGGAATGCCTTCTTCCTCCCTCACCATCCTGAGCTCGTCCTCGCGATATTCGCCGACGACATCGGTCCTCATTGTGTCGAATGGATTGAAGAAATCCCATCCAAACTCCCTCTGAGGGGATGGCATTGGGGGTGGCATTTGCATGTAGAAATATGGAGGGACTTGTTCAATCCTCTCCTCCTCTACTGATTCTTCTTCTCTTTCTTCCATGGAGGATTCTGTAGAGGTTGAAGAAGAAGAAGAAGAAAGACATGAAGGGCAAGCAGGTATGGTTTCATGGGTGGAATCAGAAGGCATTTGCTGAAGAAACATTGGATTGGTTATGACTTTTTCTGAAGAGGGAGGAGAAGGAGAACATGGAGGAGGGAATGTAATAAGGAAAGGAGAAGGAGAAGAATGGCGAGCTACAAAGAGCTTAATGGCAGCTGAAACAGCATATAAAGCTTGACAATATTTACAATGTGCCTCTGCAAGAGCATACCTTCTCTCAACAGCTAACTTTAATTGGCGTTTTCTTTCTCTACAAATGGAAACTACTTCTTCTTCTTCCTCTAACTTTGAGGCAACACAACCCATTTCTTTGTTGGCCAAAGCTAAAGCAGCAGCAACAGCTTCTTCTTGTTCCTTTAATCAAATGCCTGAAATTGAAAAAGATGGTTTATTTTTCACCCCCTTCTTGTATTATTCTTTAGTGATAAAAAGAAGGTGAGTTTTTGCTGTTAAAAGAGGAAGATGTTTGTTTGTTTTTCACTTGGGTTCAGAAAAATAAAGTGTAAAAATGCAGCCTTTTGAGAAAAATCCCACCGACCCATTTCATCTTCTTGCAAGTAAAATGGTGGGATTGCTTCAAAAAAAACAAAAATGTGGCTTTTCAAGAAGGTCCCTGATTGCTTGCTCGCTCTTTCTGATAAACAGAAAAGAAAGAAAGAAGTTTGAAGGAAGCAGCAATATCCTCTCCAGCCAAAAACCTCTAAGAAAAGACAAAAAAAACTCTTCTTTAACAGTTTTTTAGACACATGAAGGATTTGCAAGAAAACCCTTGTGTTCTTTGCTAAGAAATGGAGAGCAAAGGAAGAGAGAGAGAAGAAACATAGGCAAGGAAGAAGGTAGGGGCTCGAGAAAGAAAGAAGGGACTGTTCTGCAAAACTTTGTACTCCATTAATTGGCGTGTTAATGTTAAACAGTTTGAAATAGGAAAAAGTTCAGAACTTGTTTGTTTAACTAGTTTTACTTTACATATTAGCATTTTTGTTATAATTTATTGCCAATATCTCAGCATTGATTAATGGGTTGAAACTGTTTCCTTCTCTCTCTCTAAAAAGATGAGTCAAACTTGGTAAAAAGTAACCAAAAACACTGAGAGAGAGAGAGAGAGATTTTTGTTGTTTTATATGTGGTGGTAATATTGTTTCCTGTATTTGGAAGGTTGAAATAAATAACAAAGCTTACATTACAGAGTAAGCTTAGGTTTAGGGTTTGGAGAATCCAGAAAGTCATAACTGTCACTGTCTTTCTAGCTTAAGACACAATCTCTTGTCTCCTTGGAGAAGAATGCTCTACTTTTTTTTTTCTCTCTCTCTAGTTTTTTTTCCCTTTTAAGTTTAATTGTTGGATGAATAATGTAAAGTTTCTCTATTCTTATGTTTGTGTTAATTTGATGTCTATATTTTTTTTAGAAAATTTCAATATCTCTAATTATTTTTTTTACTAATATTAGTGCATGTCCTGTCTGACCTACAATATTTGGGTGTCAACCTTTTATTTATTACTAAGGCAACGTATGATGGTTCCAATATCTCTTTTTAAGTACCAATGTTAATAATATCAAAGAAAAATATCAATTTACATCCCTAAACTTTGGGAGTTATATTAATTTAAATCATGAACTAATAGTTGTATCGATTTAAATTTTGAATTTTTATAAGTGTATCAATTTACATCCTCTATTTGGATAAACATTGTGTGAGATTTGGAATTTTATCGATTAAACCGTTAAATTTTTACAAGTGAATCGATTTAAACTCTCAATTAAGATTTTCTTTAAAAATTGTTCGTGTTTCAATTCTAATCGTTCGTTTTATTAACTCGACATTTGAAGAAGTCTACACACGTTTAAGAATTGAATTCATGAATGATTTTTAAATGTTATCTTAATAAAATGTCTATTTTTCGACTTAAGTATGAAGGAACGTGCTAATTAATACATTTTAAAAAGTTAAGGGTTTAAATTAATACAATTATTGGTTCATAATTTAAATTGATACAACTCCAAAGTTTAAGATTGTAAATTACCCAAATATTAATATATTATAATGAAAATGGAAAGTTAAGAAACATAATTGAAATTTTTTACTGTTGAATGGCTAAATATGTAGTTTAAAAAAAAAAAAAAAACTTTTATTTATCACAGTCACTGCCATTAATCAATAGCACTATATTATAAAGAAAATTTCATAGACAATTAATTAGACAAAAACTTGAAAGATCTCTACTTTTAGTTGTTTGTTCCCTAAAGTCTATTTACTTAATCCCTAAGCTCATATCACATAGCTTGCAATAATTTGTTTAAAGTCTCAATAAATAATAAAGTAAAAATACAATTTTGTTATTCAAAAGTGTCCCAAATGTACCAATAAAAACTATGGCTAGATTCGTTAAAAGGTCTCCAATTTCTTAGGTTTTTATGAACTTAGATCCTTAATCTTTTGAAATTTACAAATTTACCCACAATGTATCATAGTTTATTATAAGTCATTAAATTTGTTCATTAAAAGTTGATATGTCATTAAATTATTGTCTTTCGAATATATTTGAACACATGAGTATGTCATTTAGAAAAGATGAATTTTGTTGATAAGCGAGTCAAATTTTATTGACAGCGAGATGAGTTTTATGTTTCAAGAAATATCTAAGTGACTCATTTTATTTTATTTATTTATTATTATTTGTGAGTACAACATATGTGTAACATGAAAATTTGAACATCCAACTTTGAGAAGAGCACGCGCTAGTAACAACGATGTTCATGTTAGTGACATTCACATGTCTAAATATATTAATAAAACAACAATTGAAGACAAACTTTCGGTTAACAAATCTCAACATTTTTTTAATGTGACGACTTAAAATATTCTAATACATTATAAAGAAAATTTCAAAAGATTATGACCAAAGTGAACTTGACTCCATTGAGGTATTCCAAAGTATTCTTTTTGAAGATCCACGAAATTTCAGAGCTTGGATAAGATTTTGGAAGTTTCAGAAGCACACACTAAAATAAGAGGTAAAAATTGATTGGTAGCATACTCGATCAAACCGGTGATTCTCTTGCCTACTACAGATCCCATATTGTCCTCTCATAAATTGAAAATCCATAACCCCAATTGCTAGGAGAATACCGTTTAATTTACCTGTGCCTATTTGAATAACCTTAGTTAATCCTGTCTTTCTTTGATAAGAATCAATATAATGATCTTCCTCCTTAGAGGTCAAAGGTTCGATCTCATCCCGCAATTATATATATATATATATATATAAACCTCTTCTCTTTTAACTTACCTCCACCAAATACAATTTATTCAACACAAGTTTACAGGTTGATTCCATCCAATCCAAAATGAACAACTAAAGAAAGAGCACACAAACCTATCCCATCCCAACTTTAGAGAGATAAGAGGGGGTTGTGAGTGCAGTGGGTGGGGGCAGTGAGAAATGTGCCATTTTACTTGGGGGTGTAAATAGAAATGACAATTAAAACAAGACAAGCATTCACTACTATTCTTTCCCTACTTTCTTACATAGGGACCTTCAATTTTTCTGTCTGGATCATTGTGTTTTATGCCCACACTGACACTCTGACTTACTCAGATTAAAGCTTCCCCTCTCTTTCTCTCTCCCCCTATATACCATAACTATACTATATTCCTAATTCTTCTTCTCTCCACTCCTCATCTAATCCATCCCATACCTACACCACAAGGAACAATTTCTTTAGCATATGGATTCTTTCATGAAATCTGTGATTTGATCTTTAGTTTCCCCTTCTCCTTTTTCTTGGGGGCTTAAAATACACAACTATATCATAGGGACCTAATCTGCAAAGATAAGAGAATAGAGAATATACCTTCCAAAAACCTATTTGACTCGTATTGTCGTTGTTCGTCGTGTCTTGCATACCAAAGATGTTATCTGTATTCATCTGATGAGTTTTAGAATCTACAAGAAACCAGGAGAATGGAGAAAATGGAGGGGAATAATAATCAATCATTCAAGTGGTTTCATAAATAAGAAAGTGCAGATGTAATAACAGATTAGGCAGTTCAGCATGTATTGACACAGATCAAAACAAGCAAAACTGAATTTCCATAGTCATCATACATACAATTTACAAGAGCTAAGCAGTGAGCAAAATGGGTAAAGAGAGAAAAAAATAATGGGAAGGATATGAAATATGCCAAGGAATTAGCTACAATTACAGGGCAACTTGAAGCTGTCTACTTCAGTTGCTTTGGTTTTGGATAGAAAGCTGAAGCTTTTTTTTTTCTTTTTCTTTCTGAGTTAACAGTTACAGTGTATAGTAAAAGGATTGATGCCTGGCTCCACTTTATCTCTGTTGGAAGCTACCTGGTATTCACATATGAGAACAATACAACAGACAAACATGAGATGATATAGCCTAATCAGGCCATGCCAGTGTCTGATGGTGTGGTGCAAGGGGCCAATGAGTTTGGACGTAAGTTAACTCCACCCCCTCGCACGGATAGGCTTGCACATTTTGTAGAGCTAGCCCGGCTCACGAGGTTTGAGTCGAGAAACACAACAATCACTGTGATGTCATCGTGGAAATGTCGCCGTACGCCACGGTCAATCTTCTTCAAATCAGAGTACCTCATTTCTCTCTTCTTTGCTGCCTCTTGCAGTGCTGCTTTCACCAGCCTCCTTGCACTTCCCTGCAATGAGATTGTTCAAATAAAAGTTGAGTTCCTTTAATAAACATCTTTCCTTTGGTAACTGCATCTATCTGGTAAACGCAAAAGAATCTAGAATCATTGTAGCAGGTTGCTCTTAATCAGCAGGAAGCATGCTGTATCTATTTTTTAATCAAACAGAACAAGATGTAAAATCTGGTTTATGAGAAGACTTGACCTAAGCTACATCTTTCAAAACATGAGAGATGATAATGAGAACAAATTTCAGATTGTCGATCTACGCTACTTAAGGCTGCTCAGATTATGTTTAATGCTGTAAGGACCCTTCCAAGAGAGTCACAAGATATTGACAAGATCACAAAATACAAAGTTCACACAAATTCGATAGGGTGGACCTCTCTCGCTGCGAGACTGTCACCAGCACAATACAAAACATAACCCATCCAACGCATAACACATGCACAATGTAGAAAATATATCAGGTGGCGTGGCCATATTTCTTTTGTCCATTTTCTTTGCAATATAAATCTAGCTGATCATTCAAGAAAGAGATGGCATCTTATTCTCTGATTTCAGCTGGTAGAGAAATCTTACATTACGTGGATGGTTTTGGACAATATCAACAGCTTCCTGATTGCTAAGGTGTTCCCAGAGCCCATCTGAAGCAAATATAATAAATTGATCCTGTGGCTGCAATTGGAGCACAGAAATAGATGGTTCGGCGCTCAGTATGGGCTTTTTGATAGGTTCACGAAGGCGGAACTTAGCATAAAGAGGCTCTCGGTTGAACTCAGCTCTCTTTAAATAGACATCACCAATAGATCGAGAAACCTGAGAAAGAAAATGTGTTTAACGTGGTTAAAAACATAATTCAGCCACATGAAAAGACAAACAATGAACATAATCAATATTAATGCATCAAATAATTTACCTGTATAAGGCCCTTCACGCGCCATACATTATGCTTCAAGACTACAATATGTGGATCATCAGGATGCAGGGCACGGAGCTCCTGCCTCACAGACTCTATAGATGCATTATGCTCAGCCGATAACTGAACAGACAAAACTTCCCCTGTTGCCTTTACAAGTCTCCCTAAAACAGCTCGTGAATCACCAAGGTTAGCAATGTAAAGGGTTCCACCACAAATTACACCGACAAGGCAGCAAGAACCAACAGCTGCAATTTGTGGCCTCATTGACCATTGCTTCGAAACTTGAGCAATGACCCCCTCTTCGGTGGCTTGAAATGCCTTTCGTATGACATCCACTGACATAGATTGTTGCTCTGAAGTAAACCCTAAAAATTAGGAAACAAATCATGAGGACTCTGGAGCAGATCTTAGTTTCAAAGTTCTATGAACAATTACAAGCAAGCCTGAATTATGAAATAACGGATACTAGACAAAATTTCAACTCATATGTCACGTGATTTTAAATTATTGACAAACCCTCTAATATAGAAGAAGTGAAAAAGGAAAGGAATATTCAAATCTTAACCTCTAAACGTAAACCTAGATCAAGCCAGCCCAACTCATTTATCCAACTTATACGAGATGGGAATCTGCTTTTTGGAAGACTATAAACAAGTGAAAGCACTATGAGTCTATGAGCATAGTATTCTTCAGTTTTTCAAACTAAACCCCAACTGTATTTCAGCTTTCATCCCTTTCTAGATGCACAATCCACTTGCAAACCAACTCCCATCAACTTGTTGAGTAATCAAGCATATGGGAAATAAATTATTGAACAAACAGGACATGGAAGATCAAAGAAGTTTCATTGCCTTACTTTTAAGATGCTGGAAAAGGTGATCATTTACATAACGAGATGTCTCGGGCCCTCCATGCCCATCATACACCCCAACAAAGGTACCATATGGCCCGGCCTCATGCAAGCTCAAATTGCCTGACTCCATCTGACTTTGATCCTCAAGTAAATTGTTAGCCTGAACTACAGCCATTGAAAACTCACCATTGGCATGCTGCCCACTATCTTTGTACCATAGGAGACCATCCTGTCGACCACCAGCATCGGAACCTTTGTGCACATGTCGATCCGACCTCGGTCGAAAACAAGCTCTCAGAAAGTTCATCAACTCTGAGAACATCCCTCATCTCATCCAAACAACCCTCCAAAATATCCGCATCTGAATATAAGGAACAAAAGCAATTTAGACTCACTGATTCCAATTTCTTCTGCTGTGCTGATGTTTAAAATCACAAAATCATATACGCTACAAAAACAGCCAATAAGATTAAGAACAACAATAACATAAACACAGATGAATATGGATTTTGTCAATCAGAACGATAGAGCCATGGCAAATAGGCAGAGCATACAGTTACTTTCAATTGGGGAAATCTGAAACCGGTTCTGTTCCCTGTTTAAAACAAAACTCATGTAGAATATGGCCGTAACAGTGGAAAAGGTCAGATGGGGGGGGGGGGGTGGAGTGAAGAATTAAGAGGTCAAAGGCGATTTTTCTTCAACAATTCCTTAGTCAGCCTTATATCCATCCACAGAAGTCTACGTCTTCACATTGAAACACAAGACTTAAGCCCATCACAGATTCCAAGGGAAGAAAAACAAGATAAATATGAACAATTCAACATCCTCATCAACAAATTCAACAAACCCATATGGAAAAAACTGAAAAGAAAGTGGACCCAGATAAAGAAAAAAAAAACAAAAACAAAAAGAGGGCTTACAGCAGTTAACACTTGAATGGAAGCTCCCATAAATGAGCAAAGGCTGAAGAAGAGAAACAAGATGAGGATCCCGCAAGCTGTAGAAGATCAAGTGGGTGTGAAGGCATTAGATCTGTGGATCCATCAAAATTAGAGATGATAAGAGAAGTGGGTTTGCTTTGGATTAAGAGATATGTGTGATGAAGTTTGTTGTTGAAGAAGAGAGAGTGGAAAATTGAAAAGAAAAGGGTGGATGGAAAAAGGAAGAATAAGGGAAGTGAAAACCCCTGTTTCTTTCTTTGTCTTTCTTTTTCTCTCTCCCTCTGTGAAAGGCAGACAAGCCCCATAAAAGACCAACAATGGAGAGCTTGAAGCCAGCAAAGCAGAGGTCCAGGAATGGGGTCCACGCCACTATGCTACACACAGAAAGAGAGAGTCAAAGAAAGTTTTTTTTTTTTTTTTTTCTTTTAATAATAATAAATAATAATACATTACCATGAAATTTAAAATGATAACCTAAACGTCGGTATTACACAAGAAAAATCCATCTAACAAAAGTAAATTTCCAACACCTCGAAATAAAAATTAAATAAACAAAAGTAATTGTTAATTTTTTTCTTTATACTTTTCTTAAAAAGAAAACTTGTAGTCCTAGACTCCTAGGTGGTCAATCTTATTTTGTAATGATATAATTTCTCAAATTCTCAATTTTGTACCTATTTAATTTCTTAATTTTGTTAACTGATATAAAACTTATATCATTAACTTTAAAGTTAGAAGTTCGATTCAATCTCACATATTATCAAAAAAAAAAAAAAAATTTATGTAACATGAATGGTCTTTATTATAAAAAAGTATCAACAAATGATATATAATAAAGATATACCGAGAGAACGATATAGATGAAGAGTCATCTTATGCTATCTATTAAGTAATGTTGTATGGTTACTTAATGTGCCACTACCCTAGAATAAGAGATTAGCATCCACTAATTGAATTTTCTTTTATGAAAAGCGGAGCTTAGTGAGCTTTTTGCCAGCCAACCATTATACATAAGTCATGGCTACAAGAATGACAGGCGAACTAAACCATCTCTAGACTCATCGTGTTACAAACCTAGATTGTGTACTCTCTTCTCTAGTATCTAGCTATCATATGTAGTAGTAAGAAATGTCATTGTGCCTCGAATGCTCGGCTAAAATGTTAAATGAAAAATCATCACTAACAGAGTAGAAGCACTTATCTTTAGTCCATATAGTTTAGAATTTGTAACAATTTACTCTCAAAATTGTAAGAATTTAGCCATATTGTTTAATTTGTAACAACTTAATCCATATCTTGAAAATCTCATAAAACATAAGTATCAAAATTATTAATTTATCGATTTACTAATCACATTAAATATTAACAACATTTTTTGTAGTATGAATTAATATAATTGTTATATATTCAATAGTATAAAGATTAAATTGTTATGTACTAAAGTTTAGGGAGCATAGCTCAAACATAAAAGTTTAGGGGTGATTAAACAAATTAAAAGTTCAGTGGTGTAATTGTAACAAACCACAAAGTATAGAAGATAATTAATCAAATTAAAAATTTAAAAATGTAATTGTAACGGACCATTTTGGTAAATTTTTCATAAATGTAGTACTCTTTAAAGCAAGTTTAAAGGGTTTGAAAGGATTATTCTTTAAAGCAAAGTTTAAAGGGTTTGAAAGGATTATTTTCTAAATTCAAACAAGGTACAATGTAGAATTCGTATATTTGACCTAAGTAAAGTGAATCCAATCTTACAAATGAAATGAAATAAAATAAATAAAAGTGAGTCAAATCTTTTTATTAGGAATAGGAATGGGTAAAATTTTGCATGCTAAGTTTTTAAGAGAATTATTATAAATGAAAAAAATATCAAACTATTTATAAATATAGATTTTTTTTTTTTATTGTTTATAGGCGATAGACTTCTATTGTTTCGCCCAGTAATATGATCTATTAGGGTTGAAATTTTTTTATATTTGTAAATATTTTGACTCATTTTTTTATATTTGAAAATAACCTCAAGTTTTTATGTATATAATTTTTTAATTCTAAAAAAGGAAAATCAATTGAATATTAAAAGGAATGCAACTTCGTAAAGTCCGCCCTTACATATTAAGAGATTATTAGAGCTTAACTATGTTTAATTGAGTAGTTTAAAATAAATTCTAAAAGTATTTTTTTTAAAGTAATTTTGAGAATATATTGTTGTGTTTATGTCATAAATTAGAAATTTGCAATGGGTAGCTAAATAAATAAATATATAAATGAACATTTACAAATCTAACCATAGTTTTCTAAATTTGTAAAAATTTTAAATCTGCTTTTCGTATCTATTATTATTCTAAATTTAGACTCATTCGTAATCAACTTATATATTAAATATAAAGTATATTATTTATATAATTGATATAACATGACTTTAATTATGTTGTAATGAATTTTGTTTGTTTAATTATGGTGAATATTGTTTTAATTTTTGGGTTGTTTTTAAATATAGAAAAATTTTACAGTCTATCAGTGATAGACCGCGATAAAACTCTATCGGTACTGATAGAATTTACTGATAGATAATGAAATTTTTATATTTGTAAATAGTTTGATGTTTTTTCTGTTTATAGTAATTTCTCTTAATTTTTTTTTTTTTGCTTTTCGTTTTGATATGGAGCTATTTTTATTTAATTAGTTTGATTTCGATGATCTGGTTTAGTTTTTGGCATTAGTTGGTATTATGGCTTTGAATTTTTTATATGGTTTCAATGATATATCTTAATTACATTAATTGTATACACTGATATACCAAACATAAAGTATATCAGTTAATTTGTTCAATTATTTAAATTTTTTATATGATTTTGATGATATATCAGTTACATTAATTTTTATATATAAGTTATATAATCAATATATCTCACAGTTTACATGTTAGTTGGCCGATATACCACATTTTAAAAATTGCAAACTTAAAAATGTTTTTTTTTTTTTTTTTTTTTTTTTTTTTTTTTTTTTTTTATTCTTGCAAGTAGGTCTTAAAATTTTAAAGGTATTTTCAAACATACAACCACAAACGGTTGAAAAATAAAGATTAGTCGTAAAGAAGATTCAATATAGCCCACACAATATAGAATAAACTCTATATAGTTATGAAATCAAGTTATGAAAAGAAATGTCTAGACATAGCATTAAAATGTTGAAACCTATATATTAGGCTTTCAATTAAGCAATAATTATGTTATTTCACTCTCTATTGTGAATTGACTTTTAATTTGGTTTTTAATTTCTAAACAGGCAACGGTCCTATGTAATTGCTAAGGACATATACCAACTTAAATATCATAAGTAACATATTTTTAGTCTTCATTTTAGCTATGTTGTCCATTTTAATTTGAAAAATTCTTTAACGTAACGGTTACAATTTTTTGTAGTACAACAATTACAGAGATGGAAGATCGAACTTTTCTGATTTCAAGAAATCGAGTACGTGCTAATTACCGTTGAGCTAAACTCACTTTGACGTAGTGGTTTCAATATAGCTACTATTTTTTACCTTATATTTTCATCTTGCTTGGATTTCAATCTACTATGCTCTATTAAATATATATTATTGTCAATAAAAAAAAAATCGTTAACATTCCATTATTTATTAGAAAATTTTCACATATAGAAAAAATGTCAAACTATTTATAGAAAATAACAAAAAAAAAAATACTAATAGATATTGATAGACTTTTATCGGCATCTATAAGTGATATATTTCTGTCATTTCTATCACTGATAGACCCTAACAGACTTCTTTCAGCGTCTATCACAACTATCTAAATTTTTTTCTATTTTGTATTAATAGTTTCCCTTATTTTTCTATTTTAAAAAATTTTCCTTATTTATTTGTGCTGAATACTACCTTCGTCTTTAGTTTATTTTAGTCATATACTTTAAACGGTTCAATTTTGTCTCGATAGTTTTAAAATGCCTATTTTGATCCATGTACTATTAAGAAATGACCATTTTAGTCCATTTTTTAAAGACAAAAAATAATATTTTTTTAAAGTATAGAGACTAATGAACAGTTTAAAAATATTGGAATCGAAATATGAGAATTAAAATAGTATATAAGTCTTTATTTATTTATTTATTCATTCATTTTCAAATGTACTAATTATATAAGGTAGTTATTTCAATCTGTTTTTTAAAATCTGTCACATCAAATAATAAAGTTTCAAGAGGATAGTATAGTAGATGCATAAGAATCAAGATTATTGAAAATTTTGTGGGAGAAATATAATTTAAGTTAGTTTGTAAAAATAATCAATGATTTCTTAGAATTAAAAATAATTAACATATACATATAAGCTTTGGTTCAAGTTAAATGAATCATACCGCCAACTAATTCAATAGAACATATACTTTATTTTAAAAAAAATAGTATATACTCAGGAATGTTTCTTTAAAGTTTAAATACTACTTTGGTCTCTGTGTTTTTTGTTTAAGTTTATTTTGGTCCCTATACTTTCAAAAGATTCATTTTAGTCCCTATTTTTGTCCATGTACTTTCAAAATGTTCATTTTGGTCACTCATTCTCATTTTTACTTCATTTTTAAAGTATTAAAATAATCACGTTTTTAAAGTTTAAGAACCAAAATGAATCAAAGTTGAAAATATAATGACTAAAATGAATAAAAGCAAAAAAAAATATAGGGACAAAGTAATATTTAAACTTTTTTAACTAACAAATTTAGTTATCACCGTCATTTTGTTAGTTAAATCAATTTTTTTTTTATGTCATTTCGTCTATATATATTACATTTTCCAATGTAATTAAGGATCATATTCTTTTGAAGACCAATTTTTTTTTTTTTTTTTTAATAAAACTTCATAAATCACATAAGCAAGCCACAACACTTATCCTCATAAATAATAGTGGACAATCATTGAGGGAAATGGTTATTCCAAAAAAGTGAAGAGACATGAAAAGAAATTGAATCAAAAGTAGTAACATGAACAACAAAATTGTAAAATCTTGTACCATAAATAAAAGAGAAAAAGTGAGAGACTAAATCCGTGTGGGGAAAAAAGCCTTGCTACTATCATAGAAATAAACAGAAACTAATTGAGAAATTAAAAGAAAATTGAGAAAAAAATACAAGAAATTACATGAAAACTGTGAATGGGAGAAAAACTACAACTCACTAGAAATAAATTCACTTTCTCAAAGCTTTTATGGTATGAATACAAAAGAAAATTTAATGCACGTCCAAACTTAAAGTATTTATAATTGAGATGATTTCAAATAATCAAAGTCATAGACTCCTATAATACTTGAAACTCATCACTTTTTTAAAAAAATTTCGACATAAATTACTACTCTCATACCTTGATCTTCTCATTATAACGTATACTCAAAACAAGATAAAAAAAAAGTGTTATATGTGAATGATATATAAATAAAATCTATTTTAAAACCTTGAAATGCAAAAGTTAAGGTTAAAAACAAACCAATATATCTATACTATATATAAACGGGGCAAAAATGGAAAATTTTTAGGGAAATTATTATAAACAGAAAAAATATTAAACTATTTACAAATATAGAAAAATTTCAATATTTATCAGCGATAGGCTCGGTAGAATTTTATCGCTGGAACGATAGACTTCTTTCGCTCTCTATCACTCAATAAACAGTAGATTCTATTTTTCTCTCTTCATTATTTCATAGATAATATGGTCTCCATGTTTATTTTATCTTATTTTTATTCTTTAGCTTTTTATCTAAGTGCAATGTTTATATGTTTTAAATTCTTAATATAATTACAATGTATTTATATGCTTTGAAAAATTTCAAGCATTAAAATTGACATAAATAATTATTAGATTTGCAAAGAAAGAAATCTATTCATTGTTTTATTTTAATAATTATATTATAAATGAATTATCTCATTTACATTCTAAATCTAACACAATATCAACATTGTTGTAAACAGATCTTTCATGATCACAAGATTTGGTATGTTTTCAGAAAAAGAAAAAGAAAATATATATATATATATATATATATATATATATATATATATATATATATTATTTTAACATATAAACTCTGCAAAATCTATTTTTAGAAAAACAACAAAATCTTTTAAAAAAATTTAATTAAGCTGTTCCTTTTATAACCTTATATTTATTTTAAAAAATTAGTTTTAATAATCTATGTTGTTTGTTTGGGGGAGATTTGTTAAAGGTGTATTATATAAATAAACTATGATATGAATTATAAAATTAAGATTTTATTAATTGGAGTAAAAATGCTTACAAACTTAAATAATTTTTAAAGTATAGCATTTTAAAGTTAAATAATTGTAAAAATATGATC
This sequence comes from Lagenaria siceraria, assembly GCA_002890555.2. Lineage (NCBI taxonomy): Eukaryota > Viridiplantae > Streptophyta > Magnoliopsida > Cucurbitales > Cucurbitaceae > Lagenaria > Lagenaria siceraria. Next base: position 6,871,182 of record CM016491.1, on the reverse strand, counting down.
TTCTAAGCTAATTTTGTGGTCAAGAATTTTTTTTTTTAAGAAATAAATTAGCATGATTCAAATTTTAAAAATAATAATATTTTATCTTTCACACTACACAATTAAAAAACATGTGCGATGCACGTGATTACTAGTTAGGATAAAAGTGAAAATAAATTATAATCTTAGTCGATGAACTTTTTTAATTTATATTTAAAAGATTTTTTAACTTTAAAATTTATCTAATATGTTTATAAACATTTAATATTGTGCCTAAAAAGTCTCGAATTTTTTAAAATGTCCAATAATCACTAAAGTTATAATCTTGTGTTATTTTAAAAAAATTGATTGATATGATAGATATAAAATTGATTTTTTTTATAGCACTCTAAGTTTTCAATTTACTGTCTCGTGAGTGTTTAAATAGAATCTTTAGATCAAATGATATAAACTTATAATTTTAAGAATATTTTAAAATATTTTAAACATTTTTTAAAATTTAGAGACGAATAGACACAAACTTAAAAGTATTTTAATGTAAAATCTATGTCTTTTTAGAGAAAGAAAGAACCATGCGAAAACCTAGAGAAAGAAAGTTATGCTATTTGTTGTTTTAAACCCTAACAAATCTATTTTTGCCAATAAAAATAAAAATTCAAATACTATTTATGAAATATACTAAAAAGTAATTAATTATAGTTTAAATAATCAACCATTAAATTTTTATTCACCTAAATTGATAAATAAAGTGAGAAAGTGTAAACAGTAAATATTGACACATAAATTTACATGATTTACTAACATTAGTATTTTAGCTACGTCCACCAATAGAGGGGAGAGCAATTTATTATTAAAAAATATCAAATAATATAAATTAAGAGGTGTAATGAGGTTAGAAGATTTATATATAGTACTCCTCTAAATCTTAAGCCTAAAATTGTAAATAACTATAATCCGTATACAAGATTGGGTTAGGTCTTTCGAAACATTAACTAAGAGATTCAAATAATTCTAATAAATTTACATCATTTTTACAACTTTTATTGATTTTCTTATCTTGTGTTCTACCTTTGAAATTCTCATCAACAACATATTTTATAATTGAAGTTTCAACCTATAATTTTTTTTTTTCAAAGATCGACATTTCAAACTTTCAATAAAACTAAAGTTTAAAAAGTTGGTGCCAACCAAAATGCCGAGATCTTACTTTTACAAAAATGTTATTAGAAATATCTATAAAATGTCAATATTGAAATTAATAAATAAACATTTTACACTTTTTAAACAAGTTAAAATATTTACTATTTATATTATAGTTACATTAGTGACATTTTGTTGCTTGTTTTTCTTTATATATGTATAAAAAAATTCTTACGACATAACGGAAATATCAATTCTCTCATGTCGATGTTAAATTCATGAAAATGTAAAATTAATACCATATTAGGTCAGGTTTATCACACCGTAATGAAGACAATGGTGTAATCAAAATGAGATTTCATTAATAGATCAATTGTAAAGAGCCAAAATCGCAAATGTAATTGAATTGCTTTTGATCACGTTTACTTAGAATTATGAATCAACCACATTTACTATTACCTTTATCGTTTGAACTTAAACACGGTAACAATAACTATAAATATGTCAAATTCATACTTCTCATACTGTAATAGTATACTAACGATAACGGTAATAGTAACGGTAACGGTAACAATAATGTAATTTTAAAATGAAACGAATTGATCACTCTTCGGCCTCCACTAGTTAATTAATTTGCATTTTTTTATTATAAAATAGGCGCCCCACCTGCTATTATTGGGGTCCACTTTTTAGATTATCATTCATTTATTACTTTTTCCTCCTACGCTAATATGACCTTAATTTGTATAAACAAAATAATAATAATAATAAAAAAATAATAAATTATGGAATTGCAAAGCTAACCTCCAACGGTTTGCCCAGCATCAAACACTCATGGCTGATAGCCTTTCGTGAAGGGGTTTGCAAATATGACCCACTCAACTTGTATTTCCATTTTCCAAGTTAAAGTCAGATTTTTTTTTTCTTTAAAAAAACTATTTTAAATATTTAGAATTAGAATTTTGTTCAGTAATATGTATGATTTTTTGCTTTTAAAAATTAAACTTATATACAATACTTCAACGTGCCAAATTTTGAAAACCAAGCCCTAACTGTTATGTTTTTCTGTTTTCGAATTTATATTGGTTTACTCACTATTTCTTTTATAGTTTTTATTTCTTAAAAAAAAAATTTCAGAAATTTATAAAAGATTATTTTTAAATATAGAAAAATGAGTCAAACTATTTATAAATATAGAAAATTTTTACTGAAATTTTATCACTTGAGTGATAGAGATCGCTTGAGCGATAGACAGTGATAAAATTCTATCACTCAAGCGATAGAATTCTTTCGCGGTCTATCGCTGATAGACAATGAAAATTTTTTATATTTGTAAATAATTTGATATTTTTTCTGTTCATAGTAATTTCTCAATTTATAAAGTTGTTTAATTTTTTTTTTTAATTTGATTAAAAATTCAAATGTTTTCTTACCATACCATAGATGAAAACAACTACTGAAAAATGTGGAAAAAAAATAGCACAATTTTCTAAGTGCCTAATTTTAATGTTTTTTTTTTTGTGTGTATATATATAATGTTTTTGTATTTTAGTCATTGGATTTTTTTTCAAAAAAAAATAAAATATTATTTTGGTATGATGTAATAGATTATTCAACTTTAATTCATGTAATTTCAAATGTCGAATTTAGTCATTGTCCTACTCTCAACAAATATGGCTTTTTAACATTTATTTGGTTGAACTCCATAAATAATAAAAAAATGTGGGTTAATTCAATTGTTTGACATTGTTTTCAAGACTATAAATTAAATTATTATTATTATAAAAATATGTCAAAGATATCTTTTTATTCATAAAAGAAACCAAAAGTATCTTACAAATTTGTCATTGCGAGAAAATTTTGGGGATGAAGGATATAAAAATTTTATACCTACTCCATTTGACAACTCCCCTATGAAGGCCTTGTGAAAACTAATCAAATTATTGACTTTGATAAAACTTCAATAAAAATTTCAAACAAAAGACTTATGATGTAATTTAATAAATTGATGTTTGGTTGTGTACAAAAAATAATAATAATAATAATAATAATAATAATAATAATAATAATAATAATTGTTTGGTTCTAAGTTTTGAGTCTAGTTTTTATTTGGTCTTTATGTTAATTTAAAATATTATACTTTTAGTTCTTGAGTTTTAAATTTAATTTCAATTTAGCCATTAAGTTTCAAAATGTTGGAAAATTTTACCTTTGAGATTTGAGTTTTGTTTCAATTTGGTCCCTAAGATTCAAGATTTACACTTTTAACTTCAAATTTTCACTAAATATTTTATTTTCTATCTTTAATGTTAATGTCTACTGATTAGTTTAAAATAATTTAAAATAATTTGAGTTTCACTATTTTTCATCATTAATAAAATTAAATTTAAAATTTCACTTCATAATTATTTTAAATTAATTAATAGACATTAATGTCAAAGAACTAAATGTGTGTATTTAGTGAAAGATCAAGATTACAAGTTTAAATTTTGACACCTAGGGACCAAATTGAAACAAAACTCAAATCTGAAGGATAAATTTGTAATATTCTAAAACTTAAGGACTAAATTAAAATTAAACTAAAAATTCAAAGACTAAAATGTAATATTTTGAACTCGAATAAATAGTCTTGAGACTCAAACCTTTTTGAACTCGAATAAATAGTCTTGAGACTCAAACCTACTTCTACAAAAAAATACGTCCACTAGAAACAACATAATACCAACAACTAATACGATCACATGACTGCAATCTATTATACTAAAGATTTAGATGGTAATTAAATAATAAACTACATGTTTGTAGGATCAAACTAAAATATTTAAATCTATTTTGAAGGTTTAATTTTCAACTCATTTGTACTTTTAATCTTTAAATTCACTAAAAGGTAATTGTTTTAGCTATTGTCATTATTCGACCGTCATTTATTTAATTAATAGACGATAAGACCATAAAAAGACTTATTGAGAAATGATGTGTAAACATATTAGCTTATTTAGGTAGGTGACTAAGTGGAGTGGAGTAGTATAATCAGGTGCAAACAGGTATTAAGTTTATTTGTTTTTCAAGTTCTTTTGGAGATTAAAATATTTGACCTTACACTTTTGATGTTATCATATCGAGCTTTAGACTCATTTTGAAAGTTACACCTATAGGGTTGTTTTCAAATATAGTAAAATGAGTCAACTTATTTATAAATATAGTAAGATGTCATTATCTATCCGTGATAGACACTGATAGACATCTATTAGTGTCTATCACTGGTAGATGATAGTAGTCTATCAGTATCGACAATGACACTTTCTTATATTTAAAAATATTTATAGTAGTTTTGCCATTTAAAACAATTACCATTTTCTATACTATTTATCAAATTTCCATCAACTCATCTACAAATGTTAAAGAAAAAAAACCAACTCGCAAATTATAGTAATATCAAGTAATTTTAAACAAATTTTAAATTACTTTACCAAAATCATTTTGTCCTAGAAATCTTATTAATTTTTGTCTCGTACATATGGTGTATAGTTTACTAAAGTATGAGAATGCTTTTTTTTAAACTAATTTTCAAATGAAAGCTTTATTATAAGATAAAAATTACAACGTTTATCTAAATTTAAGTGTAATTTAATAAAATTGAAAGCTTTAGATAAAAACTGATACATCAAGTTGAAGAGTAAAAGAAATGATTTCTTTACCAAGATATTAATGCAATTCACTTTTTAATTGAAAAAAATGATATCTTATAATATAAAATATTTTACAAACTACTTTCATTTTTTTATACTAAAATAACAATTTTTTTTTTTGTTTTCATTTATTTAATATTATTATTTAAAGTTAAATTTTTGTTAATAATTTTGTTATCTAGCAAATCAAAGCTTTGTTATTTTGAGTGCGGCACATCTTGTGAAAGCATATAAATTATAAAATATTGAGAATAATATAAATTAACTCACTAATGAAGTATAATTTGATTTGGAACCAATGATCTTGACTATATATTAATTTTTAAAAAATAAAAATAAATATTTAGATATTTTGTCCGTACATAGAAAAGATAGTATACATTGTATACTAATTTATTTCAGTCTCATCCACGTTGCACGTGCACTTGTTTTCTTTTCACACCAACTATTTAAATGAAATTAATCAATACACCTACGTTTACCATTAAATAACTCTTTTCCAACAATTAATCAATCAAATATCAAGACTTTTTTAAAAGCTACCAAATAATTTAGGGGCCATTTTCTACTGTAATTTTTAATTATTTAATTTTCTTATAGAATACTATGTTTGTTTATTTCTTATATCTTAACGTTTTCATATATTTTATTTGAGTTCTTGAACTTTTATTAAAAAAATATTTTATATCCTTATTGTTCATCTATTTGTAAGCTAATTATTTAATTAAAATCTAACATGGACATACTTTTTTTTTTCTTTATTTATCAAATATATATGGACAAAAATTTGAAGCCACTTATAATGGGTTAGGTGTTTGGGTGTCATTTTTTTTTAATAAAAATAATTAATGAAAAAAAATTATATATTTATATATGAAAAAACAAAACCAATCAAAATTTAGAGATCTAAACCAAATAAGCGTAAAAGAAATAATAGATTTAAGGCATGTTTGAGAGTAATTTTGGTTAAAATCATTTTGTCATATTCAAAATCACTTGAAAACATGTTTTTAATCACTCAAAATTAATTTAATATTTAATTTTATACTTTTAAATACAATTTTCATATTATCAAAATTAGTTTTGAATCATTAAAAGCATGTTTTATAATGATTTTAAAAATGACAAAAGTGATTTTAACTATTTTAGAATCACTCCTGATATATCCCTAAACATTTTTTTAATATAATAGAGGTAAGAAGATTGAATTACTATAGACCTCTCGATAACTTGTAAGACTATTTTATTTATTATCAGTAATTTTAGAAATTATATAAGCATGTAAACAAGATACACAATTTGAATAAGAGATGTGTATATAGAGAAATTACTATAAATAGAAAAAATATCAAACTATTTATAAATATAGAAAATTTTATTGTCTAAGCGATAGACCGCGATACACAATGATAGAAGTCTACTGCTTAAGTGATAGAATTCTATCGTAGTCTATCGCTGATAGATAGTGAAATTTTTTTATATTTGTGAATAGTTTAACTCATTTTTCTATATTTGAAAACAACCCAATTTATTATTTTATAATTTGACTATCTGAATTAAAAAAATCTTATATTTTATTAATTTTATGTTAATTTAAAACATATAGCACATTTAAAGTAATGATTATATATGAACAATAAATTTAATAAAACATTAATGAAAACATAATGTTTTCATAGTTTCACCAAAACATATAATTATGTAAAAACAATGTCAATGGGCATTATCTACTTGAGTTGATCGTATTTTGTGGTGATGAAGAAAGAGACATTGAGAGAAAGAATAGGATCTTTAGAGGGAGATATGTCCCTTTACCTAACATTAAAAAGAAATGGAGGCTATATATTTGGAGGGTGTGAGAGTCCAATAATATTTCGAGTCCGTTTGAATTGAATAGAGAAAAAAATGTTTTTCAAAAAATTGATTTTTATTTAAACTATTTTGACAAAAACGGTTTAAAATACATTTCAAAAGTTATTTTGAGCGATTGTCAGACACTCCAATTTGTTTCCAAATGACTTATTTTTTAAATTAAACACTTAAAAATATATTCCAAATAGACCCTTCATCTCATCTTATACACAATGTTTTGTATTTAATGGTAGGAATTTAAGAACCCAATTTTTGCAAGTTGAGAATGAGAGAAGAAAGTCAAATACTAGTGGGGGCAAATATGACATTACAATATACATATTTCAAACTCTATAAACCCCCCACCCTTTGCTCTCCATTATTGCCCCATTCTACATTGCCATCTCAACATAGATAAAGACATTACACCCTTTTCCATTTTTATCTCCTCTTCACACTAAGTCTCACTAGTGAGAGAGACTTTGAGACCTATACTCTCTATAGCACTATCTAAAAAAACATTTTTCTATATTTCAAATAGTAAAAAGACGTCTGGAGCAAGGAGTGAAGTTGTGAAATCGGGAAAGTTATTATTTTGTTGTGGGGCTCAAAGTGTAAAAAGTTAATAAGACATGACATTGATATTTTTGTTTTCGTGGTGTCCATCCAACTCCCTCTAAAAGATCAGATTTCTATGGTCGTTAAAAATTATCCATTGTAAAAGGATTGACAATTTTAAAAATAGGGAGATTATGTTAGGGATAAGATTAATTAGCAAGCCCACGTGGACCTTTTTAGAGCGGAAGTTAATGCCACACACAACGGAGGACATGTGGCAAGAAGACTCTCCAAACTGGCCTGTCATGCAGTATCTAGCCACCACATGTAGAATTTTCACACTATCATATCAAATACAAACTACAAATCTGTCGAGAAGGCGATAGGAGTTTTCTATAAAAATATCATAACATCTTCCACTAAAAAATACAAGTATATCACTATAGCTTAACTCGACACCACTTTAGTCGAAGTAGTGATTTAGTCATTGGAGTGTGTTGCATATAACACCACACACCAATTTAAGCTTTTCTATGCTCATTAGTCCAACGACGCTTTGTCTGACCATGGCCTATATAGACCTACAACAAATCAGTTAGAAGTTGTCTAAGTCACACAAGGGTATCAACCAAAGTAACTTGGGACACTAAAGTTAGGATCGTTGATAAATGAATTATGTAGAGGAATGAGAGTATATGAATTAAAAATGTTAAAAGTATAGACTAAATGTGTGTCCCTACTTTCAATGAGGTAGCTATGATCTTTATGTTTAAAAAACTTGACGGTTAGATTTGTTCTCATAGATTCATGCATAGGCTAATTCACTAATTAATGAAGTGTTTTTATAAGTAGATTTGGTATAACATTTAGGGCATGTGTAGACTAAGGTTTTAAATGTTTAAAAACAATTTTTCCACTTAAAATCAAATTTTTTTTAGTACTTAAAAAGTTGTTTTGAATGAGTAATTGGCTTTATTTGACTCAATCATGGTTGAGCTTTTATTTCAAAGAGTTAGATTGGCAGTGGGTTGAGGAATGTTGATTGGCCAATGGGGCGAGTACATGTAGGGTTGAAGAAACTTTGCTTAGTCTATGAATGAGGCCATATAAGCTAAAGAAACACCACACATATTCTTTTTATAATCCATATTTAAATAGGTTCAAAAAATATTCCACAATTTGTCTTCTAGATAAAATATTTGAGAAAATTTGTTCAAGGTTGGTTAATTGGGGTTCACTGGGTACTAAAAAAACGGTTCAACCACGTGATTCACTTTTTGGGCATGTTTGTATTGACTTTTCAAGTATTTAATTTTGAAAATAAATAATTTTAGCAAGATTAGTAGTGTTAATTGGCAACTATTTAAAATGACTTTTTTAAAAAATGAGTTTGAGAAGGAAAAAAAAAAGTCATTTCGGATGAAACACTTGAAATTAACGTTCAGAAAAAAGGGTTTTAAGTGTTTAATTAATTGGAAATTCTCTCAAATTTTCATTATATATGAAAATTATCAAAATACTCCTACAATACCCTCTTCCAAATCTCTTCACCTTCATTTACGCCATGATTACCACCAATGAACGGTGCTCGTCACTTCCTACTATACTTATTATCACAGCCATCACACTACCTTCGTTGTCACGGTGACCACCTCCTCCATTGTCTACTGTGGATCACCATCCACCTTTTAATGATAAGTGATCAGGACCAATAGTCGACGACCAGCAAACAGGAATGGAGATCGGTGGCTAACAACCACCAACTCACTGATGATTATCGTTAACCACTACCTAACATCAACAATCAGTGATCAACGACTATTGGGGTGATGGATCTCGATCGTTGGTTACTTATTGTTGATGATTGGGACTATAGTAATATTGCAACTTCTAAAAGAATAAAAATATTCTTTTAAATGACAAAATCTCAAGATATTTTTCATAATTGAACTTATTTTGATGTGAAAAGATGAAACAATAATTTGTTGTATTAATGTATTTTGAATAAATGATATGAGTATAACAAAAGCTTTTTGAATTATTTTAGGGTTTTAAAAGTAATTAATTATGAAAATGCTGTTCAACTCAATCCAGTGTAATGGTCAAAGTTTGTAGATTTCGAATGAATGAAAACAATGTACTTAAAATTGTGGGGTACTGCTCCATTAATGAGATGGGCCAAATTAAAACTCTTCAAAAATTCAAACTATATATATATTTTCTTTTGGTTTAGAAACTTTTCAAATAATTGAGTTATGCCAATCCATGAGACAATAACAATTCAACAATATTTGTTGAGGGATGTAAGGATCCAAAATTGAAGTTTGTTTTTGACATACATAAATGCATGATTTGACAACCTATTCTTTTTTACCCAAAAAAAAATTATAATATTTGAAAAAAAAAATCTTTAAACTTTCAATTTTATGGGTGGAGTTTGTAAATTTTAAAAAAGTTAATTAGGTATATGAATTATCAATTTTTGTTCACTAGGTGTTTAACGTATTCAACATTTTTTTTTTTTTTAAATCAATGAAACTATAAGATGTAAAAATTAATTTTATGTGTTTAATAGGAAATTGAATTTTTTTATTTTGCATATAATTTCGTGAATTTTAGATAATATTCAAATTAGGTTAATGCCCTATATTGAACCAAAATTTAAAAGTTCATAAATTTATTACATACAAAAATAAAATATTTAGGCACTTACTGGACCTTTCTTAAAGTTTAGAGACTTATTTGACATAAACTTAAAAGTTATTTTAATGCTAAAACTGACAAAGTGTACTTATTTTTAGTTTAGCAACTATTTAATTTAATTTTTATTTCTATTAATTATTAGGGAAACGTAAATATGTTTGATGATTTTTTTAAGGTAGAAGATAAGCAACCAACAAACACTATGACTAGCTTTCCCACAGCTCCTAAATAAATATGCAGGAAGGGGAGAACACTATCTGGAAAAACATCCTTCCAAATCAAAGAACAACTCTGAAAGGATGTCAAAGTTTCAATGGAATGAGCATAAATATTACTAGACTCTTCTTAAAGTTCAGAGACCTATTTGACATAAACTTGAAAGTTATTTTTATGCTAAAACTGACCAAATGTATTTATTTTTAGTTTAGCAACTATTTAATTTTATTTTTATTTCTATTATTTACTAGGGAAACGTAAATATGTTTGACGATTTTTTTTAGGCAGAAGACAAGCAACCAACAAACACCACGACTAAGGGCAGGTTTCGATTAACTAGAGAAAAAAATATTTTTCAAAAAAATATTTTTATTTAAACTCTTTTGATTAAAAAAAAGGTTCAAATTACACTTTAAAAGTGGTTCAAAAGCTATTCTGAGTGGTTGTCAAATACTCTATTTTTTTTCTTTCTAAAATGACTATATTTCACAATAAACACTTGTAAAGTTAAACCAAACACATCCTAACACTCTCACAACTTCTCAACAGGTAGGAGGGGAAGAACATTATCTAGAAAAATATCATTCCAAATCAAAGAACAATCCTGAAATGATACCAAAGTTACAACGGAATGAAGATAAATCTTCATCTCTTGAGATATGTGACAAAAATACACAATATTAACAGCACTCCAACAAAAAGAACGTCCAATTTCAGCTAAAGAAACTTCCTTCCTATCGAGAAGATTAGTTCTTAATAGAAAGGTCTATGGTCCATTGACCCCAACACATGTCCCATTCAAAAAAAATCCCAAAAATCAAGGAAACTACTAACTCAAGATCTTCTTTGAATGTATGTTGACCATATCTAATCTTTGAACAAGTAAGTTATTTATTTATTTATTTTTATGTTCTAACAATATATGAATGAACTTTCCCCCATAGAATCTAGAGTTGAACCTTTGGAAAGATGGAAGACATATTACATTTTGATATTTCTTTTATTGGTCTCTAAACTTAGAAATGATAGCTCCTAAACTTTTAAAAAATACATTTTAATTTTTGAGTGAACCAATAATGCACATGTTTAAACCTATAATATGTACATATTTAATTAATCAACAACAAAATAACTATGAAAACAAGATAATTATATTAAAAAAATAGAGACAAATAATTGTATACTAAAAAATTATAAAATTACAAAATTTTAGGGATTAAAATAGAATATTTTAAATGTTTATGAATAATTATGAGGACAATGCCCCTAATTTTAGGGAATGTTTGGATTGAGTTGTAAAAAAATATTTTTTATAAAGTCATTTTTCATTTAGAATAAATACACTCATGTGTTTGGCAACTTATTCTTAAAAATATTTTTATATACAAGTTTGTTTGGTTTGTTATATACTAAAAGTAATTTTATTAATGTCAAATTATTATAAAGGACGACTATAAAATAGTATGAACTAATAATTTAAAATAATAATATCCGAAGTTGACCATTAAGTTGGTGGTGGTGGTTGCCAGAGTTGGCTTCAGTAGTTGTTGTTGGAGTTGGCTGACAGAGGGTGGTGGTAACCATGACAACATAGTGGGAGTGAGGTAGATGATTTTTTAGGGTGTTTTGGTAATTTTAAGAATTACACAAATTATGGAGAAAGTAACCATTAAACACTCAAAAATCATTTTTCTAAAATTTGATTTCAAGTATTTATTCTAAACTAACTTATTTTATAAACTCATTTTTGTCAAAAGCTATTTTGAGAGTGGTTGCCAAACACTCCAACTTTTTTTTAAATGATTTTTTTTTTCAAAATTAAACACTTCAAAAGTTAAACCAAACACACTTTCAGTCTTAATCTTAATTTGTCCAACAACGTCCAATATTTTAGTAGAGTGCATATGTGTTAACTAGACGAGTTATGTTTAAATTGATGCATAAAATAAGACGTTAAAGACTAATATAATAATCATCAAATACATAATCATTCAAGATGAGAGACATAATAAAACAAAGATTAAAATAACATTTTAGTCCTCATACTTTAGAGTCTGCTCAATTTAAGTCATTATATTTTTAAATATTTAGTTTTAGTTTCTATACTTTTAAAAAATCTTAATTTCCGCTATAAATTTGAGAAACATATATTTTTTATATTGAAGTTATTATTATTATTTAATTGATTTTGGTTAAAAAAATAATTAAATAAAGTAAAAAAATTGTCCTAACAATGTTTGATCCAATTGACAAATTCCAACGTCTAAAAATATCTTTTTCGGCTTTTTGATGCTCAAAAGATGCTACACTTTATTTTTTATAAGAAAATATACCATACTAAAAGTCAATTAAAGATGTACTAAACATACTATATTAATAAAAGCATATTTAAGAGTAATTTTAAAATAGTTAAAATTATTTTGTTATTTTTTATTTTTGAAAATATTTTTAATAATTTAAAATTAATTTTAATAGTATAAAAATTGTGTTTAAAATTGTAGAATTAAACATTAAATTGAATTTAAGTGATTAAAAGTATATTTCGTAGTAACTTTGAACATGACAAAGTGATTTTAACAATTTAGAAATCACTTTCAAACATGCACTAAAAATAATCAGATTAAAAAATTGCTCCTAAAAGTTTCCAATTTTTAATTTTCCCCTTCAAATACATGACTTTTTATTTTAACCCCCTAGATCAATTAAAGGGTTTTTTTTTTTTTTTTCTAAATTTGTGTGACTGAAATTATTGAATTGGTGCTTAAAATGGGATATGATCTAGTTTATATTTGATTTAGGGATATGTAATTATAAAAATAAATATATGAACTAATAGGGATTTAAATCTTTTATTTTCTCGATCGACATGATTTAACCAAACTTAAGATCAAGTTGGCATTAAGAAGTAGAGTTTTGAATGTTTTAAATTTGTGTAACATCGGAGTATTAATAGTAAACTTGCAACCATGGGCAGATCTATGAAAGGATCAGGAACACGTGCCCTCCAACGTGTGACATTCTATATTTATGTATTATTGTTTTCATAAAATATTAAAAAAAATGTATTTATTTCTATATTAAATATAAGTTGTTCTCATAAAGTATCAATATTGGTACGGTGCTCTTGTGGTTGTGGGGGCACACACCACTTTCTAGGCTAGGGTTTGAATCATGTATCACATAAATTTGTTTTATTTTTTTTTCTTTTATTACATATATTTAATTGTTAATTTAATTTTATTAGCTAGTGGACTTAATTCACTACATAAGTTTATACTTTTTTAAAAAATATATAATTATATATTTTTACTTTGAAAATATATATTAGACATAATTCTATTTTGATTTTTCTCGTATATAATATAATAGTCAATTTAAAATTATATTTATATAAATATTAAATTACAAGTCTAGTCTCTAAAATTTGAAGAGTCTGACTAATAACTCCATAAACTTTCAATTTTGACTCCAAGTCTCTTAAAAATGTCTAATAAATATATAAATTACTCCTCATTTATAATAATAGTGAATTGAAAAAAAAAAATATAATAATAGTGTAAGGAACATATTACAATCTACAATATATGAATAGAGATAGTTTCGAAGTTTAACGACTTTAAAATATACTCGAATTAGTTGAACGACTTTATGTTATGTCATTGTCATGCATGTAAAACATGGATATGTATTGAATTCCTAACAACGTGGACGATGTCTAGTTCAATAAAACAAGGAATTGACAAGCCTTGTTTTGCTTACTCGATATCTCATAAGAACATTATTTAAACACATTTTTTATAAGTTTTTAATTTTTGTTGGGCATATTATAATGTTATATTAAGTGCTTTCCTTAGCACCTTTGAATTTTAAATTGAATTGAATTAAATTATTATTATTATATGATCTAAAGTTGTTGAAGAAAATTCTAAGGATATGTTCTTTTCCCATTCAAAATTCAAAAGAAGAACCGAAAATAAGGGAAACGACGATGTTTTTATTAATTTAATCCATGTAATTTAACATCAAATAAATGGGCTTGATTAAATAAATCCACCTTCTCTAAAAGATAATTATTTATGATGCGACAACACGTCATAACAAAAATCATGTTTTAAAAATAATAATAATAATAATAATAATAAGATTTATGATATTTATTTTGGTTTTATAATTATACCAAATTATTTATAAATATAGAAAACATTTATTTTTTATGAGCGATAAAATTCTATCGCGGTCTATCGCTGATAGATAATGAAATTTTTCTATATTTATAAATAGTTTGATATTTTTCTGTTTATAGTTATTTCCCTAATTAAAATACACATTTTCCTTTTTTTTCACACAAATAATTTATTAAGGGAAGCGTTTTGAAGAAGGGGTGCAGTTGTGAAATTCATGGAGTTATGAATCTTTGAGACTTGTGAGCTCTTGGACTCTAAGGTATAAAATTGATATTTTTTAGCAGTAGGACCCACAGACTCTTTGGGCCAAACAACGAGTGGAGTTCCCAACTCTTTGGCCTAAACACTCCCTCAGCAGTTGGAATATTTGTTTAGATATTATGTATTTAATTTAATGTATTTTTGCAACCATATGTTAAAAAATGGTTAAATTTCTAAATGTTGGTTACATTACATTTAAAACAATATTCATATGTGTGTTATGAATTTTGATCGGCGAGAGCATCTGTTGTTGTGGTTCTTCTTCTTTTAAAAGAACTTAGATGTACATGAAAAATCAGCAAACTCGATTTTTTAGAATATATATTTTGAATGTCAATTAAAATAGATTACGTATCAATTATTTTTTAACATAGGTCGAAAGTCCAAATTCTTACTTGTTTATAGGAATGTAAACATTTCGGTTCCAAACAGAAATTGAACCGTTAAATATATACAGAATAATTGAAATTGAATTGACCGTTAAATAACATAATCAAATCGCTTTGAATCGATTAATTGACGGTTCAATTAGTTCGGTCGGATGGTTCTCCATTTAATATTAATTGGACACAAACGGGAGTGTTGAGGGAAAAAGATCTTAATACTTTTATTCAAATATTGTTAATCAAAATTCAAAGTGAAGATCGAAGATGTGAGAAGAGTTTGAATTATTTAATATGTAGATATGAAATGGTAAAAAAAATATTTTAAAAAATATAAAACCAATTTTAATTTGAGATTCATTTTAATACAAAATCATTTTAAAAATCTTCAAAAAAAAAAAAAAAAAAAATATACAGAAGCAATTTGTCTGCATTAACTGTGATACTAATTTCAAAATTACATTAATTCAATAAGTACCAGACAAATTTAATAATAATTAAAGAGGGGCAAGAGAAATTAATATACTTTTATTGAAATGTAGATTTAGTAAACTATTTTTGTTCATTGATGGATTACTCGATTTAGTCAACTTAAATTTTTGTGGACATACATAAACTAAATTTTGTAGATATAAATAAATTTCTTTTATTTTATATTTATCATCATTCATCTTCAGAGAATTTTCCTGCATAGACAGGATGGATAAAATAAAATACAAAATATTTGTATGTAATAATAGAATATAAAAATAAATAAATAAATAAATATGAAGATCCATCCTCTTTTCTTCCCCTTAGTTTAGCAAACAACAACGAAAAACGAAAAAGAGTTCTTTTCAAATATTGAAAAATAAGTCAAACTATTTACAAATATAGAAAAAATTTATTGTCTATTAGTGATAGACCGCGATAGAATTCTATTGCTTTTTATCGCTCCAGCGATAGAATTATTTGCTTGAGCAATAGAAAGCGATAGAATTCTATCGCGGTCTATCACTAATAGACAATAAAATTTTTCTATATTTGTAAATAGTTTGATGTTTTTCTGTTTATAACAATTCTGAAAGAAAAATGTGTGAACCAAATAGGTTTTTTTTTTTAAAAAAAAAAATATAATCATAAAGACTTGAGAAAATATGTCATATAATAAAGAATTTAAAGAAAATTGATGCAATTATATATAATATATATATATATATATATATATATATATATATATATATATATATATATAACAAAGACTTAAGAAAAAGAAACAATAGATTTTAATAAAACTTTTGAAAAACATACCATTTTTATTTTTTTTAAAAAAAAAGTGGGTGCAGACACATTTCCAAAATAAAATAATTTTTGAATCATTTAATTGAAAAAATGTAAAGAAAAAATTGAAAAAAAAATTATACGGACAAAAAAACTCCCTTATTTTTTAAACAGCTATACTTGAATAAACACCCATATTTATGTATTATATATTTATCGGACATAAAAAATAATTAAAATATTATTTTTTTAAAAAAAAATTGTCAGATGACAATTTGTGATTAGACAATTTAATTGATGCATAACAATAAGTCGGGTCTAAATACACCTAAATATTTTTTTATTTTCAATTAATTTCAAACCAACACTTTTTTACCCATTTCTTTCTTTCTTTCTTTTTTTAAAATACTAATATTAGTCTAATTAACCCAATTTCCCCCATTTTTATCTACTTCTTTCCTCCACTATCTTGCGCTTGTTCGTAAATATTTCTTATCAGTACATTTTTTTAAATCCTGTCCATTCTTGTCATATTTCCTCCACCAAACATATCTTTTACCACTGACATTTACTATATACTCTTTAGGTTAGCATAATTACTTTAAATCTATATTATATAGATTAATTCTAAGATCATTTATGTCAAATTGTCAAGAATAAATAACAACCTTTAGTAGGATCTCTCTCTATATTGGATTCAAGAAGGACTGAGTGCTTGTTGTTTTGGTGTGTTGGGGACCATATCCCTAAGGTCTCGTTATATACGGGTTCAATTAGGGTTCCATTAAACCCTAAACAATACAGGAATAGACTTCTACCCATTAAGTCCCTACTAAATTAGGATTCTTAGGGCCTTAATTAATTAGATCACATAATAGGGCCCAATCTAATAAAATAACTCAATGTGATAAAATATTAATCCACATACATAGCCCACATATTAATTATACATATTTTTATTTAAAAATACGTCTAACACTTTATTCCCACTTTTTTATTCCACCATTTTTGCTTTCAAAACATCAATAATTTTTACAAATGTTACGAGCTCAACTGCTATAGATATTGTACTATCAACTTCGAGATTAGAAGTTCGAACTTTTCACTCCTAAAAAAAATTATCAACGATTTTAATTATTGTTGTTTTAGTTACAAACAACATATATAAAAAAAATGGATGTGATATAACAATAAATACAAAATGCAACAATCATATTTAAGATGGAAGAGACATCAACTTTAGATTATGATACTATTGATGCCAAAATTTGGACAAGAAAAGTACATTTGACCTTCACGTTACACCATCATTGAATTTGTTTGAAATGGAGAAGAATGTGACCTACAAAAGTAAAAATCTGCACACCATGTCAAATAGTGAAAAAGTGCAGAAGTTAGGGAGTTTGAGAGTAAGATTAAAGTTCAAGATATCTCATATGGAGCTCTAATAATGTATTTATAGAGGAGGTTGACTTAGGTCTTCTTTTGTTCTCTTTCGAAATCCAGTTATTTGATAATCTAATCAAATCCTATGTGGGATCCTTAGGCTTAGGGGCATGCTTGTGAGAAAGTTAGGCTCCTTGGCCTCGGAGGCTAAGGCCAAGGGAAGGTTGGGCCAAGGGTCCAACACAAACCCAATGACCAAGTAGGCTCCTCGGCCTCGGTAATGGAAAGTTAGCCCCAAAGATCCAACTTCCCTCCCTTTGCCCGTCACGACCTCGTCTTGGTCTCAATTTATTTATTTATTTTTTTTTTTTTGCTCTTATTGATTATATTTATCATTTTTATTCCAAAATCACCTCTAACAGATACCTCTTATTATTGAGCGGAAGTTGAATTACAAATATAAAAATTTGCAATATTTCATTGTGACACATTTGTGATCAAAATTTATATTAATTTTTCTTTTTTTTTTTTTTTCTTGATGCTTAAGAAGAGATTTGTAAATCATTTTGAAAACTACTTTCTACTTTATAAAATTAAAGATTACGTAAAAATGTATTTCGGTAATTATCTTTGAGCATTATTATTACTTTATTTTGTTTCCGTTTGGTTTGGGTTTTCTACATCAACTTAAAACTGTTTGGTTGGATGAATAACTATTATTATTAAGTGAATTCTTAAAAATAGAAAAATAAGAGAATCTATTTACATAAAATAACAAAAATTTTAGATGGTTGTGGTAGACGTTGATATGATAGACGTTGATAGAAGTCTATTAGGGTCTATCAGTGATAGAAATTATAAAAGTTTATCATCGTTAGATACTGATAGAAGTCTATCAATGTCTATTAATGTTTTTCTTTGCTATTTTCTGTAAATAATTTGACATTTTTTCTATTTGTGAAAATTTTCCTTCTTATTATTGTTATTATTTTTAAATTAAGTTTGTTTTTTCACGGTCTCTTTACAATAATTTTCAAATTTGATCATTTTTATTTCTATCCAAAATTTTAAAACAAAGTATGCTTTTTCTCCGTTTTTAAAATTTTGCTTTGATTTTGA
Source organism: Lagenaria siceraria (assembly GCA_002890555.2). Taxonomy (NCBI): domain Eukaryota; kingdom Viridiplantae; phylum Streptophyta; class Magnoliopsida; order Cucurbitales; family Cucurbitaceae; genus Lagenaria; species Lagenaria siceraria. The sequence goes on along the minus strand of CM016491.1, from coordinate 6,852,453 downwards.
AAATATTCTAAATATAGAAAACAAATCAAATAAACCTTACAAAATTCTTGTATGTGTATATATATATAAGTAATATTTATAATTTTGATTCTCAAAATCTAAAAATTAAAAATTAATGTCCCATTTAATAATCATTTGATTTTTGAATTCTAAGATGAATTTGATTAAGAATTAAAAAATTTTCTCTTAAAAAAATGTGAAAAAAGAAATCATGGGGATAAACAAGCCTAAATTTTTCTTTAAAGAATCGTTATCAAAGCCAAATGATGTAATAATAATCTAAAATAATTGAAAACTCATTATATTTATCCATCAAAATTATTATGGAATAAAGAAAAGAGCTGGAAAGTGAATTTAAGAACCAGTATTTATTTGTTTGTTGTCCCTTTGATCGAGCCAAGAAGAAAAGTGAGATTTACAATTATTTTTATGATATTAAATGAATATAGGAATTGTATTGATGTAACAATTCAGAGACCTTTTTTATACAATATTTAACAAAGAGACATTGATAAAGGTCCATTTATGAACAGATAATGCATGCAAGAACAAATTAAAAAAAAAAAAATTATATATTATTTTTAAAAATAAACAATTATATGAGATATGACATGGAAAATAATAAAAAAAACGTTTAACCTAATCAATTGACGATTATAGTTTTTTTTTTTTTTTGAAATTGCTATGAAGAGAAAAAAAATATCAAACTATTTATAAATATAGAAAAATTTTACTGTAAAACTTTTCTATATTTGTAAATAATTTGACTCATTTTTCTATATTTGGAAAAAAAATTATTTTTCTTTTCTTTTTTAATTTTTAATTTTTATTTAGATGAAAGTTTTTTTTTTTTCAAACTTCAAACCTCACCGATTACTTAAATAACTTAATAGTAATTGACTTATAGTTCTTATCACAAAATTGAAGGTTATATCCTTATATGTTATACTAAAAAAACTCTTAAAAATATATAGCCACAAATTTTCTATTTTAAATGTACTCTATTTTTTTTAAGTAACTTGTGAGTTATGAAGTTGTGTTGAAATATTTTTTATAAGATAAATCCAATATTAACTGATTACGAAAATTAGATGTTGGAAAAATTATTATTTATTACTTCATGAGTTTTTAGTCATAGGTGTGTTTAGTCCCTAAAGTCTAAAGATTACCATTTTAGTCCCTAAGATTTTAGGAATATTTTTAATAGGCTCCTGAAAAATATTAACAAAATTTACTCATGAACCTTTTAAACCTATTCTTAAAAACTTGAGGACTAAAATGATCTATTTTAAAATATTAAAAACTAAATGCACATATTTTCGAAATCTCAAATACTAAAACAATAACCATCCGTTAAATGTTCTAAGCAAAGACAATATATATAACCCTATATATTTGATCTTTGGTTCAATTTAGTTGGTGTATCTTCAAAATATTGACAGAATTTGTTTACAATTTTGCAAACATTAATCAAAATTGGTAATTTTGTCAAAGCACAAGAACTAGAAAATACTATTTTAAAGGACGTAAACTAAAATAAACAATAGTTGAAAATATAAATACTAAAATAGATATTTTAAAAGTATAATAACTTAGTTGAAATTGTAGTTGTCAACATGGGTATAACTCAACAGACATGGACTTGTACTATTAAGTTATCACGCTCGATGCATGAGGTTCGATCTCCTGCCCCATGTATTGTCGGAAAAAAAAATGTCGAAATTGTATATAAACCTAAAAACATACTTTGATTTGGACATGGATTTATGGAGCCCATTAGCATATAAAAACTCAATATCACTCTCTATTAAAATTTCAAGTAATTGCAATGGATAACACTTTTAGGATTGATAATTAAGTGTATAGCAACATTTTTAAAGAATTGCAAATATTACAAAATCTATCATCTATCAGTGATAGATTATATTGCTTATGGAAGTCTATCAACGATATAGTTTATCATTGATAGACTCCAAGGGTTAAATCTAAATTTGGCTATATCTACGAATTTTTTTACAATGAGCTTTTATATGTCAATACTTTGGGCTTGAGTTTTCGGTTTTGAATGAATTTGAGTTTAGAATTTTGTAAACATCAATGAAAATGGTAACTTTGTAAAATTACAGGAAGTATAAAATACTATTTTAAAAGGAAATAAACTAAAATGAACAATTAAAAGTATAAATACTAAAATAGATATTTTGAAAGTATAACAATTGAGTCGAAATTGTAGCTGCCAATATGGGTGTAATTTAATTGACATAAATTTGTACTACTAAGTTATGAACTTCGAGGTCCAAGGTCCGATTCCCCACCCGATAATATTGTAAAAAAAAAATTGAAATTGTATAACATAAGAACATACTTGGATATGGACACGTATTTGCGTAGTCCATTAGCATACGAAAACCCAATATCTTTTCTCTATTAAATTTCAGCCCAATTTCCTCTTTATGGGCTTTGAACTGGGCCGAGAATGTCGAGCCTAAATTTCAGGTTGGATCCGAAACCTTGTCGAACTCTCTCTCTCAGTTTCTCCATTGGCTCGAGCTTTGCTCGTGGAGAAGCTCTGCAACTGCGACTGGCGCGAGCCACCGTCTTGTTCGTTTGAAGGAAGCCTGGAAGGAGTGTTAAATCCATCGATCTTCGTACAAAATTTGCGCCCTAAGATGATTCTATGGTTGGGTCATTGAAATTAGGATACGATGACATTCTTCTGTAGAATAAACCAATCCAAGCTCAAGTACCTTTCGGATCAATTCAAGAGACATTATTTTCAATTCTCTTATCCTGCTTCGCTTGATTCCGGTCGTACTACGAAGCATGATTCTGGGTATCTAGGGCGGATAATTCCCCGCAGACCAGCTGATTTTGCCGATAATGTTAGGTTCTATGCTGCTCCGGTTCAGGTAGTGATTCTGATCCTTATGGATGAGTAATGGCGCATTGGTTTTTGAACTTGAGTTAATTTATATGAAACCTTGTGTAGGGGTACTTTTTTTCTTTTTCTTTTTTCTTTTTCTACTTCGTTTAAGGTTTCAAATTTTGTTTTAGTCGTTAAAATTTCATGCCTAGAAACTTTTCAGAAGTTACATATTAGAATAGGGAACAAAATTAGATTTGAATTATTAATTTCTAATGTCATATTGGTTTTCGCTAAAAAATTTACTATTAACGGGTTATGTTCGAATTCAGCACTGGTTTTAAATTAGGCAGGTTGTTTTAATTATAGGCTGTTTAGTTTATGGTGACTGATGTTGTTCACTCTATATGACATGTTGTTGAAGTTTCAAGGTAAGGCGAAGGAAGAGAAGGACACGAGTGGGCCGCGACTTAATGATCAAATTAAGGCTGATTTTGTGAGGCTTGTACATGATGATGGTATGTAGGATAAAAAATATTGAATTTTTGTTAATATCATAGTTTGAGATTCCCAAGTTGCGATGCGTTTTCACGTTCTTAAGATTGGTACCACGTTCATAGTGATGCATCTAGTGGTTAGCATAGCTCTCTTCCCTCCGATAAAATGGGAAGAGTGCATGTAACATTAATTTATCATATTTTGGGGAAGAAAGGTGTGTGTTTACTGTTTGATAAGTATTTTAGTTTTTTCTTCATGTCTGATATTTTATGTACAACGACATACTATATAGATAAAATTTGCTAGAAAGCAAGTATTGCATCTATCAATTGAAATGCGTGATGGGTTATGCTAACTTGTTTGTGGAAAAATAGTAGAGCATGACAATAATGGAAGCATGAGTAAGAAAATAAATGTACATTTTTTTAAGAGAAGGAAGAAGTATAATTTGGACAAGAAGGAGGGTTTCCTCCTTATGGGGCGAAGGAATTGAACAACATTCTCCATTTGACGTGAATGTCAAAAGCAGGATTAGTATGAAAAGTTCTTTTAGGAGACACTATAAACGAAACCTTAAAATAGATTCTACTAAAGAAAAAAAACTGTACTGAAATTTTTCTTTAAAGGTCATACTATCTCTTTAAACCAACTAGCCAAGCAAGAATCAATTCATCCACCATCACCAGTCTCCAAAAAATCTTAGAGAATGGATTTTCTCATGTAGAGAAGGTGTGTAAAAATGTATCGGCTTTCATTATGCATGTGGATTATGTTTATTTATTACTTGTTGACGTGTTGCACATATTTTTGTAGGACATACAATTCTTTCGCTACATGAAGCTCTTGAACGTGCTCGTGATCTCAAGCTTGATTTGGTTGAGGTAAACTTCCAGTTTTAATGTTTCTATCTTATGTCGTCTTTTTATATTCATAGTTGTACTTTCAATCTTAGTAATTGATGAAGTCTTTCCTACTTATTATTAGGTCTTGCAAAGTTTGATTCCATGTGTCAAATATTTTTCAGGTTCAACAAAAAGCCAATCCACCTGTGTGTAAAATTATGGACTTCCACAGAGAGAAGTACAAACAGCAAATAAGGGAAAAGGATCGTGTTAAAAGCAAGGTGAGTTTCTCAAGGCTGTGTGCATATGGGATTGTGACTACTGTTAAGACAGTGATAATGCTTTTAGTCTAACTGGTTTTGTATTGTTGTTCATTTTGGTAATGAATGAAACGTGATATAAATTAGCCAAAAATGTGGATGATTGAACACATCTAACATTTTTGGACTACCTTCATGGTTGCATAAATAAAACACAGTCATATTTGGTTGTCCGAGCTTCATTATTAATCACATGAAAAAGATTATTCATTCACCTTGCCTTCGCTTTGTTAAGTTGGGTGCTTTGAAAAGTACAATGAATTTGTTGCAATAAATTTTGGCCTTTTTGAAGGCCACATGCAAATCTCTAGAGCTTTGGCGTAATTTCTTGAATGGCCATTTTGAACTTATGCCAGTTTTTTAGTTACCTTTTTCCCTGCAGGAAAACCTGTTAGTAGTAGTACTTCAGACCTTCAGAAATTACACCTTAAAAATGATATTAGAAAAAGTGTTGTACATATTGTGATACAAATTCATATTCTTGCAGTCTGAAGTGAGTTTAAAAACGGGAGATCACAAAGAAGTCCGCTTCACTGGGAAAACTGTAAGTAATTTATTTTTTAATGTTTAGACCTTTTGCTGCCTGGAATGTAACTTGAAGACTCGCTGGTAGTGATATGATTGAATGCCTTACTGATGAAACAGATTTTACTATCCCAGTCTCTATCTCTCCCCACCTCTATAGTAAAACTAAATTGAGTACAAAAGTCCCAAGTATGACCATAATTGTTGTGTTTTAAACTATGGTTTGTACTCTAGTTCACGTTCACTCATGAAAGTTTTGTACCATCAGTTCTTTAAAATGACTTGATAGCTCAAGATAAATATGTTCTTAAAGGATTATTAGTTCATCTTTATCATTTTTTGTAATGCACTTTTTAGGCGTTCGAAAATCAAGTGGCCAAAAATGTTAACCAACTTATAATTGAGGTGACCACTTAAGGTATCCATCCTAATTCCGGGAAGGATTATATATACCAAACTTTTATTGACAAAACATGTTTGTGGATAGAAGCATTTAAAATTCAAAGGTGGATATCTTCATCAACCCATTTGTCATTACCTGACGTCTAAAAGTAAAAAATTTGAAATGTAGGCAAAGATTAGTCATAGCTATATTTTTGGTTTTTTTCCCCTCACCGAATGATTGTTGAGGATTTGGTTCCTTTCTCTCTTTGACACCATTTTCTGGTAATTTATGCAAGTTGAGTCACAACTCTGTTTCCGAGCTCCAAATCAACGGCCTTTTGCCCTCTATGAGGGCTTAGAAAAACAACTTTTGGTATTTGATGCTAAAACCTTTTTTTTTTGTTTTAATTTTTAAAATCTGATCTTCAGGAGGAGAAGGACTTAAGGATGAAAGCTGATATGGTAAAGCGATTGATGGAACGTGGGTACCGTGTGAAGGTATTACTTTTCCATATTACAAAGTAACTCCTTATAATTTCTGTTCTTTTAGTTTCTTATTTCTTTTCAGAGGTTAATAGTCGTTTGTTTGTGTTTTTTTCGATACAAAATCCCCTCAGAATGGCCTAGCCCATCTTGCCTTTTTCTTTCCTGATTTAGAATTGCTGACTGTTACAATTCCCTAATCCCTATAACAAACTACAACCACGTCATTAACTATTGACCTAGTTACCAACCCTTATCCAGACCCTGACCTAAGATATTTCACCAGCTTCGTTGTAGTTCTAATTTCACTAAATTTTCAGTTGCGACATCCGGTTCTCATTTTCTATCCTTTATTTGTTTTTGAAGTATCCTCATTTAGATGGGGTGTCTTTGACTACTCTCGATTTGCCTAGTGGTCAATAAGAGCCATGAAAATAATAAAGAGCTCGGAAGAAATGAGTAATAGCCTTGGTAACCACTTACCTAAGTTTTAATATCCTACGAGTTTTTTTGGCAACTAAATGTTGTAGGGTAAAGTAGTTTGTCTCGTAAGAATAGTTGAGGTGCTCTTTTTTTGTAATTTAATATCATCAATTCGATTGTTTCCTTTTCAAAAAAGAGAGTGGTCGAGCCCAAACACTCACGGATATTAAAAAAAGAGAATAGTGGAGGTGCTTACAAACTGTCTTGAACCCTCACAAATATTTAAAAATAAAATAAAATGTGGTGTCCTATGGTATAAGGCCATGCCATTTGTGTGTAAAGATCATGACTATTTGCTTGTTCTATTTGTACAATCCTTGTAATCACTTTCCAAGACCCCTCCGCTTTGTGAAACGTACGATTGCTGATCTTAGTTGTTCAAATTTGACGTTTTAAGCATCATGGTGTTCGATAGTAGCTTACTCTATATGTTCCCTGTACAGTGTAGTGCCAAGGGTCGTGAGAATGAGGACTTGGGTGACTTGTTATCTCGTCTCTCTGCTTTGGTATTGCCTCATGAACTACTTCATTTTCTCTCATAAGGATTCCAATTTATCAAATTTCTGTTAAGTGTCTTATTCTTCGCACGGCTTATCACTATTTTTTGCAGATTGAGGATGTGGCAGTGGTGGAAAGTGGACCAAGGGTGGATAAAGGGCAGGCATATGTTATAGTCAGGCATGTTAAATTTGGCCCCTTGAAGAAAGGGGGTGGCGGCAAAGCATTGAAAGTTGTTGAAAAAAAGAAACAGAAGGTTCAAAATGGCACCACCCCTCTGGTTTCAGCAGCCCGTTCTTCAAGCTCCGACGAAGTAGAAATGGGTCCTGAAGAATCAGAAACTGAAGATGATTTTGAGAGTTCTAAAAAGACTACCTGGTCATTTGTTGATGGTAATAAAGATTTTGACGAAGTGTTTGACTTGAAAGATGATGCCAATGGGATTCCCTCCACAGCCACTACCAAGAAAATGAATGTCGTTTCAGACAGGGATGTAAATGTCTCAGACCTTTCTAAATTAAGGCAGTTACAAGATTCTCCCATCACAGCCGATAATAGATACAAAAAGACTGCACCTACGAACCGTTTCCAACCATCAAATGTAGCAGACCGCAACAGCCGAGGTGCTAGAGATCCACTCCGATCAGAACCCGAGAATCGCGATCAGAGGAGGCACCCTCCTACAAACACAAACTTCTCACCCTCAATGAGAGAAGCCAGACGATATGATAATAATACTTCTGCATCAAGAAACAGTAATCATTCTTCAAATGAGACATCCAAGCCTGGTCCATTACAACATACCAATCCTGGTCCATCCAAAACTAGCTTTGGGATCTTCAGTTCTCTAAACTCCAATGCTCCAAGGAAGCAAGATGCACCAGCCACAAGTTATCAAGGCAATCGAGGGCCTCCATACACGCCATCGGCTAATCCTAATGCACCTGGAGCTGCAGGAAATACAAAGTTTTCGATAACGAACTCTGAAGACAATTTGAACAAGGGACAGAAAAGCTGGGGAATTTTCAGCAAGGGGAGTCCAAATGATAACCCAGACAGGATATCAAAATCTAACTAAGGTAAGTGGTAGAACATGCTTACATTAATTGTTTCAGATATTACATGGTAGGCTGAATTTTGATGAGGATATTTATCTAGACATAAGACAGAGCAGAGATTTTTGTTTCAGACAGGTACTGCTGTGCATCCCCTGTTTTAAATGGGCAACATAATTTTTTTCAAATGTATCAGTAATAAATTTAATTTCTTGTCATTGGAGATGTTTGGCAGCTTACTGATTCAGATCTTTACTCTTGTGGTTAAAAAATTTTAAGAGATGAGAATGAGCACATAGTTAATTTATTCCCTATTTATGTTTGATGATATGCAAATAAAGTATGAATATGGTTATAATTATACTCAATAATCCACTAACTTTTCAGTCTATAAATTTATCTTATGTTTTTTTTTTTTATTTTGTCGTTTTTTTGCCAGAATTTTAGAAGTTTATTTGTACATTTTCCCCCCTTTTCTTTGCTTTTTTTAAAGAGAAGTTTTGGGAATGGATGGTAACAGAAGTAATATTATAAGTAAATGGACTTGGTACTTCAAATATAAAACAAAAAACATAAGATAAATTTATAGACTGAAAAAAAGTATATGGTATATAGATATTAAAAGGTTTTATATCATTGTGGTGTTTGATATAGCTAAACCTAAATCCTAAACCCTAAATCCTAAACTCTAAAATTACGTTCGTGACAATGACCAATAATGTTAGAACATTGGAAAAAAAATTGGATATAAAATGATGTAGCGGTGACTTGAAACGAAAATTGATGGACCTAAATATTAGCACACAATTTTAGATCTGACACATCTATTTTAGGTTTCAATTTTCATCCAAAATTTTAACAAATTTCTTTTAAAAAATAGTTTTGAAACATTTGTGAGACGTCAAACTTTTTTATGTATGAACATTTAGTTATATTACTTTTTTATGTTTTTTAATTGTGTATGAAGTGTTGGGTTTTGACAAAATATTTGAAGATTGGTTGTCTTACATTGAAAGATTCACGAAAGTAATAGGATCCAAACATTATAAAAAGATTCCATGTCTTTCATTTAAAAAAAACGAGCCTATGTCTTTGGTTTTAAATGACTCCAATTTAAAATACTTTTAAGCTTAATATACTAGTTTAGTTGTGTGAGTGGTATAATGCTTTGAAAGAGTGCTCTTATAATTAGGGTCGGAGAGAGATTTCTGTGTGATTGTAATAATTTTTCGTATAGTGAAATTTTTTGGTACATAATTTTTTTTCCGATTTTGCAACATTAATTCGATATAGTGAGATTTTTTTTCAACATAAAGTATACATAAAGAATGAGCACAAGTATATTCTGGCTGCTAATCAATCTAGCATTCTCATACTTAACTTTTTGTTTCTTAATGTTTGAAAATACTAAACAGATTATCTATAAGTAAATAGAATTTAGGTATAAAATTCCAAACTTGAGAAAACCCTCGACTCAGAACAAAAAAACAACTACGTGAAAAATTATTACAATTAAATAGATTCTTTTTTCCGATCACAATTACAAAAGCACTCTCTTAAAGCTTTCACACCTAAAACTTAAAGTATTTCAACTAGACAATTTGAAACTATAGTCGCAAGCTTCTTTTAGTGTTCAGAACCCATCACTTTTTTGTACAACGATTTAGATATATTTATCCAACTTAACAACATAAATTTTATATTGACTAACTATCAAAACAAATAAAATTTGGATATGAATTTAGATTAGTCATCTTTTTTAGATTTTTTTTATAATCGTCAGTGCATTTTACTTTAAAACATTTATTTTGTAAAACTGAGATTTAAACAAGTTTACATACATTTGAGAAATAATGCATGAATGAATTTTAAATGTAATCATAATGAATGATCTAAATGGATTGATTTATGAAAATTTAAAAATTTTATTTACTTAAATTATAAGTTTTACACGACATCGGTCGAACGAAATCTGGAAAAAGATGAAGGAAGTTCAGGATTTAAGTTGATCAATTACTAGTTCATGGTTTTAATTAATATAACCAAAATTTAAGGATATAAATTGATAGCTGCCTTAAAGAAATCATTACCAAAGATGATAAAATAAATTTCAATTTTCTTTTTTTAAAAGTTTTTTAGTTATATAGAATTTATGAACACAAAAATAATAATAATAATAATAATAAAAAAAAACGTTAACTTGCCTTGTGAAACATAAACTTCCTTCTCAATATTTAAAGTCGTCATCCCTCAAGAAAAGCACCTTCAATTGCCTTTGCTTCGAATCCAAACTTAATAAAAATATTTATTATATTTCAATCACTCAAATTTTCAATACTTTATTTTAGTTATGAAATATTCTAATTCCTAAACTTAGCACAATAATAATAATAAAACTACATTAATTTTTTAGTACAATAATATAAGAAATAATGAGAGTACGAACCTATAACGTCAACAAAGAAATACATATCGATATTACTAAGCGAAGCTCACTTTGACAAATATACATTTGTTTTAGTCATAAATTTTCTATTAAGTATTTAATATTTTATAAGCGAAGAAATGTTCAATATTTTTTTTTATCTAGTTTAGAACTCAATTTCATAGAATTTCTATCAAAGTATCATTATTTTCTTTAGTCAGTTTAGAATGCAATTAGATATACCTATTCTTTTTTTTTTCCCGTATAGTAAGGATAATAAGATTGGAACCACAAACTTTTTGGTCACTAACACATCTATATGCTAGTTGAGTTATACTCGTTTTGATAATCAAATTCACTCATCCAACTTCAAGCATTTAATAACACAAAAATACTTTAAAAAAAAAAGATAAATGAAAAAGATGTTAGCATTTTTATTTTTTATATATCAACAACTTAATAATTATAATTATTTATTCAAATAAGGGTAATTGTTTTAAATGACAAAATTGCTCGAAATATTTTCAAATAACAAAATGTCACGGTCTATTATGACTGTCTATCATTAATAGACAGTGACATCTTACTATATTTGTAAATATTTTGACACATTTTGCTATATTTAAAAATAATCTTACAATTAACTTAATTATTATTGAAAGGTATGAAACTAAAATAAAATTTTTTTTTTTAAAAATAAGTATAAAATTTAGGTGTTAAATTTTTATTTAATAGATCATTAAACATTTACTAATAAATTCATAAATTTTAAAAAATGATATGAAAGTTTAGATTGATTATATATTTTAAAAAAATTAAAAATTTATTTGATATAAACCTAAAAATTAGGGACTAACTTGTAATAAACAGTTGTATTTGACGATATTATAAATTACAATTCAAACTATAAATCTCTGGATTGCTAATACATTTGTATGTTAACGAGCTATACTAACTTTGACATGGAGTGCCATTATCAATATTATCAATCACATCATTGGATAGGAATGAAAATTTAATAATAAGACCACAAACTTTTATTGTATTCCGAGAACTAACCCCAAAATTATATATATTTACAAACCAATCCCCCGGTGCTTTCTTTCCAGCTCCTCCGTCTAATTTTCTCTCCGATTTCTTGGTTCTCTGGCAATATATTCTTGGGTTCGAAGACGGTGTTTGAAGGAACCCTCCGTTCAAAATCAGAGACCTTCTTTTTCTTCATCGCATCGCCTTCTTTCCCTCCAATCGACGACGATTCTCAGATTGCCTTTCTCTTGGCAGTTCGTCTTTGTCTATCTTGAAAGTTCAGGTTCTCATTTTGTTAGCTCGTTTGTGTTGGTTTCTGTATTGGATTGAGCTTTTGAATGGAATAGTTATTCTTTATTGTTGGGTTAGCTGGTGGGATATTTGAATTTAGCTCGAGGGATTGATCTGAGAAGGGTTCTAATCGTGGGTTTTCAGCTTCTTTTGTTTGTTTGTTTGTTTGTTTTTCATTTCAATGATTGGTTCCTTCTGCTGGTATTTATCACCTGCTTTGAGCATTTGAATGCCAGACTGGGATAGGTATAGATTGTGTTAGCCATTATTCCTTCTTGTGGCGTCTGATTCAACCAACTTGATGATTTGTCCAAAGGCGTCAATTGGGTGCCTTCTTATGCGCAGTCTGATGATTGCCATTTAATGTTGGCTTCATAGAATCAATGGATGATTATACAAATCGCTGGCATAAATGGGCTCCTTCTCACGACGTATTCAATGTTTATGTTTCTTCTTTTCTTTTGTTCCTCCTGTCTTACTAGAAATATTAGCAAATGGACCCAGAAATTTTCATTTCTGTTTGTGTTGGTCACTCTTCATTCGGTTTCTTTCTCGCCCTTGTTTTTGTTTTTGTTTTTTTCTTTTTTCAAACTGAAAGTGGAACATGGTGATGATTGAGATACACTGTCGTGGAAATTTGGAAATGTATTTGGTCACTGCTTCCAAGTGCCCACAGAAAGTACCTGCAAAATATCTCAACCTCCTAATTATTTAGTCCAAAATATGCTCTAAATGTCCACCTACTGCTTCTCTGTTCATCCTATAAATTTTCTATACTTGAAGAAAATATGATGGAAGAAAAAGAACAAAAAGTTAGTGAGCTTATTTGACTTGATCATTGCTTCGATTAAAATTACAACGATTAGTTTATGCATTATTTTTTTTTGCTTCCCAAGACTTAAGAGACTCGGGGCCCATTGATTTTGTTTGTTCACTTTCTTGGCTGCCAAGGTTGGCACCTATTAAGCATGAATACTCTTATTACGTGTGGAGTTGGGGATCCAACATGAACATCTATTGGCATATGATTTGAAGTGTTCAATTCTTTTGAATCTTGACGAAGGATGCTTTGGGGACCTAGGAAGTACGAAACTTAAGTTTGGCTAGTGTTTCAGACACTTGGACCTTTGACATTGTTGGATGTGTGTCAGACACTTGTTAACATCATAAATATGTGTTAGACACTAGTGGTCAGTATAGGTCTAACATTTGTTTGATACGTATTAAACACTAGTTTTTGTGTTTGTTTTTTTAAGCATACTTGAGAAACAAAATAGACAAGTTAGAGAAAGCTAGAATACGAAAGTAAAAGAAAATGGATCCATGGAGGGTGTTCTTCCACCCAAATCACCAACGATCTGTGTCTTCAAACATGTGAAGCTAGCTTGTGGGCAACTACGTTGCACTTACAATATACGAGTATAAAGCCCTTAATAGCTTTGTTACGAAGAAGATCACGAATTGAGTCAACAAAATCTTGAAGCTCGTTGGCATAACAGTATTTTCCTACGAGAAGGTTCCAAAGGATCTTGGAATTTGTTTCAGCCCAAAGAGTAGAAAGGCCCACTTCTAAGATTGTAAATATGCCTTCACGGAGAGCAACTGCCTCAACAAGTTCATCTGTCCAACATGTTTTCTTTGACTATACTTTCTCTAGAGGGATATGATATGAGATTTTTTATGCCTTCAATTGGTCGGTTGCTCACCCTTTTGATACACAAAGCTGGCTGTGTTTACTGATTAGTTACCCACCCTTCAAAGCCTCTAAAGAGCATTTGTGGTTATGCATTATCTGTGCTGTTTTGTGGAAGTTTTGGGACGAAAGAAATGCAAGAATCTTCTAGAAAAAATCCAGATTGACAAAGGACATTATTGATAGTTCATATTGCTTTTTTTATATGCAAAGATATACCTGCTATAAATAGCCATAGCTTTTCCTTTCTTATTGCAAAATGGAAACATCGTTTGTATACCCTACGAAATGGGCCTTTTGTACCTTTGATATCTTAGGATATTTCATTCAATCAATGAAATCGTATCTTTTCCAAAGAAAAGAAAACTGCTTCAACAAGTTCAAAAACCAGTTAGCGAGAGAGAACTTTTTAAAACCATCATGGTGTACCCATTTTATCATTGATAACAGTCGTATCAGAGTTCACCTTGAAAGATTTCTTAGGAGGAGTCCACCTGATGAGATCTAGGACTAGAGAGTCATGTGAGGGTGCCGTTGGAGGCTAAATCACAGAAAGATGGCAAGATCTGATGCCCAAACCTTCCACCATTGAGATAGCGCACCTAATGGGATTTGAAAAAAGAGACAAGGACAACATAGAGAAAACTAAACATAATAATTTATTGAGCTTGCTTAATCGACATAACAATTTAGGATAAAAATAATAAATTTTGATAGCAAAATACATCACATTAATTTTTTAGCATATAAATGAATAAACTTATTGAGTTTGATTTTCTATATATTTTAAAAAATCGTATATTTTAATAAACATGCATTTGTTGTGTCTGTGTCCTAGGTTTTTAAAAAATGATGAGTCATCATGTTTGTGTTATGTTGTATTTGTGTGTTGTATCCATATCTGTGTTTATTAGTTATGGTCATGGGACACATTAATACACTCAAGGGACACATGGGAGGTGCATCTGGTTGAGAAAGTTAAAAAAAACAATTAAAAAAAAAGATTAAATACTTTTCCATCAAAACTAGGAATATTTACATCAAGTAACCAAGAATCTAAGATAATTGAGCAAAGCATAGAAACCTGTAGAAAACTGAAAAAGGAAAATATGTACATTTTACTTTCTTGGTCTTAATCCAGTATATGAGAGGTGTGGAAAATGACGATTGAGGTGATCTTTTTAAGAATAGCATGTTTTGTGGAATGCTTGACTATATTATGTTGTTTGAGAATGTAATGTCAATAGAGAAATATATTTGACCTCAAAAATCTAAGTATGTTTAAAATTGAATAGATGGATGCAAGTCTGTACCTTCAATTCTAAACCTTCAATTCTTTAGAACACACAAAAGTATGTATAATATCTTCTTTGCAATGTTCCCCAACCTTGTTCATGGCCTAATTATTTTAAAACTGATATGTTGTCATTCTACATTGCTTCACGTACGTATCCCATGTCTGTTTTTGTGCTTCTTAGTTTTGACTTTGACAAATGCATTTCACTAGATTGAACTGAAAATTATCTCAATATACTGGAATTACATATTCCGGTGATGGATTTACTCATCTTTCTCCCTTCTTTCTTTTCAGATGGAGCAACAGGATTCTGTGGACAAGGAGTCTCTAATTGGTACTTGCAATAGAGATGATGTTTCTTCAAGTGAAAATATCCACATTACAACTACAAATAATGATGAAACTAGAAGAAAAAATGAGAACACAAGCGAAAAACCTAATATTCCACATATATACAGGCAAGATATTGTAAAAAGCAAAGGTAGTGGTATGATAGGGATAGTGACCGAAGTTGCTGGTGATGCTGATTCAGATAGTGACATTACCGATGATGAAGATGAAGATGATGATGGTGAGGATGGTGGGGATGATGATGGTTGTGATGATGATGGTGGTGATGGAGAGAAAGAAGGTCACAACAAGGAAAATTATGATGATGACAGTAATGCTAAAAATTCCAATGGAGATAATTATAAGAGCCAACCTCTTCCTGATGATGAAGTTCGAGTCCTTTGGATGGATGAAAGTGAGACAACTCAGAATGTTAATGATTTAACAGTTATCGATAGGGGATTTGTACATGGTGACTTTGTTGCTGCTGTTTCTGATCCGACCGGGCAAGCAGGTGTTGTGGTAGATGTTAATATCTCTGTTGATTTGTTGGTTCCCGATGGATCAATTATGAAAGATATATCATCTAAAGACTTGAAACGTGTGAGAGATTTTACGGTGGGAGATTATGTGGTCCTTGGTCCATGGTTGGGTAGAATTGATGATGTATTGGATAATGTGACTGTGATGTTTGATGATGGCTCCAAGTGTAAAGTCACAAAGGCAGAGCCATTGCGGCTCAAACCAGTTTCTAAGAATATCCTTGAAGATGCAAACTTTCCTTACTATCCTGGTCAGCGTGTAAGGGCGACTTCAACAGTTTTTAAGAATTCTAAATGGCTTTCTGGTTTATGGAAACCTAATCGCTTGGAAGGCACTGTTACTAAAGTTACAGTTGGTTCGGTGTTCATTTATTGGATAGCATCTGCTGGATATGGACCAGATTCTTCTACCACCCCAGCCGAAGAACAGACTCCAAAGAACTTAAGATTATTAACTTGTTTCTCACATGCAAATTGGCAGTTGGGTGACTGGTGTCTTCTTCCTCCATCATTCTCCACTGGCCTGACTAAGGACCCATCACAGACAGAACTTTCTGATTCAGTGACGAACACATTAGATTCTGCACAACCGGTGGGTGCGTGTGATCCAGAGGATGCTGTGCTAGATGAATTAAGTGGGATAACTGAATCCACCGATCTTGATTCCATTAGTGCATGCGATGGAAATTATAGGAATCCTGTGTATACTAGTTTGCCTGAATCTAGTAGTTCTAGAACTCTCAAGGAGACTACCCATGAGACTTGGCCTCTACATCGCAAAAAGATTCGTAAAGTTGTCGTCAGGAGAGATAAGAAGGCCAGAAAGAAAGAGGAAAACTTTGAGAGGGCCCTTCTAATTATCAATACTAAGACAAAAGTTGATGTTGCATGGCAGGATGGCCGGACAGAACTTGGACTGGATTCGACAAGCTTGATTCCAATTGATAATCCAGGTGATCATGAATTTGTTCCGGAACAGTATGTGGTTGAGAAGGCCTCCGATAATGATGATGATGTTAGCGAAAGCAGGCGAGTTGGAGTTGTGAGAAGTGTTCATGCAAAGGAGCGAACAGCCTGTGTGAGGTGGTTAAAACCAGTCTCCAGGGCGGAGGATCCACGAGAATTTGACAAAGAAGAAATTGTTAGTGTGTATGAGCTAGAGGGGCATCCAGATTATGACTACTGTTATGGTGATGTGGTTGTTCGATTGTCCCCTGTTTCTGCTTCTGCAGAGGCAATGCCTTTGGGAATTAATACAGAGGAATTAAAGCAGCAGAGTTCAACGGACGAGATGATGAGTTGTACAGAAAAGGCTTCAGGAAGCCAGAAAATAGAAGATCCATCATGTAGTGATGATTGCATCGACTTCTCAGATCTCTCTTGGGTTGGAAATATAACTGGTCTGAAGAATGGTGATATTGAAGTTACTTGGGCTAATGGCATGGTTTCAACGGTATTTTTCATTTCTTAAAATTTTGAAAATGATACTTGGTCATAAAAGATAGAATGCTTTATAATTAAAATTCAACAATTTTGTTATAAAGGACAGGATTAGGAATTGCTATTCTTGTATTTTCAAGGTGACAAGAATTAGACGTTATTTTAAGTGTCATATCCACTTGGCTATCCGCTTGGCTTTTAAGTTTTATTGAATAACAATTTAATATTATATGGTCCTTTGTTAGATTCTATGTTTCTCTTTGGATTTCTTTGATAAGCCATTTTTGTAATTACTCGCTAGGTTTATTTTATCGGATTGGAGCTCCTTTTTGTAGTTTGTACTTTGACTTCTCTTTTGTGAGCTTCTTTTTTGTATGCATGTGCATTCTTTCATATTTTTTTCAATGAAAGTTCGGTTTCTCAATTAACAAAAAAGAGTTGATAAAAAAATATTAAAATTGTTGTTTTTGTGTTTGATTTGTCTTCATGATGGAGGCTATGATCTACCACTTCGTAACTGATTTAGTATTCAATGGTTTTCACTTTTCTCATCCAGAGAGTTTAAAAATTAAGTGCCAAAGTGTTTGTTGTTTTACTAAGGTTGGCCCTCAAGCAATTTATGTTGTTGGTCGAGATGATGATGATGAATCAATAGCTGCTGGTAGTGAAGTAAGTAATGGTGCTGCAAGTTGGGAAACAGTTGATGATGATGAAATGGATTCTGTTGAGAATGCCAAGGAGGTAATATTCTTTTGAAACACTAAAGTTGGTGTATCTTGTACGTAGTTTTGGATGGTTCTATTCTAATAATTTAAACTTTAGATTTTCTGTCTATGAAACTGAAGAAAAAAGTAACATGTGATGATGAGGGCCGCTATGCACTTTTGTCAGAACTCCTGTGCATCTATTCAGTTGCAATTTTATTTTAATGATGGGATTCAAAATGTATTTTGGTAGACGGTTTCTTACATCCCTCACTCCTTCACTCACTCTCCATAATATCATTTCTTTCAGTTTCCGTATCCAAGGTTTTGGCAATTATCATTTTTCTACGTTATGCCCCTTGTTCTGATGATTGACATTGCGGCAGTTCTTGTAAATTTAAATCTGATGCTTCTTTTTCTCTTAAATGTTTATTGATTTGCCTTTGCTGGTAGTGGTAACGTTGTTATATACAGTTCCAAGAATAATTATACCTGATATGTATTAAGGCATCTTTTTCTAAGTAAAATAATGACCTACGTCAATGTCTCTAGGATATTGAACTTCAGGATACTGGTGCAAATTCTGAAGAGGAAGAAAGTGAGCAGTATAATTCAGGAAGAAATCTAGCTCTTTCTGTTCCACTTGCTGCACTTCGATTTGTTACGAGATTGGCTGCTGGAATATTTTCACGAGGACCAAGAGATCCAGATTCAATGGATTTGGATTCCCACAGTGAAAGTGAGACTCAATCCTTGGAAATTCAAGCTTCAGAGGAAAAAGATTCCGGGCTTCAGTCTTGCTCTCTTAAATCCAACTCTTTTGATGCTTCTGATATGAACTCTGATTGTGGAAAAGAAGAGGATAATGTTGCTTCAGAGCCATTAGAAGTGTTAGAATCGGCAAAAGCTTCAAGCAACCTGAGGACTGCAGAATCAGATGCTTCAGCGTGCCATGAGGATGGCACCAGCAGCTTCAAAGGCTTTGATATAGCCAAAGATCCTCTGGACCATTATTTTCTTGGTACAAATGGACAAGTAAGTAATTAACAAAACTCTCCAAACCTTGTTATATTTGTGAAGATTCAATACCACTTTGATTGATGATGTAAGAAAAATTCTACGTGTGGTTTTTGTTTTGGGATATTCTTTTTTCTGTTCATCAGTACTTGATTCTTTACTTAAAAGATTCTACACAAGTTTGAATGATTTAACTTTGTTGCCTGCAGACTAACAATGGAAGGAAATGGCTCAAGAAAATCCAGCAAGATTGGAGTATCCTCCAGAATAATTTGCCAGGTAAACAATGCTTATCTTTGCTTGATTATGTGCCTATGTCATGTCTCCTGAGATTCACATCCATGTATCTGTTAGCTGGCTTCTGATTTTGAGCCGCGAATGAATTCTTGTAACAGATGGGATATATGTTCGAGTCTACGAAGACCGTATGGACCTTTTAAGAGCAGTCATTGTTGGGGCTTACGGGACCCCTTACCAAGATGGCCTCTTCTTCTTCGATTTTCACCTCCCACCAGAGTATCCTGACGTTCCACCAGTAAGCAATACTTTCCTTTTAATCACTCCACCTGTTATAGCATTAGGTCACTTCTACTATCTGGATACTGTAATTTATATATATAATTCACTGATGGAGTTCGTTATGATGCAGTCAGCATATTATCATTCAGGTGGGTGGCGGATAAATCCCAATCTTTATGAGGAAGGCAAAGTCTGCCTTAGCCTTTTAAATACTTGGACTGGCAGAGGAAATGAAGTGTGGGATCCAAAATCCTCTAGCATCCTTCAAGTGTTGGTCTCGCTTCAGGGATTAGTATTGAATTCTAAACCATATTTTAATGAAGCTGGATATGACAAGCAAGTTGGAACAGCAGAAGGAGAGAAAAATTCCTTGTCGTACAATGAAAACACTTTCTTATTAAACTGCAAGACAATAATGTATCTTATGAGGAAGCCTCCCAAGGTGGGTAATTTTTATTTTATTATTATTATTATTATATCTTTGTTGTGAGCTTATTCGAACCACGATCTCCCAATGGTAAGACTAAAACACATCTTGAGTTTCTTTCCTTCCCCCCTCTCTTAAAATGGAAAATAATAAGTGAAAACTGCAAAAGGGGATAGAAATCATCATGGGCCAATTTTTTTTTCTTCTTTTTTTTTTGTCCCATTAAACTACGTAGTTTTTCTACATATCCAGATGACTCTTTCTCTCACACATTTTGGATCCATCCTGTCATGTAGTTCTACATTAGGTTCTCCATGCTCGATAATATTTTCTTTTGAGCATATTGGTTAGCTGTTTGACAGGATATGACCATGTGTATATTTTGGAATCCAATTAGTTGTACTACATTTTTAGCAAACGGGTTGCTTATTTGACATCTGTTATTTTCATGCCATAGGAAACGTGATTACCTTTTTCCCATTATCCTCCTCCTAAACGGGGGTTCAGATATTGCATTGCCTTATGCTTGCTCAATCATGTTTGTGTGTTGACAATTTACTTGTGTTGTACTCAGAAAGTTAATGATGTGGTTACTGCCAGTGATATATTGACTTAGATATTATGTTTGACTATTTGAAGTTTGTTCATGAATAGGACTTTGAAGAACTCGTTAAAGAACATTTCAGGAGGCGTGGATATTTCATCCTGAAGGCCTGTGATGCATACATGAAAGGTCACTTAATTGGCTCTCTCACAGAAGATGCTTCTATAAGAGAAGAAAGTGATCCCAACTCAACTTCTGTCGGATTTAAGCTTATGCTTGCTAAGATTATTCCGAAGCTCTTCTCATCGTTGAACGAAGTCGGAGCTGATTGTCAAGATTTTAAGCATTTTCAACAGTTGTAGCATTAAAAAAGAAAAAGGAAAAACTCCAAATGACAAGCTCTCATCTACATATAGCTGACAAGGTAATTTATTTCCTTCTTCAATTCATTCCCCATTCATGTCAAAGCCTTTTTCACTTTACTCATTATGATCAATGATGCACCTTGTTTATAAGTTGTTAACTGGGGCCTCATTTCTTTGAAAGCTTCATAGAATTCTAGGATCTGGGTTTTTTGGGAAAACTCTTTGGTCTGTGTCATCATTTTTTTTTTGGGAAAAAACAGAAGAAAAGAAAGGTCAGATCACATAGCAAAGTTATGATTTTTTTTTTTTTGTTCTGTCTAGCTTGTTTGTGCTTAAGATGGAATTCATTGATGTTTTTTTTTTTTTTTTTTTTTTTTTTTTTTTTTTTTTTTTTTTTTTTTTTTTTTTTTTTTTTTTTTTTTTTTTACTGCGTTGAAGTAATGCTCAAAGAAGAGTAAAGAAGTATGATATTTTGTGCGGCATCTTATTCCAGATTTTCTGTTGTGACTTTGTGAGAAATTATTGGAAACTTTAGAAAGATATGCTCAAGAAAGCCCTTTTCACTACTATTTTTTTTCCTTCTTCACCAAACTGAGGTGGAGGATTCGAATTTCTAATGGTGGATAGTATAAGCTTTATGTCAGTTGGGCTATATGTTCATGTTGGCAAATCATTTTCACACTTGCACAGAATGGGCACTTTCAAAAAATATTTATAAATCATTCATGAAACCAAATGAATCACACAAAAGAAACTATAAAAGCATGTTAGGATGAAGTATTTGTTATGATTTTGAAGTTGTATGGTTTGATATGTTATTTCACGATTGTTTGAAATAAATAAAAAAGGAGGAAGAAGAAACTACAGAAAAATAAGTTGGGAATATATCTCAACTAAATTTTAGGCTATTTTCAAATGTAGAAAAATGAGTCAAAATATTTAAAAATATAGCAAAATGTCACGGTCTATTAGTGTCTGGTGCTAATGGTAGTAGACATTTTGCTATATTTGAAAATATTTTCAGTAATTTTGCTATTTAAAATAATTATCTCAAATTTTATTTTAATGAACTTTTGAATGTCGTCTCAGTCATAAATAAATGACTTGTTTTAATATTTAAAGCTTGTATGGAAAAAAGTATTTGTTTACTTCTAATTCTCATTGTGATTACTGTAATTATTATTTTTAAAACTTATTGTTAATATTTTTATTAATTACCTAGTGAGATTCAAATTCATCTATAAATATAGGTTGAATTATAAAAACTTATCTATCAACCATGTCATTTGTTTCGATTATTGTTCTTTTAAAAATTGCAATAATACTTTAGCCAAAATGCCTGAATAGGAATCTATCCTATAGAATTTTTAATGGGCCTAGAACAGAAATTAATATTTAAAAATTCTAAGATAAAATTTAGAAATATATTTTTTTAAAGAAAATATTAATTTATATCCGACTTTGAGAGTTGTATCAATTAAAACTATGAACTAATAATAATAGCAAATTAAATTTCGAGATTTCGTAAGTGTATGAAGTTGTATTTTATAATAAAGTTTTAAACTTTTATAAGCGTATCAATTTGGACTTTTAGTTAGGATTACTTTTAAAAATTGTTCAAAATATAAACGAGAATGTAAATTGATATACTTATAAAAGATTATAGATTAAATTGATACAATTATTAGTTCATGATTTTAATTGATATATAACTAATTGGTTTTTTTAAATAAATTTAACCATAAATATATTACCTTGTAAGCAAAATATGTTATTGTTAAATAATTTAGAAAACGATGACTAAAATATTAATTTTATGAGAAAAGAAAAAAGATTTAATAAGAGTTTTGTAAAATTAAAAATAAAACCCAAACTAACACTAATATCTTATATTTTTATTATTTTTTCTTTCTATTAAAAATTCTAAAATTAATAATTAATTATTAAAAAAAACACCAATTTTCTTAAAGAAAGTAACAAACATGTATCTTATCTTTGTTTTGCAGGACTAACAGTATCTGGGGATTTTACTAAACTCCAATGTTGTAAAAAAATAAGTATTGGAAGATTTTTTTTAGTTAAGTTGCAACTTTAAGTCTTTATTTATCTATTTATTAATTGTAAAAAAATATCTAATTGTACATGTTAGTTGAATGTTACCTAGTTTCTAAGTTCTAAATTTGTGTATATTCTATCCTAATTTTAAAATTTTTTTAGTATCTATGAAATGCGTAAAAATTTCATAATTATAATTGTAGACCTATAATTTAAACTAGTTTAAATTTAGTGGGATTTTTTTTTTACAAATGGCCCCTTTTTAAGGACCTAAATAAAAAATGACCCCAAGTTAAAAAATGAATGAAAAATAGCTTTCTGTGTCACATGTGAAAGTACTCATTTGACCTCAAAACGAGTGCAAGAGCCTTACTTTCGTTCTAGCTTCTCGCTCTAGTTCCTCCTACGACACAACTTCGATTTTTTTTTTTTTTTTTGGATTCTTTTTTTTTCTTTTCTTTTTATGGATTTTTTTTCTTTTTTTGGATTCTCGATCTAGCTTCTTTTTTTTCTTTTCTTTTTTTGAATTTTTTTTTCTTTTTTTGGATTCTCGCTCTAGCTTCTTACTCCTCGCTTTTCACTTTAGTTCCTCCTCGCTTTTCGCTTTAGTTCCTCAATCTTTTTTTCGATTTTTTCAATCTTTTTTTCGATTTTTTTCCTTTTTTAGATTTTCGCTCTAGCTTCTTACTCCTCGCTTTAGTTCCTCAATCTTTTTTTCGATTTTTTTCTTTTTTTAGATTCTCGCTCTAGTTCCTCATCAGACACAACTTCAAATTTTTCTTCGTGAAAAAACTCCAGAACGAAGAAGGACGAGAAAAACGGACGAGAAAAACAAATACAGAGAAAAAAAAGTACAATGCATTTGAGGTTAAAGTGGTAATTTCTCATCGTAGTGACATAAAGTTGAGGTTAATTTTCATTTAAATTCCAATAAAGGAGCCCTCTATACAATTATTTCAAATTTGTGATATGATATTTAGAGGAGATTTATCGAACCATAAGAGTGTATTAGTAAGATTATTTTCAAAATTTTAGACTAAATTCTAACTTTATGGTAACGAACCAAATTGTTAATTTAAAATTTATATGATGAATTAGTTTTTAAAATTTTTGAAAGTGTTTGAAGTTGGAACCTAATAAAGACTTGTTTAGAACTTAAAAAACACAAACAATTTAACCTTTTAATTTTATATATTATCTAATCTAATTTCTAAGCCTGAGCTCCTCTCATAAGATTCATAGAATTCAATTTCTTATTAAAGTATAGTGGAAATAAAATCAAATGAATAACGAAACAGAAGATGATGAACTAAGGGTGAGGTTTTATTTATTTTGTAATTTTGACAATGTGAGCAGAGATTTCTCAAAACATGTCTTAAACTCAACACAACAAATCTTTCTTGAAAAAAATTCTCGAAAGAAAATAGAAAATGGATCACAGTACTCTGTTGATCACAAGAAGCAGCAGATCCATGAAAGTTGAACTCGCCGATCCAACATACTAGGAAGATGATGAAGAAGAGGAAATTAGATGGATTCAGTTTTTTAACCACTTCTCATAATCCCTCGTCTCGCCAGCAGCCTCGCAATCGGCGGCGTTAGTGCAATCGTTATCGGAATCCGAATAGGCAGCAACGCCTTGTTGCAAAGCACGGCTAAAGCCAACGCGCCGCCAGTCGACGCTGCAAGCTCGGCAGTACGATTCCTCGTCGATTGAACTTCCGACGCAGGCCTTTCTTCGTTCATAAATCCGTCATCTACGGACGATGTGATTTCGGAGGGAGTTGTTTGCGGCTGATCTTTGGAAAAGAAACTATCCATGTGTAACTTATCGAGTAGCGATTCAACATCGACATTGTTCTTGATGGCGACATAGAGACCAGTGATCGAAGCCGCCGACACTGAGAAATGAACTCCGATTGCAACTTTTCCATACTTCCTAAGAAGCTCGCGGAATCGGCCGCCGCCGGTGAAGAAAGCCATTGATGAAAGAGAAGGGAAAAGGTCAGGCGGCGCGTCGGAGCTTGACGGTGGAGGATGGAGGCTAGGGTTTCGAAGTTTCTTGACAAGGGGTTTTAAAATCCGTACTTTTTTTTATTAGGAGTTAAGTTTGGAGGAAGGCGTTTTTCTGAGAGAATATGAATACGACAACGTTTGGAGATTTATGGAAAAGCCAACGGAATCAGGTGCAATGGGCCATTCAACGTAGGTGCAGCCCATGTCCTCAGGCGTAGCTTATGGGCCTAAAGCCCATCAGGTTCGACCAGAATATAATATACCATTTTTTATATTATGTTGGTTAAAAATTAAAAATTTAATCTTGCTAACCATTTAGTCCTGTAGTTTTAAATTTATAACATTAATCCCTATCCTGAATTTTTTCTTCAAAATTAAGCATAAACTTTATTAAATAAGGATTTAATTTTTTTTAAAAAATTGTAACGGCTTAATCTTTATAATTTATAAAAAAAATTGATGAATTTACGATCTATATGTGTAAGAAATTTTATTAAAATCTTAATAATATTTGGTCATACGAGTTCCGCAAAGTTTCTATTTTGCCTTGAAGATTTCTAGAGTTTTAATATATATATTTTTATTAATACAATAGAGGTGTGAGATTCAAACCACAGACCTTTTAGTCACTAACACATACTATAGGTTGGTTGAATTATATATGCTTTAGCTCCAGAGTTTGTTTAGTATCTATTATTTGAACTTCGCTTCGATATAGTTCTTGTAGTTTACAAATTTCAATTTAGTTTTATGATTTAGTCCAAACTTCACAAATAATTTTGAAACAACTCAACGAGATTTGACCGAATTTAAATTGAAATTAAATTAGGATAAAGACGAAGTTGAGGCTAAGCTCAACCCATAAAGAGAAATTGAATAAATTAAAATGACTTGGATCAAACTATAGGGGCACATTTATAATTTAACCTAATTTATAGTTCTATTGATGGCAATGCACATTTTACATGGATTTTAAAGTGTTTTTGCAGATCTGTACTTCCTCCCAAGAATCAGTTCTGCAATAGAAACTTAAGATGAAATTCTCAACTAATCATGATTTAGTAGACTTAATTAAATATCCACATTCCATGATTTGAATATAAAGTTACAATGTATATTTGAGAGTGATTTTAAAATCGTTAAAATCACTTTTGTCATTTTTAAAATCACCCAAAAAATACACTTTAATCACTCAAAATTAATTTAATTTTCAATTTTACACTTTTAAATGCAATTTTCAATCATCAAAATTAGTTTTGAAGGATTAAAAACATAGTTTACGATGATTTTGAAAATTTTGAAAATGACAAAAGTGATTTTAGCCATTCTAAAATCACTCCCAAATATGCCCTAAGTTCTTTCAAATTTTAGAAGAAAATTGAGATTTGAAACAGGTGTGGCAGTGACCTAGAATAATGTGGTGATGTTCAGGTTTTATTTTTGTTTTGGGTCATTGTCATACCAATCTAGCCAGACTCCAATTTTTGTATAACATTTTAATGAATTCTACTACAATAGTAGTTTTGAAATTTTTATGAAAGGTCAAGGGTGTAATATTGCAACTTTTAAAAGAATAGAACTATACCGGCTAAGGGGTCATGAGTTCAATCCATAGTGACCACCTACTCAGGATTTAATATCATACGAGTTTCTTTGACACAAAAATGCTGTAGGGTCAGGCAGGTTCTCCCGTGAGATTAGTCAAGGTGCGCATAAGCTGGCTTGGACACTCACGGATATCAAAAAAAGAAAAGAAAAGAAAAGAATAGAGCTATTTTTGTAACATATATGTTGTGTGCGTGTGTTTTTGTATAACATTTTAATGAATTCTATTCCAATAGTAGTTTTGAAACTTTTATGAAAGGTCAAGGGTGTAATATTATAACTTTTAAAAGAATAGAGCTATTTTTGTTACATATAGGATGCGTGCGTGTGTAAAAAATACTTAGGTGCTCTCTGGGCTGCACCTATCTCTGTGTAGCCTAGGAAGCTGTCCAGTAAAAAACTGTCTTTTTTTTTTAAATGCTTTTTTTTCATTCTTTCTTTATATGTTAAAATGGAGAGTACGGAAATTAGGTGTAGCATGTCCTATATATATATATAAAATGTTAGAATTCAAACCATCTCCATTCCAAGCTTAGGCTTTTCTGATAACTTTTATTCTATATTATCTTTTCATGCTTAATGAATTAATTGTATTTTTGATATGATGATCTTTTGAGGCGAGCCTTATTATATTGAAATAGCCAAACAAAAGTTTGCCATAAATATTGACTAGTCATCAGAGCCTAAGTCTTTATCTAATAGTGTTGAGATTCAACAACAACAATAATAATAAAAGACATTTGATATGTTATATTTCCTAGCTGTACCACCAAAAACATATTGATTGCCATTTTGCTTCAAGATTAAATTTACTTATATATCCTCATGTTCTCTCTCTCTGTGTGACTTAGGGAAAGGGAATTTGCAGTGAGAAACCATAATAATAATAATGATGGTGAAGTTATATCATAATTGCAGATTGATCCATTTGATCTTCTTGTTTCTAAGTTTTGTTGGAATTTCTCTGTGTGAAGTCTTTCTTGTTGGAGATGAAGATGGCTGGAATTCTGGCATCAATTTTGCTACATGGTCTCAATCTCACAATTTCACCAAAGGAGATTTTCTAGGTATTCACCATTTTTTCTCCTTCTCCTTCTTCACATTCACTAATATTTCATTTCTCTTTGGATCCAAATTGTTGGTATTTCCTTTTAGAGCTCATGTTGAAGCCGGGTAGTTTTGAACTTCTAATCTCTTTGTTGAATTTACATACTTGAATCAGTGAGTTCTGCTATAGCTAGCTTATCAAAACACTTTTTTTTTTTTTTTTACAATATGAGGTATGAGAGGATTGAACTTTTGACCTCGAGATTGATAGTATATACGTGATGTTAGTTGAACTATGCTTATTTTGGCTATCAAAATAGTTGAGTACTGGTGATTTTCACATAGATATGGCATAACCTGATAAGAGATGATAGGACATGAACATATAGGGGGGAGAAGAATTGGCTCGTTTTTCTATTTACTTTTTAGTTTCAGGGCAAATAACAAAAACTAGTCCTGAAGTATGGTGGTAGTTGCAATTACACACTTAAACTTTTAGTTACAAAAATTGAGCGTTCTAACTTATATAAATGTTAAAATTAGACCCTCAAACTTACAATAGTAGTAGAATTTGGATTCCCAAATGAAAAAAAAATTGAACCCTTAAACTTATACAATTGTTTAACAATTGAAAGTTTGAGAATGTAATTGTAATTACTACCATACTTTAGGGGTGGTTTTTTGCAATCCGCCCTTAGTTTTTATGTCAATAAAATTAACTTAATGCCTAGGCAATTATGTTATATATCTCCTAATTTGACAGGAAATAATTCGCCAAAATGAGCATAGCTCAACTGACATAATGCTTGTACTATCAACCTTGAAGTCAAGGTTTGATTCTCCCACTCCACATGGTGTAAAAGAAAAAGACGAATTCAAACTACATAAACCAAACATAATCATGTGTTATAAGTAATTTTAGCCATAATCTTGAGAAATTTGTACGGATACCAAAAAATTAGGCAGAAAATGCCAAATTACCCAG
Source organism: Lagenaria siceraria (assembly GCA_002890555.2). Taxonomy (NCBI): domain Eukaryota; kingdom Viridiplantae; phylum Streptophyta; class Magnoliopsida; order Cucurbitales; family Cucurbitaceae; genus Lagenaria; species Lagenaria siceraria. The sequence continues at coordinate 6,824,171 of CM016491.1, read as the reverse complement.
ATTTTTAAAAAAATGTCAAATGACCCTTTGCTGACATCAAGTTCGGATGAAATTTACCGAAACGAACTCGCTTACACGGAAAAGCCCATCTTGCTCTCGTCCTCTTTCCTCACTCATAATCACTCTTATCTCACTCTCGCCCATTGGAGTTGGTCGCGTCAAAGCTGTTCATGTGGACTCATTGTGCCGGAGAAGAAGAAGAAGAAGTAGAGGCGAAAGCTGGAGAAGAAGAGAAAAAAGAGAGAAAAGGGGGGAATCGACTAGAGAAAGAAGAGAGGAAATAAAAAAAGACAAAAAGAAAAAAAAGGGAATCAACCAGAGAATTAAAGAAAAGAAAAATAAAAAAAAATAAAACATCAACAAAGACAATACTATAATTTCACGTGGTCATGACATCATTAAAGGGTCATTTGACATTTTTGTTTAAAAAAAGTAAGTCATTTACCATTTTGGGTCTTCAAAATGAATTTTTTTTATGCAATTATTGCCATAATCATCCAATTAGAAAAGTCTTTACTAATTTGGTTATACATTTACATACATTGCTTCCAAATGATATAACTACTATTAATTAATTTGTTCTTGATTTTAATTTTGCAGTTTTCAATTACTTAAAGAATGAACACAATGTGTATGAAGTTATTGAGGAGACATACAGATCATGCGATGGAAGTAATGGAGTATTGGGTGAATATGATAGTGGAAATGACAAAATTGAACTCAAAGAAGCAAGAAATTATTGGTTCATTTGTAATGTTGCTGGTCATTGTTTGAGTGGAATGAGGTTTGGAATTGAGGTTAAAGAAGCCAATTCTTCCATTCATCTTCCACTTAATCCTCTTCAATCTCCCCCTCCAAATACCAACTATGCTTCTAAGAATTGTGGAAGGTATCCTATGTGGACCTCTTTCATTTGCATTATAGCATTTAAAGTTCTATTTGGTTGAGACCTGAACATTCTGGTTCCGTTTGGTAAACGTTTGGTTTTTGGTCGTTTTTAGTTTTGAAAAATTGTGATTGTTTCCTCTTTATTTCATACGATGGTTTTCATCTTTCCTAAGTAAAAGAGTTGCGTTATTCTTAGTTAAATTCCAAAAACAGAAACAGGTCTTTAAAAACTACTTTGTTTAATTTTCAAAACTTGACTTAATTTTTCAAAACATTGGTAGAAATTAGATAACAAACCGAAAAAACGAAAAACCAACTGGTTACCAAACGGGACCTTGGTTTTTGGGTTTTAGTTTTTGAAAATTGTGTTTGTTTCCTCTTAGTTTCTTACCATGGTTTTCATCTTCCCTAAGTAAAAGAGTTGCATTTTTAGTTAAATTCTAAAAACAGAAACAAGTTTTTAAACACTATTTTTTTAGTTTTCAAAACTTGCTTAATTTTTGAAAACTTGGGTGTAAATAACACAACAAAGAAACTTAGAGATGACAGAGACGTTTATAGACTTAATTTTCAAAAACAAAAAATCAAATGGTTATCATAAGGGACCTCAACATTCATTTTCTAGTGAGTATAAGTATGACAAGTGGTGAGATTTGGAGATTCGAACTTTGGTTGTTACTAATGTTTTGAGACCGGTTTAAATTTATCAGTTTTGATTATCATAGAATGGATAAAAGGGAAATGAAATATATTTGTTAACTCCACATAGATCTCCTATATTTTTAGCAATTGCGATAGGCTTTAGTATCAAAATTTTTCCTCTCACGACACCCATTCTTAAAAATTTTTATTAAAAAAATATAGATATTAAAACGGTGAAGTTTGAGATTCGAACTTTTGACTTAAGATTACTAATGTCTTAACCATTTTGAATCATCATTGTTGAATGGATAAGATATAAATTGAAACATATTATCTGTGAACTCTTACAGCTCCCTCTCTTTTAAGGATTCTTATGAGAGAAATTCTCATTGTTTATTTTAATAATTTTATGAGTGGAGATTAATTAATGTTATAAATTTAAATAAATAACAAGTGGGTGCAAGTGGATAATAGTTAAATAAATTGACAGCTCTTTTGAATAGAGACGATAAAATAAGTCGTGCAAGCATATTCCATAATTTCATCAATCTAAAAATGAAGAAGAAAAACTTCAACTTGCATATTTAAATTATTTTGTGATTTGCATGATCATCATTATTATTTTTTATGAAATGATAATTTGGGGTAAAAAAAAAATATCATCAATCAATTCTTCATCATAGGGTTGACTTTTATAATTAATTAGCACATACAAAATATACCTTTATGACTATTTCTAATATATTTAAAAGTACATTCAATTTTGATTATATATATATCTTCAATTACAAGCTAAATTTAATTCTTATACTCATTTAATAGGTTGAATCTTATGCTTTAAAATGTGTTTAATATACACTTTTAAATGTGGCAATTGGTTGAATTTTAAAAGTATTTGATAGGTTTTTAAACTCTTCAAATTTGTCTTTAATAAGTGTATGATTGTATGAAAACATCAAGAGACTGTTTGGATCTCTAGAATGGAATTAGAATTATTGAGAATCTGATTAAAATGGAGTCTCTTGTATGAGATTAGGTTTGCTAGATTGCAGGGTTGAGTTGGATTAAGTTTGTCTGTTTTTATTTTATTTTAACTATTTTTGTATATATATTTTTTACATCATATTATCTAAGTTTGTGATATTATATAAATTCTAATTTCATGAACTTTATGGCTTCGACTTTTCAGAAATAGTTATTTTCCCATCAATTCAAGTTTAATTTTAGATTTCATCTTGGTCACTTATTTTAGAATAAGTTGTGGGTTGGATGGAATTAAATTTTAGTTTAATTTGGTTTTAGGAGGGATGCTTGAAATCTAATATAGATAAATTAGATTTAAAGTAGATTAAATTAGGATATTTTAGGCTTTGTAACCATTTTGTTTTTGAAAATTAATCCTATTTCCTCCTCATTTCTTACATTGATTTGCATCTCTCTTAAGTACAATAGTTGAATTCTTTGCCAAATTCCAAAAACAAAAATAAGTTTTTAAAAACTTTTTTTTTTAGTTTTCAAATTTTGGCTTGGTTTTTTAAACCATTAGTAAAATGTAGATAACAAAGGAATCAATTTGAAACTGGAAGTAGTGTCTATAGGCTTAATTTTCAAAAACAAAAATAAAAAGTGAAATAGTTACAAAACGGGGCTTTAATTTCAAATTTTTGGATTAGAGATTTTAATGTAAGCCTCAAGTTCATAATTTTGAGAATTTAATGTAATTTTTTATTTTTGAGCCAAAAATTGAGTTTATTGGAGAAGATAATTATTTTATTTAGATTTATCATTTTTTGATAAAAAGATTTGGAGCATAAATTGGGATATTTGAAATGTAAGAAGGAAAAGAGAAGTTTGACATAGGTGAAAGTTAAAATTATGTTAAATTAATGGCTTTTTTGGAGATAAAAACTTTTTAAAATAAAAACTCTTAAGTGTTTGACAACTTTTTCTCAAAAGTGCTTTTATATATAAGTTTGTTTAGTTTGTTATATACCAAAATTGTTTTTATTAATGTTTACTATAAAGAATAACTATAAAAGTCCATGAACTAATAATTTAAAATAATGGTCGCCAGAGTTGGTCGTCTGGGGAGATCGCTGCCATAATTGGTGGTGGTTGTTGTCGGAGGTGGTTGCTAGTGGTAATGGCTGGAGGTGACTGATGGTGGTATTGGTCGCCGGAGTTGGTTTTCGCTAATGGTGGCCAAAGTTGGTTGTCGAAGTTGACCAGAGTTGCGGGCAGTGAAGACGTGTAGGAAATGAAAAGTTGACATTGTCATGGGGTTGTAATTAAAAAGGACAACCACTGGCCACCACTCTGACCACTGCCGCCAGCCAACTCTGGTCATTGCCGATGGTCAATTTCGATAGCCACCTTCGACGACCACCTCTGGCCACCACCTGCCGACCACACCTCCAGCTATTACCTTTGATGATGACCCCAAATAATTAATTCTGGCGACCATATTTTAAACTATTAGTTCATAGTATTTTATAGTTGTCATTTATAATAATTTGATATTAATAAAAAATACTTTTAGTATACCACAAACCAAACAAACTAATATATAAAAATACTTTTGAAAAAAAAGCTGCCAAATATCTAAGTGCTTTTATTTTAAACATTTTTTTAATATCAAAAGTGTTTAAATGAAAATAAATTTTTGAAAAACATTTTTTTTAAGTCAATCCAAATCCATCTTTAAAAAATGGAAATCAAATCTCTTACTTTTGAAATTGACCGTACACGTACTTAAACTATGCTTATTTTGGCACATAATTCTAAATTATGGAGGTATAAATTGATTTTTCCCCTAATTTCTTTTTACTGCTATATTAATTAATGATGATTTTGGAAAAGTGTTGCATTGCATTATAAATGTACATTAAAAGTGAACTTTTTTTTCTCAACTAAATATGTAATGATCATAAATAAAATTTTGACTTTGAGACAATTATATTAATGAAGGTGAATTAATAACACAATTGCTTGATTTCGTCAGGATGAACATAATTTTGTCTCACATTTCAAAAGATTAATTAGTTTTAGGGATGGCAGTAGGATGGATGTGTTGAGAAATATTATATTTCGTTTTTTTTTTCAACGATGGTAGGATGATAATTGAAGTATCACCTTTAAAATAATAATTAGTATTTTACCTACCGAGCCGTGTTCAAATTAATTCATACTTTGTCTCTTCAATTTTTTTTTCCATTTAGTGTTTATATATATATCAATTTTTTTTTCTTTCTAAAACAAAAAAATTTCTCAAAATTCTACCATATTTATATATGAGTTTGTTTTCTTTTAAACAAATTATATCGGATAAATTATCAATTAACCCAAAAATTTTAACTTTATAGGTGAAAGTAAAATTAATATTATAATATCTTGCTTCCCTTCACTCGTACAGTCCATTCATATGCATCATATGATAATTTTAATTTTTTTTGGGTTAAATTGCAATATTAATCTCTATAGTTTGGAGAAAGTTAGAATTTAATCCTTAAATCATAAGGATTAAATTATAACTTTTCAAACCATAGGGACTAAAGGTCTATTCTTTTTTAAATTATAGGGACCAATTTTATAATTTAACCTATTTTTTTTCTTTAAAGTTTGCTTCTTGAACTTCTTTATTTTTAATAATCTCTAAGTTTAGAATTGAAGGGAGGAAAAGATTTATTATTTGTATCTCTAACTTTGATATAATTTTAAATAGAGTTCTTTTTATACTCCTTGCAGTCTTCTTATATTTTTTTTTGGGTCAAACACTAATATAGTACTCTAATGAATTAAGAGACAGTTGCAAATATAGCAATCAAATTCAAAGTATTAGCATATATAGTAACATTTTTAAAAAAATTGCAAATATAACAAAGTCTATCAATGATAAAATCTATCACTGATAGACTTTTATGGTGTAGGTAGTCTATCACTGATAGATCATTAGAGTCTATCAGTGATAGTTTATCAGCGATAAAAGTCTATCACTGATAGACTTTGCTATATTAACAACCTTCTTAAAATGTTGCTATACACTTGGTTATTATTCCCAAAATTGCTACTCATTACAATTATCTATGAATTAAATGGAAGTACATTTTTTTTCATATTTGCATAAAAGGTGTTTGAGAGTATTGAAATGGCAGCCATTAGGTCCTCATATTTTGATCTAATTACTCTTGGTGTAGACAAAAATGACGTCCATTAAAAGAATAAATAGTGAATCTAAGCATAATTCAAAATATATCATTTGCCAAGAGTTTAATCCAATCTTTTCACTTGTTGAACTAAAAAAAGGATGAATTTACTGTAAAAAAAAAAAAAAAAAAAAACCCAAATAAATTTTAAATTCGTGTTTCTTTAGTCTATGATTTAAAAAAAAAATATCTATTGAGTCTCTAAACTTTTAATATAATATCTAATATGTCTCTAAATTTTCAATTTTATATCTATACGACATTAAAAAAGTGTAGGTTTCTATTAAAAATCAAAATCAAGTTTAATTTTATATTTAATAGATGAATTAACTTTTAAAAAAAAATTGTGAAAATGTCAAAATTTGAAATGGAATTGATGTACTTAGATAAAATTGAAAATTGAAAATACTAGTAATACCAAATATTGGAAGAAAATTAAGAGACTTCCTCCAACGACATAAACATTGAAAATGAGATTTTTAAAAGCACAAAAAGCTTCAATTCGACCATAGTTGACCATAACCCCACTGCAACCTGTCTGAAACTAGGAAAAAATGGAGACAAAAATTCCATTCATACCATGAGAATTTTCTTCAAATTGGAAATTTGAATAAAATGTCAAAATATCATAGAAATTTTTGTATGAATGACACAAATTTAGTTGTACTAATATCCAGATTCTGAAAATAATGAAAACTAATCTTGGCTACTTTCTCTTGCACCTCCCACAGCTCTCCCTCAAATTCCCGCATGCGTATTTCTCTTTGTCCTAGAAGTGCAATTGCAAGAAGAAGTGCTAGGAAAGAAAGAGCAACGTATTTTTTTTCAAAATTAGCTAAGTTGTATGTGATCGAAACAAAAAGTAAGTATGTATTGTTTGCAAAATTTCAGTCCACACGAGTAAAAAATAGGATAAATTTAAAAAATACCCTTGAATTTTGCCATTTGTTTATCCTATACTTTCAGAAGTTATAATATTACTCCTAAACTTTCTTAAACGTTTCAAAAACAAGTTTGGAGTATAATTTTTTAAGAATTTTAGACGGATATTAAGACATGATCAAATGGTGTGGCAATGATTTAGAATGAAAATTGGAATCACAACATCGTTTTAGATTATCACCACATAATTCTAAGTCTTGATTAGAAGGATAGTTTTGAAATCTTCATCAAAGTTGAAGGGTAACATTGTAATTCTCAAAGGATGCCTTAAAATTTAGAAGAAAAAAAAATTCAATAAATCAAATGGCGAAGTCAAACGATTTCGCCGGGTTGACTTCCATGATCAGACTGTACCAACAACCAAATCGGAGGCGAACTAACTTTCCTCGCTTTCAATTTAATGGAGCTTTCACTTTCCACCCATAATTCCGACCAACTCTCCACAAGTGGAGGCTTCATCGCCTCTTCTTTTTGCTCTGAAAATTCTGTCGACGGACCTCATTTTCCTTTTCTTTTTCTTCTCTATATTGGGTCAGATTTTCAACGGGCTACAAGAATCTCGCTGTTGGTAGGTAGGTTAGAAGAACAAACAATTTGCGATATACAATTCCATTGAATTGTAACATCTCGAATTGTAACAATTTCCCATTGAAGAAAGGAAGCCACCGCCATTCTAACAACTTTGATTAGTCAGGTTCCTCGCTCTTCCCTAAACCTAAATTTGTTTTGTATTACTTACTGTTTGATTGGCTTAAGTTTTAGCGGTTTTGATTTTTCTGCGTGTTGGTCTTCTCTGCTGATGATTCATTTGGTTGGAAAATTATGGGAAGGTCTTTTTTCTTGCGTTTTTGAGGTCTTTGTTTGACAATTTGGGAAATGGAATGTTATTTAAGTCAAAGTAATGATCTAGAAATGGCATCTTGATTAATAGTTGTAAAATGAAAACGAGGGCCACTGTGTTCTACGACTATTGAGCTCTATGAAGATTATAAACGTGATTGATGGTTTTAACAAGTGATCAATCTTTGGCTCCCACAGGTTTTTAAATGGCTGGTAAAGGGAATGGAGGTTTGGCTTGTACACATGCTTCTAATCCCTACCATGTTTGCTCTGAACACTGTTTCGGAAAGAAGGGTGAAAGCAAGAAGCAGATAGTTAGAAAGGATTCAGGTTCTTTAACTTTACTCTTCATTCATTCACTGTCAAATATGAGTTCAAAACTGTCTGGCTTTGTTTCTGAAACTTGTAACTTTTGACTATTGGGTTAGATTTACGTTGTTAAGAAGTGGAGACTATGTTTGATGCATGAGTGCTTATTGCAGGCAACAAATTTACTGATCATTCAAGTTCATAACTTCTTGAGCTCACTCTTTATCTTACATACTAACTTTTATAAATGTAGATTATTATTCATTTTTTGGCAATCTAAATGTAGATTATTCAAACTTATGTTTATGAATATTTTTTTTAGTTCAGCAACATCTGGGGTGGTTGATCACTTAGTCAAGGGTATATGCTTGGACTAGTTGAGCTCAGTTTGGCACAAATCTAATATATATTAAAACTATTAGCCAAATATTCACATATGATTTCATTTATCCATCCTTTTTAACTCAACCATTAACATCAACTGACAATTTGACTTGAAATTTTCTCGAGATGTCTCGCTCCTAAATTTTGAACATATTTTGTTCTAAGAGAAATGACTTAATCGTTGAATATCTTACAAGATTCATTTCTATGCGTTGTGTAAATTGATTTTCATCAATTATGACTGAAGTGCAAATTATTTCTCTGTCTCCATCCTCTTTATGTAGACGATGGTGCTCCAAAGTATAGTGGTGAACGCAAAAAGACAGTTCGTTCAGATTGCAGAAGTGGATCTAATCCTTACCATAACTGTGATGAATTCTGCTCCGACATAACCACTCAATCTGGTCGGCCAAAAGCAGAAAGGGATTCAGGTATTTTTCCTTGGCTTAGCTCTGTTTTTCCTAAGAAAAGCAACCTTGATAAATCATGATCATCGCAAACATTGCAAGGAAAGTTATGCAGATTTGATAGGCAAGTAACTTTATTATAATTTAGGGAAAATTATATGTTTAGTTCCTAAGGTTTGGTTTATGTTGCATTTGGTTCAAGAGTTTCTCTTCCCCCGTTCCAGATCTGTGACAGAGGAGGAGTCCTAAACCAAATCTTAGAAATCAAAATTGTAGTTTTCCCTATAATTTATAAGAAGCCAAAGCAAAGAAGGAAGAAATATGAGGGATCCTTGGAAAAGAATTCCCGTAAATCTGTAACAATATGTTACTTATTTTTATTTGTTTGTAATTGTATGAGTTTGTTCATGAGATTAAGGTTCTGTTTGGCGTACCCTCTAGTTTAAGCATTTTCTCTTAAGAAACTTTTAATAAAAATCTGTTAATTCTTGTACGTTTTTGAAGAGTGATTTTAGTAACAGACTTTCATAAGTGATTTTACGTTACATTCAAAAGTTATTTTCTTACTTACAAATATGTTTTCTTATTTCATATTTTAAAGTTTTTTGGTAAATCATTTTACAAATTCATTTTTCGGATAATCATCCCGTGTTGCTTTGAAAAGAGTTTTCAGATTAATTTATCGTTTATAAGTGTGTTGTATGAATCAAGATTTAAAAAAAAAAACAAAAAAAAAAAAACTTTTAGTCATCTAAAATTAATTTAAAAGTTATATTGTACACACTTTAATTAGTTTTTTTTTTAAGCTGTTCCAAACACAATATAATTATGATAGTTGTAAGCAGATAGAAAGAAAGGAAAAGAAAAAAAAAACAAGCACACAGACACAGTCAAATAAATAGAGGATGGTCAAAATGGCAGATCTTCGTCTAATTCTTTAACCACTCAAACGATACTGTTTTAAGACTGATGACACAATAAGTAGCAGTTTGAGAAGACATCTTAAGAATGCCTGTATATCTGAATCTGCTGATGCATTTTTCAGCTGTAGGTTCAGGTGGAGCAAGGAAGGATTCCCTGCCAAAATCGTCCCAAAAACTTAACGTTCCTTTGGCAAGTGCTGTTTCATCTAAACCCCTACGTGTTCCTCCAGGGGAAAAAACTTGCTTCGTTGAAGACTCTTTGACGATTGAGGAGCAAAATAAGTTCTCTAAGTTGATTCTAGTTTCTGCAAATGCCCTGAAGGTCTCTTTCTGACCCACAGATACACACAGGACAACACTTATCTTTGTTTATCTTTTTCATAACTAATTTAACTCCCATCTTACGTATTTCCTGTTTCTTTCATGGCAGGTTGAGGCTGATAATCTCCAAAAGCTCCACAAAACTGACACTTCCTCAATTACTTCTGTGAAATTAAAAGAAGACATTAATTCAAGGCCTGAAATTTCTGAAATAGTTCATGATGAGGAAGAAGGTGATCATAAAACTACTTCGCCCAATATCACTAGCTTTCCTTTCCCCACCATGGCTCCTAATCATAAAGGAAATGATGAGGAAGAGGTTAAATCTGTATCATCTGAACCCTCTGTACCTGTGGGGAAGTACTACGTTAAAGCAAGTTTAGCTCCCATTCTGCAATCAATCTTCAATAAGCATGGAGACATAGCGGCTTCATGTAAATTGGAATCGATTTCGATTCGTTCTTATTATTTGGAGTGTGTGTGCTATATCATTCATGAGTTGCAGTGCACACAATTCTCTCAAAAGGTGTCTAAGTCCAAAGTTAGAGAACTCTTAGCCATCCTCAGCGATGTAGTGTCTTCAGGAATGAATGTTGGTTGGCTGCATAGTATACTCAATGATATTGCAGAAACTGTTGAATCCAGCGGCCAAAAATGGACTCTGGAGGTGGCAAAGGCAAATTGCGACCACGAGTTGGAGCTGATCAAGAAAGAACTTGAATCTCGAATGCAGGATTTGACACGAAAAGAAAAGGAAATGAACGATGCGAAGGCAAAAGTTGCCGATACCAGAGCTCGCTTGAGTGAACTCGAGTCCAAATATTTTCAGTTGAACGAGGAGATTTCATCTCTGCAGTTCAAGGTTAATGATTTAAAATGCAATGACTTGACTGATAAACTTTTGTAAATTTTCTGGTACTGAGTTATGATTTGCTGTCATTTAGAGATCATATGAAGCCTCTTAAGAGGCTCTCTTTAGGCAAGTTAGAAGAGAGAAATACCATCATACACAAAGAATATGTAATGAATAAAAAGTCGAGCCTTCGTGGCAATAAATGTCATTATAGTTACATATATTTTGTTTTGCCCCTTTTTCATTCTCTTTTCCCTGGCTGCTTGTATTTTATTACTTTGTAGAGTTGAAAACTCGAGCACTCTCTCGGACTCTAGTCTTATGTCTATTATATATGTGAATTCTTAAAAATCTTAAGAACTAAACAGTTATTTTTTAAAATTTAAGCACTAAATTGTTGTTTTTATAAAAGTTCAGACAAAAAAAAAAAAAAGGTACATTGTATTGATGCTAAAATCGGGAGAAAATGCATATGACCTTCACGTGAAAGATGTGACCTATGAAATAAGGAGAATTTTGACATTAGTATAGTACTTGCTACAACACCTTAAATGTCTACATCTTTTAGTTGTGGCAAGAGTTGTAGGGATTAGAACCAACTTACTTTCTTATAGGAAAAGTCTGATCTAGAGCGTTTAGGTCAGGATTTTAAAGTTAGATTATGTTAATTCTTGAGCTCAATGAGTCAGTGAATGTATTTAGCATACTCGGGTCATCAAGTGGGGAGGCTCGAGGTCAATTTGAGCTTTTGACCCAAACTCTCCTCTCCTCATACTCAGTTGGGTCATAGGGTGCACTTCCTTTATCTGATTGCCTCTAGTCCAAATCTATGTATCATTATGTATCACAATGTCTGATATGTTTCCAAAATTTATAGTAAAAATGCTGATAGGTAATAATTTTTATTTTAAGAATAAAAAACAATAATAAATTGCTAGACTAAACTAAGATTTTTACCTAAAAAAAGACTAAATTTATGATTCATTAAAAGTGACTAAAATTAAATAATTGAAAATATATTAATTAAAATAAAAATAAGTCTTAAATACGTGGGCCCAATATTATTTTAACCAAAATAATAATAATAATAATAATAATAAGAAAAATTACTATAAACATGCAAAATATTAAATTATTTACAAATATAGAAAAATTTTAGTCAACAAAAAAAAATTTATATTTATAAATAATTTAACTCATTTTTAGATAATAAACTAGCGAAAAAAAAAAAAATCGATTTTCACTATAGGTATTATTATTATTTTGGGAGAAATCTTGTGCAATTCTTCTCCGTTCTTCCCAAAACGCGAAGAGGAATCTGTTCCCTTCTTCTTCGTGTTCTAACCCGCGCGAAAAACCTAGCTTTCAGGTACAGTTCTGTAGCTCTCTTTTAGCATCACTGATTCTTTTATTACTTTTCCCATTGTTTCGTATGCTTGTTTCGCTTGAATTTCGATTTTGCATCGCAAGATTTGACTGGAACTAGTGTTTGTTTTCATGCTGCTATTTGTTGTTTTTTCTTGCTTGACCGCTTTACGAGAATACGAACAAGGAAAAGGATTGTTGTTTTCCCCCCCTTTTTGGATGTATTTTTTGGATGTTGTAGTGGACTCAATGATGTGTTGTGTTGCTCTTCGTGGCTTCTTTTCCCCAGAAGTTAAATTTTTAGAGTTCGCGCAGGAATTGATTGTGCTTCTTTGAATCTCTCCTGCAACATACAAAGACAGATTTTAAAAAATCAATTTTCTGTCGGATAACTTTGCGCTCATCGTATATTCTGAGAAGTTGAGGATTATCGTTGGCGTTGGTTCGATAGTTGGAAATTTGAATGTTTTTACTCGTTTGATTGATCATGTAACCTTTGTATCCAATGATAGCCTTTTACAGCTGTTTTCGTTTATGGGTTTAAGAGCCCATAATTTTTTCTTTTTGATTTTTAAGCTCCGTTTAATTATGACTCTTTATTTGCAGTGTGTTATTGGAGTAAGAGGATTTGTTGCAGAGATGTCAGATGAAGGAAGAGTACACCCTGATTGTAGAAATGCTTATAATCCTTATCATGAATGTAGCGAGTACTGCTTTAAAGTAATAGCTGAAGTCAAAGCCCGGAAGCAGAAAAATGAACCAGGTTTTTTGGCATGCTACAATTTCTTTGCAATTACCTTGAGCATCATGACTTTCTCTAATTGTAGCTGACAATTTCATCCCTCATCACGATTTACCCTTTTGTCAAATTTTTAGCTTTCTCTTGGATTTTACTTATTTCTTCAAAATTGTTCACAATTGGCTCTATAAATTGCTTAATCATCTTTGATTTCCTCCTCCACCTTCCAATTTTGGGTTATGTCGTTAGTTAACTTTATCTTCTCATTTAATTTTTTCTTGTGATTTGTGATCACAGTTCCCAATTTATCAGAAGCTGTTCAAGCTAGTCAAAGTGGTGGTTCTTCCAGTTTTGTGCCTCCTGATGAGTATGAAGATCTTCATGATGAGAAGCCTGACGAAGAAGGGCACAGTGATGGTGATATTGACAAATTTAGTGGCGAGGAGAATGTGGAAGGAGACTTCACAAAACTCACGGGGAGGAAAAAGAAATTGTTTGAAATTAGGCTTAAGATGGTAATTTTCTACATTTTTTTAAAAAGTAACAATCAATTAGTATCAAGTCATGACTTATGGATGATGGATGCAGAATGAGGCCCGAAAAGCCAATCAAACAGCAATCGCTGCTGAAAAAAAGAAAATGGAACCTCCATCAGAATCAAGAGGCATTTCTAAACAAAAGTGGCTTGAGGATCGAAAGAAGAAAATTGGGAAGCTTTTGGATGCAAATGGTTTGGATATGACAAAAGCATATATGTTAGATACACAAGAGGCAGCAGAGTCCAAATATAAGAAATGGGAGAAGGATCCAGCTCCCTATGGATGGGATGGTGAGTCTCTATCTGTACTATAAATTTTATAGTATTAAGCAATTCTTCTGCACATGGGCTCTTTTGAATGCGTGCAGCTGCACCTTTGTTTCCCTGTGACATAAAATTATCCTATGCTGATTTTAGCTTGTGTGTGTGTGTAGACAGATGCATTTTTTTAATAATTTAACAAGGTTCCCTATTATGCTGGTTGATGACGGAAACAGGATCTGATTCTAGGATATAGATATTATGTGGTGAGATGTCAAGGATATGTATGCATGCCCCTGCCCTTATTGGTGTGAACTATTATAATTGCTGATATCTTCTTTCTTGTTCATGTAGTATGTTATTTTATAGCTGTAGTTTCCCGTGTTTCTCTCTGTATAGAGCCATTTAAATTGATTATTTAATTTTGATTTGTGTTATATTTTGATATAATCACTTTTCTTTGGGGAGGGGGGAGCGGTTGGGTATAAAGTTTACTTAATTGGTTGTATTTCACTTATTTGTTCTTAATATGTTAAGACTTATCTTAAAAAAGGTTAAACTGCGTTGGTTTTGGCAGTCTTTAACCAGAAAACATTGTATAATGCATACAAAAAGAGGACGAAGAATGTAAATGTGGACCTTGAGGAATATAATAAAATGAAAGAATCTGATCCTGAGTTCTACCGTGAGGCTTCAAGTCTTCAGTATGGAAAGGTAATGTTAATTCCACTGTATAATTTTGAGTCTGGACCATATCTGGAATTATTAGATTTCTGAGGATATAGCTTTTCCCACTACTCTGCAGGCACCTAAGATTTCAGAGGATAAGATTGACAATATGGTGAAAGAACTCAAGGACCGGGACGAGAAGCGAAAGTCGTTTAGCCGTAGGAGGAAGTTCCACGAAGACAAGGATATCGATTCTATCAATGACCGCAATGAGCATTTCAACAAAAAGATTGAGCGGGCCTTTGGTAGATACACTCTGGAGATCAAAAACAATCTTGAGCGAGGAACTGCCTTACCTGATTAAGGTATTATTTAGAAGAGGCCCTGGTTCATAAGTCAAGTCATTTACTATCTGCAACTTTTCTTTTCTCTCTCCATATGCTTGATGCATGTTTTCCTCTTTTCTTGTTTTTCACTCTCTGCTGCTAAAGAAGACATGCTTCTTTTTACCCTTGCCCCCCTTTCTCTGTTATCCGCTGAATATACTTGTCATGAGGAGAGAGAACAAAATGTGTCTTCCATGCTCTTTCTTCTGCTGACATTACGTAATTCTCTCTAACCATGCCTTCCTTCGCTTGATTGAATTTTATGTTCTTTTTTTCCCTTCTTTTTTCTGTAGGATTTTCGGGGGAACTTTGGAATCCTAGTAATCGGGAGTATTTAAAGCTTTTCTCCTTAAATTGCAAAAAGAAGTTATTCTGTAAAAGATTTCTAGCAAAGCTACAGAATTCTCCTTTTATGTGAGAGAAGATTATACGGTCACATGTCTTAGAGATGCAGTGTAGATGTGTACCATGTAGCAATATATTTGACAATAGCAACTCTGGGAGGTTGTTTCATTGTGAATACCTTGTTTCAACAAGTACTAATTACCCTAAATCCAAACAAAGGCTATCATTTTTTTTCCATTTCTTTCCCCTTTTTCACAAAGATGGTAGAAGTGCGAATAGTTTTGACTTGGAACTTCTTTTTTAAGTTTGGAAGTGATGGTTAATGGAGTTCCGAAGACCCGAACGCTGTTCTCAGGCCAGCAGCTGCAGCTCACAATTCCATTTCAAGGTGCGAGTTAGTCTTCTTTCTAAGTAAACTCGGGCTTCCATGATAGCAACGTAATACGTCATAGATTGGTAAAATTACTTATAAATCCTGTATTCACTTGCACACTTCTGAGATTATTTATGTCGTCCTCCACCCTTCTTGAAACTGCATTTTTGTTTGTGTTCTTTTTTATGTTGGGTTTTTAGGAATACAACTAAACTAAACACAATGCTTTTTTATGGCACTGGTTTAATTACTTGCAACCTATTACCGAACCGTACTTTTCAAGCAAGACCATTTTGATTAGTTAAAAAATTGCATGAAAAGAGGAACAATATATATATATTTTTTCTTTTCTTCAAGTTGAAAAATCACTTTTTTGGTCCTTGGAATTTGGACAGCAAGTCAATTTCGTCCTTCAATTTTAAAGTTTTAAGGAATACTCAAATTTTGATATTGTCGTTAACCAATTGGGTAGAGATTATTATTCTTTTCAAAAGATTTGCCTTTCGAAAAAAAAGGGGAAAAAAAAGAGAAAAAAACCTCATTAGACATAAGCCTAGAAACCCAACATCAACCATTACAATTATATAGAGGCAAAAGTGTATAATTTTAAAAGCTAAAGACATAAATTGAACTCGTCTAAATCTTAAAAAACAGAAAAATAACAAGACATCTTTTGCTCGTAGTTAGGTTCAAACCTGACTAACTATATCAAATTGGTACAATATTGTATTGTATTTTCTTTGTACAATATTAGTAGTTTGACATATATCTATTGTAGTAACAAATATCAAAACATATATAATTAGTGTTGATATGTACTCATTTCTTTAAAGTTAAGATTCGATCTCCTATCAACCAGACACATCTAATCATAATTGATGGAATAAAGTGAGATAAAAGAGATTGTTTTATGCTTATCAATAGGAATGAAAACAACAAACATTCTATCCCAATTAATCAAAATTGGGATAGAATGTTTGTTAGGAGTCTTTAAAACCAAAGAGAAGGATTGAAGTTTGTTAGGCGGAAGGGTTGCTGCGGAAGGATCGAAGAGCCTTGACAGCCGCCGCTCTGAGAACGTATTGATGGTACACCGCTGCTGCCACCGCCCCAACAAATGGCCGAACCCAAAATATCCACTGCACAACACACAAACCCCACCTTCATACGTGTGTGTGGGAGAAATTACTATAAACAGAAAAAATATCAAACTAAGACTGCGATAGAATTCTATCGCTTTCTATCGCTCAAGCGATAAATTATCGCTTGAGCGATAGAATTTTATCAAGCGACAGTCTATCAGCATCGCTTGAGCGACAGAAAGCGATAGAATTCTATCGCGGTCTATCGCTGATAGACTGTAAAATTTTTCTATATTTATAAATAGTTTGACTCATTTTTCTATATTTAAAAACGACCCTATATATAATTTCACCTTAAATTTTCAAAGAAAAACCTTGATCTTTTGTTTACTTTTGTTTGTTTAATTGAACTATGTGTCAAGTTCACGCCGTTGTGAGAATCTTTTACACAAGTCAGTTTGAAAAGCAAAATCAAATTAGAGAATCGGACCAAAGGTAGAGGTCAAGCTCACAAGAAGCCTACGACAACGATGAATGCATGCGAGATCTAAACACCAACACTATATATTAGCTAAATATTTAAAATTTGATATTCACCAAAGTTATTGAAAGTATAAGGGCATGGTTTTTTTTTCCCTCTTAAGAATTTGTTTCATGCACAAAGGTTGTGCTCAATCGGCAACAAGATCAATGAAAAGTATGGGTATTTGGAAATGGAAAAGTTATTCTCGGGATAAAGAAAGAAATGAAGAGGCAAAATAAAATTTGGACGCTTCAACTCTTAGCTTGGATAACAATTTTGGTTTTTAGTTTTGTTGCCGTAAAAACACTTTAAGGTTGAATGTACTAATTCCAAAATTCTTTTTTTATATTTTTTAGTTTGAGAATAGAGAAAAGAGAGTGAGTAGTACAAAAGCCTGAGAAAATACTCTTGTAATTAGATTCAGAGCAGGAATTCTATGTAATTGTAACAATTATTCACATAGTAAATTTTTTTCTAGTGAGTCGTGGTTTTTCTCCAGAATTTTTTTCTCATAAATTCTCGTATTTTCTAGTTTTTTTTCTCCGCACAACCTACCATGAATTTCTTTTCTCCCCACAATTATAGACAAAACTTCATTATAAACATTTGAACACCCATCAAATGTTCAATCTCCAAAGTCAAAAACTCGTTGGCTAATAAAGGGTTGCCTTCAAATTTCTACAGGGGGAGTAACAAAAAATTTCTCAGTTCTAGGAGTTGCACACATAGAATACAACAATTACAATTTTAGTCTCAGGCAAATGTCTGCAATGTTAAACATAAATAACATACATGGTAACACTAAAAATCGAGTGATGATCTTACCCGCAAGAGTTCTGTTACCTTCTTACTAAACTTTTTGTTCAATATTTGCAGTGTGATTTCGAATAATGCTGGAGATGATTTTACTGATAAGTGAATTATCCCCAGCAAGTTAGCAGTTCCAAATACTGAATACTCTACACAGCTACTCGAATTATTTCAACTTTGAGCTTTAACACGACTAACAATCCAGTGCACCTGTATAAGTTCAAGCCCAAACAAGATTGAAATGAGTCTCCATTATTATGAGAAATAATAGAATTCCCAGTTCCCATTAAAAAAATAGCTCAATTGTTTAGTGCTTACAATGTTATTGTTGGGAGATTTCCAGTAGAATCCTTGGAGCCCAATAACTAGTATGTTAGAGATTACTAAAACATAAATACTTAAAGCATGCTTCCCCATCCACTCCAGAACACATGTCAACCGTCGATAGCCGTGGATATCCACCTATAGATGTTAAGAGATATTCAGACCTTAGTTGTCCATTTAGTTTGCTTGAAAAAAATACATAAGGTGGAATGTAACTTGAGGAAAGATGGTGGTAAGCTGTTCTTTATATGATGCCGTCCCTGATATTATTATTATTAGGCTAAATCATAGAAAACACTTGTTTCAAATATACTCACGAATTTACAAAGTTTATTAATAGCCTTAAACTTTCAGAAAAGAGTTAAAAAAAATATTCTTATCGCTAGTTTTTTTTACATAAATTGTTAGTACTTTCTTTCAAAAATATTATGAACTTTACGAATTTCATTAATACCTTTAATATCACATTTCAAAAATATCACTAAACTTTTAAAAGTTGCATTAATATTCTTAATCTTTCAAAAAGAAAAAAAAAAAGTTTAAACAATGATTCATCGTTTTGCTGAGCTTTGAGGAGAGATTTTGATTTTGAGAATTGGTGAGAGTTTATATTTAACTTGAAATTTTGGATCTATTTGGTTTCGGAGAAAATTGTCGTAAGAACTGGACAAATGAGAGAAAAATGAGAGTGTCTTCTTTCTTCCATTAC
Source organism: Lagenaria siceraria (assembly GCA_002890555.2). Classification (NCBI taxonomy): domain Eukaryota; kingdom Viridiplantae; phylum Streptophyta; class Magnoliopsida; order Cucurbitales; family Cucurbitaceae; genus Lagenaria; species Lagenaria siceraria. Next base: position 6,805,336 of record CM016491.1, on the reverse strand, counting down.
GATAGTTCATCTTCAATCCAAAATCTTAAAGTTGATGAACTCACCAAGATATACAGAGCACAAAAGATTATTCCTGCCGACGCTGAAGTAATCAACATATAGCTGACCGTGTAGAGGGACTTATTTACAGGGATACCTGAAGGACAATTTCAAGACAAGAATCAATTTCAAAATCAGATATTGTAAAAAATTATGTGTTACATAACTAGTGATCGGGCCCACTTTATAAGCCTAGTTGATATGAATTATGATGAAAGGTACGTGTTAAATAATGTATCTTCCATCAAGTTTATACCTATAAAGACGAGGAATATTCCGAGAGCCAAAATCTTAAGCGAGAGTAAGAACCAGCTATTGGTGCGACTTTTGTGATCCTGGAAAATATGGAAGCGATGCAATTAGTGAATTCGCTTCAATAGTGAACAATATTTGACCGAAACAAGGTAATCAAAGAAAAGCAGCAAAGGATGGACAATCTGCTTTTCCTCGGATGGATTTATATCAGAAACAAAGCCATTAGACTAGATTTTCCATTGAGAGAAGTAATTGTGTGAAATGTGAACTTTCTAATCAGAGTAATGAGTAATATGCTCTAAGTTATTGCTCAATCTCACCTGTGATTTGGCAAGAATGTGACCATACTGAAGTCCTATTATGCATGCTACTGTAGCTGTTAAAGAGCTGCAAACATTTGCAACAGTAAAATCACTCTTGTGAAATAATATATAATTAACGAATGGAAGGAATGAACATAAAACTGAAGTTGCACATTTTACAAAGCATTTTTCTCCTCACCATTCTTTCCCCAAAACATCTCATCAAAAGAAAGAGTGCACATCCCTTAAAAAAGTCCCGCATGGATCAAAATGAATGCATAAATCTTTATAAATACAGTTTACTCAGAAGGAGCATAGATCTTCACCTTAACAGACCTTCAGGTTCAAAAGGAGCATGACACCATGAAGGTGAAGTCTCAGGGAATTGACCGCTGGAAGAAATATTGCACTCCTTCAAACCACATTCTTCATTAGGGCTGATCAAAATGCACAACAATGGTGAACATTACAGGATCAAAAAACCGATTCACTGATACCTTCAGATTTCTGTAGACAGGTTTAGTATACAAATGGTGAATACCAAGAACATAACGATCAATCATGCCAGCAGAATTACAAGCAGGTCCCAAATCACCTCGAAGAGAACAATTCACCTATAACAAGAATGGTCTTATTTTCAGCGTAAGTTATGGTCTAAAGCTCTTCTTTTCTTTCATTGCATAAAGGTAAAAGGACATTGTAGTTCGGCAGCCTATAGATTTGAGGCTAAAGCAACTGCTACATGGTTGGAAGTCAAAACTTGCACGGCCATCATTCCAGATGTAAGTGCATCAACATTCTAATATTAATCTCACCTTTTTCACACAAAGGTCGGTTTCTCTCCTTTTCTAAATAGAAAATAATGGTTTTTAAAAATAAGGCTACTAGAGAAAAGTACGAGAACATGGTACTTAGTGTTTCCTTACCATGTAAACATAGCTTCCATTTGGTGGAAGTGAAGAGCTCATGGCTGATATTTTAAAGTCCCAATCCGGAACATATAAACCATACGACAGTCCCATATACAATGACAACAGCAAAAACATAATACACCTGCAAATTAAAAATGCTAAATATGAAGAAATATAAGAAATAGAGAAGTTCATACATTCTTATAAATGCAACAGCTTATTGTTAAAGGTTATTTATTTCAATGACTCTGTCTCTGATAACATAGTTTGATAAACCATTTATATCAAATTAAGAAAAGTCTCACTTTTGATCAATATCTGCGCCTGTGAACTCTCTTGGCAAAACTTTGCAACTAAATCATGTATACAAATATCATAAAGTGGACGTCCTACCTAGTAAAAGATTTATATATATATAGAAAGGGATTTCTTAATAGCATTATACACCTCAAAAAAAAGAATGAAATTGATATTTACATAATAGCCTCTAGATATTATGCTTATGCATATGTAAATATGAATGATGGTGGCAAAATCATATTCATATCCTTACCAATGCCAGCTGAAACTCTTAGTATGTTGAGCTTCTTCAGGTGTGCAACGAGTTAGCCAGATCTCACATAGTGCAGCAATCAAGTATCCAACAGATATTCTCTACAATAAATCAAAATAGATACAGAACATGATTTTATACATAAAAGGATGAAGAAAAGTTATTTAGTCCAAATCCCTGCCTATAGATTTAAATTTTAGGTACTTTCGTCAGCTTAAAATCTAGCTTGGAAGCCATTTGAGCTATCCAGCAAGTATTTAGAGGCAGAGCAAATCATATAGTTCAAAATCCAAATCCTCTTCCATTCATCAGGTTGTGTAACAAAAACCCAATCATTATGTGCTCTGGTTTAGAATAAACTTAGACCATTATTATAAAGGATGCTCAGACATCAAATGATATAAAAACCTTAGCAGCTTGGAATTGGAAACCCTTGAGATATGTGAACCTCTAATTTTCAAACACTAAAACCCCTAAATCTATACGATTTAACCCTAAAGATTAGGTTAGACATGGATTCTCTTAAGATCAAAGCTCTTGAAACCAAAAACAAGTTCTTTGGCTCAAGGTTTGAATACTCCACAAGATAAGATGATCAATCCTTGTTCTTGGTGTGCAACTCAAATGTGAATTGCAAAATCAAAGAAGCTCTCTTGGCTAAACTTGAAAGAAAAAGTGGAAAGGCTAAAACTCCAGTCATAGTTATTTATGGTACAACCTAATGGCAAGAGTTTAGATAACCTTCCAACTAACCCTAAATGCCACATTATCAACTAGAGCAAAAAGGACAAAAAATACCCCTACTTTATGTGCTTTGAAAAACAATAGAATAAAAAAGCAATAAAATGACAACAATACTCAAATAGAAAGTGAATCATAATTTGAAGGCCAGGGGCAGTTCATATCAATTGTAACAGTTGGACAAAGAAAAAGAGTGATGAATTACAACACCTGCAAAATGCCAAGCCACCTAATCCTTTCCATATCAACGCCATATGTCAAAGATGTTATTCCATGAAAGTAACCACCTGAAATAATTTGGAAATATAATGATTCATCTTCATTGTATGCAATCAATGTAGCATATCTGAACCACAGTACATCACTAAGTACAACTTGACACGCTAAGTTAACATTCGATTACATTACCATAATGTAATGAATATTAAAATATTCGGTGCAAGAGTTACCAGCAATAACTTTACCTTGAAGAAGAACTCCCAGTAGAAAGAGGTACAGGCCCCTGCATGCTGCATTCCTTGTAGCGGTCACTTTACTTTTTACTTCCTATATTCAGCAATTCTTTATGTTAAGAAAAAATCCCAGTAAATTTAACAAAAACAGGAGAAACCATGATTCGTCTGCACGAGTTTCTTTTCCACACATAGAAAAGGTCAGTAGCTAGTTGAACGAAGAAACCAACTAGAGGCCAAAAATTCTTGGTTGAATCCATTCACTTACTTTATAAACAAGTGCAACCGAAACTCCCGCAATAAATAGAAACCAAGGCATCACAAAATCAGCTAAATGAAGTCCATTCCATGGTGAATGCGCGATAATTGGTAAAAAAGAGCCACCGTAGTCCACGAACATCATCATCTAGATACACAGCACGGCAAATGGTCAATAATCAATCATCAAGAATTTAGCAGGTAGTAACAAATTTTACTTCGCTTATTAAACTCGGAAAGTAAATAATGCTCCATTCACTTTATTGAATGGTCAACACAGGCTTAAATATAGCCGAGTGTAAGGAAACAAGTAAAACAAAATAATATAGTAACTAACACATACAAAACACAATTTACAATTCTAACATTGCTCGCTAAACTGAACAGCTGAAGAAATGATATTGTCATCTTATGCCATACATTGGAGAAGTAAAATGTCATTAAACTGAAACTCAAAGCCGAACTAACAGAAGGTAGAAGAAAATAAGGATTTCTCCATGCGAGCTCCAAACTAATCAATTGCATTCGTTTCAACAAAAGAGTAAGATTCAGCTTCGATTAGATCCATTTTCATCTCTGTTAACAAAACACGACGGGAAGGCAAAAAGGCAAACTATTATGCATGAACAATATTTCAAGAAGCATATGAAAACCTAGGCAAAGAAAGAGATGCATTCAGCGTGTTTAGTGAGTCGAAAGATTCAGAGAGGAAAAGAGAGAACTAACAAAGACGCTGAAGCCGCGAAAGACGTCGAGTGAGACAACTCGTGGAGCCTTGCCACTGGACTCCGGCAAGGCCTGTTGATTCTTGAGCAGCGGTTGAGAATCGGCCATTGATTCCGGCGAGAACAGCAGGGAAAATGATCAAATTGACTAGAGTATCTGTAAAGCCATGTTTTGGTAAAGAATATGCTCTGCTATAAACGCCGTCGCCCAAAGTCATTATTTATGCAGTGCTGTTCTTTCATTGGCTGGAAACAGAATCGGACAGAAATGAAATGCGTAAATCAAATAATTTATTTATTTTTTGTTTTTTTTTTAAAAAAATCAATTTCTTATTTTTAATAATTATTTTCAATTTATTTCTATTTCATGATTAATTTTTTTTAAAAAAAACTAAATTATAAGAAATGCTCTTAAATTTTGTACTTTAGGTAAAAAATACCACTTAAATTTCAAAAGTTTTATTCCCCTTATTTTTTAATGAAAACCTTTTAGGGGTGTTTGACGTGAGGAATGAAATAGTTATGAAGTCTTAGTTGTAAACTCCCACAACTCAGAGTGTAAAGAGTTATAAGATATAAAGTTAATGTTTTTTAGTAGTGGGACCCACCAACTCCTTGGCCAAACAAGGAGTGGAGTACAATACTCCAACTTTCCAATTTCTTAGGCCAAACACACTTGTTTTGTTTAAAAAGTATCTCTAAACTTTCAAAGGTTTAAAAAATACTCTTAAACTGAAAAAAGTTAAAAAAAATATTCTTACTGTTAGTATATAAACAGAAACTAATAATACCTCGTTGCAAAAGTAACTCTAAAATTTCAAAAAAAAAAAATAAAATGCTCCTATTGTTAGTATAATAATTAGTTTGTTTAAAGTCTTCTTGAGTTCAAAAAGAACCAATTGTAAGACAAATTATATAGATATCCTCATTTTTTTAAAAAAATATAGATACTCACATTTCTCTCCTATTTTTTCCAATTCTTACACCAATTTTCTCAGCAACCAAAATAAAAGCCAAAACTTTCAATTAAAACATAAAGTCCCACAAAACCTCATAAAATTTCAAAATCAAAATCTCTCTTTAAAACATACATAAACAATAAATAGCCAAATAAAAAAAATTGTATTTGGCTATTAACACACACTCAAGTCCTAACCTACAATCTTGTTGAACATGTAGTGCTTCCATTATTCTTTCTTCTTGTTTTAGTCTATATATCTTAACTGAAGTGGGCAATTTTATTTATTTTAGACAAACAAATGTCATGCGGTTAACCAAAAAGAGAGTAAGAGGATATTGAAAAAGAAGGAGAAAAAGAGGGAAATTTTGAAAGTTTAGGAGTATTTTTGACACAAAACACTAACGGTTACCATTCAAAACTAACGGTAATGATATTTTTTTTTAACTCATTTTGGAAGTTTAAGAGTATTTTTTAAACCTTAGATAGTTTAAGTGTATTTTTTATACAAAACACTAACGATTTTCATCTAAAACTAATATAAGGGTATTTTTTAACTCATTTTAAAAATTTAAGGATATTTTTTAAACTTTTAAAAGTTCAAGAGTATTTTTTACACAAAATACAAAATTTAAGGATATTAGGGACATTTTGTATAATCTAGTCTTAAAAAATTATATTGCACTATGATGCATTCTTTTTAGGTTATGGTATTAAAAATCAACCATTATATCTCATCCAAAAATGGAGCTTTAACCCGTCGAAATTAATCAATGCGCCTTTGAAAAAAAAAAAAAAAAACCTTTCTTCAATATTATTTTTAAAATTTATGTGTGAAATATTTTAGTTTTGGCTGGGTAGATACAAAATCTTCACAAGTACGAGGCTTTATAACTTGGAGGTTGTAAAAATTTTATCAATACATGCCTTGAATGCACACCTAATGATAAATGGTTTAATGAGACTGATCTTTGCAATTCAAACTCACGGCTTTTCAACAATTCATGTAGTCAACAACGAGTTTGCCATTTCGCTGCTTAGTGTGAGCTCAAACATACATACTATTCGTCTTCTATTATAGAAGCGATTTAGAAACTCTTTTTTAGATGTTCTCAATTGTAGAATGACTCATACTTCATATTAGTATACCAATAAAAAAATGTTTCCTTTCAATCTTTGAACAAACTTTTTGACAAATAAGTCTCTTCGTGCACCAGCATTTTCACATCCTTCAATTATTGGACAAACAACGAAGTAATTGAAGTTGAATTTTGTAGCTAGTTTTCTTGCATAACAATCGTTTTCCTTTGTCATTATTCTTAACAGTAGGTGTCTGGCTTAATGCGACAATATCACAACTTTCAATGTGATTCTTTAAAGATGTGATTGTTGGATATTTACAGTGAAAGAAAGTGAGATTTTGGTGAATATTTGAAACATAAAAATTAGATTTAATTGTATAGATTAAATTAATTGTTGGAAACTTCAAATTGGATTGAAACCATCAAATTAAGATGATGTTTCATGTACAAATTTAACATGTACGAAAGTTAAATTTGTAGTTTCTTCAATTTGAATGAGTTATATGTGATTTTTGTCGAGTAACAACTCAAATGAGTTAAATTTGACAAATGTTTCAATTTTTGTATTTATTTGATTTTATTTTATATTTTGGTGAGTTACTAAGTTGCTAGCCTATAAATAGCAACTTGTTTCTTCATTTGTAGCATCCCACTTCAAATTGAAATTCTCTCCTTTCTTTCTATCATTTTTTCTTTTCATCATGTGTTAAATTGAGAGCAAGTATCCAAGAGTTCTGCCAGATTTAAGTAGTTCGAGGTTGCAGTTCTACTGTAGTTAGTCGTTGTATCCTGTTGAGACGATCGTTGTAGTCTACTTGCATCCGGTGCAGAGCGAATAATTATCTTCAGAACAATGCTTCAGAAGCGTGGCTCGACTACATTTTGAGTCTCCAAAAGTTTTGAGGTTCTTTCAAGTTTTTTGTTATTATCATATCTAAGCCTTGTTACAACATCTTGCTGGTTGAATATTATACATTGAGTGTATTGTTTCTAGTTGAGTTGTAATCAGTTTGCTAGTGTATTCAGTTCATATTTATCGTTTTCCCCAACAATCTGAAGACAATTACTTATATCTGAACTGATGGTTGCAAACACTTCCACCAATGTTGCTACTTCTTCCATGATGGGATCGCCCATTGTCAAACCTCATACTAAAAAACTAGAGAAGTTGAAATGAGACCATTTCAAAAAATGGCAACAGAAGATGATCTTCTACCTCACCATGTTGAATCTTGCTCATATTTTGAAGGAAGAATGCCCAGTTACCCCATCAGAAGCTATAACTCCTGAAATAGAAGTCGAAGCAAGCATGGATGCATTTGAACTTCCTATGTCGTAATTACTTAGTGGTCTTGAGGGCACTCTGTATAATGTCTATTACAATGCCTACAATGCATCAAAACTATTATGGGAGGCATTAGATAAGAAGTATAAGTTGTAAGATGTTGGTACTAAGAAATTCCTTGTGGAAAAATTCTTAGATTATAAGATGATTGATACCAATTTGGTAGTCAATTAGATGGAATAATTGCAAATTATCATTAGTGATTTGCAAAGTGAAGGATTGGACATTAGTGAGTCATTCCAAGTTGTTGTTGTGATTGAGAAGTTGCCTCCTTCCTGGAATGACTTCAAATGCTATCTTAAACACAAGCGAAAGGAGTTATCCATGAAGAACCTTGCAGTGAAACTCCATATAGAAGATGTAACAGAAAAGGAGATAGAACTCCACTTGAAGTTGAAGCCAAAGCTCATGTTGCTGGAGCTTCAAAACATAAACCTAAGAAGTAGAATTTCAAGAAGAAAACTGTGAACCATAGATCGAGGAATGATGTAACCAAGCGTATTCGAGAAAATTGTTGGGTTTGTGGTAAGAGTGGATATACTGCAGCAATGTGCAAACACAAAAAGGGACAAAGTTCCAACAATCAGGCCAACATCGTGGAAAATGACAATCTGGTTGCCGTCATTTTTAAGGAATTGTCATCTTGTATTAATAACTTTTAATTCGTAATAAATACTTTGTTCTTAAGTTTTTTATTTGAAAAAACTTCTTTTGTTCTTATTTTTTTTTTATTTGAGCATACAAGCAATCAAGTAATTTTTAAGAGAGATTTGCTGCTACACAAGTTCTAATAACTCAATGCAGTAGGCACACATCTTCTCTAGAACAAGACTTATTAGTCTGCCTCAATTCATAAATTACACGATGTTCTAATATTTTATTTTGTTGTATTTACATCTTTATTTTATAATTTCCAATTCCCTTAAAATAAAAAGCATTTTAAATTTTTTGAATAGGATTGAATCTAACTTTCTTTAAAGTTGAAGGAACAATATGAATGTGCAAGAAGTGTGAAGAGTTTGTTGGGGCTGTCCATAGCGAGGTTGCGTGTGGCGCGCGCGGGCATGCGCGGGGTTGGAGCGTGGCGGAGCGAGGGCTAGCGCGCGCGGTCTGTGGAAGGGGCGGCTCCACCAGACCACCACATTGTGGACTAAACTTAACCCATCACCTTTAAATAAATAACTTTATCCATTTTTTCAAACGTCACAATCAACAACTTCAAAAGTTTCGCATATGTCCCATTCTGCCGCCTTAATTAATATTAAATTTCCTATTTTCTCTAACTTTTTCTTTTCTTTGTTATCTTTTTATCTTACACGTAATTGTATAAAGGAAAATTTGCAGATATAAAAAAAATGTCAAATTATTTACAGAAAATAGTAAAAAAGATATTGATAGATATTGATAGACATCTATCAACATCTATCCGTGATAGGCTTCTATCATTTCTATAACTAATATACCCTGATAGACTTCTATGAGCGTCTACTATCTAAAAATTTTGTTATTTTGTGTAAATAGTTTTCCTTATTTTTTCTATTTTTAAAAATTTTCCTGGTATAAATGTATACTTTTTTGTATATAAAAAAAGAAATATTTGAACAAGACAAGAGGCGAGAGGATTTGATCTTTTGAGCTCTTGATTAAAAATATATGTCTTAATTAGTTGAGTTATGTTCAGATTTGACAAGACTCTAGACTAAAAAATAGTCCTTAGAGTCTTATTAATCCATTTGGACTAAATTTTAATTATAATTATAGGGATTAAATTATAATTTTTTCTAAATTTTAGGGACTAAATTTGCTATTTAACCAAGCAAAATGCAATTTCAAGATGAATAAAGTGTAGATTTAATTTTTATGCAAATTATTATTGAGCCCACAAAACTCATGAAGCTTTCATCTTTAGGAATTCTCTTTCTCTATTTATGAAATGGTTTTGTGCTCCATTTTACCTATTTTTTAAGGTAATTAAAAATCGATGTTTAATAGGACTAATTTTATGAGGAATAATTAATGTTTTTTTTTTAGGTGTGGGTTCTTGATATTAATCATCTTTTCTTCGATTCAATAATAGAATTTGAAGTCAAACTTGTCCAAATTCTCAAACTATTCAATATTGTCTCTCCAAAATTATATATAAAAAATATTCTTGATGCTTACACAATTTTAATTTTTCTTTTCAAAAATTCATCTCACAATAAAATAGAATACAATTGGTTGCAAATATTAATTCATAGATCTATGTGGAACGATCCCAAGCTTACTACTTGTGCTATATTTTCATAGTTTGATAAATTTGGAGTTACAAATTCTTTTGATCCTTTAAACGTGTTTTAACAATAACACATTTTTAGTTCGATCAAATTGACGCATGATTACTTTAGAGTTTAATTATCATCTATTAAATCTTCTCATTATTTGGTTGTTTTGATTTGCTATTTTTAGTTAAACCATAATTTTGAAAGGGCATTTTAGTCAATTGAACTATCTCAATTAATAAGTCAATTTATCTTTCATCATTTATTTAATAAAAGAAGTTGTTGTTTGGTAACATTTCAAAACAACCATTTAAATATAGACATTTATCTTTTCATCCCTTAAAAAATTCTAGTTGGTTCAAAGAATGCTCTAGACACAATCTAATCTACTCTTACTTTCTAAATTTATTTTGAAATCTAAGGAGTAATTTAGTAATTTTTCCAAAAGAGTAAGAGTAGTTCAAGCAACAATCATTTTTCTTCACTTCTCTAATTGCATATAAAAAAAATATATTTTATTTTTTTGGCTACATGACAAATTGAGGTTGAACTACTAGGCAGATTGCACATAGATAGATAAACTTTTTAAGTATTATTTTGAGAAATTACTATAAACAAAAAAATATTAAACTATTTACAAATATAGAAAATTTTTATTGTCTATCAGGGATGTACTGCTTGAGCGATAAAGCAATAGATAGCTATTGTTGTTGAAATTTTTATCGGTAAATAGTTTGACTCATTTTTATATATTTGAAAACAACCTTATTATTTTGGAAAATTTTTAAAAATAACAAAATAAGAGAAACTATTTAGACAAAATAGCAAAATTTTTAAATAGTTGTGATAGATGATGATAGAAGTCTATCAGGATCCATCAGTGATAGAAATGATAAAATTCTATGACTGATAGATGCTTATAGAAGTTTATGAATGTCTATCAGTATTTTTTTGTTATTTTCTATAAATAGTTTGACATTTTTTTTATCTAAAATTTTTTTCCTATTTTTTTCTTAAACAACAAAATACTATTTTGTGAAGTGACATACAAAAACAAAGCAAAGATGCAAGAGATTAGATAATATGATTAAACAGCAAACAAGGAGTGAATTAATGGGATCACCATCTCCAATTCTTCTAGTTTTAACAGTCTGAGCGACAACTTTATCTTCTCAAATCCTCTTCTCCACTTTGCTAAATCTTTACCTCACACCCAGAAATCGAAAACTCCAGCAGAAGCCATGGACAGGCTTCTGTATTCTTCTTCTCCAACCCCTTTAAAACTCCATCTTAAACGCCTTCCTCTTCTTCCTCGACTCGGTCGCATTGACTCATCAAAGCTCCATTTCCCCTCATCAATCCGTTCCGAGTTTGCTGGACTCAATTCGTTCTCTTGTAGAAACGAAAACCCAATTCTATCTTCTTCTCCTCTGCCTATTTCTTCCAATACTTTGCTATCTAGGACTGATTCTCGAGATGGGTCGGCGCCGAAACCTCATTTTCTTCAGCAGATTGAAATTTCTCCCTCAGGGGAACGTAAGGTATGTCGGAAAATTTGGTCCATGGGTGTTGTTTTCGAGACATTGTTGTTTATGAAGCATTTGATTATAATTGCAATTGATATGATACATTTCTGTGTTGTTTGATGAACTTTCTGTGTTTGAACTGCTGGTTAGCACACTGATCGATGAGTAACGTAATTTTTGTTCCTTGTTAAGAGGACAGGAAAGGGCAAAAGAGAATGGGGATTATAGTTTCTTTATTATGTGATTTAGCATAAGATTAGATTTTTGGGGGTATGATTGTGTTATACTGCTATTGTTGGTTAACACTACTGCCATTGAAATTGATATCATTCTGGATATTCATGTTGAAGTAGTAATTTTAAGTTTTGTTGCTAACAAAACCAAACTTGAAGGATTAGTGGATGAATTCTTTATAGTTGGGATACCCGTGAATCAGAATTTGGGAGGATTTTTGGTTGGGGATTGTTGCTTCACCTCCAAACTTACTTTTGACACCCTCTTGCTTCTAGCCACATGGAAAACATTTGTTAGTCTTAACCTTAGAACTTGAATTTATAAGGCTGATGAACGATAGAGAAATACTGAAATGGGATGATTCAATTGCGCATTAATTAGGAGAGCTGCAACTTAGATCTCACTTGGATTCTGCACTATGAAAGCTGGAAGTAGATGAATTCTCTTGCAAATATCTTTTTAGATTATGTGACCCTCCATCTCTTTCATAGGTAAAGCAAACAATTGATTTGGAAATTCGGAAAATAGATACCAACAAAACAAATCCAAAAGAGATATCTCAAGTTTTATGATAAACCGTGCCAAAGTGAGAATTTCCTCACTATGCAAATCAGAAAGCTCGTCTGGAAAATCCAATGTGCCCAAGAAATCCAGTTCTCAATTGGTCCACGATCTTCCAGTAAATAAATACTTACAAAAGAAAGTCCACTAGGCAACATCTCAACTTGACAATGTTAATGTATTCCATGAAGGAGTAGGAATAAGGAAAAGTCTGGACCACCTATTTGTCTGATGACTCTCCACTATAGAGATTTGGGGACTGGATTATCCCTTTGTAGGTAGAAGGTTTTGTATTCCACAAAGTTCAGAAACAAAGTGAAACAATCGTAATGCATTCCATCTGGCCAATTGAAGGCAAAAGAAAAGGGAAAAAATTGTGAGTGATTGAATAGATGGGGAAAAACTATAAAAACTCACCTGCAATTTGGATCTTATTAAATTTTCCTCAGAAATAAATTTTCTGGGAGTTTCTTCCAATGGAGTGATTTCATGGCATGAGAGTCTGGGGAGGAGGAAGAACAACCAATCAAAGTGAAGGCTAAACAAGAGCCAAGTGTGAAACTTCCCAGACTCTTTAACTTCACTTTCAGGGGCAATACTAACTACTAAGTCTTGAATATTTATAGATCTGGAACTGATCTCTATTCAATTCATTCACCCATGATCTCAACATTTCTGATATGATGGTTGCCTTCTTCAAGTGGAAAAATTTTAGTTTGTATCATGAACTATTTTTAAATGCAATTTGGGTTTGGTAAAAGTTAAAAGTAAGATTAGAACTAATGGGGGTAGGTTATGACTATTACCTTGGGAGGGTTGTTGATAAGCTAGCTTGTCACCCAATGTTCTTCACATGGTGTGCGCCTTAAAGGTAAGAGTTGTGTTGTATTAACGTTTTTATTTTGACTTTGTTGTTGGATTTTAAATCTTAAATCTTATTATTTCGTTGTTCCCTCCACTGGACTATAACACAACTCCCCAACCCCAGTAATCAATTTTTACTAAAAAGAGGGCATGGTCAATATTGCAGATATATTGCTTTGACTACCAGTAATCAATTTTTACTAAATTCATTTTCCATCGTTGAGTGCAATAATTTGATGAACAATGTGGGGATTTAGCCTTTATGTTAATTGCTCTATCCTTTAGCGAGTCACATTGTTTTGGACAGGTTGCATTTTAGCTTTTTTATCTTTTTTTAGAGTGTACAAATAGGGTAGGGGGATTTGAACCATGGACCTCTTGGTCCTCAGCACATACTGATGCACATACTGATGCCAGTTGAGCTAAGCTCTTTTTGGCCATTTTAACTTCTTTTATAGTTTTGGAAATTATCCTACCTTTGAAATGACATTATTTTATGATATAATTTGGGTAGGAGCACACCAACTTCTTCTGGATTTTAAGCCTATGGCCTTTTGGTTCATTCACTTGTACTTTAATTATGGTATTCATTATAAATTTATGGCGGGCATAAGATGCTTTTTAAGCTTAGCATGACATCTTCCATTGAACTTTTCCATGTCAGTTTGCAGCCCAATTATAGTACATATTTGCTTTTGCTCTATCATCCATATTTTGTTGTGTGCATGGATCTATTATTGTTTTGTTTCATTGGCTTGCAGAGCACTAGCTTAATTCTAATGCATCAGACTTTAAATTGTGATAGTTTGTTTCAGGAGTTTTGACTCAGCTACTATATTTCTGTGTCAATTATCAATATTATTACCATTTGGTTTCGAAGCTTACTGAGTTTTCATATTACAAAATTTTAGGCAAAAACTACCTGGACATTTATGGCACTCTGTCTTGCTATTCTGGTCTTGATCCAACCAGTTTTTGCACCTTCGGCTTTTGCATCCTTCCACTCTGCAGCTACGACCGGGGGTCCATCTGCTGCCACCTTCGGGGGAAGATTTTTCCGGTCTGAACTATTGAGCAGTGCTTGGACTGGTTTCTTTGCCGGATGTTTACACACGTTATCGGGGCCAGACCATCTTGCTGCTTTGGCTCCCCTTTCCATTGGGCGAACTCGCATGGAAAGTGCTGCTGTTGGAGCTCTTTGGGGCTGTGGCCACGATGCAGGTCAAGTTATCTTCGGCCTCATATTTCTCCTATTGAAAGACCAGCTTCATATCGAAATTATTCGTAATTGGGGCACAAGAGTTGTCGGCATTACTCTGCTTGTAATCGGTGCATTAGGTATTAGGGAGGCTTCGGAGGTTCCTACTCCTTGCGTCGCCTTAGACAATGGCGAGTGTGATGTTAGTATTTATGAAGCATTAGAGAATCCAACAGGAGGCAAGAAGAAGATAGGTTTTGCAACTTTCGCAACGGGTATCGTCCACGGGCTACAACCAGATGCATTGATGATGATATTACCTGCACTCGCACTGCCCTCCCGAGTTGCTGGAGCTGCATTTCTTGTGATGTTTTTGGTAGGTACTGTAGTTGCAATGGGAAGTTATACAGTGTTCATAGGTTCTTGTACTCAGGCATTAAAGGAGAGAGTTCCCAGGATTACTGAGAAGCTTACATGGGCTGCTTCCTCTATAGCAATTGCTCTTGGATTTGCCATTCTCATCAGTCAGTATTTTGGGTTTAGCCTTTACTAAATTTCATCATTTTGACATTTTTCTTGCTTCCTTGTCATTGTTAGAAGAATATGCTAGTAAGTAAGGAAAGGTTTGTTTATTATGCTTATAGCAAAATTCTCTTAAATGCCCCTTCTATTAGCAATATTCTGCTATCACAAGTTTCAAGTCAAATTCGCATTTAAAAGGAAATGTAAGAGAAATCATTCTTCGGTTTATTAGGCTTTCTTGGAACAAATAAGTTTCAAATAAGAGTGGAAAGATTTGGATCTTGAATGAATTCTTGATCCGCTCAAATTATTAAGTGAGAATGACTTTGCATAAATATTTTCCATAGTAGTCCAAAATTGAAGTTACAAAGTTTTTCGGTCTTTAATTTAAGGTTAAATTACAAATTTGATCCTATAATTTGAAAAAAAAAATTAGAATTTAGTCATTGTAGTTTAATAGAGAGACTATTTATGATGTTTTATCAAATCATAGGAACTAAATTTTTACCTTTTTTCAAACTTTAGCGACTGAAATTCTAATTTAACCTTTAATTTTCATAACTTAAGAATGGACTACTCAATGTTAGTAATAAGAAATGAAATGTCAATATTAGGGAGGATAATACAAGATTACTAGAAAGTGTAGGAGGATAATACAAGATTGCTAGAAAGTGTAATTTCCCAATTTCTATATGGTCGCAACAAACCAAGAGGGAACAATTTCTAAACAGTAAAACGCAAATAGTTTATAGATCACATATGAGGAGAAACAGCTGCATCAATTATTTTCAAAATAAATATGATTTTAAACTACAAAATATTTGACATGGGAGCAAGACAGGAGTGTTTTACTGAAACAAATTTTACAAAGGTCTCTCATCATGGCTTCTGTTTTTTGTTGGTATCGTGAAGCACACAAACATCTGCCGCCGTCTTCATCTGAAACAAGCAAGACAGTTGATATTAGAAGTGGGAGATGCTTACTTACTGGGCAAACAATGGTTATTCACGCCCTCAACTTAAAATTGGACAAACTTCTCAGACCTTATGCACCACAGACATTGGACAATAATGACACCCTTTAACTCTTGTACTATACTATCAATCAAAGAGTCCATGTGATGAGAGGGAAAACACAGCGAGGTATACGGTTAAACAAAATAGCAGGAGAGGAGAGGCAGGTTGTGACGGGGAGTGGGGCAGTAGTGGTGAATAGAGGCAGAGGCAAGAGAGGCATGAGTGGTTAGGTATAGGCTGAAGTTCTTTCTAGATGGTTTTTGGGTGTGTTTGGCCCAAAGAGTCGGTGGGTCCCATTACTAAGAAACATCAATTTTATATCTTATCAACTCCTTACATTGTGACCTCAAGAGTTCACAACTCTCTAAACCTCATAACTCCTTATTCCACACTATTCCACTCCTTAAGATAATGAAAGAGTTCAATAGATGAATACAGTCAGAGTTTACCTTTGGCTTCTTTGAAAGGAAAGGAATTTTTGAGTTTTCTCAGATAAGAAGTCTTTTTTTGTTTTCTTTTTTTATTTTTTTAAAGCATACTGCGTTTACTTGGAGAGCGAGCTCAGGATTGGTCTTTTTCCTTTTTTTTTTCCCTCTTTTTGTAATTAGTCCATTGACGCCTTCATCTTAGATCGAAAGGTCATTTTGTAATCCTTCCCTTGAAAAAGGGATGCTCATCCAGTTATCCTTTTGCCCCTAGGTTGGTTTTGTTGGCTACGGCCTTTTGAATTATCTTAGTTTCTTATCATCATCATCATCATAAAAAAAAAAATTAAATTTAAAAAAAGAAGCATTCATGCAGAGACATTGTAGAATCTAGCCATTTACGAGGTAAAGATCTTGCTATATGAGTCACCTGTATGACATTAACAGCTTGCTTCACTGCCCATCCGAACAAGCTAATTACGACCAAAAGTGAGAGGAACGATTTTTGTTGTATTGAGTGTAATATAACCTGAAAAGGGTAGCAAGTTGACCACTGGGAATTGCCCTACCAACAACGTGAAATTAAAACAATAACGACAAACACTTACACCCATCAAATTCTCATTTTGCGTCTCCGCCAGAAGAAATAGAATAATGTAAAGAACCTGGAGATGGAAAATGGGGATTGAGAACAGGTGGTGCCTTACCAATGAGTATTTAAAATAGAGTAATAAACAACAGAATTTCAAATTACCTCGCATGACACACAACAGTAAGCCATAAATGTCCTATTTCCGTAATATGCCTTAAACAGCCAATTGGTGCTGTCTTTGACATCTTTATGACTGGCTTTGCCTATCAAAAAGGTACTGAGGTAATAGTAAACCAAAAAAAAAAGATATTAGAGATGCAGCACTATAATTGTGCATGGTGAAGGAAAAAATGAACACATGATCAAGAAAAATTAAAGATATATGATACCTGTACATTTGAAGCCAGTGGCTAGCAATATCCAAAGCAAGCAATGATACAAAAGTCAAACCAGGCCTGCATTACAACCATCGAGAACATTAAAATATTTTCTACTTTTAGTCCTTCAAAAATCACTTGGAACTAGCAAATATATTATAACACATATATAATCCTTACCTGTATACTTGGGATAGAATTACTAGTAGACAAGCAGTGCTAATCCTGTGATACAGCAGATTCTGATCAAAATTGTCAATCAAGGGCAAGGTTGTATGCCCTGAAGGGCTTGATATCAATATAAAGTTATAATAACAAGCATGAAAAATCTAGTAGTATATTAAATTTCCATATTTTAGACGCCAATATAGACACAAAGGTTAAAGAAGATTATACCGGTCTGTTACCATGTCAAGCACAGCCCCAAACGTGGAAACTGAATCATTCAAGGAAAAACACATCATTTTACAGATAATTGTCCAACTTAAACGACTATCATAGTTCAAGTTATTGAAAGCACTTGAAGCATCCTTTCAATAGATATGTACATTAAGTCAAGGGCTGTCCAATATAATTTTCTTCTAAAAAACATATATAGTTCGATACTAGAATAAGTCAAACTGCAAAGCCGTTAACCACAGGTTATTCTTTCACTTAGTTCAACTAAAGTACTCGACACTGGGTATCACAGAATTATAAACATTTAATTCTGTTCAAACTTAAAAAAAATTCACATTACAGATTGACAGAAAAATAAAAAAGGATAGCCAAAAGAGAATGAAGAAAACCATAACAGTCAAGATGAATACTGGCTATAAACATTTATGATAAAAACCAGAGAATTGCATCTAATGTATACTTTTCCACAAGTATTTGCTCGTATGTGCATATAGCAGGCAAAAACAAAAATAGGGTAAGTACCTTGATTGAATTTGCGAGCACACCAACCATCTATACCATCGCATACAAAGCTGAAAACATGAGTTCAATTAAAAAACATCTCCTGCTTCCCCCCTTTTGAATTAAGATATTGCTGGAAAAGAAATGAGAATCTGGGAAATTAAGCACTCACCTGATAAAATAGAGGACTGAGAAGATTATTTTATTTGAGAAGCATAGAGCAAAGGCAACAATGTTCATGAGTACCCTTATATAACCTGCATTTCAGTTCAGAAATCATTCTAAGAAACCATAAAAATGGGTTTTAGCGCTAAACTGGTTGAAACAAGAGAAACTTGAATACCCACCAATAATATTGGGAACGTAAAGGTACACAGACAATTTACTTTGTTTCCGCACCAACTTATCAGCCATGGAAGCTTCTCAAAGACTTCAAAACTGAGTAAAATGAACTGCTCAAGAAATCAATTTATAACTCCTGCATCCATCGTATATTTCCAAGATTAAAGTATAACCCCCATATCCGCACAAACATGGAAACAAAACTAATCCAATTAATCAAGAAAACGTTCAGTGAATCTAATAAGGAAGCAAATGAAGGAGAAAAGGGTTGAGAGAAAGAACCTGAAGGGGAAACGGCTGGTCCGGGTGCGCAGATAAAAAACCCTTGACTGGCTGGCTACCCTTTTATTGATGATTTATTCGGATTCTTTGCATAACAGTGGAGCAAAGCAACGGAATAACTGCAATGTGAAAGCAAAGACAGAGGATTAAAATAAAATGAAGCTTAAAGAAAGATCGTGGGCCGAATGGGACCCATCCAAATCGGGAATCTGGGCCGGGAAGCATGGGGAAAGTGATGGAATTAGGAAATGATGATGAATGAGGGCATAAATCAAAGGACTTAAAGATGAGAAGTTGAATCGTACCAGTTGGAAGAGGAGAAAGGAGAGAATCAATAAGGAAAGAAGCTGCAAAACAGAGAATGGAAAGATGGTAATGGAGGTTGAGAAATGGAGGAGACCAACTTGATGAGAACGTCAGTAGTCGGGCTCCAATGGCGGAATTTTGCATATGAGAAGCTTGAATCTGACACCAAGAGGAGGAGAGGGATATGAGTTCAGAGAAAGAGAAAGGGGACTGAAATCAAACTCAAAATTAGGGCTATTCTTGAATCTTGATTATGTTTTTTTCTTTAATGAAAAATTTTATATGGTAACCTTTGATTCTCGTTTTTTTTTTTTTTTTTTTTATGATAACAAGGTGAGAGATTGAACCTATGATCTCTTAAAACAAAGTATATGTCAATACCATTGCTATGAGCTCACTTTGATTATTACTTAACTAGACTTATAACCCCGACTTCCAATAAAAAAAAATTAGAAAATATTAATTTATACTGTTAAACTTTGTGGTTGTATCACCAAAATGAGCACGGAGGTTGGAGACACATGTTGTAAAAAAAACTTTGTGGTTGTATCAATTAAGACTGTGAATTGATTCATTTGTATGAGTCTTGTGATGTTTATCCAAACAAGACATAACGAAGGGAATAAATTGATACCTTTTACGAAAGGTGGCTATTCCACCTGAGGACATTGTTGTCGAAGAGGTTATGTTGTAGAATTTCTCTTTGGTGGGCCAATTTATGGAGGAACGGAATGACTTCCATTTGAGGTTATTTCTGGATTAGTTGCTAAGGTGTGGGGTCATTTGGAAGTGTTGTTGTAACGCCCCAGGCCTAGGATCCGGGCATTCCCCTGCATCAAACCAGTATTGCTCCAGGTTAAGCACGCTTAATTATGGAGTTCTTATGATTGAGCCATAAAAAAGGAAGGTGTACCTTGTTGGTATAAATAGTAACTTTCAGTTCTTTTAAGCCTTTCTTAACTATACTTTCATGTCCTTAGGATCCCTCTCATTCAGATGTGATCTCGGTTCATTCATGTCCCCCTCCTGAACTTGGGTCGTTACAGTTGTTGATTACTATTTTGAAGGATGGTTTGGTTCTTTTTCAGTCTAAGAAAAAGGAGACTTGGGATTGGCTGATCTCTAATTGTCCTTAGCACATTGGAAATAGACCTATTCTACTAAAGAAGTGGGTATCAGGCGTTATTCTTGAGGCCTTTGTGTTTTATTGAGTGTCGAATTAGGTGAATTGGCCTCGGGTTTCCTTTGGAATTGTGAACTCTCTAGGGGTTGAGTGTTGTGGCCAATGTTGTTGGTTGACTAATTTGTAGGGATAAGACTACTAAGGAGCATTAGGGATTATCTTTTGCTTGTCTTTGGGTTGAGGTGGGAGTGGAGGATGATCTTCCTCATTTTGTGACAGTTTGGTTGCAGAGAGAGATTTTTGAGATCTCAATAAAGTATGCTTGGAGACCACGGCTCAGTGTAGTAGTTTTTGGTCATTTTGTTGATAAGCGTAGAGTGGAGGGTCTGACAAGGTGCTCTTTTTTGGTACTTTTGGCTCTTGCTAGTCATGATTCAATCTCACCCCTACTGAAAGGGCCAAGTTGTGAGGTTGTTACCCCTCTATCTGAGCAATAATTGTTGGTACTTTGAAAAGGTTCTTCTGTGGTGAGGGCTTAAGGTTGCGTTCTTGAGTCTAGCTCTATGGCTAATTTAGCGGTGTCTAGGATGTCATTGTCACTTAAAGGTACTACAAATTCTTCTCTTCCTTTGGTATTGTTCTCTTTGAGATGATGTCTCCCTCTTTAGCAGTGATTGTTGCTCTGTAGCTAATGAGTGTAAAACCCCTTTGATTTGTTAAAGGGATTAAAGTAGTCTCTTTTGTTGTGATTTGATGGTTTATTCTAGCTCGAGATGTGAGCTTGTCCTTTATTTTTTTAATTTTTTTTATTTTTTGCTTTGGTTGTTAGCTCTAACTCTTCTACGTTGGTTTTGTTTTGGTTTGTGCATTGACCTTAGCTAAAAGGTTTCCCTTTTGCAATATATTATATCACCTTTGCAAAAAAATATTAATGTCAAAATTAATATTGAGATTTTAATTTTTGAAGATTATATCAATAAAATATCAATTTCAAATCGATAAATGTTTTTATAAATAGTTATAAAAATATACAAATTAAGAATTGAGTTGTTTTTACTCTAAAGTTCAAACTAAGTTATTGATATTGTTATTAATATTATTCCCCAACTTTGTTTGATATTGTTATTCATATGTATTTCTAAACTAACTGATTTTGTTTTTAATTTTCTATTCATGAAAGTTGTGCTTCTTTCCTTGCAGTTTTTTTACTATGATTTTCATTTTTTAACAAAAAAAAAAAATTTGAATTCTTTGTCAAATTTCAAAAGAAAAAAAAAAAATTTTTAACTTGGCTTAAATTTTGAAAAGATTTTAGAGAATAGATTTGAAAAAAAAAACAAAAAAAAAGAGAAGTGAAAGTAGTATTTATAAACTTAAATAATTTAAAAACAAAAACAAATAAGTCAAATGGTAATATTTATAAGCTTACTTTTCAAAAAAGCTAAAAGTAAAAAGATCAAATAATATTTTATGTGTATATAATTCTATAATTCTATATGCCCGTATTTTGTTAAAAAAAAGTATATATAATTCTATTCATTGATATGTGAGATTGAAAAGATTTGAACTTCTAACTTCTTGAAAGGGGTATATCATATCTGCCTAAACTAATTAGAATATGCTCAAGTTGACATAAGGTCAAGAGGTCTTTAAAAAAATTATGCCTTGACATGTTTAACATTTTTAAAAAAATTATGAACATATTTGACAATAAAAAAAATTAGGGTTTTATATACCAAATTCAATTTTATATCTAATAGATTTATTAACTTTATAAAAACATGATATTATAAAGTCATGAGGCGTTTTTTTTTTTTTTTTTTTTTTTTTGCAACAATTCTGAAATGAACACCACTCTCACAAATTGTTTAAGTATTACCTTAATTATAAAACTTCCGTATTTAAACTCTTAATCATAGTTTTAAAGGACTATTTTCAAATATAAAAAAATGAGTCAAACTATTTATATATAAATTTTTTTTTACAGTAGACCACGATAAAATTATATCTTTGTCTCTGTACTTTCAATCAATCTTAAATTTAGTTTAATTTTTACCATAATAATTTTCATACAAGAAAATATAATATGTGAATATATTTTTAAAATTTAGAGTAAAAATGCTAATAAATAACAAAAAAGTGTTTACTAAATCAACAATAAACTAGTAATAGAGATTAAATTTAAAATTTAGGGCAAAATATGATTTTGGTCCCCTAGGTTTGGAGTTGATGTCTATTTGGTCATTAAGGTTTCAAAAAAATACATTTTTAGTCTACGAATTTGTAAAATGATTCTAAGCGGTCTCTGACTTAACTTTATTGGACCCTGAAGTGATTACATGGAGGAAATAATACTTACCTACTTAGGCAAAAAAATTTATTAGTCGGCAAATTCTTGAAAAAAATTATAATAGCAAAATTATTTTAACTCTGTGGTATTGTTTTTGTCCAATTTCTTTTTTTATGGCATAAATCTCTAAATCTTTCCTAGAAAATTTTAGGTGTTTTAGAGTTTTTTTTATAAAAAAAAAATTATTATTGATAAAGTTAGATGAAATTTGGAGAGACGTTAATGGAGTATTTACACGGAGATCGGGAATGGTTCTTGGACACCCATTACAAAATTTTTCTATTTTCCTCATGAGTAATTCACACCTAAAGAAGAATGTTGAGCATATTTAATATGTAATGTTAAGCATATTTTTGTAATGGGTGTTCAATAAGTTTTTTTAATTAAATAAAACCCCTAAAACACTTGAAATTTCGAGGGAAGATTCAAAGATTCATGCCATAAAAACAGAAATTGGGCAAAAACAATACCACATAGTTCAATAAAACTCACCCCAAACTAGGAAGAGACCAAGCAAATCCAAACCATAACAAAATTTTGCTATTTTAATTTCTCTTTTTTTTTTTAAGGATTTGTCAACTAATAAAATAATTTTGTCAAGTATGTAAGTATTATTCCGTCCACGTCATCACTTAACGATCCGGTCAACATTCCATTAATTTAAAGTCAAGTTAGAGACCTTTTAGAATCCTTTTACAAACTTAAAGGACTAAAGTGTATCTTTTGAAACCTTAGGAACTAAATATACATTGAACTTTAAACTTAAAGAGACCAAAAGTGCATTTTGCCCGAGTAAAATACATGACTTTTGGTCATCAAATTTTGAAGTTCGTGTCTATTTGATCATGAGGTTTCAAAAGGTGTATTTTAATAGATTACATGACTTTTTTTTAAAAACAAATTATCCTTTATTGTTTCTGTTCCTTTTCGTTTTCCCTTTCTTTCCTCTTGTTCTTCAATCTCTTCCTCTTCATCTTCTCCGATTGACTTTTCTCTTCTCCTTCCTTCATTATTCGATAAACCATGTGCTCCGTCCAGCTGTCCGGTGCATCGTAGCTTTATTTCACCGAGTCTTTATTCTTCTTGTCATTGAGACAACGGCACTGGCAGCCAGTGACAGTGGAATGAGTGTGACACTGATGGGGCCGTTAATGAGGAGAAGAAAAGAGAACAATAGAAAAGAGAGAAGGAAGGTTACGAGAGAGAAGCCATGGGAGAAGATGAGGAGGGAGATTGGAGAAGATGAAGGGGAATGGAGTGGGAAAGAGAGACTAATAGAAATAATAAAAGGTAATTGAAAAAAATGCCATCTAATCCATTAAAAATAATATAAATTATGTCAAAGTATTTTCGTTAGTCAACCAACAGTCAAATTAATTCAAACACTTTTTAGAACTATTTTACAAATCTCAGACTAAAATGCACATTTTAAAACCTCAAGGAATAAATAGAGGTGAACTTCAACTCTCGAGAATCAAAAATATATTTTACTTAAATAAATATAAATATAATCCTACAAAAAATTAATGATGTAATTAGTTATGAGTAATCCTATTTTAATTATGAAACCTTCCATATTTAAACTAACAAATTCACAATCATACATTTTAATAATAATAATAATTTCGTTTTTACATTCACCTAAATCAAATTTGTTATCAAATGACCTAAGATTTCTGCTGACATGTGCAAAAAAAATTTGAGAATCAAGACATTTTAAGGAAGAAAACAAAATTTAAAATCTAATTTGGAATTAATTGAACATTATTTTCATATTTAATATTATATACTAAAAGTCATAAATCTGTTTGTGAAATAAAGGCAATTCATAAAAAAAAGAAAACAGCAATATGGAATCGAGTCAAATCAGCCGACCTGCAGCAAAATCTAAAAATGGAGTAAGCTAAGCAGAGGAAGTAACAAACAAAACGAAGAATAATCCAACGAAGTTTATTGGATGCTTTTCTGTATATAGTTTGAATTCTTAAAAAAAAAAAAAAAATCAATTACTGGTTCTTCAATATTCAATGAAAAATCAGAAAGAAAGAAAAAAGAACGGATAAAATTCCAAAATCCTACCGAAAAAGTGAGACGGTTTCTGTTCATCTTCGTTTTCAACTTCAACTTTTTTTCCCGGAAAATTTGCCTAGAAAATCACAGCCTCGATGCTGGCTTTCTTCGTCGTGTTGCAGACGGGGCAAAAATCGAGAGTACTCTCGCATGGCTTACACGAACAGAGGTGCCTGCAAGGCAATAACAGCACGCACGAAATCCGAGAGTTGCAGATTTGGCAAATCATCATTTTCTTCTTCTTTTTCCTTTTTTTATTTTTACCGTAATCAATGGCGTTGTCTTCTCCGTTTCTGTTGTTGTTGTTGGACTCGGCGTCGTTCGCGCACGATGAAAGTCTTTCTCTGATTTGATTGAGTGCACGACTAAGCGACGCTACCGTTGCTTGATTCTCTTGTACGGCTTTCTTCCGTTCTTGATTCTCCATTTGTAATCTCGTCAATAATTGTTCGAGATGGATTCTTCTCATGTTCGCACAAGCGATCTCCTCATCCTTCTGCTGAAACAGAACGCGCGTTCTGGTTTCGATCTGGTTCAATAACATTCCGATTTGTTGATTAATTTTCTGTTGCAGAAGTAATCTAAATCTTTCACTCTGTTACAGTAAAGAAATCGAAAGATTCAAGAACTAACAACAAAATATCAAGAACGTAACTAATTCACACAGAGAGCAATCGAAGTAAAGACCTGCAATCGAATGAATCGATCGATCTGATCCGTCGACATTTCCGGTTGAAGAAGATCAGATTGACTCAAGTACTGCTGCAATAGTAGAAGATCATTACTCGACTGAGCGTCTTCTGGTTGAAGAAGATGATGATTATGATAAGATAATTGATGAAACTGATCAGAAGGAGTAGAATCCAAAGGAAGAAGGCCAAAATTCCGCCGCTGTAACTGCAATTGGATGGCCATTTTTTGTGGTGGTGGTGGTGGTTGTGTAATTGTTCAGAAACAGAAATCAAGACGGAAAAAAAAAAAAAAAAAAACCAAAACGAAATTACGCGCCGTTCCGGCTTTCAAAAACGCAAATGGGCGGATTTTCCTTGCCTGCTCTGCATAGAACAAAGAAGAAAGAAAGAACTCAAGAATCCATATAATGGTTGTTCTTACGAAATTATATGATGTTCCCAAGAACGATAACAAAAGATAGTGGCTCTCGTATGCTGTGTGGATATATATACATACAAATATATATATATAAATATATATATATTGAAAAAATTTGAAAAAAAAAAGAGGAGAGAGAAAGAAGGGATTTCTCTCTCTAAATTGGGAGTTTAATAAGGGAGGTGGTAAACACCGAGGAGTGCATGCAGATATGGTGAGTAAACAATCGGGTAGGTCAGATATTTAAAGTGAACAGTTTTTTTTTTTTTTTTTTTTTTTTTTTTTTTAAGAATATTGGATTCAATTTATTTTTTAAAATATTTAAGACATATTTGGTAGGCAATTTGAAAACACTGAAAATTTTATGTTTTCATATATGTATTTAGTATCATATTTAGAAACTATATGTTTGATAAAATATTTATAAATTATAAAATTAGTTGTAGTTATTCTCATAATATTAAGGAATATGAACTAATATAATTAATTTAAGAACATGTTTTATGTTTAAAATTTTGTATAATTATTATTTTGTTTTATATAATATATAATACATTATATAATACACATTTTAATTTAAAACTGAAATCTATCAAAAAAAAAAAAAAAAAAAATTGTAAACTTTCAATTTTATGGAGAATAAATCCTTATGGTATTTAATCGGTTTTAAAATTTAGGTGAAAATATCTGAGCTTTTTGTATCAATTTTAAATCTAAACATACACTTTTGTCCAATTACATCTGAAAGATTTTAGGACGATTGATTTTTTTAAGTTTTTATAAACATTTTTTTATACATATAAATACTTAGAAAGTTAATCCAAACGAATCTTTAAAAAACTGTTTAGATTTAATAAATTATAAAACATATATACTCTAATTCATGAATTTATGTAGATTTTTTTTTTTGTTTTTTTTTGTTTTTGTTAATTTTAGTGAGTGAATTAACAATTAGACTGAGGGTAAAAATTGAAAAACTTTTTTAAGTTTAAAGTCCAATTTGATAAATTAAAAGTATAAGGTCTAAATTGATACAAGTTAACAAGTTTAAGGTTCAAGATTGATTATTTTTCTTAAAATCTACGAATTTATCAAACTCAAAATGTGATTAACACATATGTAAATTTTAAAAAATGTCAAATATGATAAAGATTTAAGGCTCGACTTTCTAAGTGTTATAAGTGAAAAAAGAAAATTTATAAACACTTAAAAAGTCAATTCAAATAGACCCTTATACATTTTTAAACTTGAGCAAACATGTATTAGATAGTGGTTCTTGCATGGACCTCAACAAAATTTAAAATCTAGACTCTAGAGATGTTTTTAAAAAATTTATAAAGAATTAAAATTATAATTTAATCACATATATTTATTGTAAAATTACTAATTTAGTCCTTGTGGTTTCGCCTACGTTTCAATTTAGCCTTTGAAATTTTACCATTTTAATTTGACTCTTAAAATTTGAGCTTGATTTCAATTTCATCTCTAAAATTTTAAAATTAGATAAACTCTAGAAACAAAAGGTCTCTTTATAATAATTTGATTTTTTAAAAAAAAAAAATTGTGATGGTTTTCTTATAATTTTCTAATCGTATTTTCCATCTTTCATATTTAAATATATGAATTCTTAACTAAACTCTAAATACAAGAACAATTTTCTAAAAACTTATTCTTTTTAGTTTTTAAAATTTGGATTGAATTTTAAAAACACTTCTAGAATATATACAACAAAATATATAAACTAATAAGTAAAAGTAATATTTATAGAGCTTAATTTTTAAAAGCTAAAAACCGAACATGTTTGATAACGATTTTAAGTTTTCTATTTTTGAAGTTTATGCAATTTCTTTTCAAAATTTTTAATTATGGTTTTTATTTTTTATAACGAAATACTTGAATTTCTATTAGAATTCATTTCTATTAGAATTCTAAAATTAAAGACAAGTTTTTAAAAATATTAGTAGAAAGTAGATAACTTAAAAACTTAGAGGTGTAATTAGTATTTAAGTTTAAAGTAGATAACAAAACTTAAAAACTTAGAGGTGTAATTAGTATTTAAGTTTAAAGTTCACCAAATAAAAATCAAATAGTTATCTAACCAAACTTAAATAATTATCCGTTTAAGTTAAAATTTGAAAGAATATTGGGATAAAATGGGTAATTTAAACTAAATTTTAATTGTTTTATAAAATGTATGAAATGAAGGAAATTGAATTGATTCACGGATAATCGTGGGAGCTTTGATTTTGACGTTCATAAATCTTCTGTTTTTAAAGTTTGAGAAAAAAATAATTTTCAATTCTCTATTATTTTTTTTGTGTTAATATTCTATCAATAAGATTTAGGAGTCTTTTCACAAATAGAAAAAAAAAAAAAATTAATTACACATATAGAAAAAAAAGTGGAAAATACAAAAGCATGAGGTGCACTTTTTTCTATATGTGTAATTATTTTTGTTTTTTTTATACACAACAATTTCCCTAAGATTTAGAATAATAATATTGTATATATCGCTCCAGTCTTCAATATGATGTATTAAATTTCAAGTATTAACTTATTTATTTATTATCTAAAATATCTAGATTATTCATGTATTTTAAATTTGGGCAAATCGCAAAAATCACCATTGAAATATGGTGGTAGTTGCAGTTATGTAACGTTCCAGGTCCAGGATTCGGCACTTGATAGCCCCGACATTCTACTGCAACCCGCCTACGTCATCCTTACTTGTCGTGAAAGTTGTCCCCACAATACTTAACTGTGGAGTTCTTATGATTGAGCCACCGAAAAAGGAAGGTGCACCTTGTTGGTATAAGTACTTTTAATTCTTTTAAGCATTTCTTAACTATACATTCATGTCCTTAGGATTCCTCTCATTCGGATGTGATATCGATTCATTCATGTCCCTCTCTTGAACTCGAGTTGTTACAAATTACATCATCAAATTTTTAATTGTAAAGAATGAGCCCCTAAACTTCTACAAGTGTTAAAATTGAACCAATAAGCTTATAATAATTGTAGAGATTGAACCCACAAATGATAAAAATTAAACTCAAAATTTATGCAAATGCTACCATTTATAAAATTATGCAAGCTTGAAGGTTCAATTTGACCAAATTTTAACATTTGTAAAAGTTTGAGGGCCTAATTTTTAAAATTAAAAGTTTGAAGGTGTAATTGCATCTACCATTATACTTCAATAGTGATTTTTGTAATTTACTCTATAAATTTTAATTGAACAAATACTTTTCCAAGTAGTATTTTAGTGACTAAATTAGAAAAAATACTCATAAATTTTGCACTTTAAAAAGTTTCAATAATATCTTCAATTATCAAAAGTTTTAAAATATCCCTACTATTAGTTTTGAATGAAAATTGTTAGGGGGCGTTGGCCCACTGAGTGAAATTAATAAGTCTGGGTTAATATGTTAAAGTTAGTAAGTTTGTGTTTGGAGTGTAGAGGTTTAAGATTGATTTTCTCGATAATTGTGAAAAGTAGATTAAAAAAGTAAGATGGAGGCCGGTTTGGATTGACTTGAGATGTTTTTCTAAAAAATTCATTTTTATTTAAACTTTTTTTTTATAAAAATTGTTTACAATACACATGAAAATCTATTTTTAGTGGTTGCCAAACACTCCATTCTTTTTTTTTTTCCTTAAAATGACTTATTTTTAAAATTAAACACTTGAAAATGTATTCCAAACACACTCGAAGTTACTTGGTAAATGTGAAAAGTAGAGATAGATGTGAAGATTGAATTCCTTGGTAAATGTTGAAAAGTATTAAAAAAATGGAGAAGATAGAGTTACTCGATAAATGTGCAAGTTCAATAGTGTTTACCATTGAAGTTGAGTTATTTACACGAACTTAAGAAGTTGGTGGGCCAAACAGTCTCGAAGTATCAAAATATATATATATATATATATATATATATATCTTGTTTTAACGGGGGCAGTTTTAGAGATCGGAGAAATGAAAGAATATGGGTAAGGGTATTAAAAAAGTGAAAGAGAAAAGAAAAAGCAGAAATAGGGAAGTACCGATCATAAATGGAAAATGAAAGAATGAGAGTAAAGGGTTTTGAACTCGAGAGGAAAAAAAAAAAAAGAAAAATAGAGAAGTTCTAAGTCATAAATTGAAGTAAAGAATAAAAAAAAATGGAAGAGGAAGGTTATATGATTTAGATAAACGATTTTAATCCTTTTACTAATAGTAATGACATTTTTTTAAACATTTTCTTTGTAAATGCATTAATGGTATTAATACAAAATTTGCAAATTCATGTGTATTTTTTAAATGAGTTACTAATTAATTTCATTCATATACTAAAAGGTAAAAATATTTATTTTTTAAAAAATAATAAAGATATTAATAAAACTTTTAAAAGTTCAAACGTATTTTTAAAATAAAGTACTAACGATTTTCGTAAAAAAATAACCTTAAGAGTATTTTTTTAATATTTTTAAGTTTAAGAGTATTATTGAAACTTTTAAAAATTCAAAAATATTTTTAAAACAAAGTAAAAAAGTTGAAGAGTATTTCTATAGTTGAGCCTATTATATAACAAAGTTTGAATAATTATAATCTTAGTTCATAAGCTTTACATTCACGTTTTGATTTAGTTTATGTGTTTTTCCAGTTCTATCCTCATTCTATGCTTACTTCGTATTGTATCACGAGAAGTAACCAAAATCAAATACATATTTGTTTTAAGAAATTAATTAAGGGTTCTTTTCAAATATAGAAAAATAAGTTAAACTATTTACAAATATATAAAATTTTTACAGTCTATCAGTGATTGACCGCGATAGAATTCTATCGCGTTCTATCGCTCCAGCGATAGAATTATTTGCTTGAGCGATAGAAAGTGATAGAATTCTATCACGGTCTATCACTAATAGACAGTGAAATTTTTCTATATCTGTAAATAGTTTGATATTTTTTCTGTTTATAGTAATTTTCCATTAATTAATTATAGGATAATTTTTAAAAATAAAAAATAAAGGAAACTATTTATACAAAATAGAAAAAATTTTAGATAGTTAGTGATAGACTCTGATAGACTTCTATCAACATCTATCAGTAATAGAAATCTATCAAAGTCTATCAATAATAGAAATGATAGAAGTCTATCAATGTCTATCAGTATTTTTTTTTTGTTATTTTCTGTAAATAGTTTGACATTATTTTTATATGGGAAAAATTCTCTTAATTTTAAAAGAAGGGATAAATCTTTTTTTGATAGATCCACCCACCATCATCAATTTACAATTTTTCAAACAAATAATAGGCTAAACCCTTCCTCAATAAATAAATAAATCACTAAATAATAGGCTAAACCCATCCTAAAAACTAATAATAATAGTAGATAAATAAATAATTAATAATTAATAGGCTAAACCAACACTTTGACTAACGAAATAAATATGAAAAATACGTAACAAAGAGTATTCAAAACGACAGAAATCATGTCAAATAACACATCTAAAAAACGAGGTCAGACACAGAACAACGATTTTCTCTTTCATTATTCTGAATTAAAAGAAGAAAATCGTACTCTCTCAACCATAATGGTCCCTATATCAAAACAAAAAAGTTCTCCATATAAGTTGTTTGCATGGGAAATTTGCACACGCCTCTTTGTGCGCTAATTTGGCCGCCCCGCTTCTCTGGTCTCACTTTGTTTTTCAAGTTGACTTGCATGAGAGTATTTACATTAGTGTAGTGTCGAACCGTCCACTCTGATACCTAAATTAGTCTGGGAATGTATAGTTTAACTAAGCACAGAGAATATAGTTTCATAGTTCTCCTAATCTGGAGTTTACTTACTTCCTCTTCTCTTTTGAATTGTCGAATGAAACTTATTTATAAGAAAAATACTTAGGTGCATCATGGGTAGCACTATCTTTGTGCATCCCACCAAATTATCCTATCATAATTTGACATGTGGCAAATTCTTCTTATTTCTTCTTTGAAATATTTTAATGATTTTTTTATGTGAGTAATGAGAGTGAGATGCATCAAAGATGAGTGCTATCTAGGATGCACCAAAGTATTACCCTATTTATAATACCCTTCCTCTAACACATCCCTCTGGTTAATGCCGACAATGTGAGGAGGATTACAACCCTCGAAGTTGTAAAGCGCGAGACCAAGCTCGACTCAATTATTTTCCGATAATTAGTATATTTCTTTCGACTCAACTGGTTGACTCGAAATCCAAGGGTTTGACTTTTCCCTTTTGGGGTGCGCGTTTTCCATCTGCCACTCAGTTTCCCTTGAGCTTGAGTCTGCCCACGACTTTGAACCTTGCCTAGAACAATCCTCAATATAAGTGATACCTTAGTGTCTTTAGTTTATAAGTCTATAAAGTTCAAGTTTATATAATTAATGTTGGAACTATATACCATGATCCATATATATATATATATATATATATATATATATATATATATATATATATATATATATATATATATATATGATGATATGATTGGTAAAAGCTCCCAAAATCTTTCTTGGCAACTTCCAAAGTGTTTAAACAAAGAAATTAAAAGACCTTTGGGAAAGAGGGGCATGAACTTGTTCCCATTGTAGAGGACAACCCCACCAAATAAGTAGGGCTTTGCCTAATGCAAAATTGCCAATTGCTTGTTTGTTGTGTTCTTTTAAGCTTTGTCCACTTGGGTTTTGAAAGTTATTAAAACGTTTTAATTTTGTTCCTTTTTTTTTTTTTCCCAATCCCTTTGTTTAGCAGCCCTACCGCTATTGTGCGATTTTGATTGCCTATTGAATAAGAAATTCATTCAGTTTTGTTTTTGTTTTTCCTTATCTCGAATTGTAGGTTAATGGATCTCTTCGATGATTTATTTGTTTTATTAATTTTTTTTTTAAAAAAAAGTGCATCTGAAAAATTATTATTATTATTATTATTATTATTATTATTATTATTATATATATATATATATATATATATTTCTTTTCATTTTTTATAAGTGGAAATAATATTGTAGGAATAAGGGGGGCAATTTTCAATTTAAATAGTGTTATGTTGCATCCATAAGCTAAGTTCAACATAAGGAAAAGGTAAATGTCTTTAAAAATATCTTTAAGAACATATCTTTAAAAGGACAATCAAGTCCAACAAATCAATGTTTGTGAGGTCATGTTCTAGCAAATTACAACATAAAATTAACTCCCATATAAAAATCTCCCAAAAATTAATTAAAAAAAAATATTTTTCAAAAAAATCATTTTTATATAAACTCTTTTAATAAAAATTGTTTAAAAAACACTTTAAAGGTGTTTCAAAATAGTAGTTACCAAACACTTTAGTTTTTTTTTTTAAATAATTTATTTTCAAAATTAAATATTTCAAAAGTTAAACCAAACACCCCCTTAATTTAAGTTTTAAGGAATGTTATTACTTTTTTAAGATTTAAAATACTTATGTTAGCAAATCTAATTTAATATTAAAATATTAAATTTTTGCCACTTTTTAGAATGTAAGATTAAAATTTGCTATTTATTTCGTTAACCCCAACTTAAAAGTAGCTATCAGTGTCAAAAAGAAAGAAAAAAAAAGGAAAATAAACAAAATTTTAACTCTAGATTTGACTATCTTTGAAGTCTCATCAATTTGCACATTAAATAAATCTCAAAAGATCAATTATTGCAAGCACACAAACATTTTTTTTTAACAATTTTGGAAATGGTTAGTAAAATTTTGATAATTATCATGCACGTCTGATGATATTTAAAGTGTTGGATAAAAACTCACGTTGCCAAATTTTATTGTACTATTATTATTTTGAGCATTGCCATTCATTCAAGCAAATAAGAGAATTAAGACCACGTTTATCCTAAGTTAAACATAATCCATTAAAGGTAATTTGAAAAGTGAATCCTAACTGATTGTGTAATTACATTTGTTGTTATTTACCTGTATTTCATAATCATAATGAACTGTAGAGTCCACCTCCAAATCTATAATTAAAACAAGTAATCTGATGCTCAATCCGATTGTGTTGAAAATTAAGTAGGACCCATTACCGTTACCATTACAAATATTGTTACTATAACCATATGAAAAATATGAATTTGCCACATTTATGGTTACTTTTACATTTACATTATCATTACTGTTACCGTTAGGGTCAAATAGTAACAATAACAGTAAAATGTGACAGATTCATAATCCTAAGTCAATGCAATTAAAAGCAATTCAATTACATTGACGATTCAAGCCCATTATGATTAATCTATTAATGAAATCTCATTAAGATTATAACAATTTTTATTACGGATTGGTAAACGTAGTTTAAATTGTTTGGATTGAGATTGGAAAATTTAAGCATATTTGAATCTAAAAAGTTAATCTCGATTCAAGTACAATTCAATAGACAATACAAAAATACAAATTATTATCTAGTTGTTTTACACAATAGTTGAATTTTAAAAAAAAAATGAAAAAACTGAAATTTAAAATTGACAGCTATATTCCACATGCCAAAAAATGGACCAATTAAAAGCAAGGTAACTGAAAGACAGCTCCAATCAAATGAAAAAAGTGGTTTATATTTTGTTGACAAAGAAAAATACCACATTTCATTCTGAATCTGTTACACAAATTTCAGAACTTTTAACCAATCACACACTTTTCTTCTTTGGTAAACAGTAAAAAATATAAATAATATTTCACTATTTTCATATGTAAAATATACTCTTTTAACAAATTGACATACTTATTATTTATATTACATTTCCGTTAGAACATTTTATTATTATTATTATTATTATTATTATTATTATTATTATTATTATTATTATTTTGTTTCGTAGAATCTTTTTTACGTTAGACCTATGAAAAGATAAAAAAAAATTTAATACCATAATTATAATTAGGGCAATTATTATAAATAGAAAAATATCATAATTACTTGTAAATAGTTTGATTCATTTTTCTATATTTAAAAACAACTCTTATAATTACTTAGCTACGTTAATGTTTGTAACTTTTTTTTACAATATTTTTATATATGTTTATATATATTTAATAAAAGAAAAAAATAATCCACTAAAAATATAGTTGGAACTTTATATATATATATATATATGAGAAATTTTTAAAAGTAAAAAAAATAAAGGAAACAATTTACATAAAATAGCAAATTTTTTAGATATTTGTGATAGACGTTGATAGAAATCCATCAGGGTCTATCAATGATAGGAATGATAGAAATCTATCGCTGATAGATGCTGATAAAAGTCTATCAATGTCTATCTGTGTTTTTTTTGTTATTTTCTGTAAATAGTTTGACAATTTTGTTTCTGTCTGTGAAAATTTTCTTAGTGGAACATTAGGAAAGATGGCCTTGGAAATTATAAAAATGTCACATAATTTGTAAAAGTAGAAATACAAAAAGAGAATAATTTGAAAATCTGTAGAAAAGAAAGTGGAGACTACAAAGCAAATGATATCTGTATCCCTGATATTCCTCAAAATAGCTTCTCCACCATTTGAAATATTCTTTCATTGAACCTTTCTAAACAGATCTTTCCAAGAAGAAGCTAAAATAGCATTCATTCAAACAACTTTTACTTTGATTTTTAAAAGGGTGGTGACAAGCATTACAAATACAAAGTCCTCCACAATACCACGAAAAGTCCAAATCATACCTAAATAAAAAGGAAAAAAAAATCTAAAGTCATCAAGCTAATAATAAATAAATAAGATACAAATGTCAACCACGATGCAAATTCATCAATGTTTCATACACATTTGTAGATTTTAACTCCTTAGCTCGACACAACTTTAACTAAATTAGACTTTGTTGGTCGTCAAAAGTTTAGCGAAGACGAAAAGGATTTGTAGAAACAAAGGGGAAGATTAAGATCTTCCATATTTCATTAAAATGGCTGGTTAAACAGGATATGTGACAGAAGTTCCCAGAATTTTCATTTGTAATTTGCATACAAAAGAGTCACATTTCACAATAAAACAACATAATCATAACCTTATCTTCTGAATTATCTCCCATCTCAAACTTTACTTATTTGTTCAGATTTAGAAAGACATACCCACAAAATCTATGGAAGTGAATACATCATCAGGGACCTCAAAAGTACAGCCACAAGCATTTTGCACCAACAATGGTGAACCCCACTTGGTCGACACAGATGACTGGGAATGCAAGTAAACAAAAGTCCTCCGATTCGATATATTCCTTGTCACCTTTCTTCTTATACTGTATATGCTACTCAAAGTTCTCTTGCACATTGAATGGCAGATCTAAGTTTCCTTGAGGTGTTTTGACATGGCTCAGGTCCTGAAATCCCACCATTTCCTAGTTCTGTAATTTCAATAATCCATGAAATTTCTTGGCTTAGAAAGAGGGAAAGTTTACTAAAACTGCCAACAATACCTCAGAAACTCACACGGTAATATATGCGTGGCATGGCTATCTTAAACTATGAAGGTTGATAATTCTACATAGTCAGTTTCTAGCTTCTTAAAGGCATGCTTATGCATCTGCTTTACTATGTCATTCAACATAAATGACCATCTCAAACAACCTAGAAAGAGGGTGAATGGGGTTGCGGAAGAGAAAACCTGAAAGACAATGTTGGTGCTGCAGTGAACAGAACAGGAACGGATGTGGCAGGCTTATATACACAAAACGATGCATATACTATCCGAGATCAGCTCTTCCCATTTTTCGTTGTCTTACAGACCCCTCCTCCTAATTGAACCGTGAGCATCATATAAGAGTTGTTAGTAGCTGAAGACAAAAAGTGGCAAGTCCTCGAGTTGTATCAAACTCTTAAAAATCTTGAATAAATGTAAAAAGGGAAAAAAAAAAAAGAAAGGAAAAGAAGGAAAGACGACAGAGAAGACAACTCATATCATTTTACTGATGGTCACGGGACACATACGAAAAATTTGCATATAATCTTACACCCCAAAGGAAAATGAGAGTTTACAAATCTCATATTAGATGATAAGAAGATGATTTGACAGCTGCAAATGAATATATTTAATCTGAACACCCAACAAATGAAAGTTGTGCAATCAGCAAGAGTCTTGCAAGCAAAATATGAAAAGAACCTAAGACGGTAGAGAGATCTTCGAGTGCCAGTCAGATTTTGCTTCGAAAGGTAACATCAAGTTCAGACTTCTATAAGACATAACTTGGATAGAGTCTTTCATATACACCTGAGGTTAAGATGTGATTATATACACAAGTAATACATTGAGTAAAAAAAAAAGTAAAGTATGGGAAATTGCTCCATCCAGATACTTTATTCATAAATTGTCCAGTACTAAGATCTCCAAGCTATTGTGATAAAATCGATCATTCATCAAATGTATTTTATTGCAACACCTATGCATCCCAACATAAAACAGAACCGTGCACCAGTTAACTCAACAAGAAGATCTTTACAACATCTACATGATACTAATATGCAATGAAAATCATGCATCTACACAGTGAGCACAAAGGAAACTATTCTTTCGTCTTTTACTAATTTGCAAAGGAAATCAACTGTCTAGTAGACCATTTTCTCAAACTGCAACGCTTATTAAATTCTCAAAAAATAAAGAGCATAATATGGATCAAGCCTCAGGTGTCATAACAAGTTGAGAAGGAAAAGATAAAAGAAGGCACAAAATATATTAAGTCAGAAACACTGATATCAATCAACTGAACTACCATACACTGCACCAATCATAAAACTAAAAAGATTAAAAGTTAAGTGCTCTGGTTTTACCTTTCTTCGGATTTATTTCTGAGCAATTAACATTAGAAATTGTGTTCCCTAGTCCACAGTCAGGAAGTTCCTTTGCTCCTGTGTTTTGATTTGCCAAGCACTGAAGATTTTCAAAGTCACACACACTAAAACTTTGCCCATTCAACGAACCGCTCTCTCCACTTTTTCCATCATCCCCTGGATGAAGGCAATATGCTTGATCATTGCATTGCACATTACATGGATTTATCATGTAACTACCAGGCACATTTTGATTGGGCAGATTTGAATTGGCTGGTTTCTGATATGGAAAGGTTCCAATTTCCCCTTCAATTCTTCCCCTAATATCCACAAGCAAACATTTGAGCCTGGAAATCTCAGCCTCCAATGCAGCCTGACCTTGCAATCTCTTCAACAGCTGCTGATTCAGGGCCCTCAATCTCACAACTTCATCTTCCAATGATGCAGCCCTTGCCTTTTTCTTCTCCCGGTATTTACGAACTGCTTCACGATTACCAAGCGGGCGCTTCTTATTCTTTTTATCCACAGACTCCGCTGTGTCATCAGTGGAAACCTTTTCTTCAGTGGGGGAAGAGACAATTTTCGTATGGACATGAAAACAGGTGTGTGTATGTGAATAATCAGGACCAGGAGGGTTGCAAGTATGAGCGTGTGTGCAAGCATGAGTGTCCTTCAGAATTTCATCAAAGAAGCTATCCATTGAGCAACTGCTTGGAAGCTCAACTGCATTCGAACTCGAAAACACTTCTGGGTTCGAGGATTCAAGCTCCCCATCTTCCATTAAAGATATCTCAACCTAGGCAGCTAGAAAACCACTTGAAAATCAACTTCAAGACAGCAACTCCAAGGAGAAACTAAAGTTATGACTCAAACCCAGATCCTAAACAATTAGATAAACAAGGATTCAGCACAATTCAACAACAATAACAATCAAAAAAGCATCATGAATGAATTTCTCAGCTAAGATGGGGATTTCAAGATCACTCAACCTGGAAACTAATTTCCTCTAGAACATGCTGACAAGTAGTAACAACAAAACCCTCAAATGAATGAAACACCCAGTGGCAAATTTCATTTCATCATAATTAGGAGAACAATGAAGAACATGAAAAAGAAAGAAAACCCAACAATCAAAAACCTAGAACCCAATAAAGAAATGACAAGTAAACAATAAAGAATCATGGGGGAATCGAGAATCGGAAAGAAAGAGACAGAGAATAGGATACAAAACCTTTAGTGAGATGCCGGAATTTGAAACATGGATCATAAACGAGAAGAAGGAATATAGAGGAGGAGTGAGCAAAAACTTTTTCCGTGGCTGAAAAGTCAAGGAATTGGGGATGTGAGTGTCATTGAAAGCAATTTATAGGTACGGGGAGGACATAGATGTAAAATGGAAGAGGAGGTTTGTGGGAGAATCTAGCTTCGTGTTCTTACGACCATTAATCATTGTGGGTCCAATTATAATTATAATTATAATTTAATTTATAACCCCACCAAAAGTAATTTCCTTCTTGTTTTTGGTTCATACCATCTTCTTTTTCATTCTCAAAATCAAGTCTTTTCTGCTTCTTTAAATGCTGTTCAATTATTAATTCATGATCTCTTTTCACTCTTTTTTTCAAATATTAATTTCTTCTTTCGTTTTTAGTCTATAAATATGCAGGTAGGAGTTTTTATTTTATTTTATTTTATTTTGAATTCAACCGAGATAAGGAATATATAAATTGTTATGAGTGATTTTGGACCAAATGTCATTGACCAAAGGACATAAATGACATTTGGTGAGAACATAGACACAAAAATAGAGAAGATAGTATGATTGGAATAGAGGGTAACTACTTAGAATCAAAATGGGTGAAGCTGGCTTGCAAGCTAGTGCGCTCGGCCTCGGCTTGGCCGAGGCTGAACCTCATCAAATATCTAATGGGGCATGCCCCAAGTGATTTTTGTACCCCAAAATATAGCTAAAGTGGGGTGCTCGGTCTCGACCTTCAAATACCTAATGGAGCATGCGTCCCAAGTGACTATTGTAGGCCCAAAACATAGCTAAAGTGAGGCCGAACCCAACTAAATGCCAAACAAAACACACCCAAACTTCATAAATCTAGGAAAAAACTAAAAGCAATTCGGAAACTCTAAAGAAAGGACTTTTCGGTCTACAACTATAAATACACCATGATGGTTCTATGTGAGGTAACTTAAACTTCTAACTTCTTCTCTATTCTATTATTCTGTTACTAATTTAGACATCGAAGTCATTTTTCTTTATCCCAAATTTTACATCTAACATAAGTCTTACATTCAATTTGACAAAGATGGAAGACTAAGGGTGGGTTGCTTGATTTGCATTCTGATTAGGGATGTTCATTTTATGGGATTAGAGGAAGAATTTCCACATGGAATTGACAGGGATTGCA